>JAYKKI010000040.1:11132500-12570000 GCA_039881145.1 Druceiella hillmani
TACATTGGTAAAATCAGACATATGCACTATTTTTTAATAATCGAATATGTCAGATGTGTATAGGTCACAAAATGCCAAATTGTACAATTAACTGATGCAGAAATCATAGTGGAACATCATATTTAGAAAATTATGGCATAACGTTTCATTTGTGAGTATATAACATTTATATTATATCTTTTATTTCAATGCTAATAGTAATTATTTATAAATCACTTATAATAGAAACTGACATGTACTTCTTACGACATTAGTGAGGTGTAAACCAAGTTCCAATGTTTTATTAATAAAAATTATTGCAGTTATAAACAAAATGTAAAAAATTTTAAACCACATTATAATGATGTCCTTATTGCTTGTAAAAATATATCCAGACAATTTTGTATATTTAATATAAAAGTTCAGTCATTGCAATTTGGAAAGGGACGATAAAAGTAATATAAAAATAAAATGTAGTTTTAAAGAGAAAAATTTGTCGCTTCGATAATTATATGGAATGTTAATCATTATTGGTTTTATTATTTGCAGAGATTCTCCAAGGACTCAAATATAAAAATTAAATGGATAGAAGCTAGCAATCAGAAAACTACTCACAAAATATAGCTGTATCTGCTCAAAGTATTTTACCAATTACTGCTTTAATGTAAGCAAAAATAAACGAAGAAGAATTTTTCCAACTGCAATTCTCATATTTTTACTATCATATTCAAATAAATTATGGTACATTTTTAATACCATTCATAAAAATAGTAGTTGCACTTAGAAATAACTGACGTTATATAACTAGATTCCTTGTGTTATAAATATTTAATAATCTTTGAAAACGATGTGGATGTTCGATGTTTTTTTTTTATTAATTAAAATCATTCATGCATATATAAAATGATAATAAAAAATTTAATACTAAAAGTTTAATAAGTCTGCCTGTATATTTAATATTTTCAGAGTCTGCATTATAATTGATTAAAATTTAACACTAAAAATCGCTAAATTGCGAAGTATTTTTAACCAAATATTAGATCATATTTTTTTAATAGAAATTCAATCTAATATTTTGCTTTTCAATTTATCTAATTTTACATTTATTTTATTTTTATTATTTATTTGTGAATAAGTTTAATGTGAACTATTATTTTGTAAATACATTAAAAAACCTTTTACTAAAAATATAGTTTCGCCACTGAACAATGTGCAGCTTAATATTACGGGACTTATCGGATTGAAATTTAAAAGAGACAGCCTTCATGACGTAAGCAATTTCTAGAACCCATAAAGGTTTTGGGATAAACCTGTGGGTACGGAAAAAATTAACAAACAATATTATTTCTCAACTATGCTATCTATCCATAATTCTACACAGTCGAAGTTTCGTATATCAGCTTGCATCTACATATATAAATCGCAGCAAATGTTATTAATAGAATGTTGTGTGACAATAATCCACCGAGGAAAACGGTTTCCGGAATTTTTATATTAAAAAATTAGTTTGAATAAAAAATCTCAAATATTAACATGATTAAATGTATAAAATTTCACAATAATTTAAAATATGAACACTCTAAGGAAGAGATGCAAGATATACGCGACTTTATACCAAGGTCATATATAAACTACTTTTCACATGTCACAGTAGGCCTTTTTTATCACTATTGCATAACACTATGACTACGACTGATGACGTTTATAGTACACTTATTTTTAAAAAAATATTATTAGTAACATGATAGTTACTCCGTAATGTCAATGATATTAAAAAATTTTTTTAATAACTAAGTCCAAGAATACATTTAAATTTACAGATACATTTTCAATTATATACTCAGATAAATGCACTCAAGTATTGAGTCACTAAAAATATTAGGTGCTAATAATGTATTAGAAAATAATTTATATTCTAATATATTAAGTATTTCTTAGAACGATTTATACGTTTTAAATATAGAATGTTTATTAGTCAAAAAATTGTTTTATTTTCTGTTTAATTTTTTTTATAATTCATTAGGTAATTTTTTTAAATATACTTAGTTTTGCCTGTACATTGGACAAATTTTATCTTCATCGACCCTACAATATTAGTCCACGCAGGTTCATAATGACGAAATTTTTTTTTATTTCGCACTTAATACCAAATAAAAGTAAAAGATGAGATTGTGCTCATCCTTATAATTTTGATTGTTCATATAAGTGTTGGTATTTTAATATTAAAGTGGCTAAAAATGAATAAATTATTAAAATTGGTAATTTTTTTTACATAGAATATCTTCAAGTGCATTAAAATTATTATCAATATTAGTTGGACAAGTTTAAAGACTAAAGCACACATTACAGAAAATCATATTCGATATTGCGATAGTACAATATTGGTAAATAAATTCTATTGAACAATAGTTTACCGATATTGTCACAGCCTTGACATTTATAATTTAATGAACATATGATTGGTGTGTCCGCTGACCAATTACAATAAAATGTGTTGCTTCTAACTGACTAATGCACACTGCGTTAGCCAGTTAGAAGCGAGTACTATCCACTCACACCCCTCAAATTTTGACACAATTTGTTTCATAGTGAACTATCCCACTGTAAGAAATTCCCAGTCTTATAAAAATGTCACTGTACATAAAATAGACCTTAAAAACAATCTCTTGCTTAATTATTGTAAATACTTGTCGGCAATTGCATCAAACACAGCCTATTCATTGAGAGCACGGAAGCTTATCAAGGATAATTACTTGAGATTGCACTGGGGTGTAGATTCGTCCGTTAAACATTGGATAAGTCAAAATATACCTTTTGTTGAAAAACTTGATAATATAAAAAGAGATATTATTGATATAAAAAGAAATACTTTATTCTTATTTTTGTACTGCTAATATACGTAATAGTGAGAATTTAATTACTGAATTAACAATATGTGGTGTTTTCCATAAAATAACTGACATCACTCATCTTCTCACAATCTCTACATTCCTATACTTTAGTTCACAACGAAACAAATAATTTAGCAGAAAGCTTCAATTTGCGCATTGCCAAATAAATAGGAGGAACGAGAGTTAACTTTTCTCCCCGAAGTTGTTATCGTGGGCAATTTGCAGCTGCTGTGTCCTTTAATAAAGGCTATTTGCAGTCTTTTCTGCATAAATTTACTTTCCAAAACATACGCTTGTCCTGATATAAAGAAATTAGAAGCATTTCATAGAAGTCTCAATGATTTTAGAAATTTTAAAGAAATTTAAAAAACCAAGCCCTTATCAAATCACTGTTACTATGGTGAAAGCTGTCAGGAACCGGATATGATTGATGGAGTACACGAACAAGAAAAAAGAGTTTTGAAAAAAATTGGTATTGACCGTTGGTATTGAAAAATTGGTATTGATTGAAAGTGCTACTCTACTTTGGTTAGAGCGAGGCGGAAGTTATTAATAGCTTCTTGATTTGCCAAAGTGTGCAAGAGACGTGTAAATACTAATTGCGTTTCATTAAACAGATTTTATACGAAAATTATTTGAACCATGTGCCATCAATAAAATATGGAAAAACAATAAATACTCTGCACCCAGAGAATTAGCAACTCTTTTGCATATCAACATTGAGAAGTGCATTTTATTCATTGATAATGAATTTTCTTTTCTAGGAGCCGCAACAGATGGTCAGTATGCAAAAGCCATTGTAGAAATGAAATGCCCATTATCTAGATTCAATGTGCACCCAGATGAAGCAACACAAGAAAAAAAAACTGAGTTTTAGAAACACGATTGTGGTCAAATTTATATCAATAAAAAGCTTCCGTAGTTTTATCGAATACTAGTTAGCTTCGTATCACTGGCCACAAAGTCTGCCTGTTTGTGGTCTGGACTGGTATTGATAAATTAAAATATGAATTCTGGAAAGATAATATGGAATCATATTTAGTGAAATTGTATCAAACTATATACTTTCAGAATTGGTGGATTCTCGATTATGGAGATCAATGAAGTTAAGAGATCATTCATCACATTTCATTAGAGCTAAGATTATTACCAAATTTTACTTTCAGAAAAATTTTAATTAGAGAATTTTGCGCCTCATCAGATTAGTCTTTTTGGGAAACTGACACAAACTTTACTCGTTTTGAAGTTGAACATGAGATCGAACATGTGATGGTGAGAAAGAGTCGCAAGGAAATGTGGTATATTTAATAATTAGTATCTTTCATGATTTTGTATAATTAGGGATCTCATGTTTTTGTTCATGCGTTTAAATAATGTTTTTTGTTTTTTAATTTTTCTCATATATGAATGAGGTCCATTTTCGAGGAAGCCATGAGAGAGCAGGTTTCAGTCGTTTATGTTTTCCTTAGGGTTCATAGAACGAAATATTAATAGTCTAAAAACATTTTCCTTGCATTTATTCTATTCTTTTGTCTTTTATATTGTAGGAGGTTGAATACTATCAACGCCGCAACTAGCTACCAAATTTATAGACTATGCGTGTTATCAAGATATTGAGAATAGACTATAAATTGATTGCACACCAACAAGGGGTGACGCTATGTGTGTATTGGTGATTTTGCGATTACTAAATATTCATTCTCGAGCAGCAAGATTTTGTAAATACGTCCTTAATAAAGCAATATTCAACATTTTTTACATGTTTAATACTGTAATATTTTCTGGTACTTCTTTTCTTATTAATCTAAGTATGACGGTTAAGAATAAAGGAGGAAAGAATCATTAAAATATTATTTAATTTACGGGTTAGCGCATTATATTACTTAAACAATCTTATTTTTAAATGATGCAAAAGGAACTTCAATAAAAAAAAAGCTCCGATGCTTTCTGAACAGGTCTAATCCTTTGATTTTCTCGAAACAAAGTGCATGTGGGTTGGCACTTTCCTGATTAGTACTACCCAAATCATAACTCTAAACAAGTTAGAGTCATCTCCCTCTAAAGAACCACGCACTATCAGGAATAGTCACGGCACGCAAGGGCATTCCGGCATCAATAGGCCGAGCTTGTGGACTTTGTCATCTGCACCTGCGAGTTCTTTCAGTCACACCACTTATTATTTTCAGATTTCATTGATGAAATTTCTTTTGATATAAGCTCTGTTATTCCTGTGCTGACATTATTCTTTGCGTGTCATAAGTTCTTCATTCCTACCCTAGGCCATTTTTTTAATCTGTCTGATCTGTCTTCTAATATAATGTGTCTGCCTGGAGGAGAAGCACTGTTAGATTGTAAAAAGGTATGGAAGATAGAGTAAAGTCACTGATGGTGATTCAAGGCTTGAGATTTTTTTTTTGAAAAAAATATTTAAATTACTTTAAATTTTATTTTGAAAAAAATATTATGATCAATAAACAATTAAACACACCGTATATACGTGCCCAGTGCATGTGCACTGAGTCCACGCCAGGTCAGTAGTAGAGAACAGCAGCACGAAGCAGCGATCGATAATTAAATAGATGAGTTTGATTTGATTTATTAACAAATCAGCTGATCGTAAAATTGCATAAAGTTGCATTAAAATTTTAAATTTCCATTACTTACTTAATTGCATTTAAATTTTCCATTAAAATGCAATTAAGTAGTTTGTATCGTGATAGAATAGTGTTCGGACTTTTCCCTGCAACTCTTAAATGTTTTAATTGCAGAAAATGAGCATTTCAATCAATTAATAATCAATTTTTCGATAAATTGCACACAAAGTAATTCACGCATACTTAAAAAACTAGATTCAACCTATTTACGACAAATTAAGTATTTACAATGTTTTAACGACGTACAACTCATTGATATTTTGTACTCCATGCATAAACGAGCATGTCTCGGAATGTTTTCTTTCACACGTATTAGAGTCATTCTCACACATTTCACTTTGTCAAATGCAGTCAAAATCTTGTATTAGCACTGTTTCAACACAAGCGATCCTCGAGTATTGATAATAATTATCTTGCCATTGTAATAAGAATACTCTCTTCGGGGTCGAAAATCCGCCACGGAGAGCATCCGCAAATAAACTAAACATTTGTTTTCAGCGCTAATGTGAAACATAATGGGTGGGGTCACAGTCACGCATTTATCACCTTTACCTGATTGATTAATTGTTAATAAGTTGGATCGTGTTGGAAGCTTTGTTATAAATTTGGTGCGTCAATTTCAAATACAGTTGATTATTTTTTCATTTTGGATATTAGGCTTTTCTGTTAAAATGTCATCATCGTAGATAGTGTTTGGTAATTATTTTATTGTTGCTAATGGGTTATATACGTGATAAATATGATGTAGAACAATGAAAAAAAATTTATGTCATACATTCTCTTAGAAAATTGTATTAACACTATAAATGGATACTATTAACATGGCAGACATCAACTTTAGTTCTAGGTGTAAAACAAATAAAAAGTCACAGTGTATAAGAGAGTGCAAAATCATTAAAAAGATAAAAAAGCAAAGTTGATTGGTCAAGTACAGCAAGAGTTTGGTCAAATACAGCAAGAGTTTGGTCAAGTACAGCAAGATTAACCGTTTTAGTGCCATGGTTTTTTACTCACATATACTTTAAAATGCCAAAGAAATCTTTTGTTTTTGATGTCATTTTACCCTTGTCTCGAAAAAAAACTATCTTCCAAAAATTATCCAATTTTAATAATTTTTTCGGTGTTTTCTTAATAAAAACTTGTACAAGGATAATAAAATACGAAGAAAGTTATGGAAATATATATTGTAAACAAAAATTATAACAAAAACTGAAATTAAGGTCACATCATATTTTCGCAGTCCGGTGCATCCGCCGTATCAGCAAAATAATTGTTATCGTCGCTATTATCACTATCACTCAACATTCGCATTACGCCAAATTGTGAGCGCACCACAATGTCACTCCCACTATCACTTTCTTCACAACTTGAAAAACAATCACTTTCACTCGAATTATTTTCGTATTCCGACATTATGGGTTAAAATTTTTCTTTTCCTGGATCCTTTTTATATTGTAATTACTAATAATATTATAATTTGAATTTTATGTAACACGTAAAAGATAAAAAATTAGCGATGCGTACGAGCGACCTCGTCTGCCGCGTACTAAACAGCAACTGATTTCGCGAGTGTCATCGCGCTCGTGGCAAGTTTAGTTAGTATGCGCACAAGCGCGATGGCGCTCGTCGGCACTCAAACGGTTAATAAAATAAAAGTGGCAGAAGTAAATGAGATAAGAAAATGTGGACAATGTGTGACAAAGCCAAATTAAATAATGTCTATGGATAAAGTGTCTTGATTTGTATTTGGTTTGAATATTATTTATCTTAGTTTAAATTTCAATTACTTTTCAAACCTATTTTCCAAAATAATAAATATTATACCTGTACTGCTCGTATTTCATGACGACTAGCTGTAGCTCCTGTTTGTAAAGTCGTGTCAGCATGGCCGAGTAGCAGTCCAGCTCACTTAAACGAAACATACTCCACCGTAGCTTGTGATCCAGATCTTGTGAAGCTTTGAAATGGAATATATATTGAATAGATATTTAATTACATTGACTATTGCATACAATGATGACACAATTCTGTGTGAGACAAATAAAAACAATTGTGTCTGTGTATGGCAGTTGCTTCTTTTGTTTAATTAAAAATTAATTTGTCTTGTTATAAGTACTATGTAGTACCCCAGTGTAATAGCACAACTATTAAAATACAAAACAAATTAATTATATATGATCCAAACAATGAACAAATACGGAAAAAATGGCTAAAACTTGCAAAGAGGGATGCTCGTAGTTTATCTACAGATTCAAGAATGTATTTTTGTGAAGATCATTTTGATGAAAGTATTTATTACCAGTTTAATTACCTATTCAATAAGCTGTGTTTTCAGTACAAAATCATTGTGATTGTGGTCCTGTCTTACAACAATGACTTTGATTTATGTTTTCTACAGAAAAACATTAAGTGTCAAAGCTCTTAGCTAATACAGTTGATTACAAACGAACAAATCAACATGACTCACACAATCTATTTCCAAATCTAAAGCAATACTAATGAATTTTGCAGTCACTATTTTTACATGTTTTTCATGAAAAAATAATGTATGAGTTGAGGTTAAGCTTTGGTTTTATGTTTATACTCCACAAATCTAACCTCAAAACCAGTGTTAATTACCTTACAATTGTAAAAACATACAATTACTGACTACAAAACTGAAATAATACTATTTCAACTTATAATTCATATTTTACACTTGTGTGTACTTACATTGAAGTTTTAACATTCCAAAATTCTGATGAAGATAAATCACTCTTTGACACGAAAAATTTACAAGCGTCAATTTCGGGCAAATTACTACTGTTTGCTTTGGACTCAATTCAACCAGATTCCATTGCGAATTGTACTTGTCTTTTAAGGTGTAATTGAGAACAATACGGTAGTTGACTTATTCCAAATTTTGAAATTTTTCATACAACATTGTGGAATATAAGTTAATTAAAAACCAGTTTTGAAAAAAACTCAAAAATTGATTGAAAAATAAGCCAGTTATAGGCTTCTAAATTTGAAGATACAGATAGAGTTGGGTATATCTGTCTCTTTTCCTCTCGTAGAATATAATGTGCAATATTAAAAATGACCTCACAACATAGTATTGCCGTCCTTCTCTAAAGGTTAAATTTAAACTTTTATAACTCGGTCAATTTTTAAGATTATTAAAACAAATTTTCACTCTTCACCAGCTTGTACCTTGAAATTATGATTAATGAAATAAAAAAAATTAGTCAAATACCCAATTGTATCAATTTGACAAATATTGTGAAAAACGAAAAATTTATCAAATAACCTGTTCTGTATATGAAAATATCAACAACAACAATGGTGTTTTGTGAGGTGTCATGTAACGATTTCTAATTGGTGTTCACTGTCACGTGACTGAATTCATAATTTTGACGAATTTGTGTACCAAAAAGAATAATAATCTTTATTTTTAATAAAAAATTTTTGTTTTATGTTATTATCTACTCTATTTATTCTTAGTGGAAACTAGCCTATTGACATAATTGGTTATTTGACACATCTAATAAAAAATATTTAAATATTATCTAATGCGGGTAATGGGATAAAAATCATGAATAACAGAGTTTAACTACATTAAATTAAATAAAAATGTTTTGATTGACAAGCACAAGTTTTATCCCTGTAACTCACACGATTGCTTAACAAACAAGGATTGCATTTTTAGACGAAACAGAAGTTGATTTCATTGAAGCTATAACATGAATCGTTTTATGATAGTTTACTTCTCTTTTGCTAATCCACATTTATTTTCTATAGAATTAGGAATGTAAAAACTTCACTGTATGTATGTTATACAGAAATATTTATTTTGTGATTTTATCAATTTTATGGAAAAAAATACTTAGTACTTTATATGAATAAGATAAATTCAAGGTAGGTAATGTAAACACTTGGTTGGATCTTGTATTAAACACATGGATAAGATATCTAGCCACGCAATGGCACAATTTGTGCCACCGCTCCGGGCAAAGAGTTTACGCGCCTTCAGTAAGAAAACGAACATCACAGCGAAAGTTTCTCGTAATTTTAAATCAAAATTAAATAAACCATGCTTTCTTGTGCTATAAAATATTACCAAAACAGAAGCATTACATCACCACTTGAGAAAAATTGAATTACTTTTCACAAGTAAGTACACTGTTAACTATTATTTAAGTAACTATATCTTCGTATATTATAGTCAGATTGCCGGCAGCGATTCCGCCATATTGTTGAATTTTTCGTCACTAGAGATGCGTTGCACCGTTATCGATAACTAAATCGATACTTTTATTACTACTTAAAAATTCCAAAAATTATAAATAAGATATTTTTTATTGAATATATTTGGCGTTAATTTTGTAGAAATTCCTTATTCACAATTAAATGAAACTACTTGATGTAGTATTATTTCTACTTTCTTTAAGTTCTTTACAAAGATCTTTGCTAACAGCCCACCTGAAGATGTTGTAATACAACGACACCTAGGTCGTACACTTATCATTTTAGGTTTCCGAACTGCCCGCACTGTGCAGGTGGCTGGGCAATGCGAGTCATTATTGTTTATATCTCTGAGTTTTGTATAATCAACAAGAATTGTTGTCCTTTTTTCTACAGTAAATTTCACAATTCATATTACCATATAATAAATATTTATATATATATATATACACATATATACATATATATATATATATATATGTATATATATATGTATATATATATGTATATATATATGTATATATATATATATATATATATATATATATATATACATATATATATATATATATATATATATACATATATATATATATACATATACATATACATATATATATATATATATATATATATATATATATACATATATATATATATATATATATATATATATATACATACATATATATATATACATACATATACATATATATATATATATATATATATACACATATACATATATATATATATATATGCAACAGTATATTAAGTTAATATAGTGATTATATTATAATAAAATTCTTCTTTTTAAATAACGATGTTTTTAATTTGTTAAAACCGTTACTTTGACACATCGAAAATACGTAAGTATCGAGCTATCTACATCTCTGTGATACTTATTCTCTGTCTTCATATGACATATTTTGTATTTCCAAAGGGACAAAGCACTGATTGGCTAATGGTGTCACGTGGTACGTTTACCCTAATGAGTAGTGGCTAGCTTGGTTTTTATACAACTGTGTTCTTATGCGTTATCCAGTGGTTAACTTATCCTTCATAGTTACTTAAATGGCACTGCACTATTTCTATATATGAATATTCTGTACTATTTATACTAGTCTGTTAGTTTTATATATTATAACATCAAGTTGATACGTGATGTCACTAAGAATTATGGTGCGCAATTAATAAAAATTTAAAGAAACTTAATTTTCTTAATTAAATCTTTTCTAAGCAATATCTCATTATTACAGATTAATAAAAAAATTTAAATATTTCAACAACGTTTTTTAATAATTTTCTAAAGAACAATTTTTTTGTAGATAATTACTATTATTAATGTTAATGCACAATACAACATGTTACATTTCCTTACCATATCTCGTTATAAATAAAAGTTGAAAAAACCCTTTTCACAGAAGATATATGCAGCTTTGTAAAATGAAACTATCATTTTCTTTAAAAAATATTAAAAAGCATAGACTATGCAAAAATAACAGTTTTATGTTTACACTGCATTTTTTCTTGAATAAGTCTCATTACTATTGAAATGAAAGTACCTTTGGAATACACAATTAGCCAATGTGGTATCTCCTCAAGCAGGTAAGGTGGCACTAGAGCACCCGCTAGTGGCGACAACACGTAGCAGCCGCCTACGAGGCACGGGTGTGCGTACGTTGCTTGGCGAGTCATCTCGCTGAAAAAGTTGGATGTGTGACTATAGAATACATATACTTTAACACACTTACTGATGGTGCCTACAAGACTTGATAAAAAAATGTAAATCAACTAACGTTCACAATATTTTAGAAAGAATCCAATTTATATCCACAAATATTTATTTATATCATATATATATAAATTATTAAAAACAATTTCCATTCGAGAGGATTGGAAACGAAATGAAGGAGGATGATAAGAAAAATGGCCTACCAAACATTCAAAAAGTTCATTAGAGATGTGTAAATTTGAACACCTTTTCATTACCATATTTTATATATTTTTATTACCATATTTTCCACATTTCTCATATTATAAAATATATAATAAAATTAAAAAAAAATTAAATTTTCTATAAAACGAAAAACATATCAAGGTTTAAACGAAACGTATATTTCTGTTTTTTTCATAAATCTATTTATTTATTTGTTCAAAGGCTCACAAAACAAGTTATAGTCACGTAAGTACATAATAAAAAGAACCAGAGTATAAAACCATAACTCTAATTTACCATAACTCTAATTATGTGTGCACAAAATTATTAGAATATATATATATATATATACATTTTTTTTTTTTAAAGGTTAGTTATGTTTGTGAATTTATTACATAATATATTGATAAATTAGTTATGTGAGTTTTAACACAGAATTTATATCATTTTATACACAACAAACTTATAATTAATTCTATTTTACTTGGGCTTTAATTCATATGACATATTTTGTATTTCCTTTTTAAACGTGAATAATTTCCATTCAAAAATGTCCAAACAAGAATGTTCAGAAACCATATTGTTACATAAACAGCACATTCGATTTACAGGGTTATACAAAAGGTATTCTTATTATAAATATGGTAAAATATTCTCAGTGAAGGTTTATAGAATCTGAATCAGGTGTTAAAGTTGAGTATAGAGATAAAGTAATAACAATCAACATGTGAATGTATGATTTTGTATCAATACAACAGATCAGCACTTTTTCTCCGTGTAGCTAGCGATGACAAATTGAATCTCTGTAGTCGGATTTAATAAGATCTATATTCTCAACCAATTATGAAGTCTGTAGCAAAGAATACTCCAGAACTTCTTTTGTAAACTTTCAATTATCTCACTGTGTGATTCGTAACATGAAGGCCAAATAACCGACTCATATTCGAGGATATTTCTAATTAGAGAACAATATAAATATGTAAAAGTGTGATGGTTTTTAAATCCTTAAAGTTATTCTTAAGGTTTTTTAAACCTTCTTAGTAGAAAGAGAGATGAAACCTAAAAGAATTAGGTATTGAAGGTTATGAACGACATGCTATAGTGAGAATGGAATGTCAGTTTTTCATCAAAGTAAACTCATAATAACGAAGAGATAATGAGATAATGAAACACTTGTCAACATTCTGAAATATCTTATTAGAGGCGGCGCACTGCTCGGCTATTACAAATAGGTTTAGTTGCAGTGATGACCTTTGATACTCACAAGTTGACTCTTGTAATCTAGGTAAGACCTAATCCACCTCAATAAATACCCGTAGATGCCATAATCTTCGAGTTTTGTGCAGAATATCAACTGATTTGATCTTATGAAGAGCTTTTGAAAAGTCTGTATAAATGGAGTCTTCCTGCCTTCTTTAGGTAAAAGCACTAATCAGTTGACAATTACGTACTTAACCCACAACTGATATCTTTAATTTCTAGAAGCTCATAATTTGTAGAATTTTAAGGAATGAAATCTCTTTAGGACATCGAAGAGAATTAATTACCTCTGCGTTGCTTTGTTGTTTTCAATTTTAATTTTTTAAATCTCAAGGAAAGATTTACCATAAAAACTTAAGATTGGTAAACCTTAATTTTACATAATAAATATTATTAAGGTTGAGCTGAAAGATTCATCATTTGTCACAAAATAAATGTTTGTAACAAAAAGGCTGTATTTTTAACTTTTCAGATATAACTTCTTATGTAGTATAATGGAGTAACTATTTTATGTACAATAATGGTTCAGCTACTCGCTTGCACTTACACTGTAAATAAAATAAAGTAAAACGGCTCAATAATATTTAACTGAGCTCAGTTTAAAAAATCACCAATAGATGTCATCACAAGGTTTTTAAAATACGTTATTTTCTATCGCATCAAGTCAATTATCACTGACAGACGGTTCTAGAGAGAAGTTTTGTGAATAATGTTCTAAAAATCACTTTTTCAAAAAGACCCGAAGAATCTAGCACAAATGAAAAATTATTCTGTAATATATGAAACAAAAAAAAGGAAGGCAATTTTTCATTTGTGCTAGATTCTTCTGGTCTTTTTGAAAATTACATTGAACAGCTTCAAACTAGCTACGTCTTAAGACAATATTTTTTCTCCTTTTCTCACTATAGCTACAAAAAGAAACAGCCTTGAAATTACCATCATTACATTTTTAAACCTGTCTTTGAGTTTAGAAGTTTTGTTTGACTGCGAAATTTCTCCATGCTCGTTTCGAAATTTTGGACAATAAGAATCGGTTGCAAGCTAAAATTTAAATTATACTAATTATAAAATATATTATTAATATTTAAAGAATATTAATTACTAAAGGACGACTACAGCATCTGAAAAGTGAACGAAATCACCTCGGAGATGCTACACAAAGCAGAGTGAAGGGCTCACTTGAAATAGTAGACACCGTGATGTGGTGTCGTGACCCGCTGCCAACCTTGAGGCACACTGTCGAGGGGATGCGTCCAGTGGGTGGTCTGCGTGTTATGGTCCATGTAGTAACGGCGGCCACGCAATGTTCGATCTGCCGACCAGCCAGGTGGCAGCGGAAGTTCTCCTTCCTCCGCTGAAACATAATACAGTTTTGGTATTCATTAGGGAAACAATTTATAACAGAAAATTAGATTCATAAATAGTGAAGCAAATCCCAAAATCTCTCGACAAGGATTCTGTCACATTTATCACTATAGCGACGAAATATTAAAAATGGTTTTTGAGGGAACCAAGCTTTGCTATTTTACATGCACAACAACGTACACACACATATACTTCTCTCTACTTCCTATGGCTCTCCATAAAATATATCATGCAAAATCCATACTTTTTCAACCCCTAGGGGGAGAGCCCCTTTTCACACTTGGTTTCATTTTTGTGCACATCCAGCTAAAAGTATGTCACAATACCAAAAACACCCCCACTACATTTATTTTAAAATTATACCATAATAAATATTTATATCATTGTATTTCTTAAAATAAAATAAAATTACTGATATAAGTATTTATCACAGGGTATTCTTTTGAAAGAAAATAAGTGTTGGGTTTACAAAATAAAAACGTATTCTTATTCTTTGACAATTACAGCACTATTTGTTATAAAGTCATTATCATTATCTGGAATAGATAAAAAAAATGTTTCCCTGTATGTCCAAGGAGTTTTCATATGTTCCGACATTTCTAATACAAACTTCCAAATAGTTACATTAATAGTCAGAGTATTCATGTTCAATTAATCCTCGTTCATCCTTCCTCTGTATCATTGTTTCATCACAAACAATTCTTATGTTTGACATGCTGAGATTCAACCCAATTGAATATGTCGCATGAACTAACCTCTATTATACTACGAGTATTCTGGACTGGCTTTACACAATGTTCTAATGAAGCAATTCAATAGATTAATGTTGTATATAGCCTATTAAGTTTTCATCAATTTATTTAACAATTAACCTAACAGCACGCCAATAATCAGTGTCGTTATCTAATTGAAAGTTTTCTATCAGCTGGAATAAAATATCAGATATACATAACATTTGGCGAACCCAAATTTTCCGTATCAAATAATTCTATATATTAAAACCATTTTTTATTGCTGCATTCATATGGACTTCTATAATATTTTTAGTTAATTTTACTTTACTGTTTTACAAATATATGACAGTGGCTATTAAAATTATCTGATACCGACCACGAGTGAGAAATGTGTACATACTCACAGGAAACAAAATATTCCTTAAGTACATCTTGTAAATCAGGAAACTATGTTATGTAAACTATGTTGTTTGCAGTTAATACTGCGGGAAAGGTTAATTCCATTGGAGGTTTACCCTTATTATTTTTACAAGCTTCAAATAATAACACTACCAATAAACTTGCTAAGTGTACAGTCCGAATGCTACATCATTTCTACAATTCAAAATGAAATCTGATAGTACAGATTCGCATACAACTGAGCAATCATCACACTCAATTTTCTTTCCATTTGTTCAAAATGATAAATTCTGCAATATATCTGATACATTCTTCAGATGTCTCGTTTGCATTACAGTTTAGTACTACCCAAAATAAGTGTAAAAATTCAGCCAATTCATTTTACAGTGATGGCGATTCCATTTATTCTAAAATAATGACACCAAAAGATAGTTATAACATTATTCTTTTAATACAAATAAAAATCGTAATCGGGCAATATTTTTAATATATAAATATCTTCAATTAGGCATAAAAACAGCTGTCAATAAATATCTTCAAATAGGCATAAAAACAGCTATCAATAAATACCTTCAAATAGGCATAAAAACAGCTGTCAATATAATACCTTCAAATAAGCATAAACAATTTTATATTGTACAACCAGTGCAGTGTTTCAATAAAGATTTATTACAAGAATGATTAATTCAGCATCCATGCAGCCTTTATTGGATAATTTATAATGTACCGATGGACATAATTAGTCATAGGTAGACTGGCAGAAAATCTTTAATTCGTAGCTGAAGTTGCACAGAAAGATGTGCAAATAAATCCACATAAACATGTCTGTATCTGCTATTGGTAATTCTTTTCTCTTTGCTACAACCTCATAAATGATAGCAAAAAACCATTGACAAGTAACCATTTCGAACTCCTTCTGGTCTCACCATAACATGTTTTATTTGAAAATGTAATACTCAAAGCCACATTCTTTAATGCTTCGTGCAAGTGATTTAAGGTTTTGCGATTCCCAATTATTTCTAGTCTTTTTTTTTTGCAGTACTTTGGTTAGTATTCATCTAAACATGAATGACCTTAGAGTATCAGGGTCTTCCATGTTTAGATGAAGGTCAACCTTCTTCTAACTGCCTTTTTTTGTAGCAGGCGCTTTTGCTGATCTTATTTGTACTTGTTTTTTTTATGTTTAAAACTGTTTTGCTTTTGGAAAGTGCTCTAATTATCTGAAAATATTTGCCATGTTGCGCTTGGCTGAGACAAAACAAACAATAATAAACAGGTGATACTGGTTTTCATAAAAATTTTGGAATTGGTTGGCTCGACTTATCACACTTCCTTTAATATGAAATAAAGTATTACATATAGTTTCAACAAAATCACTGGTTAAAATTGAAAACCTTCTATGCTGCAGTACTTTTTGTCTTTATCAATAAAGATAACAATTTTTATACTATGTGTAATTACATAAATATTTATTTATATTTTTAGCACTTGCTCAACAGATTAGTAGGTATTTTTATGAATATATGTGCATACAAATAATAACATTTTAATTCATAGTTTCAACTTTAAAGTTTGATTCAGTTTAAAAGAATATAAAACAAAATTAAAAATAGATTATGACTATGATATAAATTTATTTCCAAAAAATACTTCTAACAAGCAATATATAAATAACACAACCAACTTGATGTGCTGGGAATGATACCGCTCGCGTGTGTAGCATTGTGTAGCAGCTGCTCGCCGTATGTCATGCCGGGCGGCCCACTCACCACATTGGAATAAATAGGTGCTGATTGCGTGCTACTGCTGTACCCTGCAACCATCGTTATGGAAAGTCCTCAATACATTCAGAGAAAAATCATACATTTATTTAGCAGGTCATCAAAAGTATAATAAATTTTTTATAAATGAAAGTTTTAGATTCTCCAGTGAACAACATGCCTTTATTTCAATCCAAATAGCCACTATAAACGTCAATACACTTTTGCCAACGAACTGAAAGCCGATTGATCCCACTGCTGTAAAAACCATAGTCACAGATTCCAAGAATTCTTAAAATGTAGTTTTGACTTCTGATGAAAAATTTTCTTCATTCAAAAAATTGTCTAAAGTCAAGAAAAAGTGATATTCAGTAAGGTCCTAAGAGTAATGTGAATGATTCAGGATCACCACTCCAGTTCCGACTGATACGGTTAAAAAGCAAACAGTGCTAAGATTAGTCAAGAACAAAATAGCCAGTTTGTGCAACATGATTACCATTTCTTGACAGCAGTGGTGCGCAGTGCCTTATAAGCAATTAAATGTAGGTTGCCCTGAACATCTGACAAAGCATCTGTGAATCCAAATGGCGATGAATAAAAATACATGCAGTGACATCTGGCGATAGCTACATGTCGCAATGAACAGAGCACCTGTGCAACTACACCTACAAAATTCAGACGCAAACCACACAACGCAAAGCGTGCCTGTTCTCGAATAATTGTCAGAAAAGTTTACTGCGCAATAATATATTTAAAATATTTAGTATTCTAAATCTTGTATGTTAATTAAATAATAAGGGTATTGTAGCCATTATGTTGTTATATTTGTGTGAATTCGCCATTATGTTGTTATATTTATGTAGCCCTATTTGTATGTACTTATATCAGATAAGACTGAGAAGTGAAGGGTGGCTCGTGAAACAAAAGGTAACATCACTCAAAATAATGATTTAATTGGCTAAAAGTGGTAGGATAGGTGTGACCATAGGTAGCAGTTGTCTATTCACGTTGATTGAGTAATTTAATCGACTACTAATTTTTGCTTTGAAATACTAATTTGAGATACCTAGATAGTTTAAGGTATGGTTAATGTAGCTTTCTGGTATAATAAATCAAATAACTTTTTTGAATGTATGTACATGTCGTCCTCAATATAAATAATATTGCACATGAAACCCAATTCCATTGTACACATTTATAAGCATTCTAACCTGGCTGTACAGTGCGCGGGGCAGAGTGGTGGACGGATTGCAGACTGGCATGATGCTGAGCGGGAGGCATACGGTGCGTCGCAGGACTGGGTGGGGGTTCCCGGCCCTCTGTGCTGCTCTCTCGCGTAACCAACTCTTGCGCACGCTGCTGTTGTACCTTTTTGATAAACATATATATAGGATAATGTATATGATGTGTGTGTGTGTGTACAATGTTCAATTACTGGGCAAATTATGTCAAATAGATGTGATGATCTATTATCTGACGTAATTAGTCAAAGATGATGCGTTTAACTTTTACATATTTCGACAAATGAACACATTCGTTTTTTGACAATTTCTTAAAAAAAATTGTCTATGTCAAATTCTTATAAATAATGGCTATAAAAAATATAATTTTATCGTAAAACACTTAGTCATTTGAACGTTTTATCTTAGTTCATTATAGATTTCGTTATTAATTACATTTACAACCAATTATAAGCTGCTTAATAATTACATTCATAATCAAACAGTGGATCCTTGGATTTAGTTTTTATTTTTTTAAATTTAATATTAACCGTTTGAGTGCCGACGATCGCCATCACGCTCGTACACATACTAACTAAATTGGCCATGAGCGCTATGGCGCTCGCGTATCTATCTTATCGCGCGCTTATCTTCCTACGTGTTACATAAAGTTCAAATTATAATATTATTATTAATTACAATATAAACAGGACCCAGGAAAAGAAAATTTTTAACCCATAATGTAAAAATACGAAAATAATTCGAGTGAAAATGATCGTTTTTCAAGTTGTGAAGAAAGTGATAGTGGGAGTGACATTGTAGTGCGCTCACAATTTGGCTTAATGTAAATTTTGAGTGATAGTGATAATAGTGACGATAACAATTATTTTGCTGATACGTCGGATGTACCGGACTGCGAAAATACAATGTGACCTTGATTTCAGTTTTTGTTATAATTTTTGTTCACAATATATATTTCCATAATTTTCTTTGTATTTGATTATCCCTGTACAAGTTTTTATTAAGAAAACAACGAAAAAATTATTAAAATTGGATAATTTCTGGAAGAGATACAATTTTTTTTCGAGTGATTTAATGGAAATGACATCAAAAACAAAAGATTTCTTTGGCATTTTTAAGTATATATGAGTAAAAAACCATGGCATTAAAACGGTTAAGCCACAGGGACGTTTATTAATAAAAAAAAAATTTAAGTGTGTACTGGCAAATTACTTCACAGAGTGAAGTAATGTGCCAGTTTTTACATTTTCTTCTGCTTGAAATTACCCTCAGTAAAGTGATTAAGATTTATAAAACGTCCATGGTAAAGCCTTTATTTCGTTTGTAACTTAACAACATATTTGAAATAAGCAAAATGGAACTTAGCCGTTTTGTAAATTCGGTTGCACAAGAATTTTCATAAACAAAAGTTTTACATTTAATCTAATAGTTGTAAGTGTACACAAGATAGCCACTTTTTTCTGGAATCTAATTTCCCTGACTTCCCTGTTTTCCAGGTACTTATTAGGATTTTCTCTGACGGTAGTAATAACAATTATCTTTTCCTTTAATATTAGTTTTACCGATAATTTCAAGCACTTATAAGAGAAAGAGAGAGCCTAAATGCACATTTGAATTCAAAGAATATACAGTCAGAACTTATGGGAATTTTATTTCATAACAATATGTTATGATCACCTGCTTATATTAATTTATTTTTCTACCAATTCTGCTTCTAGTCTGGCATTTTCAAGAATTTATTGTTTTTTCAATCCGCGTGAATAAACTTTTTATTTCCATAAATCTTTTATATCATGATCCTTAATTGTATCGTAAACATGCCTCTGCAACATTAGAAGATTATCAATTAAAATTTCTTTTATTTATTGAAAATCATCTTTCCGAAAATGCCTTTTGCAAAGCAAAAATTAAAATTTTCTTTTCAAATAGTTTCCAAACATTCAGTGTGAGAACTTAGCGCCCAGAGCGCGTGATCTTGAGCGCTAATAGAAACGGTGCTGCGGGCAATGTGTCTAGTAATTTAATATTTGGTTTCTGCAGTGATTCTTCGCAGTGAATGTGCAGTGATGGCTATGCGACGTCCTTGCTGAGTATGTAGCCGGGTTTCAGGCAGTCGATAAAGATAGTTGCTTGCATGCCTGATAGTTGCAGTGTGAATGTTTAGTCATCTCGTTTTAACATTCGGTAGGGGCTATCATATGGGAGTTGCGAAGTCCTCTTACCGTATTGTTGTGTGCGAATACACATTTCCAAATGGCGAGGTCTTGAAGAATGAATATGGATATATATTGATGAATACCAGTGCCCTAATTACGGTTTCGCAGGTGTGGATGGCTCAAAAGCATTGATTACGTTATGTAATTGTTGCACATAGTTGTAATCTAAGTTAGCTTGCGTGTTGGTAGCTGCAGTTAGGAATTTGCCCAGTAGTCTAGGAATATAGCAGTAAGTTAATTCGGCCCTCAAGCCCTCACGCTGCTATTCGGCTGATAGGACGGTGAGGGATATGGTACGGTCATGCGTCCACAATTTTCGACTGCTCAAGCGAAACATTAGCGTGACTTTCATTGAACAATGCCAACACTCAATAATACTGTGGATGATATGGCGTGGTTCGTATCTTCCGATACCTAAACAATTCATGAGGCTAACAAAAAATTGGCTCTCGAATTCTCGTCCTTGGGTGCTGATTATCGATGGTAATATTGTCTGTACCTCAGGCCATCTCGTAGCTCTGTCTATAATTGTAAGGAGAAATCATTCACCACGCAGGGTAGTAGGTAATATCCCCAACGGGTAATAGCCCGATGATATCAATATAGATGTGTTGGAATTAATTGGTTAGTGGGACAATCAAAATGGTACTTGTGGTGTTGCAATATATTTTGCTTTCATGGCAGGGAATACATGTCTTATTCCAATTTGCGACGTCCCTGTTGAGGGCCAAAAAAAATTTTGTGCCACCATCTTACAATTTGTTCGGATGCAGGGGTGGCTTATATGGTGCACCTATTTCAAGGCAACGAATTGATATTTCTCAGATATGTACAGGTGAATGTGCTGGGTTGATATTACATAAAACTATTTGCACTTACTTTTGGGTAGGTTAACTTGTTTGAGCAATAAATTGCTTTGTTGAACTATCAACTTTATCAGCTCTTTTGATGCGTCGAGGGGCTTAATATTGCTTCTACCCGACTGAAAATATTGGGAACAATATTGCCTTGCTCGCTGTTATGGTGAGTATCGGTAGTAAATTTGGAGATAAAAGGCAGCTGTCTCAATCTCCGTGGTGTTTTGTTGGGCGATGGTGGCATATTGAGGACGTAGGTGAGGAGCTTATAGTCAGTCTCGCTTCTTTGCGTGTAGGTTCAGCGGCACTTGAAACAATGTTGCGTCAGGTACGTTTCTTGGTCAAATGCAAGTAATTCATCATTCCAAGTAAACGTATATCAATGGTTTTTGTGTTTGAGGAAATCAATAATGGCCTTGATCTTTTCCTCCAGGGGTTTGATACCTTTCTGGAATATACAATACCCGAAAAACATTACCTCCACCTTGCTGAAATTGCACGCACAGTGGTTGATGGTGATGCCATTTTCATTGAGCCACTGAAGTATCGCCTCGAATTGTTGACCATTTTTGGCTTTGTTCCCGGATATCATCAAGAGGTTGTTGATGAAGAGAGCATGAACCATTGTAGCATTAGGCTGGCATTTTCTAGACCAGGACACATCCTCGGAATTCAAAGACTGAATGGTGTGGCTCCAGCATTCCATTTTCCTTGTCCCCAACCAGATTAAGATTTATAATTAACCATTTTTTTTTGTTTTGTATTATTCATATATAGCTTAGTTTTCCTTTTTATATGTTATGATATTTTTTGTTATTTGTTATCTCCTAAGTTTCATTTTTTAATACTGTCTTTTACAGTTAACCACATCGACTAATGTCTTTTACAGTCATCCACATCGCAAAATGTTTATATTTAATCAATGTGGTTGACTGAAAGAGATTGCTCTTGTAGCACTAAGTCCGCCCAATGTATGTGTTATATATATGTTAAAGTATAAATAAATAAATTATCATTTATAAATTATTTTATTTAAAAACACTGCCAGTCAACAGTAACAGAACCTATTTGCCCAATGTCCTTTTTATCATGTCACAGCTGGGGTGCTTTCGCTGCTTTTTTAAAAGAATTATGCAATATATGTAACCCACAACTATTCAGGTGAAGAAGGATTGGTCCAAGAAACACTGACCTGTAGTATGTGTTCAAACTTGATCGCTTTCCTTATTTTAGAAATGAATAAACGCATTCATTATCCTTTTTGTGCTACAGTGTTGAAGAACTCAACAAACCAGATAACTTGTAGTCACATCCAGAACATATATTTCAAAGATTAGGAAAAAAATAAAGAGCTGAACTAAAAAGGATTGTGTATACAATTTTATTTCTTTGAAGTCTCATTTTTCAATGCAATTTCTGAATCAGAAAACATTAAAGGAATCAATTACACTGCTTGCTCTCTACCGCACTGTGGACCATGACTCACGATAACATGCAAACATCATAATGTTACGGTCTTAATGGCATTGTTGTCGATTATAAGCATGGAAACTAAGCCATAAGTGATTTGTTTGGAGCCAGCTGCTTAGATTGTCTGGGACATAGCGTTAAATACACATCTTCAACTACCTTTATGTTTGTAAGTGGATGGGTTTCGTACTATATTTTGCTGAGCGAAAATTGACAGATTCAGACTGCTTTCAACAACTGAGTTTGTATTTCTTCCTATCAAAAACCAAAATGGTTCAGTTGCAATAAAAATAATTAAAATTAATACTATTATATAATAGTACACAAATGTATTTACACAAAACATTTCTCTTTATATTTAGATAAAGTTAATTATCAGTAGCTTTATGATTTGCAAAAATGCAAATGAGTGCACAAAATGTATCCCTACCACTACAAATCCATTTGTTTACTTAAAACCAATTTAATGTGCTTAATGATGACAAATCTATGTGTCATCATGTACGTCAGACAGGAAACTTATCTAAATATAAAAAGGTTTTGTTTACACACACTTTTTTTTATTTTTATTTTACAGTGCATAGTTTTTGAATAATAGTGATAAATATAAAAGAAAGAATATCTTTATTACGTTACATAAATTACATACTAGAAATTCTGTCTTTCAAGGTGCGAAAATCAAGATTTACACATGAAATTCAGTAATCAACTGAACAAATTTTATCAATTAAATCAGAAAGTGGTCGCACTATCTGCAATAAATATATATCGCCCAATGATCGTCATTATCAATTACTGCATGCGAGCATCAAGACCTGTTAGCGTGTTATGCTTTCTATTTGATTTTTGTTTGCTTCAAGGTGTAATGAATTTATTTATTTCATTTTTAAAAATCACACGCCCAACTTACAAATTTACCCTACATGTGCAAGTAATATAAAAACACATTGTTTTAAACTATAATAAAGCAATAATGACGAAACTACCAAGCAATTCCATAATCGCATACCTAGAACAGTCAATAGAGTAGAAAAAAATGCCAGAAGTACAAAGCGCAACTGAACTGAAGTCTGAGGAATGATAAACATAATGATTCCAGTGGCACGCAGTGCCTTGTAAGCAATTAAACATAGTTCGCCCTGAACGTTTAGCATATGTACATAAGATATTTATGAAAATTTAAACCATTTTAAATTTTGTTACTCAAGGGAAACCCACACTTTGATATATGATTTGTAGTTCGCACATACAAAGCGCACATTTTCAGTTGCTGGAATTTTAGATAAAACATACAAACTTCTTTCCTATATAGTGTGAAATTACAAAAACTTCTTGAATCAGAAATGGTCAAATACGTAACTAAAATTGATTAGCTCACTTTATAACGTCAGTTCATAGTGTCTGGGCATGCAGAAGCTTGTTAGATTATCGGCTATGTTCAGACTAAAACAATGCCGTAATTATGACATTTGCATATAAGCAATGAATTATTGTGCCGTTACAACGAGTTCGCTGTCATTTTATAGTCTTCTTTCAAAAATAGTTTTATAAATAATTTTAACAGTTGTCCGATTTTAAAATATACGTATTATATTTTGTCAATGGAATATATATTGGCAGTGAAATTTTCTTTGTGCATTAAAGTCAATATTTTGTTAATTTATTTTTTGACGTGCTTTTTTTACCTTGAAAGTAAACAATTACGACCATCAAATGTTGCTGTGGTTAAAGTAGTATTTGTCAATTTTTCTTTTAGTAAAAAAACAGTATAATTGGGAATGATAGATCGAAGCCAATTTTGAAATATGTTCGTAATAAATCGTACAATTAGTAATTTTTATGATTATTATTGGTGAGTAATTAGGTTGCATTTTAAATAAAATGTTTGCTGGCCTTGTTTATTATTCGAAACTGAATACAGTAAATGAAATAGAGGTGGTTTTGATAATCTAGGTAATTCGAGAAATTCTAGTAAAAAATATGCTAATTCTGGAAAACATTTATTGTGCAAAGTAAAATTACAAAATTTTAGCTCTCCGCACATAATGAAATTTGTACCGAGGTACAACTAGCTATTGTGAATCAGTCACATAATGACATAGAAATACAAATAATTTAAAAAGGTTAATAAATACTATTATATTTTTAAGTAAGCAAGAATTAGCTTTTCATGGCTACAATTAAGGTCATAGTTCGATAAGACCGGGTAATTACGTCGAGAGTTTATTGTTTTTGAGTGCCTGCGATTATAATTATAAGACACATTTTCAATCTATTACACCTTCAACACTGTTTTCAGCGCTATCAGGGGCGGTCGGCGTCTACTTGCATGCCTTGGTGTATATGTATTTCATTTTTTGTATGTCTGTCCTTTCGCAACTTGCCCTTCCCAAAAAGCACTACATGCTACTGAATGATTCAATAATTGAAAGAAATATATAATATATATGTTTCCATCGAAGTTAATGGAAATTACATCTGACCATGCCCATGACGAAATCTAAGGGGAACAAATAATTATAATAACTACACATTTTGAAACCTATTAAATCTGTTGAAAAACAAAAATCTATTGAACGTTTTGAATATTCTTTCCAACATGAGGGTCTAAATAGCTTTGTATAAAGATCAGATGACCGCATCCGGTTCAAAAATATTACGAATGGGAGGATCAGTGCTATATTTTTTTTCAGCTTTCCACTTGACATACACATCTTTCTCCATTCATGGCCAGCAACAACCAATGACACTCTACTGTCCTGACACTGATCAATGCCACTTGGTACCAAGTAATAGAGCTTTACCCAAATACATAGAGGATTCCTTTATTATTAAATGACACAACCATCCCCTACACCATCCCTCCCATTCCTCACTTATGTATATGATAGTGCAAATATATGATAGTACTAATTTATAATATTTAAACTCATTAATTTTGAAAATCAATGCGAGTATATAGCCTTAGCAAAGTTATACTGACGTACCTGTTGCTGGTTCTGGTAGATGGGATCTTCGTGCTGTTGAGGACGTTGATAGGTGTGCCTACTGGCTTGTCGACTAAACGCTCCGTTGTCTATTTCAATATAGTTGACAGGCTGTGGCATCTACAAAATTAAAATGTTACTTTGAAAAAATATTATTTTTAACTTCAGAAGAATTTGTGGGTGAATTAATAATTCGATTATGAAAGTATTTTTCTCATTTAATTGATCAAAATTTCCTCCTTTACAATATCTTTTGATATTACTTTACTTTAAAGAAGTTTAACCTGGATGTGGATTTATATTATTCAATATATTTTCATGTTAAAATATTAAAACAAAACTTATTATTTTTACACGTCTTTAAAATCTAAAATGAGTGATTATGACATAATTTTTTTGTATGCATTCCCAAAAGTTGTATTAAATATAATAAAGAATAAGCACTTAAAAATATCAACTCATACAAAGTCATCACATGGGTTTTTTACAAGTAAAAACTTTTAAAATACTTCTGAAGGTTCTTCAAATTTGACACATTTGTAGAAATAACAAAATATTAACACTTTACAAACGTTTGCAAAAAAAAATTAATTTCAAATTTGCCTTCAAATTTCAGTACATCGACAGAGTATAAATTGCATAGTGTAAAACATCCCTAAACATCACGAGCTATCAGCAGACAGGGATAGACAGCAATAAATAGTGATGTGCATCTAGGTATCTAAAGAATGATAAGTGCTAGATTTTATCAATACTTAAAAGGAGCCTGCCACTTTTACAGACTTATCTTAGACCTCATAAGGTAAGCTACAGAGTGTCTCATAATTCATGTCAATTTAAAAATATGAAAATTATCTTAATCATATATTGTATACATTGAAACTTAATAAAAAATAATTTCATTGTTTTTGAGAGTGGTATTATTTTACTTCGCTTCAATTGTAAAGTATTTGTTTCCACACGTAAGTTGTATTCAAAATGTTGTATGGAGTTTGATATATAAAAAATTTATATTCTTTCGAGATGTTATTGGAAAGAAAAATTTAAAACACCAACAAAAAAAATTTGTGAGTTTGAAGTGGAAAATGTAGTGAAAGAGGAGCAAACAGCACAATGCGAGTTTCGATAGTGAGAATCGAACACTTGAAAATTGAGTGCTTTCATACAATAAGGTAATGCTACACCACATACTGCAAAAGTGACTCAGGATAACTTTGCAGTATCAAACTTTTACCTTGTTCAGCATTTAGTCCGGATCTTCCACCGTTTGATAACCCTTATTTAGGTCCACGGCACTATTTCTACGTGCAAATAATTTAATTCAAGGACGAAGTTACAGGTGCTGTACAAAAAATCTTTGCCCCTAAACCAAAAGAATGATTTTATGAAGGACTCGATGAACCTGATCATGAATGAATCAATCAATCATCGGGTTCATTGAGTCCTTACTGGATTAAGTCAGTAGAATATAATAAATATTATTTAGAGTACTAGAGATTTCGTTTTACAAAAAAATGAATAATAAAAGTTTAAACTGAAAGCCAATTTTATTTACGAAACACCTCTATATCCTAATTATATAGTATTGCGTATACTATGCGATATTTAAATTCTTGTTTTGTCTTGCACATATTAGCTAATGGAAATCAGCCGTAGACTGTTAGTTTTTATTTCAATTTTAATGATAGACCATTGTATCATTTTCTAAAATTTTATATAAAGGTTTTGTAGTCTTGTTGAACTTGAACAATCTATTTAATATATCTTACAGGTTCTTACAACAAAAATGGAGAAAGTAATTGATATATAGGATTAAGTTATACCATCGACGGCTCCAAACTGTATTGGGAACTGTAGTTACTGGGAGTCTCACTTCCTGCTGACATCATGGCAAACCTGAAACACATTAGCCTTTCTATAATGAGGTACTAACGGATTTAGCAGAGAAAAGTGCAAACCAAGTATTGATATAATTGGTTCATAAATATAGAAATTCTTTTAGTATAATCAACTTCTAAGTACAAGTATAACTTGCACAACAAGGATTCCATAAACACATAGGAGCATATAACCATTTAAGTGTGCATGATATTTCTATTAAACTAATTCCAAATGTTAATATTATTTCCGGCCATGTAAATATATATATATATATATATATATATATACATATATATATATATACATATATATATATATATATATATATTGCGTAGTATTACTTTAAAATTATAATAAATATAAAATACAAAATTATTTTTGCAGTCATTTTAAGTTATTTGTGTGGAGGTTATATAACTTCCTACAAAACAACTACATGTCTGTTACTCGTAAACTAGTAATCCTATTTAGCTGTGATAATTTCCGTTTTTATTTCGTTATAGGTATTGCTACTGTAAATTCTGTCAGATATTCAAATATAGTTGTTAAGCTAGAAGAGGGTGGGGACGTATAACTCTAAGAAAAATGACCACTTTAGAGCGTAATATTTCATAAACAGATCCCTGTCTTGACAAAGTGTTCATGACTTACCTCACCCAATATTTTTGAAAGATCTTTTCAACGATGCACTACACAATGAGCTATGAGCTATAAATATATTCGCCCCTATTTTACATGTACCCTAAAAAAAATTTCTTTTTAATTTTATTTCCTACAAAAGCATTGAAAATATGAATAGCCGTACCAAATTTAAACTTTGAGTAAAACAGCTGGGACGTTGACGAATGTTCGTTAATGTCACAGCATGCTGAAATTAAAAGGGTTTCTAATTTAGCTATAGAACCCTAAAAAGCCTGAAATCATTCTTTACTATTTAAAACTGTTTAGATTTTATCTATTTGCCAGTCTAAACTAAAACAGAATCAATGTATAAAAATAAATGTTTAAGGACCATTAATAAAAACAATTTCACAAACACCCAAATAAATTATTGAAATGATTGTTTTAACACATACCTGTGCGCCAAATTAGGCACGGACTCGCTAGGCGTGTACTTTCCTGCATGTCCCCCTAATCCTTGAGCTTTGCCAAACTTATTGTGGTCAGTAGGAGGTAAGTTATTATTCTCTGTATTAGCTATGGGAGCTTGTTGACTTCTTGGCCTTTTATTGCGTTCTGTTGTCCATACATTGATTACTAAGAAAAAAGAAATGTGAACTGGTAAATATTGAAAATTATTCTAATATGTGTATCTAAATTGTTTTGAAATGGATTTATTGAATTTTAAAACTCTGCTATGAAGGAAACAACATTAAATTAATATAGAAACACTTTTACGAGGAACAATAAAAAAATAAATAAATATCTACAATATTTTTGCCTGTAATAATAAATATTATTAATAGTTATTACTGGCAAATTTTTAAAATAATTTTTTCTAAAAGCACGGTCAGTTAATGAAGTAAATTGCCCCAGTAGTTTTTCATCTTATCTCTTTTAAAAACTTCATGAAGAAAATAATACACAGAAGTAATAGATGCTGAGGTAGTATGTAACGCTAATTAAAAATAAAGACTTCCTCTCATCACGGCGTCTCTTTTCATTTTACAGAAAAATGTTGTTATTAGTTCTCATGTCATCAATAATTCATTTTACATCTTCATAATCAAACATCAACTTATACATAAATCACTAGCTGGGCATGATATATGTTTGCTTTGCATGGAGGTCGAGTAGATGCGAAAAAACAAAGAGCACATGGCAACAAAAGGGATTGCAATTAACAATTGACATAAAAAAAATTGAATCAAAACTTTTAACCGCATTCACGTTGCAATCCCAATATTCAAGTTAAATGATTTTGAATGAAGCTTATGTGAATTAAATGTCTTTTGCTGTGAAAAGTTACAGGGAAATTCATAATAAAAAGACACAAAACTTAAATGTCATAAAGATGCTATATATTATTTTGTATATTACAATGTTTCTTAGATATGTCATTGTCATAAATAAAACTGTTTCGAGTTTTTAAAAATGTGTTTTTTCAAGTATGAGAATCAGATGATTGACATATCTTGTCTTTCATAGTTTTATTTTATATAACTCGTTACTAGAACATAAACTGTTGTGAAAGCGAGGGATACCTGTAATTTAACCGCCTAATGCAGGACAACATTGATGCTACTTTAAATGGTCAATTGAAATTAGTAAAAAAAATTAAATTAATTTTTTAATCAACACTTAAGTACCAATATTATACTCTCTCAACTCACATTTAATCAAATATTTTGTGATCCTTATGTTGAAATATTTTCGATGTTAATTAGGAACTTACACAAGTTGTAAATTCTTTATCATAATATGTCATACCTTTCTTTAGTTATATTAATTCAAAGAGATTAAATTGTATCGTTGTTAAGTGCATAATATGAAAAAGGTTATTCGTCATATAATAAAAATATAATAATGTATATATTATTTAGGTTAAATATAGAAAGGTTTGTTTTGAAAGTTACATTTACTTAAAATGTTTAGCGTTAGTTACATTTGGATGAAACTTTTTTGACAGTTCATGTCAAATATGGAAAGCATATTATCAGCCTTATGTTCCGAAATTAAATGTGAAAGTTTAGAACATTTCTTCTTAATTTTTACTGATACTTTTAAACTCAGATTTAAATAAATGCATATTGCAATTCTTTTTATTACTAGCCTAAAATTAATTTTATGTACTACTATAATGTCAATTTTATAACTGATGATTAAAATTAGAACGATTCTTTTTTTTATAATCTAGAATTTTAATATACGCTCAATTATTTTAAAACCTAAAGTAAATATATGAAAGGTCTATACTAAAATAATCAAATGCGAATATAAACATACTGGGCATTTCAGGAGGCGTATCTTTCTTCACATATTTTCCCACCACGCCCTCCTTTATGGCCTTTTGTCCTTTTCTTGAGATCATTTTAATTAATTTATTATGAGGAGAAAGTTTTTAAATTCATTGTCAAAATTATTTAATTATATTACTCATCGCGAAAAATCATAACAGAAATATAGTTAAGTTTTAAACTCTATGACACTTACGAACTCTATAATTGAAATGTTGTCGATAGAAGAAAAAAATTACTATCAAAGTCGTAATATTAATTGATAGTAATTAAACTAAAATAATATTTAAAATCAGAAGTATTTTTGTGCTTTACAAATAACGATATATTATTGACTACTTTTTTTTTAATATTACAACAATTATTTATCTTCGTTTCTTTCATATTTAATGTATTATAATATTAGATTAATATGTTACAAATGCAGTTAAAATAATATTAAAATATAATTTAATATTATTTTTATATCTGTAACATACTGATTCTTTTAATATTAGGATATGACTATATTAAATCATTAAGAAAGTAATAAATTATATTTTTCTCATTAAATATTTATGTTTTAGAATTGGACTTAACACTTCCTTTTGAACATAATTTCATATTATATTGTTTATAACTATTTTTGACTAAGCGAGGACACAAAAGAAATCTTTAAAATAGAGATAAAAATGTATTAGGTCTATTGTCTTTAAAACTAAATAATAAGAAAAAAGTAAATGCTCTATGTAACTGTCAAACCGCCTGATTTTTTTTATAAAAATCGGGCATAGAGTAATCGAATTATTATAAAAATATATTTAAATATAAAAATATGTTAAAATGCTTTGCAAATGCTTTAGGGAAAAACTCCCTAGGCAATTTTTTTGCACCTCAGAATTCTCTATTAAATCAACAAACTCGGGTATTTATTTTTGAACGAATTTGTTTTGGATTTCAATAAATTTGGAGGTTATTTTTACCTTTTCGATTTTTTTTTATAAATTTACAGAATGTTTTTGTCCTTAAGAGAAGATTTCCAGTTCCTCTTTACAAAAAGGGTGGTAAACCAATAAAACTAAAATCGCGTCACTTTGTTTATGATTTGATTGAAGACACAACGGTTGTGAAAAAACCTGATATGACTATCATACTTAAGCAATATGTAGCAGGTATTCATGAATTGTTTTATTATCTATGTACGCAAATTGAAATTGGGATTACCAACTAACCATAAATCTAATTAGACATGAATTTATGAGGAAAATGGGAATGGGGAAGGGTTGAGTATTGATAATAACATAAAGGTTTTGATTAAACATCTTTTTGATATAAAGTTTCTTTTTTTAACACCAGCTCGTAAACATGTGGTACATAAAATTTGCAACTCTGCTCTTACTAATTTATATTTAGTCAATTTCTTTATTTAAAGTATGGACTATACTTCTTCATTAGAAAAAATTTAAGTTCGCAAGAAATATTGGAAAGTGAATTGAATGATGCAACCTACCGCAGAGATTAAGTTCTGTGATTGATGAGAAACCCACATATCTATGTATAAAAGACACAAATACCATGGTGAAAAAATTAAACAGCATAGCTAAATCTTTTCAAATAAAGTTAAATTTACATGTATGAAATTTTGTATCATATATAACATATACTTGTACATTCATATTATAAAATCATAATTTATGTAATATAGAAGGATAGCTTGTTTCATATTTTGTATTATTTTGTATGAATGTTGTAAATCCTCCAATCCGTTTTTAAAATCTAAACTCCTTTCTAAAGAAACTCCATTTGAAAAAGGAGGAGGTCTCCCAGCATGTATTAGTTGTTTGCATACATAAATCTATATACATAACAGATTGATGTATCAACGCCCAGCCCAAACCGCTAATGATAAAAATTTGAAATTTGGAGAGGGTGTTGATTTTATAATGTAGGCATCGTTTAAGAAGGGATTTTTCTAAATTCATCCTCTAAGGATGTGAAAAGGTGTGACTAAGTTTGTATGGGAAAAAATATTTTTATGGTAATTTTTGCTTAAAACTAGGTGTTCATGCTCTTTAACAAAAATATTGTTACCCGTGTTTCAGGATTTTCTGAGATACAATGTCTAAGAGGGTGAAAAGGGGTGGTTAAGTTTGTATGGTTAAAAATATTTTTATGGTAATTTTTACTTAAAACCGGGTGTTCGTTCATGCTCTTTAACAAAAATAATGTTACCTGTTTCAAGATTTTCCAATATACAACCTCTAAGGGGGTGAAAAGGGGTGGCTAAATTTATATAGAAAAAAATATTTTTATGGTAATTTTTAATTAAAATTTTTTATTAAGGCTTTTCCATACAAATCATTAAACAAGTACTTAAGCATTTTTCAATATTCTAATGCTAAAGGGCTGAAAAGGGGTGCTTAAGTGGGTGAAAAGGAGAGACTAATTTGTAAGTCAAGAAAATTATTATGATCGTTTTTACTTAAAAATTTGTGTTAATCCTTTGCAATACAAATAATTTAACAAGCATATTCCGATATTCAGCCCCTAAGGGGGTAAAAAGTGGTTGCTACATTTACATGGGAAGAAAATTGTTAATTTTAAATTTGTACTTAAATTTAGTATTAATATTTTAACTGCAAATAATGTAACAAGTATTTAAGAATTTTACGAGATTCAATCTCTAATCGGATGAAAATTGGTAACTAAGTTTATACGGGAAAAATATTTCTATTGTAAATTTTTATGTGCCGCTGTGTTCACTGCCTCTACAATCTTAGGGCCACTTATGAAATGTGGTATAAATCTTATGCCAGAAATATTAGGGCCAGTTTTAAAATGTGGTAGGCATTGGCTTAGGGGAGGAGTGCTTCTCACATGATTTTAACACCAGATGGTACAACCACCAATGTGGTACACAAGGAAGTGCTGTATTAAATTCTAACTCCCTCTACTGCCTTATTTGCGTAAACGATGTAGACACTGTAGAGTTTGTTTATATATAAATAAACAATAATATTAACAACATACAAATGAGTAGTAATTTAATAAAAATGAAATTGACTTTTTATTTTATATTTTAAACTACAAAACCGATTTTTATCAAATTTTCACTATTCTCTAAGTTGAAAGATATTTAAACCGATATAAATAGAATCATTGTAATCTGATTAATAGTTTCTGAGAAATACATGGAATAACACATAGACAAATATTCATAAACAATCTATTATCTATCCCAAAGTTACAAAAAGAACTTAGTGGGAAGAAATTTTCAAGCTATGAAGAATTGACGGATGCAGTTTCAGCTTACTTTAAGGACAAAGATAAAACATTTTTTTATAAAAGTATACCTAAACTGATTGAAAGATTGGAAAAATGTATTAAGATAGCAGAGAATATATTAAAAAAGAAAAATAAATTTGTATTTTTATTCTCACTTCTTACCCATCATTCCGCGAGTTTAATAACGCCCCCTCATATGTATCAATTGTGTACATTAAAGTACATATAGAAATAAGTAATCACCGAATATCAATCATATCATGTTTAGTTTGTAACCAGAGTCTTTATGCTGAGAAATTTCAATAGAAATTACTCATTTTTTCTACTATTTGTTGTAACAAAAAAATTAATTTTTAATTCTGTGCTGTCAAATTTACTTGAAAATGAATCTTGGCATAAGATGCTCTTTGCACTAAATGTGTTGTTTTAAAATCTTTTGACTATAGTTGATTAGAGTTGCAGTTGCGTTGCGTAATCAAAATTATCATTTTATGTTGTTACAGTACACTTAGTAATTAAATTACAACTCAGAATGAAACAATCATATACACACTATTTTCTATTTATCACTTGCTTGTCCCGTTTCCATCTACTTCGTTCTCACTATCATTTAGGCATGCAAAACCTATTCAGAATTGAATTCATGTCTCTGTTTTGCAAAATACCTTTATCGTGATATAAATAATAAAATAAATGTATGGTTATATGAATCAAGGTGTCGCATCATAATTACAACACATTTCGTCAAATTTTTTAGAATTCCTTCTCACTGTAGCTACTGTATAATTTTATCTATTCTTTATTGATAATACCTAAATTGACTCACAATGTCTTTCAAATAAATATATATATATATTTATATTTATTAAAGTATAAATAATGTGTATGAATAAATAATGTATTTTCTAAAATGTAGCAAGGATAACAGCACCAGTACTAATTAGGCCACTTAAAATTTACATCAAAATTTTGTCTTTGACTCGCTATAAGTGTAACTAAAGTTGAGTATTTATAAAAAATATAATTTTAATGTCAAATTAGCTTTTATTTTTCACTTGTTATTATAATCATTGTCTATTTGTTAGTTTAATCATTGTCTATTATTGCTACACTATATTAATCTAATGTTTAGGTGTGGGAGAAGTCGGAGATATAATCACTTTAAAACCGAATGAGGCATATAACAAATATCTGTTACCGGGTTTTGCTGTTTACTACACTCCAGAAAATAAGGAAAAATATAAGGCGTTAGACAAATCACAAACCGATCAGCAGCATAGCTCACCATACGCACAGAGGGTAAGTCAAACTTTATTTTGGAATAAATTTTGTTCTTATCCGATATATATAAAAAATTTATTCAGTTTACGTTATATCGAATTGTTGAAATGTAATTTTAATATATAATTTTTGGGTACATTAACCTTTAGCTGAACTTTTATGAGTACCGATAAGTGAAAGTGTGAATTTAATAAGAATATTGATTTTGGTTCTTTTTGAGCCATGTAAATATTTATAAGTATTATTGCTTGTGAACTTTATTAATAAATGACATTTGTATTTACAGTATATAATATGATAGGTTATCATATCTAAACCTTCAGTATCTGAGGTTTAAAGCACCTTCCAAAAAGTCGACTTCACGGTCCCCTACTAAAGACATCAATTCCGACTGTGTAATATTTAATTACGAATTTTTTTCGTTTATATGTACTTAATTGTATATCTTACCTCTGACCCATACATCTAATCTCAACACAATCCTGTATATCTCAACCCTACTTCATAGTTGAGAACCAATGATTTAGATCACTGAGTTTAATACTACAAATGGAAAATCAATCAGACATTAAAATTAATACTTACGAAATCAGCAAGTGATATTCAAGAAAGAACTCTTAGAACAATTTCTTCAATGAAGTGGTGAAATGTACAATTGCACGTAGTACAAAGTAAGTTAAAGGCCACTGCCTTTAACTTACTTTGTACTATGTGTACGTGGCTGTCTTTAGTTGTAATTGTCCATTGTCTGATGAGAATTGTAAATCGCTATTATATATTCATTGATCTATCTCTATCGACACATCATCTCTCGTATAGTGTTTATAAATAGCAATGATGGAACGCCATTCTCGTATATCCTAGCATGCTCTTTGTTCTTTTTCACTTCATTATACATAATTTTTGGATCTACTTTTCATTATTTGTAGAACAGTTTAATATGACTAAATTACTGTAACAATGTATGAGCATAAAAATGAAATATAAATTAATTTTTCTCAAAAATTTTATTTATCTGTGGAAAGTGGAAGTAACGTGGCAAAGACAAGTTCATTGCATTTGCCAAACCTGCAATGTTACATTAATTCTAAACCGACTTTAAACTTCATGTTGAATTTGTGTTTGCCATTTTACTTCACGATGAAAATATTAATTATCAACCGAGGTGGAAATAGAGCCTGCCCTCGGCAGTAATTTCTACAGAGTGAAATGTTTTTACTGATTTTGTTCAAATACATTTTTGTCATTAATATGCTTTCTACATATAATAAAATGAGTTTTTGCTTTACCAAAACTTTAAATGTGGTTTCCGAATTTCACAGTCTTATGTCTTCCCAAGTATTAATTTCTATGAAAGCATCAGTTCCCTTTTGTCCCATTCGCGGTATCTACTCCTGCTATAGTAAAAATTATCAAAAAGCCATAAGGTAAATAATAATTCATAAGGTAATATATAATTGTAATAAAAGTCCTAAGATAAAAAACTTTCACAATTAAATGAAACTACGTGATATACTATTATTTCTACTTTCTTTAAGTTCTTTACCACGACCTAAGTTTCGTAATACAACGAAACCTAGGACGTGGTAAAGAATTTAAATAAAGTAGAAATAATATTACATCACGTAGTTTCATTAATTGTGAATAATGAATTTCTACAAAATTAACACCAAATAACTTCAATATATAAAAAACCTTGTTTTTTTGCAATCTTCTTATTAATTTTGACATGTAAAACTTACAGACTGCAGATTGTCTTTCAAGGCTTGTCTTACAAATAATAATGAATAAAAGTCAGTCGTGGACATTGGAACCTTGGCATGTGCGTGCTTCTTTTAGAAAAGCTGGTTTCGTGGTACCTGAAGATGCCATACAAATGCCACCAGCGACAATTTCAGGCCCTGATCTTTCTTTACAAGATAAGGAGTTTTATGTCGTAGTAACAGTGAGTAGCCTTAATTTAAATATTTTTAACCGCATTTAGTGTGAGCTCCTTAACAATTTCTTATATTAATTGGACAAGCTTTTTTGCATAATGTGATCAAATAAATGGTAATGTTAAGAGTTTATCTAATCTAATACTTGTAGTAATTAGATGTGAAAGTATTTAGATCAAGTTTAGTGCAAACAAGATTAACCTATCACGAGTGATTTTTATCTGATGATATCAGTTATTAATTAAATTAGTTTTTGACCTTTGTATGGACGGTAATTTTAGGAGTGACACAATTTTCATAATAGGAATTGACCTGTATACAAAATATAGCTCAAATTCTATCATTATATATGACACACAATCAGTTGATTTATGAATTTTCCATAATTTATCTGGCACTTAGTAATACTACTTTTACATTTGACTGCATTAGTTGTTCCATACGCAGACACAAAAAATTGCATACTTTCCAACAGTTGATAATGAGTATTTACTCCAACAGTTAATAATGAGTATATATTTTCTTGTGAAATGCAAGCCTGTTGTAAGGTTGCAATAAATTTATGGTCCAGCTTATAAAATATACGTATTGTTGGGCTCATAAAGCACTAATCATAGCAGCGCTGCTAATCATAGCACACTCTACACCTTGCCTCTCCTGCCAGTACAAATGTGCACCAATTTGCTTTAGCTTTCCATGGGTGTGCCAATATCAGATTTCTGTCAAGAAAGTGTGTCATTTTGTTAAGCTTAAGAAAAACTATAATGTACACACAATTTGAGAAACTCATTGGATACATTTTTGTGTAAATAGATTATTTTTTTTATGTAAAAAGTGGCTGGAAATATTTATAAGAAATTGCCTAATGCCTTACGTCATCCACATCTGTCTATCGGTTTAGGCTCTCGACTACCAAAGACATGAACACTTACATCTCTACATGGGTCTGCACCCCTGCGTACATACACATACACTCACTTTTTTATTTTGCGTCTTATAGAATACAGTACACACACTCTTTTATTTTGTGTCATTGAGAATTTACAGGATACAACCCATTTCTTTAAAAAAACTTATTCCGAACTTTGGACTAAAACAATACTTTCTTTATTTTTTACATCGCTCGAAAGGAAACATTTTTTATTTCCTTTCAATTAATATTAGCTCTCTGATCCAGAAAACGCACATAACAAATGACTGCTACTCCATAAATTACTGCATAAAAATTACCGTTATACAAAACAGTTGTATTAAAGATTTGTTTAATAGCATTAAAATTTAGTCAGACTACGGTCTATCTTATTCTATTAGACGTTTCATAACTTGCTTATCAATTTATTTCTAACACTTCTTAAATCTAAGGTGTTTGATTACACCTTACAATTAAAATTACTTTTCTTGTATTATTTTCATCCAAGATGTGCTCATAAAATACACATTTTTACAGATAAACAACAAGGAGGAAGTGAAAGTAAGATGTAGAATCCATCACTGGGCAGTTGGAGTTGATCGACTGCCCTGGAGTGAGTTCCATTGGAAAAAACCAGCAGTACCACTATTTCCTGAACAGGCTGATGATTTAGCAAATATGCCACTACCTTCGTAATTAAAGCCTCTGATTGTAATAAGTTAATAAATATTAAATAGTTAAAATCAAACTTTCAGAGTTATATTTTTTTATTACCTTCAGCAAATCGCTTTAAATGACAAATCAGAGAAATAAAAAATTTAAAAAAAACAATCTAGAATTATAATATCCAATTATAATTTATTTCTATAAAATGTAGACCGGGAAACAATTTAGTACTTATTTTTAAATCCCATGGAGAATAGTAATAAATTTTCACTGCATATGTGCGAGATACAGGTTGTCCAGTGGCAGATTTCAAAGTTTGAACAGACATAGTTTCTGAACGCAACACATAAGATTTTCGCTGTCTGTAGCATGCCATCGATTTAATATTCGTTACAGTATTCGTCGATTACGTGATGGACCATCGATCAACCTCATTCAGTCATGGGTAGCAAGGTTCAGAGCTACAGGATCAACATTAAATAGGCCCAGGCCAGGACTTACGCCATTGGTAGCCACGGATGAAATTGTCGAGTGTGTTATGGTTTCTGTCGTTGAAAATCCCCGTTTATCACTGCGTACACATTCATCAATATTGGGAATTCCGAAATCAACTTTACAGGTAATAATGCGAAAAAAGCTCAAGTTCCATCCATATAAAATTCAAATTGTTCAAGATTTACACGATTCTGACTTTGAATTAAGAAAAACTTACGCAGAGGTGATGTTGTTGAGATTCCGTACTGCTACCCGGATGGGCAACATATTCTTTAGTGACGAAGCTCACTTTCACATTGGAGAATATGTGAATAAGCAGAACTTTCGTTACTGGGATGTCCACAACCCAAGACAAATGCATCAAGAGCCACATTTTACATAAGCCTAAAGTAACAGTCTGGTGTGCCATGTCTGCAACTGCAATCATAGGGCCTTATTTCTTTGAAAATCAACGTGGCCAAATGGTTCATAAAAATTCATCATATAATTTTGAGTTCAGAAAAAATATTAAAATCACGTCGATTAAAAAGTTCACTTAGGTATAAATCTTGTAAACTATAAGTTTTATGTTTAAGTGTCCAGTGGCAGATTTCAATGTTTGAAAAATTAAAAAAAAACTACACCTCTAATACAAAGTAGATTTATTTTAACTTTATAACAACAAATGCGGATTTCATTTTTTAAAAACCACGTTTTCCAAATGGCGGCCATCGAGTCTGACACACTGTTCGAGTCTAGCACGCATGTTTTCAAAAACATGTTTGCAGAGCGATTGGGGTATCCTACTGACTTCGGCTCGAATATTTTCTTTAAGTTGTGTCACAGTGCTCGGATTTGTTTTGTAAACAACGGATTTTAAGTATCCCCATAAGAAAAAGTCGCATGGGCTTAAATCGGGTGACATAGGTGGCCACGGAACGGTACCGTTTCGGGATATGTATGTTATAAAATTTGGTAAACACTATGTTTCCTCTGTGGTCCAAAGCTTGTCGTGACCTATGATAGTCATTTTACCTAAACTGACGTGATAGTAATTTTACCTAAATGGCGAACGAGCTTTAATAATGATAAAAATTTATGAATAGTACCAAAAAATTCATTACAACATTACATTTTGTTTAACACAACTGCATTTCAACTCTCATTGTACTAATGAGAGTTGAAATGCAGTTGTGTTGTAATGCAGCTATTAGAAACACCCGTCTATAACGTTTTATTTGAATAAAAAATTATTGATAAACATTTTTTCACTTCATAGGTTATTTGCAACATGTGTAAAAGTAAGTATATGATTAATGTATGTTATAATTTTCGAATTCAGAATAAAGATTAACAATGTTAAATGGCAATAAATTAGGTATAAATATTTTTATTTATATTGGTTAAAGTCAAAAATAATATTATATTTTAAAATTTGCGGCTAATCATCGAAACACAAATTGACCGTCAATCAGAACGCACGACTTTGGACTGCACCACACATCTAATAGGTGACCGACTTCAAGTAATAGTGAGTAAGATAGCATGGTCCCATAATCCGTAAACAATATTTATCAATCACTATAGAATGATCAGGTGTGTGACTAGGGCTGCCAGCTTTGCCAGATTCAAAATCCGGAGATCGGTAATCAATAGTATTTTTATAAAGGACATTAACTTCCTTTTCAAAAAAGTGGGATTGGGGAACAAACCCAATCCCATGTGTTCTTCAAAGAATGACCATGTAACAATGATTACATATATTCAAATTTGGATGAAAAAGTACTAAAAATTTGTATTATATTGAACATTCTAATGAAAAAAGATGAATTGATTTACTTACGAAATCATCAATTTAATCAAGTACATAGAACACAACACAATTATTATTACACGATGTTGGAAGGAAAGTGTTCATCAAATTCAACTGTTAGAAGAACTTGCTTTTAACAAGAAAGGAGAAAATGAAGGCAAAGGAAAAGTGAAAGGTAAATAGGAAAGGAGTCAACAGGAAATCGAAGTGAATGCTTCTAAATAAATACAAAGACTTAAAATGACTCTGTGATAGCGATACATATCAAAACAATTCCACAGTGAATGTTTATTACTATTCTAGAGATAAAAATGATTAATTGAACAGCCTAATATTTCGTGATTCTTTTTTTATTACCTTTTAATTTATATATTTTCTATTCCTCTTATTAACAATTAATACAATTTTTGATACAGAGTTCTACATTGCTGATAAAAATAATGTATCTAACTAGTCATGCAGCTAATATTGTTCCTATAGTTCTAAATAATAACCATTTTTAACTCAACTATTATTTAAGATTGGGAGAAATAAATTTTTTTTTATTTTAATAATGGAGGTTGGTTTATTTGATTCTGTTCAGTAATAAAAATCTATAAATTGATCATTCTTCATTTTATTTCCTGTGTGTTTTACTTAATAAGTAGCTAGAGGTAATAATTACCATCACAAAAGTAAGTACACATTCCATATATACATATACAGATAAAAAGAAAACACAAAAATTAAAAACATGTCAAATACTAATTCTCTAGATTTCTTTCACTTATGTCATTACCTAAATTTATAACACAAATTTTAATTGATTGGTCAGTTAATTCATTTATATTGGCATAAAGGACATGCTATCTCGAAAACTGCAAGTTGTATAATAATTTGATTCCTAACACTGTAGAGTTAAATATCTAAGAAAAATTCAGCTTGGTCATTTTTACATATGAAAAAAACTAAAAACATAGTCAACATTTTTTGAAACTAGATTGTAATATGCACCACCCGTAAAACTAGGTTTTGTCACACACAACAATTCATATTTCTGAAATTTATATGTTTACATTGATTTAAAACAGGTCACACGCTAATTTGATAGTCCACATATTAACATGATTGACTTAATTTAATATTGGATAAATGTGAGCCACGATACATAAAAAATTAAATTTAAGGCAACACAATGGATGTTGTTAAATAAAAATATCTTGGTTTTTAAAATCTTTATTAGCTAAAAATTTTCACTTAATTACACTTAATACATTGAATAACATAAATTTTTATTATATGCATGCTATTCTAATAGACATTTAATACTTTGCTTATTAACATATTTTATATATACCATCCTTCACAATAAATTTCTATAACAAAGCATTTATTAACATCATTTACTAGCAAAACACAGTTTATCGAAATAGAGAATGACAAATTAAAAACAGATAATGAAATGTTGCATTTTCAATCTCAGTATCTCAAATTTGATATAAAAAGGTATATTCCACAATATATTTTATCATTTCTTACATTTAAACCGTTTTTGGTGCTTAGTAGATTCCTTAACAGACAAAGAATTTAATTGAGTTTGAAATTTAAATTTATATTATTGTCTCTTCGCTTATAATTTAAATATGCTGAATCAATTTTGAATTAATATTTCTTTTCCTAAGTTGGATCTGGTCATCATGTAGTGTAGGTATGTTATATTTAATACTATATACAAGATCAAATACTGCAATTATTAACAGATTTTTATGAAATAACCTTTAAAAAGATACATGTGGTAATAACCCACAAGGAAAGCAATATACTGTATAGTTTAATAAATTTAATATCAGCCTGTGTGATGTGGCCTATGCGGCGAAATGCAGTAAAAAAGTCCCAGCTTATTGTCACTTGAAAATAGTTTTCAAAAAAAAATTTCAATCAAAAGCTGCTTTTAATCTAGGTGATTTGGAAATAAATGTGTTTATTATTGTATTTTTAATGTTATCATTTTCAAATATTCAGACAAAAAAAAATGTTTGATTCTTTGTAATATTGCTTCATAGTTGTACTTTTTGAATAACAGTAGATAAATAATAATTGTCTGCATTTCAATTGATCGTCATATTTAGAATTAATACTGATAATTATGCATCAGCAAAGCTTGAACCAATTATCTTATGATTTGTGTTTGTGACACAACAATTTGTTTCATTTTAGGCATTATAAAAAATCCAGACCAGTTTCTGTGAAAAATATCTTAACTTCCTAATGTGTTTCATTGGGAAGTTTAGATATTTTTGATTGTAGGAAATTGTTTGTTGTTTCCAACAAACAATTTCGTATATATATTTTTGATTGTAGGAAATTGTTTGTTGTTTCCAACAAACAATTTCGTATATATATTTTTCATTGTAGGAAATTGTTTGTTGTTTCCAACAAAAAATATTCTACAATAGTAATTTTTTAAATATTTCCTATTTAATATTGTACTTCTTCATGCCAGCATTCGTTTTTAATTACAAAATACAAAACCGAAGAGTGACTCCCAAACAAAGGAAAAATCGTTGTTCAATGAAGTTTCAAAGCATAAATCATTAAATTTTATAGCATGTTTGATATAAAATTACAAATAAAGTTTTGTCATAACAAAATTATAACTAACTTTCTTAAAACAATTTTATCCTTGATGGTCGTAATTCTTCATAGCGTACTTTAAGTTGATCGGCTTTTAGTAAGTACAGTTACTAAAATCACAAACTGTAAATATTAAAACTGTGAATAACCGGGTAAATTTTTATAGACTTCATTCATTGGCTTTTGATTGTAGGTTTTATTAAGAAAGTAAAAGAACATTACATAAAAGACTGTGGCTGAGAAAAAACAATGATTTATTCTTACGTTTCAATATCTATTTCATTGTTTTCAAAGTAATTTACTATAACGCTTATTTGAAGCCAAAGAGTCATCAATCATAATCATCAACTTTATTTTCAATTAATTTAACACAAATTATTTGATATTGTTAGAAACTTTAATCAAATAATGCTAATCATTTTAATTTATTACACATTAGCAGTTATAATTTTTTCTCCATTATTTACAACATGTTGTTGCCTATTTTAGGATGTAAGATTATTCACAACATATTGTTGCCTATTTTAAGATGTAAGCCACCTCTAGTTTTTTCCAATTTTCATAGTTCTGAGTTTTTAACATCCAACCCTGGCTGGTATATATGTAGATAATATTTACCTATATCTTCATTATTCTTTCAAGCAATTTGGTATGAGTGCAGGAGACCATCGAACAAAAAATGAAACAGCACATACACATATCAAGGGCTTACTGCATTTATAAAACCTGATTATTACCTAAGTAAATAAATGACTTTCAAATTCACAATCTTGGGAAATATGTGCTAGGAATAATTGATTGTGATCAATATTCCAACAATATTCAATAAATAATTTTAATAGTCCAAATCATGAAATTACTATTGAATAATTTTTATAATGTATTGGGTAATTTTACTTAATCAAATTGTAGATGAACAAGTGGACAACCCACAGAACATGTTATTTTCTTGGGTCATTCTTATATATCCCCATTTTTTATTTATAGTAGTTTGTTTATAATCTATATCAATTTTGTTTACTTTGTCATGACATACCAAATTATTAGAACAACACTATCATTTAAATATTGTTTATATTATACATAGTTACTTATTTCTACTGTATTCATAATTTTTGTCTTCTAAACAGTGTAATCATATCTTCCCAATGGTTTCTAAAAAACATAATACATATCTATCTATAATTTCTGATATACATTTAAAAGATTATATTATGTTTCTTATACATAAAGCTATCAACAATTATTACTTAGATGTTATTCAAATGGAAGTATACAGAATATGTTAGAAGACAATTAATGAACTTTAATTATTTTCTGATCTATTAACTTCCAAGTTATTAATAGGTGGATTGAACTCGCCATCTTGTTTCAATTCATCTTGTATTGGCATATTTTGTTCTTGTATTGACATGTTTAAATTGGTGTCCGTTTCAAGCTGAGGCAAGGGTTTGGCTTCTTCCTGCACTTCGCTATACTCTACATTGACTTCTGCTGAGTTCTCCACCTCCGCGTGTGCTTCGGGATATGCTTGCTCTTGATAATATTCCCCGTCATATCCTTGTTGACCATTTTCATATTGCTGATAATTTGTTTCATTATATTCTTCTTGTGGTTGTTCAGTTTGATTATAATCGTATGGAATATTTTGTTCATCAGTATTAAAATTATTGGGGTCTTGTGTGTATTCTTGAGTTAGCTGTTGATTTTCGTATGTTTCGTCAGGATACATTTGTTCAACCGCGGGTTCATTTTGATATACATACATTTCATTTGGATTTGAAACCAGATACTGATTGTTTGGATCTTCGGTATAAACATCCGATACATATTGTTCACTGGGTTGTAAAGCAGTTTCATGGGCAAGTTCAGAATTTATCATTTCGTTCTGTGGAGTTTCGTATGAATTTTGATTATAATATTCTTGTGCTGATGTAACATGTTCCGGATCAATGTTAGTCTGTGTGGTGGGAGATTCTTGATAAATTTCCTGTTGATTAGGATAGTGGTACTCTTCTTGAGTTTGTTCTGTATATTGTTCGGAAAATTCATTTTGATTATATTCTTTTTCATCTTCATAATTAGTGTTCAAATCCTGAGTATTGTCAAGAATCTGATGATAATCTTTTTCTTGATAGTATTCTTCGTGTTGTGGTTCTTGTTTTGGTAAATAATTCATTTTTTTTTCAGAAATTGTAGGATCTGTTGGTTGAACATATTCATTTTCGTTAGGTTGTTCATTTTCATTAATTTTTACTTTTGATTCATCTTCATTTGATTCATTTTTAGCAATGGATGTATCTTCACCAGAAGACAAATTAATATTTGTATTTACAATATTATCATCATTTGCCAATTCTGGCGTTGTGCTTTGTTTAACTGTATCGTGTAGGGGCTTTGTGGTATTAGTAGTGATATCAGTTGCTATAATACAGTTAGACATGCTATTTTCCAATACATTAATTTTATCCTTATGTATTTCAATATCTTTATTACATGACACTTGTTTAACACTGTCATCAAATCTAGTTTCCCTGTCTGTTTTAGGTTGAGTTTTTAAATTACTTTCATCTTCTGCAAAACATACCTCCCTGGGAGGTTTAATATTTTCTTTAGGTATTTTCACATGCTCAAGCTGATTTTCCTTATGCCTGCCATGCAGTTTGTTTTGCCAATCATCAAAATCATTTTGTGAAATTTTTATCTCGTTAAGGTTCGTTTTCGAATTACTAGCATTCTCATTGATGGGAAGTTTGCTGTCCTTATTAACTTTACTTTTATCATTTATTGATGTATTGTCATGTAATTTATCCAGTATATCATATTTATCTCTCCAATTTTGGTCAGATTCGCCATTACGTTCTCCATTAGGATGCAAATCACATGTATCCTCTTTACTTACGTTCTCTGTAGTTCGTCTAGGTATAAGAATATACTTTTTGCTTATTTCCTTAACTATGTCATCTATCGTTAAATTGTTTGCATACTGCGGTGGTTGGTGATAAAAGTTTGGATACTGCATTGGATAAAACATGGGTACTTGCACAGGAATATTGGGATTAGGAATTGTTGATGAATGTTCAGATATCAATTTATCTTTTTTATGGGGCTCATAGTAATATGGAGGTATATAAGGGGGAGTATATGATGCTGGTAGACCATATGGTGAAGATGGTATACGTAATGGTGGATCAGATAACGTCCGTTGTGGTGATTGATCCCTCCACTGTAATTAAATAAATTAACAATATATTAATGAAAATTTAAAATTTCTCTTGCATTTATTATGTTAAAAAGTTTATTTATATTGTGTCTCAAAAGATAAATCACATTTTAATTGATATAAGACCAAATTAGAGAAATAATCTCACAATATTGTTTTATCATTATGACTAGACTAGACAATATTGATTATCAGACTTAGAAAAAAAACAAATTTGGTAGAAATTATAACCTTAAGAGATTTTACACGGTCGGCCCGGTATTGTAACTGATTGGCTTTCTGGGTAATGTTGTCCAACTTTTGTAGTATCTGTGCATTGCGTTCCTTCCTCCTTTGATCCTCTGCCAAAAATAAGTCGTACTGCTTTCGCAGTGAACACTTTTTGTCCTGGTGTTCCCTGAAATTTCATACCTTTCAAATTCTTCATTTTAATTTATTACAAAATTATTACAGAGTAATGTTATAAAGATAAGAATATTAAACACAAATGTCTTAAAATAATTCTATCAGTGATTTGAAATATTGTTTATTTATTTTTGTTATTTACTACTTTCATGTACCCAAATATGTATGGCATACTGGCGAACTTATTGCTTTAAGCGCCATCTTCTTATTAAATAAAAAAATATGAACTTAAGCAGATGTACATATAGGTGTTTTTTCCTTATGACATTTCTCCACTGAACGTAAAATATATTTGGTAAATGTGAAAAAATCTAACCGTTTCTGAGGTAATGATGTAACATTTAAAGTTTGACATTACATTTATTACATTAAATCCCACTACAAGTGGGAAACCTACTACAGATCTACAGAGATCAGGAAATTTTGTTTCAACATTAAATATTTACCACTATGATCAGCTGGAAATTCGCTTTTCATTATACGTGTGATTCGTCACATTATCCTTTATAGATAAAACTGAAAAAAAGATGAGTTTGTTAAAAAATATTTCTTTTCAAAATATTGAATTGTGTTTTTATATATATATTTTAAATAATGGGCCAAACGCCCATTACTCTGAATAATAAAAACAAAATTCTATTGATGTGAAGAAATGTTGTAAGAAAACTACCTGTGTATACAGAGTGTAAATATACATAAGACAAAGCATGTGTTCCTCTGAAAACCCTCAATAAAATTTTAACGCGGAAGGCGCCATGGCCCATCAGAAACTGTGAAGTATAATAATCGCTCTCTAGCCAGTTTTTGTTCAAACACTCTGAAATATTGAGGAAAAACAACCTAGTGATTTCTCCTTTGCAATTTGGGGAGCTCCATCTTGATTGTCAGTGGGTAGTGGTGAACTCCAAGATACGTTGTCTTCTAGTCAAAAGGGGTTCATTTTCAACAAATCGAAGCTCAACAGACCCGCACTGAGCCAAAATCAAATTAGCCACCCCATTCTACAGCCGTGGGGTATATAACATAGAAATTTTATTTTCCCAAAATACTATATGTACCTATATGTAATTAAGTATATGATACGAAAATTTCTCTTCACGTATATTAACCGTTTTAGTGCCATCGTTTTTTACTCACATATATTTAAAAATGCCAAAGAAATATTTTGTTTTTATCTCTTCTAAAAATTATCCAATTTCAATAATTTTTTCGGTGTTTTCTTAATAAAAACTTGTACAAGGATAATAAAATATAAAGAATATTATGGAAATATATATTGTGAACAAAAATTATAACAAAAACTGAAATCAAGGTCACATCGTATTTTCGCAGTCCGGTACATCCTCCGTATCAGCAAAATAATTGTTATCGTCACTATTATCACTATCACTCAAAATTTGCATTACGCCAAATTGTGAGCGCACCACAATGTCACTCCCACTATTGCTTTCTTCACAACTTGAAAAACGATCATTTTTACTCAAATTATTTTCATATTCTGACATTATGGGTTAAATACTTTCTTTTCCTGTAATTACTAATAATATTACAATTTGAACTTTATGTAACACGTTGAAAGATAAAAAATTAGAGATGCGTGCGAGCGACCTCCCTTACCGCGCGCTAAACAGCAACTGATTTTGCGAGCGCCATCGCGCTCCTGGCAAATTTAGTTAGTACGCGCACGAGCGCGATGGTGCTTGTCGGCACTCTAACGGTTAATATAGATTCTTGAATAAATTGAACGGAACATATGTCTTCCTGGTGCACTGTTAATCATTATTAATATTTTCTTCACAGTATAAACAGTGGCCGTTATCAAAAATAGAGAAATTACCTTTCTAACTAGTGCCTGCAATCAATTTCGTTGTATTATATAAACACTACATCCATTTCTGTGATATACATAAAATAAAGGATTCGATGAAATTTAAAACTTAAATGTACTCCAATTTTTCAAGTGCTCAACATCGAACATTTGATATTTTTTTTATTCTACAAATCTTGACCTTTTTTATTATTAAGGGTCAGTGGTACAAATTTTCATTAAAAGTCGTTTGCCGATATGATATAAACACGCTCGGAATTCATTTCTTCTCAGTCGTCCACAGACCTCTGAAGTGGTAGTGTTGTCATTTTTCTCCACACTTCATGCTATTCATTTTATATTTTATAGTATTGATTTAATCATGCACACCAATATTTATAATGCAACGGTTAAATGTAAATTTTATTGATTATTGTACATAAATTTCACTTAAAAAGAGAAAAACAAGTTTCTATGTATGATTATAAATTTATTTTGATTAATAATTATATTATATATGTATATGTATTAACCCGCCACTAGTGATGTACAAGTCTGTGAGACTGGACGACTCGATAAAGTCAAATAACTTTTTCATATGGCATAAATTCGTGTTGTGTTTTGCAGTAACTACCTTATTGCACGTCTACCACCGTCAGTCCATTTCACAATGGCGACCTGGGTGTTCATTCCAGAGTTAGCGCGAACGTTGTGCGTGAAACCGGCTTTACTGACTACGTAAGTATAGTTTTATTTTACACATTTTGATAAGATCACTACTTACTTTCGCTGTTATTTTTATTGTGATTGTATCGTTATGATCTATAAGTGTTTTGCATGATTTTATAGATATTTCACAAAAATGTCTTCGCTTTTGTTTTTCAAATTATAAATTATGTTTCAGCATATCTGACAAAAGTGAACCGCGTCGTCTCGAGTCTCTTCTACAAGAAGCATTATCATCTGATGAGTACAGATTACATACGTCATCGGACAGTGAAGCTGGAAGTGATGACAAATTGGAAAATACAGCACCATACCAAAAACAAAATTCGAAGAGCGAAGTGGATTTAAGCGACCGAGACACTTCAGGTAACAACAACTCGTCATTTTATATGGGGAAGGACAAATCTACAAAATGGAGTGAAAAACCCCCATTGCCAATCTATCTGTACATAAAGTTACAATATTATAAATCAGTTACCAGGACCTAAACGGGCTATCTCAGGTGAAAAGGAACTTCTTGGGATTTTGAGATATTTTCTCGACACTATAACTGATGTTATTGTCAAGTATACATACCAATACATTAACATCGTCAAACATAGATATATCAGGGAAACGTATGCGAGACAGATTAACCCTAACGAGATAAATGCTTAATGGGAAAAAATATAATCATCAACATTGAAGAACTTTTTCGCACGGATGGTGGTACGGAAGACATGTTTTAGCTTTCTATGTTTGCTCAGAGGTTTCAATTTTTGCTGTAAATTTTGAGATTCGATGATGATGGCACAACGAGGCAACAAAGAAAATCACATAACAAGATTTCCGTATAAGAGAAATATTTGAGGAATTTGTCAAATATTTCAACCTTTTACCTGGAAGATACTCATTTAGGTAATATATTCTAAATAAATCAAATCCCTATGGTATTAAGATTCAAGCTCTCTGTGACGCTAAAATATTTTACACGTTTAATACGGAAATTAACCCTAGAAAATAGCCAAATGCAGGTCCATACAATCTTAATAATTCGGACCTAATCTATGAACAACAGTCAAAGATTATGCGAACTGATTTTCAATACTAGTCGCAATGTCACAACTGACAATTGGTACACCACTGTATCCTTAACCGAAGAGTTGTTCCAGAAAGTTCAAACAATTGGTATCGTAGCTCAAAACACAAAACTTTAACGCAGTCATTTTATTGAGAATTTGGTCATGAAACTAATTGAACCTCATATAAGAAAACGGCAGACACAGTTAAACTTGCCTCGATCGTTGAGATAAAGACTTTCAGAAATGTTGTGTCCTATGAGTGTGGATGGCAGGAAAACAGAAAAACCAAGAACACATGCCATAAATGCAAAAAATATTTGTATCTTTAGCACTTAGTGCCTTCATGCACAAGCTGTTTGGATGTTGAACAAAAGTTATTTTCGATAGGTATTTTTTTAAGGATAACCATTTTGATAATTTTATAAGAGTTCCTACTATCAAAGCTTTTATTTTTCTGATTTAGTTACAAAACTATATTATTGTTGTGAGTTTTTAAGTTTTAAAGTAAGTTTGTTAAAAACATGGTAATGTTTAGTGCTTAGAATAATGAGTACTCCAGAAGGCGAGACCACGCGCGACAGTATGTCCAAAAAACTACGCATAAAATGCGTAGTATCAAAACGCGGCTGTTAGTGCAATTTAAGACACTGCTCTGAAAGGTCACGTGACGATATAGCTTTAAATGCTGGCTTGTGCTATTCCCACCTTCAAAAATATCACTAAACTGCAAAAGAAACAATTGGGGATTACTTTTCATACATAAAACGATTACTTAATTTAATTTTCAATTAACAATGCAATTTTAAAATATTGAAGTTATTATTAACAGAAGCGCGACATTTTTATTGGTGTTGTCACCTATTAAAAAATTGTTTACCCAAATTAAAACGTCTTAACTGCTCGATACTGAAAAATGTAAAATTTGATTTGTAAAAAAATCGGGATTTGGAAAATGTCGTTGGAGAATTTGGTGTAACGTTTGAATTTCTGTTATTAGATTCAATTTTAGAATATTTTACGTATTGCGTATATAATCACTATATGTAGGATTACGGCAAAAAACACATGTTACATTAATTAAGTTCCGCCGTCTTCTTTAATTTCTTGAAAAATGCGAACCGATATTGTTTAAAATATGAAGAAATTTTATCACGACATTGAATGCTAATTAATATAAATAATTGTTTCGTCCTATTTTGAATTTCTTTAGTATGAGATCGAATATTTTCAAATTTTTATTATGGGCTTTTCACATCTCTTTTTACTTTAAGACACAAAGATAATTGTTTTCTTTTTGTATTAAAAGTGTTAAGTGATGAATGAAATGGTAAAATGTAACAAAGTTTTTAAATAATTTTAATCTAAATACTTTGGCCAGTGGTTGTGGTCAGAATAAATATTTTAGAAATTTAACATGGCGGCCTTAATAATACTTCATATAAGCCAAGCCATGACCATATAAATTGATGCAAATATGAATCGTACTGTCGTGTCGATTTCCTGAAGTTGGTGGGTAAATTTATTCTGCTGGTAACATCGTGCGCGTTGGGGGAGGGCGCTAGTAGGCGGAATGTGGTGCCCCCTCCACCGATTTTTGGCTTCACCGCGACCGCGAAGAGATTTGTGTGTACGCGCTTTGTGGATTACTCTATATTCTAAGGTTTAGTGTTTTAAGTGCAATTGTATAATGTCTAATAAAAGAGTTGCATTTTATGAAATACCTATGCTTTATAGTCAAAAAACATGTAGGGGAGATGGGGGGAATTGGAGCCTACTAAGGGAAAAGTTAAATAAAACCCAAATTTATGGATACTTTAGGAACTTTTTATTAAAAACTAAATCCTTACTCATTTGACTATCATTTCATCACAGCGTTAACCTTATATTAGTAGCCATTTGGCCACAGATAAACCTTAAAAAAAAAAACAGAATCGCTCTCATTACCCGCCTTTGCGGGAAATAAGAGCCTAAAATTTCCCGTATGTGTAATGGGAGCTTAATTCTAAACTTAATTATTAAATTAGTCTCAAAAATTTCTATGTCAGCCTGAAATCTCACATATTCATATAAATCTTAATATAAACGTAACAATTGACTTTAAGGATCTAAGCAAAAAAGGTAAATATAATCAATCGGGCTCTCAGAACTAGAACATTCTTTATGTGCCCATTTACCGCAACTTCTGCAACGGTACCACATTTCGTTATTTTTTCCTGTGTCACTGCAAATAGCACACAACGTCTCTTCTTCTGAATATTCTGACTCATCGTCGCAAAGATTCCCAGCTTCTTCTTCTTCAGACGTGTCAGTTTCCTCCTGAAAAAGTTTCTTTTTTGCTCTTTTTACATTTTCTTTTTGGTCTGTTGTCTTCTTTCGTTTTGTCCCTTTTCCAACGAAACATTTTCTTTCTTTGGTGCTGGTTTCTCCCTTCTTCTTTGCAATGTTTTTAGTTTTACATTTTTTCTCTAATCTTTTCTTCACCTTTTCCTCAAATACTACTTTCATTGGCGTGCTAGATAAAATGACTGAATGTTGTTTTTGTCGCGATGTCTTATTTTTGTTGGATATGTTAGGTAGTGGACTTACAACTGATAGAACTCTCACAAAATCATTTGATATGGTTGGGTCTGTATGGAGTGACAGTTCTTGAACGTCGTTTGTTGTGGACGAGGTCATGAAAGGATAGGCAGTAGTGGGCTCCTCGATCATTTTATCATTCGTTATAAAAGGAATTTCAGAAGGGTTTGTATTTGGCGACAAGTTTGGTCTACTATTTGCTGCAAATGCCTCCTCTTGTAGCTCACTTAATATAGAAGGACTTACAGCATGGTCAATATCGGGCAACTGCTCTTGTTCAACATTTATTATGAGTCTCTGAGACTGAGTAACAGCAGAACGTGCTTGCTCATTAACTTGGCTCTGTTCTTCATCCACAGCAACAGAATCGTCTTCTGAAAAAACAGCAGGATTCATGGGGGAAATTCCCGTGACTTTGAAGCCAGAGATTCCTTTGTCTAAGCTTGCTACTCGGGAATAAGCTCTGTTGAACAATCCTGCAATATCATAGGGTGTAATTTTTACCATATTCATGGATTTCATAAACATGTCGCATTCCTGGTTGTAGGCTCTTTTAAACGGACCAAAAAAAGTAACATCTAGAGGCTGTAACCGATGTGACGAATGTGGTGGAATAGATAGCATTACAACATGGTTAGCTTTTGCCACTTCCCAAGCTTCCAATGTACAATGGCTGTTGTGGTTGTCCATAATCAGTAGAACAGGTTGTTCAGCAGTGGGTTTTGAGTGCTCAATAAAATGTCGCAACCATTTAACGTAAATGCTTTCATTTGTCCAACCATTATGTGAACATGTGTAAGCAGCTCCTGGTGGACCATCTCTTTCTAGCTGCGGTGAGTGACGGTGTCGAGGGAAAATAAAAAGAGGTGGAATGAAGGAACCTGAAGCACTCATAGCACAGATAGCCGTGACATTTTTCCCTCTTTCCCATGATGTGACTGATCCTACACATTTTTGTCCCCTAGGCGCTATAATTTTTTCTGTTTCCTGGACCGTCGAAACGCCAGTCTCATCCATATTGTAAATATGAGACGACGAAAAGTGGTCCTTTACCACGACATTTTCCAGATTTTCAAAAAATCGATCCACTTCGGCTTTATTGAATCCAAGTATCCTATTGATGCTTGTCGCTTCTGGCTTTCTAATACTTAAATTAGGATGTCGTTGGAAAAACCCAGTTAGAAAGTCTCTCCCCGCAGACCTCTTAGTTTCATTAAATCGATCCGCGACATAAAATTTTTCAGCCATGGCATAACATACCTTACAAAACTGAGCCCTTGTCAGTCCGTAAAATTTATTAGACATTTTATGTAAATGATGAGCTAAAATGGCTTCTTGTTCCTTAGTGAACACAGAAGGCCTTCCTAGCTTGGGAGCACATTTGTAGCTAGTATCGTTGGATTTAGCTAACTTGAATCTCTTTTTCAAGGTGCTGTAAGGTATTCCGGTCTCTTTTGATACCTTGTATACTGATGTACCGCCACACCGAAGTTTTTTGACTGCAATTTCTAAGGTTTCAACTGTCCAAGACGCTTTCGTAGTGGTGCGTTCTCTTTTTCTTGGCATTTTTGCATTTGAAATAAAAATACATAAGTATGTTATTATGGGGGTAATTGGAGCTACAAAGGGTAATCGGAGCCTAATAAGCTCTCATTCCCCAAGTACCACCATTTTGAATTTAAATAAAATGAAGCACTGAATCTAGCTTGTAACGATATTATACGCACAGATACTCAAAATTGATAACATTATCTATAAAATAAAACAGATTTGAATGTAACAAACGTATTACTTTGTACATACCTGGCCGATGAAATTTATTATTTTTTATAAGCGCAGACCAAAAAATCGACGTACGCTCGTGGTCACACAACGCGTAGCACTGGCCGGTCGAGCGTCACAGGGAAACACTATCAACGCGTGCCGAAGGTGCCCGAGCGGCAACCGAGTGAATACGAGCTATAGTTTTGTCTCTAGTAGCACCGCTCCCATTACCCTCTGGCTCCCATTACCCTCTGTTCCCCTACTTTTGTAACTAATTCAACTAGTTATTAAAATAGTCAATTATTAGAAAACTCTTAGGTTCAAAATCCCGGTGCATGGGACCGGCATCACCAATGAGTCAAATTAACGTCACCAGTGGCGGGTTAAGTGTGTAGGTGTTGGTTAAGTTCCATAGATAATAAAGACAGGTCAGAAAACTTCCATCTCATTAAAACAAATTACTGTATACAAATTTGAAGATGTTTTTTGGAGGTAGACAATCACCTATCATTTTCATTACAAATTAACTCAATATTTGTAGGACAGGACTATACGACCAAAATATGCTTTGGGCTATCAGATGCAAATTAAAGTATATTTACCAAAAAAAAATAGACGTAATTAGAAAATGTACAATGTGCAGGTAAAATTGCTGTTCATACTTTTTTTTAAATTAATAGGGAAATATCAAAGAACGCAGTCAAAAATGCCTGTAGTTTCTAGCAAGTTGCGACTCTTATAGACATACTGTTTTGAAAATGACCGGATATTGTTTCGAATTTTGCTATGTTTTTGAGATTCAAGATGGCGGCATCGTCAATCGCATTAAATCATTATTATTTTTGTTTTCGACTAATTTTTAGGTGCTGCATTCGAATTTCGCAATGTTTTTGAGATTAAAGCTGACGGTAACAGTCATTCGCTATAAATCACCACCATTTTTATTTTCGACTAATTTTAGGGTTAAAGTAGAATTTCACAATGTTTTGAGATTCAAGGTTTCCGTACGTCATTCGCAATAAACGAACACTGATGATTTATTTTAAGATAGAGAAATGCCACCATTTTGATTCTCAAAAACATTGTGAACTTCAAAATCAACACTGTACATTTAGCCAAAATTGAATATAGTGAGGATTTATTGCGAGACCGACAATGCTACCATTCTGGGTCTCAAAACATTGTGAAATTCGGATTAAATAGCCTACGGTTAGTCGAAATCGAATAAAGTGACAATTCATTACGAGAGATGCAGATGCCGCCATCTTGGTTCTCAAAAACATTGTGAAATTCAAATTCAACATCCTACAGTTAGTTGAAATCGATAACTATTTATTGCAAGAAATATTTTTGCCGTCTTTTTCGATTTATTGCGAGAGATACATTGTCGCCATTGAGTGCAGGGTTCTCAAGTGTGCGATTGGTGGAAAACAGCAGCAATTCTAGCCGTGGCTAAACCGGATCATCAAGCGAAGAGTTTAAATTTCAACCCCACTCCCCCATACCGAAATTGGTCCTAGTATTGCAAGTGTCTGGTATCACAGGCTCTATGCTTTATCAAGTTAGGATATTGTGAAATTCGTAATATCACGAAGACACGTCGTTATATTTAACGATATAGTATTCATAATAATACATATTATTATAAATAATGGCGTGTCTACGTATTGTTACCAATTGCAATAGTTGGACTAGAGTCTGTATTAAAATAAAGGCAATATGAAATATATGCGTGCATACTGCTACACGAAATAGCAGTGCTGAATAGTGTTATGTAAGCTGACTAGTGAAGTACGGTTGAACGTCAAAAGTTCGATATTGTAACGTCGCGAGCGATGAACGACCAGAAAGTTCTTATTGCAAAATAACAAAAAGAGCTTATCTTGGCAGTCAATCGATTACGTGAAAGCAGAGAACTATTTCGTGACGACACTTGGTATAAAGTGCAATCCATAGGTCTTTATCTTTTATCTTTGATTATATAGCGTTCGTTCTATCCAGAGAGAACCTTTGCCAATGTCAAGTGTGGAATCCATAGGTCAATAATTTGAATATGTATATGTATGCACTTAGGTCTATACTATTAAGATCGGATTTATTCAGTAAAATATTTCAGTCGAATGTCAAATTAAAAGTTTTGGTCAACGTGATATACGCCTTATGATATTGAATCTTTGATATGCGTATGACACCGCCTTATTCGCAAGTAATATTTTTCACATCGAACTGCAAAGAATGGGAAGCATTAGCCTCGAATTCGGAATGAAATTAATAGCAATAAGACGAAGATTATTCACACGACTGTATAGCGAATAGCAAGGTAGTTACGTCAATTTAGGGACATTAATTTTTGACAACAGCGCAAGCATTGACGGAATCAAAAAGTGTATGAAGATTATAGCAGATGTGCAATACTAGCTAAGGAAGATATGGAAGAAGAGCAACGTCACCAAAACAATGAAATCCCTACCCGCTTGAGCATTAGCGTTTCCCATTTTCTTCTACGCCGCAGAAACTACGTGAAAGCGAGAGAAAAAATGATAGACACCCTACAAAGGTGGTGCTGGAGAACATTACTTGGAGTATCGTATACTGAGTTCCGTACTACTGAGTTCGTACTAAATTTTTCCATATTCTAAGAACTTGTTATCGAACAGAGTTTATCCAGTATTGTACAAACTCGTATCATGAAATTCTTTGGTCACGTATCGCGGCGTAGCAATGATAGTATTAAATTGTTGGTGGTACAGAACTGAGAGTAAGGTCTGATATCACGTGGAAGAACACTGATGAGATGGATTGATAAAGTGGAGGCAGCCATGAAGGACCCCTCTACACGAGTGCAATCAGGAGCAGTTACCGAAGAGGAATGGTGATATATCTTGTGGCAAATCACTCATCTGCGATACACTTGTGTGTCACACCACGACCACTACAAGAGTGTAACGAGTAAGAAGAAGCGTCTTTACTCCTTCCCTACATATATATTTGCTTATATACCAACTTTCAACTTTCTCAATATGTTCAACAATTCCAGATCACCTTGACGTTTTCCTCTTTACTTTCACAATTACTTCGCGGTCGCATTTTTGGATCGATTTCACTGAAAATATTGGCAATTTTCATTTCAAAAACCCCATATCTATGTAAACCGTTGCTCTGCGTACGACTGAATTGAATAAAATACAATCAGGTCCATTGGACCTGGTTTACGCGGACTGCGCACCATTAAAGCGTACCCCCTTTTTTGTTCTATCTTCCTTTTTTGGTTTAATCTAAGTCCAAAACCATAGTCCACTTCTTTGATAACCAACACAATACACACATATCTCAATTTCTTAAGTTATTTGTTTCTTCGTATCTTTTCCTTATTCTGTTTATATACATCCACCTGCCAAACGTTTGAACTGAAAACACAACCGTAGTTTAAAGCCGCGATTGATACGATACTTACGATACTTGTTACGGTCCTCCGTGTAATGTTACCCCCCCCCCCCCAGCCAATTAATGTTAGTTTTGGTGCGTGCGGAACAGTGGATATAAGTTAGTTGATGTATAAAGTAGTGAATTTTTTCTATTACTCCATTTCGCATTAAGAATCTTAAATCGATATCAGAAATATGCACAAATACACAGGACAGTTTTATTTAGTATTTTAAGTTTTTTTTTAATCACTAACGTACTTTAATGGCAAATACTTACAACGGTCTAATTTATAGAATTCTATTTTGTACATTGTTGCAATTGACAATGTCTGCCGCCTTTACGTACAAAAAAACTATGCTGCCGTTGTAAATACACACATATTTATAATACTATTGTTAATATTTCAATACGGAGATATAAACAATAAGTATTTTTTATGCTTCACATGCAAAAAGTTACTACATACGTTTCGAAACTTGATCAACATTTTTCCAATGATTTTCCGTAATAGATATTAATCATCAGATGCTATTGCCATCAGATGCTGCCATTACAAGTCAAATAATTATAAGCAATTGCAATGATACATTCTATTGAGTGTTAAGGAAACAAGAAGTTCTCATTCTGGGTAGAGTTTTGAAGAGATGTAAAAGTACTGAAAACCCAAGGATACACTTCCTACATTGCCGTAACTAAAACTAAAAGAGAGTAACACCTGAACACATAGAAAGCAAGCTAACCAATGGAAATATTACGTACTAATGGGTTGTGGAACTGATTAATGAGAAATTAAAAACAACAATAGCGCCAACGTCGTCGCTGTGGTGTGTTGAGTTGATCACAAGGCATACGGCCTGTGACGACACGGCGCACCGCGAAGACCCGGGTTCGATTCCCGGCCGTACGTCGAGCGGGGCTGGACGGGTGTTATGGTTGGCTGTAAGAGATTGCTCACGTAGCAATAAGTCCGCTATATGTATCAATTAGATACATTAAAGTAGATAAATAAAGAAATAAACATTTTAACGAAAGTACGCTCCATTTATTCATAGAATTAAAAATCATCGGCGCGTTACTGAATGCCTTTGAGTAACTTTTAATACGTCATCGACTAGCCCAATAAATGGTTACAGAAATATACATTTGTATATTATATACTAATTTTGAAAATATAATTTTGCATATGTGGATTTTACAAATACTAATATTGTACAATTATGTGACTATATATAATTTAAACAGGCGAAGGACTGAATCTAAAATGCTAATGGTCTCGGCCTAGTAATTTTCCCCACATTAGATGGCCTCATTATTCATTATTTTTGCCCAAGATACTTATCAGCCCAAACAAGCTAGGTGTTATATTACAGGGAACTTTTGAAGAAGGTGTAGGCATTTACGCTTTATATATCCTTATATTATAATTCAAGATGTCATTCAAATATACTGCTTATTGTACAATAGCTTATTGTACAATAGGAGTGGATATCAAGAGAATATTGTATCGCCGACACTTTTTTTAAACGCAATAATTATACGCCATGCCATTAAAAAAGAAAGTATAAAACGTTTAAACATATCATGTTCGTTTTACTATTCCAGCTTACTATTTTAGGAACCATTTTAATGTAGAAAAAAAGGAAAATCATGTCACTTAATGAATTATCATCTTTACATGAACATTTTACACTGTTGTCGTTGCGCAATTTTGCGCGCTGCTTTACTATGAAAATTGTTTTATGGTAAATAAGTGAACATATCGGTGTTTGTGACACTCTTCATGAATTGCATACGTTTGTAGGAAACGGCTTTCATATTGAACGACTGACATAATTAGTACAACATTACTAGTCACTCTTACACTGTTCCTTAGACTGATTTAGAATGTTTATTTTGCTAACTCGTGTCTCATCGGAGAACAAAATGGTGATGCCTGTGTTTTGGAAATAGTTTTCAAAACTAAGTTATTAATTCAACCAGTAACGAAAACATCATTAAATTTCGTATTGTATTCGAAATTTCAAAATTGAATATTCTCTTTACATATTAACAGTTTAGTGCTGCGCTTTTTATATAGCATTTAATATCTTCACTAGCCCTGCGACCTTCGTAACGATTCATCATTGGCGGGAAAAAAATGATGACGCTACAAAAATTATTACCCATTGCATTAATGTAAAATAACATAAACTCGATATTATAGAAAGAAGTCAGCTCTTCATGATAATATATTTAATAAGCTTATAATAATGTTAATAAGAAGTTCCGACGCGTTGAACGATAATTAAATAAGGTTTGATTTGGTATATCGTGCGTGTTCATGCTCATCTTGCGTCTTCCCCTGACCGTAGTCAAAACTATAATAGCGCATGCGTTAAAACTAGTCGAAAGAACAAAAGTGCATGCCGCTAGCGCACGCCCGTTCATCGCCGGTGGACCCTTGCGTTTTACGAGAATATTCCGTACATTTTACGAGACAAGATGGCGGAGGATAAAGTAAAAACAATGGAATTTATAGAAAATTATCGAAGGGATTAAGTATTATGGAACCACAAGCATAAAGATTACACAAAAAGAAGACCAAGAAGAAATGACGCTTTGACATCTCTGGGCCAAAAACACAATTTTGACGTGAAAACAAGATAAAGAGTTTGCGATCATTCTTGTCCAAGGAACATCAAAAAGTTGTGACCAAAAAGAGTTTGGCCGGAATAAAACAAAACTAGCAAGCTTTATTATTTTTGTATTAATTGTAAATAAATGTTTATTAAATAAAGTCACCATTTCCTGTAAGAAATTCGTAATACTTTATTTTTTCAGTATGCTATATTTAGTTCCTGTAATAATCTTGTCTTTTATGCATATTACTTGTACGAACACGATGTTTCACATTTGCCAGGCGTCCCGTGACGGCTCACTGTTTTTTTTGTATGTGCATTGGTTATTATCCACTATTAGCTCGACGGATACAGTGATGGCACAAATAAAATAAATAAACTCTGTCTATTCCGTCACGGCATCATCCCCTTCGGGATAACCAGGAGTTTACTGAGCAATTGCCCCCACAATAAACCTACGTTTCACCTAATTGAACAACAACATACCAGGTGATGAGACTATCGATGTCTGTTAGATAGTTTAACATTGATGTGTCGCATAATTGCATTATACGATATGACAGGAATGAAGGGCGTCGGAGCTATTTCTTTCGTGACGTGCTACCAAAAGGGTCAATGAATAAATAAATGTTTATTTATAAAAATTTTTGTTTATTATTGTTAATTACGAGTAATTCTTTTGCTGCGGTCGGTATATGACTTAACTCTGACATGAAATAATTCTTTATTTCGTCTGTTCATCAGCTGTTCTTCTGATGAAAGTGGTCTGCCTCCAAGATCCAGTAATATTTATATCTACAAGAGCCAGTACTCGCGTCCTCACTACCGAAACATTCCAGCAACATAGCAGCAGAAGTATAAAACATTGCTATATCTGTTTGAGACCGTAGAGAAGTTTGAAAACAAAGTCAACTTAATACAAAATCAACAATAGTACTTTCCACTTTAAGTTCTCTTAGCGTACGAAAAATTCTAAAAACAGATTCAAGCAACCCATAAGCATCGTTTGCAATACGCCGTGCCCTAGATAATCTGCAATTAAAAACTCTTTTTGGATATCCTCTATTCAGGTCTGTTGTATATTATTTCAAGCCGCATGTAACTAGGGCACATGGATCGTCAGAAACCAATACATAAGGAACTAGCATTGATCCTCCAGGTAAAGTTTCAGGTATTGGTAAATGCAGTCCACCATTTTTTAGAGATCTATAAAATTCCGTATCTTTGGAAACGTCACCATTTGAAATGACAATTTATTCCTTTATAATTAGACTGTTTATTCCTTTATAATTATAAAACTTGGCTTCGATGTTTTCTGATCAAGCCCTAATGCAAAGTGGGAAATTCCATCTCCGGTTTAAGTCTTCCGCAAGTTATTTCCATTGCTTTTTAATTAAAAGTATCTGTAAAAATATGCGATAAAGTGTAAAATAGTTTCACCAAATATTTTTTAACTTTGTTACAAGATTCCAAATCTGCAACAGAAGATGAAAGCACATATATCGGAAAACATTGAACATGCGTTTGCTCAACCAATACGATCATAAAGGAATGTTAATAAAGCTAGTACGGATGAAAGAGTCGAAGAAACATATAGGATTATGAAAAGTGCTAGTGAAAATACGAGCAATAAACATGAGTGTGCTACAGTTGGCCAACTTATAGCGCACGAATTCTGGAAGCACAACCCACGTAACCGATTGTTAGCTGAACGTCGTATTAATTACGTTTTCTTTAATTTGTAATTAGAAAAAATGGAATGTGTCACATTTAACCGAGTTGACAAAGTATATTCTGTGGTACTACCACCCCAATTTTCCCCGGACACCTTCGACACATTCAGAATATGCTTCAATCAACGATTCACTGCATCCTAAAATATCCATATAAAGCCCATACAGGGTAAAACAGTATAGAACACACAGCATATGCCTTGCAGAGCACTGGCAGCCATATACCAAATATTCAAGAATTTCTAACATTTCATTATAAACAATAAAATATTTTCTACAATAAAAAAACTTACCTTTATATAATCCTTTAAATATTTCTTTGAGGATTTTTGGTAATGTAGATGAATTAGATTGCTTTAAGAATTTAAACTTATTCATATACGACATAAATTAGTTCCCAGTAGCCAGAAATCTACTCTTTTATTTCAGCAGGTGTGGCTTGTCGGAAATCGGTGTCTTGTTTTGTAATTTTTGGCTACACTATTTTCAAAAGCTTGTAGAAATTCGCTTTATAAATCCGTCTGAAGTTTTTAAAAAAGATTTCATTGTTTAGCTCTAAATCCTTCAAAACTGTGTTGTTCCGTTTATTCAAATAATCTTTCATTCAGATTCGCCGTTCCTTGCTTTTTTTTCTTGTATTTATTAAGACTAAACATGTCACACTAATAACTACAAGTTCAAACTCATCCATCGTACCTGCTGAAAACTGGAATGACAGCTGACTGACTAACCGAGTCACATAAGAGTACATGGTAACTGCATGTGTCTCATGGCTCTCAATTAATGTATACAAAAACGCAAGATATGAAAGCGCACGACTGTGGACATACCAATTAAGCTTCACATTGAGCGAATTTTTCAGTAACTTTTTGTTTCGCGCTCAGTGTGCTAAAGATTATATTCCACAAATATTTCTGAAAACTTAAGTCAGATAATAGACAATTGAAATATTCAAGTTGATAAATGATACAGCAGTTGCAGTGCTGCAAACTTTAACACGAAACTGATTGCATCCTTTTTTCTGGATAAATTCTCTTTTAAGGAAATCATTTTTCTATAGAGCGAACTATTTATATAGTTTCTAATTTATACGTGTGATTTATTGTCATTGCACCGTACTTTATAAGCAACTTTGTCTAACGCCGAGAAAAACGTAGCTACATAAAAACTAACTCAAACATACCATCACTTAGTTTATGCTTACTAAATTTGACTCAATAATTGAATTTTAAAAACACGACTTTGTCTAAATTTTCTTTATATATGGATTCTAAATGTGTTTCACTATTCATATAGAAAATTAAAATATTAATATAACCAGTATCATAAAATAGGGACAATAAAACACATTCAGTATAAGATCTAGAATTATTTAAAATTTTAAAGAATTGCCGACAAAAACAAACATTTTCCACGCGACCGCCACGAATAAAAAAGTAAAAAGTTGACAAGTTGCATACAAGTGTAGGCTTAGAGTACCTCATAAGTAAATAATTGTGTAAAATTACATGCATTTTATCTTTAAAAGAGAAAAATAAATAGTCCCTTAATTATATTATTAAAGGACTATTCATTTTTCTCTTTTAAAGATAAAATCTATGTAACTTTACACAATCAACTACAAAAAAACGCGATTCAAATCGATACAGCGCAACTAGGGGAAATTGCGAAGTATTGAAACTCTATCGTCATGCAATGCGAAGCTAAAAATTTGATTAGATTTGGAAAGCTAGAAGAAGATGGGAAAACCAAATTTTATGTTCCCCTACAACTTAACGAATTTCCATCATAAATTTTTCTTCAAATTTCCAGGACTGATTTTAAAAAGTTGTTTCAACATTTTTAAAAAGTGTTTATTCAATATTTTTACAAAGTAACGACTGCTAGATTTGAGACATAATTTTAAGTAAATGTTAATATATTTCAGTGCGTAAAATTACATGTTTTAATCCAGAATTAATAAACAGTTCTAACTATTTTCTATGTAATTAGCTCTTATCATCGAGAAAATTTAATAATAAAACGCTAGGGTTCAAGAAGAGGGCTAACTTCGAAAAGTTTACGTGCACCACCGCGATATAAACACCGTTAATCGCGCGCCCGGTTCCTGGCAACTTGTAAGCGATTGCTATTTAAATTAACAGTTTAAGTTTCCGAACGCGCCCGCCCAACAAAACACGCATTCAGAAACTACAACTAACTTTCATAAAACTGACAGCTTTATGATAATTTTACGCCCTCCCACAATCACTGCTACGATTAATCATCAGTGAAGGAAAATAAAAAGAAACGTAACCCGCCTTTCCTAAACCACTAAACGAAGCTTTTAGCGTCAACGAACCGACCTTGCTATGAAGTGTGAAATATAACATATAACTGCACTTAAACGCTTCGTTTTTCATCTTCTGAAGTTCACAATTAAATGAAACTGCGTGATTTAGTATTATTTCTACTTTCTTTAAGTTCTTGACCACGACCTAGGTTTCGCTGTATTACAACATCTTCAGGTGGGCTATTAGCAAACATTTTTTTGCTAATAGCTTAAATAATACTACATCACGTAGTTTCATTTAATTGTGAATAATGAATTTCTACAAAATGAACGCCAAATATTCAGAAATGAATAAATTAATAAAAAAATATTCTTTTTGGTTCTAGGGATTTGATTGTAGATACGACTTAAGGGATCGTAATATCGAATTTTAGCCCATATAAAGAAATAATATTAAAGAAATTGGTTCACGAAAGCAATTAGCCAGAGCTGTGAGGTGGCAATGTCCTACATTTATCACCCTATCGTTAATGTTATAGTTTCATAGTGAAAAAAGAACCTTTACATTTTGTCATTGTGAAGTCGTTGCAAATAGATGCCTTATAGAGATCTCAGTTAATGTGAATATTATAGAATTTAATTAAAATGTTAGATTGGCATCTAATAAACCCGCTATTTTAGCACGCAAAATTATTTTATTTTTATATGTAAGTAATTAATCAAAACAATATTTAGTTATATAAAGACCAGCATTATCTGTTGTCGTCTGCATATCTTCCACTTGTCGCCATAGATAAAGTCTTTCCTTATAGAAATATTTGATCGTAACAAAAAAAATCGGGCAAGTACAACCTTTTAGATTATCCATATCTTTAATTTTTTTATCGCGTGTATACTATTAGACACCGAGCGAAACGGATGATAGCTTATATACAGAGGGCGAAAAGTCTGGAGAGTAATGAGGGAGTACAATCCATCCAATTGAAAGTATTTATTCAGGTGTCAGTTTTGTTATGTGAAATCGGTTTGATTTGTAGGAAGTTTTTAATGGCGAATTTGTTCTATCGTTCAGGTGCTTAAATTTCATTCACAAATAAATGAAACTACATATTGTAGTATTACTTCTACTTATTTTCTAGAAATTTAACGCTAAGTATATTCAATATTTAAAATAGTAGTTGGAAGGAATGCCCAGTTAATAATTCCATTTATACCCCACAACATATTTATAAGAACCTTTCGGTAAATTTCACATTTTGGTGTAGGTACATATATTTCTCCAGCTCCTACCGACTGGGGTTTACGTGAAAAAATAATACATGTCAACCACTTTTGATTTCTTGTAAAATATACTTTGGTCAATCATTGGTGTGGTGGGAACTCAGTAGTATACATAGATCGAACCTCTTCCGAAGTTGATGAGGTTTTAGCTCATGCGGAATCCAAATAGAATAAATTTCTTCTTATTTCCCAAAGCATGTAGCTGTTTGTTTCTCACAGTATGAATGGATCAGAATAGCACTGTAAATTGTCGTTAAAATTACGTGGGATCTATTTCAATAAGACAATTTAATTTTTCTAACTTTATTGGTCGTCCTGGATGAGGATTATGGGAGTGATACAATTTTCCTTCAGTCACAGCTAGGAACCAATGCTGAACTAGATCACTAGTTAGCTAGTACACCTTCACGCGTTGTTGTGTATATACTGCACATTAAATTTTCTTTGTGAACTTTCCATATTTTTTGTTCTTTACTCTCCGAAGCTCTGTAACTGTGACCACGATCGAACGTCGTGTTCTTTATATATCTTAACAGAGATGTCAGAGAAATGTCTATAATATTCCAGAAATTGGTAGAAAAAGTGGTATTCTACGTACATGGAAAGTGGAGATGAAAAAATGTTATTTCGCGCGTCCCATCAAGTAGCACATCATTAGATAGCTGTTTTAAAATATGTTTAAGACACCAAATATTTGCTATTTTTCACTTTTGAGTCCCATTTTTGAATTATTAACCTTCAAAATAACCTCACCCTTCTACTTTTTTATTACGAATTTGAAAAAAATTGAAAAAAAATAATTTCGTTATTATACATATTTAAAAAAATAATTTCGTTATATTACATATATTGTATGTTTCTATACGCAATTGGCGGACTCCTAAATATTCTTACAAATCAACAGAAGAAAGCGTTCGCATCTGTAAAATTGATGTAAGAATTAATAAAAATTACACAAAAATATTGTTTATCTCTTTATTCGCCATTCTAACCGAGTTATAAGTCTACAACATAAATGAATAATACCTCTGAAACCTCCTCCCGACCTGCGAGTTTAGTTGATTCAAAAACCATATCTACGTATAAATGGCAGCTGACAATTGTATTTCTTTTACCTTATTTTGAGCACTATTCATTTTTTAAGACAGATGGAAGACCTATTTCTTTTATGTGTCCTTTTATTACTATTGAATCTTTTGTCTATTTTTAACAAAAATATTACATCAAACGTCGGAAGTTTTGAAGGGGAGAAGAAAGGACACAATAAGAGGTAAGCTTAAAGACACATTCTACTCGATATCTTGAAGGGCCGTCGAGCAAAGTTTAAGTGGATGCAGCCACAATAACCTTTCAATATATTAAATATATTCACGGTTTTAAAATGATATGTACATCGGTTACGGTGACGTCAAAACTTACAAGTTTATTTAAAAAACTATTTATGATGGTGCTACTATCAAAAATAGAAAAGAATATTTAAACAAATTAGAAACAGCTTAATCAAAAGGAGAAAACACGAAAAATGCTTTTCACAATTCGTTCCTTTCCGAACTTTGCTTTATCAATTTGTATAAAATTATATAATAGTTTTTGAGGGCTTTTTTCGATAGTTTTTGAGGGCTTTTTTCGATAGATTAATTTGTATAAAATTATATAATAGTTTTTGAGGGCTTTTTTCGATAGATTAATTTGTTAACGCGTTTTAATTTCATACACGAAAAAGAAGTGATTTTTCACAAAAATCGTTATTTTCATTTTGTTATTTTGTATCCGCCATTTTATTCAAAATATTCTTTTAATTAAAATGATTAAACTAGGTAAATTAAATTTCGTGGATTTTTTACTTTAAATTTTATTGAATAGCCATGACTAGAGTTGCAAGGTTCCCGATTTGTGCAGGACGTTGCGATCTTGTGATGTCCTAAAATCCGTCCCCTGCAGAGGAACAATCGGACCTGAGTCTCGCTTTTATTTGGCACAGTGTCTAATGTTGCAACCGAAAACGTATCTTCTCAAGGAAACACCACGTTAGTAGATAGAAATGTAATTAATTGATTTTTCTTTATGTCAAGGCAGAGACTAATTTCAAAATGAGCTATCCGGAATTTTACAGCAATGCTTTTCAAAATAAACGATCTTGCCTCTTCTGGTTTCCCACGGCTGTGAACTCCAATAGAATACATAGAATAATATATTATATTGAAGTTCACAGTCGTGAACTCTAATACAATATATTATTTTATTATAAAAAGAAACAAAATACTTTTAATAGTAAACAACATATATTACAGCAAAAAAGACTGAATAATATTTCTGAAAATTCTTTGAAAGGTTGTAAATTTAATTTGTGTAAATTATTTATAGTCACAGAAGTGATTTTATAAAGTATACTTTTGTTTTCATAAGTTTCACTGTAAACAAAAATATAAATTATCTATCTCGATCTAGATGCCTTATATAGACTGTAGAAACACCTATGCATTTTCTAAACATATACATACCTATATGTACGTTGGTGTTTTAAGTACAGTGATTATTTTTATAAAGATTTCCAGTTATCAAATTACATTATTAAAATATTCTTTAAAGTAAATTTGGAATATGTTTGAATATACTGTTAGGTATTCTCTTTACTAGTTATTTTGCTATAATATTTATATATTTTTTTTCAAAATATAGTCGGAAACGATACAAAATGAGTATATCTTTTGAAAATCCCTTTTGTTTAGATATATACATGTTATTTGTGTTTTATATAAATGGCAACTATAAATATATCAGTTATTTCCAGTGAATTCTGGAATATTACAGAAATTTCTCTAAAATCTCTAGTAATATATATAGAAAGCGTGGCGTTTGACCTTCTATTTAGTTAGCAACTGAATTTCGACGTCTAAAGATCGAAAACATGTGAAATTTTCACGAAGAGAACTTGGTGCATTCTTGCTTCATCAATTCTGTTTAGTATGAAAAGCAAGCGATACAATGCGTGCAATATATGCATAATGATGGCTGAAGGTGTACTCGCCTATGACAGCCAAGCGTATCCACGAGTGTAAACGCGAATTAACTTATAAATATTATGATGATATCGACTCAATAGTTCAATGGAATCTGAGCAACAAGCTACAATTTAATGTGAGAAAATGCACAATGATGACGTATTCCGGTCAACGTGCACTCTTAATGCAGAATTACGAGTTAAATGAAACGACGCTAGAAAGGGTATCATCCGGCGGCATTTCGGTTTAATTATGGTTAACCACATAACGTCTCACTATCATATCACTGAAACCTGTCAGAAGGCCTACAAGTGCTAGAATTTGTCATGCGACATTCCCAAGATTGCCATGATAGTGGGTGTATTGTGACTTGGTTTAATTCTTTAGTCCGTAGTATCACTGAAAACAATGATGACTGCATCTGGTCTCCACATGAAGCAACTTATATATTTATGTTGGAGAAAGTATTCAAAAAGTTTAAAAGATTTTTATATTAAAAAAATGTTCGGGTACTATTCTCATTTGATTCCTTTAGGTTTTATAATAAGCATTGTCGGATGTAATTCACTTCAAATTCAATGGGAGTTGCTTTTGATAATACATTTTAAATAATTTTTAAATACTTATGTTGCTAACTCCTCAATCTTGGGTTTGGTGATGGTTTATGCTCCTGTTGTTACGTAAGAGAACGGAGTCATAGTTTATTTCATTTGCCAAAGCGCGCACGAATATCCTACAGCGTTCACCAGTTTTGACGCACTTATGTTTATCAACGAGGTATTACGAGATATGCCAAACCTTGATATTTTTGTGCTTTGTTGACTGCTTTATGAACGCGATTATGGAGTCGCTTGATAGTTCACGTTTGATAATTATTTAGTTTTATGTTTAATTTGAATTATGTTTTTTTTTATTTTATTAATTATTATTTACATTATTATGTGTAATGCAAATTGTTGTACTTTTAGTGTTTGCACATGTCCAGAGCTTTGGGGTAATCTGTAAGTTGAACATGGGGTCTTTTTACAAACAAATAAATAAAATTAGTAAGAAAAGAAATACTTATGCCGTCTGTGATCCTTTTTTCGGCTGGCGCTCATCATACGTCACACTTTTACATACTGAAACTCACTCAACGCACAGTTGTATGTTTTATGTATTTACTTGTCGAGAGCACGACACCTATTTCGAAGATGGAGCAGCGCACTGACGGGAAGGCTGACCTAGTTCGCGTATTAATAAGCTCGGGCGGGATCTGGTCGAGGCACGCGTGCCAACTGGAGACAAGCACCGCGCGTCGCGAAGGCTGCAGTAAACTGAGGAACCAATGTGAAGGCTGTATAAATTACTGTATGTATATCGCTCGCAGCACAATAGACCACACAACAATGTGCCTCTACTAGAAAAGTCCACACATATACCACAATGTTTTATACTATTCTGGCACCCAATTGTTCCTATATAGTACTTCTTTTTTCACAATTTTTACCTATAATTTACCATTTCGTAATCAAATTCATCTATTTAAGGAAGAAACGAGAACAAAATAAGAACGCAATACACAATCTTTACAGTTGCGGAAAGTTCGGTCTATGTACCATGTGTCGAATCAAAACCATGAGTATCATTAAGACATAACGACAGACATGGGGAGTATTCACAATAAAAATACCCCAGTACGAATTAAACTCACCAAAAACGCCAAGGTTACAAATGAAAGGAAAATGTGACGTCATTTCCACTTTACAGCTACTATTGAAAAAATAAATTAATTTAAATCTGATGACAAAATATAATGAATGTTATATTAATATTTAAAGATGCAATTTTTCACGAAGAGAACTTGGTACATTCTTGCTTCATAAATTCTGTTTAGTATGAAAAGCAAGCGATACAATACGTGCAATATATGCATAATGATGGCTGAAGGTGTACTCGCCTATGACAGCCAAGCATCGGTTCGAAATATACGAAGAAGAAAATTTTGATCTTTGATAATCCTGATCCAGGGCGACTTCTTATATTAAATTTAGAAACATTAAACAGTTTTATTGAAAAAAATACCAGATTGAGTTCTCATTGAATCAAATTAAACTTGTTTATTATGGTAATTTCACGCCTCACCAAAAACGCTAAGGTTACGAATGAAAGGAAATTGTGACATCATTTCCACTTTACAGCTACTAATGAAAAAAGTTTAAATCCGATGACAAAATATAATGATTGGTACGTTAATATTTAAAGATGCAAGTTTCTTTTTTATTCTTATAATACTGAAACAACTCTAATACAACCTTTACAATTAAATTTTGTAGTCCGAATTTATTTTGGTACAAGCCTATTGTTCGATGAGAAGACGCTGATAATGTCCAAAAGATTGGACAGAGTTCTGCTACTGTAAATTAAATATTTATTTTAAAATACAATCATCTACTGTCATTGATACGACCGATAATTAATACAAATTGATGCAAAAGATTTTCTTTAGACCAATTAATCTTATTATACAAGTCTACAATGGTTTTCCCCTTTCAGATTAATGATTTTTTATTTTTACTGATTTTGATAGATTTTGGGACACTGATTACGGGAAACGTGCTAAAAAAATCTATCTCGTCTGGATTTTTGGTTATTTAGCATAGTTTGTTTTTTGCCAAAAGTACCTAGGCCTACCTAGTCAAGAATTGATATTTTATTTTAATTGTTTCTTACTGAACAAAAACAAACTGAATGGTTGTAGTAGACAACAATGAAGAAATTTTTTGTAAATAGTTAGTTAAATATAACGTAATTAGCTAAGTGACATGCCCTTATTATTGGAGAAATCGTTAGAAGAGGGTTAACGAGGGTAGATTAATAGATTTTAATATAAATAACAACATCGTTGTTTCTACAAAATCAGCACTTCCGTGCAATTTGTAACGCTCACTTAAAAGATGTCATTGCGAAAGTGTTAAACACTCCGGACAATTTTTGTTATATTTGTGGGTAGTTTATGCTGACAAAACAGCAGCATAACATTACCGAATTCATAAGCAACGGTTATAACATGTATTTCGGTCTAGTAATCGCTAACCAAGACAAACAGTGGGTCCCATATAAAGTTTGTGCGACATGCGTTCGTGAATTTCGAAAGTGGGCAAACGAGCAGCGCGATACCTTTGAATTACAATCGCCTGTGTTATGGAGAGAATCTCAGAATCACACCGAAAACTATTATTTTTTGCGGTTGCAAGACTACAGGCTACAATTCTAAAACAAAAAAGGACTTGGCATATCCAACCGTGCAATCAGTAACGAAGCGGTGCATCGCGACCCAAACATTGCATCGCCATCACCTCCATATTTGGAAACAATGCAAGCTGAAGACATGAGCAGTGATGTCGAAGAGGTTCTCAACTTGCAACTCAATTTGAACCAAGTGCAAGTGGAACACATTTATTTCCACAGTCAGAACTGAACGACTTAACGAGAGATCTAAGCCTGCCAAAAGATCCAGCTAAACTCCTCGGAGCAAGACTATCGGAAAAAAATATGCTTACTCCTGGCACCTCATTTTATTCTTATCGCAATAGAGAAAAATATTTTGTACCACGTTTAGCTGAACATCGTGATTGTGTATTGCAAAGACATTCCTGGCTTAGTGAAAATATTAAAATCGAAATGACGCGAACGAATGGAAAATGTTCATGGACTCATCAAAGCGAAGTTTGAAAGGAGTCCTTTTGCATAATGGCAATAAGTACGCTTCACTCCCACTCGCCCATTCTGTATATTCGCAAGAATGCTACGACAATTTGAAAAATGTGTTGGGTAAAATAAAGTACAACACGGTTGGATGGTTTGTGGAGATCTGAAAGTTATAAGTATGCTGATCAGTCAACAAAGTGGCTACACAAAATACCCTTGCTTTCTCTTACGTAGGACGAAGAAAGAGTGGTCACCGAGAACTGAACTAGTTCCTGGAACGAAAAATGTTGCGAGAGAAACTTTAGTCCTCCGGGAAAAAGTTTTGCTACCCCCTTTACACATAAAACTGGTAATGATGAAACAATTTGCGAAGGCGCTGAATAAAGAAGAAGGTTTTAAAAATCTACACCAAATTTTTCCATCTCTATCTGAAATTAAAGTGAAAGAAGTTAGTTTCGTTGGCCCGACATAAGAAAATTGATGAAAGACACAACTTTCGATGAAAAATTAAGTGAAATTGAATTAGAAGCCTGGAAATCTTTTAAGGAAGTAGTGAACAGTTTCCTAGTAAACCATAAAAGCCCAACTTATAAGGAAATTGTGAAGAAAATGTAGGAAAAATAGGATGTTCGATAAACATTAAATTTCACTTCCTTAATTCGCTCTTGGTCTAATTTCCTGATAACTTAGGAGCTGTAAGTGAAGAAAAAGCCAAAAGATTTCATTAGGATTTGAAAAAGATAGAACGTCGCTATCGGGGAAGGTGGAATGAAAGGATGATGGCAGACTATTGTTGGTTGCTAAAGCGAGATGACCCAAGTTGGACTTTTAAGCGAAAACTCACAATCGGAGCTTCGCTGAAAAAAAAAACAAGATAACACAAAAGTATTTAATATTTCTAATTTATTTATTAACGTCCTTTAAATGTATTTATAATATTTAAAGTTATTTAACTGTTTTTGTATTGTAATATAAATTGTTTACTTAGAAAAGTTCGTTTTTTTGCGATTTCATACATAAGACTTTTCCAAAAAAACTGAGGATAATGGGGAAAATCTAAGTACATATTCGTAATCAACGCACCAAAATACCCTAAGATCTGCTATCAAATCCAAAAAGTTAAAATAAAAATAAAAATTTGCTAACCTGTGTTGTTATTATACTTACAAAATATTTAAGCGCAAATAATTCTGTATATACTTATTTCCCAGCAAAAAAAGCAAAATTAAAATTATTTATATTTTAATATCTGTCATTTTTCTTTAATTTATCCAAAACCTATTTGATATGTGTATGTTTATATGTATAAAGTATCTAAGTGTATGTTTATATGTATGTATGTTTGTATTGTGTAAGTTTGTCCACGTATTTCTCAGTAACTAATAATCGAACTGCAAAAATTTCATTTCAAAGTCATGCCAAACGTACATTCCAAAACTAAATAAAAAACTTGTCTTAACTGGCACCGACCCCAAAAAAAATTATTTTGTGCATATAATAATACTTATTATTTCTTCTATTTTAGTTAGTCGTATTTTTATTTATTATTTGTTTCCTTATTTTACTTCCATTTTAAAGTCTGTTAATTTTTCTTAATTCTATAAAAAAAAAGACTCATCTTTAATAATTATATTCATAAAATTGTATAGGGATCAGTCGTTTCTGATTACAAATAGTGGATAGGTCATGCAGAAAAATGTAACGTATTTAAAATTAATTTTATCGGACATTGTTTACCGATTTTTTTGATATTCCAAATTTTACTAGCTAATTAAACATCTCACAATGGAGATTAATTAGTATTCGTAGAAGTTTTATTTACTTATAAGCTTTGACACGCGGTTTAGCCTCCGTGGAAAGGCAGTAAAACCGGTTAAATTAGTTACAGACAATACATAAATTTGGATTCCGTAGTCATTTTATAAAATATCAAACTACATAAATTCTTGTACAAAATATTCGTTATATAAATTCTTGTATCGTAGTTATACGTGTTTATGAATATCTCCAATAGCTGAATAAATATTCTAATACCACGACAATTGGATCTGTTAGTGCGACCGCTCCTCTGTATTTGTTTTAAATATTGTAAAATGAATTAGTAGGAATTATTTTAATAACTTATATTATCTTAAGAAGATTAATACATTCAATCATCCAATAATTCCCATCCATCTTATATCAGGGCTGTACAAATCACTTAACTTATCAGGTGATGTCCTCCATTTTTTTCCACAGTGCGCACTAGTAAAAAAGCGGGTATAATTTGGTTTAATCAGGTTTATTGACTTTACAATAGTTATACCGAATACAAGTTGATGAAATTTAAAAATTTGTTATTAAATGTATATTAATATTTAATGTCTACCCCACCACAAAGGTCAAATACTTAATGCCATGACTATTATTTTGTGACAAAGTACCAGTTGAGTTAGAGTCATTGGAATCATCCAAAAAAAAAATATTATGTGCAACAAATTATCGAATAATAATTAGTGTCAATCGGATTAGCACGATTTTAAAGTGATTTAGCACGACGTTATCTCTTTTTGTTTTTGTCCAAGGAGTGTTTAATATCGTGCGGTTGATTAGTTAGACGACTTACTTTTTCATTTATTACGGAAAACAAATTTCTAAATTGACATCAAGTATTTTTACAAACCAGTTGGAAACTCACTCAAAAGATTACTGGGAAATATAAAGCGTCGCTGCCGAAACTTCTAGAAAATTCATATGAAAATACTCAAATAAAACCTAGAACTCCTTCTAGTAATCCAATTTATATGCTAGCCAGATTCAGCAATAAAGGGTTCCTGTGCAGTCGCCAGGAAATCATTGCGCGATGCGATGTAAACTTCGATAACTCTTGACATTTTTGCAATTTTTCAAAATTTCTCTCAAGAACGTCTTCTAGAAAATCTACAGATTAGAAATCAGCTAATGGCTGACGATTACACTGCAGGAGAGTAGAAATTATAAAAGATGAACATTAAAAAAAGATGGACTAATAACTGATTACGAGCACGGATGATTCTCTAGCAATAGTAGTAAATCTATAAAATTTTTAACAAAGCTGACTTTGACAAAAACTTGCACTGAAATAAACAGATACGTATTGATATTATTAAATATTCAAAACAATTAACATACCTACTCATATTATTAAATATTCATAGCAATTAACTTTGAAAGTTTAATTTAATTAATCGACATTTTAACTAAATCGCGGCTTCAACTTGTCAAAGGTGCCTATACTGGTAGGCGGCGACGTTACTAACGTCAGAGCATAAAATATTATGGAGATTATATTATTATTATTATTATATATGTTTAGGTTACTCTATGTTCTGTGCGTCAGCGATTCGTCGAACGGACGCCGCCGACCAATTATGATTCTTATTAACAAGTATCTTAATAGATGATACGCTGTTTTATTGTTTTCTTGAATAACTAATTGGTTCACAGCGTATATTTTTATTATGGACACAATATTATTTGTAACTGTATGTAACATCCTTAATCTATGATATATGTAACAAGTTGCCAATTATATGGTATTTCTCATTGAGATCATATTAATTTTATTGCGTATTTTTATTTTTCTTCACAATGTTTCCAAATTATTTAGTTGTTTTTTTTTAAATTTCTTTACTATTAATATTATATTAATCTCTTTCCTTTAGATTATACTTTTTTCAATAACAAGTAGTCTTCTTTTACTGTTGTGCCTTATAATTTTGGTGTAATTGTGTGTCAAATAAGTGTCAATGGCCTGTTTCCTCTAATAAGTATCAATGACCTGTTTCCAATATTGTGATTAAACCATGTCGTTTAATCACAATATTGACTTAATAAACTGTCATTACCTATAATGTTATAAATATCAATACTACATGGATACTTTACGAACATGAATTGTAAAATTTAGATGAGAAAAATTGACAAGAGTTGTCAATTTTTCTCTGTTTTAGCTGTCAATCACACAAATTTCAGAGGTATAAAACATTTTAGAAAAATATTCAATATTCCGACACGCACGAAGTCCATATCTGTGTATATTATATATTACACATTATTTGCTTTATAATATATTGAGATGATTTTTTTAAAATACCTAAATTTTATTCTTCGTCATATTCTAAATAGCAAAAACAAAAATAACCATGTGTTTTTATGTAATTTTTACTTTCTTTTTGTTATTTAGAATAATGGACCGAATAACCTCTGTTGAAAATTCATTAGTCATTAGGAATAATACACCCTGCCTGGGTAATGTTTAACATTAATACTTCTAAGTATATATAAAGTTACATTTTGGTCAGTGACCAAATTTTACGGAGCGATTAAGAATCGGCAATTAGCTCATATTATGTGAAAAAATGTAATAAATATGTTACTGTCCCATGGAAATGAAAACAAAACGCATGGAGATTATAAATAAGAAATTCTAAACAAATTTGCTGCCGCGCCGACGTACACAAAAATTGCGGTGCGCGGAATTTTCAAAGAAACCGTCCCCCGCACCTGTCTCATTTTCAGCCACGTAGTAACCTTTGTATAGCTAGTAGAGGTGTGCCTTATGTATCTTTGTTGCGATTGGAATATTTGAATCTGGATCATTGAAATGTTCCGGAACAGTGATACGTTTCATTTGGAACATTTGGAACTTGTTCTCAGTGTTCCGAAAGGAACAGATATGAAATGAATGTTTGTATATTACTATAATGTATCGAAAGTGTTCGCGGCGGGCCGTCGTCCGGATAAAAATTAATATTTTTATATTACTATTATAATTTTGGATGTATAAATATTGGTTTTGGGCTTATTTTAAAGTGTATGTATATATTATAAGTAAAAGGCACCATTTATTATTTTTTCCTTTATTTTGATACACGATTTTTCTATATTTTTTTTCCATAAGTTGTATTGGTAAATTAATTTTCAAAATTTTATTGTACCAATTGTTAACAATAGGATTTTAATATTTAATACTTACTATTTAGATACTAAAGGTATTACTAAATGTAGATACTAAAGGAATATTTAACTTTCAATTTTTTAACATGGAATTTATAAACATTAAATTTTTATATTCCATCTAATACAATAAAAGGTACAAAAGAATGTATTAGCATTTTAAATTGCTTAATTTAAATATGTTTAAAAACAAACTGGCAAATATTTAAACTTGCCGCGTTCTTACGCTGACGATACAATCAAACAAACAATCAGTTTATAATAAATATTTCTTCGCAATTTGTAGCGCGCCATCCATATCTGTACCTCGCTCATCGAAATTAATCAGCGGAACAGTGTTCGCATCGTTTCTTTTGATCGGTTCGGAACTCGAGATACAATGTTATACAACTAACCCCCATGCAATCAGAGACAATTATCATAAAGTGAAATTTACTGTAAATGTGTGGGAATGAATAATGTGATCATAATTTAAAATTCGTAAAATAAAATGTGATACAGAGTGACGTTGAACTTTTTGAAAAACTATTTACAATAGAAGTAGTTCAGATACGTAAATTTTCAATTGCTGTAAATAAGTTGTTCACTCAAGGAATATTTCTCAATCAGTGTTTCTCAAATTTAAACAAACATTTGTCTTCATTCCCATAGGTCGGAAAGAAAAATAAAAAAAATTCTAAAAAACATGGAATGACTGGTCACCCGAGGTCGTTTCCGAGAATCTGTTAACACTCGTGCGGTCCGTCCGTATACGGTCTAATGCGCGAATATTATCAGTTTCCACCCCCGGCCGTGTTACTAAATTTTAATTACGCGCAAGTTCTTGCGTAATGTAACATTCGTGACATTTTTGAATGTTATTATTTATTAATTGTATTTCAAAAAGATCTTTATTTCACGCAAGCTTCAATTAATAGAATTCACTATTTTTACTTTGGGAAATAAGTTTACTTTATGAAATACGATTCCAATTTTTCCTTCATACTTCATACGTAAACCCGTACATAATGACTATGTTCTTACTTTGTCATTGAAATCTGTAATTTCGTTAGGGCGTATTTAACAAATTGGAATAATAATTGAAAATTTACGTACCCGTTAACTTCTGTTTGCACATTTAATCCTTGTTCGAAATGAAATCCATTAAATATCACATATATTGGCATGTTCTCATATTTGCATGTTTTTCTAAGACTTTATAAACTTTCACATTCGTATTTCACCACAAAATTTGAAGTTTACAAATTGTAAAAATGTACTTAATTATTGTGGTCGGACAGACATTTTTTCGAGCTGGACAGAAACGGATTGTATGAGGCGTAATTAAAAAAATACTTATATACTATAATTGAAAATTTACGTATCCGGTGAACTTATTTACACATTTGTATGTCCTCTTAATGCTATTTTAATAAAACTGTTCGAAATGGTCTACTTCTGTTGCAAATTTTTTTCAACGAATTCAACGTCACCTGTATCACATTTTATTTCACGACTTTGAAATTATAATCGCACTTTCAATTATTCCTTCCAACACATTTGCACTGAATTTCATTTGATGGTAATTTTTTTTCTAATTTCATGAGGGTTAGTCTAAATCCAAAGATAATTATTTTATATTTGCTTGTTCACCGATCACTATCGCGTCATCGAGAACCTGTAGATCGCATAGCGACACATGCGTACGCAATTAAACCAAATGGCATACTGATTTAGAGGAGAGGTAAGGTGTTTGTATCGCAATTGATATATGGACATCTTCAGTTAATGATTCATACATGGGCGTGACAGGACATTGTGTAGACAACAACTTCAAACTAAAATTTATTCCCCCGGGAATGGAAGATATTCTCTCGACTGTAATAGACCATGATGCCAATATCAAAAATGCAATAGAAAGATGCTTACAATGGAATCACTTTAGTTGCTATGGCCATAGTTTAAATTAAGTTGCACAAAAGTCACTTCAACTGATAGAAATTTCAAATATTATTTTGAAGGTGCAGAACATAGTTCAGATTTTTAAAAAAAATAACAATCAAACATGGGAGAAGTTGAAAAAGTACTAGGAGCAGACAGGAAAAATACCGAAGAGACCGTTACAGAAGGTGGAATTCGACATATTGTATGGTAAAAAGAATCGTGGAAATGAAAGACGAGATTAAATTTGCACTTGTGAACTTAAACTTTGACGAACTATGAGTGGAAAAGTGAAAAACTTTGTATGTCTTAGAAATGTGTGAAACGGTTACAAAAGAAATTATGGTCAAAAATACATCGCAGCGAGTATGGGAATCCTTATCATGAGAGGTTTAAGAGGAGTTTTATAAAACATGGAAATAAGTAATTATAAACCAGTCATCGAAAAATTCAGGCAAGACTTATTAAGTGAACTGCACAACAGATACCCAAATTTAGAAAACAGCAAAACTTTTATATGCATGTTTATGGAACCCAGATAGAAACTTTACTGCCAAGATCTGAAGACAGAAGAAAATAGGAAAAACAAGCTATATGTTCATTAACTGCAATGCTAAATGAAGAATCAAACAACAAACTGGCACTAGCAGGAATCCAAGACAACCTTGCCATTAACCAGAGTTCAAAAAAGTCATCGATTTGACACGATTATATCCAAACGATGAGCGATATTTGTCCTAAAGGTACATCAAGCTAGCGGGTAATTGTGGAGGTTCAGAGATATATTATAGATAAAGTGTTAGATTTAAAGAAAGATCCTTGGTGGAAGAATAACCAAAACATTTATCCAGATCTCGCTAAATTGTTGATTAATAAAATTAATGATTTGGCTACATCAGTGCCTTGTGAAAGAGTTTTTTTTTTCTATGGCAGGAAACATTTTGAACGAAAGACGTACTCGTGTGGGTCATAAAAAATTATTAAGATCATAAAAATGTACAAATTTTATTTTTACAATAAAACTTTAAACTCTAAGTCCTTATTCGAGCAAAATCACTAATAATAATTATTCTTAAAAGGAAAATTTTATCAAACGTTAAAGTACACGGTGATGAAAAAAACTAAAATCTTAAATGAACCAAAAAATACCAAATATTGTAAATAGCGTGATTAATTATTTAAATACGCTATATAAATGATTATTCCAAATAAATAATTCAGTTACCAGTCCTAAGCCTGGAGCCTAAAATATTTATAGTAGTATGAAGGAAAAATCAAATAGTATTTTATAAAAATGTCTCATTTAGAAATGATAGAAATTTCCATTCCGGCCAATTTTAGCCGTATAAAATAAAGGATATGAGCATTGAATCCTTCATAATAAGTAGCAATTAAGATTTATGGCACATCTCCTGCGAACCTAAGTCTATATCGATTTGTAATATAGCCCTCTCACAAGGAAATTACGCCGCCCATACTTGTTGATTAGTTTGTCACCGATATCTCTATCAGATATTTTATAATACTTTTACTCATCGTACACAGTATCGCAAAATACTCGTATCGCCCAAATTTAATTTAAAGGTCCGTCCCGTCTGTTACTCTGTGGTGTGAGAGGTGCAAAAAGTATGAGAGAGGTGCGTGGGGTGGTCTTTTGTATGTACGCGCCGCGCGCCGCATTTTTGTATTCGTCGGCGTGGCGACAAATTTCTTTAGACTTACTAATTTACCATCTCCATGCGTTTTTGTCGTTTAAATGGGACAGTCGAGAAAAGTTGTAAAAAATTCATATTTTTTTCATTACAGGATTTAGTTGCCGATTCCTAATCACTCCTCAAAATTCAGTCACTGACCAAAATGTAACCCTATATAAAAGGAGGGAATATCGATGAAACGAACTTAATTCTTAAATAATAACAACGTTGACAAAAGAATTTAACAAAATTCGCTTATGTTGATATCATCAATTTCCACATCTATCAGCGCAGTACCATTATTCGCAGATTGTTTTTCTCTAGTATTACAATAAAATCATATAGATATTTAAATATGCCGATATACAGGTTTAAAATATTTATATGATTTTATTAAAATAATGAATTTTCCAGAAACCTTCAATTATTGAATATACTTGGTCAATTTTTACTGCTTCGTTTTAACGTAGCTTATATAATAAGTAGCTTAGTTGCGTAAGTCGTACATTTTAGCATAGTACGTTGTCGTTTCTTTATTAAGCCTAATATCCTCAGCATTTATAAAAATACCTTTTGTAGTATGAGTGGTACAGATCGAGTAAAAGAAAGATAAAATGTAATAGGCAGCTTGTGGCGCTGCTTCTCTCCCACCTTCGTTCTCTTTAAATGTATTTGTGAGTGTATATGCGTGCGTACGTGCGTGCGTGCAAGTGTGGGTGTGTATGTACGTACCAACGTGCGTGTATGCGAGCGTTCATGCGAGCTTGCGTGTGCGCGTGTGCAAGCGCGTGCGCGTACTTGTGCGTATGTGTACATGTTTGTTTGCTTCTGCCGGGTGTTCCACAACGCCTTACGTCTCTTGTTTTTCATGCGAGAAGAAGAGTGTCATTAGATAGGTGTTTTAAAATGAAAGCGAGATTATATTTATCGTTTTTTTCATTTTTAAACCTCGTGCAATGTGCACCTCGTTTCTGCTTTTTCAACAGTGAATTACAATTTAAAAAAAAATCGAAGTACTAGTTATTTTATTAGAACTTTCAATTAAGATGACTAGCTCTTGAAATACGCAATACTCGGTATCCGTCCTCCTGACCCTTTGTCACTGCCTACTTTCTTAAAGTCCATACGACTTTGAAAATTGAATTATGATGAAGTGGACAGTGCGAGTGGTAGTAAGAACTCAAAAGGTGTAATTTGCAATTTTAGATTAATTTATCAAATGAGCCATTAATATTTTTTTATTTTCAACTCCATATCGTTTGGAACGACGTAGTGAATAGTGGGAGTAGTAGTAAGAACTTTAAGGTGTAAAGTACTATTTTTAATTCGTAATTTTAAATTTATTTATCAAATGAGTCATTTAGTTTTTTGTTTTTAATCCCACCCTGTTTGGAACAACGTAGTGGATCGTGGGAGTAAGAACTCGAAGGAGTACACTATTATTGTAATTCGCAATTGTATCAAATTAGTCATTTTTTAAAATTTTCAACTCCAGCCTGTTTCGGACGACTTAGTGGATAGTGGGAGTGGTAATTAACTAATTTTAACTCGCAATTTTAGTTTAATTTATGAAATGAGTCACTATTTTTTTTTTAATTTTCAACCTCAACCTCTTTGGAAAGATGTATTAAAAGACGGTCTATAAAATGGAATATAAATTATCTTTAAATATCGAAAACTTTCTTGAATGAAATTAAAAAAGTAAACACCCTTATTTCGCCCTACCATATTCTAGGAAGAACTTGAGGGATATCATGGAGACATGTGACAGAGTCATGCAGAATAAGAAATACCCACAACGCATATCACAAATCCATATAAATTATGGTACGGAACACTCAAATATATGACTTTGACTACCATTTAACCGCTTTTTTATAAAACCATTTCCGAGAGAATGACCAATTTTGATGTTATTCTTGAAGCGTCATCTGAGCGAAGCCACTCTTATATTCTTATAACAAATTGTGCTCAATCGCGCGCAGTGTTTATGCTCTCCCAGGTATGTCACTTGTACCCCTAAAATACAAACCGAAACATATAAAGAGAACTCATTTTATTAAAGGAAGCTCGCGGTCTTACTCGCTCGTTGAGGTATAAAGATCGTTAAACCAAAATACAAATGGTCCTAAAGTGAGTTAGCGAGGCTCACAAATGACAAAGATTCGTAAACATCACGCGAGGCTGATTGCAATCCAACACGAATATTTGATGTGTGCATATATACACCTAAATATATATATATATATATATATATATATATATATATATATATATATATATATATATATATATATATTTCTTTTTTCTTTCTATGACTAAGATGTGGTTGCATGTTGCATGCTATCGAAATACAACTTTCTATTTCTTGCTCAACATTTAATACAAATTTTGAAACTTTATAATTGTCTAGCTATACTAATACACCAGTCATAAATTACTGATCCCTCCGAAAACATGAATCTAGAAAATAAGACAATTTCTATACTACATTAATTTGCTTCGCCCATAAAGCTTGAGACTGAATGGTTAACTTTTCACATTAATGTTTTTTGGTGGGAATTGTAACTTTTCGTACTTCCCAGTCTTAATAGATCATAACATCTGAAATTCAACATTTTCAATTTAAAATTTTACGTGCTAATTATCAACTACTTATCCTAAAAAAATAACATAAAAAATAGGGTATATGACAAATGGGCTCCAATACCAGAATAATGATAGATAAAACTGTTTTCGATAGAATTTATTTTTGAAATAGCCTATGTTTCAACATACTTTTTGATATAATTTTGTTATCCACATATTTAAAAAATATATTTTCCATATTTTGCGCCTAAATATCCGGGTACACAAAAAGATCGTAAACACTGTCTTAATTTCTTTGTCGGCATGATACACAATGCAAAAAGCTGTACAATTACAATTAACTCCGAAATAAAAGCAGACTGTGTTTATTGTATGAAGAGAACGCGGCCGAGCCATCCTACTCGCCTTACAAATACTTCGACAAGACATCTGTCGGGAGGTTTTACCAAGAGATGCGATAACATTCTTATACAGTTGGTATTTTACTGTTAGGAAGGTACCTATTAAATGTGTAATACCGCCTTTACCATTCGCGGTAGCATTTATTGTATAAAACACTTTTATTTGTTATAAATATTAATTATCCAGACGCAAACATGACTTTTTCATTACTTATAGTTGTTATTATAACTAAGACTATATTATATGTATAATGCAAGACGGCTCACTATGAAACCAGTAAAATTCTGTATCATATGGAATATTTTTATTCTACATATTTTACTTTCTTTGGTGAAATATTAAAACTACACCCCGTTTCTTTGATCTTTATAAAAATATGTGTCAATTGTTATACTTTTTACAAACGTAAGGAAATTTTTGTGCTTTTTGTCCATCTTTGTATTATTTTGATAAATAATATTGAGTAATTTCAATATATGAGTAAGGGATATATATTTTAGTATCGATAATTCGTAATAATGGGTCTGAGTATTATATATAATTTAATACAATATTTTCTTATTTTATTAAATTGGTTCAAATCATTTTTATGGTTCAAATATTTTTTTTTATATTTTAATTTAAATTTCAATACACGTTTCTAATAATTCAAATTATATTTATATTAAGAATCGATATTTTTTGTTATAGTTTACATTTTATTACAATTTGAATTTGTGTTTTAATATTAACACCTAGGGCAAATATATTAAAAAAATATTTTTTTTAATAAATGCCTTATAATTATTGTTAACTTCCTTTTTATTTTTATTCATTTATTTTTGGATATCATAAATTCCTATTACAATATTTTTATTTTATATTAGCTTTTGTGGATTATCAAATAATTACTAACACCCACACACACACATACATACGTATATGTAAGTGTACTTACATACAACATAATTAGAATAAAGGTACGAACCATATATACTTCAGTAGTATAACGTTATAAATATAAGATTTTACTAATCAAAATTTATTTTTTATAGAACCTGGCATAAGTTAAAAAAAATGTTTTAAAATTTATACTAATAGATTAAATCTTTGAAAATAATCATTCCGTTAATAGGAATTATTGATACGAACATAGATAACCTTACCTATACACGAAAATTATGAAATATTATTTATTGAAACAATAGCTACAAAAAGTGAGGGCAAAAACACAAAATCTAACAAAATTGTATTTATTATTAACAAAAGTATAAGTAAAAATATATGAACACTTTATAGTAATCTAAACATTGTGAACTTTTAATATTTCACTTAGAATATAAAACACATAACATACCGTATGATAATATACCGATTGAATACAGTTATTTGGAATTATAAAGTATGTTTATAACTACAGCCCAACAAGAGTGTACTACGAATGAGAATGTATTACGCAGACACGACTTCGTTACGATTTTGTTAAACGTTTAGATACACTTATAAATATTTAACATCCACGAGAGCCGTTATGCTCAATATATAATTGCGAATAAATAAAAAAAATGACTGAAATTTGTAAAAAAATCACTTACTAAGTATATACGTATCTCCTTATGGATAGCTTATAAAGTTATTTACATAGTCACTATTTTGTTTACAATTCTGTTACGAAATGTATTTGCATAATCTTCATACAATAGGTATTGAAAATTGCGGAATGATAGTTCTATCTATACCTTTCCTATTATGAAACAGCTATACTTCACCCGAGCTGCGAGCGCTTCAGCGGGCCCGCCCTCACTGCTCCAGCTACGCTCACTCTGATATTTCTCTTACGTCTTTCTTATTTTAATCTTAGCTTTTGTCTTGGTAATAAAAAACGCTTCCATCATGTTTCTACAATTACTGTTTAGTTATTTTCTGAAATATCTAAAATATTTAAGAGGCTGTTATAACCAAATTGAACATTTTCGATATGGAATTTTACGTCCTAATTATCCATTTCTTTTTCTAAAAATTAACATGAAGTTTGCAAAGTAAAATCCGCTGTGGATAGGTAAAACTTTTCTCGATAAAGTTTATTATTAATATAACCAATGTTTTTAAAAAACATTTAGTCGTTTCGACGCTAATTTTATACCTATGTCGTTAAATCTACTCTAAAATAAATGTTTGAATAATATTCAGCGACTGGATTGAAGATTTTTCAAAATATAGATTAGTTATCGATATATTAAGAAAAACGTATTTTCCACACTTTTGGGTCTAAATATTAGCGTCAGTACGGGCTCCTTATTGGGCGAGAGCACTACCCGTCATACTCGTATGTCTGCAGACCATCGAAGGGGAGGTTGTGTCGCAGCGCGCTCGTTGTTTATTCACGAAAACATCGTAACCACTCGCGAAAATTTGTTTGTTATAACGCAGCAAAGCCGTACACGTACAGTTAACTTCAAAACAATAGATTGTATTTCAGATATATTCACATCTAGATATATTTTCTGAAATTTAACCTTTAGTTTTATTCTTGTATAAAAATTTATATATATATATATATATATATATATATATATTTATATATATATTTATTTATATATGTATATATAAAGTGTCGGACAAAGTAAGACGTTATTTGTTGACTAAAACATAATTTATTGTCGTAAATATAAAATTTAAAACATGACTTTTTTTCAGAAAATTTCGATACTTGCACACATTATTCAGCACCGCTCAAGGGTACCGCACACCGCGAACAGCTGCGAAGACATCTAGCTGCCAGGGTAAGCACCGCGTTCCAGGCCAGTATTGAATATGTTAAAAAGAGTTATGTGTAATATTTTTTGGAGTTAGTTAGAAAAATGGCGTGTAAAACACGCCATTTTTCTTCAACGACAATTTATTTCTTTATAGCCAACGAATAGCGTCTTTCTTTGTCCGACACTTATTCGCGGACACCATGTACATATATATACCATATACACATGTACATATATATGATATATATATACATATACATATTTTTTTATAAACTGAGAGTCTGACGATGACCAGGATTAGCTGAATCTTAGCCACTGTTAGAGTTAGAAATTTCAAGTATGAGCTCAAATGTTCGGTTTAAATGGACATAAATTTGAGGGTCTGATGATAACCAGGATAACGACACTTGGATCTAATTCAATGTTATAGCTAGAACCTTCGACTTTAGGCTCCACTATTCAGTTTTATTGGACAGTTCTTGCACGCGCAAACTAGAGGGTCTGACGATAACTAGGATAATAATACCTGAATCTTAGCCACTACTAGAGCTAGAAACATCGAGATTGAGCTTAAATATTCGGTTTTAATAGGCAGTTCTCACACCATAAATTTGAGGGTATGATAATGACCAGGGCAATGACACCTGGATCTAATAAGCCAATATCATAGCCAGAACTTCCGACCTTAGGCTCCAATGTTCAGTTTATAGGGCAGTTCTCACGCATGCAAAATCGATGGCCTGCCGATGATCAGAATAATAATACCCGGAATCTGGCTACAATTGCAGCTAGAAATTTTGAGTTCGAGCTCAAAAGTTGCCAGGTTCCACAAAATAACAAAAACATCCATAGATACTCGCACATATTTCTAACATTTTAATACTATTGTATGATGTCGAAGTGGTACTTATTCTGTTTCGAAGTATCGCTTTCATCTAGGATCTTCTAAGCTTATTAGTTTTCTGAATTTATATTTTGTTGGTTACACGCACATTATTAGAGCGTGCATATATACAAAAAGTTGAAATAACAGTAATGTTAATTACAATCTCGTCTATTGAGGGAAGGAAATTTTTGTAAGAACCTTATTTACGTCAATCTTAGATTCATAATATACGTGTACGATATAAATAATAAATTTGCCAGAAGATTTTTTCAGGATTTTAATAACGGCTATTATAAAATTACTTAGGAATACAAATTTTGAAACGCATGTCACATGACTAGAGCTGCCACTCCTCCGAGTTGAACACAGAATTTTTGGGCTTAAAGGATGTTTACCCGGGCTATGGGTTAACATCGTAAATCTTCAGACGAGACGGCTGTCACATGGAGCGTGACCCATCTATGAGATTTAAGAGCTCACGCTCGACTAAACTTCCTACGCGTGCATAACATTTTTAATGTTAATTTTATAGTCAAATGGGGCAGAAAAAACTTTTTATGAAAACATCTAAACAGTGAAACTCATAAAAAAGGGGTTTGAAACTTGTAGTCAAATAAATCAATGACCTCATTTATTCCAGAAAGAAATTAATTTTATGAGCTTGACGTGCCGATAATTGAAATTTTTTGTCTAACCGCGTTTTTATAATTGTACAGACTATACATTATAAAAAAGAAATCGTTTGGGCGAACCAAAGGTAAAGCCTCCTTACAATGGCGGCACTAGACCAAACGTGGACGTCGGCGACATCAGCTTTGCAAGGCCTATTGCATTGCCCAGTCAGAAAAAAAACATTAAATTATATGAGCTGAATTATACACTAATAAAAAATGAAAATGAAGTGTATTAGATATGTTTGTGTATATAATTGCTAATTAAATGATACGAAATTACACCAATTTAACCGTTAGAGTGCCGACGAGCGCCATCGCGCTCGTGCGCGTACTAACTACGCTCGCGAAATCAGTTGCTGTTTAGCGCGCGGTAGGGGAGGTCGCTCGCACGCTTCGCTAATTTTTTATCTTTCTACGTGTTACATAAAGTTCAAATTATAATATTATTAGTAATTACAATATAAAAAGAATCCAGGAAAAGAAAATTTTTAACCCATATTGTCGGAATACGAAAATAATTCGAGTGAAAATGATCGTTTTTCAAGTTGTGAAGAAAGTGATAGTGGGAGTGACATTGTGGTGCGCTCACAATTTGGCATAATGCAAATTTTGACTGATAGTGATAATAGTGACGATAACAATTATTTTGCTGATACGGAGGATGTACCAAAAATGACGACGTGACCTTGATTTCAGTCTTTGTTATAATTTTTGTTCACAATATATATTTCCATAATTTTCTTTGTGTTTTATTATCCTTGTACAAGTTTTTATTAAGAAAACACCGAAAAAATTATTAAAATTGGATAATTTTTGGGAGAGATATAGTTTTTTTCGAGGCAAGGGTAAATGACATCGAAAACAAAAGATTTCTTTGGCATTTTTAAGTATATATGAGTAAAAAACCATAGCACTAAAACGGTAAAAAAATAAAGTATGTGTTGGGCAGATCTACTCTACAACGTAAGTCTGTTAGAGATCTCGGAGTTTTCTTTGTAAAAAACTGACATTCCTTTCCCATTACGACCACATTGTTCACAAATGTATTCAACTTATAGGATTCGTCTCTCGTTTCACTAAAGAATTTAAAAACCATCACACTTTTACATATTTATATTGTTCACTAATCAGAAGTATCCTCGAATATAGATCAGTTATTTGTTCTCCATATTACAAATCGCAGAGTGATAGAAAAATTACAAAAGAGGTTCTTGAATATTCTTTGCTACAGACTTCATCTTGGACGAGATTATAGATCCTATGAAATCCAACTTGCACGGAGAAAAAGCACGAAGCAAAAGCGCTGATCTATTATATTTCGCCGGGAAGAGGAGATTGTCCCTGTTTCCTCTCTCTATTCAACTTCAACACTCGACTCAGATCCCGTATACCATTATAGAGACTATTCATACTACAAGTTTATAACAATAATACCTCTTTTTATCACCTCATAGTTCAAATGTGACATATGTAAAAACAGAAGTAACCCTTGAAAATGTATACATAAATACTCTAACCATTTTGTGCACACATTTATTAATTAGAGTTATAGTATAGTTTTATACTCTGTTCTTTTTATTATACATCTAAGTCATTGTAACTTGTTTTGTGAGCCTTTCAATACATAAATAAAAATAAATTAACTTGTACTTTTCGGATTTTAGCTTCACTGAATTTTCTCAAGATTATGTCATAGTAAACACCAACCGCTATTTCAGCGTCAATCGATAGAACTGATAGCGCAGATAATCTCTCTTGGCTCATTGTGATTCTCAAATGGAACTTTATCGGTTTTAACCTTGAGCAGCTTATCGCAGCAGAAGCTGTACTGACTGGAACTGTGAGCGTGAATCTGATTGCTATGTAAACATTTAGATATACTTTTTCCCAATTATTTCCTAAAATGTACTGGATAAGTTGTTTTGCATCGTGAATAGAGTCTAGTGAACGAATTTTTTTTTTCAAAGGCGAAACAATTTGTTTTCGCTGTTTTCGCCTTGAACCGATTGCCATAGTAAAATCTCGTACCACACATGTAACAATAAACTCAAAAGTTAACATTTCGGTCAGGACTGCTGCACAGTCGCTTAAACTTTCGATTCATCATCAGTTTTACTTTTCTGGTCATTCACACGTTCGATATCATTATTAAATGCAATAATATCACATAATATCGCCTTTACTGCTCTGATCCTATTCCCCGATCTTGTTTCAGATAGAGATTTTAATTTCAATTTTAATTTAGTTTTTACAATATCCCAATGCTTGCTTGACTTTGAAAAGAGCAAATAGATTTTATTGAAAAAGTCGAAAAATGTTTGGCCTGTTGTAAGAAAACTTAGCTATGTCCCATACATACCCATAGAAAACTTAGCTATGTATGGGTGCAGCTAAGTTTAATTTTCTAATACAAACTAGTTTAAATTCCTAATAAAAACTGGACATCAGCACGGTGTGAAGAATGTTCTTGGATTAATATTGAGTATCTTATTCTAACACTTTTGTTAATGCCGACCATATTGGCGCCTTATCGTATATCTGTCCTCGACAGTTTCGGATATCTAAACCATTTCTTTCTTGTTCTTGTAATATTTAATTTGATAAATACTCACCCGTCCTTTCTGCGACAGCAATAAACCCAACAAATGTTCCTCTATCGCTCTGATTGAAGAATTTCAAAATTTTAATATTGTTGACATTGCGATGCAATCGAACATGAACGCGTAGTATTTTACTTGTTTAAAACTGCGTATAATTTCTCAATAACTGATTTAGACAATAATATAATTAATTAATTTTGAATGTCGTGTTACAGGCGTTCGGGCAGTGTCAGATCATTTTCGAGTAACAACTTAAATAGGTCTGTAAAATTGCCACCGTTTGCCATCGTTCTAGTTAATAGACCCTCGATGAACTCTCAATGCCAGACGACACATTTTGTTTATAATACGTGGGACATTCAGAAAGTTATGTGAAAAGTAAAAATAAATAATCTACGTAAAAAATGTTAATATTCCTTCTAGCGGTACACGATGGCCTTATATTAGAAGGGCTTTTATCCTTGCGTGCCATTTGAAGTTCTCTGGTTTTAAGACATTTAAAATAGAAAAAAATCATTACACCAAAATGTTCTCGATACAAGACCGTTTTTTAAGAGAGATACAATATTTGTTTTTAGGTCGTGAAAATATTTGGAGGAAAATGAATTCAGAGTATTCATATTTACCTTTTAAATAGAGGTAACTACTTTAAAACGTAGTGAACCTCAGATGCTGGAAATTACTTCTCCAGTAATAGATCGCGTGCTAATGATTGTCAAGCGCATATAGCCTTTATAGTTGCCTCTCTATTTTCCATAGTAAATAATGATTAACTAAAGGAAAAACAATTCATTTGAAAATAAATGGAGTAACGGCGTTTGTAGAAATCACTTTTACATACAAAACGCATTTAGCACGATATGTACTCTCTTTCCAACATATTTGTATCGCAGTAAACAATACCAGCCGGCCAGTCAGTATCTCACACATCATTTTTTTTGCATAGTAACTTTCTGAATGTCCTGGTATCAGTAGTGATTGATAGTTTGATTGTCGACTTGCTAAAAATGAGATGAGGTGAGGGTGCCAAGTATATATTTTTTTCTTGACTTTTTACAGACGCAGTAGATATGTTAAGAACATGAAATATCAAAAACAATAAGATAGGTATTTGGATACTGACATACCTAAAGAATATGTAATAAATCACAACACTATGACAATAAATATACAAAAAGTAATAATATCTTCTTTAAAATAAACGAATAACTAATTTTTCACTGTCAATTTACACAAAATTAATGAAATGACTAGTACACTGTCGTCTGTGAAAAGACACTTCTGCTCTGCACATACGAATAGAAAGAACTAAGAAAAGATTTGTACAATATTAATATTAATTTACAAACTTATGACTCTGTTAAAAAGACACATCTTTATAAGTTCAGTGACACACATCAGCGCACATCTAGCTACATCACTGACGGTCGGGGATTCCCAGAGTCACGCCCAAAATATCCCCTAACTTTCACAGTGTTGCCAAATAACACTGGATGAATTAATATGAAATAAATGGGTATAATTAAATTTTTTGCGAGGCCCCCTTAGGCGCGAGGCCGTCGGCGGTTGCCGACATCGCCGACACCTCAATCCGCCACAGCCTTCTCACCCCGGAATCAATGGAATTAACTTTACGAGAACTATCTCAAAATAATGGCTTTCTCTACTCAATAGCTACTGATGTTTCCAATAAGGGGTTACAAGAAATCTTGCCTATTATAAATATTATATACATTTTATACATACTATATAAACTATTTTATATTTTGACCACGAAAAAGATATTCAGAATAAATTGATGTCCCTTTTTGAAGACTCTGAGAAAGTTTAACAAACTTTTTAGAATAATGAAGATTTAAAAAAAAAAAATTTAACATGACTTTATTAATCTCACTTTTCACAGATTTTGCTTCCGCAAAATACACGAACCCAAAGTAGTAAAAACAAATTGTAATATACGTATAGCTATAAAAAAATAAAAGCTATAAAAGACACATGATGTAGAAAATATTTTTTCAAAAAAATTGTGCCAAATCCTGAACGACAAAAAAATGTTTATTTTGCGAAGAAAATGATTGCAAAATACTAGGAATTCAATCTTAAATACAAAAAAGATTTACGACATGGATTCACTCTTGTTTGATTAATATTATATGTTTTGTCTTAGCATTTCAAACATAACGTGGCGAAAAAGCATGTTATAAATTTGCGTGGGATTTTGTTGAGTTGCGAAAATGAAAATCGTTAATCTAAAAAAAACAACATTGCCAGACATTTGTATGTGAGTATGTTCTTTATAGGTTACCTTTATATTCCCTTATAGAAGGAAATTTGTTGAAACTCATATATACATACATATTATATATATATATATATATATATACATATATATATATATATATATATATATATATATATATATATATATATATATATATATATATATAATAGAAGACAGTTTTCTCTGCTATTATATTCTTTTTTAAAACCTCAATATATAAAGTAAGAAGGCCAAGTAACTCCATTTTTTAAATGTTGCATTTGGGATTAAACGATCATTTTTCTGTACGAGGGGATCTATGAAGGTGTTCCTTTGATCAAAATGATCTCAGAGATAATTTTAATCATGTTTTTTTCCGCAGAATATGCCACGGGAATAAAAAAGAAAAAACAAAGAAAAAAAAATTAAAATATTAAAAATAAAACAATCATAGACTGTTTGACATGTAACCGTAAGTGTCATGTTATTTTCTGTCCTATAAAATATGAAATTTATTTATAACCCTTTTTTTAAATTCTACATAATCGACAAAAACATACTCAAATTGCATGATATGCGCGAATATATAGTAACATTTGCCATCGTGAGATGAAAAAATGGTTGATATATGTAATTAAAAGTTATCATTTTAAGAGGCTTGTTAAATTTGTTTAAATTTTTTTACAGAATTGTTAAAAAATTTAAACAAATTTATTTTTGTTACTTTCAAATTAGTATTGTAATAGTAATAAGTTAACTTGAATTAGTTATTTAAACTACTTTTAACCGTATTTCATATATAAATATAATTAAAAAAAAATTAATTTTTCTCTTTTTATATTTGTTTCCTAGATCCCATTATATCTTAAGAAACATTTGTTTTCAATAAGTACATACCTAACAGTATTTTAGTTTACTAATAAAAAAAACAAGTTAAAGAGGAAGAAATACTCGTCCGTTTAATTATTATTGAATTACTTAATTTACGGCAACGCGACTATCTCTAAAAAAAGGTTGAAAGGTCTGAACCAGTTCGAACTAACAACTGTGTGAAATAGTTTTCTTGATATAGATTAAACTCTTATACATAATCATGCAAATAGTTTAAAGAAATAAAATTGAAAAATGAAACGTCTATTTTGAATTTAAATTATCTATTTCAAAAACTAAAAATTATATTTTTAATTTTTGTTTGAAAAGACAATCCTTTCACAAAACGAATAATATAAAATAGACGGTATTGAATACAGAAAAAAAATTAAACCTACCTTTGTTCCATTGACAGCTGATTTAACTAGCAGCATTTAAAAACATTCTTTGGATAAATAAATTTACCACTGTCTTAATACAAGAATAATGCAAGCCTATAAAACTTAAATTCACATAGTCATTTGTACTAAAACCAAAATGTCTCAATCTGGATGAACCACTCACTAGAAAGGTTGCTAAACAAAATATGTTATAACCTTATTGTTAGAATTTAGATACAAAGAAGGTATCAATTGCGAAATAATTTTATAAAAGTAGAATAGTGACAATGTTATATGTATGTAGAGTGACACATATAAACAATTGTAAATACTCTGTTGCTATGGAAACTGGAGCGCTGAAAAGTACTAAACACTTGTGTTGCTTTTTTTAACTATTTTCAAATACAGTTTTCAGTTTTGATTTAAATGCAGGCGAAAAATAATAGTAAGTGAATGTATATACAAATATCAAAGCTTATGATAAAATTATTAAAAACAACATAGATAAGTGTTCTGGTGACATTCATTTTTTTTCTGTGTGTGCACTTATAAATAAAATTTTATAAAAAAAGAATAATGTGCTTTGACGTCTGTCAAAGTTTCAAATTGCGTATAGTGACGTATAGGTTATGTTTGTGAAATAAATAATCACTCAAACGGAGTGTTCATTAGTGTTGTATAAAAATGGCCTTTCGCTGGTTACACAGGTTTGTCAGAAAAAGAACTAAGCCCATTCCCGGCGATACAGCTTTTATTTGGAAACAACGTTTTAGTTTAATATATGCTTTACTTGCATGGAATGCTTTCGGTGCTGTTGTCTACTTATGTTTTAAAGGCAGAGGTGATTGGGCGGATTATTATGGTCTGAAAACAGAGCAGGAAAAAGCCGTATCACCAGGTAAACATTTATATTTTTAGTAAAAAACTTGACTTGATAAGTTATAAATAGCATAAAAAGAAGTTGGACATTATGACGGGAGATATTAATTTTATTTTCAAAGCTTCTCAGTGTATTCCGGCTTGACATAAAGCCAAAGTCATTTTCAAATAAACTATGTATAATTTAAATGCCTATTAACATTTTTAATCAACTACATTTAATAAAAATTTTAATATACCCTTAAATTATATAATAGAGCGAAGTTTTTTTTATAACATAGTTAAATTTATTAAGAATAAACCAACACCAAACAATACTCTCGTGTAGTCACAAATCTAATATAGTTCTAATTGTCAATGCTTAACTTTTGATAATTATCAAAAGTTAAGCATCGTTACCTGATTATTGCCAATTATAATTGACCAGCACTAACATATTATTAATTAGTTATTTTGATTATGCATGTAATTTTTATGTGAATTGTACTCTCAAAAATCGATGGACAAGATATTTCAAGCATAGGAATAAATAAATTAATTAAAAGTTAAAATTAGTTTTCCATCTAAAGTAATGTTATTTGTCATGAATGTATGTTACAAATAAGACCTACCTAAATGTGTTACTTTTATAATGTTCACAACAATTTTTATTAACTTTTTCAGGACACGCATGGGCTAATTCTTTAGGGATTCAAAACGCTAAAATTGTCAGAGTATCTGGTTTTACTAAGACAGATGAATTTGATATAGTGGACGGCAATCAGGTTAATAAACACGGTTCTGGTGACCAAGAAATATTGACCGAATAAGGATGTATAATTCCAACTTGTACGTTTATATTTTAGAGCAGTAATAAATATATTTAATAAAATTATTTACCTTGTTTTTTAAATATCATCTCACTATCCTACAATTTGAGTAGTAAATGGGACTTCGCTCTGTAAGTTTAAAATAAATAAGATGTAGATTATGTGTTCTCTTAAGTATAAATGTTCACGCAAAAAGTCATCTTTAGGAGCAATTAGATTAATTTTCATATCGGTGACCTGATTTCTGTGTCTGTGTTAAATATGTCTTAGACAATTTTCTTAATTTTTGCATTAATATGTAACACCAATAAATATTACAAAAGCTATGTAATAATTGTGAGTATAAAGCATTGTCAAATTTTCCTTCTAGTTAAAGTACTATATATAAATTATATTGTTGTAGCCAAATTCGCATCAACAGTGTGTTATTTTGAATATGATTCTGTCGAAAAGAAATAAAGTACAGATAGTAAAATAAGGGAAAGTATAATTGTTTCAGACAATATTTGAATACTTGAATGGAAGATCAAAGTTTGGTATCCAAATTGAACTTGTTCAATAACTTGTCAGCATGAATTAGAAATAACCAGTGTCTTTGGGGATAAGGAGTGTGAGAAGTCTCTCAGAACAATAGACCCAGGCAATTGAGAGAAAGGGCTGTAGATTTGGCAACAAGTAGAACTAAAAAGTTATTAAAGATATTATAAAACAGAGAAAGAATGTGAAAATTGCACGAGTCATGAATATCATGATCCATCATGTCCATCTGAGCCACAGCCAAACATTAAAACTGCTAATGTTAACCCGTTATATATAGAAGTTGTAACACAAGCAATGAAGGAAAAAAGTTAACACTTTTACATGAATTTGTTTTATTATAATATATTTTAAAGAAAATTTACAAATATAATATTTTTACAATGATTTGTAAAGAAATGTGTAATATTTGACTGTTTCATTTTCTTTTTCTGTAATTACGTACGATGTAGGGTCTGTTCAATGTTTATAAATAAACAATGTCTTTTCAGTGCTGTTAAACTGCTCAAGGCATCCTCAATTTTAGGAAGTGCTTCTTCATCTTCTTCTTTTTCGCCTTCCTCGTCTTGTGGGGTACTTTCACTATCACCCAGCTTACTAGTAGTGACTACTTGATCACCAATATTAACATAAATTTCCAAATTTGCAATGCTTGTTTTCTCTGAAGATATTGTAGCCAGTTGTAGCAACGGTATATTGTCCAATTCACCATGAGAATTTTAACCAGGTGTTATCATAATGGAAGGTTTTCAGAACTCCACATGAAAAAACAGTTTTTTTGTATCCAGTGTGTTTTATCCCCACACTCTTCTAATCATTTTATGAGCATCCAGAATATTTAGGGAAATTAGGGTAGTATTTTTTTTACTATGGTTTATCATTTTTTGTACCAAAATCTTTCTATAATGGCTTTTAAGGGTTCAATTATCCCTTGATCAATAGGCTGAATTACTGATGTGGTGTTTGGTGATAAAAACGTTTCTCTCCATTCATATTGAAGGCTACAAGTACGGTGATTCTATTTTTTTTAATTTCCTACATATGCATTTTTCGGTGCTTTCGTCAGTGGATACGGATGTGACTTTGTTAGCTCCTATTAAATTTAATATGTACTTGCGACAAACTAATATTCTTACTTGAAAAATTGACACAATATAATTATTAAAGTTACATAAAGTTACTAAAATGTTAATAGTGCATAATTATTATTTAAATAACACTTAAACAGATAAATTTATTAGTATGACATAGTGACATTATCAATGAAACAGAGACTGAAAAGTGGGTGTTTTTAATTTAAAGTGTGAAGTCAATAATAACTTTTACAAACATTGATTCAAACTGCTGTAGATTGCCATTCAAGCTGCTGTAGAAATGGTATAAATGACAGTCATATAACAGATTGCTTACGTAAATTTATTAAGTACTAGCAGTCCTAACCAACTTACATGTTGTGTTACACATTTCTAGATATTTACACTTTCTATGGAACTAGCTGAGGAGAACCCAGGAAATGTCCTAGAGTTGTGTAGGTTGTAATGATTCTTGTAATGTTTTGCTTCAATGAATTTAAAAAGTTCATTGAAGCAAAACAATTATGGTCATTTAGCATAGTTATAAAAATACACAAGTGTTTAATAACTTTTTATAGATTAATAATTTGAATGGCTGCTTATAAAAGAAAAAAATTTGCTGTTGAGTAATTAAGTAGTAATCTTTGCTAATAGCCCACCTGAAGATGTTGTAATACAAAGAAACTTAGGTTGTGGTAAAGAACTTAAAAAAGTAGAAATAATACATCGCGTAGTTTCATTTAATTGTGAATAATGAATTTCTACAAAATTAACACCAAATATATTCAATATGCAAGTAGTAATCTGTTAAGGTAATCTTCATAATGAGTGCCCATATGTTGTATCATCAACAACCTTCGTGCCAAATTTACCGTAATCCATACAAGTGTATTTACTGTAATATTTGCATGTAATGGACGTACTAGTGTATGACATTCCACTGATACTTATCATAAAATATGCAAGCATTTTGTCTCTGTTCATAATGACTTAATTACTACATAAGTGAAAGAAACAAAGCAATTACAGATGTAAACAACCTATCCCATTCATCGTATAAATCCCTTTTTAGGAAAGAATGAAATAGAAAACGTTCCACGTAATAGGCTCATATTTGTACATGTTACATCTTAGACTAGTTAGTTCCTATGTTACACTTTGGACAAGCTATTTTGTGCTGCTCCATACTAGGTATTCTCCAGTCCGTTTAAACTCCACTGCATATCAATATTTGGCATGCATATGTTCAATCATAGTCTCTGAAGGCCTGTGACAAACAATTTTACAAGGCTGAAATGATGACTATACATAGAAATTAACACAGCTTTTGTTTTTCAACAAAACTTTTTATAGTCTTGAAAGTTTAATGTAAAAAGTTAATTAATTTTGTTAAAAGTTAATTCATATTTTATTGTCATTTTAAACATTTAATCTGCATTTCATACAATAACCGTTAGATTTTTTTTGTAACTTTTTACTTATTATACTTTAATTAAAATAGATGAAAGACCAAAATATTAATAAATATCTTTATAGTCATTAAATAGTGATAAAAGTTTTTGAAAGGAAACTGTAGATATTTATTGTTATATTATAGATATTTATTATTATTAATATAAATATTACAATCGAAAACTTCAAAATGCACCAGGTGTAAAAACAAAATCGTCTTATAAGCAACCAGTGAATTGCATACTTGTATTTTCACCTCCATTTTACCACACTAGTATACGAAACAATATTTTCGATAGCAGACAAACCTAAACTTTATACGATTCCGTGATCATATAGTTATGACTAATATGTCTAGTGATAAAGAAGGGCTGTTTCCAAAATTAAACCAGTATCCCAAATTTCAGCCGTACCTCTCAAATTTGACTTCATCTGTGGATACAAACTTCTCACTCTACAAGGCAATAAGAAAATTAAAATGTCCTAAAAGCCAAATCAGATGCAGAGAAGTCTACTACATTCACTAAATATCTCAATACTGTCATTCTGCCATTTGCTGAATCATACTTTCAGCAAATACTAAAGTGAAGAAGTTTCTAGAAAGTGCACAGCAAATGTATACCACTGAAAATAACGAACCTAGAAATGTTCTTAACAACTTCGCTGCCTACCCCGCATATCTGTGGGTCGTGAGTGGGTGGCCAGCCCTGCGTATCTGTGGACTACGCTTGTTGAATTTTATAGGCCAACGTGCCACCGGCAGTGAGCTAGACACATAGCGTGTTTTATGGCCTCCCAAATGGCACAAGAGAACTAAAATTATCGTACGAGTGTTGGTTTTTAGAATCGGATTCTTTTTTTATACATGAGTTCTAATTAGACGTAAAAATGAGTGACGGTGGGAAATATTCGACTAAAAGGTGGATATATTCTCGCAATTTGCTACTTAATGAGAGCGATATTGAAAATGAATTATTTGCTGACGATAACAGCGACAATGACTACCTTCCTGATGATGTTGATGAAGATGATCGAACGAGGAAGACCAGCAACTGATGTTTTCCGCGTCGGTTATTAATGTGCCGTGTACGTGCTCAATGTCATCAGTGAACGAAGAACAAATGTTATTGCCTAATATCAAACTACCCTCTCCAGGTAGTTCTCAACCATCTGCAGCGGACCCTTCTCAGCCTATAAGTTCATCTTGGTTAACTGTGAGTGAATTGAAAAATATTCCATTCAATAAACAAAATTTTTTTTTGGAAATCCTGGTTCTGAACATATAAATTTTTTTAATTTTTTCTTTGAAGACGAATTATTTTTCTTCATTTGTGAACAAATGGATGCCCAAATTGCAAAATTAATGCAACTCTCGATGGCGGTACAATCCAGAATCAAGTCTTGGAAAGACGTTACAATCTCTGAACTTAGAATATTCCTGGGCCTCCTTTTTCATGACAAGATACCACTTTCTCGCCTGCAGGATTATTAGAAGTCCAATAGATTATTTTCTATACCTATCTTCAGAGAGCAAATGTCCCGGAATTGGTTTTTGTCAATACTGAGATGCCTGCATTTCACTTCTGAGGCCGAGAAAGCTGACGATCCACTTTTCAAAATACATGAATTCCTACTACCCTGCCAAGGAGTTGTCCCTCGACAAAAGTATGGTCCTCTGGAGGGGACGTTTATGATTCAAAAAATATATAAAAAATAAAAGGCATAAGTATGGCATAAAACTTTATATGTTGATGGAACCTGATGGCCTCATACAGAGTTTCGCATATCTGCAGGGCGTCAGGATACAGAAGTTTCAAGAAAAGGTTATGCAGAAAGAGTTGTCATGCAATTGCTGGAAAATAAACTCCAAAACGGGCGCTCCATTTACATGGACAACTATTATAATAATGTTAGATTTGCTAAAAAACTATTAGACAACCAAACTTACTGTACTGGTAAGTTGACAAGATTTGAAAAAAAATCCTGTCGAAATAACAAAAAAATTTTAAGAAAGGAACTTGTATGATTTTGTTTTCGCAATTATAATTCAACTGCTGCCAGATAAAACTCCCGCATCCATTGTTGCCTCAAGTCGAAGAGCCGTTCAGCCAGTGCATAACATTGCTAAAATTACGGAAAAAAACTCAAAGGGTACTTTGAAACGTAAGATGTGCCGTCAGTGCTCAAAATCTAAAAAACGAAAAGGCACGGTTTGGCATTTAAATTTTCAATCTCACCGCTAGGCCGGAATTGTTATTTATTATTTTTATTAAAATATTATTTTTAAGTATGTATAAATGGTAATTTTATAATATCTGGCAATACAGCAGCTAAAATAGACTCACAAATATTTTGGCCATACGCATGAGACCAGGAATTTCAGCCGGCAGCGAAATTGTTAAAACAAACCCTACAAGAACGGATACCCCTGGACTACGATTTTATGGATACAACTCTTCTAAAAATACCACCAACAAAAGGTGTTATGGTAATTGTTAAAATATTCATTGCTTGTTTGCAACATTTTTCCCTAGATGGTGGAAGATAGCGCAGGTGGTAATGTTACCTAAACCCAGGAAAACTGAAAAGATTCTGCTAAGCTGAATAAAAGAACACCTAACAGATATAATACCAAGTCTATCAATTTGGTTTCAGAGAGAATCATGGTACAATGGAACAAGTTGATTGTATTGTCAATATCATAAACAAATCACTAGAGAAAAAAGAATATTGTTCGGCAGTCCTCAGATATAAGCCAAGCCTTTGAAAAAGTCTGGCATGAGGGTCTAGTGTATAACATTAAAAAGATGATGCCACACTTATTTTTGCAAATAATACAAACATACCTCAATAAAAGGTAGTTTAAAGTTAAATTCACCAATGAGATATATATCTAAATAAAAATACATGAACAGGTTTAGTCCACATGTGAGAATGATTTCTTTTTCCTACTACACACGCATGCTTGTAGTACCAAGCAAATACAATCTCCGTTTGGAAAAACTATACAGACACACACACACACACATATATATACATATATACTTAAAGAGAACGAAGGTGGGAGAGAGGGAACACAATTTGCTGTCTGTTGCATTTTGTCTCTCTTTTACTCCATCTTGCTCAATCACATGGCCAACAATACAAGCTGCCCAGCCAAAGAGGAACATTTCAGCGCCACATTTGTGGCATTTCACTTTTTCTCAGATAGCTCCCCATCCCAAACGTCTGTTAAGAAGCTTCACTTAAAAAAAAATACTTTGTCAAGTGTACATTGGTGTACTCCCAACCTAACACCCCACAAGCAAGAAAGGCTGCTTCAAATGGTCTAGTATTTCTAGTATTTTATAACAGGTGTACATACATATTTTTACTCTCGTAACAGAATCACCTGGTCGAAAATAAACTACTGTGGACACCTCTATTTCATAAGATAACATCTAATGAAAATATGTACAGTGGAAACTGGGTAACACGAGTTTCAAGAGAAATACTAAATATTTCGAGTAAATGAGTTGTCAGCTTAGTGAATACTTTGAGATACAAAAGATTAAGTATTTTTATTCGAGTTGTATAAATGAAATAAAAATGTTATTTGGATGGTTATAAAGTTTATTGCCTATAAAGTACAATTATACACCAACATATTGTATAAATATAATTGTTATGAATGTACGTTCTAATAAAACAAATTGTATACAAAAAATTCTGTTTTATAAAAATTTAACTTTATTTTTTGCACTTCACATTTAAAAAGTTAGAAAATATCTGTTATCTTTTTTTTAGTTAAGGAATTCGAAAACTGTTTATCAATTGTATTTCAAAGGTGAAACAATGAACAGAATACATGATCTTCGATAAATCTTTCTTTCTTAGTATGTTCATGGCTGCTCTGGCCTGTTTATTCGATATCAACAGTTCTCAGCCTAATGGGTCATCATAATCAGCACCGTCATCTTGCTCTACATTTTGATTAACTATATTGATGATTGCGGCATCATTCAGTGTTCCAGTGGTAAGCAGTCATCATCACATGTCACATAATCTTCAAATTGAACGTCTATATTTTGAAGTTTATACCAGTCGGTTTCTAAGTTCATATCTATGTCAAAAGTTTTTTCCGGAGCTTCTTGAAGCATCAAAAATCCACAACTTTTCGAAGTTTGATATTGTAGTTTTACATACATTCCTCCAAGCCTCGTCTCTCATTCTAATTGCATACAATACATTCATAGAGAAAGTAGTCAGTTCTTCCATGTATCAGTTTTCTAACAAGTTCCTTTCTCTACGTTTCAAAGTTTTTTTATTATTGCTTGACCTAAAGGATTAGACGTTGTATTGAAAGGCAAAAAATGTTTCTTCACTGCTTTCAATGTTATGTGCTGTATTGTTGTCAATGGAAAATAATATTTTTTGTGGCTTTAATTACTTTGTCATTAATTTTTAAGAGCCAGCCTTTGCCAGGTTTTCTTATTTGTTTCATAATCTAACAACAGATTTACAGCCGGAGAAACAAGGAGGTTTTTTAGCATCACCAATAACCAAAGGTTTAAATTTATCTGGGTTTGTTATATATGTTGCTAGTAATATGCTTAATCACTCTTTACTGTACATTACTCCAATATATTTCACATTCTTAAAAATAAGCATTTTGTCAAGTGGACATCTGTAGAAAAAATCTAGTCTCGTCGGCATTAAAAAAATGTTTTGGTTTTCACTGCATTTTCTTAAACACCGTTTCATATCGCTTCTTAAAATTTTCCAACCAACCATTGCTGGCTCGAAAAGAACTGTGTTCCATGATTTTGAAATTATTCAGTTTTCGTGTAAGATTAGCCCATTTACACTTAGGTTTTCGTCACAACACTGCATGGACCATGCCAAGAAATATTTTTCTAAATCAGGAAACTCAGCTGGTTGTTTTTTGCAAGATAAATTCCTACTTGATTCATATCCTAGCAATATTTTGGCTTTATTCATAATGATTATCGACAGAGCACTTGTGGGTAATCCGTGTTGAACTGCCATGTCTTTATTCTTCGATAATGTAAAATTTTTCATGTAATTTATCTTTTCGACAACGTCAAATTTTTGACGTAGTGTGAAAGTTTTCAATTTCCGTTTAGTATTTGTTATATTTATTAATTGTTCTGTAGAGCCAATGAAATAAGTACTGATGGACAATAAATTTCTTTTAAGCAATAAGACAAAAGAAAGTACACAGATGTGTTACTTAGGTGAAGTTTACTAAGTAGATATTCTCAAGTCAGAATGTGTCTTATTTTAACATAGTTCTGATCTGTGTCGTATAAGATATTTGTCTCTCACTCGGGAAATGTTATCCCTTTTCTATTTCTAAGTGTTAATGCCATTTTGAAATCATTAAAAATACACAATTACTTCCAAATAATTACATTTTATTTAATATGTTTAACTTACTCATGGAAAGGTACAATTTTGATCTTATTTGTATTGTTATAGGTGTTTTTTTTAATTTCTGGAATGAACATGTTATCATATCAGCTCCTACAAATTATTTCTTCGCACTCGCAATGGCACAATACACCAATTAATTATATGCGTTACACACAACCTATTACGGATTTTTTTCACTTAATATATGGGCAGGGCATATTTAGCATTTTTTCTCAAATACTATTTTAGTTGATTGCCTTTATCTGATGGATTGTTAAAAAGCAAGCAATCAACTAGAAGTGACTTTTGTCAACAGAAAGTGCATTGTATTTCAGCATGTTCATGCAAAACCGACATGATTTTTAATCAACTGATAAAATTGTTTAGCTAAGATGTTTTGAGCCATCCACCGTACTCTCCTCACCTTTACTCCCTCGGACTGCCATTTATTTAGACCACTTCAAAAACAGCTCATATGGTAAAAACTTTACTTCTTTGGATAATATCACTTGGTTCAGTTCTTTCACCAGAAAGAAGTTGTGAAACTTTCTATGAGCTTGGCCTTACGCAACTAACAGAAATGGAGAAAGATCACTGAATAGAATTGTACACCCTATACTGATCAAATATAATTTTTTACTAAATTAATGTTTATTTAATTTTTGACAAAAAACTTTGCATCAACCTTCTTATATATTACTAGATAAAATAAAAATATTACTAGATAAAAAGTGATTTTTATATAGAATGATTATAACTATTTTAAGATAATTGTTAATGTCTATAAATTAATTTTAGTTTAAAACTTATTTCGAGACACTACTACTTATAGCTATAGGTGTTAAAACCTGCAATAATTGGAAATAAAAATATTAAAATAATCAGCTAACATGACAACAAATAAACTAAAACACAAATCCCATCTAAAAAGCCTTTATTACCATCCTTAATCATTAAAATCTTTATTTCCATTCAGCATTTCATTACACTTTTATAAAGTTCATAAACAGGTTCCCAAAGCAATCCAGTGATTGGACCATGCTTAATAATAGTTGGGATATTGTCCCCACGGGTGCTGCTGGTAAGGATTGGGTGGGTGTTGTTGGTATTGGCCCCAGGGTGCCTGGTAGCCCGGCTGCTGCTGATACGGTTGATCGTAGGCTGGAGCGGCAGCATGAGGCGCATGGTGCGGTGGTGGAGCATAGTAGCCGGCTGCATTATAATTACTACCGTAGGGTGGTGCCTGGCTCGTGTTTGTCGAACTCGCTGCTTGCGGTGCAGGTGTTGAATTACTTTGCTCCTTCTTCTTTGTGTTGCCGCCAGTAGCGTTTTCACTATCAAAATAGATTTTAATTTAATTTTACTCGTTATTCATTACTAATTATCATAAATATTGTATTAAATATAATTGCTTAGAGTTTATTGAATAAATTATAATTTTTTTAAATGTGAGTGTAGTGTATGGCCATGTAGAAACTAAAAGCGAATTTAGCTTTAAATGCTTTTCCAATGATATTAAAAATATCCAACTAATTGTTGAATTAATTTATTTTTAATGTCATTGTAATAATGCCTAAAGTTGTATTCGCTTTCATCTACACTAGATTTATGAGACAATAATTTTAATTAATTATAAAAATTACAAATATAAAGAAAAATATTTATAATATTAATTTTAATCAGTAAAGTTATGTTTTTTCTTTTAGGATTTGGCACAAAAGGAGCTCATCGAATTGTCATGAAAAATCACCATCGTGTATAGTTTCCAGATGAACACAGAAACATAAGAACTTTGGAGAATATGTAGATAATGAACGATAACCATTTAAGTGAAGTCAAAGTTGCCAGATGCATTTTAGATTCAAGCTTCTAAACCACTGCACGTCAAAAGTAAAAGTTTGAAAGAATTGAACACAGTAGTGAAATCTACAAAGTGTTCCAGGATGTACATGCTATACTCGACTAGGATAAGGTAACTAAAGGGTTGAGATTACCATTAATAAATAATTATTATAAAAATGTGATTAAAAAGGTGATTATGTACGAAAAATTATTATGAAATAGTGAACAAACCAAATTACATTTATCGTCCTTTTTTTGTCAACGTCAGGACAGTCAGCTAGTAATAAATAATTAAAATGGGAATCGTCTTATTATTAGCTAACATTTCGAGTATAATATTAATATATAATAATAATATAAACTATATAAAGTAATAAACTGCAGAAAAAAACAACATTTACCTAGCAGCCACATTAGACCCGCTCGTAACAGCACCTGGTGCAGCTTGCTTACGCCGTAATTTGCGGTGTGCTCGTGCTAGGCTGCGATGAGCCTCGTGCGCACGTTGAGCTGCCGCCGCGCTACTGCCCAATTCTTCTGCTAACTCTGCTCGACGTGCTGCAAATGCTAGTTTAGAGTCTGCATCTGCACCCTCTTGAGATAGGTATGCTTCTAGGTAAGCTGCGGATAATGTAATTTTTTATTAGTATACGAAATAAACTAAAACACAGATGTATTATTTAGTTTTAATTATCTCTTAAAGCATAAATATTTACCTTTTATAATAATACACTTACGTTAATAGAGTTAAATTAAATAATTCAATAAAAACAATTGACACTACCAAAGCAAATACTAATGTAACTGCCTTAGCTACAACAATACATGAAGCATTACTCATTATTTTAATAATTTATGTGGTGTCCCAATTGCCATAATAGTTTATTTTGACACTGGCGTTATTTCATTTTATCAATGATTCTAGTTGATCAAATAAATTTGTGTAACAGAAATTGTGTTAAAGAAGGCATTAATTAATGACTAGCCTCCCCCTTCATTGACTAAACACCTTCTATTTCGCCAAACATTAATCGTCAGGGTCTAGAGTACATCAGTGGGAATACTCAGAAAAATTAGTCAATAAATAAGTTTGTCTCTCTCTACCTTGAACCATATTTAGTAGTGCTCCTTGACTACTGTAAAATTTTTTTACTGCTATGTTCCTACAAATTGTAGTGTGATGATATATAATCTATAATCTTCCTCAAAGTATGGGCTTTCTAACACAAAACAATTATAGCTTGTTCAACAAGAGCATGAACATGAAAACCTTAAAACTATTTGGGATAACGATATTGAAATAAAAAATACACAGCATTACTGAGGAATATTTTCTAATTTTATAGCATAATCTGGGGCTGATAACCTCATATACATCAATCTGTATATTTTTCAGATCTTTTTCCCCTTGAATTTCATGTCAAATGCCTTAAAATTTCACATCTGATGACTGCAATGGGAATTGCATCTAGCAACTGCGAACACGTCCTAGAACGTCAACGTAATTTTTTTGTTTCACAGTACAAAAATGGCTCCATGTTTTGGGTCATTGTCCTCTTTCAGTAGACAATTTTTGTTTTTTCTTATAAACCATCTTGTAGAATAGATGATAATAAAGTTTTGCTTTAACACACAAACGAAAGCACACACTATTTTACTAATTAATAATAAATTTGCCATTACCACTACAGTTCTTTCATTTATTAATAAAGAAACCTAATTTAAAAACTACTTTCGAAAGAATGTCACAACAGGCTGGAAATTAAAATATTCTTTTCGAAAGAACAGTAGTGGCAGTGGAGCGCAGTCTTACGCAAATGAGCTTTGTATGTAAATTATAGACAATGCAAGTAGTGATATGGCCAAATACCGGATAACTGACAAAGACAGAGTGCCGAGTATTCTACAGCCAGTCCAGCATAAGTTGAATGCTTTGCATGCCACAACCTGTCACTGTGGTGAAACACTGGGAGTATTTCATTTGTTTGCTAATTTCTTGGATCATGACACGCATTATTTACATTTATCTGAATTTTCCCTTTGAAAGTAGCATCAGTGAAGAAAAGATCGCCAATTAGGGAATATTTTCACATTTTTAAAGATAATAAAGTAATTGAATGTATGCTTTGGTTGTGTGCTTGTAGAACCACTGTTCATTAATAACATAAGCATTAAAATATGTAACAGTTTCTGGAATGGCTTTGATGAAGTTGCAACAGACAATAGTCGAATGAGGGTACGGAGAAAGGATGTTTCCAAATGGGAGATTATTTCCAAACTCTCCCCCCCATTGTGGTCGGTCAAATAATATCCCATTCTAACAAGATTTGTTAAAATTTATCTTTAGTCTCCCCTTGCAGACAGAGTAAGATATTGTTCTCAGAAGCTGGTCTCGTGCATGAAGAAATACGTAATCATTTATTGCCAACGAATGGTGAAAAATTTTATTGTATTCACCATAATTTACCATTACTGTGACATTAATTTCAAGTTTTGTAACGCATATTTGTTTTGATGAACAGCATTTAAATGTATATTTTTAATGTGATGTCTTCTAATAGCATTAGCTATATTACTTAAAACACTGTAACCGTATGTATTCCAAATGTCATTTTCGTGTGAAAAAAAGACGCAATTTCAGCAAAATAATTTATTCAAATATAAATATTTGACTTGCAAAGAAATTTTATATACTGCGTGATAAAGATTATTTGATTTAGAAGTTTGTGCTGTCATTAAATTTTTCTGACTAAAGATAATGTGTTCATCTTACTTACCCTTACAAATTAATTGATCTACACATTTTAATTCCAAATCACACAATATCATTTTCCAAACTCATTTATAATTATAATAAAAATCAAGAAAACCACTGCTATCCTCAAAAAAATTGAAAACTATGCCAATTTTGACGAGGAATAAGCGAAAATTTCACGCGTGACGCGATTTTTTATCACGAGTTTCTATTTAATTTCAATAGGTTTTAGTAATTCTGTTCACAAACATATGCATGGAAGTATACTTTGCAATCCTTCATTTAAGCAAGAAAAGTACAAAATATGAAGTAGTGAAACCCCTTGAAGGCCCTGATGCAAAAGAGATTCTGAAATACGTATCTAATATCTGCTTCAATAAAACTCAATAATGTGTGCGATATTTACGTTATTATGTTGATTATATTTGTATATGTCAGACGATCCTTTCGCTGTGTATATGTTGTGAGTATGTATTACAAGGCTGTGGGTGGTTTTTGGTATCATCCTTAGTTCCACTACTGTTGAAGATATACAAAGTATCTAATCCCTGCTTTAAGAAGCAGCTCCAGATGTGTGCCTTACACAATGTTTGAAGGTCTGCTGAATAAGTCTATTAGTTTGGGTTGATCGGATATGATTAATGGAGTAAAGGGCCCAAAAGCTTCGTGCAATTTAGAATTACATTATTTCAATCTCTATTTAAATTTTATTACAACCAAATAAGCTATTTTAGACGTGGCAGTTTCTTCGTTGTGCTTAGAAATTTGACTTAATAAGCCAATAAATGTTTTCTTACATAAACTCGCATTCGCAACACGCAATGACAGTCAATGATTCTTAACACCTATTAAATTACTCAATCTACCTTTTTCGTTGTTTTTGTCACAGAAACACGATATGGCAAGTAATCCAGGATTTTTAGATCGAAATAGCATTTGCCCCACTTATTTAAGAATGTCTGACATTTTCATATATTTAGCAGTGGCTTTGTACATTTTCAAGAACATGTCTTCGCAATATAATTCTTACACAGCACTGATAAGGGGTACTGCTAAATACTCGCATTTTAATCTACTCTCTAATAATTTTTTGTGTGTTGATATAGATAATGTATAGTTATAGATATTTAGCAAAACTCAGAACGTGGTCTTGTAAAAATAAAAAAAAGAGTTTATGTACTATGATGTATACTGTCTATGATCTCAAGCCATTTTAAGGAGGGGTATTTTTTAAGTGAAATGTGGGTATTTTTTATTATAAATATGAGTTAAATGTTCTTAATTTTAGCATTTATGATATGCAAAATAAATGTATGTATAGTAAATGAGTTGAAACTGTGTGTTTATATATTTAGAATAGATTATAAAAACTGATAAATTATAGACATAATTTTTTATTCTGAATAGAGTGCCAGTCAAGAAAAAAAATTGATAACCGCACTGTATTCATTTGTTGTTCAGAAATTCCCACACATATATCTCTAATCGCTCATAAACATCTAATAAAACTATCTCAGAATTTCACAGATAGAAAATTAAATTAAAAGACAATTGATAAGTGCACTTATGTACACCCCGTACGTTTATATCAGTGCAGTTAAAGCTATTAAAAAAAAGTAACCTTTTAACATAAATGAAATATCCTTTTTGAAGATATTCATTACTTCAAAAATTTATGTAGGCAAATGGGTTTATAATGCTTAAGGATGAAGACAACAAAAAGGGTTATTAAAGGCGAGATAAAAATTATAAAAATACAGATAGATAAACCCAGTGTTCTTTATTTTAAAAATTAATGGGCTGAAGATAATTTGAAAAAGGCTGTCGTTTTTAAAAAGAAACTGATAAAGGTTAAGCAAGCTTCTAACAATAAACTAACAGTTTTTATTAAAAAAAATAAGGCTGACTTCATGGATTTTAGAAAAAAAAAATTAAATAAAAACTATACATTCAGAAAATTATAAAATTAAATATTTCAATATGTTTTACTCGGAATAAAGTGCCACCGTATTATTTTTATTATTAACAACACATGTATTATTTGATTTTACAATTAATCATTATTTACAATTTATTTTCAAAGAAAAATGATAACTTAATTAGAACAGAAGTAATTGGAGAAATTTACTCAAACAAGTTTATTATTCAAACTATGGATGTTTCTGATAATTTTCAATGACTCCCAAAGCAAAAATTTATTTCAAAAAGTATAATTAGTGTGATTCTATTGACATGTATTAATTATTACACACACACACTTGTTTGTGTGTAATATTTATTACACAAGTTAAATTTTAATTCATATTTTTACGCCTGTGAAAGATATAGCATATAGACAAGTTGTTAGAAATATATATATATATATTTATATATATATATATATATATATATATATATATATACATAAGTTGATAGAAATTTATATTTGTAAATAATTTGAGAAAAATTATATGTATCCCAAAATGTTTATAAGTGCCTCTCAGTGTGAATTCTACTCGTGCTCAACAAGTTATTTTTAATATGGTATAATGGTTTAAGTACATATCCAAAAAATTTTCAGGCTATTAAAGAATGTTGAATGTTTGAACATTTGTCATTTATTAAGAATTGTTGGCACTGAAATTTACTAAAAGTTTACGAATTGGCAAATGAATGATAAAGAGTTGGGAAGTTTTTAATATTTATATCAGCGATTAATGCTCGCTCCATTGCCGGAGATTTACTGAACGACAAAGTGTCCTCATACAATTGTAAGCACGGGGCGTCGTACAATTCTATGCAGAAAAATCCATGCAGAGCAAGGACAGCAAGAAATCTTTATTAAATTACAGAATTAAAATCCACACGTATTTTTTTACAGTGTCCGTCGTAAATGTATATAATTCTTTAGTTCACAAATTACGCATGGAATTTTACCACAGTTCACAGGCCTTAATGTTTAAGACAAATTTATACTAAATAGTAAAAGATAATTTTGTTACCTGTTATCTCATATTCATAGTGATTTTAGTGACAATTAATATTTCATTTGTTTCAGTAAACTTTAATAGTATATAGCCAATTGTTTCAGATTTGGAGTGATTTTTAAGTATTTTGTCTTTTAAAAACGAAACTAGTAATCTAAAATAAAAAAAAAAGTTTTATTGCAATGGTAGTATTTTTTTTTTTATTTAAGTTCCTACAGCAAAAATGTCTGTTGTAGTATTTTTATATTCAAGATATAATACTAGTCACTGAAATATAATTTAAAAACTGGTTATATATATTATATTAACAAATATTCCATGCCAAAACCATAGTCTAAATCATTTGATTTTGCAGCACCATAGATAACAATTTCTAAAAATAATTTCTTCAAAAAATATTGTTTTTTGAGAAGACATTGTAGTAAATGAACAATATATACATCTTAATAAACAGTATAATTTACCAATTACTTAAAAAACTAAGATAAGCCGATAAATAGGTGAGGGCTGGATAAGTTTAAAAATAATTTATAAAGGTTGTCAAGAAACGAATATGGAAAAAAAACAAATATGTCCCAAGAGTCTTTACAAATTTAAAAATCTAAAACTCACCTGATGCTTTATCAAAATCTGCATTCGGTGCCTGAAGTGCCATATCTAGTTGCTGTAGATATAACCGAGTATTTAGTGGATCTTTCGCCACAGCTTCTGCGAGTACCTTGAGTGCTCCTTCCAGGTCGCCACGCACCTTATGCAGGAAGCGTGCATATTTCACTGCTAGGCATGATGCAATCGCCTTGTTCTTGGCAGATGCTATGTATGCCTCATAAAGTTGAATGCACTTTTCATAATCACCGCGACGTCGTTCCAAGTTTATTCGCCTTATTATAAAAATATAAACAAGTTAATTTTTAAAATTTTGTTTTAGTTATTATTAGTAGGTAGGTACTTGTATACAAAAATACAATACATACCTATATGCAATTTGTAACAGATTAGGGCATGTCTTCTCTAGACGCTCCAGAATTTCAGCAGCTTTAGCAGCATTTCCCTGGCGCTCCTCGAAGTAAGCCCAGTGCATGTGCAACGTGGGTTTATCTAGGTGGTGCACTGTACAGGCACGTTCTAAAGCATCACGTGTTGTCGCTATGAGGCTTGGATCTTCCTCTGATTTCTCCTCCAGATAACGTACCAACTGTCAATTTATTTAGGAAATTAATTATTTTTATGGCAGGAAACCTAAGGTACCAGACCTTCACTTGTTTATGAATCAGGCAATACAAGAGTTTATGGGCAAGACATTCCAGAAACAGTTTTACAAAATAACTTCTTGATCTTTAGTTATAAAGATATTGGAATGATTTTACCTAATTTACTTTCCAAGCTATAATTATCATTTATAGCCTGGTAGCATAGATGCTTTCCAGAACTTTTCAGCCCGGATTGTAAAAATTCCGGACATTGTAAAAATGGTGATTTCATCATCTTCAAAAAGGCATTTGTTCTGAGCTACACATTTCTTTGAAGACCTTTCATCATTTCATCATTTTTCCCTTCGTGACCTTTATCACTGACTGAATATTATTTATTGAGTTTTGGTCGAGTGTAGTATCAGTCCAAGGTCACAATATTGTTTTTTGCTTCCATTTGTTTCCAAACTTTGGGATCATTTTCCTCCCGATATTCTGCCCTGGTTATGCAATTCAATCACCGTTTTTAATAGATTATTACCATTTTCCTACTTTAAAATCACCAATAAAGATAAAGAAACAGCTAAAAATTATTAGATGTAGAAGCAATCCCACACAAAAACCGTTATTGAACATGTTGCAGTCCACCGAGACAACTGACATCAGTTCATCATCGTGTATTATTTAAATTACCTAATATTTATATCTGAATTTCCTGTTTTCGGTTTGGTAGCACTTTATGCCCTAGCTGTTACACAACAGGATGAAGTTATGATTAATTTTATCTGTTTAAGAGTATGAATGAATAATCTGCAGTACTCATCTGTACTTTGCACATACCTTAATCATGACATTTTTTTCTACCGCTTCTGGAATGCGATCATAAAATTGCTTGATAGTGCACAATCAACTATTTTAGTTACTAATGTTAATTTTAATTGTTTTTATGTTTTATTTGTTATTCTATATACTACATTTTAAAGTCTTTATGGCATCTGCACATGTGCAAAATTTTGAACCAATTTGCAAGTTGAACAAGGTTTGCAAGTTGAAAATAAATTAACTTTTTAATTCATAACTAACAAACTAAGCAAAGCGTGTTATTCTTCAGAGTGACTCCTTTACACTTTTCGGCAATAAATTTTGTGTTATTGTGTGTTTATATAAATATATATATATACACAATATATATATACACAATATATATATATACACAATTTTTCATTGAAATTTCTACATTTGCTTTATTCTTTGCTTATTTACTACTTATGTTGTCCTATTTCTGTGTGAAAGATTATCGACCCGTCATCTCTTTGTACTCCATGAATACTTCTTACATGAACATAGACCGCATAGGTTACTTGAGTAGATACTGTTTCATTTATTTACGTCCTCTACGTAAACAAAAACACTGCCTCCTATAAATCATATATGCTGCACTCATATTGTGAACTGTTTGATTGCGAAATGACTAAACAATATTAAAGAATCGGTTTTATTTCATCATGAACTATATTCCCTTTATTAAAGATATAATAGCATATAACGCAAGCAAGTAAGTAAAATCATAAAACAACAGCAGCTTGATCCAAAACACAATGAAAATTTCAAATTATCAGCAATTAAACCTAATAAAAAAATGTTACAATGAAAGTTTTTTAAAAACTACTTTAATAATAGAATTTCACAAGGCAGGAATTCTGCTCTATAAAAAATGTTTATGGACTAGATTATGAATTAATAAAATATACCCTCAGCCAGTACTCCTCGTAAAGCGCGCACGCTATAAGACATCTCTCATGCAAAACAAGTGCACGTTTAAGACCACCATTTTGCTGTTCCCACTCAAGGTAAGCCTTCCAATTCTTCAACTGACATCTTTCTAGTGGCTTCACATGGAAGTAAGGACGCTTTATCTGTAATCAAATGCAGACAATTTAGCTTCTCGTTTCACTCATTAAACCAATAATATGTCAAAGGTAATGTGCACAAATGAAACTTGTGCTATTTCAAAACTTAAAATGATTATAATGATATTTAATAAATATTTTGTTTCTAACAAAAGTTTTATATATATTTCTAACAAGAATTTTACATATATTTCTAACAAGAGTTTTATATATATTTGTACCAAGAGTTTTATATATATTTCTAACAAAAGTTTTATATATATTTCTAACAAGAGTTTTGTAAATATTTACAAATAGAGATTGTGGTTATGTAGATTTAGCGTCTAGTGCAACGTTTCAATTTTCAAGTATTCTACTATTGTATTTAATGTTTTTGCACTCTAAGAGGCCACTGACCAACATTTTCTATGATTCAAATGTATGTAATTTCAAAGATTAAAATTATTGTAATTATATATTATATACATTTCATTATTAACTTATAGAACTTTAGAAATATTTATAAAAACAGATTGTGGTTGTACAAATTCAGCGCTACCTAATATCGTTTAGCACAACATTTCAAGTTCCAAATGATCTACTTTACTATTCAAATATCTCTGAGCAACATTTTTCATAATTCGTACACACATTTAATCATTGCATCTATTGCAATCATACTTCACACACTCGCACGTAAAGCATAAATGACACTGTATTGAGAGACAACATGATGCAAACTCAATTGAGGCATTTAATATTTTTAAGTTTTAACATTATAACACCTGTATTCAAATAATTATCATAGGCCTCACTGTACACTTAAAACTAAAAAACACTGAGTGTTGCAATACTATTTTAATGTGTGATACCAAAAACAAAAAAGTGTCATTGTGTATAAACAGCAGATAGTATAGTAACACTGTATATGCATATATAGGTATAGCAGCTGATAGCCAATGGTCCATTTACATTGATAATTTTACATTGATTTGCTTCAATTGGGTGTAAAGTCTTTTAAACCTGAAACCATATATTGGATGCTGTAAACTTAGATATACACACACGCATTCTTTTAATTTCAATCTGAAACAACTACTTTAAAATATTAATAGATTTCATCTCATCATAAGATAAAGTTTACAAAAGTAAGTACCTAAAAATAAAATAGGGATATTTTGTGCGTGGTAATAAACAATAATGCTTTACACATACACCTTTGTTCCACAAATTCTCAGACAAATATAACTGACGTTAACAGCGCCTTCTGTTAGTGAAATGTTTAACTCTTTATACACATCTATCATACATGTTGCTCCCAAGTTTGAATGACATTTCAATAATTAGTGTCTGCACAGGGCATATAATGTAACTAGAGATGGTAAGTAGGCGCGGCACATACGCCACGGATATGGTCTGCATATCATATATTTTACTCTGCACCGCGATGTAAACCTTAGTTGTAGATCAAATGTGATAAGTAGTGGAGCTCCATCATGCATTGCTCATTAACATGCAACAATGCCCTTTTGTACCATAATTATGTGAAAAATAAGTCAGGGAATAAAATGTAATCAATTCCGGAATTTTCTATCATCGGAAAGCTACTTTAAACATATTTTCTTTGATTAAAAACATTATTCGTGCAGCTTTGTACCGGTATATTTATTTCTTTCTTTGTTTCAAGCTGGTAAAATAAAGCATATTATTTTGCTAGTATGCGACACTAGTGTTGGACACTTACTTCTATTATCGCATAAGATATTTGAAGACTGTTATTCTAATAAGATAAAAATTTTATATTTTAAAACAATTGAATTTGCATACTGATTCTACAATGAAATAATGATATTAAAATGAATGACTGCTATATTATACTTATGTTTCATAAGTAAGATTAAAAAGGGAAACATACTTCGTGATGATCAAATTTTGAAGTATGTGTTGTTTGAATAATGTATACAGCAAACGAAAAAAAGTTATTTTTGACCAAAAAATAAGTGACTACATACCCTCATGACAATTCCGGAAAGGGCAAAATTTTAAAATTTAAAATTTTTTTTATTTTGGCTCTTGTATCAGTTACAAAACTGAATTGAACTGGTTGTCTCCTTAAAATACACATTGTTGTTTACTTTTGTTTTAGATTCCCTAAAAACACTTTTATAAAATTTTTTGAAATGGATTGAAACCATGGGATGAAAGAATTGGTTTCTAAGAAAGATAAGTACAGTTTGCTCAGCACACTTTTTAGAACATGATTTTGAACTAAAGAAGTACGGCAGAAGATACTTGAAGCCAAAAGCAGTTCCAACCATTGATGTTTTTTTTTCGAAGTCAGGTTTGTACCGTGTTCAGGTTTAGAAAAGATGACTAGCTATATAATTTCTCATTCAATACTATTTTATACTTATTAAAAATTTACTCCTCAATATTACTATTTACTTTAAGGCTGAAAATATGATTTAATAGACAATCAAATAATATTATTAGTTCGGAGAGTGAATCTACACTGGATATGGGTGTTTCTTTTCGCAAGAAGTTTTCTCTTGCGAGAAACTTCGAGAAAACTTCTTGCTGACCAAAAAGAAGGAGTAATTAAACACCAAAGGCTTAAAATTAAACAGATCCAGAGAAAAAATCGCCAGTTCGTTAGGACAATATTGAGACTTGAAGACTTTTTAAAAGAAATTTAAGAAACATGCCAATATTGCAAGATGAGAAATTATATGTTGTAAGAACACAAATTTACAGATAAAAAATATTTTCTAAGAATGTGGTAAATCTTGTTCAATTTTGCCTTGTACTAAATCATTTGAAAGTTTTATAATTTGCAGGTGCATGAGCTCTTGATTCAACAAATGGCAAAGGTAAAATTGGGAGGAGGTATAAGACAAAAATATACTGAGAAGTTTCATACTCAATCTCCATATTATTCCATGAAATCATATTCATTTGTCAGAAAAACTTTCAATACATGTTTGACTCATCCTCATACTCTCAAAAAGTGGTACAAAACTTTAGACGGTAATCCAACTTTACTACGGAGCCCTTTATAGAGTTAAAGTATAAAGCCAAAAGCACGAATTACAAACTTTTAGCCAACCTTGTCTTAGATCAAATAGCAATACGTCATCGCATCGAGTGAGACGGTAAACAGTTTCATGGGTATGTTGACATAGGACATGGTTTAAGTGGTGAATAATCTGGCAGAAGCTAAAGAGGCTCTTATATTTTTAGGTACAGCCATTAACTCAAACTGGAAAGAAGTGCCAGTAGGATCCTTTTTAGTCGATAGTGTAATAGGGGTGCAAAGAGTAAATTTAGTGAAACAATGCTTACAGCTTATTCATGAAATGGGAATCTTATGAAATAATTTTATTTCCATAAATTTTGCTGGCTACACAACTATTGTCTCAATGGCAACCCAATTGGGATGCTCAATAGAAAATTCTAAAATGACCTTTCTTCATCCGTTAATTAAAATGGCAGTTGCTACCATTCTGAATTCCTTACATAAGAAAACCTTTTCAGGCATTATACCAAGTAATTGTTGACACCGAAGAAAATAAAATAAGTTAGAGTTATATGGTACAACTTAACAAAATTCAAGGAAATGAGAATTTTCACTTCGCGAACAAACTTCGGTACAAACATATATTTTTCCAAAATCAAATAATGAAGGTGAAATTGGCCATTCAATTATTTAGTATTAGTGTGGCTGATGCAATACAATCTTGTAGTGTGGATTTAGACCTTCAGGAATTCCAGAGCAGTTAAGCTACTGAAGACTTTATAAGGCTATTAAATAACTGGTTCGATGCCATTCATTTCTAGACATAGATGCGTTCGATCATAAGAAGCCGTTGACACATTTATACGATTGTAACGATTACATGTATACGATTGTTGATGATGTAACCGATTTAATAAAAGTCGTAATATATGCCACTTCTATATTATTTTTTGTTCTGCGAGTGTCTGAATAACAATGGGAAAAATCAAAATAGAATAACGCATCAACATTAAATTCAATTTGAAGTTGAATAGAATCGCCATTGACATATTTGAATTACAAAAAGTTTTAGTTGATCTATGTATGCTTCATGTCACAAATTTTGAATGGTTTAATCATAAAATTAAAAAAATGTTAATTGTTATGATAACATAATGATAATTGTTAATGATAACATTGAAAACAAAAATTCTCCAAGATACTCTTTTTTTTATGACTTAAAAAAACAGTAGTCAAAAACAATTTGTAGGGAACTATCCAAAAAACTTTGTTAATTATGACAAATATTGCCAGAGGTAATATAAATACCTTGTCGTTATGAAACATCTTTTGAGCTGTATTCATAGTGTAAGGGTGGAGTATAGTGACGCAGTTACCATAATAACCACCCACCTTGCAGAGCACATCTTGTATTAATTTTTGAATAAAATTCAGATTTTTTTCATCAGCTACTCACCGGTATCACAGATTATTTTTTATTCTCAAAACTACATTAGGGGATTAAAAGCATTCTCTACAACATCAATAAGACATTAAACGGGTGTCGAAAGTTATCAACACTGGACATTTAAAAGCATTCTCTACAACATCAATAAGACTTTAAATGGGTGTCGAAAGTTATCAACACTGGACATAACAATTGGTGATATACAGGTCATTTAAATCACCTGTTTTCGAATTCATAGAACAGAGAGTTTGTATTTTTGCCCTTTTCACCTGTAGTTGTTTAAAATGTCACAAAAGTTTATGTATTCAAATAAATTCTTTGAAAATAATATGTAGCAATACTTTTAATCATTCTTCCGCTTGTTTTTCATATATATTTATTCTCAGTTTGTTTGATGACCTCATTCCTACAGATAGAAACTTGGCATTAGAAGGGTCAGCAAACATAACACAGACAGACAATTTAATTTTCATAAACCAGACACATGCGAAAGACTATTCTTCAAATGGACAGAATTTATTTCGTTGGTTTAGTTTACAATTAAAATGTGTAAATGTTTTGGACCTGTGTGTAAATTAAATAACCCTATTTGTACTTGAATCTGGTTCCCTTAACAGTAACAAATTTGTTTAAAAAAATTTGATGGAAAAAATGGAAATTATGTTATGAGGACCATAACATAATTTCCAGTTGTTCCAAAAACCTGAAGATGTAAAATAAATAAAATATTTGGTAGGGCAGTAACAAGAAAACAGTTTTTTTTCACATTTATTTACGATAAATATAAACGAAAATGGAATTATGTCATGATATGTGCACTTTGAACAAAATTTAAATTGGCAAATTTACAAAGTGCATAGAAAATGTCCAAATTCCTAAATTCAACTGCATGCAACAGACAATTATCAAATAGACTTTAGAACATACTTTAATTTAATTGTTGTCAATGGTGTCAATCTATATTGTTCATTTCTTAGACGATTGATACATAACGTAAATTAAAAGGTCTCAACTGACTTACAACCAATTAAGAAAAAACACAACATTAATTAAATTATTATTATATATATGATTATTATATAAGGGGATAAATAGTTTCACAATATGAATAAAATTGTTACACATCGTACACCCAACATAATGAAAACAAGCAGTGAAATCATTACTCACCCCTTCTTCAAATGACCAACGATGTGCCACCTGTTCACCTGTCGCTTTGTGCACTTTGCGACGAATCGAAATTATTTTCTCTTTAATAGCACTGCCTTCTTCCTCGGACCTCTGCGTAAAAATAAATACAGAAAATAAAAATGTATGCCTGGATGACACTTAAGGACAGGGTTATACTCCAAGAAATATTTTGTTTCGCACGTACATACAGACCCGCGCCTGCTCCTGGTGATGCTATGTGACTTTTATTACATGCGTTACTGTACAGTGTAGGTACAATGTGAGCCTGTTGAAACACTTTTCAAATTATATAGATTATTAGAGAATTCTGAAAGTGAATTTTCTGTTATAATTTGTATGTAAATGTTTTGATACGGTATACAGTTTCCACCTTCGATATGGATTCCTCTAACATAATCAAGAAACTAGGTTGTTTTTTCCTACAAAACTCATGTAATTTACTTCTATATATCTTGTGTTAAAAAATTAGTATGGCAAGCATAGACTAAGAAAAACAAAATTCCTAAAAAAAGTTGTTAAACAATTGTTGCGACAATATTTCATTATTATCAATTTTATAACTATGATCTACCAATTATAAAATAATATTAAAAATTAACAGAATAATTTTTTTTTATAAAATCAAATTATCAAAAACACTTTAAATTTACATAAGTCCTTTTCTTCAAGTAGTAGAAAAAATAACTACTCATCATTAGCTCACAAGTTACATGTAAAAAGAAACTCCTAAAATACCGATTTGGGAAGTGGAGCAGCTTTCATTCATTCGTAAGACTGTTATAATTTGTGATGTTTTATTACTGCCTGCAATCCACCCTACCCACGAAGCATAATTGTATGATATTCTTTTCATGACAATGATGCAAGTTTTTTTGTTCACCATGTAACCAGTGGCTTGTACTGAATTACCTATCCACTTTACACATACCTATCTATTTTATTAGAATATATTACTTAAGCAAGACTTATTTCACTCAAAATGATGTAAACTAGGAATAAAACTTAGAATTTTAATTTATGTTTTACAAAAATTTTTTGTCGTCCAGTGATAGAAATTCGACCACACTTACTTTGTTAAAAACACTAATAGGTAGGCGAGAGTAAGTTAATTCTAATTGCTGCTACAAAATTTTCCTTTTGCAATAGATATATATCAAGCAAGCTGACAGATTTTTACGTTTGCAACAGGAGTATATTAAGGATGCTGTATCTCACTAATTATATTTTACACTAATTTATTTAAACACAGATATATATTACGAGGGGAGGACCCAAAAAAAACGGGAATTTCGTCATAACTTCTTTATTTCTCAATATTTTTACACCAAATTTTGATCACCTTCAAAGTATTCGCCATTGACCACAACGCACTTCTCCAAACGATTCTTCCATTGTTCAAAACAGTTTTTAAATTCACTCATCGGGATGTCCTTTAAGCCTTCCAGCAATTTTTGTTTTACCTCCTCCACAGTGGCAAAACGCTTTCCTTAAATATTCCTTTTGAGTCTGGGGAACAAAAAGAAGTCACAGGGGGCTAGATCCGGTGAGTATGGGGGGGTGGACAATCGGTGTCATGCCGTTTTTGGTCAAAAATTGCTTCACGGAAAGGGTGGTGTGGGCCGGCACGTTGTCATCATGGAAGAACCAGTCGCCTGTGTGCCAAAGATCTGCCCTTTTCTTCCGGATACTCTCCCTCAATCTTGTCAAAACCTCCAAGTAGAACTTCTGGTTGACAGTTTGACCTGGGGGAACGAACTCCGCGTGCACAACACCTCTGCAATCGAAGAAACAAATAAGCATTGTCTTGATGTTTGACTTCACTTGGCGAGCTTTTTTGGGACGAGGAGAGCCAGCTCTCTTCCACTGGCTTAATTGCTGCTTTGTTTCGGGGTCGTATCCATAGCACCACGATTTATCACCAGTAATCACCTTGGAAAAAAATTCAGAGTCCTCTTCGAGCTGACTTTGAAGCTCAAAACATGCCTGAAGTCGATGCTCCCTTTGCTCGTCAGTGAGAAGGCACGGAACGAATTTGGCTGCAACCCTTCTCATGTGCAAATCTTCGGATAAAATCCTCTGAATTGAATTCCATGACGTTCCCGACATCTCACAGAGTTGATCAATGGTTCAGCGACGGTCTTCACAAACGAGGGCATTGATTTTGTCGACATTTTCATCAGTTCTTGACGTTGAGGGGCGTCCTGAACGAAGTTGGTCTTCAATTGACATTTCTCCATTTTTAAAACGTGAAAACCAATCGTAAACTCTGGTTTTACTTAAGACAGCATCTCCATAAGCAGTCTTAAGCATTACAATAGTTTCCGTGGCCGATTTCCCCAACAGGAAACAAAATTTCACAGCTGAAATGGAAAAAGTTGTGCACATCCGAAATGGAAAGTTGTTTTACTAAAAAAAATCTCACAGGCGAACCGATGCACTCACAGCGACACAACTTTGCACACTGACGCAGGAGGCGTGACACTAACGGACATGTGGTCAAACAATAGGTTCCCCCACTCTCTCTCCCCACCACAGCGTAATTCCCGTTACTTATGGGTCCCCCCTCGTATATAAAATTAACTCTTTTTTGCCTTGACATACACCCCACAGACTATTGAAAAAGAAACATTGGAAATCACACAAAATTCACAGGTCGAAACCCATTCAGTCAATCTGACATCTTCTACTCTGTGCGAATGTTTAACCACAGACTATTATGTGTTTAACAGTGACATTATGAATGTAAACAATGAATATTTTAATGCACTTGTAAAACATGTTATATATAAATTTTAACTTTCTACATTCCTCCTCCATATAAACTGTAACTATGCCGAATGTCAAACCCCTCTGCGCGCGCAGTATTCTTAAAAAGAGGTACAAATTTCTCTCTTTATACATTAATATATATATGTAAAAGGTCAACAATTGAAATCTGTACAGAAATTTACTTACATGGCCCTGGGCCTGGTAATTGATTGCTTTCTCCCACCAATTATTCATGTTTTCTCCCACCAAAAATGCCAATGTTTAAATTGATGAAATTCAATCAGAGTAAAAATGACAGTCTAGGCTAAGACTTTTAAGGCCATTACATTTTATTCTATACTAGTACTTTTTGCATTCAAAGCCTTTCATCATCCTTCTCTTCCATAGCTTTTATAATATAAGATGGGTCTCGAATATCTATCAACCGACGGACACGCGGGTCTACCTATTCTGGGAGCAAACAAACGTAATAAAATGTCACTAATTCACTTCCCATTTTTGATTTCCAAAAATGCTCATTTCGGTGAATAATGTGAACTTTAATAGGTATTTTTTTCCCAAACCAGATACAAAATATACAGATGTTTCCCACAGGTAATATGAAGTGGGCCTTGTATTATATCAATTATGAGTATCATTAATTATGTAATTATCAATATGTGTATTAAATTTCCAAAAGGGATATTTTTTAGAGAGACTAAAGAAGAAGGACAATTTATTTCCATTATACCATTTGCATACTTGCCATCGGGTGTAGTTCCGAGGAAATTATTTCGCTTATCCACGAACATACCACACTTTGTAATACTAGTATTTCCTGTTTTTCCAGCTGCTTTTCAGATTGCAGTTTCTTCGCTACTTATACCAAAACATACAGCAGTAATCATGGAGACATTACTACCAAACACTTTTTTTTTTACAAGAGAAGTGCAATTGGTTGTAATTCTTTTCTTGCAAACATCACCGAAAACAGAACATGTTAGTAATTTTCTCCTCCTGGTCATCCACTCAGTGCTGTTTCTTTATAAAACTGTATATCTCTCAAGCGCCTTGCATTCAGCACAAGATAATATCAATTCATTCAAAAAGATATTTAAGCTACCTCAAACACTTCTGGACTCATGTCAGGTTGATGACAGTTTGGTCCATAGTGGGCAAAATAAACATGTACAAGAATTTTAAATTTAGTCAAATGAATTATTTAGTCAAAAATATGTTAATAACAGCTAAGCTTAGAAAAGGGATGCTTTTTTCCTAAGTGTGACATGTATATTAATCCTTTATTTAATTTTCTTTTTTTGAAAAAAGTATTAAGGCGTTCCGTTCGTTTTCACTTAATTTGTCAAGTCTAGGTGCATACATACGAGACTATGAAAAGTTACATTTTGAGTCTTGGTTTGTGAAGGTTAAATGAAGTGGTTAAATGCCACAAAAAACATCATATGTCAATTCTTTGCATCTTTGCACCTTATATATTTTTTACTATGTATTTTGTAAATAGATATTTTTTTTTAATAGCATTTTGATCGCATAAGATTTTATCTTTCCTAAAAATATGGTGTTCATTTATTGTAAGAAATATACGTCATTATTTTGCATGTCAAAAACATAACTGGAATTCAGTAATTCATCGCGATAAATATATCACTATGCATTATTAAATATTACAAAATGTAAAAGCAAAGAGTGGTGGAAGTAAATGACAATACCTCTCCATTGACAGTCCAAAGATGACTGAGCTATAAATGGTTTCTGAGCCCGTATATATTATAAAAAAATAGACACTGTGAAGTGATCCGATTCCATACATTTGTATAAGGAAATTGTGCACAATTGGATAATTTTTCCATAAAATTTAGGTGAATTATGAAAAAAAACAATGAATATATAAGATTACCTTTTTTTTTTATAAATTATTACCTTAAAAATATCTACACATTTGCAAAATAATACATCTATGAGAGGCGTGCATTTCTAGAAGCCGAAAGCATTTTTGAGCGTTTTTTGTGATATTTTCCTATTGACTTCTCTATTAATAAAAAAAATATGAAAAAACTTTCCATGTGTATTTTTCTTTCTGTTAAAATTTACTGCAACTCGAGTTTGATAGACCAGATGCCAAGTGATGTTGTGACCATATTCTGGATCCTTAAGAATGCGGGTAGATTTTTTTGAGACATAATATCTTATTGCAACTCTTCGTGGTAATTCTAAATAAATATGGTGTTTTTTCAAAAAAATATGTGCAGAAATCATAGAATTTACTTTCAGATATAATTTTATTTTTATTGATAAACTAGTTAAGGGCCTATTGTTATTAAGTTTCATAGAGATAAGAGGATGAGGTGGAGATCAGTAATCTGTGTAATGAGTTGGAAGTTTTCTTAGTGATCCTCTTAAAATTTGTTTCTAATGGGTAGAAAGTAAGTGGGGAAAATTTGAAGCAAAATGTTTCAAAATCGTAGGAGCATATGAAGAATATAAATACACACAGAAACATTGAACTTTATATACATACAAAATCAATGAACTGAATTAGATATAGGAAAAACGGCAAACAGTGATTTCCAAAACCATTTTTTATGAGTTTAAATAACTTCGAAAAATGGTAGTTACAAAGTCTAGCTTTTGGTAGCCATTTTTAGTATTAAAACAGAAAACAATCCCATTTATCCCGTTTTTGTTTTTTTTATTTACATAATGGGATTGTTATTGTTCCATATATGGGATTGTTCATCATAAAACTCTGCCTCCTAGTGAAACTGTAATTTCCTCCTAGTGAAACTTTATGTTGGAGTTTTAAGTTGCTCCTGTGAATATATCTGGGGAGCCTCAAACGTAGTAAGAAAAATTTTGGATTCTTTATCACAATAACAGATCATCACTTATACTGGACAAATAAAATATTGTAACCTGTTTACTTACAATATGATCATCACTCTCCTCCTCACCAGGTGGAATGTCAGCATCTGCAGGAGCAATCGGCCCACTTACTTCACGCACTTCTGCACGTAACTTTACGAAATCCTCAAGAGGCACAGTCTTGTTGGCTGGGTGTGATGTGATGTGTTCTTGAAAACTGAATTGTATTATAAAAGTCAATTTAAATAATCGGAAAAGGTTTATATTGTTTATGTTTTCACAAGATCGTAAGTAACAAATAATAAGACGATGTTATGTATTAAACAAGTGAAACAACTATTAAATTTCACTGAGTTATTACTTATAAGTTTATGCTACGTGATCGGTTCTTAGCCCCCACTGTTTGCATAAGTTTAGGCTACATGAACAGTTCTTAGCCACCCACTGTTTGCATAAGTTTAGGCTACATGAACAGTTCTTAGCCACCCACTGTTTGCATAAGTTTAGGCTACATGAACAGTTCTTAGCCACCCACTGTTTGCATAAGTTTAGGCTACATGAACAGTTCTTAGCCACCCACTGTTTGCTTGAAAATTATTCTAAGCATTTAATTTTGTAATGTCCAATAACCTTAAATATTAAGTTTGAATCTCAATATCACTGAAATTTCACATTGTTGGTTTTTATTTATTTTTATTTTATTATGAAAGTCAACAAAATGTGTTGGAGATTAGATTTTGTAAGTTGAAATATATTGCAGACTAAATTTTATAAGCTAGGGATATTGAAAAAATTAACATTATTTTGGAACGTGAGTTTTATTGTAATACATTAGTCAGTCAGCCAGCTTCTAATATCAACAAAATGTTTGTCAAGGATCTGGTTAACAAACAAACAGTACATTGATGATTTAAAAAATTCTGATCTTGCCATTTTGATCTTCAAAACACATGGGTGACCGGAGAGCAAAATATATAATGAAAAGCTCAAACTATGTGTGGAACATCAGTAAGATTCGATATTATTGTCCTATCAACATTGAACCATTTGAAACAAATTGGTAAGGTTAAGGAGTTCAATGGATGGGTTTCGCAGGAATTAAAAGAGCTTCAAAAGAGAACTCATTTTGGATTTTGTCTTTCTCTGATGACGCAGTATAAAAGAAAACCATTTTTACATTGGATTAGTACATATGATGGTAAATGAATCCTTTTTGACAATCGCAAGCATTCGGCACAATGGTTGTATCAACTGTAAACACACTCGAAAAGTGAATATTCACCATTGGTGTTTGTTTGGTGGTCCAGCAATGGTGCTATCCACTACAGCTTTTTGAAACCTTCTTAATCTATTACAACGAATGTCTATTATAACCAATTAGATGAACTAATGAGGGAATATGCGGTTAAGCAGCCAAGATTTGTGAATAGACAAGCTGATTCTATTGCAGGAAAATACTCGACCACATATCACAAAAGCAATGTTGCTCCAAATACAGGAGCTGGATTTTAAAATTCTCTGTCACCCGCTTTCATATCTCATATTTCATATATACGACCTAATACCACTTATACATTTATTTTTGCAAACACCTCAAATCTTTTATAATATGAGATTAGTACTAGAAATAAAAAACTAAGGCTGTATAAAAATCATTAATGTCGATAAAATATAAGATAAATTCACAATTAAATGAAACTACGTGATGTAGTATTATTTCTACTTTCTTTAATTTCTTTACCACGACCTGGGTTTCGTTGTATCACAACATCTTCAGGTGGGATATTAGCAAAGATTGTCTGACAATCTTTGCTAATATCCCACCTGAAGATGTTGTAATACAACGAAACCTAGGTCGTGGTAAAGAAATTAAAGAAAGTAGAAATAATACTACATCACGTAGTTTCATTTAATTGTGAATAATGAATTTCTACAAAATTAATGCCAAATATATTCAATATAAGATGAATTTTCAACACAATTTACTATTTGTTTACTAAAAATAATATTTGTAACCATGGACCAATAGTGACCTAAATGACATGATAAAGGTTTTTTTGTAATATAAATTTTGCCTGTTATATATGTGCCTGCATATAAATCCCAAATTGGAGATAATGAATAATTGCTAAGTCAATAATGACCATGTATTGTATACAATCAATCAAAGAAGCTTATATGATAAGGCATGCGAAGACGATAAAAAATGAAGATTGAAAAGAAGTTGACAATATGCCAGTAATACTGCAACAATGAATAATTTAAACTCTACCTTCAACAACAATTGGCATAGAAACAGTCTGGCTTTATTACAAGTTTGATATAATGAACAGAATAGTCACCAATGTTATGTTATTAAAATGCAAAGCCACGTCAACAAGCAATATAATTAATAATATATGTATAATAAATAATAGTCTACTTAGACTTCATTTGTTTCATTTCAAACTCCAGCATTGCAATGAACAGATGAGACAAGTTACAAAATTAGTAATTTTTTTTTAAATCTGGGGCTCCATACTTATATCAGTCTGATATGGTATTCTTAAAATAGTAGGTGCTTTTCAAGAAAAACTAAAATCATTATCCATTTTAAAATAAATTATCCGTTGTAAGACACTCACAGTAGTCAGAATTTATATTGTTTGAGTCAACTAGGACCACGAAGAAATGATAGTTCAGTCAATGACTGATACAATATCACGGTCGGTGCAAAAGGCTTTTCATTTGTTCAGTACATCAAAAATCACATGTAACCCTGACAAATACTAACCCATAGAAAACTATTTTAATAAATGGTCTGGAGTTAACTAAATGCTATAATAGTGACTGTTACCTGCACTGCTGCAGCCGATACCAATTTTGGAAAAGTTGGAGAAACTCAATCTATCTGAACAAGTTAAAAAGATGAATTCTATATTTGTCAAACTTTTAGTCAATGTTGAAAAATACCTAAACAGTAGTATTTCAAATGGCAAATATAACGAATTTAATTTTCATATAACCGCAAGCCGCACTTTTGGATGAAGACATAAGTAACAATCACTTTGAAGATAGTCTCACGATAAACATTGAACCTAATTTCTATAAATTTCAAAGTGCTTTAAGAGTAGCGTCACTGGTTTATTACCTTTGGAGCATCAGATAGGGTGTATTAAATTTTATTTTAATTAATTCAGACCCGAAATAGGCTATTTGACTATATTAAAAATTAAGTTCTAATTATTAACCTCTGTATGTATTATGAGTTTAAAAAGCATTATGCTGTAATGTGAATGTTTGTCATGCGAGGCAAAACGGTAAGGATTGGCTTAAACTACGAAGACGTAACAAGCCGTACTATCTTGGCGTCTAACAATTTTGAAAATTGTTTTATAATATTTTCTAGTTGTTTGTGATTCACTTGTAATATTTTACAATTTCCTCATTGTATATCTATACTTAACTCTATCATGGATAGCAATTTTGTGAAAGCGAAATAGCAGAAATCTGGCTGAAATAGACGCAATAATAATCGGACTATTTTTCAAAAATAACCCCGATTGTGACGTAGTTGAGATGAGAAATGTAAAAATGGCAATGTAAGTTTGTTTTATAAATTATTGGTTTACAGAAATCACTTAGTCTTTAGAAAATGTTTATAAAATTGGCTTTTTTCAAAAAGAACACCCACAAGAAATATTTTTAAATTTGTATATTCCTAGCCTATTTTTTACTAAATTCATAATGAATAATTGTAAATTAAACAAAGGAATAAATGTAAATTAATTAAATTAGAAACAAACATTTATATTACATTAAAAAAAATACAACTTCTAACAATTTTATTAAAACGTCGAACAAAAAAATTATCAATCATACCAACTTAATAGGTTTCACTGTTTTTAAATCTTTAATTTGTGGTTCTGTTTTCTTTCTTAAAACTATCACCCTTTGCATTTACTGTAAAGTTTCCAGTAACATAATTATTGCAATTAATTTTTATAATAAAAATTAATTACAACTGTATATTACAGAAAAAGAAATACATTACAAATTATATATTTACTTAAAATAATTTCTGGTCGTAATTAATGTGTTAAAAAAATTATTTAAAAAATTATTTCCACGCAAAGTGCATTTTTAAAAAAAATTTTTTCCAAATATTTGGAATGAATAAACAAAAAGACCTACCCTAACCGAAAAGATCCCAAAAAAGTTAAGCCAGATCATCGACAGAACGATTATATTTTATTAAAAATAATGAAAAAAGGTAAAAACGAAACAAAACTAATAACACACCGTATAATGTTATTCGAAACATAGATCATAGACAAATAGACTATATTGTTTCCCAAATGTTGTTGATACCATATAAATAAAATGTAATTGTTGAAATTGATAGGTTCAAAAAAACCTTAAAGTTTGATAATTAAACTTACTTACATTTTTATTATAAATACTTAATAATTTATAAGAAATGTTGCTTTTAATCGCATAATAAGTGATTCGTGATAAAACAAAAAGTGAATCAACTGAAAAAAATGTTAACACTTATTTTCTCTCAAAGGAATCAATCGTAGAGTTGTCCACCCAGAAATTTTAACAAAATAAAACAGGTGGAAATCTACGTTGAGGTGAAACTTTTTTCGTCGATTTGGATAAATATAAATGTTGAGCACTATCATGATGAATATAACAACTTTGCAAATATTGTCAATACTGAACGCTTCTCATAAATAACTTATCCAGCGGTTTGCAGTGACCATCCAGTTTAATTGTTATGCTCATCGAACATATTTTTAACACGTCATATTGGTTAGATGACATGTTTTTAAAGTGGTTTGTGGTTGTTCCCCGTTCTTCCCTTGTGACAGTTTATGCCAACATTGTAAAGAATTTTTTCTATTTCTTTAGATGCAAATCTCGTTTTCTTAAAAAATGTTATATAGAATTATGCTTGACACAGTGTGTATTATGCTAGATTTCCATATTTGGTTAATATCTGCACTTTGTCAGATCATGTATCCTGAGTTGGCATTATGACAATGTGATTGCAGACTACTGCTAGATGGTGAAACAGGAAGATGCGACTGACGAATATAAGCAACAATTCACGATTAAATGAAATTACTTGATGTAGTATTATTTCTACTTTCTTTAATTTCTTTACCACAACCTAGGTTTCATTGTATTACAACATCTTCAGGTGGGATATTAGCAAAGAATGACTCTTAGGAACATTCAACAGCATTTATATGTTTCAAACACAATAGCGGAAGCCGGATCTGTGTGGATTTAACCCACTGCTTGTGTTAGAGAGTTTATTGTAGGGAAGCGGTGTAGGTTTTATTATATTTCCGAGAGTTATACAATATACCCGTATTTTAGTGAGGATAATAAGTTCAATTGTTGTTATTCTATGAGGTTGTACATGTACTGCAAGTTATCCTCGGTAATATATTTAAACAAAAGCAAGGGTATCTGAAAGTTAGAACAAGGTTATACCACTAATTCTACATATATCCGGTCTTATTTATTCATATATTTAATTCTAATCTACATCTAACTCTACAATAAGTAAGGCTTAAATAGAATTACTCATCATGCAGCTCTACGAGATCTATTTCTTTCCTTCTTATTTTAATAATTTTTTTAACAACTTCACATTCAAGTGAACTAACTATATTATATACGTATATGAACAGATTTTTGTTCAGTAATAAGATATAATTAATCACAAATAATACAAGTCATCAATATTACCTATCGAAGTGTGCAGTATATCCGAGTGTGGGGGTTGCTAGCAATCGGTCGTAGATTGCAGTGACGTTGATTGGCGTACCGTTCTCTGCCTCCCATTTGATGTACGACTCCCACAATCTATCAGAGCGGAACTCCAAACCGCAGGCAGCTATATTAGGAGTAAAAGTTAAACAATTTTTTTATAAAAAAAATTTTATATTATACTTAAACAGTCAATGTCTTTCAGATTGTACTTCTCACTTCATGTTATTCATTTATTACAAAGACATGTAGTGAACAAACATGCGATTAGACAAACCTTATTTTTCTACATGGCAAATGCGACACATATTTTCTAATCAATCACAACTGATTTTGAACTTTTGTTTTACCATATTACCGAGAATAGTTTTGTCATCTCAAATATTTCTTTAACGAACAATGACCCACATGGTATTACTCCATCACCAGCTTCACATCATCCATGTCAATTATGCTTCATTTGTTACTGTGTATGTGTCACTTTCTTTGAGTATCCTTTATTTTACACTGATTAATATAAGAGTGCTCAGAAGATGCGTTTAAGAGCAAAATTTTGTGGACCAATGAGAATACATTCACTTATAATAATATACCACCTTAGCCCATCAACATAGGTGACAGTATATAACGACAGTATTTAACCATAAAGGGCTTTTCAAGCCATGAATATGCCAATAGGTCATGGCAATATTTACCAACATCTCACTAAAATAGTTTTTATGAATGACCATAATATGCTTAATGTACAAAATCAAACTTGAATTCCAGAAAAGGTGAATTACAGGAATAGGAGTTATCTTCAAACTTATTTCAAGTGAAGGAAAAAATGGTGGAACTTTTAACATTCAGTTATAATTGCATGTCCAATATTAAAAATTAACTATTATGTTTTACAATATCAATATTACAGGGTAGAATATTAACTAATCATATAAAAATTCACATCATTTAAAAATAATAATTAACTAGAGATATTTTAATTAACGTTTAGTTTATGTCTAATATCTCTGAATGCTACTTTATTGTGTTGGTATGTAATTGTCTTTAATATACCATAACTTTTAATAATTGAACTGTACAGCAATATGACAAATAAAGTAACACACTAATGGATCAAGCATCTGGAAGCAGGGAATTATAAAAATAGATTAACTTTTACGACACACAGAAGAAGATAGTGGGTATCAGCACAGACCCACCATAGGGTTGAACACTAAGCATTTTGTTCCCGAAATCTCGGTAATCTTCTTCTTCAAATTTTTAGTTCCTTTGGTAAAATCAAGTTAATAATGCAAAGCCTGAATGCCATTACAGTCGCATCTGCCATGCAGAAAAATAAAGTTTGGCTGACCTGATGTTGTAACAACATGTCCTCACAAAGTAAAAATCCTTCATTTCTAAAAAAGTAACTTAGGTTTTAAGTAAAAATATAATTATAAAAGTAATTGTGGAAAACTTGCATTTTTTGTCCCAACTTTCTAAATAATTTTCCAAAATATATCTCTTATCTTTATTTATATATGTAAATGATAACTTACATTTTCTTTTAGTTTTATAATCTATTAGATACTAGTCAAAATTCAACACTTTCATAGAATATTGGCAGATTATTACAAGTACTGAAAAAATTGCGACATTGAATTGTTACTAATCGCATCACTACCTTATTTCTACCTAATATTTTGACTTAGGAAATATTTTATCTATTTTTGACGCAATGGCATTATTTCTGTCAATAGCATTACATATTTAAAAAGTTTTTTTCAACTGAAACAACTTCGAGGGGCATACAAATAAAAGGAAACGTTGTAAATCAGGACATAGGATAATTAGTCGGCATTCTTCGTTAAGGCCAGTATTTTGAAAATATAATAGACTTCTTTTAGCGTAAATCACCCTGAATTGGTTCAACTTACCGACAGCACGTTCACACTGAGCACGAATGAAATCCTTGTCGTCGGTGCGCGTGGCTCTAATATGATTGAGGTAGTGAATCCACAGATCTACAGACAGAGGTATGGCACGCAGACCACGTTCCAGCACCTTCAACATACACTCATTATTCCTACATCACGTCAGTGGGCACAGCCGACAGGTTAGTTTATAAGATTAAATCAACACTATCAAGCTGCCATTTAATTAAATCATAATAATGTATGTAATATATTTAAATACGCGGGATATATTTCATTATATTCTTTTTTCATTATAAGTTTTCACTCTTGCATAAGGTATCTTACAACTTATTGAATGGAGTATGAAATTAAAGAACATTCATTTGTCACCGCAAATGAACTGTATTAAGCGCATGATCAATTGTAAAGTACCCCGTGTGCAAGCATATACTGTTAAAGATATAAGTTTTGTGTTAGAATCTACACCTGTCCTCATGTTGAGTGCTCTCTGGGACCGGCGAAGATGCCGCTCAACCCGTCCGGCGTTCCATCAAAGGCTGCGGCCCGGCAGCTAACGCTTTATCAATATAATGTTGATAATCTAACCATATTTCATATCAAATTTGAACCATCAAATAATACTTATTCAAATATCATATCACCCTTAAACTTATCAATTACACAATGCAGTATAATATAAGGAACATAATTCAATACACAATTAAATGCACCAATACACGGTAAAACAATACAATAGTATTCACAACACCATAACAATATCATTAAATGAGGAATTAAAAACGTATCGAACATCCGATATGTCTGAGTGGGCCGCTTCATATAATCGAGAGCGCAGTACTCGCAAAGCTGTTGGGAAAAAAAATAGTTGGAAAATACCAATTTAGACTAAAGACAAGTATTATTCGATAACTATTATAATTCCATTTAAAACCATTGAATAACAAAGTTTAAAATAATAATTTAACTATATTGTATTGAATATTTGAAACATGAAGTACTTCATAAGACAGTCCGCTGTCTTCTTACATAATTCAATAAGAACACAAGAGGAGACATACCTCAAGGCACTTCTTCTTGCTTCCCTTGCGCTTCTCATAGTCAGCATATTTGCGCCAGTAGCCGTAGCAGTAGGGGTAGTGGGAGAGGAATGCGTCATAGGCCTCCCGTGCGGCCTCCACATCACTCTGTTGACATTTTTAGGAAGTTGAATTTTTTGATTGGAACACAACTAGAACTTCACTGTGTCAATCACGTTCATGCTAATATTTAATATTTAACTATTGCTCTAACCTTCACTAAGATTATTGTAGAGTTGCAATTATAAAGTCAATATATTGTTTTCCAACGAAACTTTTTGTCAGGTATCATATGGTCCATCCAATATCATTCATTTGTATTTTTAAAGTTATGGTTTCTTTATGGAATTCTTGTTTAGAAAGAAATCGATGTGGTCTTTTATAGACAATAATATAGTTATAATTCTATATACATATTATGGAAATATAAATAAAAAACAAACTTTTTATACACTAGATATTGTTTAAATATAAAACTAAATAAGTCATCAAAAAACTCTAGTGTATAAAGTGTAAGAATCCTAGCATTCCTGAATGGATCTGCACGAAATTTAGTATATGAATAATATGTATTGACACGCAAGCTACATTCCTGTGATCAAAGTGAATGAAGTCGCTTGCAGAAGCTAGTATTGTATAAAATTAAGTCAATATTTTCACATTTTTTCCACTGTATAAATACATGATGCCAACCAAAGGGGTTTTCATAAAACAAGTGGTCCCTTTTAGGCCATTTTTGACCTTTGCCCTCCTTTCATGTAGGCGAGTGGTCTTAGCTGCAACCTTCTACCCTCGCTGGGGCTTTGAACATAGTTTCCACAAGTATATATTCTTTCTTTTAAGGTATATGAAAATAGGGCAAAATCAAACAATTTTTTTTCAACAATTTAATGACATCATTGTTACGTGCTTTTAATTAAACATCTCTTACGTCAAATAGAGTGTTAACTAAATAGCACAGAGACGAGACACCTTATCTCAGCTTAGTCTTATAGAAAATGGGCCACGTCAAATGGCATAGAGGGAACCCATTGAAAACATGTTTTACAAAATTACAGGTGTTGTGTAATTGATTGTGTCATGTCTATAAAAAAACTACTGAAGAAATTTAAAGAAAATTATTTACAGTAGTTGCAGAAAAATGTAATATAAATGTACCACAACTGATCGTTTTATTTTCACAATCGATACTAAGGTAAACAAGTGTAAACAAATGGCTGAAGTGAGGTAAGCAATATTTACACACAGATATTAAAAACAATATCATGAAAAATTTTATTCTCAACTGCAAAGATTTATATCATGTTGTTGCTAGTAATTTATGTGACCAGCTATTGTTTTCTATTTGAAAAAGATTTATATCTTTTACTTTATACATATTTTCTGTATTAGATTTTAACAATTTTAGTGTGGTAAGCTGTGTTCCAAAACAAGTTTTGCAAATACATTATGTCCAAATAAATAAAGTATAACATGTATTTCCAAATTACTCAAGACAATCAGCTAAAGCATCTGTATAAACATCGTACATTGAAAGTTCTTCAGTTACTGTCATCACGGTTGAAATGTTTGTAATACTAAAGTTGTCATAAAAACTTAAATATCAAGCAACTGTTTTTATAAAAAAGTGAACATAATTGAATATGATAAAGAAAGTTTTTTTTTATTAGTACAAGTTTTAAAAACTGATATAGCTAATACAAGTGGAAACGCGAATAACATTTTGATAAAAATGAGTTAACAGTAATAGGAGTGGCTAATATTTACAAAACAAAATATTAATATAAAATGTTGCTACTATTAAATAGATAACAATTTCGAGCAAAAGATAATATGGAATAAAATTACAACTTTTGCAGTTCACCTTGAAACTAATTGATTATATTCCATTAGCTATGCAGTCTCAAAGCAAACTCTTGCAGTAATGCAAGAGATTGCTCTTGTAGCAAAAAGTCTGCCGTAAGTACAATTATGTTTTAGTAAAGGTGAAATAAATAAAACATATTTACTTCTTGGTCGACGTACTGCAGAAGATAAGTCCAGCCAGTAAAGTCTGTGGCATCATCATTAACTGCCTTCCAGTATTTGTCCAGCTCCGGCAACACCTTCTTCTTGGGCTTATCATCTGTACTCGGTCGCTTCTCTACTACCTGGGGTTTGCTTTCACCATTCTATTATAATTTGAAAAAGAAACTGTGATTAAAGAAAGATCAAGAAATGTTGTTAAGAGATATATTCCATCGTTTTTACCCATTTCTTAGCAACTAGTAAATTTTTTTGTGAAGTATCTGACTATTGAATGGAAATTGTTCCTTTTATAAACCATAATTATTAAAGCGTAGGAAAGAATTAATATTTGTAATTACCTTAGCAACCGCCTGCTTCTTGGTTGAAGATTCAGGCTCTGACGTAGGTGAACCAGGATCATAATTGGTATCTTTTGTGTCTTCAGATTTCCTCTTTCTATTCTTTACTTCCTCAGCCTCTTTCACATCTTTCTTAGCTGCAGTTGATGGCAATTCATCTTCGGACACAACCTAAACATAAGTAGGTTTTTACTTTTGAATTTTTGCATATTTAGAATACATTAAACATTTTCTAAAAGCTACATTACAACACGTCGTGTAAGAATATTTATTTATTTTATCAGTGTTCTGACCATAGTAACATTAGATATTTTAAAAAATATGACTTCAGAGAACAATAAATAAATTACAGAAAAAAGTGGAATATTTTAAAATGTTTTTCTGCCCATTTTTGGTTGTGAATCAAGTAAAAATTACTGGATGGGTTTTAATAGGTTTTTCAAAATTTTACAGCTAGGAGACCCGAAAAGCGAAACAAATATATTTATAATACTGATATTATAAAAAAAGTAAAGTGTAAGTTTGTTCTCACATAATATAAAAACTATTAAGTATAAATGGGGTTTTTATTTTTGCAAGTCTTAGAAAAAGAAACTGAGGTGATACTAGAAAATAAGACAAATAAAGACAAAAATACTAGCCTATTGTTAACAGGTTAGCAAAGGAGTTCAAGTGAGCTAAGTCATTGGCAAAAGTCAGTAATGAAACAATTACCTCAGTGTCAGCCGGTAAGTCTGCAGGTTTGGGACCGGGCAATTCATCGTCAGAAACGTTTTCTGCATCTTGCACTCTCGGCTTCTCTACTTGAGGCAGTTCATCCTCAGACACAACTTCAGTCTCTTCCACGGTACTCTGTTCATAAATATTGTGATGAAAAAAGGTCAATGTTCACATATTGTGTATACTGACGAACAGGATTTAATCAGGTGGCCCTTGCGAGTCATCATCTTAGTACAGGTTCTTACAAGGAAGTCTCAACATGTAAGAAATATTTAAGCAAGTATTGTCATCATTTCTACAAAATTATCTTGAAATCACATAGTTTGTAGTGTAGTGCACCACAAGAAATATTTTAAAATTAAATTTTAATATATTTTAAATAATTTAAAATATAAATTTTAATTTCACAATTTTATTGTGAATTAATAAATAGCAATAGTAATAAGTAGCACAAAATGTAAAAATTACTTTCTGGATGGTTCTTTTTTCCCAATAGATGCCTTCTACACTGTGTTGGATCTGTTAACCTAATGGCATCTGAATGGCCAATGTCACTTTTTTGCCTTAGCCCTGTGTTAGTGATGTTGCAGTTATAGACATGATGGGATAAAATATTTATATTGAATTCAGTTTTCTGTTAGGGAAATGAATAGCTGAAACTATTGCAATGCTTCAGAAAAATTACACATAATAAGCTTTGAGCCACACAAGGTTTACAAGCGGTGTCCTAGTTTTAAATGGTCAAGTATTGATTTAGGATGCATCACAATCGAAACGTTCTTGACTTCAATAACAAAGAACAATAGAAAGATCAGTGATGTGATCATGTTTGATCGAATCGTCGTACAATAATCTATAAAACTGGAGGAACTGACTTTAATTTCTCGAAGTCCATACCAGTGAATTATGACTGTTTTAGAGATAATAACTGTGGCAGTGATATTCATTCATGTGCTTTCCAATGATCAGTAAGCCAATTGTTTGAGTGTGTGCCCATAATTGAAAAACAATCAGAAATTCGTCCAAAATTTTTTTTAAAGTCATCACAGGCAACAAATAGTTATGTTATATGCACACCCAGAAATAAAGCAGAAATCTACCAGTGATAGCTTTATCACCAATATGATAAGACAGGCGAGATCAAATGTGAAGACAATGTTGATTTATTTTATCGTCCACTAGAAATTTATTCCCCAGAAAATTGCAATTTCAGTGCTGAAATAAGGTAGTGAGAAAAAAACAAACCGCACGACTATGATTAGGGGGTTGACTACTGCACCATGACAATGCTCTTCCTTATGCAATGTTGAGTATTGAGTGTGAAAACCAAATGACAATGTTTTCTCACTCAGCTTACTCATTCTGCTTGATCCATTGTGACCTTTTTTTATTAAAAAAAATTCCTTTTTTACCCCATTATTAAAAAAAAACTGGAAAACAAGTATTTCAAGACACAGTACAAGCGAAACAAAGATCTTTGGAAGCAATATGCAGCTTGACTTGCAATAAGATTGAAAATAATTTTATCCAATGGAAAAAACAATTTTGTATATTATGTTTGATGGACACTATTTTGAACGTTCTTGTTTGATACCCTCATGTATGGTGCAGACTGACTTGCACCGACGGGCACTAGAGATTTAGGAATTCTAAATGGGTGCTTTACAATACTTTTTTTTAAATACGAAAACCATAGATAATTTAGTGTTTTTCTTGTAATTTCGTGACAACTGTACAATCCAAATGGGTTCTTATATCAGACATACGTACAAACATAAACTTACTAGTTATAAATATGAATTATCAAACACGAAATTTATCTTGTTACCATTTACAGAGTGAACACTAAAATCATAGAAGTTTAGTGAGTAGGCGATAATAGGGTATAATTATTAATTAATTCAATAAACTTTTTTCTAAAAAGAATTCTAAAAAATTTAACCATTAAATAATTTAAAACAGGTACAAATACAGTGTTAATACAATGTTACAAATCAAATACAATGTTAAAATATATATTTATTTGAAACAAACTTTATACATATATAAAGAATTTGTTTACTTACTTCTTTTTCATCCAGTCCTTTAAGCTTTTCCTTTTGGTTTTCCATATCAATGTCAGCTAAATCTGTAGCTTCATCTTCATCTACATTCTTTGTCTTCTTTACAACCTCAGCACGTAACTCATTTTTTTCACTCTTTACATCATCAAACTTATCTTTTACCATTTTGTCCTCATTGCTTTCGTCATTTATAAAAGTCTGATCTTCAATATCGTCAATAATTTGTTCTCCAATATCCCCAATATTCTTCAGGTCATTAACATTTTCAATGGATTCAATGTTTTTAATATCAGATGAAATATCACTATCAAGCTTAGCAACGGTTTCTACTACTGTTTCTGGGTCACTTTGGAAACTAATTGCATTATCACCAGCCCCCAAAGTAGCCGCATTAAATTCTGATGAATCATAAATGTCTGCAGAGCTTTGAGCCGATATTTCAGTCACAGCCAAAAATCCCTGATTTGAGATTGAGGATTCATCTGCTACAGAATCTTCCATACTTCCACCCTCATCTTGACCGAGTGGATGTACCAAACCATTTGAGTTCTCATTTATTGCGACATCTCCGCCTCCCAATAACATGTCTTCTTCCATTGGTATGTCGCCGAGTTCGAGCTCGAAAGCCATAGGCTGGAAAATGTTACATTTATTATGAAGACGATCAATGTATATTTTGAAATGAAGACAAAATCAATTTAATCACTGCAAATTATAGATACTGACGTGCAAAATAAAAGTCAAAATCTTGAAATTGGTCTTCGTTTAATATTTTATGTTGAGTTCATATTGCTTAAATTGCAACGATTTTTTTTATAATTTATCTAAATGGAAAATAAGTTATATTTTCTATCATTGTAAATCATGGAAAATAGTTAACATCGCTATCTCATATGATATAATAGAAACTGATACATAAACCGCCAAATTCATGCATCTACAAATATGTAGTCGGTATGTTTGTTTAACCATCACACGCCAATGTTAAAGTAAAAAAGAAAAAAATTAATATAAATTTGAACCTCTAATTCAATATTCCCATCGTCCTCCATGAGTGTTTGCGATTGTTTTCTTGTTTGTCTTGTGCTTCTAGTGACTTTAGGCGTCGCAGCTATCTTTCCCGACCTTGTTGTCCTTCCAACTAAAAAATATAACCTTATTAAAACCATACAATTTATATGAATACCGGATCTTTACTGCCATGAGTAAAAAACATTATAACAAAAAAAATATATTACTCTATTCTTTAAGCTAATGAACTATAAATGGAACTAATTTAATTTACTATTTATCACATAGAAAATTATTTATTTACCGTTCAAATCTTCAGTAGAATCCACTTTTATACTTTTAGACGCCATTTTAAAGCTTTTCTTCTGGAAATATAGGCATAGATATTGACATTTTATTCATAACAATTGGTGCACAGAACAGATACGAAAATTGGTGTAAACAGTAAACAGTTTACATTGGACATAATATTTAGGTATTCTCTTTTCAATTTGCATTATTTAATTAAAATGTAATACGAACTAAAAGAAATTAAATGTATTATAAAATTACATTTTATATTATATTACTATATATTATATAAAAATAAGCTATAACTATTTATTTTCTAAAATCATTTTACATTATAAACAATTACTTTATAACTTTTAGGAGCTCATAACTAGTAAGACTATTTTTGTTTTACAATTTTTTATAAAAATAAAACCAAATAATTCTTATAGATTTGAATTAAATGTTTGCGTATACGATAGGAATGATTTCTAAATAAAAATTATACTGAATACCAAAAAAATCTAAAGTTGAAAAATCTAAATATTATCTTTAGTTTTAATATACTTTTTTATTTTCATGTTACTACCTGAAAAAAAAAATCCATAAAATTGTTTTAAAACAATAAATTATAAGTACCATATATGTTCTATGTATTTTTTAATTTGACAAATTAATTGTTATAGCAATACTAAGACCTTCACTGGTAACTTTATGTTTCACTCATAAATTCACAAAGCAAATAAAAAATCTAGTGATTTACAATCGCTTTTTGATTAGTATTTCATAAATGTAAAAAGTGTTTGATGTGCAATAATAATTATCACAAGAAATAATGAGAACATGTGAGTTTCATAGAAATTAGCATAGAAAATTAAGAGACGGAGAAATACAAAGCAGTTTTTAATAGATTAAATTGTTGTTTTCATTTAACATTGTGTAGAATAATATAATTGGTAATTTAATTAGTTAAATTTATAACTTCGATTGAACTAGAAATAAGGCAAAAAATTAAACACATATAATATCATGTTAAGTGTAAAAAAAGGAAAACAAAAGTTTGTTTTAAGCATTTTATAGGGGTATGCATTAAAAACAGATTTTTTTACAAAATCGTAAGCTAGAATCTTCTATAATGACTTTACATTTAGGAAAATCTCTTAACGTTTTCAATTCAGAAACAATAACTTTCTTACAATTAGTTACAAGTTTCTTAGCAATTTTATCTATGAAACAAAGGTTCTAAGTAATTGATTCTTTAAGGCCGTAGTTTCAGTAGAATGTCCAAATTGCAATATTTATTTCGGACCGATTTGTTTGCCATTAAGGCGGAGTGGCGTACGTTTTGCTTCTTGGCTAGTTTTATGCTTGAGAAACGATTTCTTATAAAAAGAAGTATTATATTTACAGTGGCAAATTTCATTAAAGAAAAATTTTAAACTTACTGGATAGCAAGTAAATTGTGACAGTAATACTACAGATCTGTTCTTTATTTGCTTAAAAATTTCTAATTATATGTTTAGAGTGCAGTGTTATCTAACAATCAACTTTCATTATAATCAATCTAGAGAATATCATAATATAAAATTAAATTTCTTACAACACTTTATGTTATCTATGTCAATATGTATTGTAATCATTGATTATTTCCCAGTTGACATTTCAAAAGTAGAGCACAAGATACATCAACATTGCTACTAAAATGGTAAGTCAAATTCAATCAAATTAGATTTTATAAAGCAACCTTGCATTTTAAATATGCTATTAGTTCTTACCATTATTTCACTGTGGGCTATTGCTTGTCTGTTTAGATTTCTTTTTGTAATTCAACAGGTTTTTTGGCATTAGTTGATTTGCTTCTGAAGTAATGCTATAAAAATATAATGAAAAGTTGTTAGTTGATTAAGGTAATTTTGAAATGAAATAGTTTGTTTTTTATCATCTTTTCACAATGAAATGTGAATACCGAAAAAAGTTCTGTTCCAAGTATAAAATACCAATAATTTTAAATTTTCGTCTTCTAAGTAGTAATGAGTAATTTAAACTGTTATAATATATATGAATTAACAGTAGTTTATTCTGAAATTTCCCAATTGTCTTACATTTTAAAATTAAATGGCAATTTCATTATCATCAAAGTACAATAATTATCTTTGACTCATTAACTAGAATAAAACTATAGAAATACAAGATTTATGTAAGTTTTCTATATAAACAAATTTTTTGGATCAGCTTAATGGTATTCCAAATTATATATACGTAATAGTTGTAAGTTAGTTAAAAGGATACCACATTGTGAAATGTTCCTTTCCACAGCAAGGCGATGATCCTCCATTCCTTCCCGTTGGCACTGATGTAAGCGCTAAATACAAAGGTGCATTCTGTGAGGCTAAGATCAAGAAAGTTGTTCGGAATATAAAATGCAAAGTAAGTTTTTTGAATTTTATTGGACAATATAAACTTCAGACAAATTTGATAATGAAGTATTTCAACATTGTTTTGAAAAGCAAATTGTTTGAAATTAAAGTATATTTTAGATCAACATATACTCCCTTATAAATTCAAATGTTTTTATTAATCTTTCTGATTGATAAATTTTACTGACATAAATACAAATTTTGTGATAAGTATAAACATTCTATTTTGTTAAATAGTTTTTAGTTTAAATTTGATACCTTCATCATTAATTTTGGAATATTATTATATAGCCTATGTTAAATTCAGAAAAAGTAGAAATGTCTAAAAAATTTTAAAAATAATTTTTTTGGCAGGTTACATTCAAAGCCACAGGATTTGGCTCAGTAACAGTAACTGATGATGCTATTAAAGGAACTCTGCGAGTTGGCAATACAGTAGAAGTAAAGCATGAACAGAAGAAAGAAATGATGGAGGCCATCATTACAAAAATGCAAGATTGCAGCCAGTATACAGTCGGTAATAAGGCAGTTTTGAAAACTTTTTTTTTCATCTTCACTTTGCTTACGTGGATTTTGAAAGTAGACAGAATAGTTTTTACTAAAAATGTTTTTAAAATTAATCATCAGTTAGAGAAAAATTGGTGTATAGTTTTGTATATTCCAAGTTTGTAATTTTTTTTGATAATTTGATTTATTCAGGAATTTGCTGACCTCTGAGAGGTTTTATTTTCTTAGCTGTTTATTTATAGCATGATGCTTCATATGCTGATTAGAAGACTATGCTAAGACATAATAGCAAATCACAGCAAAATTTGTACAGTATAAATATATATGGTAGTGCTTAGCAATCTCTTAAAAAAAATATTTTATTTTTTTTTGTAATAAGTACAGCTAGGGTTATTTTCATGTTTCGGCAAATTCAGTAAAATTAAGTGAATATTTGGTATAACTTTATTTTTATTTCCATTTATAAGATATACTATTGATCCATCATGTTCATAAATCTAGATTTTAGAAAGATACAAATAATTGGAACACTTTGATTATAGAATACTACTTCAAGTAAGTGACTTTTTTAATTCCGTGGAGTGACAATAAATAAAATGTTAAATAATCATTGTAACTGTGAAATTGTTATCAACTGTGTCAATTATTAAATAATAATTGACAGTTGATCTAAATAGATTAATATTGTGATTAATTTGTGGGCAAAATTTATATTAATACGTGGGCAAAATTAATATTGTGAATATGTGGTTTCAGAAAACGATGTTACCTAATGTCGACCTAGTAAGAATTGGTTTCGCTTTGATGCATCTAATTTGTATAACTACAGAACAAGATTTTACTTAAAATCTATAGTATTGTATTCCAGTTACAGACATCCAAGCAAAAACTAGATCCAATGTCTCACTTTTGTTATCATATCACGGTTCATTTGAAAGGCAAATAAGTAGTCCCAAATTCAAAAGTTTTCAATTTGTATTTTTTAAATTCGAGAAAATTTACCACATTTGTAAATTCCTCTGAATTAAAGAATTTTGTAATTGTTTTTCTGCTAAATATTCCTCAAGAATCTTCTCATAACAAACATTTTTTTAATGTTTTTTATGCCTTATGCAAAAAAAGTTTTATTTCCGAACGAAATGGATCCCAAATTGGGTAATCAAGACCCAATTTTGATCTCCTCTGGTGAAAAAAAAGTGTAGTGTGCCCCTAGTGAACCTCAATGTCATATTTTGGTGTATTTAATGGAGACTGCGTAACAGTACATTATTTAAAATTTTTGTCTGCGACGTCGGGCTATAACAGCTTTAATGTAAAAGGGGCTATTTTTCAAAGAGTAGCAGTTGTAGCAAGTCAATACAAATTGACTTTGAATGTGCAAATTTAATATAAAACCATAAATAATTGAATAAAAATAGTTTATTGACAAATTACGAAACATTTTTAGAAGTTAACGCATACTTTTTTATTCTACTGTCGGAAAGCGGTTCTGTTTTTCCAAATGTTGCCGATTGCCACAGTAGTTTTGCTCTTAAGTTCCGTTTTTGATGTTGCTCTCCTAGCATAGAGGATTTCTTTAAAACAACCGTAAGTGAAATAGTCTATAGATTGAAGATTGAGAATTGAGAAGAAGAGGTCCGGAGATTGAAGTTGCTATCAATCCATTTATTTCGATAAGCACAGCTAATTTGTCTCTTGTAGTGACATAAATGTGCTATCCTGTTAAACCCACATACAGTGCCATAGATCTAATAGTACGTTTTCAAATAATTCAGGTAAACCATTCTGTAACAATTGGCAATATCACTTGCCATTAAAATTCAATTTAAAGAGGCCAGCAAATTTAACGTGGGTTGATCAAAAATTGGTACTGGAAATTGGATTTCCATGTCAAATGAGGGTTTCTGAAACAAGTAAGTGAGCAAAGTCAATAAACTACTAAAATCCCGCCTAATGCTAAATCCACAGCATTAGAAAACAATAATACTAATTATTAATAATAATTTTTATTAATAATTAGAGAGCTAGTAGTTTAGTATTTATTTATTGTTATTCAATCATTTGTTTATATTTAATTTCCACATCGAGAAACAACTTTGTATTGATTTACTACAATTGTTTTATAGAAAAATTGTCCTCTTGCATTTAAATAACATAATGGAGACATTTAAATGAAACTACATGATGTAGTATTTTTTCTACTTTTTTGAGTTCAAATTAGCAAAGATCTTTGCTAGTAGCCCACCTGAAGATATTGTAATACAACGAAATCTAGGTTGTGGCAAAGAATTAAAAGAAAGTAGAAATAATACTACATCACATAGTTTCATTTAATTGTGAATAATGAATTTCTACAAAATTAACACCAAATATATTCAATACCACAATGGACATTAAAAAAATTTTGATTACAATCAATAACGGCGATTGGAAATATTAGAAAGAAAATCTCAAAATTCCTTTACTTGCAGAAGTGACATAAAAATATTGGTTGAAAATAGAAATTTTCTTAAATTTAAAAAACACAATAATTTGAAAATCATCAAGTTTAAGTTATACTTATTTGTCTCTCAACTGAACTATGATGACTTCCGCTACCCCTGGTTTTTATTTAAACTTTTTTAACTGGGCCATTTTACATATGTTATCTATTGGTAACTCAGTTAACACTTTCTAATATTGAATATATTTGGCGTTAATTTTGTAGAAATTCATTATTCACAATTAAATAAAACTACGTGATGTAGTATTATTTCTACTTTCTTTAAGTTCTTTATCACAATCTAGGTTTCGTTGTATAACTTCTTCTCAATCTTTGCTAAATCTTTGCTAATAGCCCACCTGAAGATGGTAATATAACGAAACCTAGGTCGTGGTAAAGAACTTAAAGAAAGTAGAAATAATACTACATCACATAGTCTCATTTAATTGTTAACACTTTCTGATAAAGTATTGAACATGTTGGTAAATAAAGCTAAATTAATTATTTTTAAAGATATTTTTAAATTATTGTATACATGCCACTTTTAACCTGTAATTGAAATAAATTTTTTCCAATACCTATCCTAGTTAACCAAAATATATTGTTATTTCTTAATCATATTTGTATTTAATCATGTTTATATTAAACCTTAAATTTAGCCAAATTGGTAATTGATGTCATATATTTTATTTCATGCTAGTGTTTGATGATGGAGATATAACTACACTCCGACGTTCTGCACTTTGCCTAAAAAGTGGACGTCATTTCAATGAAAGTGAAACATTGGATCAACTGCCATTAACTCACCCGGAACACTTCAGTACCCCCGTCATTGGCCATAGCGCTGGACGTCGAAGACGTGGGCGAGCACAGTGAGTTTCCCTTGCAATCTTTGTTTTATGGATATCATCACAAATATTATAATGAGTCAGATATATGTACCAAATTTATGAGGAATAAACTCTTATTACAATTTATGAAACTACATCCAATCACAACACATTGAGTTATAGAAATTACTGAACTGTTCTGCTAATTGTCTTTGCACAGTCTTATATGGATTGGAAAACCTTTGAATAAATATTAATACTGCTCAGAAAATGGAGTACAGTAATAAATCTGGTTACCTTTCATAATATTTAATTTAAACATACCATAAGAAGCTAATTTATTAGTTTCATAATTATTACCAGTTTTATAACTAGTTTCATATCTCATATTCTATAACTACACACATGGATATATTTAGACAAACGCATAAAATGGGGGTAAATTTACACAAAAGCAGATTTATTTGTGTTGTATGAGCTTGTAATTATTGAAATTAACATTTTAGAAAATAAAAACCTAAGCTTAACGAAAAAAAAGCAAATTAGAGGCAGTAATCACAGTATCTTAATTGTAAGGAGTTTAGATCATAGTGAAAATTTAATTTTGTTCTAAAGACTGATTTTTTCCTTAACGGGTGATACAGTTAGTGTTTAGTATTATCTTCTCTTGCTATAAAAACTGCCCGCATCCATCTGGGCATACTTTTTATTAAATTGTCAATGAAACTTGTGGCATTAAGTTTAATTTTTCCATCAATGTACTTTTGAGGTCCTTTAAGTTAGTTGGTGCTGGATTTCTTTGCTTAATTTGTTTTCCCAGCTTATATCAAACATATTCTATCAGATTAAGTTCTGGTGTTGTGCTGGCTACCCCAAAACTATAATTTAGGCCTCAGTAAGATGCTTTAAAACAACCGTTGTAGTGTGAGGTCGAACATTATCATGCATTTAAAGAAAATCATCTTCAATGGATGGGAAAAAGGCTCTAAAATATTCATTATGTATCTTGCCAGAGTCAGGGACCCGTTTTCTACGATGTGTCCTTACATGCTCCTGAGGAAATACCGCCTTATACCATTACTGACCTTCCACCATAAGGCTCTCTTCCAACAATGTTACACTGAGCATATCTTTTTCCGGTTTGTCTCCATACTTTAACCCTTCCTTCAACTCACTTAAGACAGAATCTGGACTCGTTAGTAAAGAGTACCTTTGCGCAAGCGTCATCATCCCAGTTTCGGTACAAACGAGCAAAGTTGGACCGAGGTACGCGATGACCTGCAGTGAATAAAGGTTCTCTGGCAGGCAAGTATGACCCTATTTCAGCCACTTTTATTATTGTTACTCTTTTACGACCTTGCCCTTTACATGTTGAATACTCTCCAATCTTCCGTTATTGTTTAACATTTCAAAAAATTATAGACTTGGAAACTTGTAATATTTGAGCCACTTCATTGTAAGTGTAACCATTCTCAATTAAAGTTAAAGCTTTCGACACTTGAGCAATGCTGAGATCCGGTATCATCATTTAAATTGATTAAATAGTGTTCCCTTAACGCATTGATAACAAATTTGTGAGAAAAACAACAAAAATAAAGTGTTTGTTGCAAAATTTTTACACTACTCAATAATATTGTATACAATAAAGAAATTAACAGATAACCAAAAAAAAAACAAATGAAAGTTGTAAATAAAATTCAATTGAAACCCTTCTTTTCCCAAATTATATATGCTGATATAGATGGCCTGTGCGAAATGAGAAAAAATGTTACGCTACTTTTTTTGCGTTCCTCTAAATATGTCGATGAGTGTATCATATTTATCACTAGTTTCATTGGCAAAATATGCTAAATTGAACAAAGTATATGTACAAATCTTGTTCAGAAGTAACATGTGTCATATATTAAGACATCAAATTGTCAATATGTGTTTATGGAGCTAGCAATTTTATTTTGTTATGCTAATTTGTAGAGCCCATTGAAAAATTATAACATTAAAACGGCTGCAAGTTTGCACTTGAATTGCACTCTAGATGATACTTATAATGAAACATAGCCACAAAAATTTGTGATTTGCAGGTAGAAAATTTTATGGAAATGTGTGGGATTAAATAAATTTATATGTTGCGCAGTAGGTTATGCTGACTCGTGGTCTGAACAGATCATTTTGTGGCTCTTTATTTCCCTACCTATTCATTAATTTTTATTTAAGGTATGTGTATAGTCAGTAGACTTCTGATAATTCGGCATCCAACGGTCCTATACACGTGATGCTCCAACAGAGCTCAGGTATGCACTTGTACTTAGTAAAATAAATGAAATTAAATACTTAACCATTGAATCTCGGAGTGACTCGAGGTCACTTGGAAAACATCAGGAGCACTCGGAAATGTTCGATGACATCCTCAAGGTTTCAGTAGTTGGCAGTCGTGTTGATTTATACTATTATATGCGCAGTTTTCTTGTGAGTGTTACTGCCATTTACACCTGTCAAGCCTATAACAAATGAGGATGGCAAGCCTATAGGAAATTATTTTTACGATGTACTGGATCCCTTAATGTATCTGATCTTTACTGCAGATCTGCCAACGCACGCTGATACTCTAACAGCGACTTATGCAGATGACACAGCGATTTTGTCAGTTCATGAGGATCCAACAGTAGCCTCAGCTGTACCACAAGACCATATTCACGAGGTAGAGAAGTGGCTAGACAATTGGCGTATCAAAGTTAATCAGGGAAAATCTATCCATGTCACCTTCACCTTTAGAAGACAAACCTGCCCCCCAATAAAAATCCACAATGAAATTATACCACAAGCGGAAGATGCTAAATATCTGGGTATGCATCTGGATAGAAGACTTACCTGGCGAAAGCATATTTGGACTAAACGCAAACAGCTGGACATAAAGCTTAGATCGATGTATTGGCTCACAGTTCCTAAATTGAGACTTACGCGGGAAAGCAAACTAGGCATCTACAAGTATATCCTAAAACCAATCTGGACATACGGGATTCAGCTATGGGGTACAGCAAGCAACAGCAATATCGAGATTCTCGAAAGATTCCAGAGTAAAGCACTTAGAGCAATGATAAATGCCCCTTACTACGTGAGCAACAAATATATGCACGAGGACCTAAAAATCAACACTGTTAAGCAGGAGATTGCCAGATATAGCGAAAAGAATAGTAACACATGTCAATGAGCTGATAACACAGCTTGAGGGCACAGGAAGTGCCACATACTCCCGTCTCAAACGACATAGTGTACCTGCACTATCTGCGAGATTTGACAGCAAATGATAGGAACTAGCCTAAACGGGGTCCTTCTGACCACAAACGACATTAACTTCAACGGATTGGCCCATTGTGTCAACACACAGATTGCCAAGTTACAGACAGATAAAAAAAACGATGTACTGTAACCAAGCATTTTCGCTAATCCGATGTCCGGTAACCAGGAATTTTCGATAATCTGCCACGATGTCCGGTAATTCGGCTTTTCAGTAATCCAGCATAATGTCTGGTAATCCAGCATTTTCAGTGATCTGGCATTAGCTAAGTCCCAATTGTACCAGAATGAGCATAAGGAATTGTATAGAATAGTAAAATGCCACATTTACTCCTAACATATCCCTTTACTCCTAAAGCGTCCCTTTTACTTCCAACTCATCCCTTTGCTTTCTTGTCATATACACTTTCTTAGGTTGCCTAATTTCCTTTTTATTATACTTTCTTCTTCTTTTTAACATATATGCCTGTGTATGCTACATTTTTTCTTTGATCTCCCTTCCGACACATTCAACTGGATATTCACAACCACTTTTTTGTGATTGTATTCTTGTCTACTATCTGCTTTTTTAATTGTATTATAACTTCTGTAGTTATTCTGTAATCATGTCACAATATTCTATTTATTTTACTCTAATTTTCCTTATCGGTGACATATTTTCATATAAAATTGTTAGCCTGATACCTTATTATGTACAATTGATCTCACTTTCTTTTGTAAACTTTTGTTCTTCGCTACTTTCACGGGAGTGTTAATTCATTCAACCAGTCATACGTATTCATTGTTTCATATAATTGTTGTTCCATTATTTAACAAATAAATTTCTTAAATAAGTGAACATCTATTAGCTAGAATAATATGTTGACTGTTTTACATGCCTACATTGTTTTGCATTCATTACTTTACGTTTAGCAGCATCTATATGTAAATGCTTCTAGAAGGGTACTTGGGACTGAATATCACTAGATATTATAAATGTTTATCATCGAGCGCTGTGTTACGAGTTTACATTTTCCATAATTCTTCTTTCATGGCTCTTCTTATAAAGGTATGATGGACTTTTTTGATCTCATTTATAAATCTCCTTTACATAAAACCTGCTTCGTCAATCACTTGATAATCTAAAATTTTCCCATATACTTTATTTGCTATAGTCAGTGAGTTAATAATTCTGTGTCTTTTACACTTGGTGCTCTATCATAATTCCAAGTCGGTGTAAACAATGTGACAAAATAACATTAAACTGTGATGAATATCAAAATTACTATCAGTAGGTCAATCATTGGTGCTAACTTACCGCATCCTCTCTGTAGGTCAGAGGAGAGTTGGAGTGATGGAGAGGAGCGTGGTGGTAGTGCGGCACCAACGGCCGGTAGTGGAGCGGAGCGGGAACCGCACGCAGGTCGTGTGGTTCTGGTAGAGTGCGCCGGCAGTGGCGGTGGCGGCCGCCGTGCCCAGACTGCTTTTCCAGGCCTCGTCGTTGCGCCAACTGCTCAGGACACTGTGAAAATTAAGGTTAAAGACGAATATCTGGTGCGCTCATTCAAGGACGGACGATAGTGAGTATGCTCATGGTTCATAAGATATTGGATGTAGTTTGGTCGGTGAGGAATATTTTGTTTGGTGGCAGATTGTAAATAGTGTGCATACTTTTTATTAAATCATCAATGAAACTTGTGGCATTAAGTTCCATTCTTTCATCAATGTACTTTTGAGGTCCTTTAAGTTAGTTGGTGCCGGATTTCTTTGCTTATGATTTTGTAATAATATGAATTATTTTGTAATAATTGTTTTTTTTTATAGATTCAGTCTTTCCTCGAAAAAAATTAAAAAGGAAAAACAAAAAATATGTAATTTTTGATATATGATCTGTGAAACTGGTCAAAAATAACTTATATATCGCATACATTTCGTAAAAAGGTGTCTGAAAAGATTTTGGGTAAATAATATCGCTTAATACTTTCAGATATATTTTTGTAGAGTATTTCATTCATTACAATCAGATACGTTACACTAAATATACATTTGTGTTCTAAGAAGATATGATTTTAAATTAATAAATAATGGAATACGTGAAATATCGTTATTATAATTTTTAAAAAGTTTGATTCTAAAGTCTGACCTAAGGTCACAACAAAATCGATGCGATTTGCACAGATTTTGTTTTATGTATTAACTCATTTTAAAGTTAATCATTATTATAAAATATATTAAGATTTGCCATATTGGATTTTGAAAATTGGTTCAAATTTTTTGTAATGCCAAAAATAATTTTCAAATTTAAAACTCCAAAAATGCTTGTATATTGAACATAAATCCACCTTATTGTGCATGCAAGTGTTATATTTGAGTGATATACTTTGAGTTGTTTACCTCTGAAACCATTTCTCTGCTTAATTTGAATTTATTTTAAGAGATTAACTTTTCAACATGAAGTAATGCTTTGACCACAATTAAATAAACCAATTTTTGTCTCCTAAGCACAATAAGCTCTAATTATAGAATGTCATACCCTATTATCTTTTGTTTCAGTAATTTGGAACGTACTTTCAAATAATGTTTTCCGTTTCCATTGAGTTTTAATACTTCTCCATTTGATGTATACTACCTTTTTTTGCTCTTCCATATAAAATTTTAATTATGTTATCTTCCATTTAAAATCTAAATTATGTTATCTTCCATATAAACTATAAAGTTAAAATATAAAATTTAAATTATTTTATTTTAGAATGTATTTACACTTACCTAAATATTTATGTTCAAAGTGCTTTCCTCGTACTTATATCCACTTTCGCAGCCGACGACAATTATTGTTGTTTCTTCTCATTAAGTTGAATGCGCTGTGTTATTGTGTCGGACGCCTGTACAATCCAATATCTCATTTCGGCTTCATTTTGTAATTCCTTTCGGAATACAAGTTTCTATACCCAGCCCCATGAAGAAAACCTAGGATGGTTAAGTCGGGCGAGCATGGATCCCATTTTACGGGTTCACCCATAAAAAATGACTTAGTACATTAGTACATTTTCTTCCATATTTATCGATATTGTTAGAGTAATACCACCAGATCTCACTGGAATGATGGGCCTATTTCCACGTAATCTTTTGATGGCATTAATAATTACGTGGCCTTTGCTCGGTTGTCGGTGATTTGGATACCGTTCAGCGTACATTCTAAGGATTTTGCCAGTATTATAATAGCATTCGGCATATGATAAAATCACATCCAAATATTAATTCGCAACTAAAAACCGACATATTTACTAATTCAACTCACTCAAGAAAATATTACAAAAAGCATTGCTATGAGTACTCAAACACAAATCAAATGTCATTTCAAGAACAGTAATATCCCTTGAAAAAGATTTTAAACATTCTGATTGATTGTAGACATTTGTGAGGGTTACCATATAAAATAATCCATGAAGATTTCCTTTGAAATCGCACTTAAAATTAGAGTAATATTATTAATAAATAAATAATAATTTATTCTAACTTAATAAGTTTATTTGAAAAATCGGTGATAGTATTTTTTATAATCTTAAATATTATGGATGTTTCCACCAATTGGTAAGATGGGTAATTATGCAATATTGCCACATTTCTTATGTTTATCAAAATTAAAAATATAGGATGTGACATTTTATCAAGTGTTTTTATATTAACGACTTATGACAATTTTTAAAGTTCTGAAAAAAAGGGGTATGATTTAAAAAAAAATATGTGTATTGCAATCTACCCATAATGCACTATTACAGATTAAAGCGGCAGGATTTAGTAATGATGGTACATACTGTATATTGCACAGTGAAATAGATTGTTTTGGTTTACATTAATACTAGATAACTACATAACAATATCACAATCAGACAACTAGTGAATGCAATAAAATATTAAGTAATTAGATTAATTAATTAGAGAATCTTTAACTTATCCACTTATTTTAAAACCATTTTGCTAATCTCCATTTCACGCATTGATTTCCAAGCGCTACAAAGATATTTATCATTGGACTCTAAAAGTGTTTTATCATCAGATGCTAACAAGACATCATCATTTGCATACATTTAATATAACGATGTACAAGTTGAAAAGTGTCGAAAATGTAACACTCCTTTCATGATTTATAATGAAATATTAAATTTTACCATTAGTTATGTTTTTATAATGTAATGATTTAACATGCTATATTGTTTAGCCCATCCTTGTAATCATTCCAATCTTACAAACCCTTACATCTGACTTCTTAAAAGTTCGGAAAACACATGTGATATTTTTTATCAATATCAAATTGTGAGATACTTTTTTATCAGTAGGAGACCAGAGACTGACCTGTGTAACCTGAAAACCTGACCTATGGAACTTCTACTTTTTCTATAAACCGTTTTCTCATCTCAGAGTATACTGTTTCGGTATTGCCACTCTCAGTAAATAGGCTTGTGGATATTTAGTTCTTTTAAAGTAACAAATCAAATACTTTGGGCAAAATCTGGCTACTAACACTTTATACCCTGTTCTGTGTAAATCTGTTGTACTACAGATCTTTCGGTTGTATAAATTTCTATTCTTACTCTGATAATTATACAAGAACTTCTATATTCTTAAAGGGGTTATCTTTAAGGAGGTCATGCTCGGTTTTGGCCAGCCATCTTAGAATTCACCATTCTCTTTATTAACAGTTTTAGTGCCATTGTTTTTTACTCATATATACTTAAAAGTGCCAAAGAAATATTTCGTTTTTGATGTCATTTACCCTTGTCTCGAAACAAAAACTGTATCTCTTTCAAAAATTATCCAATTTTAATAATTTTTTCGGTGTTTTCTTAATAAAAATTTGTACAAGGATATAAAATACAAAGAAAATTATGGAAATATATTGTGTACAAAAATTATAACAAAAACTGAAATCAAGGTCACATCGTCATTTTCGCAGTCCGGTACATCCTCCGTATCAGCAAAATAATTGTTATCGTCACTATTATGACTATCACTCAAAATTTGCATTACGCTAAGTTGTGAGCGCATCACAATGTCACTCCCGCTTATCATTTTCTTCACAACTTAAAAAATAATCATTTTCACTCGAATTATTTTCGTATTCCGACATTATGGGTTAAAAATTTTCTTTTCCTGGCTCCTTTTTATATTGTAATTACTAATAATATTATAATTTGAACTTTAGGTAACACGTAGAAAGATAAAAAATTAGCAACGCGTACGAACAACCTCGCCTACTGTGCGTTAAACAGCAACTGATTTTGCGAGTGCCATCGCGCTCGTGGCAAATTTAGAAAGTACGCACATGAGCGCGATGGCGCTCGTCGGCAAACTGTTAATATTCATTTATTGACATGCCTATGTTTATTTTTATCTTTCTTCCAATAACCTGCACTTGTAAAAATATATTCCTTCAAATATTTCCTGAATTGTTGGAAGAGAGCAGTCTATATCTTTATTAGCATGGTACACTGGTGAATTCATGTTGCTACTGCCTCTTCCATTTTAATATATTTGTATTTATTTCTTTTATAAATGTTACATACTAATACAATACTCTACAATCTCATTGGATTCTTACCATTGTGGGACACAAAATAACCAGGTCACATAAATTCATTACAATTAAATGTTTTTGCAGTATTTTATGTTTTACCTCTCAGACCTCACCTCAGACTTTACCTCTCAGACTCAGACCCTCGCTAAGGAAGGCCCAAATTAATTCAAGATACATTTAAGTTAGTTTTTTTTTATTAACTTTATGGTCTTATCCTAAGTATATAAGTATACTTAGGATAAGACACACAACATCCAATTCATTTTTGGTATATTTATTAATTTCTTCCATGTTAATCTCCTACTCGGGTATTTTATTTTATTACCTTGAGACAGAGTTACCTTTGTTATCGAGGTATACTTCCATGTCATCGAAGCTTATTTAATGTGATTTTAAAGCAGACATTTTTACGTGACTAAATTGCACATAACCTTGTTGGTACAGTGGTATTATTTATATAATACATCTATTAATTAAAGCCATCAGCCACTTCAACCAACAAGGTTGCTCTTTTATACAACTCTCGTTGGTGGTATAATCCAAAAAGTAGACTTTTTCGGCACCCACCATTTTACGAAGTGTAATCTATGGAGGTTAGGCTTGGATTTCTAATCATTTGATTAAATTGAAATGTTAAAGTAGTTGTGTTACTTCTTTCAAACTTCAATACTTTGTTAACCCGGGTGAATGTTGACACTGTTATACTTTTATACCGCGATGTGGAGACCTTATTTAGTTTATTATTGGTCCACACATGTCAATGGCTTGAAACATATTAAAATACATTAGCGTAGTTGATAAAACTGTTTGTTCTAATGTACTGTGTTTTAGTTTAAACACAAACTGATGGAAGAATCAAATAGCAGCACTTACTCATACCATGAAGCGGGTAGTGCTGACTCCGTCTGTATTTAGTATCGAGATACATTATCTTGTGGTACTGTGATGCGTGCATCATCACGTATGTAAATTCTATGTAAAACCGAACACTAGCTGGTGATTAGCGCAAAGGATGAAAGAAGCTTTTAGGTGTAAGAAATGGTTTACAAATAGTTTTTTTTATATAACTTTATTACTTAGGTTTTATTTATAAATGGAGTTTCCTGTAACATGGTTCACCCACCACATTCTGAATGAATTATTTAACTTTATACAGTATTTCATTCAAGTCTTTATAGCTTATACTTTTATTTCAAATGTCATATCACATTTAAATGTGCATAATAACATTAAAGCTATGAACTAAAAGTTTACATATAATGAAAATAAAATCTAATCAATAAATTTCATGAAAAAAAATAATGAAAAGAAAAAGTCAGAATGAAATAACTGTCAGCTATTGGTATTGTCTGATCATATTATATCCAAATTTTTTTGCTGTTGTGACATTACCACAAAAAACTTGTCAAACGGTCAAGCTCAACATAATATCAAATTGTACTTTTGGTGTCAAATACTATTTTCCTATTTCAGTTTATTTTGCACTCTTTATGTAAATAATTGTATGAGTACAAAGCTTTTTCTTTATTAATTATTTGAACACTGCCAATAAAGCAAACTTTTTAATATCAATTGTTCACTCTAAAATTTGATTCTATGGAGTAGCCATTTTATACGTGGAGCAATTTTCCATCGTTACGAATTTTTCATTTAAAATAATTTTAAATAAATTTTCAAATGAAATGTTACAAGTTATATAATTTGAAATGACATACAAATACTTGAAAATAATTCATAAAAATTGTTAAAAAAGCGACGCGTTGAATCTATATGTCGTTAGCTGTACACGAAAAAAAAATGCAACAGTGAAACTAATTAGGTTTTAATTTTTTTATGTGGGCGGAATAGAATACATTTTTCTTTTGGTTCAAATGTATACTATACATTACCCCCTCAAGGGCCTGGGCGCTTATTAGCAAATCAACGCAGAAGGACTGGAACAGGTGAAATTCGCAAATGATCAAAACTAATTTTTCATTTCAAATAATCTCTACTTAATTTCCAAACGAAATGTTATAAGTTATATAAATCCAATTTACATACAGATACTCGAAAAAAATTCATAAACATTGCTAAAAAAAGCTACGTGGTGAATCAATATATTGTTGGCCGTGTATGGGAAAAAAATTGCAGCAGTCAAACTAATTATGTTTTAACTTTACAACTTTGTTGAATTAGGAATAATATTTTAAAAAAAGTGATGTAATTTTCATGAAAATAAAATGATGAGTTATTCAAGGCCGAGCATGGAAATTGTTTTTTCACCATTTATCATACTCTCTAAAATCCAATGAAATAGTAGTATTTATAACTCGAATTGTATACTTCCATTTAGACATACATAAACTCCATAACATATATAAAGAAAAAAAAAATATTCAGTTGTGTGGGTCACTGCTCACCACACCACACACCCTATTGCTAGCATCTAAAATAGGTCACTGCTATGTTACTTATGTCGTACCTCACACCAGCTGAGAAATTTGACAAGCCATAAGCGGTAGATCCTGTCACTTGAATAAATTTGTTATTGTTCCCATCTCAGAACTTATAAAATTGTACGTACCGTACAAGTTTTGTTTGTGAAATTTAAGTTGCGAATTCATTTGTTGCCTTATTACCATGTCTCATGTAGGATATTAATTTATTTTATGTACTAATATGTGGCCTCTATTTCTTTGCGAACTCTATATCATGCTGAAAAGAAATGTTATACATTTTTAATGTTTTGCTTGCTTCTCAATAAGAAATAAAAATGTCCATTTTTTATTTTTATTTGGAGCGTAAATTGTGATAAATGTTGAAAGTAAAAAGTTATGGACATGTGAACCCTCTTAAAGTGTAGAGGATAATGTATATAAGAGCTTATCATACCAATATAAAATAATTGAACCATATATATTGGTTTGGGAAAAAATTACTTTTGAGGCTACATGATATTTAAATTTGTAAATTGTATGTAACCTTTGTTTAGCTACACGGTACCAAAGAAGGAAGCGCGTGAGTTCAAGCGTGGCTCTGCACCGCCCGAGTGGGGCGGAGTGGAGGCCGCACTGCAGTTCCTCAATGCAGACACGCTTCCCGCTCACTGGGATCGTGATGCACTCTTTGCTACCGATGCCGGACGCATGGCTCCCGATGAGGACACTGATGATGTGAGTTTCTTCTCTTTTTAGGTTGTTTTATTTATTTTTAAAGCTAACTTTTTAACACCTGTATATGAGACACAAGTGAGATACGTGTAGATTGGATAATATAATATGGTGTTCATTATTCAATATATTTTAGTGTACCTATCATCCCAAACATATTTACCAATTAGATATGAAATTCAATACATACAAAATAAAAAAAAATAAATGAAAATTAGCTTTTGGATAAAACTACATTCGACGACATTATGAAAGCCCTCAATTGGGAAAAATTGCTGTTCTTAACTTATCCAAAAAAGTTCATTGCACCTGATATTGTAGCCTTTTGACCAAGTTATGGCTTATTTCTTGTATTATATTTGGAACACGCTCATTAAAAGACAAACTAAAAGTTGGTCTTTCAGAAGACTCATAGAATCAGATACTTTTTGTGCAGTAGGCACATAAATTATATGTTGTAAATGGTTAACAGTACACATCACAGAAGGTAGGCTTAATAGAACAGTTTTCCGCTGCAGTTTAAGTAGCTCTTTGATGTAGTTAATAATTTCGAATGTATCTATTAATGTATTTACTAATTTTTTTAGTTGCAAAGATTATTGAAAGGCCTTAATTGGAGTATATTCCTACAAGAACCGTAGAGTTAAATGAATTAATTAAAATTAAATGTCCAACAGAGTTTCTTTAAAATACTTGTGATTTGTATCAGAGCTCAGACGATGAGCCACGCGAGGAAAAGGATCACTTTGTGGCGCAGCTATACAAGTTTATGGATGATCGTGGCACGCCCCTTAATCGCAACCCCACTATTGCTAATCGTGACATTGACTTGTATCGTCTTTTCAGGGTAAGTGAATGCAAATTTTCAGGTGACCCGTTTAGGATTAATTCGCAATTTCACGACTGTCAAAACTTCATATTGTTTTAAAAGGTTTTGTGGAGCTGTAGGATGAATATTGTTCTTTCAATGTTTATCTTCACTCCAAATCTCACTGATATGATGGCAAGCATCAGAAGTTATATTACTCAGTTCTGATGCATCTCATTTATTGCATTTTCATGTTATAATATATACAAGGGTGTTTATGTAGTTCCTTCCCAGTAATTAATGTACACCTAAATTTGGAATGTAATCTAAGTTATGTCTTTTAAATATAATTTTTGTCCATAAATAAGAGGTTCAAGGTAACTATCATTAGCTGCCACAGATATTTTTAATGCTAAGTTAAAAAAGCCACAATACACTCGAAATAAGCAGAGAATACATTCACTTGCACAAATGTTCAACATATATCGAATGTTACGGTCATTTAACAGTTTATTTTTAATATATTTAGGCAATGGCCACACAGTTGGGATATGATTGATAATTTTTTGGAATAATTTCTAAAAAGGTATTCTGTTCTTCGTTAAGTTTTTTTTGTTGTTTTTGCTTTTAATTAAACTCTTGCTCGTTTATCACTTTTATGTAACTTCGCCAATTACCGGGAAGTGTAGTTATAAAATAGTGGAAGTATTTGTATCATACTACTATACTTATGAGTTTAATAAATAATAAAAAAATTAAAAGAAAATTCTCACATTTCGTTAAGAAAAAAGGCTTATAAAGGGAAAGGCTTTATAAAATACACTTTTCGTTATTACCATAAAAAGTATAAACGATAATTAAATTTAAAATAAATAAAAAAATCACTTTGAAAAATTATGTTATTCGTTAAGTTTTGGGTGAACTGTCTTACTCTATCTGCAAAATATGACAGTTGAAAGCAACAAACGGAAGATTTTTTGTAAATAAAAACTATGTTTTCACACCCTCGTCACATATTTTGTCAGATTTAGAAAAAAGGAAACACTGTTTATAACAAAAATATACCAATAAGTCCCATATAGACATTCAACAATAACAAGTTTGCAACAAATAATGCATATACACATTAAATTTTTCTATAGTCGTAAATGCAAAACTAGCACACACAACACATCTGTTTTCAAAGACAGAACAAATTTCACTAATTTGTAGCTGCGAAAATAATCATTACCGGCGGATGAATCTATTTTATTAATTAGATCTTTTTCCTTCTGGCGGTATATAAGTGTGTGTTTTTATATTATTTTAACTTGACTATTTATATTTGAGTGACGCGAGTCACTGTATGTGGTAGTGTCAGTTATAAGATAAAAAGTTTAAAATACAAAACATTTTTAGTCCGTAAGCAAGTCCGTTAGTAAAAAATAATGTTTCTATTTCTTATCAGTATAGAACTTTAATGAAATAGTTACACTTCTAGTTTAATTGTCATAAACAATTATTTAACCCATTGTTGACCCGAGAGCCCAAAATTCAAGGTCATACCTGTCAACTCTTTGAGCGGACAAACAAAACAATTGTGAATGGTAAACGCCTTCGAAGTATTTTTTGCAGTGTTGGATATATGTAGTCCCACATAGGTTCATTTTACTATATTGTTACGACGATCAAATGGTAAAAATATATTATTGAAAACACTTATCGGCAATTTTGAAATTGCACATTTATCCATAGTAAATGAAACCAATAAGCATACCAAGTTTTTGCAATATATATTGTGTTAAATATGAAAATGATCTCCATTTATTGAAGAATATCCTTAGATAGATAGATGAAGAATAAATTATATATATATTGTGAGTAGTTTTACGATAGCACATAAAAGAGTTCAGCCATGAGCATATTTTTTAACTGGGAAAATGACATAATTTAATAAAAATGACATATTTTTAGAAACATTTGTCTTCAAAATTTCATTAGCTAAAATTTGTTATATATTACCCTAAATCTTCTTTGTAATTCGTATACACACAACTGATAAACATTGAAGGATGGCAATTATATTTTATTTTGTAAACGAACAGCCCTTGTTTGATTTGTTATATAAACAAACGAACAATTTAATGTATAAAGAAAGGTGTTAGAATTTTTTACAAATGCTACTCAATTGAAAAATATATATATTATATTATTGTCATCCAAGTTTTTCACAAGTTTTTCATAAGCAAACGGATATGTTTACAATACATGTTCACACAGCTAAGCAATCATTTGTAAACAACAGCACACCATTGATTAATACATAAACAAACAGATGTGTTCATAAAAGCCTTGGAAGTATTTTTATGAGTGCTATTTTATTGAATAATATTTTTTTGTAACAATTATTTTATGTAAGATACATGTATTCGTAATTATGAATAATATCTTTTATAATTATTGACGGTCTTTAAATAAAATGCTTTTGAAGTTGATTTGAATTTTACAGTTCGTTTTTTGTTATTACCATTATTACATTCACAAATAAAGTTTTTTTTTAGACTAGTAAAATGTTCCATGAACAAAGTTTACAATTATTTTTAGAATACTTGCTCTTAGCAGATAAACGTAACATTTTTTTTATTCTTTATATGTTTCGTAGATTATGTATGTATAAATGGAAGCCCCATTTTAGAGAGTACTATGTTAGTATATGAAAGAAAAAAAAATATCCGTGTTTTTTTTTAATAATTTATAATTTTATTTTTACAAAAATTATACCACTTTTTTCCGAATTCATTAAAGTAAGTTATAAAATAAAAAGATAATTAGTTTCACTGTAGCAATTTTTCTTCCGTGTGCAGGTGACAACATATTGATTCGACACTTCACTTTTTTTTCGCAACGCTCATGAATTTGTTTCCAATATTTTTATGTAATTTTAATTTAAGTAACTTATAACAGCTTTTTTGGAAATTTATTGTGAGATTTTTTAAGACAAAAGTTAGTTTTTTATCTGCCATCTAAAAATTATTATTTTAACATTTAGCAATTTTTATAATCTCTTAAAATGTGTGGTTATAATATATAATATAGGTTTAATTTCCCTAATTAGCTGATAACTAAATTTTGGTGTTGCACCTATTGCGAATTTAACCTGTTGTGCGTCTTCTACATAAATTCTATTTGTAAATTGGCAACTAATAACTGCCATCACATTTTATCAGTATTATCTTGCGTGAATTAAACAGAATATTTCCACTCCTTCCCAAATTGTTTTCCTATTGCAGTTATAAGATTACAATGTAGAAGGATGTTCATGGGGTAGATCCTCTGGAATAGGATTATAAGAGGTATCAAATTTTCCTTCTTTGAAACTTTGAAACCAATGCTTGACTATGTCACACCTTAATTTTCCTCGCCCTGAACAGAATTTATAAATTTAGAGCACCCTAAATTCTTTTAAATATATTTTTACATTTTGTTTGTTCTTTGCTTTCCTACACTAGCTGCTAACTGAAAGGAGAGATCGAACACCACATTGTTTATATACCCATACGAGAGGTGTTTGAGAAATTTCTGTGATTTTCTACAAACCGCTGCCGTATTTATTAATTTTAAATCTAATATTGTTGTAAATCATGGATACCTCTGTAGTTTTTATTACAATTGAATTATTATTAAAGGTTACGCCAAATGAACTGAATAGTTATGTGTTCTAATGCAGGTAGTACAGAAGTTGGGTGGTTGCAACAGAGTAACAAACCAGAATCAATGGAAGACAATTGCTGTCAAGATGGGTTTCCATTCTGGTACCAGCACTATCACAAACCTTTGCAAGCAGGCCTATAAGAAGTAAGTTTAGTTAAATGCTATAGTCTATAATTGGTTTACTATACATCTTGGAAAACAAATGAATGTAATTTGTTATTTTTTTAAATTGAAATTTTTTTCACATATAACCTAAGTTCATGTCTAAACAGTATGAGAAGAGGAAAGTGAAATAGCTAATAAGCCCCTAAACTATAAAAATTACTAACAAGTACAGCGGATCCTAATTATAACATGGATTTGGGGTTTGTCAAGTAGACCCGAACTATAAGTTAAACTGTAAAAGGGTTTTTGTGTCCTTTTTACTAGGTTTTTAAAGTACAAACCGGATGATCCTTATACTATATTTTGTACACTAATAGAAGGTGTTACGAACCAAAATACAGGGTAATTTTTATCCGGAAAAAAAAACACAATTATTTAAGGAATAATAAAAGCCATTCTTAGGATGCTACTGCTGCTTTATATATATAAGCAATTCCTCATCAAAGTAGCAATTAAATATTTACAAATATATTTTCTATATAAGATCATAAACAGCTAATTTAGGAAATTAAGTGTAAAAGAGTCTTGTTCTAAACTTAAAATAATTTTGTTTTGATTACATAGTAAAATGGATTTGTGATTCCTGAATAATTGCTGATCAACCTAAATATCATTTGTTCTATAAGCATGAATTTGAGGAGTTCACAGTTTAAATGTTGAGTACATTAAAATGTAAATAAAATATATAATGACATATTTGACTGGGTTTCTGCACTTATTAAAACATTGAATATCACTGTTTTTTAAAAATTCATAGCGTGATTCAGCAATTTCTGTTGAGAATAATGTGATTTTTTCAGCTCTCATAATTATTTCCTTTTATAACCACTGATTCTATTTTATCCTTAAATTGGCATTAAAAAATTTTTTTGGCAGGTTCCTACATAGTTTTGAGGATTTTTACCGCAAGCTGGGTGTGACATTGGTGGCGCATCCCCGCGGTGGACGTACACCGCCATCAGGTCGCAGCCTCATCCGGGATCGAGACCGTGCGCCGCCTAGCACTGCGCAGCCTGCCGCTGCTGCGGCTGCACCTCCATCGCAAGCCGCATCCACGGAGTCAGCGACAATAAAGGAGGTGCGTAAAATGTATTCTACTTCTTCAGTCGTGTATTACTGGTCATAATATGTAAAAGGTGGGTCTTTGTTTCTGGAGAGTAATGGTATTTTTGCAATGTTTCACCATTTTTAGTTTGCATATGCATTGAATTGTGTTCTTATGGATGCGTCCTTGCCTTGAACAAATCTATGCAATGTGTTGGTGCTTGGGCTCCGGCTTTTTGCCTTTCACTTGGCCTTGTAATATAAGCCATTTCAAGGAGTTTTTGTTTCTAGTAATGTGGCCAAAGAACTTTGCTATCTGTAGCCATATTGTTGTTGGAAATTTTTCTTTGATTTCAAGCTCTTTCATGATGGATACATTAGTGCGAAACATCTTCCAGAGTATATTAAAAAACATCTCCAGCATCACTCCTCCAGTGTATTTACCTTCCGATGGTCTTTCACTTCTAGAGACCAGTTTTATGCTCTGTAGATGAAGATTAGGGTTAGGCATCAAGTGCCTAGTCCTAATCTTTATTTCAATTCAAACGAATCCTTGGTTTTTTTTTGGTATTCATCTGTCTTTCTAGATCTTCTCGACCCTTTTTACCACAGGTCAAGTGATAGCGTACCATCTTGATTTCTTCTTCACAGCTACAAATATCATTTGTGTTCTGTGCTGCCTGGTCTACTATCATGATCTGTATTTTTTCTCTGTTAGGAGCAAGTCCAAAGTTAATGACGACAGTTATTGTAAAATGTATCAATCACATTATCATTTTATTTGACAATTGTTTAATTTTGAACAGTAATCCGTAGTAAGTTAGTAAGTTATCATCTTGATAGAAATTTGAAAAGCATTTTCAAAAATATTACTTTATTGAAGAGTTATTTTGTAAATTGTACTTGAGTGTTAAGATGACTGCTGACGTTTTAGCGAACATTTCATTAACATTATGAAATTTATTGTTATTGAAGCTATTATTCGACAGTTCTATTTATTATTTGACAGTTCTATTTACTATAGCTATTATTTGACAGTTCTATTTATTATAGCTATCATTTGACAGTTCTATTTATTATTTGACAGTTCTATTTATTATAGCTATTATTTGACAGTTCTATTTATTATAGCTATCATTTGACAGTTCTATTTATTATTTGACAGTTCTATTTATTATAGCTATTATTTGACAGTTCTATTTATTATAGCTATCATTTGACAGTTCTATTTATTATTTGACAGTTCTATTTATTATAGCTATTATTTGACAGTTCTATTTATTATAGCTATCATTTGACAGTTCTATTTATTATTTGACAGTTCTATTTATTATAGCTATTATTTGACAGTTCTATTTATTATAGCTATATTGTAATTTATAATTAACTCGTTTCAGGAAAAATCTGCATCAGAGGTTACTACTAAGGTTTCTACGTCAAGAGCAGCTAAAGACAAGGACAAGGAAGCAGAGAAGCCAAAGGAAAAGGATACTCCTGCGAAAGAAAAGGAGAGAGAAAGTAAAAGCATTAAGAGTGAAAAGATCAGCACTAGTGATGAAGATAGTGGAGACAATCAACCACTGGTTACTACAGTTAGGTAAGCTACAAGTCATTTTGTATATGCTGATGAAATAATATTTTCATGTAAGTAAGGAAAGAACTAAACTTTATTTGCACTTGTATTGCACTAATACATACACAAATAAGTTATAAATATTCCATATATTATATATGGAGAAATTGAATATAGATGCAAATAATTTTTTGTATCACAATGTATTTTAATTGTATATTAACTCCTTTCGGTCATAGTGGTTCTAGACAAGTGTGTTAGACTAAACGTAGAGCCACTTTGGTTGGTGTCAGAACATACACAATTATTTATTTTTTGAAAATCCTACTAGTTTACTTAAATAATTTTATAAAAAATTGAGACATGAAATGTTTTTACATAATTACTGCCAACAGAATCTTCATAGTCACCATACTAACTCACTTCTTTACTCTTAGCTTTTGTAAGATACAGTATGTTTTTATATATAATATTATATAATATACAATATTAAAATGCAATAAATATATATTTAGAAAATATATTTTAAATTGTGATCGAACTGTGCCACGAAATTCTTGTACTATAACCATAAGAAGGTTGAGTTAAGAATAAGACAGTTGAATAAAAAATAAATTTAAAATTTATATGAATTGAAGACAAAAAATTAGGTGAATCGTTAAAAGACTGTTATTAAATTTATACATTAAAACTATTAGCTTCCCAGCAACTTTATTCATTACAATCGTCTGCTCTTTTTAAGTACCACTATCATTGGTCACTGTCTTACACCACTCTTATTACTTCTTTGCTTTACTTGCATTTTTATTGAGACTTCATTAAGTGTTTTATCATATCTCAGAAACCTTTGAGATAATTGGAGTTGTAACCAGAGTTTAAAGGAGACTAGCAAAAATGGGCCTTGCTTTACTGAAATAGACTGTAATTAAAAGAAAACTGGTGTTTTTAGAATAAAGAAACCAAGCACTGATCTAGAATTAAACAAGAGCAAAAAGTGAAAGAAAATTTGTAATTATAATAGAAAGCAAAAAAATCTTTTAATGGGTATATTTTATGTTTTTCATATTTCAAGAATTGTTAAACATAACAAATAAAACCTTACAAAATACATAATAATTTTTTTAGAAAAGATTACGAAAAGTAATCAATATTGATCGCTTGTTAAATTATAGCCATTTCCTAAATAAGTTAAAAATAATCTGTTAAGTGACGGTGATATTAGTTCCATGTTTTATGAAAATGAATGGGTTGTTTGCTCTTTCCGAGTTTTACGTGGCTTTTTCAAAGCTCCTATAGAGCCTGAAAGTTTTATGAATTACTATGTAATGGACACAATGAACAATCTGCACTTTGTTTCACCATGATGTTACAAAGAATTCTATAAAAATAGCATGTGTAAAAGTAACTATACTTTTTATAAAAAAATACAAGTTATGATTTAAATATAAGTTTTTAGGATCTTATTTTCATAATTTTCTCCATATAATAGTGTTATTTTTATACTTGTAAGATCCGCACCCAATACTACATATATTTATTGGAATAAACGGCCATGTCACATGGCACCATATGTAAATATTTTGAAATTGCACATGATGGGCATAATTGACATACAAACGGGAGAAACTTTTACATATCTTGTCATCTCCTTCCATTTCTTATTCGAGGTATGCTACTATTTCTTGAACTATATATTCTATTGGTCAGTTGTTTCATAAACATTTACCATGTCACGTTCAACTTGGATGGGGAATATTATAAATTGCTTGAATATATTTCAGGTCAGAAAAAGGAGAGGCAGAAAAAACAACGGAGCGTTCAGCAAAGACAGTAAAGAATATCAAAGGGAGTACAGGTGCTGAAAGCAAACGCGGTGGGCGAAAGGATACTGGCACAAGTCACGGCGCTCAGCGACGCAATGTTAAGGGCCGCCAGACCAGTCGGGAGCCGCCACCCGTTGCTACCAAAGGTGGGGAGTTATTTTTGGTCATCATTTATTAACACTTGCAGATGTTGTGCCGATCGTATTTGGGGGATATAATTTATTTTTGGTTATTTTGAACTTATTTTGCAATTCCTATGTTTCTCTATAGTACCGTCATATAAGGCAAGATAAAGACTAAAACTCGAAATGAAAGTAGGAAAGTTAGAAATTACTAAAAATTGTAGAGCATAAAATTCTATAGAAGTGTTTGGATTCCATGCAATTTTTGTATGATTAACTGATAATATGCGAAGAGTGGAAGAGTGCAACTGTTCCACAGATTACAATACTAGCGAGCAGATGACTCATAAATTATCAGATACTATGTAACAAAAACTAAAAATATACTTACTTTTCTTTCCTTTCGTCATAACCTATAAGAGATCAAGCGAAATTGCATATGTTTCACTTGTTTATCGCCTTAATTTACCGTGTGATCAGGAAGCCATATTGACAAGCTGCATTGATTACATCGTTGAATTTGATGTTGCATTTATTATTTCGAAATCTACGTACATTATTTTCAAAAATGGTTAAATGTGGTGTCTCTAAGAGGGATAGCGTTTCACAAACAAAATTCCCAGGTATACGAGTACATATTATAGACATGTAACATATTATGTTGATTATTTCGATTCACATTTTTCTTATAATTTATTGTGAAATAGATTTATAATTCATTAAGGACTCCAAATTTAACACATTGTCTAATTGGGTATTTGACTAAATTTTTTTTATTTCATTAATCATAATTTCAAGGTACAAGCTGATGAAAAGCGAAACATTTTTTTAATAATCTTAAAAATTGACTGAGTTATAAAAGTTTAAATTTAATCTTTAGACAGGGATGGGAATACTGTGTTGTGAGGTCATTTTTAATATTGCACATTATATTTTACAAGAGGAAAAGTGACAGGGATATACCCAACCCTAACCGTATCTTCAAATTTAGAAGCCTATAACTGGCTTATTTTTTAATCAATTTTTGAATTTTTTTCAAGACTGGTTTTTAATTAACTTATATTTCACAATATTGTACGAAAAATATCAAAATTTAGAATGAGTCAACTACTGTATTGTTAATATAGTCACAAATATATTTTAAACTTACTTTCTTATTCTAATAAAGTGACAAATTTTGTAAGTCGTTATTCGTTTAAAGATACTCAAATGCAAGGAGTGAATTTTTACTATAAATATAAAATTATGTATTTTATACTTTCGCTTGCAACTTGACGTGATGTAGGAATACTTGGTTTTTAGCTATATTAGCTAGTTAGGAAATGATCAATATAAATAAACATATTTATTGGCAATGGGTTGTGAACTACTTGTCATCATTAAAAAATTAATTTGCAAGTTTGACAAATATTTATATAAGAGCGCCGTGCCTGTATTATTTAAGGAGGATTGGATTTTAATATAAATAAGGTTACATTATTTTGATTATAACACATTTCATGCTTCTCATTACATACAGTTACCTACTTGTGCAAATTTAGCTAAATGTTATCCAATATGGGGTTTTTTTGCTGGCAGACTTATTCAGGTAAGTGTTTAAGCATATGAAGATTTATGTTTAATCTTTTAAATCTATCTTTTAGTTTTTAATATCATTTTCCTTATTCAAAAGGACTTTTCAGTTCTAGTATACAGTATGTATATGTAGGAAAGTTCGCCACTTCAATCACCTGTCCATTAATCATGTGTAATCCGACAATATGTTATTTTCTTAAATCAGTTGCTTTGTTTGTAAAATAATTAAAGTTAAAATTATTTATGAAATCATAATTAAGTTGTAAATTAACACCTTATAACGATTACATTAAATGTCAGTTTGACAACGTAGTACGCCTATTGTAAACTGTCAAGTGTCAAAATGAAATGTCACTTATCGGTTTCAAAAAACTAAGAAACATGCGTACATAGTAATTAAAATACAAATTATTTTGTTTTAGAGTGTATTTACACTTACCTAAATTTTACGTACTCAACGCACTTTCACAACTGACGATAATTATTTTGACTTTAGTTATGAAATGATAATAACTAGACTTTGCTGTTGCTATTTCAGATAGTATTCGGCGTACATTTTGAGGGCTTCACCAGTATTATAATGGCATATATTAATACAATGTCTCTGGTATTCACCACCACTAAAACATGACATATTCGTAATTCCACTCGCTCGATATCGCAAAAAAAAATTTTTTAACAATAACTAGCATTAAATTATACTTGGCATTAAACTGTCATGTTAAAACTAAACTTTCAAAAGTTGGTCGATGCTAGATGTGCCAGGGTGCCATATTAAATAATAAATAATTCACAATTAATGAAACTATGATGTAGTATTATTTCTACTTTCTTTAATTTCTTTACCACAACCTAGGTTTCGTTGTATTACAACATCTTCAGGTGGGATATTAGCAAAGATCTTTGCTACCTAGAAATTCATTTTCTACAAAATTAACGCCAAATATATTCAACAAATAAATAATTCATAATGTTTGAATTTGAAATAACAATTAAAATTAATATTATATTATCAATAAGAAGCGAATAATAATTTATCTAGACAAATGAAAAAATAACGTATTAATACTTATTCCGATAAGTTTATTTTAAAAATCGATTATAACATTTTTTATAATCTTTGTTATTTGAGCAAATAATGCATGGATGTTAAAGATTTTCAAATGGCAATAATTTTGATTTACGAAATGTAAACAAAATTGGCCTTGAAATTTAATTTTGCTATCCTTTCTTTTTTTCTGACCTTTTTATGTAAAACTATGTAAATGAAAGGGGTAGTTAGACAAGTCAAATTAACCATCGATCGCTAATAAGAGTAATCATGCAATATTGCCACGTTTCTTATGTTTATGAAAATATAAGATAAAGGTTGATGCATTTCAATGTTAATGACATGACAATTTTCAAATATCAAAATGTGTTATGATTTAAAAAAAATTGTTTATTGAAATTTATCCATGATGCACTATTATGGATTGAAGTGATGAACTTTCCTTCTTTTACATACTGTATAAAAAGATATAAATATAAGCGTGAATATAATTTAACCGACTTTATCCTACATTTTAAAAAAAGGAGTTTTGTTTATATTTATTACTTTATTTGCTTTATAGCAGTAGAGAGTCGTCCCAAGGCTGCATCGGAGCCAAATAAACGGTCAAGCGAACGTGACAAGCAATCGCGCGAGAAGGAAACTCCCTCCCGCAAGCAGGCCTCCACGGATAGTGACAGCTCTGGCAGGGGCAGCAGGTAGTATGGCCATAGTCATTTCCTCATTTTATACTTTGCTAATAATTATTGTTTAAACTTTCTATTTATAACTCTACAAGACGATCGTAAAATTTTGGGATATTTCAGGATGTCACAGGATACAGTTGAGCCAGATGAAGTTGAAAGTTTGCCATTGAACTCCACTTATACTGTTCAATGCTAATATTATAGCGAAAATAAAACCCATTTGAATTGTTGGAAAATTCATAGCACAAAATTACCTATAATGATATTCCTGATCAAAATATGTGTCGTCCAGCTGAAAGGTTATTTTCAGAGGCTGTCAATATGTATATGAGACTAAAAGTAAGTCTGGTAAGTTCCTTTGGCGACGCTATCAAAATCGGTCCGAGATACTTAAAATTGATGACGTATGCCAAACATAGGTGTAGTAAAGTTACTCCAAAAGTCGATCTCATGAAATACTAAAATATTTAAACTTTAGTCAACAAGTTATTTTAACAAAGTAACTCAGCATAGTAGAATATACTGGGTATTATAGAGCATACACTTGTGTGACTTTTTGCCATTTACATCATCATTTGGTACAGTCCATAGCACAGTAAATAAAGCGTGCGCCTGCAAAAGGGTTCCAAGTTTGAATACCTGTAAGATGTTTCAACATTCATAAATTGTTGTATCTAATTGAGAATGATTTGTATCACTTTGGGTTTGGCTGAGATACCTTAGGTTTGACTAAGTTAGTTAGTTTGACTTTGCTTATAGGTTACTCTGAAAATTGAGAGAGTACTTAAAGCTGAAAGGCAGCCAGGATGATATATTTAATTATTTCTTATTAACATTTTAATGAGAGAAAGAAATCTCAAAACTTAAAATAATACTTTTAGACCTATAACGCAATATTTAAAATATATATCAAAAGGGGTCGTCCATTGTGTTAAAATTGAGAGAAAAAGTTTATAAGCATTTGGAGTGCCAAAACAAAGGTTTCAAAGATAAGGATGTCGAACTTACTAAAATGGATAAATGTATATCATATCAGTATATGGTTTGGAAATGCCAATATTGTGATAATATCCATTGATTTCAATATGAAAAAAGCATTATTTAGAATATTTTTACTAAGAAGAATAAAAAACTGTCCGAAAAATATAGAAAACTCAAGTACGAAAAGAGTTTTAAGTTTAAGATATTTGTTTGACAGAGGTGCGACAAACTACCAAAGTAATCTTTCTATATTTTGGGCTACTGGTTCTAGACTGACTTAAAATGATGCATAGCGCAATCTTGTTTCTGTAGCTGAGCCAGTTGAATTTGAATGTAGAGGTCAATTAGATGTTAATGTTTGAGCAGGCTTAGAGCTTTTGTTTTCTTCCTTGTTTTTATAACACTTAGCTTTTAAATCTGTTGCCATCTTGTTTTTTCTCGATGCATTGTCTTTTTAAATTTTTTTTTATACAGATCAATCTACTAGCACTAAACTTAAACAATTAAAAAAAAGAAAATCAACTGAATATTGAAATTGAACTATATATTTAATTTGGGCGATACGATCGCATATTGCATTATGGGTGGTATAACATTCTGTCATCCAATGAATCATAAGATTACGTTACAATTCATTAGGCTAGAATACATTTTTTTCTTTCTATACAAAATGTCAATTTTTAGTTCTAATTCTCAAATTAGGGTTATGCAAAACTCATTCTCGGGGTTTTTAAAATATTTTTATTTTCTTTAATAAAAAAATTCAAATATAGTACCGTTTAGTATAGCTAATTATAATATACCTATTAAGAAACTGAATTTTTGCATATGTCAATCTTTATTGTTCAAATCTTCATTGAATTTTTTTCATTCTGTTTGCAGATGTGCAGTAGCCAACAAGAGTACGCCTAGCCGCCGTAGTCAAAGTGCCAATTCAGCCAGCAGCACCAACACGGTTTCCTCTAATAGCAGTAAGAAACCTAAGAAGAGAAAGGTTACAGGGTATGTATTTGCTTCAACATTTATTTAGCTATTAGATTCATCGTAGTATTGTTAGATTTAATATTTGTCCATTCCAAAAATGTGCTGTTCGCCTATAGCATTCCTGGCATTTTTAAAAAAAAATGTTAAAAGATTTCAAATAACAATAACTTTATATAGGTTTTATATTTGCAATTTACTTTTTTAAAGTGGAAAATCGTCTGTCATTAGTCACTAAAGCTATTAGTCATTTAAACAAAATTTAATACATTACTACAATTAATCATATGCAATACAATTTGCCATTGTTTTTTACTCATATATACTTAAAAATGCTAAAGAAATCTTTTTTTTTATGTCATTTGCTCTTGTCTCAAAAAAAAACTGTATCTCTTCTAAAAATTATCCAATTTTAATAATTTTTTCGGTGTATTCTTAATAAAAACTTGTACAAGGATAATAAAATACAAAGAAATTTATTGAAATATATATTGTGAACAAAAATTATAACAAAAACTGAAATCAAGATCACATCGTCATTTTCGCAGTCCGGTACATCCTCCGTATCAGCAAAATAATTGTTAGCATCACTATTATCACTATCACTCAAAATTTGCATTACGCCAAATTGTGAGCGCACCACAATGTCACTCCCACTATCACTTTCTTCACAACTTGAAAAATTATCATTTTGAATCGAATTATTTTCGTATTCCGACATAATGGGTTAAAAATTTTCTTTTCCTGGCTCCTTTTTATATTGTAATTACTAATATTATAATTTGAACTTTATGTAACACGTAGAAAGATAAGAAATTAGCGACCTCCCCTACCGCGCACTAAACAGCAACTGATTTCGTGAGCGCCATCGCGCTCGTGGCATATTTAGTTAGTACGCACACAAACTTTCTGCCTATAAAAATTCTCAAACGGTTAAGGAATGTTTCTACCTATAAAAACTCTAAGTTAATTTACACAAAATGCAATACTGGCATGCACGGAACTGATTAGACTAACAATAGCCAGTGAAATAAATAACTTGAATAAATAAATCTTTGTTTAAATTATATAATGACAGGTCACAGCAATCGGAGACTAACAAGGGTGGCAGTAACACTATCAATGCTGTGGTCGGAGACAAACTCAAGGTCTACTATGGACCCACGCACTCTGAGTCTAAGGTGAGTATTTGACTAGAAAGAATATGAATTAAATGTAAGATTACAGTTATAGTTACATATTAAAGTTATTGATTTCATTCTCTTGTATTATCATAATCAAGTGACAAGTAAACAACGAAACAAACAAAACAATGCGAATCTGAGTTTGACCCTTATTATGTGTTTGAAGTTCCTGAATTCTATGAAAAAGAACTATTAAAATAATAAGAACATTGCCTTTTTGTATAAATTATATGCATTCCAACAGTACACACTGCTCACCCACAATGACTTGTCCTACGAAAGATGGTTTCTTTTTACAAAATCTGTTAAGTGCTAGTAGAACTCGTGCTACAAAAATTTTGTAATCACAGGTGCATATGAACACTTACAGATGCATAGAATTTATATTAAACTATTTACAAATGTTAATAAATATTGGTAAATTTTTAAAATACTACTAGATATAGAATTTTGTATATATTTGGCATTAATTTTGTAGAAATTCATTATTCACAATTAAATGAGACTATGTGATGTAGTATTATTTCTACTTTCTTTAAGTTCTTTACCACGACCTAGGTTTCGTTGTATTACAACATCTTCAGGTGGGCTATAAGCAAAGATCTTTGCTAATAGCACGTTGTCTGTCGTCTGTAGTACTTCGTTGTCTGTCGTCTGTCTGTCTGTCTATCAAGATCTTGTTTCTTAGGAACTGTGGAGATGTCAAGAAATTAATATCAAATACTTAGGCGTACGGCTCTTTGGAGTTGTAAAAAAATTAAGCTTCAAAGTCAGTGCAATAAAAAAACCCAAAAAATATGGCAATTTATGCTGCATTTTTTGATACCCGCAGATAAATCAAAACCTATAGGGTACTTCCCGTTGACCTACTACTACATCGCATAGTCTCGTTATACGTAATGTATAATATAAAGACATTGTAGGTAATGTATTTTAAAAAATTAAAATTTTGTAAATAGTTTAATAGGACTATTAAATTCTACATAGCAGCATACATTCTACAATTCTACATAATTTCTTGTAAACAACAATACTTGATTGATTAGATATGTAAACCTATGGATGTATATAAGGCAAGGCGGTTGAAGTTATTTTTACAAATTGAATAAATATTTTATTTATTTATAGTAATCATTATGTGTATCTTATATCCTCACCCAAGTGTTTCACACAGATGTGTGATTGTTTGTAAACAACCGTTTTTTAATTGTTTTCTTATATAAACAAAGGTGTCCCGTGTTTACAAAAGCATTGGAAGTTATTTTTACAAATGCTATTTTATTGAGTAATTATATTTGTTCCAGAGAATTGTCTGTGTATCTTATATCTTTGTATCCCATAATTATTAACAATTTATGAATAAACTGCTTTTGAAATTGATTCTAATTTTACTCTGATTCTAATTTTGCTCGTTTTTCTGTTAATATCATTATTACATCCACAAATAAAGCTTTTCTTTAAGGGAAAAAATAAATTTGTTTTTTAATAAAATAGTCTTTGAAGTAAAAAAATATGGTTTTGTATGGGTTTCCTTTAGAAAAATTCTTTCATTTAACATAATTTGTATAAAATGTACCGTGGACAAAAAACAGTTTATAATTATTTTTAGAATACTTGCACTTATCAGATAAACGTAATATTTTTATTATTTTTTATGTGTTATGAAAATTATCTATGTATAAATGGAAGTATACAATTCTAGTCATAAATACTGTTTACTCGATTTTAGAGAGTACTATGGTAATATATGAAGAAAAAAAACTTCTATGCTTTTTCTTGAATGACTATCATTTTATTTACACAAAAAAAGCGGTATAATTTATACCACTTTTTTTAGAAACTACATCAAATTCATCAAAGTAAGTTGTAAAATAAAAACATAACTAATTTCACTCCAGCAATATTTTTTCCGTGCGGCGGCCAACGACATTTCTATTTGATACATCTCTTTTTTTTTATAAAGTTTATGAATTTTTTTGAGTATTTGTATATAATTTGGATTTATATAACTTATAACATTTCTTTTAGAAATTTATTTGAGTTTTTTTAAAAGAAAAATTAGTTTTTTATCTGCCATGGTTCACAAAATATTGTCAAATGATTTAAAAACCGGTTAGAAATTGGTTTTTTGAAATCTTACGTTTTTTAATCCGTTTATATATTCGTAAATAAAAAAATTATTGTTATACAACATTTAGAAAATTTCATAATTTTTTCAAAAATGTATGGTTATAGATAGAATAGATAGAAGTAATTTCCGCAATTAGTTTTAAATTTGGCAGAATTTCACTTGTTCCAGGCCCTTTGTGTCTATTTGTTGTTAGCACCTGGGCCCTAGAGGGTTTGAAAAAATTAATTCGGTCCCTAATATTTTGCGATATAAATATTGCTAATTTTAAAAGTTATACATCGAACAATTTTTAAGCAAAACTACTGACAAATAGATGGACAATTTTTCCTTTTGAGGTATGGTCTCTTAAAATTAAAGTTTTGTCAGATATATGTGATGTATTGCTTCGTCATTGGTGTTTGTTCAGTTGAAGATGATGTACAAGAGTAGAAAGAATTATGTATTTATAAAGCGAGCTGTAATAAATCCAACATATTCCTGGAGAGCAGGTGACATACGAGGCGAAGGTGATTGAGGTGAGTGGACGAGGCACAGACACCTTGCTTCGCGTCCATTACACGGGCTGGAACACACGTTACGATGAGTGGATCCGCCCTGCACGTATTGCCCTCAACATCACACATGACCAGGGCAAGAACAAGCATAAGGATAAGGTAAGGAAATGTAATACATTTCCTCGGAAAATCTTTATGAAGAGATGTATAAATACAGATGAAGTTTTTTCAATATATGTCCCAAGTATCAAAATACAATTCTACAATACATTTTGTTGCTTGTATTGTGAAGCCAAAATCTATTATGTATTGTAAATATTCTGTCAGATAACATGTAAGTATATACTCATTAAATTTAAAGTCTAAGACATATTTGGATATTAAACATCTGAAAATGCTTAGTCACAGCGTCGTATCAAATCTCTTCTCTGCTTTTGTGTTCGAATCCACTAAATTTTCTCATTGCAAAATTAAAAACTAATTTTTACTTTTACACAACAAGAATTAAGACAATATTTATAATTACCCAAAAATTTAAGTTGATTTGTATATGGGGTTTTTTGTACATCCATCGCATTACAAAACTACTAGATTGGTTAGGATGAAATTTTGTATTTCAGAGTATTTCGTAAATGTTTGTTTTTCCATTTTTCAAGTTTCAAAATATTGGGTACCTATTGCATATAACAAAATTTGTTTTTTCAAAAATGCTTCAAAGATTTCATTCAGATTTTGATAAAAGTGATGTTAATAAAAGTGATTAAAGCAATCCCTAAAGACTGATTTAGGGATTGCTTCGACCTAGAGTATTGTAAATCAATCTGTTTATTGCAGGAATTTTTTAATGGTTTGTTCAGTCTTTATGAACGCTCTCCGAACTCTTGTCAATATTAAGTTGTATTCGATTGTCATTTTTTTTTAGTTCTGATATCCATTACTATTAGATCCCCGTGTCTTCTTTCATAATGGATTGATGGATATATCAATTCTCAGTTTGTAATACTTAAAAAAATACCTGACTGAAAAGTTTAATTTTTTTGTGGACTGAGACCTTTTCTGACTGTTTTCAAGACTCACTCAAGACTTTTGGAGATCTTTGGGCTGTTCTCAATTTGACTAAGGAAGTGCATGTCTAGATCACTAAACTAATTTTTTATCACACTGTGGACTCTCGAGCTCCATTTAAATGAAAAAATTTTAATCTGGAGACACATACAAGTACATGGCACAACTCTTCACTATAATAGATACATTATCATTATTACTATCATAACTTAAGTGCTTGTATTTATTGGCAACATTTAAAGAAATTAAATCATTTGAAATATAGAGAAATTATGTGTTAATAAGATCATAGGCAGGTATTGGTAGCATCTGACGCTTCACATTTTAAATCATTATTATTTTAATATCAAATATGACATTTTACTTCAGAGTTATTATTTTATAAATTACTTGGCAGAAAAAGATAAAATACAAACCGCAATACATCGCATTTCAAGTAGAGATATATACACAGAATCCCATATTTATATATACATAGCAGCAAATTAAACAAATTTATGCAATCATTTTGAAGTGTATTGTTAACAATAATTTCTCAAAATTTATATTTCAATATTTTCATATAAATTTTAAACAATATTTATAAACTTAATGTGTTATCAAAATAATAAAGAAATATGACTTATGTTTGTCGTAGCAAGTGATAAGTAGGTTATGTTTATAACCCATATATAAATAAGTTGTGTTGCATAAAATACACAATATTGAATTTATGGAATTACACTACAATTATAGCGGTAAAAAACTGATATACATATGGAATATATGTACAGAAATAGTGCAAAAATTTAACTTTAATATAATAAAAATACCATTTTGATTGAGGAAAATTGAGATAGCTGTGTTTCAATATTAATTTTTAAATTATGTTACTACAGATAACCCGAGGAAAAATTAATATAAATTGAAAATAACATAATTTCGAATTAACTTCAGTGACAAAAGTCTCATTATGTTGGTTAGAGAAAATATTAACTAAATATAGTTCTATGTAGGTATACAATCGTTATATGTTGCTGCTATGGATTGTGATTACAGGAGCGCATGTCAACTAGCAGTAAGAGGGCACGAGCTCCTCCCTCCGCTAGCAAGCCGCACACGCGTAACCGTACTGGTTCCAATGCTACAACGGCCTCCAATAGCCAACATACTGGTACGTGTTTCAGCACCTCATAAGTACGCCTAAGAATATGCTTCCTAGATTCATTAAGGACATATTTACACAATACTGCTACTCGAGAATGAATATTTACTAGTCATAAACTCACTACTGAACGTGCAGCAACGCAGCATGTGCAACAATTTTAAAGGCCATTCTCCATATTTTGAACGCTTACATTATATTCTAGGTAAAATGAAAATATCTGTTTTTATAGTTTTATTTATTTTGTAATATTAAAATTACAAAGATACAACAAAAACAAATATTGATATTATTTATTATTGTCTCATTTGGGTTTCATCCATTGACCAAGCCAGCTGACCAGAATGGCTGGGTACAATCATTTTATCTTCCATACACAGCTTTATTGAGGTAGCAATAACTTGTGACTATTAATTAATGTCTACTTGCCTATTGGCATGTACTTTGGTTGGTCTAATTGGTTTCTGCCATGTTATACTTTTACCTGAATAAGAATTTAAACAAAAAAGTGACTTCTCTAATGCTTTCTAAAGCCATTCGTCTGCTTCCTTCATCCTTTCCAGTATGGGTGTAGCCTAAAAGTAAATAACTTAGGATCCATTTAATAATAAATGTGACAATTCAGGGTCCATCAATTTTTTACCAGCCTGTTGTAAGCTAATATAGCCTAGAATAAAAACTATGTCTTTTTAACAAATCGTGACAAATATTAGTGGATGCCGCCTTAAAGCCACCTCTCATCACATATCGAATGTTAGAAAATATTATTGTACTTAATAATACCTTAATTAATAAAACCTACAATAAATGTCGTATTCCTTGTTCATATGTGCAGTTGAAAGAGTCATCAATTTTTTACTTTAGTGATCTGCAAATAAAATAAAGCAGCTAACATTTGTTTCGTAATTAGCTTTGCCATCTTTAGCAAGTATTATTACGCTAATTGTAAGATTAATACATGTTATGCCACCTATTATAAAAATTATAAAAATAAACTTTGTTCAACCCGTAGATAGTCTGATATCGGGTCTGAAAACAAATTTACACTGATGGCCCGAAGTTGCAGGTCATGTGCAATGACTTATAGATTGGCAAAAAATAATATATATGAATAAAAGATGCCTTGCAATATTTTTTGAGCAGTATTATATAAATACATATAGTAGCAAATTAGTTTATTTTACTATGTTATTGCAATGGCTAAATGTTGAAAATATATTATTGAAATCACTAGTTGGCCATATATAAATTGCATGTTTTTTCTGTAAATTTCCTGTGAAAATGAAAGTTTTTGCTATATATATTATATATGTAAATAATCCATATTTATTGAAGATTATGCTTATTTCATTTGTTGTATGAAACATCCAACAATTCACACAATTTATATACAATGAATTCACACATATTCAAGTGAGATGGTAGAACTAATTTCCGAAGTAATTATAATTATATTATATATTCGTAGTGAGAAATATTTTTTCTAGAATCAGTATATTGTGTATTTTGTGACAAAGTAACAAAAAATATGTTTCCAATCAACAATTACAAGATATTTCATGCTTTCGCTATTCAGCAAATTGTAAGTTTGCAGTGGCTATTGTGTTTGCAATAAGTGGTTTATTTAATTTGTTTTGCAATAAATGTGATGTTCTTGTATGTATTAATAATTATAGATATATTGTCAATATTCAATGTTATTGGTCAATATTATTTGCGATAGCATAAAAACATGTTTGTCATAAAAAAAATTAAAATATTTTCTACTTAGATATAAAGAAAGTTCAGTCGTGAGCATATTTTATAATTTAAAAAATTACATAATTTCATAATTAGTAAATCATCTAATAAGTATTCGTCTTTAAAATTTCATTAGCTAAAATTTAATATATGACACCCTATAAGTCGCATACACAAAGAAATTGATAAACATTGAAGGCAGAGAATTACATTTTGTTTTGTAAACAAACGGCACATGATTATTTGGTTATATAAAAACGAACATGTTTACAAAGGAGCTAGAAGTTATTTTTACAAGTGTTTTTTTATTGAATAATATTTGTTTGTAAGAATCATTGTGTGTATCTTATATCATTATCACCAAAGTGTTTCACACAGCTGCGTGATTATTTGTAACAGTACCCAATTCTTTGTTATAAAAATAAACAAACAAAAGATTTAGCAGTGACTTACAACTTTCAAAATAAATATCAGTTAATATTTCAAGCCTCGTTAACGTTTTTCCATATTATAATTAGGTAACATTCCACCGTGCAGAAGAAGTGACTGGCGTGGATATATTGAGTAAAATGATTTTGTGTGTGTGTGTGTGTGTTTGAATAAACTTGTAAATGAAAAATGTAGTGTGTCATTTAATGAATGTTAGCTAGTTTTGTTGAAACTGAAAAATATAGAAGTTTATCATTTGATTTTTTTAAATAAAAAAGTTTATAACAAATATACTGTGCTCTGGATTCAATTTTACAGTGTCCTATTACATAGGAAGTAGGTTTTTATTTTTTCTTTGTATGGATAGTATTTCGATACCCTCCAAATTTATCGCCATAATACTCCTGGCTATAATTTTCAGTTTTATAAACTATAAAAACTATCTAGTTGATAACCGTAGTTTTATGTAATATTTTATGAATTTATTTGAATGTCTCTGTATGCTTATCATAGATGCATCGGTGCAATCAGATACGGACAGCGACAGTGGTAGCGAGCAGGAAACATCACCGCCACCCCAAAAGAGACCCGCACATGATGATAAATCCAGTCCAACACCAAGCAGTGTTTGTAAAGGTATCTTTTATAAATGGCATTATTTTTTTAATAACCTTAGTGGTTGTGCTAGATTATCATAATTTTACTGTCACACGAAGTAAAGTGCAATAAAGTAAGATGCAATAAGAATATGATATCAAAATAGCTATATTTTGTAAATTACAATGTTTAAAGCCTCATTTTTTTACTTTGAAAATGACAAGGTTCGTAAATTTAAGATCCTGTTCTATGTTCATACTAAAGTAACTTGCTAGGAAAATTTAGTCATTTAATAAATGTTTGAAAACATAAGACTGATCGACGGGTTAAGTTTAAGATTTATCAGACTTTACGACGGGATTCCCTCAGTGTAATGGTTAAAGTATGTTTTGTAAGTTGTTTTAATACATTAAAAATCATATTAAAGATGATAAATGATGTTTGATTAACAATACATTATGAATCAAAATGTTATCATGCTGCACTTAATTTTGTTTCAAAAAATTGGAATAAAACCAGTGGGTTTGAAATTTTTTAATCCAACGGGCCAAAAAGTTATTTTGAGAAAAATGCGATTAAAGATTTAAGTACATGTTTTGTTTATAAAGAATTCAAGGTTAGAAGATTTTAGAAAAACTTGTTTAGTAGTTTCACACTTACCTTGTTTGCTAAATTTCTTTTGTATAAATTAATACAAAAGAAATTTACCAAATGAGACGAATGTAAAAGTTCGCTGGGAACGGCAGATTTAGGACGTACCGTTTGAACTTATTTTGCTGTAAAATGTTAAATCCAGTAAAACTTAGTGTAAAGAATTTTTGTATGACAGTTGGCAGTTACTTTTAGAAAATTAAATCCATTATGTGTTAAATGAACAAAAATAAATATTTTTTGCATCTCACACTAATATTTCCCCGTAGTGCGTATAACAACAAAAGAAAAAAGAGGAATGATTGAGTGGATATGAGTATATAGTGTGGACAGGTTTTGTTAGGTTAGATATTCAGCGTTTTAAATATATCGGGTCATAGGAAAAATTTGGCGAATGGACAACTATTGCAGTAATAGAAGCTCCCATAATGAATGGAGTTTCAGAGACTTCTTTTGTTAATTTATGAAAATGAAATGAGTTGTATGAAGAACAGACTAATTTTGAAACTGTTTAATGAACTCTTTCGGATAAGCTAATTTTCACTTTTGTCTAAAATATAAAAATAATGAAGGTAGAGTATGCTGACAAGGGATAAAAACAAATCCTGAGTTACGTAAAAATTTATTTAAATTTTCAGAAAAGCCTCCTATGGCAACCACTAGTACCAAAGAACTGCCAGTGTCACCTGTGTTAGTAAAGAAGGAGGTAAGCCCCACTATGGCAGAAAAACAAGTGGAGAATGCAGACAGCAAAGAGCTTCCTGAAAAGGTTTTGGCAAGTAATAATAAAACGGTGCGTTTGTCGCGCGCATCAGCACAGCTCGGCAACAAGAGGGCAGCTACCAGTGAAGATTCTCCTGTCAGAGCCAAAAGATCGAGGATAAAAGTGGAGGAGGAGACTCCTAAAGGTTTGTTCTTAACACTTTAACCGTCTCAAAATATTTGTGTCATATTTTAAAAATATTTAGTCACTTTGCTCGCATATTGTGGAAACAAAATTTAAGGCTAGAATCAGAATAAAAATTTAAATGAATAATTTAAAAATCAAGTTTAGTAAAACAAAATATAATATCATAAGCAAGTTTTACTTGGTTAGAGTTAAAAAACAAGGTTATGTTGAAACGTAGTATCATGCCTTACTTGCATCTAATGTTCACTTATAACATTTATAAACCAGTGTATAAAAAATATTGTTCATAATTCTTAATAAGATTTTACTAGCTTGTGTAAAAAAATTTATACAAAAATTTTAATAAAAATTGTAAATGTATATTCGTTTTAAGATTATTAAATAATTTTGTTTTACTTTCAGGGCGTGATTTTGATCTGAATGAAATACGGTCTGAGCTAAAAGGTTTAGACATTAAGAATGTCATAAAATCACCTGTTGATAATGTGAGAATCGAACAGGAGGACATGATAATAGAAAAAGAGGAACCTATAATCGTTGTGAAAACTGAAAAAACACCTGAAAAAGTCACTGAAGATATTTATGAATTTAAGGAACCGGAACCATTTGAATTTGAAGCGCGGAAGTCTGAGGAGAAGAAGAAGAGAATACCAACTCATAGAATATTTGATGATTTACCTCAATTAAAACTAAGTCCCACGAGGTCACCTGAGAAGTCATCTCCTACCGGAAATAAATTACCTGTCAAGTCTCAGTATGAGGAAGCTTTTGACAAGCTGTGCCAGTCTGAAAGCTATGATAATACTGATGTTACAGAAGAACCAACAGAGAAAGAAGGTGAGACACTGTCACTCTTTGATGAATTGGCTGGAGAGGACAGCGGTGACCGCCTTGTAATATCTGAGGCGGAGGACTCTCAGGAGCCCCTCTTTACTTATGAGAATGAATTATTTCCAGCAGATAAAAATTTATTACCAATATTCAAAGCTTTCACCCCTGCTAAAAATCAAGAGACTTATTCAAAGAAAGATACCACTGTTAAACTACCTGATATTGTAGATGAGTTTACGAATAGCCCCATCAAGGAAGACCAATCTTCAGATGAGGACCCAATTGATGCAGCTATTCAGCGAGTTAATACACTACCTCCTAGTTCTGATGATAGCATTGATGGAGATCTACTTATTAAGGCCACCACCACTACCATCAGTTTATTGAAGCCTTATTCACCTAAATCGGAAGTGAAGTCCATCAGTCCAATAAATGAGCCTCCAGCACCGCTCGTAACACCAGAAAAAGTACTAGAAATACCTAATAATGAAGAGAAGCAAGAAACAAATGAGACTACTGTTATCACAGCAGTCAAATCAACAGTTAGTCCAACAGTTAAAGCAACAAGTCCAACTATAAAAGAAGAAGTTATTACTATAAAAATGATTGAAAAGGAAGCTCCAAAAAGTCCACAGGAAATAAAAGAAGCAGAACCAGTAAATATTAAAGAACCTGATATTAAACTTGAGTTGGAAATCCCAAAACCTGCATCACCACTGCTATCGACACTTGATCTCCCCATTCAGTCGGTAGCAGTTAAATCTGAGATACCACCTCATCCGGTGATAATGAAGAATGAAATTGAAATGTCTCCTCTTGTGCCTTTGAATCCAATTACAGATATCATATTATCTGACAGTGAGGATTCGAAAAAACAGAATAAGTCAGATTTAGAGTGTTCTACATTTGTGGATGTGGTGATTCCGGAGCCACCTGCCGGTTTCCTTTTGCACAAAGAAGGTCCATCGATAGCCGACAAAGTTTTGAAGGCGATCAGCAGTGCTAAGAAGGCAGCTTCACTTTCGCCACCCTTCACCGGCAACAAAGATAATGGTAAGCCTAGTAAATGTGAGGGATCAAAGGCATTGAAAAATGAAAACTTAAAATGCAATAAGAATGACGGTCTTAAATTATTACCAACAAACAAAATCGAAAGAGTGAAATCCCCAAGCTGTTCAAAAACTGACAATCTCAAACCCCTGAACAAACCCGAAGTGCCGGTTAAGTCTGTCATTAAACTCGATCCTCCGGTAATAGGAGAATCTGTCTTTGGTGTGGAAGTTCCTACTACTAATGTAGAAGTTGACAGTAAATTGGAAATACCAGTTACTAAAGTGGAACTTGTCACCCCTGCACCTTTGAAGATGGAAGTTGTAGAGAGAAGAAAAAGTGGCCCTGAGATTCCGTTGCCAGTAATTGGCAAGAACAATCGAGTCTTGAGTGAGACAATACAAAAGTTATCAAGTCAAATCAGTCAACCTCCAGCTATACCCGTGGCATCATTCCAACCAGAAGATACTAGCGACAGCGATGATTCTGATCAAAGGTAAGGCTTAATTATTTTATCCAGCTATCCTCTAGATTGTCTAGAATTTTCCAATGTACCGCAAATTACTTCCGTTATTAATTGTAACTTGGCAACATTGATATATTTTTTCTATTTGTTGTTGGTCTTATTGCTGAAAATGATTTGTAGATATTGCAAAGTTGATGAAATATTTACTTCGGATGAATATGCATTTTTCTAAATATTTCTATTGCATCACAACAGAAATAAATCGAAAGACTCATTATCATTTTCGGCATTTTATATCCTGCATAGGCAGCTCTAATATTTGGGGCCATTATTTATCTGAACATAAATTTATTCTTGCCTAATAGTTCTTTTTGATAGATTTTTATCGATCGTTCTGCATCAAGAAAAGTTGATGAAAATCGAAATAGGTTAAACCTTCACAGAAGTGAAGTCTGTATAGAAAGTTTTAGAACTTTATTTAGTGATTTTTATAGGAATTCGATTAAAAAGCGACCTGTGCATCTCATAGCCCACATCAATTAAATTATGCCTGATGGTTCTCCGCTTGATTGTGGTGGTTCTCACGCTTGCGTATGGTATGTACTCAGAGCATTCTTAAAAAGTTCTAAAATTTCCTTCTCTTTCGTTATTATAGTCTCTTTGCGCTTTTATTGCAGAGATTTAGGGGTCAGTTTCTGTATTACGCTATTGCAATTTTACCTCGTGGTGTTCAATCAATTAGATGGGAAGAACTTGCACAAGAGAGAGAAGTTGTTCTACTTTTAGAGAAAAATCTCTACAAGACCTCGACACAATAGACTAGCCCGAAGCCTTCTTAAAATTTTGTTCATAATTGCATTGTGCGCTATGCAACAAGGCATTTAAAACTAAATATGAATTTGCTAATCATCTTTGCTGTCATGTCCAGAGCTAATAAAGTTCAGCCTCAAGGAGGATATAATCATAGGATCCTGTGTTTAATAGGAAGTCACATAATTTATTTTTTTGTTTTCAGCATAGCACACATTGCTGCATGAATTCAGTTTTTATTTGTATCACCTTGTTACAATGAGTCTGACTTGTAACTCTTTTGGAATAACAAATGACACCAATCTAAAAAATTGTTACCGTTATTTATGGAGATTATTGTATGAAGATATATTTGAAAATTAATTGGGGATCAACTATACGGAAGTTTCCAAATTCAGATACTTTTTAAAAATTGTTGTCTATCCCTCTGATAATTTCAGTAATATACTAAGACTAATAAACTCCCTTCAGTGGTCTTTGCGCTCTGTAAAAGCATAGGGCCCAAATTTATTATTTAAGATAAAATAAAATGGATGTGGACGAAGTCATTGGGAAAAACTAGTATAATTATGGCCTTTATGGTGTCTGAACATTCGAGTATTATTTGCATAAATTTTTAACTCACTAATTTTTAACCACTTATTTGGCATAAATTGTTTAACTCACTGACTACTGCTGATCTGTAGTAATGAAAAGTGCGGGATTAATTTGTGAATAATGTCACTTTTGTTTCAGTGAATATTTCTAAGTTACCCGAAGTAAGTCAGTAAACCGAAAATAAGTCGAAGAAATTTACAATTTATTCATTATCTTACTTACATTGTGACATAATTTGTAGATTTTCATAGCTATTCATATTTTATGTTAATGCACATAATTAATTGAAATATTTTAAATTAATATGATGTCAGGCGATTTTGACTTTAAATTACGTTACTTTGTAATGATTTATCTATTATATGATATTGGATTTACAGTATTTTGTAATGATTTATCCGTGATATAATAACACTGACAGCAATAGACTGATTATCATTTATGTGCAAGTGCTATGTTTTGTTCTCTCCTTTATTGTCTACGCACCTTGAGAGGAGATGATATTAGCCATACATATATATATATATATATATATATATATATATATATATATATATTTACATATACATACATATATATATATATATATATATATATATATATATATATATATATATATATATATATATATATATATAAATCAATAGGTAATTGTACAACTTTTTATTTTAGGTCATAAGAATTTTTTATCACTTTATAAAAAGGCAGATAAGAGAGAGGAAAAATGGTAGTAAATTTTAGTGATGAACAGAGAATATAGAACTTGATGAGCATAATCTAATGCCAATTCTTCTCAAACTGTAAAATGTTTTAAATAAAACAATTTTGGTTGATCTTTGACTGATTTAAGAAATTCTTGTTTGGGAATTATGATACAGATGGTATAAGACTGAAGATAATGAAAAGGCAAGGGAATCATCTTGATATATAAATGTTGAAATTGCAATATTGAAATGACGAAAAAAATGTTGACGAAACTTAATTAATAACTAAGTACGAAAAGTTGGTCTTTCAGTACAATTGTTGGCAAGTGTAATAATAATTATCATTCAAACTGTAAATTTGACAACTATGTTAAACAGTTAAAGGAGAAACTGATTCCTAATACCAGTAATTGTCCTGGGCACCATATTATTTCAAAAACATGTGGGTATTTTCATAAATAAAAATGATGAAATGACTGAAGAGAAAGGTAATGGAAAGACACATCTTTCAGAAACGTAAGCAACAACTTGAAAGAGGGATGATTTTATTAAGTTGCAAGATATTTATGAGAGTTACGTTACTTTATAATGCATGAACATATCATTTCTTTATTTTAGTGAAAATAATATTGCCCATTAATCTAATGAATTTCTTGATTATATTAATTTACATCCGAATATCTCCAGGCTCATAATAGACAAACTAAGCGAAGATGAATCGCAAAGTGGTGCAAGTTCCTCTGAGATGGCGAGTAAGCCGCCAGCAACGTGGGGTACGCGGGAAGAAACGGCTCGACAAGCTGAGGAGGATAGTAATATCTCGCTGCTGTTATGTGAGGAGACTATACCTGGGAGTCCTGCACCTGCTGAGCGGGAAGCGAAACAAACCCAGAGCAAGCCCAAATCGGCACGCAGCTTGCAGATGCCGTTTGCTTCAGCACCCAGCAACAGTCCAGAACAGGTGGCTGGAAAAGTAGCAGCTGCAGGAAAAGGTATTTTTGTATTTTCAGCCACATTGAAAGAAAATATTTATTATATCTTCAATTGTAGAATCGTCACATATTTTATAGATTACTATAGATGCAGGTAACTTTAATTGCATCTAGGTAGTATTCATCAGTTTTATGGTTTTTTCCAATTTTATTGTCAATACGATATACTTTTTTCCTGGGGTTGTATGTAATGAATACATAATTAACTTAAATAAAATATCTAAGTTTTATTTTGCATTAAACGAAATATACTTTTGTTTTCGGTTTTTTTGAAAATATGTAGACTTGACGTGAAATGAAACATGAATATACAGTTGCTTCAAGTGTTCATTTAAGTGTTACACAATTGTTATGCCCCCAACCATTAAAAATAATTCAAATATATTTTGGTTGAACAATCCAATCGTAGAATAGACCTCTCGTAGATAGGATACATCCATAGTACGTTCATCCTTCGCTGTATAGGCTTTTTTATCAATAAAGATTTGTAGATTTTAATTATTAAATTATAAACAATTTATTAAAAAAAAATTAATATACAATTACTGAGGCACAAACAAATATAAACAAAATATTCACCAACTGTCAAAATTCAATTTTAACAGCAACCCCACAACAGTATTATCTTTTTATGGACACATGAAGTTTTATGCTCTCTTTTGACCTCGAACCGTCCACAAAAAGCCAAATCCCACATACTGATAAAAAATGACTTAGTTTTTGACGCTTTTGGTATTCGTTTTCGGATAGGGGTTGCGGACAGCCTGTATATAATAGTTTGAGATTATGATCAGTCATCGGATAACAGCAGTCCCAGACTATTCTTAGAAATTCAATGGGATTTAATGGATAAATTGTTTAGGATTATGGTCAGTTGTCGGATAACAGCAATCCCGAACTATTCATAAAAATTCAATGGAATTTACATCAGGTAGCCATTTTGATAAAGTAGTCAAATTATACAAAAATTCAAATTATACAGAGTCAAATTATACAAAAATCGTTGATTGAGTGTAAGGTAAATTTTTTAAATAAAAAAGAAGTTTATTGTAGTATTGTCTTTATTGTAATTGTGTGCAAATATATTGGGTTATAGTTTATTTTATTTGATAGTTTATTTCAATATATTACTTCAATAATAACAACACCTTTGACCACGTTTTTAGTTTGTGAAATGAATAATGATGGAATGAGAAGCATAGATAAAGTTGACCATTTTATAAGTCCATGCCTGTGTTTCTCAAACAATGGCATGCGAACAAACATAAGATATAACACACAAAATACAAAAAGTATGTTACCATACGCTTTTAAACTATTGTAAATATTTATTATTCTATTAAAGACTGCAGTTTATTTTTTCATAGATTTATTAAGTATCAAAACAGGGATTATCGAAATTGAAGATGTACCCAAATTTATGATGATATTACGTTCAGAGTTTGAATTAGACAAATGTAGCAACGAAGATGAAGGTTTATAAATTTTTTAGATATTTAAGAAAATATTTCCACAGTTTTCTTCTAGTAAAGAGCTATCCTTTGACCTAAAGACATTCTGGGTATTTCAGTTTAAGGAAAATGTCATTTATTTTCATATTCAAGAATCCATGTAATGAATTTAGGTAGACTGAAATCTAATGTATCTTATACTATAACCCAGTAGGCGGAGAAGGTGTATGGGAGGGCTTACATGAGCTGGCACCCGAGCGGCGAGGTGTGCTTGATAATACTCCGCCAACTACTCCAGACACCAGCCTTGATAACATGTCACCCCATCGGTGAGTACTTGGTGTTTTCCTAAATTCTAAAGGCAAGCAAATGGTTTGCTATACGTTTGTTAACTCAAAAGGTATTGTTATAATTCAATTTTAAATTTAACAGGGTTTGTACCTAAGATTAGTAGATTCAGATTTAATTTTTATATTATCAATTACATTGTAACGTAAAATAAGTTTGTTCCGAGTGTGATTTAAATTAGAAGCAATTAAATTTGGTAGATTTACAGGCAATGACAAAAAATTTCTATACCACATCTGTTGGAAAATTTGTCTGATGCATTATTTTATAATATATAAATCGGACAATCAATCACATTTATGATATGTGAAAGTAAATGGATTTTAGTTACGGAGTACTGCAGATCGCGTAGATCCTGAATAGCGAGCAAGCTAATGTGTGTGGATGTGTCGCATGACGGTAATATTCTTCACATACAAAATGTAATTTTGATATTTTTCTTATCATAAATTGTTCGCAAATATGTAATTTCTTCAATTGATAGGATATTTCCCTGCATTACATATATATTTGTAAATAATTGTAACAATTATAATGCGAAAAACAAAGATGCACACAAAATCTGGCATTATTTGTCCATGTATAATTTACAAACTCAATGTTAAAGTGAGTTTGTAGATTATTATATCACTATCACTATAGTTTTAAACATTTTATATTTGTTGTTGTCACAGCGAAATACCATGGAAGCTTATTTTATTTGGTCATAAAGAATGATATAATAAACGTTTTTTGATGTCTGATTCAAAAGAACGTCAGAAAAGAATTCAAGATACTGACTTATATTCTTATCGAGCAAATGCTCATTTTTTTTTAATATGGCACTAACTTACAAGCAGAAAAAAATGGAATTGACTTATTACATTTGATATTGAATAAAATTTTGTACTCTTTGTCACAAATTTTAAGCAAAAATGAAATCAATGAATTTTCCGTAGACAATAATATGGATCTTGGACCACAACATGGTCTTTTAAAAAACATACTAGTTACAATTCATAAGTCGCAAGGTTTAACATTAAAGTAGTTGTAGATATTGGAGAAAAAGAAATTTTTGTTGGTTTAACATATGTCACCTTTTCGAGAATAAAAACATCAGAAGGATTAGCATTAAATAGAAGATTTTCCTATGATTATGTAATATTACAAACTGTATGTTAAAATGTAGGAGGCAAGAAGAAATTCATATGCGGAGTTCAAGGTGTTACTTAAATGAAAATTGTTAAAGGAGTAACTATTGTTTCTTTAACAGTAACTAATGTATCATAACTTTGCATTGTAAAAAGAATATTTAAACATTTACAAATTTTTATTTTGTTTTTTTTTTTTATAATTGTTACATGACAGATTATCCAAATTTGCAATATTTCATAATTAAATGAAACTACGTGATGTAGTATTATTTCTACTTTCTTTAAGTTCTTTACTGCGACCTAGGTTTAGTTGTGTTACATCTTCAGGTGGGATATTAGCAAAAATCTTTGCTAATTTGTACTCAAAGAAAGTAAAAATAATACTACGTGACGTAGTTTCATTTAATTGCGAATAATGAATTTCTATAAAATTAACGCCAAATATATTCAATATTTACAATATATTAATATAGTGATTTCTAAAGTTGTATCTACATACTTCAAATTTTATGGATATTAAACAAACTGGTTATATGAAGATGCATTTAAATGAGTAATCAACCAGAGATCATGCTTTGGATGGTATTGGAACCGTCGCACATGTGCACTATGCACAGGCTGTGTAATAGAGATAGCGTCTGCATGAGCATCTGAAAATATGTCCAAAGCACTACAGAAGCGCTGGGAGTCCCAACTGGATTCTGAAAGCATTATTGTAATGGATGCGTATTAATTAACTCGCGAGCCTTCACAAAGCCATGCTTTTGCTAGTATTAAAAGTAATCTATTGTACTGAATTTACTTTAAAATACCCCATTATCATTAATGCAGCATGCTATAATTTTCACGACATGTTTACATTTTCATTCTCTATATGTACTATCCATTTTCATTGCAAAAGGCTACATTGTGAAAGTTGTCAGAAAGCAAATTAAAATGCGTCTTAACTGAAGTGCTATATTTCAGTGATAATCCTATGTCAGACGGAGAAGGCGGCGTGGACAATAAAACGTGTGATGAAGATATGCGCAACCCGAGCACATCAAAGAAAATGTCATCAGATATGGATAAGTCTAGTAATGGTAATTATCCTTTTAAAATCCCTATTTATATTGTAAATGTGAAAAGGATTTTGTTTATATGTTGATAATTAACTCTGCAACCGAGCGACCAAATTTCACATAGTAAAGTTTGTGTGGCTGAGTGACACGTAGTCTGAAAACGGTGGCTTTCTTCACATGAAATGATAATACCGAGTATCATTAAAACCTGGATATATAAATCTATATCTTATACATGAAATTTGATTTAGATTAAGCCAGTAAATATTCCAAATTTAATTTGGTAATGAAAATGTCAGAATATATCTAAAAATAGTGAATAATATATTCGTTACTTCCAATGTAATTAAATTATCTTTATAATTAGTAGTATACCCAGTAAATAAGTCCGCAATGTAATTAAATATAGCCTTTAGACTTAAATATTTACTGATTTATAAAAAATTAAAGTTTTACAAGTGTAAAAGTTTACGTTTTAAGCTTTTTCTATAATGGAAAAACATAACTCACTTTTTATGATATTACAGAAGGGTGGTATACAATTTCAAAACATCATACAAAAGTATTCAATTTTTATTTACTATTATCTTTTGACATTCTACTCATTGACATCTACTTTATAAGTTATGTCATTGCTTGTCATGACTAGCACCTCTCAAATGTCAATTGTGAGGTTAAAATGCGATAAACATATACTCAATTATGTAAGTAAGAAAGTGGAAGAATTAATTGAATGAATATAGATCCATCCACAGGTAACGATTATTTTCGCAACTACGAATTATTCAAATTTGACCCTTTTTTGAGTATGGTTGTCGTGTGTGCTACGCATGAGTATTTATTTATTTATTTCTATATTTTAATGTATCTAATTGACACACATGGCGTACTTATTGCTACAAGAGCAATCATATCGATGGATAAGAATCAATACCACCTAACTTATGAGTATATTTTTTCTGCCAATACTATCTATCTTTTCCCATCAACATCCCCGTTGTACCTCCACTGCTTGTTAGAAAGAATTTAATGTGCCACTGTGGAACAAAAAGGCTAATGAAAAAGAGACAAAACGGTATGACAAATGACAGATGTTACGAGCTACATGACATCTGTCATTTTGTTTGTGTTGTGAATTTTGACAGGTTGATATTAGTGAAATTGCCAATAAAAATTAGTTAAAAGTATTTAGTTATTATTTTGAGGAATTTTTTGTTCAACGGGCAAGTTACAGTGTTTATCAACGTTTTCAATCTACTCTTATACAATAATTTAAATTTTGAGAATTATTGTTTAAAATAAAGCTTGAATAATAACAGGTTAGATGTTTTTTCCAGAAATAATCAAGTTTTAATATGAATAATTTTGGCTATTTACTTTGATGTTAAGTTCAAGGTTTTTATTGCAGTCAAAATGTTTCGTCGTTGCAAACAAGGAAAAAGATCAAAAAAGATTTTTGTATGCTTAAAGAAAAAGATAAGGCAAACATTACAAGCCTCAAAGATGGGATACTTTTTATATCTACATAATTTTTGTCCATCTTTGCTCCCACACTTCAACCCCTTTATTCACAATAATTTTAGATAGAGGCACAGTGTTCAACTCAAGCGAAGTTTATGAGTAAGAGGGTTAGTTTATAATATGAGGAAGTAAACATTCTTTTATAAACTCGCATCTATGTTAATCATTGAACTTAACATATTTAACTTCAGATCACAAAATGAAAAATTTTAAACCTTAGACCCAGACTAAAACTAGATATTTCTGACCTATCAGTAATATTAGATAGGAATTTAAATCTACCTTAAAACAGTTGAGTGATAACTATGTGCGCATACTTCTGGAAAAAGGAAAGTCTGCGAGTGCAAAGCTACTTACAAAATTTGTCATTAACTGATCTTACAGTTGATACTCCAGTCACACCTAAGATGCGATGCATCTTTGCCATTATTTGCCGAATACTGATTCCAAACAGTAAGTTATCACAATGAGAGGATTATCGACTTTGCAGGCATTTATTTAGTAAAGCAAAGTTCCAGGCTCCAAGTATAAAAATTGCATATCAGATTAGGTGCAATATCAGATTTGACTCGAGATGTAATTCGGATTCCATTTACTAAAATATCAAGGTCTTTGCTTTAATAATTGGAATATGTTGGTGGATATTCATCTATTCAAGGTATAGATGAAAATGCAATGACAGGTTGTGAAATATGTGGTGAAGATTACGGAGACTAAGGATGTATAAAATAATGAAAGGAGAGAAAATCAATGCACAGAAGAGAATATTTAAGACATACAGAGTCGAGGTGAAAATATGCGGCAAGACCATATGCGTGCAGCTAAACAACTAGGTGAGATTCGATTATGATTCACAGTTCTGTAGAAAGAGCAAAGTTAGAGATTATTGCAGATTTGACGAAGATTCACCTAGATCTACACATACATATTTCTGGAAAAGGCTTAATTGAGATGAACAAGAATGTTTGTAAGAGAACTGATCATTCGCACCACAATTGCTCAAAAATCTAAAGGTGGAGAAAATTTCAGCCGAGAAAGAACTTTAAATAATTTTTTACTCAAAAAATAACAAAGGTAAAACCCAAGTTGGTAAACAGATGTTTCTGAATACTTTGTCTTTGAAGTTTACTGTCATTCAGAGATGGGTCAAGAGTGCTTATTTTAATCAAATTAATAAAGAGTGTTCATCTCTGACATATTTAAAATATATAAACAATATTGCATTGATGCGAATTAACATGTGTCTACATATATATTTGATAAAATGTTTAATGATAATCGCTTGGCATTATACAAACTGGAAAAACATTTGTGCGACGCTTGCGTTGGCCACAAGGAAAGTAATATAGACAAACATACTTATGAAGAATACATTATTAAAAAGAAAGAAACAAAATGCGGCTTTTTAATATTTCATTTTATTGCCGATGGACTTAGAAGCGGTAAAAGTGTACTGATACTCTATAACAAGTGCTTCATAATTCAAAACTAAATAATCCTACCATAATTTTACTATCTTTGACTTAATATCGTAAACAGAACTTAACAATATTGTAATTATTTTTAGAAACAATAATATATGATAATAACGACAATTTCATTTTATAAATACTCCTTTGCTCATAACTATGTAAGCATGGTACGAATACTTGAACTATTTTTAACTATACTTCTCTATATATATAAAATTAAATTTTTTTACAATCAAATCAATACTTCGGAAGTTATACAACTTTTTATTGACATAGCCAAGGCGCCGATATTACGTACAAGTGACTTGTGCACTCAAAGGGTTAAAGATACAACAATGAGTCAGTCTTGGAAAAAAATAAGTTACAGTGTTCTTTTTTAGAGGTGTAGAATAAAGTTCGTTTGCAAAATATATAGTTGTTATCATATTTAATATAAATATATATTTTGTTAAATATATATTTGTGTGACAGTTGAAAATATTTAATAGCTTTAGAGCTAATAAATATTTCATAATAATATGACCTTGCAAATATTATGAATGTATATCAGATATCGGCTCCAATTACTGTAAGTCCAGGTCATGCTTTAGTCCAGTAAACATAGAAAGTACGCAATTACTTTACGTACTTTAAATGATGCTAATGATACAATAATGTATCATCAGAATTATTTCCTAGCGATGATGAGGAATAATTGAGATAAACCTTTGTACATTGTAGCTGGAGGTAGGTCACGCAAAGCATCAGAGAGTTCGTGTGCAGGCGGGCGGCGAGGACGTCGGCCGCGACGTCACAGCGATAGTGAGGATGCAGATAGTACACCTTCCACCATCGTCACTCCATCACATCATCAGCGACCTCTCAAGTATAATTTCTACGTAGATCTCGGTGAGATATTTGTTTTAATTTTCTTTTATTAATTTAAAAGCTATTTGAGACAGTAATATTTACGAAATGTTCCTTATGACTGTAAACCGTTATAAATAATCGATACAAATGGTGACCATTACGTCAATAGATAATAAGTTATTGACGTAAAGTTAGAGTTTGTTGAATCTTTTCTTGAAAATTCTCATTTTAAATGACATTGTATTAAATTTTAGTTATAGCCTGGAAAGGTATAAGTTTTGAGGCGAGTATAGATGCAAGTATGTGTTCCAAGAACGAATGACCTAACTAATGAATTGGTCGGCAGCTCCAACAGTGTTCTGATGATCGGGAATTCCACCGTATATTATTTCCCAATACGTCTTTCAAGTTTTTAACCAAACTAACATAAAATAATGACAAAGAAATAGTAATTATTATTTATAAATCAGTGTTACACAAAGCAGTTAAAACTAAACCTGTAATCAAACCTTGTTGCACAACCACCTTACTTGATTTCTTGGTGGCGAACTCTTTAAGGATATCTCGGAAGTCTATCTTTTGTAAGACACTTTTAGTTTTATTAGTTTCAACTTTGAAAAGGATCAGCTGCTGGTGGTGTCTGTGATCATGAGACAGTTATAAATTCTTAAGGCTCTACACGAGAGCATGGACATTTGGATAGACACTTGTGAATGCTGATTGCACCATATTTTAAAAATTGAGTTGGTACGATCATGATGCTGAAATTGTCTATGAAATCTGAAACTGTGATTTCAAGCACTTGAGATAAACCATTTCATCAGCAAATTTAAAGAATAATTCTCTCCCAGTTCTTCTGCGGCCTATCTTTCAACATCTCTCTTTAGTACACCGTACAAATTTCTGCACGGAAATATTCCAATATTGGTATTTAAGTTACAATATTATAATTGTCCTCAGATGGAAAACTCTGTCGGCTCGTCATCACTGTAATATTTTTATAAGTCCTTTCATCAGCGTACTGGTCATAAATTTTCTCACTTTCGTATTGTGAATTTAAAACTAGGGGAATGGTTTCAGGAGATTGAGAGACTTTCGAAGATCTATTGTTTTCTGTTGTGGAAATTTGCTGACTATGACTGACACGCCAAGAAGGGTCTTGTATTTAGCTGTCTATGTACGTATGTAGGTGTACCCAAATAATTGGATTTCAGGTGTCCTTAGGTGGGTGATGTTACGATGAACGCCATACAGCAGTTGAGAGTCTCCATTTTGTTCAAAAAATACAAATTCAAATGCTATCGATGAAAAGATTTGAAAAATATATGTTGTATAAATAAATATGAAAGTTTAATTAGAATTCCTTAATTAATCTTGAGAAAACAGAGAAAAAAATTGTTTATTTCACAAATTCAATAATATGTATAACACGCACACACACACACATATATATATATATAATTATATATATATATATATATATATATATATATATATATATATAAATTTTTTTTTTATTTATGAAAATGTTTAAAAAACAACAATGTAGTTGTTACCATGATGAAGAGTATCAAAAAAATAGTTTTAAAAAACAACCTTAAAATACCTGTCAAATAGTAACATAACAGAATTATGACAGGTTACAAAATTCATTTCAAATTTGCTTTCTAAACTTTTCTTAGACTCTGAGTTTTTTCCTGTTAAGGAGTAAAACTTGTCAAGTTTAGTAGAGGCTTGTTTGATATTTGCCATCTTGCACCCGATAATGTTCAAGTGTCACTACTCAGGAGTTGATTGATTTATTTTAGCAATGTGAGTTTCATGGCCATTGGAATGCCCCAACATAACTGCATTATTGTCTATACAATAATGCAATGTAAAAATGACACCATATCCTTTCAGGTTTTAATGTCATTTCTACATTTGTTCAAGAAGATCAATAAAGAAATATTTCTACAACTACTTTATTAAGTCTTTGATTTTTCTTTGGCTTAAAAATCAAAGACTGTTAATAAAAGGAATACTGCTAATAAAAACCGTTTAATTCCATATTTGAAATTGTTATTGTAAAGTTATGAAATGTAGGCAAGCCACAGAATGGGAATTTTCTTCGGAATTATTGTTGACAACATAAAGAATTCTGTTCTTTATTTTGCTGACAACAATACAGAACGGGAATTTTCTTCGGAACTGTTGTTGACAAAATAAAAAAGTCTGTGTTTTATTTTACTGACAACAATACAGAAGGGGGAATTTTCTTCACAATTGTTATTGACAAAATAAAAAAGTCTGTTCTTTATTTTGCTGACAACAATACAAAAGGGGAATTTTCTTTGGAATTGTTGTTGACAAAATAAAGAATTCTATTCTTTATTTTGCCAACAATTTTTTCTACGAACAAGATGATAGATGTAAAATGCAACAGAACAGCAGTAAATTTTATACCTAATTTGTTTTTTAATAATTTAAAACTTTCAGTGTCACCTCATCAATTTTGTGAAAGATAATAATAAAAAACGGATTTTTTCAAGATGTTATGTTATTCCCCTTGTACAAATTGAAACTTGAATTTTGGATATATGTGTAGATCCGAGCTGGGATTGCAACGCACGAATTACATTAATCACTAGTCAGCTTGGAGAACTCAGGAAAGCTTATCATGGCTTGAAAGCAGAGTTGGCTGCCATCGACCGCAGACGCAAGAAGTTACGTCGAAAAGAGAGGGAAGGTATGTTCACTAGAAATAGAACAATAAGCAAGTTTACAATACACGTGACAATGCAGGTTTCTATCTGGACTCACACTAGTTGCCTGCACTGCTTCACAAGGTCCTGTCATTTTAGGCCTATATTATTACCAGACTAACATGTGTAGTGTTGTATAATGACAATTTCAAATTTGAATATCACGTTTTCTTCAGGTTATTGAAAATATTTTCCGATGTCAGTCACCTTGTTTGAAGTGATTCATTCTACAGCAATCATTTAACATAAAAAAAAAGTTTTTAAGTTTAATTTTAGCTTATCTTTATCTTTTAATAAATTTTCTCCTCACGCCGTCAGCTTTAACTGCTCTGTTTTTAAGTCACTCCTTTCCTTTTACACCATCAGGAACTTGTTTTGCATTATTTTCCCCTATAGCGGAACAATTCATTTTAAATTCTTCCATAATAGGATAATTCTTCCACAAATTTATATAAACCTCTAATTTTGATATTTTCCCTCAAAAATGTGTTTTAATCTGAAAAATTTACTTTTATTGCAGTCGTGAAAGTTTTGCACCGTGCAATGCAAGTTAGCCGTGTTATATGTAAAAAGCATGATGGCATGATGCCCACACAATTAAACTGCAAAGGAAGAGTCCTATCTCTTTCACACACTTAACCCTTCTAGGGCCCGGGCGCTAATTAGCGAATTTATGCAGAACACCCAGACCAAGTGAAATTTGTGACAGTTGCACTGCCAAAATTTAATTACCAACTAATTGCGGAATTTACTTCAATGAAAACTATCTACAACCATATATTTTCAATAAGGTTATGAAATTTCCTAAGTGTTGAAATAATTTTTTTATTTAGAAATATATAGATACCAAAAAATGTTATTAAATTTTGAAAAGACTAATTTCTCACCCGATTTTGAATTATTTGATAATGTTTCATGAACTATGACAGACAATTCCAAATAATCATGAACAATGACAGACAAAAAACTAGTTTTTCATTTAAAATAATTTCAAATAAATTTCCAAAAGAAATGTTATAAGTTATGGAAATAATCCAAATTACATACAAATACTCGAAAAAAATTCATAATCATTTTGAAAGAAACGTGACATGTCAAATCTATATATCGTTGGCCGCGCATGGAAAAAAGTAATTACAGAGAAATTAATTATGTTTTACTTACTTTGTTGAGTGTGGTATAAAATTCTGAAAAAAATGGTGTAATTTTCATGAAAGTAAAGTGATATATTATTCAGTAAAAAGCATGGAATTCTTTTATTTCATTTTATGCTATCATAGTATTCTCTGTAATTGGGTGAAATGATATTTTTTACATGAATTATATATTTCCATTTATACACACATAACCTCCTTGTTTATTTCCCCTAAATAAAAGCTTTATTTGTGGATGTAATAGTGGTAATACCAAAAAAGGATCACTGATATTCAAATCAATTTTAAAACCAATTTATTCATAGATCGTCAAAAATATAATAGAGATTATTAATAATTACGAATATTGAATATATTTGGCGTTAATTTTGTAGAAATTCATTATTCACAATTCAGCAAAGATCTTTGCTAATAGCCCACCTGAAGATGTTGCAATACAACGGAATCTAGGTCGTGGTAAAGAACTTAAAGAAAGTAGAAATAATACTACATCACGTAGTTTCAATTAATTGTGAATTACGAATATGTAAGATACACACATTGATTATTTTGAATTGGCGTTCCATGTCCAGTTGTATAAACACTAGTGCGACAATGTCATCATCTGGTAACAAACATTGAAATAAGTTTAGTTTTGCAATATAGTTGAATTGTAGTATTGACTTTATGATGGTTTGTTTGTAATATTTATTGCAAGATTAGATTAGTGGTGCCCACGAAATTCCCCAATATAACTATGCGTCACTGTATATTGTATTAAAAAAAAAATGACTGCACTAAAAACATACTGATTTACAGTAAACAACATATGGTTACCATGTAGCGAAAGATGTCGCCGTTTCTTTTTTCTCCTTCACAGTCCTTTGTGATTGACGTAATATATATCAAGACATAATGTATTATATATAACATTTTAGCTAATGAAATTTTGAAGACGAATACTTATGAAGAATATTTCATTTTTATCAAATAATGTTATTTTTAAAGTATCTAAGCCCAAAACATTTTTTTAAATTTTTTATAACTGGAAATGTTTTCATATTATCATGAAAATATTGTCATGTAATATTACAATAATAATTACATCGTCAGTGACTACTGCCATATTTTCTTGGCGTACTTAAATATGTGTGAATTCTATATATAAATCAAGTAAATTATTGGATGTTTCGTGAAACAAATGAAATAAGCATAATCTTCAATAAATACAGATTATTTAAATATATAATACAATATACATTGCAAAAACTTAGTGCGCTTATTATTCCATTTACTACGGACAGCTTACAGAAAGAAACCAGTTTAGAAATGGCTGACAAGTCATTTCAGTAATATATTTTTACCATTTGTTCGTCAGAACAACATAGTAAAATGAACCAGTATGGTACCACATATATCCAAAACTGTGCAAAAACATTGCAAAGCGTCTGCATTTCATAATTGTTTCTGTTTTGTCGTTTGACAAGTCGGCAAATACAAGCGCTAGTTTCGAGACTGATATCAGCCCCTCGGGTCAATGACGTAGGTTTAATTTGAAGTTGATATCGGTACCTTTTACCTATACCAGGTATATTTATCTGTTAATGTTATTCTAACGCGACAGGTATACATTGATTATGGAATTCAATATTTGGAATCGCGCTATCTTCCCCACACCTTTACTTGGAGTTGGCCATCCATTAGTATATTATGATTATGTTCTGTGTGGTGCTGTGAGCAATAACAAGCCAGGAGGCTATATAAAAATTAACAATCTGTATAGGGGCTCTTTTCTGACTTACATTTGCTTAATTGTAAAAGAGACAAATAATATACTATTAACACACTTTTTTAAACATCTGTAACCGAATTTCTTATGTGATCAATGTAATTCTGTGGGTGAATTGCGATTGTGATCAGTCATTTTCGACTAACGATAATAAATGTTCGACTATTCGTCCTAACTGGTCTGTAGCGCAGTTAATAAGACAATAGAAGCCAATGTAAGCTAAAGCTACAAGTTCAAATCCTCTCGGGCTGTGCACACGTTTATAAGTTAATTAATCAATTGTGAATGATTTATTATACTCTAGATTTTTTAATATCATCATTAAATTTGGGAATAACGGTGGTGGGCTCGCAACCTGAAACGTTAGGTCTCGAATGAACTTTATATGTGAGTGCAACATCTGCATGATCGTTGTATGCTTATTACTCCGAAATGTAGTCACAATGGTGTATCATGACTTACTGATTGAGACTTCTGATTATGGATAATGATAGTATGTTTAATGTATTGTAAAAAAATGTTTTCTTATTTGATGTTGATAGTATATAGGATAATTGGGAAAAAGAGTAGGCGGATTGCATCAGTTTGCAATGTTTTGCTTTTCAATGTATATATGAAACATCCCTCTTCAAAATGTTTCGGACAAATATGGAAATTATCAGAAGGTTACCATTTTTGATGTATTACTTTACCCACTTTGATCGCAATTCTGGGTCTTTTGGGGATCTAGGTCGAAAAAGATTAACAAAATCTAAATAGAGAATATAATGCGAAGTCGTTATAAAATAAATGTGAATACCTGTCAATAGACAGTCACTTGCAAGCAAAATATCGATATATTGCAAGCAAAGTGACAATATATTTATATATCTGGAGTAGGTAATGTGATATTTTCGAATAATCGATAACTATAATGGATTTTTGCATTTATTTTTATTACTTAATTGAACTTTATCTTGTTTACTTTAAAATATGTGACGGAAAATGATTTTGTTATGAATATCGTAAAAATATGACTTGCTTATGAAATTTGAATACTATATTTTCATCTGATTTTGCTGCCAAAATTAAAGGCACAGCGAGATATTGTATTAAAATGAAAGAATTATATTTCGAATATAAAATAATTTGCGAAAGTAAACTTTATCACAATAAGCAGTTGAAACCAGCTGGTTGCATGTACATCACAATTATGGCTTAATAGATAATCTTTATAACATGCTACTTGTCACTTTCTAACCAATGCAAATCTAACTAGAATGAAAGGAGTACAACTTTGATTAGATTGCTCGTTTTCATATGCAGTCTCCAGGTTTGTTATTGCTCCTAGGTGTGACATCATATGTTCTGATTGACACTTTGTCATCGAACGTTCTGTATGGCATACAATTTGTGTTATCGGTGCTTAGCCACTAATTTTAAAAAAGAACATTATTTTTTATTTCAATTATTATATAAAAACATTTATACCCAGTTTATTGCATTTAAACATGGCTAATCATTATTCTTAACCCAAAAACTTTGACGTATATTAATAAAATATTTTTTTTATACATGTTGCAAATACTCTATTGTTACTTGTTATCAGTTATAAAATTTATAAATAAGGGCTTAAAATGTAATTTTTATTAAGAAGCAATGTAGAAAAGTATTCACATCCATAGTGACATTTTTTATTATATTTTAAGATTAAATTTTATAGAAAAATGTGTTAAAATAGCCATTTTAACAAATGATTGGCCTCACTGTATTTAAATATTCCCGTTATTCCAGGAAATTTAAAAAGATTTCTTTTTTTAAAACCCCCATTAAATATTATTTAAATATTCCCGTTGTGCCAGAAAATTTTAAAAAAATTTCTTTTTTTAAAATCCCCATTAAATATTATTTAAATATTCCCGTTGTTCCAGAAAATTTAAAAAAATTTCTTTTTTTAGAACCCCCATTAAATATTATTTAAATATTCCCGTTGTGCCAGAAAATTTAAAAAAAATTTCTTTTTTTAAAACCCCTGTTAAATGTTATTTAAATATTCCCGTTGTTCCAGAAAATTTAAAAAAAATTTCTTTTTTTCATATTTGTTATTTATTACTTTCACTTTTTTAAATGTGCTTAGATAAAAAAGATTGAAAAGGTTGATGCAACACTTAATGCTTTAAATTCATACAGTTCTTATTAGTAATCGAACTAATAAATAAGTAATATGAATATAATGTTTTATTATTTAATATTTTTTTTAAATAATGTTTGTATGATATTAGTCACTGACAAAATAGTTTTTGACTAAATTAAAACTGATTGACAAATTGCATTCTTACCAATAATAGTTTAATGAAATTTAAATTGAATAGTAAAAAGTATTATTTTATTGTATTACAGCAGTGAAAGCAGCGAAGGCAGCATGTTCATGATGATTGTGGCGGGTGTCGCCGCGGCACTAGTGGTGATGCGTACGCTTCAATGGACGTTTGTGTGCTCATAGTGTAGCTAGTTGTAACGTGTAGAGGCATATTTTTGAGTTATAATTAAATATATTTAGAAGATGTGAACGTTTAATAAATTTGTTTATTAATATATTTAATATTCTTTGCTTTTATTACTTTATTTTTGACTGCTCATAAATTATTTGAAATGTAAGATTTCAATCAGTGTAATATTTTTGATTTCATGTTGGCAAGCTAATAATATTAGAATGGTGGCTACATTGGGTTTAATGTTAGTATGAAAAACTGTCTTCTATGATGTAGTCATTCGTTGCAAAATATTTTTATTTTTATCATCAATCATTATATCTTTTCTACCATAAGTTGTAAAAATTGTATAGACATTTTTTAAGAGACAAACGTATATATGAATTTTACCATAAATGTGACGTGTACATATTTGTGAAATACAAACTGTCATGCCAATTAAGGTTTTAACATTGTTCAGTGATATCCTGTTCTTGGCACGTGAAAACCGTCGGACATATGCCGTTGACAATCACGTTGGCATCATTATAATGTCTAATTTTACATTAAATAAATATATATATATTATAATAAAAATCTTTTTTTTTACATATATCCTTAAAATTTCATAAAAATACTTGTTTTTAAATTTGGAAAAGGATTGGAACCTATTAAGATTTTTTTTAAAAATTTATTGATAAATGCGAATGAAAAGCAGTAGAAGTTACCCAAGACCTACCAGCAATAGTGTTGTGCGACATCAGTGTTAATAGAGCTATAGAACATGTGGATATTTCTATTTCCGTTAGAATGAATATAGGTACAATTGTCCAACAATGAAACACTAAAGATTTAAAGTCACATATTCCTTTCATTTTTACAGTTAGAAGTCTAATTTTTTACAGGTATGTAGGCGACTTTATTGGGCATCGGATGTTATTTATAATTTTTTCAATTAATGTGTAAATCAGTCTGCAAAAAATGAAAAACAAAAAAATGAGAAAAGTTTCATTGTGTCCACAGTGACAAAAAATGCTTGAGGTCAATCAAAAAAGGCTTTATTCAAAGTTATACTTCAATTAGACTCTTGAAGTTACCTATAATAGGTAATAATGACTTAAGATAACATCTGACACTAAATTAAGAAAATAAAAATGTTTTTTGACAAACTCTAATTAGGAAATAATGACTTATAATTAATTAGGCACTTCCATTAATCATAAATAAAAATTGGCAGAGATCACTTTACAATAAAAAATTACTAATAAGTAATAGAACAAGAATAGAAAATCACAAGTAATAGAAGAAAGTTGCCATTAATTGGTAACATTGTAATGACTAACGATAAGTAAATTCCAGTTTACCAAAATTATAAACAAGAATAAAACAAGAGAGATAAAAACCAAAATTGATAAATGAAATGAAAAATTAACACAACTTCATATTTGGTGCCACGTGGACAGGAAACACACAACTTGAGTTTCTGAATTTCAATTCATTTATTTGCAGCAGAGGGAGAATCATTTTTATCTTATTCATATGAATTTCTCAAATATCAGGTTCCAACGGCATGTAAAATTTCATATTGTCTTTGACTTTGAGTCTTATAAATGAAGCTCCGAGTTTGTTAGTATTTATGACTTCCGCAATCTTTGCAACGTAGTAGACCTTCACTTTTTTCGTTCAGTAAAACAGGCACATAATCACCTTCTTGGGGTGAGTGAGTTCTTCATTAAATTCGCTCATATCAGAATCACCTTCTTCCATGTAGACTACCTCCTCATCTTCCTCACTACTCGTTTCTAAGTCAATCCTAGCCATTTTGGGTTTCTTTTTTCCTCTTTTGTTACACAAATTGGACGCATAATTGTATTCGCCACTGATTTTTTTTCTTGTAACTTTTTCCGTTCTTCAGCTATTTGGTCTCTTTCTGGTGTGTCCGTTGCTACCATACTTTTTCCAAACTTTCTAGATTCGCACTTTCCAGTAGAGTCCAGGAGGCTTTCCAGGGTCCAGGAGGAATCATCTCTATACAGCAAAGTAGAACCTGATTCATTTGGCTTATGGGAATTTCGACATCCTTCACACTACGCACAATTTCTATAGCTTCTGCAGGAATCTCTCCAAATAGAAGTTCGTCTGCTTCAGGTATCATCATCTGCATCACCTTTGAAGAAGGAATAGCTCCAAGTTGAATTTACAGTAGCTGTAGAATGAGATGGTCTTGATTGCTCTCTGTCAGTCACCAATGATATAATAAAGTCAATTTCTGTATAAGTATCTGGGTTATATGGAAAAATTCCACATTTTTTTAAGGTAGTCACTATATTTACTGGCATCATTGTTTTTATGTATGCCTGACCCCATGTCCTTAGCGAAATTGTAGACAGTCATGTACTCTCCAGGATGCTTCATCAGCCACGAATCTACAGTTCCATTATAATAACCTTTAAAAGGGGTATTTAAGCCCAAATCAAGTGACGGCATCTTTGCAGTTGTGTGAGGATGTGTGTAAGCACAATTATTCCAGCTTGTTTGGCCAAATCTAAAGCTTCAATATAGGTAGGATTCATGATAATCCATAATTAAACAAAAAGTAGGATTTTCTAGGCTCGCAGACGTGTGTTTAATAAAATGCCGCATAAGTTCTACGAACAGCTCCACATTCATCCATCCAGTAGGAGCTACAAGTTCAAGAGATACCGGTGGAACACCGTTCATCATAAAATCTTTAAAATGTTTCCCTGGGAAAACAAAAGCTGGAGGCAATGCTTGTCCTGATGCACATATAATGGCACATGTCACTAATATGTCTCGTTCATTGCTGGTTATTTAACAAATATTGTGTTTGCCTTTGGGCGCCATGACTTTCTGTGGCTTTTGAACAGTTGTTGTGGCAGTTTTATTTAAGTTGTAGATTCTATTACCATTACCAAAGGAATGATGACGATCTATGACATTTTTCAGGTTATCAAAGAAGGACCTGACGTCTTCTTTATTAAATTCGGTTGCATCAGTCATGCTATATGCTTTAGGCTTCTTTATTGCTAATTCTGGATGCCTTGATTTATAAGACTGAGCCATTCAAGACCTGCTTTTTACTCAATACCTGATTTAACAAGCAATACCGTAACATCCTTAAGGCATATTCTGTAAAATTTTAACGTACGTTTTTCAACATATTCTTTAAGTGCTGTTTGTTGTTCGACTGTAAACGTTTTATTTTGTGCAGTTTTTTTCAAGCTCTTTCCTTGTCTGTGCAATAGAACCGCCTGAAGCATATCTGCCTCTGAATGATCCCCTTTCTTTTTAGAGTTTTAGTATGCGTCATCTTAAAGGAAAAACAAAAATCAAATGTTAAGGTTAATTCTAGCTACAAAAACGCAAAGAAAATACGGTTCACATAACTGTACCTATCTACCCTAAGTTTGAATAAAATAACAATAACTAACAAATTACATAGAAAATACCGGATATTATATGGTACACAATAAAACAAGATAGGATACAATGAAACAGTGTTTCATTGTGTCCACTGTACAACTGTTTCATTGTTGACTATCCAAGATTTATTTTTCTAACCTCAAATTTTTTCCACTAAATTGTAACAACTTAAAATATGATCTAGTCCACTTTAATCTATGAAATATGGATAATGCTAGGTAATCATGAGAAATTTCCTACTATAATTTAATGAAAAATCTGTAGAGAAAGTTAAAAATTCTTACTTTTTTGTCGACAAAATAAAAAATGCTCCGCAGACATGTCTTCTCTCACGCAATGCCGATGCAAATTGAGGTAGGGTGGAGAGTTCTGGAGCGGGTTCTTACATGATATAATGCACGATCTGGCAACGTCGCATTTTAGCAAAATTACAGTGTTTCATTGTCTATCACTGATTCATTGTTGGACACTAGACACTACTTGTGCAAGTAAACACGTAACGGAAACTTTACTTCCAGTGATCACGATCAGAAGAATTTTATTGGTTTACAATTTTTATGAATTAATGTAATTCTCTAGTTTCCTAAAAATATTCTTTAATTTACATTTTCTTTATGTGTCAGGCTTGTATTAAAAGATGCTAATGGCTTCAGAATGTGTCAACGTTATCGATTAGTAGTAGAATTTAGGGAGCCAAAATATTCCTGTTAAATGACGTAGGGCATAATATACATGTAATGTGTGTGTATATATATATATATATATATGTATATGTATATGTATATATATATGTATATGTATATATATATATATATATACATATATATATAGTGTATATACACTATATATAAACGGGATTTGTAAGCAAAGCTGGTATAAAAATAGCTTAGGTCTAGATCTAGGTTAAGTTTGTAGTACCAATAATATATTGGTCCATCACTTTAAAAATGGTGGATTTGAAAATTTATGAAAAACTTATTTTGTGTGAATACTATACAAGCAGACTACCATTGGAAAGGAATTTTAAAACACTATCAGTCTCTCTATTAATGCTCTTATTCTTCTCCTAATCCTCACCGTAAAGCAAAATTCATCTTTCGAACTGGTGCGAATCATTGGGTTTTTGAAGTTATGTCACTTTTTAAATTAGGTATAAATATATATTTTTGAAATTGTTCCATTGAGATCTTTCATTTATTACCCATATCAACAGGTTTTGAAAAAATAAAAAAAATTTTAGACAAAATGGCCATCAGTGGCTGCCATATTGTACTTTAATGTCATATAGCCTATGACACTCCCAGGATCTAGATCAACGGTTTTGAAAGCGGGCTTTATGGTTTGCTCAGTGGTCGATTTGAACAGGTCCACGTCAGCGAGAAAAAGATATGGGGGTCCACATGGTGTAAGTTCATGTTAGCAAACCTCATTTAGGCAAATCATCACCATTCAGGTATTTCGTTTATGAGCTCCCTTACTTTAGAGTGTGTGTACCATAGAGGTATAATTAAATTACTTACATAATTTTTATAAAACTGTTTAAGTATCTAATTAGTGGTGTTACTATGTTCATATAGAGGTTTTTAGAAGTTTTCATATTAGTAGCAACGCGTAGCACGCATACGCGCAGTGAGTAGCAGTCCAGTCTCTTTCAAAGCAAAGCTTTGCGCGGACTTTGTTCTAACTAAGTATTATAAATAAAAGTATTAGAGACAAACACTGGTTGTTTTATTTTTTTTACAATTGTTCACTCTACAAAAAAACTATATCATAATAAGCGGTACTGCGTCAGCTGTGATAAAAGCATTTGATGTTAATATGTTTAGGAAATTCAATATTTGGCAGACAGGGGTCTACAGGAAAAAATAAAATTGGCAAGTGAGTTATGGGGCAAACAAATTTGGTAATTTCTGATCTAGATGAATCTGATGATACGTCATTTGTTAAAATCCATGAAAGCTACGAGTGAATAAAAGGTCTTAAATAAATAAATCTAGATATGTGAAAAACATAATCCTGCCTCTGCTTTCACATCAGATAAAAAGTGCCCTGAACATACTGAGATTCCTTTTTAATTAAACCTTTATTGTTCATTACACATATTTTATTTTAGGGCTTTCTTAAACTATACATAAAAGCTTCATGTCAATCGGACAGGCCGTATTTATGCTTTTATAAAATGAGGTGAATTTTCCTCTTTATAAAATGAGGATGATATCAACTAAAACCGGCCAAGTGCGATCCTAGCTCGTACATTGTGGGTTCCACATCTTGTTTGAAGTGAAATTACTTTTTTATAAGTCACACTAATAGGGACCTTCTAGCCCAATAAATATTTAGTAATACATTATGAAATAGGGGATATATATATTATCATGAATATCTCAAAAACTATGACATCTAGAATCCTCATTATAGTTCTCCTATAACTTTTGCGTAGGCTTCTAAAAACCATGTTTTGCATAATTCTACATTTAATTTTGAAGTGACATTACTTTATCATGTGTCTCACTAATGAGGACCTTTCCAAGAAATAGTTAATAATGCATAATTAAATAGGGGACAATATATTATCATGAACGTCTCAAAAACTATGACATCCAGAATCATAATTATAGTTTTCCTATAACTTTTATGTAGGCTTCTAAAAACTGTTTTTTCAGAATTCTAGATTCAAAAGTTTTTTCATAATTCTAGATTGTCGTCACCATGATTTGATGGATTGATCACAAGGAATACAGTCTTTGACTGCGAGGAGTACCGCGGGGACCCGGGTACGATTCCCGGCCACTTTTCTGGTTGGCTGTAAAAGATTGCTCTCGTAGCAATAAGTCCGCTATATATATCAATTAGAGACTTTAAAGTATAGAAATAAATAAATAAAAGTTTCAGAAATAAGGAGGAACATGTTTTTTTCACATAGTTTTCAATATATGTACAAGATATACTATCTAAAATTATGAATGTATTTTTGAGATCTTTACAACTAGCCGTTTTAAATAATATATAGTATTTTAAAAAAAAATTTGAAGTGCTTAATTTGTACCACCCTTAAAAATTCCTTATAAATATTTTTGAATATCGACTAATGAGCTATTGCACAGATCAATATGCCTTATTACTATATAAAATATCCAGTTCTTGTGCAAAGTGGTTTCTGAGAAAAACAGCTGTGATAGAAGGACATATAAATGATCTTATAGAGTTCTATTTTTCCTTTTGGGGGACGGAAACCTAAAAACGGAATACCACAAAAATATTAATTTTTATCTTTATGTGAAATATACTACAAGGCTCAAAATATATCAATTATTTGTTTATTTCTTTTTACGGCATAGTTCCTATGAGTATATCATCATCGCTGAATTATAAATAATTACAAGTAAAAGAAATTTTGAACATTGAACCATTATTTGTAATTATTATTAATTGAAATTAATAATAATTACAAGTAATACGAAATTTTGCAGAAAATTTTTTTAAAATTTGTAATTACTGTCAAAAATATAAATACTGTTCGAAATGTTTCAATTCAATTTAAAATATTTAACAGTCAATAAATTTAAGCTGTTAATTGCCGCCATTTTCACACATCTAGGATGACGCAACAAGCTTTGTTTTACTGTGTTTTTGTTACTATAAACATATTTACAGTGTAATAGCCGGTTAAATCATGAAAGAAGCTCAAAAGGCAGTTTATAAGTATTGTATTGTGCTTAGCTGCAGAAATACTATTGGAGCTGCACCTCGTAAAGTGTTTTTTCTTGTCCCAAAAGATGCAAAAATATGAAAACAATGGTGCAAGGTTATGAGGGAGACGAAATGTCTCCAACAAGTCGTTTGCATTGTAGTGAAAATCACTTTAATGTAAGTATGTTTTATTTGGTTAGCTAATGTGATTTCAATTAGTCATAAGTGAGTTTTGTATTGAACATCAATCACATATGTAAGCAGCAGATAACTGTGTACATAAACTAGTTGACAAAAGTTTAATACAACTTTCCTTTTTCGTTTTTTACATTAAGAAAAAATACATAAAATTGTCAAAATGCACAAAGCGACATAACTGAAATGCAATATATATGATATAATCAAACATATATAATGTATTAAAACAATTACCTTGCAGCTTTCACTATTCTGACCTCAGCAGACATAAAATCTGGATTTGAAGCAAAATAAGATATTAAGAATGCATCTATTCTCAGTAGATTGTCGAAGTACGTTTTTACAAAGCCACTTTCAATCATCATTCTAGATGATTTTCAATCACACTAGGATCTTGAAAATGCCCTAGATATGTAAAATATTTCAAGAACACTATTTTTCCTTATCAAACATAACAAATAATATCAACAATACTGTGCCTGTTGACATAGATTCTGACGTCATGTTTCCTTTTAACCAGAAGCATTGCGTTTCGACAATTTGAATTTCTCTCGCATGATTTGCACTTTTTATTTATTAAACTTATGCAATTAAAAAGGAAACAGATTTACATATAATGTCTAGTTGATAAATAACTGGGAATAAAATATTTGAATCAAATTTAGCAAAAATAGAGTATGCATGAAAAAATTACATGCATACTCTATAGTTCAATAGAGTATGCATGTAATTTAAATTTGAAATCAATAAACTAATTAATAATACTTACAGGTAATTGTTCTGGAATACAATGAAATCATTCGTAAAACATAAGAATAGTCCGCTGGACAATCAACTAGATTCCTTACAAGCTGCACGTGGCTACGCCGCCACGACATAACATGAATATCATATTCGTGTGCGTGAGAATTTTAAATCATCGCATAATGAGATTGCACATTTTTACATTTGTTTCCTTTAGAAACTTTTAATTTCTCTTAAGTTCCTGATTTTAGTTTTTAAAAGAGTAGAGCATTTTTAATCTACAGCAAATGGGTAAAAAGACAATATTTATTTTAATGATTAATAAATAGGCCTAAACTTCACATTCATACTTTTAAATTTTGAAGTGAAATTTATTATATTTAAAACAGTCTAAAATAACTGTTTTAAGATGATGATCCAATACAACATTCTTTATGAGATCTATGTAAAATTGTACCTAATTTATGAAAAAATGCCTAATTTATGAAAACATAAATATGTTAATTTATTCACAAGTTCTAATTTTTATTGACTGACCCAATATAGCTATATCTGAATAAAATCACAAGTGTCAATTTGTTGAGTTAGATATTTAGTGATAGGTAGGACCACACCATAACTACAACTGTTATTGAAGTGAATATTTTTTTATAAATAATTTCAAAATTGATTCTTTTTCGTGGAAATTATTAGAAATATTAAGAAAAATTTAATGTACATTGAAATAAAATAAATCAGATCTGTGAGAAGACAATATATTTATTGGTTTACCATATTGTGATATAACCTAAATTTACCGACATATATATATTTACAAGAGGATGTGTTTTTCAATTATAATACCTAAAACACATTTAAAGCGACAAAAGTTTATTTAAATTTTTTTTCATTTATTGTTTATAATACAATCTCTTCTAGAAAGCTCCGGCCTTGAATATTAATACACTCATACATATTGCAACACAATCGCTGCCACATTCCGTACTTAACAGCTAGTTATATAGTTTCATAAACATATCACTGCTCTAAACAATATTACTATTAGATACACAGTCAGGTCGGGTGGTTTCGTGACGAGGTGTCTGTATAACCTTATTCTCCGCTTCGTTTCACAGTGTTGGCCAGGTTGCCTTCTCTGGTATTGCTATTATCACATCAGTGCAAACTCCAAGTAGCCACGGTATAATAACTTAAGAATTACATTCATTTGTTACACATAATATATTACCCAATTTTTAATTCTGTTAACAAATTAATATATTTAATAACGTAAGCAAGAATATTTATATGTAATGAAAATATATAGACCAGGAATAAAATGAATAGAAGCTCGATACCAACACTATGACGGATCATTGCAAATAACGACTTACTGCTATAAACTAAAATCTTTTAACAGTTTTTCAATTTGCGCCACTTTGAAGTCGAGAAATGATCACTGAAAAGTTGTTTGTTCCTAAATTTTTCATGTTTACAATATTTATTACAACTATTACATTATTACATAATTTCATATAGAGAATCTCCTATTGACCTGATAATAGTTAATGATAATATTTTCACAACGTTTCACGATTTATGTAAGTGACAGATATTTTTTTATCAATATCCAATTGGTTTAAGTTCCAAGTTTGTTTTTTTTGTTTTATCCTTTATGTTACATTTAATACAGAGTAGAAGTAAAAAATAATATATAAATCTTACGACTAAATAAGTTCTTATTGTAAAATGCCACATATTTATTTTGATATTTACAAATGGTGGGTTTAAGAGTTAATACAAGTATCAAATTGCTTATAATTTTGAAAGTATATATTCACAACACCTGGCAATGATTTACAACCAACTCCTACCATCTACCACTCGTGGTATGTCCCCTTCCTCCCTGGCACTCGAGTATCGCTACTACGTAACAAAATAATTTACAGCAAAAATCGTCACTTGATAACAGATCTCAATGCAGTAAGGTAAAATACTTTTAATTTTAAATATACATATTATGAGCAATAAGAATATAATTGGACTTAAATAGCTTAACATTATACACCGATCTGCAAAATCTCTGTTATCGAACCGTTCATTATTACACAATTCACCTATTACTTCATTTTCAATCTATAACTCGAGTCGGATAATTAAAAGATTGTTAATTAATACAGAGTTATCTTTATATTAATTTAAAAGTAATTCTGACACATTTATAATATAACATGTATAAATTATTTAGGTGTTATATTTAATAAGCCAGAATCCTCTTGCTCCAGAAAGATAATGCATATAATCTGGACATAAGTACCACTCTGATCCAGACAGGAGTTACATAACAGCAGTATTTTTAGTGGATTATTTAATTATCATGTCAATTGGTCATTTCATTACCAAATTTTCATCACACTAAAAATAATTTGGGGAGATCGTCTCTCATACAGTCAATTGTGTATGAATGGAGTAAGATATTCTCGAGAGCTTCTCATTAAAAATACTCTCTTATCGCTCAAGAATGTCAAACAACGTTGTGAAACGATCTGTAGTTGAAATACTTGAAGAACAAACATCTTGAAAAGTTTCATCAATTATATTGAATGTAGATGATAATAAAATATCATTTCAAATGATGATTGCAAAGAAAGTTTACTGCTGTTACATAATTCTGCCAATTCTTGTTAAGAGTTTGACAATATATGTCAAACTCTTAACAAGAATTTAGCCTGTGCTGGAAGCTGGCTGTCCTATTTAATATTTAATAATTTAGGTCACTATGTAATCTGGAATTCTCTGCTGAGATTCAAAACCTTCTCGAGTGCTGGATAAAGTGCAGCTAAGCCGAATAATAGTAGTAAATTGTTTCATAGCGAATTTCGGTTTATAGTTTCCATAAACAACTTTATTTTGTTACAAAATGAGCTCAAATTTTTATGACCTACACTAATGCGCATTGTTTATTATCAGTATTATTCACCCCCGAGTACATAGGCAACAAGGCACTAATTCTAGTGGAAAAGTCATAAATCATAAGCAACATTTCCAAAAAAAATACAGCGAGCATTTTTGAGGAAAAAACGACTGCAAGATCTGGAATGTGGCGTCGACTTTATAAAATAGAAATAATTTTGTTACAAAGATAACTTCGCTTCGACTCTTACACTCCTGTACTTCCACCAATTTATCAGGCTTCAAAACTAATTTTTCTATGTTATTAGGAATACGAGGATCAATTTCAGAGGTGCATCTCCTAAATGCTGCGGAAATCACAAAAATTGATCGACTAAACGAAATGCGTAATATTAAATTGTTAATGTAAGAGCACTACTTTAAATCCAAATCATCTGTCCTCAACTTATTTCAATGTGTTTTGTGAAAATAATCACAACAAATTTTTTCAAGTCACATTTTCTGCGTGCACACAAAAATTGTGTTGCGATATAATTTCTAAATCAAGTGAATTATTTCGATACAAATAAAAAACTTCACAGAAACCTTGTATAAAGATAGGTTTTCCAAACAATGCTTGATTTAAAAAAAAATATTCACTCATTTACATTTTTATATAACGACAAATATGAAATAATTAAAACGAACCGTTATCGATTTATATTGGATTTACGCAGACAAATTTTGTCTTTTTAAAATTTTTCATAAATACTAAATTTTTATGTTTATTAATATATAAGTGTATACGTATGCGTATGATAGATATATATATAAAATAAGCAAAGTAAATTAAACGTAAAATTAAGAAATGGTACAGGTAAATAAATAAAATACTATTTACAAATGTTACTACAATTTAAATTATAAACATGTTAATAAGTAAAAAAATCAAATTTATCAAATATAACGAGTCGCATTACGTCTCCCTTCTAATTTGAATTAATCTCATGACAATTTTTTTATTATCTTCATTTTTCCATATTGCAACGGGTCTCGCTTGAGGCTTGTCCTTACAAATAATTTAGAGTAAGCATATTGTATACGAAGAACAGTTAACAGCCAATTAAATTTTATTTTAAGCGTGTTTCTCATGTTCCGAGAGATAACAAAGATATGATTACCATTGTGGATGTGAAAATAAGCAAGCTGCCGTACTGTCATCCAGTATTGTAGTAATTGACACTAGACTAGCCTGTAGCAAAACAATAGAAATACCTATTTAGATTGCCCCTTTTTAAATACATTTTAGTCTAATTTTTACAGGTATCCTGAACAAAAAAGACTTTCCAACGGCCACCGTACTAATTTTTTTTTCATTTATATCACACTAATTACTGTTATAAGTTACAAAATAATATCACTCACAGCATTCAACGATTTAGGTTTATATTTTAATCCTTTTATTCAGAATTCAATCTAATAATCAGATAAATAAAATATAATAAAGCATTAATACGATTACACCACGTATATTGAATTACTCGCAAGTAAACTTCATAGATTCAAATATTTTTCACAGCAACATTTTCTTTCTATTTATACAATAATTGTACAAATTTTGTATAACATACATATATAAAAACCAATAAATGTACTCCACACGTGAATTAATAATAAATTAAACCATGTAAATATTCATAATTGCCATTAGAAAATTTAAAGATTTTTCAGTACCCACATTTCTGCTTAGGTTGCTGGCCGGCCATAAAATATTTCTATTCTCAGAAAAAAAATCTAAAAACTTCCAAGAAATAATCCATTAAGAGAATTCACCTATTTTTGATATTACGATGACAATTGCGTATTTTTAATAGAGTTAGATTAGATGAAAAATATTCTTTTTTTTTCTTGGAACAATAATTTGGAACTTAATTAAATAATTGTAACTTGGACACGGCCAGTACCTCTATAGCATTTGATGCGACAAAAGTGCAAGACTGTGACCGAGCAGCAGCTACACTCCTTCGTTTGCTACATTAAACTGATTCAACAGAAAACTTTTATATAATACACCATCTTATAGTAATGAGTTTTCAAAATGTCTTATAATACCCTAATGTTTTGAGAGCAAAAAGAGCATAATGAGGCAGCCTCACGGAAGGATTGGCAGCGGCAAGTTTTAAAACTATTCACAGGAAACGTGTCGGAGTCGGCTTAACGTCTAACTGTATAATGTCTATTTTAAATAATAAGCCAACACTGCACCTTGGCATGAAGCTGCCCACCGATATAATAACCCAGCGCCCCGCTTCAAGGAAATACATTCACAATCACTGGCGAGACACCTTAAGAGAGAAAGAGATGACCGCTGATAGTCTCATCTACCCTGCTCCCGGCTTCCTTGTGTCTGCATATATATCTTTTCATAAATTAAGTAACGGTCGAACTATCATGATTTTATGAAGAATCATAATTGTTAATACGAAATATAATAACTAAAAACTGTATAGTCAAAATAAAAATGCATGTGATGCAATGCTGTACAATGGAAGCAAGTCGGACTTGTTTAGCAGGGGTACACGTTACATGATTTTTGAAAGTGAAAATTGATATCAATTCCACAAATACACACAATCTCTTGGTCTTATTGAGCCTCCCTCATTTTAAAACTTATCCTGTCGTTACAACTTACTGACAGTTTTTCATTTTTGTAGACCTTGTCTCAATTCAACGTTTTCAAATATTGTCTTCGATGTCTCTTTCTAATTTACATCAAATAAAGGGCTACACACATTTCATTTCGGTTTTCTTTCTAAAATTATATTAAAATAAATGATGGTGTCCTCCAAATTGATATAATTTCAGGCAGATGTAGAGTATTCCAACTGGAATACTAGTTGAACAGTGAGTATTTCCGTCCCGGTGAGGCATTACATTTATGCACCCACATTCAGAAGGGGAATAGCGGGGCGTGACGGTGGGCGAGTGCAGCGGCAAGGCTCCACAGCATTCAGTTGACCATAAGCGTGTGCGACTCCATGGGCGCCGCCGAGTCATACAACGTATCCGTGTCCTGCGTAGGCTCACCCTGAAGCTGACATTGGTTCGATAGGGTGCCTGCACCACAATCGCAGAAGAATCTGAAGCGTAATTAAAACATAATACAGATTTATACTACTGTATGTAGTGGATGAAAAATATAAGCAAATAGCCAAAAAAGCAATTTAGTTAATAGGACAAAGTTCCTTAAAAGCACAGACGTTTTGTATCCCATCAACATTTCTTTTTGTCATTATTCTTATAATAATTTACTAAAACGATGTATAACAAAAATAGGTATCCTAAGACCATATAAGCAAATGTGAGCAAAAAATTGGTTGAAAGGCTTCATTTTATTCGTGACTTTTCACATACAGTATATCATTTAGTGTATTACATCATCCGTTTCTCAAATCTCTGCCACGCTGAAAAGTACCAATATATTGACATACCACATATACATGTGACATTTAAGAAATGAGCAATTTTGGTCATTCTGTTTACAAAAGATAGAAAAAGAGAAAAAAGAAAAGGATACAATTGGAGGAAATAACGGAACAGTTAGAATGAGAATAACAATAAAAGAATGTTGATAAAAGTAGGGATACATAATAGGAAATAGATAATAACAACTGTGTATTGAGTCACACACTGTTTATTACACAGAATTGGGTAAAAATAAATTTACTTCATTTTGATATTTATGACTTAATGATACATATTTTCAATTGTGTTATAAAAATAAAAATAATATTACGGATTAAATAACAAAATGATCAGTAGATGTTACCTGTCATGCCGAATGAACTCAACGTCGTGACCTGCATGACATGTTTTAATGCAATTTACACAGATGGCATTGCGGTCTGTCGTGTTGCAAGTTTGACATCTGAAAACATTCAAATGTTTAATTATTTCAAGTGAGATTAATTAGTAAAAGTTATACTTATGAAATTAAATCTTAATAACAAAATGTCCTCGGCTTATTTCATTAAAACAATTTGGGACGAGACTATTAATTATTATGAGTGGCCTGCGGGTTAAAGTTTCTTTTTCAGTTAATAACAAACAAAAATATTTAATTTACAAGAGTAATATTCAATTTGCTATAATGTCTTTGCAAAGTAAGATTCCAAGATAATGCTTTTTACACAATTATAACACAATAACTGAAACATCTATGTTTATTAACCCCTCGAGACTCTTATCTGTGCCATTTGCAACTAGCGCCATTCAAACATAAATAGCCAGGTTAAATTGATATAAACAAATATATATAATAGAAAAAAACATACTGAGTACAAAAAAAAAATATAATCACCTATAGAAATCGTGCATGGGGAAGGATGTGTAGGAAGATATTTTATAGAGGCACTGGCCACCGCCTACGGCTTTCTCCACTGCGTCCTGGTTGGAGAAGATTTTGTTGCCACGCACCAGCGGGGACACGCCTGATGCGAGGCACAGCCCTGAGTACATAATAGGTGGCAATTAGTTTCCATTGCTACTTCTCACACACATTCATAATGTTAATCTCAACAAAAGTAAAATATATTAATAACAATAAAACTAGATTTTAATATAGCCTGAAATATAAAATAAATTAAACAAATCTTGTTAACAACTCATTATATAAATGGAAAGCTATACTTCCGGCTTTTACATTAGATTTTATTGAATGAATATGACAATTTACCTAGTTAACAACATTACTCATTTACGCCCAATTATAGTTACCATGGCAACAAGACTGGGGCCATTTTATGTTAATTACATCAGAGATATTCATAAAAATTGTAACCTCTTTTATCGCCAAGTTCCTTACCTTGGCCTAGAACATCGCAATTTGCATTTTTGAAATTCAAAAAGTACATTGAAACCTATGTTTTCCTTTTTCAATAATCTATATTAACAAAATATGAAATAATATAAATTAAATTGTTAAATTACAAGCCTTTTCTATTAATTTTTACCCGACTACAGTGTAATAAGACAAATAAATTTGGCATTTATGTATGGGTGTTTGGCTGTTCAATCGTAAAGTCCAAATTGTCACGTCTACAACTTTGCAGTGCAATTATCAAATATTATCATTCAAATATGTTCATAGTAGCTGAACATTAGTTATCATATTATAATTATGTCCCTATACACAAAAATTCTTGATCAGCAGAGGGTTTTATGTGCAACTAGATTTTAGTTTTTTAAGAATTTGTCTATTTTGAGAAAATAGGTTCGCTTTATATTTTGAAAAAATAACTTAAATGTTTTTCTATTAAGGCAATAAATTATAGAATTGTGACAATAATTATTAACTAAGGAGAATAAGTGCTTTTTGCAAAATATAAAATGTTATATTAAATTTGGGTTTATTTTTAAACTCAAATCATATAAAATTTATCACGTCTTGAAACCACAAACTCATAAAAGTAATGTATATTGTCAATTTTGGAGGACGAAAATAGTTATTTCTTTAACAGGTATATTATTTAAAACTTTCAAGCTTAATGTTGAAGGTTTTATCTGGTTTCTAAAAGGAAATGTGTAATATATCATCACCTCCCACAATAAAGGTGCAATATGAAATTAGTTGAAAATAAAATAAGGCATAAGCCATTCATATTTTGAAAGTATTTTAATATTATTTTATCCAAAATTATGTGTTCTCTCTTCTATAATTGTTCTGTTTAATTGGTATTTTATTAAATTCCATTAAAGCGTTACAAAAAATACTTCCTAGCAAAGGTAGGAAAAGCATAATTTATAGCTGTATCTCTAATGTTATGGACAATCTGTAATAATATTTTTATAACATTTTTTATCCCTCTGCTTAAAAGCAAACTAATATTGAGCAATTAATACTGAATTGTTTTAATACTGTATATATGTGCTTTGCAGATCCAAGAGACTCAAATCAGTACACAGCATTACAGTTGCTATTGAACACTTTACCAAAGCCGTACAACATGCTGCTTGGGACTACACCACTGAAAATAAACATTGCCCATATTCAACATATAGCCAAACATCTATTAGAACTAGTATCTGAGAAAAGAAAGCTCCGGATGCAGTGGTAGACAGCGAGATGCCCACAATTGAAAAAATTACTAAATCACACTATTAGAAAGCTCAAAAATGCACTTGAACGAGATTGTGACACTAACTTTCATTTGTATTTAAGCGGTCTCAACGCCACTGCTTCCTTAGACTACTCACTATGGAAGGCTACAAAAAAGCTAAAACGGTCTGTAACTGCCTCACCATCCTTATGGATGACTGATGAGAAATTGGCCCATACAGACACTGAAAAAGCGCTAACCTTCTCCATGCACTTACTATCAGTATTCAAGCCTCACCCTGCTTAACGACCTGGCAGAAGAATTCACTCCCGCTGAGATGGAAAGAGACATATCCAAATTCACAAAGAATGAAGTAATATGTGCATTTTAAAAAATACACTAAGATATGTCCCGGCTACGAACACATGACAAGCCGCGTCCTGGCTGAACTGCCACCCTCCGAGATAAAATTATGCCATGCTGAAACTAAAATTCTTTCCACCTGAATAGAAGGTAGCAAAGATAATAATGATTCCAAAACCTGACATACAACCAGACGACCCTAAATCATATCGTCCCATCAGCCTATTACCTATAAATTCAAAAGTGTATGAGGCATTGCTATTGATCCGCATGATGCCAGTAGTGAGAGATAAACCTTATACCTGATCATCAGTTTGGATTCCGGCACAAACATGCCACTATAGATCAAGTTCACAGACGAAATAGTAAAATGCTTCGAAGCTAAAAAGTATTGTGCAGCCACATTTTTGGATATATCTCATGCTTTTGACAAAATTAAAGCAAGCATGTCCCCATATTTATGTACAACCAACAAAGCCTTCCTAACAGATAGACATTTCATGGTTCAGTGTGGAAATGAAGTGACAAACCTGTGACCAATATCAGCGGGTGTCCCGCAGGGAAGTATACTCGGTCCAATTTTCAGATTTGCCCACATGCCCAACAATCACCACCGGAACATTTGCAGATGATACAGCCATTTTGGCCTCACGAGCCAAAAACTATAGCAAAAATGCTATACAAAATGGGCTAGATAGTTTAGCAGTGGCGAAGTGGTGGATTAAGGTGAATTAAAACAAATCAGTCAGCGTGACATTCACGCTGAAACAAGACATCTGTCCACCAGTTAAACTAAACAATGTTGAAATATCCCAAGTATATCATGTACGTTACCTTGGTTTATACCTGACCAAAAGTAACAAAACTAAACTAACTTGGCAAAAGCATATATTCACCAATCAGAAACAACTTGGTCTTCAGCTCAGAAAACTCTATTTGCTCATCGGGAGTAAGTCCCAGCTATCAGTGGGAAATAAGCTGCTACTCTATAAAGCAACACTTAAACCAGTTTGGAACTACGGCATTCAGCTGTGGGGTACAGCTTCCCACTCCAATATTGAAATAATCCAAAGATATCAGAATAAAATGCTGCGGAAAATTACAAATTCCCCACGTTACAAACATAACCAATCAACAATTGCCTAAGAACCTACAAATACCTACAGTTCAAATCAATAGACACACAAAGATAGAATCATAAGCCACCCAAATAAACTTGCGCAAAAACTCATGAATAATACCCGAACCAAACGTCGATTAAAACGTAGAATTCCCCAAGATGTGCTACAATAAAGGCATATAAATATTAAATTTGGGATGCGACCTAAGTTGTCTTCCTAAAACTGTCCAAGCAACAACCAACAAAATTACCACTCATGGTCCCAGTGTGGTGACAGATTGCAGTATATTAATATTATTCCTTGACTGAAAAATAGTTGATTGTCGTTAACATAAAATTGAAAAGATGACTTTTTTCAGAAAATTGAAAATAATATTCATAATTTATATAACTAGCAAATAGCTGTGAAGATATCGTCATTGCGGATAAACACCGCACTCCGGGCAAGTATTGGGTGTGTTAAAAAGAGTCATGTGTAATATTTTTTTTTGCACTCAATTAGAAAAAGGGCGTGTTTTATGTTTCATTTCAACGACAATTTATTCCTTTATAGCCAATGAATAGCGTCTTCTTTGTCTGACCTCTATTCCTGGGGACTAGATATATATATATATATATATATATATATATATATATATATATATATATATATATATACATATACATACATATGTATGTATACATGCATACATACATACATACATACATACATACATACATACATACATATATATAGTACCAGGTGACCGAGAGATGCTCGGTTTATTTCGAGTTTCCCATAGGAACGTAAAATTGGTTGTTTCACGGTATTCGATTTTCTTCTCCTTCCCCATCACTTTCCCCTTCCTCTTTGCTTTGCCTTCGCCTTCGGCCTTCGGTCTCGCCTTCACGTTTGCTTTCGCATTCGCCCTCGCGTTCGCCTGCGCATTCGCTTTCCCATTTGCCCTTGCGTTCACCTTCCATTTTCCCTTCACCTTGCACTACACCTTCCCATTCCCCTTCCCCTTCCCTCACCTTCACTACACGCTCCCCTCCTCCTCACTCTTCACATACCATTCACCTCCTTCCCCCCCACTCTTTCTATTTCCCTCTTCCCCTTCCCCCTTCCCAGTCCTCTTTCCTTCATCTTCCCCTCCTCTCCACCTCACCCTCCCCTTCCGCTTCCTTTTGCCCTACCCATTCCCTTTCCCTTCACTTTTCCCTTGCCTTTCCCTTCCTACCCTTCCACACCCGTTCTCTTATGTTTTTCCATTAAAAAGTTATCAAGTCATACAATAGTGTTCATAGTAATTTTTGAAATTTTAAATGGTTGCCATTTCCAAAATAATTAACCGACATGGCTCATCTTCGGAATTATTAAATATAATTACCCACGCAATTAATATATAAAATTTCATCGAAATCGTTAGAGCCGTTTCCGAGAAACCATATGCATATATATGTATATATATATATATATATATGTATATACATACAAGAATTGCTCGTTTTATAGTATAAGCTATATATACATATATATATATATATATATATATATAAATGCATCAATTGCTCACATTAATTCACCACTTATTGAATGTATACAAATGAATCAACATGTTTACATATATTCTTGATTCAGATGCTTCTAACATTAACATCTGTGACCTTGCCTGGTTTCAAAGCGTTGAATGCACATTTTATTAAAAGTAATATCTGTGACATTTTGTACTTTGTAACTCTTGCCTTTTTCATATTGTTAGGGACCATGCAAGAAAAATAGAGGTTATTTGAAAATGACAGAAATAACTATTAGTTACATGTTCGTCAATATTAGTGCAGTATTTTAACGACACAAAATTGTAAACGTCATTCAATGTAAAGAGGCTAGGTTACGAGTGAATATGAGATTAAATTTTTGAAAAACTAAACACTGTATTCTATCTATGAATTATTAAAATGCTTTCATACAACTCACTAACCCACTTTTAGGCAATATAAATAATTTTGATTGATTCCAATATGTATGCTATGAGGACTTCAGGTGATAAAATGACTGCAGTGTAAAAGTTTAATACTTTGTGACCAGCTAGCACTTATAACAATTTGCACACTTGCTATCGCGAAAATATATTTTACTATACAAAATAATTATGTTACGTGACCAGTGGACACAGTGCATTTTATAATGGAAAGCATAGAACATTTAAATTACTTTATTTAAACTATCCATAATAATTTTGCATGATTTTATGTTCGAAACCGATTAAGGGTAAAGGACTGTTTCTCTTTCTATACTACATAATATAAATCTTGTTGTTCTTTTCCACCTTTAGAAAGAGAAATTTTAACACTGATCTTGAATTGAACTCAATTTGTTGCACAATGTGATGATTCATATATTGATTCTTGACAATAAGCTAAATTTACAACAGTTGCTTTTTACATTTTTTGCACTTGTTTTGAAAGATGATGAAAGTACCATAAATTTCAACAATTGCCTATGAAGTGTATTTGTCATTTCCAAAATAAACCTTTTAAATTTATTGTTAATGTTGTCCTGTACACAATGTTTCTTGATATATTCCATATGCTTTGGTGCTTAGTAAGAAACTATGCATATTGATAATAAAAGACGAAGTCAGCTTCTTATGTTGGGTGGGTATATCTTATCCACTCAACATAAAAAGAAATTATGTGTGGAATTATGTTTTACAGTTAGCGAAATTAGAAATAATATAGATAAAATGAGGTCAGCACGGAGTTTACTGTTTCCGATTAATCGAATAAGGGCTATATACAAAAGAAATTGCTTTCTTTTTAAGCTGCCTTTTTTTAACTCTATTTTTTTGACAATATATCAATAAAAATGTCTAGCTAAAAAGTAAATCTAGCAAGGAATTGTTTCGGTCTATAAATGTTACTATATAATTTATGTTGTTTTATGGTCACCTCCAAACCGGTTATTAAATATCTGGTTGTGCTCGAGGGTGGCGGTAAATCTAGCAAGGAATTATTTCGGTCTATAAATGTTACTATATAATTAATGTTGTTCTATGGTCACCTCCACACCAGTTATTAAATATCTGGTTGTGCTCGAGGGTGGCGGTAAATCTAGCAAGGAATTGTTTCGGTCTATAAATGTTACTATATAATTTATGTTGTTTTATGGTCACCTCCAAACCGGTTATTAAATATCTGGTTGTGCTCGAGGGTGGCGGTAAATCTAGCAAGGAATTATTTCGGTCTATAAATGTTACTATATAATTAATGTTGTTCTATGGTCACCTCCACACCGGTTATTAAATATCTGGTTGTGCTCGAGGGTGGCGGTAAATCTAGCAAGGAATTGTTTCGGTCTATAAATGTTACTATATAATTAATGTTGTTCTATGGTCACCTCCACACCGGTTATTAAATATCTGGTTGTGCTCGAGGGTGGCGGTAAATCTAGCAAGGAATTGTTTCGGTCTATAAATGTTACTATATAATTAATGTTGTTCTATGGTCACCTCCAAATCGGTTGTTAAATATCTGGTTGTGCTCTAGTGTGGCGGTGGCATTGTTGGTAATTTCGACACCCGCAGCTAATCCATCGAAAATACGATTACGACGCAACACCGGGTGGCTCTGTGTGGAGATCAGCACGCCTGCCTGCGCATTGCGGAATATGTCGTTCTCCTCCAGAACGCCCTACAAATTTCCAGACAAACACAAATGTTAAAAGTTATTCTGTACATTATAAATCTTTTAAATTTATTCTTATCTTTTGTCCTATTGCATTAGCGCAGAGGAGGAGCTCAATGAAAGTAAAGGTGTTTTCAAAAGAAATATTAGGCATCAACAAAAATCATATCACAGTGAATATGAATATATGTTTGTACGTATATGCATATGTAATTAAAACACTTATAAATCCTTACGGGGGCAGCAGATTGTTTATATGGATTTTTCTATTTGATAATTTTCAATGGAACAAACAAAACAATACGTTTCTAAGCTCGTTCCTCACACTTGAGTTATGCAAACAAAAAGTTTAAAATCTTATCATCTCATCTCCTACAAAAACTAAAGAAAATCTAATATGGTTTTTAAATTGGATAAATCATAGGTTATTCATATTGGTCCAGAGATAGTACCTATTATTTTTGGTTATAGCTGAAAAAGTATTTCCAGAGGTAAAGACAAAATATGGAATTTTATCTGCATATTAAGAGTTATTGGCAGGTCGCGCACATGCCATAAAGACGACTGCCGCATTAATCATGTTGCTATGATTATGCTGTTCGACAGCTCAAATTCTAGAGGTTATTCTTTACTGTTCTAATTCAGATAACTCTTCGGTACTATTGACAGGAAATGGTCCAACCATGTTTGTGACATAATACGAAATTGAAAAAATTTTAGCTATCATTATCACTGTCATATTTTTATTAGTATGATTCACACATTGTTTCATTTTGATTGTGTCACCTTTTTATTAGACGATTTACACATTACCTCATTTTGATAAAAAAATTATGACTGTCACATTTTTATTAATGCGATTCACACATTACCTTGTTTTGATAAAAAAATGTTGACTTTTCATCAGGCCGTTTGTTTATCCAGTTTATCACTATAATTCTTCAAAAATAAAATTTCTAATAGACCAGTCAACTTAAAAGACCTGTTGTATAATTTAAATCTTTCTTAGGAGGGAGTCTCCTTAATTGCGATTTATGTTTGAGCAGATATATACTTTCATTGTTCACAATTAAATGAAACTACGTGATGTAGTATTATTTTTACTTTCTTTAAGTTCTTTACCATAACCTAGGTTTCATTGTATTACAACATCTTCAGGTGGGCTATTAGCAAAGATCTTTGTCAATATGTCTAAAATAAAGCTGAGAAGAGGACTACGTTAATCTGTACATAACCATTAATTATTACATGACCATTTTTAAACTTTAAAAATTGTTGTTTCAAAAGCATAGATTCCGAACAATAATATGCAAACTAACCTTGCCCCCATTAAATATACAAATGCCCCCATCACGTCCGTCAAAGATCTTATTTCTCTTTAACGTCGGGTTGGAATCAGTCTTAATCCACACGCCAGCCATTGCGTTATCAAATATTTCATTCTGCTCGAGGAGGCCCAATCCTCCATTGTAGACGAGAACGCCCCCGTTCTGGCCACCCCAGATCTTGTTGCCCTTGATGACAGGATTGCTACCGGTGCGAATCTGCACGCCCGAGTAGAGGTGGTTGAAGATATCATTGTCCTCCAACTTGCCGTGGCCATTATCATAGAAGTACACCCCCACTTGTTTGCCTGAGTGGATGCGATTGCGGCGCAGGACAGGCGTCGAGCCTGTCGTTATCCACACTCCTGCAAAAGTGAGTTATGTCAGTTGCTTCTTATGCACTTAAATTTGCAAAATAACTGAGTATATTATGTGCTTATTACATATTTCTTCTTAGTAAACTTTTAACCCATCTATCACCGAAGGGCCCGATTTCAAGCAAAAAAATTATGAACGGTAGACACCTCGCAATTATTTTTCAGCTATGTTAGATATATGTCGTACCATAGTAGTTCATTTCGCTATGTTGTTGCGACGGATAAATGGTAAAAATAATTGAAATAACTTATCGACCATTTCTAAACTGGACGTTTCTTTCTGTAAACTGTGTGTAGTAAATGGAATAATAAGCGCACTAAGTTTATTCAATATATTGTATTATATATTTCAATAATCCGTGTTTATTGAAGATTATGCTTATTTTATTTATTTCAAGAAACATTCAATAATTCACTCGATTTATATATGTTGAATGCACTTGTACGCCAAGAAAAGATGGTAGTATTCACTTCCGAAGTAATTATAATTTAGTATTACACATTTACAGAGGAAATAATTTTTTTATACATTTTGTAATAAAAAGTATGTTTCTAACTAAAAATTGGAAGATATTAGATGCTTTGTTCGATCAACAAATTGTGCATTTGCGGCTGCTTATCATGTTTGCAATAAATGTGATGTTGTATGTGGTAATTACAGATATATTGTCAATATTTTCTTGACAATATACAAACATCTATCAATAATAATAATATATCTTCTAAAGAACCGACTTAAAAAAAGGTAGGTACTAAAAAGTAAAAAAAAAATTAAATCAAAATAGGTACCTAACCTACTAACTCACACAATTTTATAATTTAATTTATAATGTGAATTAAATACTTTATCCTCTAATTTACTTACAATACTAAAAGGATTCATAAAGGGCGTATTTCCAATATAAAAATTTATATTTGTTTCAGTTGATAGGCTATGCTGGCACCAACTTTAAAAATAAGTAACTTAGTTATTTATTGCACATAAATATAGGTTCCAATTTTCATTTAATTCTTTTTAACTATTTAGTATCTACCTTTTTTGAAGTTGGTTTTTTAAAAAATATTTTATTTTAGAATTTTTAGTGTTTAATATATTAATATTAATCACAATTATTTTCTTTTTTAGAATATTGGACAATTAATAAAAAGTCATGGGTTAAAGCTAGTTTACAGATAATTTCCTCTTTGTCTAATCAACAACACATAGAAATGAAGCGATAGTAGTGGTTAGTTGCTAGCCGTTAAGGAGTTTCATTCTCCATATCCAAAGTCCAATATCAGATTTTGTAAATTAAAAACTACCACATGAGGAGTTCCATTCTCAATATCAGAAATCCAATATCAGAGTTTGAAAAGAAATAATTAAAGTAACAGCTAACCAGTAGCATGTATATTGAATCATCTTCGATTTACAGCCATCCGTTAAGGGGTTACATTATTCAACTACGGAACTCATCATCACAACCTGACCTGGTCGATGGTGCAGTTATTTTGCAAAATAAAAACTACCAGTAGTTACTATCTTGTATTATGTTTGATTTACTACCATCTGATAAGGAGTTCCATTGTTCGTCTCCAGAATGCATCATCAGAATCTGACATGATCTATATTGTAGTTATTTTGCAAAGTAACAACTGCCAGTAGTAAATATTTTGAATCACTTTTAATTTACTACCATCACTTAATGAGTTCCATTATTTATCTCCAGATCTCATCATCAAACTCTGATCTGGTAAGTGGTGTAGTTACTTTGCAAAAAAACAATTACCTATAGCAAATATCTTGAATAACAGTTGATTTATTGCCATTCGTTAAGGAGTTCCATCGTTTGTTTCCGGGCCTCATCATCAGGTCATCATCATATTTATATGGGACCACACCTATAGTACCCTCTTTCAAATATAAGAAGAATGATGAAAATCGGTCCATTCATTAAAGAATTCTAGCCGAGCATACATAAAAAAAAAAGATTCCAACAAATTGAGAAAAAAAAGAAAAATATATATACATCGTTTACTGTAAATCGTAAAGTTTTTAGTGCAATCATTTGTTTGAATCCAATATACCGTGATGCTTAGTGATATAACGGTTCTATTGGGAAATTTCATGGTTTTGATTATTAGATAGTTCAAACAGGATTTAGGTTTTTAGATTTGGAACTTTTTATACAAAGTTGCATATTTTGTATATATACTGTAACTTCTGTTTTTCTTTCTTTATTACATGTTTATCCAAAACAAATTGATTTAAAAATGGAAATTTAGAAAGAGTATTTAGTAATCATATAAATTATACTTGGTTTACTATTTTCTTAGAAATTTTATATTTTAGGAATACTTTCCCACGGTTTTTCTTTTCATTTGTAAATATTTTAATTAATCAAATCTTATTTTTCCTAATTTTCGCTAATCTAACCTTGCTGCTTGCTACCTGCAATAAATATTTTAAACCATCATAACGCTAATACTATAGGTAATTTGATACCCTCGTATATAGTTTGATTCTTCAATAAAGCAAAAATAATTTTAGTGTATGTTATAAGATGACAGTGTCACCCTAGTGTCTCTAACACTTGAGAACACAGATATAAACATACAATGAAGTGTTTACAAAGGCATTACGAGTTACTTTTGGAAATATTATTTTATTACTTCTTAAGATACTTAAATAATATTTGTTCCTAAGAATCATTATATATGTCTCATATATTCGTAATTATGAATAGCCTCTGTTATATTTATTATCACGTTTAGAATAAACTAATTCGAATTTTAATGTTTCTTTTTCACCATACACATATACCATTATTTTTTCACCATACACACATACACATACACCATTTTCATATACAAATAAAGCATTTTTTAGGAAAAAAATTTACATTTATTAACTAATAAAATAACCTGGTAAATACATAAAAAGAAAATACGACTTTATATGAATACCTTTCAGCAAAAAATATTTTCTTTCAACGTAATTCGCATAAAAAGGACCATGTAGATCCGGAGTTATAATTATTTTTAGAATACTTACACTTTTCAGTTGTATATAATATTCTTTTATTCTTTATATATGTCTCATAGATTATATATATATAAGTGGAAGTATAAAATTGGATTAAGAAATAGCATTTCATCTAGTTTTTAGATAGTACTATATACTAGATAGTATATGACGAAATAAGAACTTGTCATTTTATTTTCATAAAGGTTACACAAATTTTTTTCAGCATATTATAACGAATTCAATAAATTAAATTGTACAATTAAAACACAAATTAGTTTCACCGTAGCAATTTTTGTCTGTGTGTGGATCAACATATTGTCTTTTTTCACAATGTTTAGGAATTTACTTGAAAGTAATTTAAATATTCACAACTTACAACATTTCCTTTCCAATGAACAATTTCTGCCTAATAGTACATGATGACCACGAATTGAAAGAAAATACGAAAACACTAAAAATAAATTAACTAATTATGGCATATTTTTACATTTGTAGAGTCCGTGAGTAATTATTTGTTATATAAAAAAGAAATTGTTTTGTTGATCATTTTTCTCTTTCATTTTGCTTGCATATTACATTACATTCAACGCATAGAAAGTAAGCCAATTAATCTAATGTTATATATTTTTATATTAAAATGAAAAACAATCACTTTAGTATAAAAGTTGTCTGAACCACACAATAAAATACGAAAATGGTTGTGACAAAATTATTTTGACAGTTGACAACACTGACAAATGACATAGAGCATACGTTTACTTTTAATTCTTGTAGTCTCTCATTAAAAGGCTGTAAATATAAAATCTAGCAAAAAACCAATTATTTAAGACTGTAATAGTAAAATGATTAAATATATTACGGTCACCATTTTTATCCAAAACATATTCTTGTTTAAACAAGAATTACTTTCTCACTGTCATAAATATATGTATTAAGAGTTCATTTGTCATATTTCTGTGCTGTAATTTAAATAATTCTTATATTAAAATACAACTTTTTGTATCTAAATATAATAATTATACCATTAAACAACACAAATGCACTTATCATTCCGTCATCAAACTTCTACACTTTAGTTGGTTTGACAACCACTCAAGCTCTGTGCTTACCAAATCATAATAACAATAAAAAATTAATTATATAGAAACACCATCCAACTACAGTAAATGGACAGCCCAATTGGATCCTGCCACGAATGTGTTAAGAAATGGCAATTTTTTTGTTTTAATATCATATCACTTCACAATAATAATTGAAAAAAATTATTACATTTAACAATAATTACAAAATTATTCATTAAATATAGTTCTCATACATACCTGCGAGGGTATTGGCATAAACCTCATTCTCTTCTATCAAACCCTGGCCCTTCTCATGTACATATATTCCACCGTGCTGCCCGTGATGAATTTTATTGTGACGCACGATTGGATCGCTATTTGTGCGAATCTGAATGCCAGCCAGTGCATTGCCGTATATGTTATTATGTTCGATAAGACCACGACCTTCACCGAATATATAAACACCACCTTGGTGACCATTATAAATTTCATTACGGCGGATAGTGGGATTACTGCTCGAGGTGATCCAAACGCCGGCAAAATTGTTAGAATGGATCTTGTTATCTATAAATTGACCGAGGCCATTCTCATGTACATAAATGCCGCCTGTTTGCCCGTGGTGAATTTCACAATGAACCACTGTCGGGTTAGCACCTGCTTTCACCTCGAATCCCGCAATCCGATTATTATGAATGTCATTTGCTTCAAAGTACCCCTGTAAAAAAATTTAACTGTTTTATTTTTGTGCATTATGACAAAATAGATGATAATACAGCAAATGAGTATTTTAATATTCTGGCAAAGTGGCATTTTAAAATTAAATAATTTGTACAATCAGTTTTTCTTTTATTAGTGGAAAGTCCGAAACTTAAGCAGCAAATTCTTTATTAAATAAAAAAAAATAAAGTTTATTTTTATTGGATCAAAACTTAGTTCATAAATATTTTTATGGAGAACTAAATTTATATTTGATAAATATACTAAGCAATAAATAAGATAGCTAAAAAGATAAATATTTATAATTTATTAGTTACTTGTATTGCAGCAAAAATATATATATAATTTTCTTTATACATATCCTTTTTAATTCTTATATTAGAACTGTATTTGCTTTTCTTATGGATTTGTTTTTACATCAGTGTTATAACAACTTCATGTATCTATCATTTGATAATTGTAAAGTATTAAATTCTTGATTATGGCAGGATTGCAAAAAAAGCCATTTTATAGAGAAACAGCTCATAACCCATGAGTGTGCGTTTCAAATAAATAAAGATGTACCCAAAAACCATAAATAAAACTAACCAATCCATTTTCAAACGTGAAGATGCCCACATCGCGGCCGTGGTGTATGTGGTTGCGGCGCATGATAGGATTTGCATAATTCTTGACCCAAATTCCGGCTAGAGCATTACGGGAGATCTCGTTGTCCTGGTAAGCGCCCTGCGCGTAGTCCGTCACGTACAAGCCCACATTCTCGCAGTCACTGATGTCACAGTGCTTTATAACGGGATTTGCACCTGCGCCACTTACGCACACTGCGGCTCCCACTGGGTAATGAAATTATGTATAAATTATCACTAATTAATGAAATATTATATATAATTAGGATTAAGATTCATAATTAATTTTTTATTAACCATTTTTTACAAAAGCCTTTAAAACTTGTGAACAATAAATTAACTATTTTCTTTTCATTTTAAATGAGAAACAAAAATAAGCTACATTGACAAATATAAATAGTGATTGCATATTAAACTGAATGCAGATTCTATATCATTCAAAATTAAAAGCAGTTATTCAGATTAAACAAAGGGAGTTATGGATAATACCTACCAACACTAGCGCTCCGTATGATGCAATGGTCAATAGTTGGGCTGCAGTTGTCTGAGACCTCGAGGCAATAGTGTTTGTGATGCTGCATGGTGGAGGTGACATCAGGTGAGAATTTAAGGGTCATGTGTCCTGCATACGCACGCTTTGCACCATCGGAGAATGTTAACGTGCTTTCCGATTCACGTTCTAGTACTACTGCTTCTGCCACATTACCCGACGCGCAACCTGAAGGCGGATAGTATTTACATACATGTGCTCAAGCAGTATAATTACATTTGTCATATTATTTAATTACCTAATCGGTAGTGTGGGCTTATCATTTGATTTATCTAAATACTTTTTCCTTACTTCATCCAAACTAAATTTGAACAAAAAGAATCTTGAGAGCAGGAACTCTCCCTCTGTTAATATTTTTAAGGGTTGTCTGAAAAAAGCCCCACCCACCCTTCATAATCCTGAACTCCTACCCCTACCTTAATCCCATCTTGCTTCCTTTCCTTAATTATACTATGCAATATTTATAAATTTTCTATTTTTTGGGTTTTCCTTTAATATTATCTTTTTCTAGTTATGTAAATTTCATAGTAGTAGCTTCTTAAAGTGTTTTAATCTGTCATATAACTAAACTATTCAATTTAACCATCGTCGTTAGCTAGAAGAATTTGCTCGTGTAGCAATATGTCCGTTAAATGCGTAAATATATGAATGTGTGTCTGAAAGAAAAAATAAATTAATAAAATATAAATCACATATTACATAATTTTTCTTCTTGAAAAGTACAATTGATTACAACATTCACAATTAATGCTGGTGAGAATATTTTAGAGCTAGATTCTTGCAACAATTTTGATATGAAGTTTTCTTATTTGGAGGATCTTAGAATTTTTTTAAGATCCTTTTTGTGTATAACTTTTAACAATACTGCAGCTAAGAGCCAAGTACTATTAAAAATATTATTATTATTAAATTTTTCACAACATTTCTAATTTTCTGTTTTCAAATAACAAAAACTAATTTGTAATTAACCTCTTAGATTTCTCAAATGTCCTACATAAAGATGACTTATATACCAAGGATACATTATCTAAGAGGTAACACATTCCTTGGCTATGTTACTCAATTGTTTTTTAGTTAAAGTGTTGGTAACTGGTTTTAATGAATTTTCAATCTCGGATCAAGAACGTTTCAATACTAGTGATGCAAAAAGTAGTTTAAAATAATATTATTCCCCGTTTATAGATCGCCTAGTTATTAGCTTTTAAACAGATAGTTTTAACTCGAGATAAATATATATAAATTTCTGATTTGTAATATAAATGACCTATTTATTTAATAACCTCAGTTTAAATATTTATTTGACACAATCTAATTTATAACGCTCAAGCACAACTTTATATCCATAATAAAATAGGTATACATAAATTTCGACGACTGCCATGAAACAAAATTTTCGCGAGTTAATTACATTGATAAATTCACTGATCACACAGCTCACACTCTCACCTATCAGCTGTATGTCCGAGTCAATGGAGAGGCACTCTTCCTGATAAAGACCAGCGTGGAGGAAAAGAAGGGCGGGGTGTGCACGTGGACTGCAACCGCATGCGCCCACACACGCTTCACCGCCGCCCCCACTACAACCGCCACGCTCCTCTACCCACTCCAACGCACTCTGCAATACAGAAATAGAAGTTGAATTGATGAAACAAGATGAAATTTATACATATCATGTATAACAGAAAATATTACAAATGCTAGGTTATATACAGATATACTAATTATGATGAAAACTAATTTATTCTTATTCAAAACATTGAAAAAATACATTTTTTTTTTATTTTTAAATTGCACCCTGTCTCAGTTTATGAAGCGTTTTGATGATGCTAATTTACTCCTTTATCATTTAATTTTTCCTTACACTTAATTGTTTGCCATATGGAAGCATTGTAAACTTTAAGGAAGTTACATTGTTACAAATGGATAAAATTGAAAGAAAAAGTGCTTAAGGATCAAGATTAATTACAAAAAAAAGGAAAATTAATATTAACATCACAGTAGCTCAATATAAAAGTTAAGAAATTTAGATAATTTTGATATAAACATGAACTTACTTCTTTCAATTATGTATAAACAATTTTTATACTTGTAAAATTTTCCAGCTTCATTAAAATACAATTACTATTTTCATATTATAATAAATCTCAAAAATTGTATATAGAATAGTGAAGAAAAATATATAAAACTTATAAGTAAATTATACTTTGAGTTTGGTATTGGCATAAGGAAATTATATAAACATGTGCCTACTAATTGATATTCTGAGAAATCAATCAATATATTTATATTTTGAATCATAACAATCATAGTGATTCATGACGTTTAGTCTATATGGGATACCAATGTCAATGTTTACTCAATGTTTAAGTAAAACTTTAACCAACTTCATGTACCAATCATTCGATAATTGCAGCCTGCAATTGTTCATCATTGGATTGCAAAAAAGTCATTGCTCATATTATACTAAAGAATTGCAAAAAAAGAAAAGATCTTATATTTTCCTTGAGAAATGGGTGAGATAGTCAGAACTACTCTTTAACATACTATATTATGAGGAATTTATTGTAAGGAATGTATTCTTTATGTTGAAGAATATATTTAGCAAGCAAATAACATGTTTATATTAATTTATTACAATAAACAAACAATTAAAAGCCTATCAAGACTGCTCGTTTTGTAATAATAGTGCTACAAAATCAAATAACATACAATACCACATTCTCGCACCCTGACATAAGAATAAGGAACATATTAATTCGAAATTAAATAGACCCAATTTTCATAAAATATAAGGTAAAAACGCCTGAACTAATAAACGCTTATGTACTTTTTATACTTTTTTTGTTAATGTAAAAATATTCTTTTGGTTAAATGCATTTGGAACTTTGTTTTGACAACTAATTAATGATTCCAATGTATTTCGGCGCAGTGCTCGCCACTTGATCAAAACAGTGCACACTTATGATTGGTCCGGGTTATTAACCTGTTTATTTAAATTGCAATCTTTTGATTGGTGGCGTGCGGGTCTTGTCATTGATGTAATCGCTTGGCGTTGAAAAGGTTAATTTCTTCCATTTTGGAAACTATTTTTTTATTTTGAGTTTTTATCAACTTTAATTCTTTACATTATGTTTTGTTTTATTTATTTTACTATATAGTAAGCAATCTTAGTATATGATGTAATTTTTATGCTCTACAAGATAATTATGGAAATATTATACGAAATTTGATGCTCTACAAAAATCTTACAATCAATTTACATGATTTCACTTTCTTTTCGTAAAGTAAGCAGTGAAATATCCAAAAACCAAATTGGAGGTGTTCAAAATTAATGTCTAACATAGTAGGGCCTAGTAATGAACTTAAATTAAAGATAACCACGTAAAAACTAAAAATAAATTAACAAATTATGGTGTATTTTTTACATCTGTTAAACTCGGAAGTAATTATTTATGTGAATTATTTGTTTGGCGATTATTGCTCTCTTTTACTTTGCTTACACGTTTTATGTTCAACGCATAGCAAGTAAGCCAAATAATCCAATATATATATTTTTATATTAAAATCATGTAACTTTTTATAGTTAAAAACAATTATCATAGTATAATGGTTACCTGAACCATAAAATAAAATAAGAAAAGAGTATTATTACAAAACCATAAGAAGTTGTGACAGAATTATTTTGAAAGTTGGTAACGATGACAAATGGTAGTGTCCGAAGTCTGAACACCATTTACATTTGAATTCTTGCAGTCTCTTTATCGAGCTTGCATTCATTGGGTACTGTGTGATTTTTATTGACTCTTGCTGTTCTGTATGGACTGGTATCATCCACGATTAAATTAGTTAAGATAATAATTTAATTTCAGATATATTGTATCTAGTTGTGAGAGTTATCATGCAGCAAGTGTGAAGATATATTGTGTCCTCACTTTCAACAGCACAACCTTGACAAAAATACTCGAACGATGACCATCAACTCAGGTATATAAAATATAAAGTATGTATACAGGTATTCTATTTATATCATTAGTTCTTTACTTCCACGAGTCTCGAGACACCCGAATTTTACCAAATGCATGTTTAAAACTCTAAACACATACAGCAAATTTTCGCTTCAAACTTTAGCATGACTTTCCGAGATGCTAATTTAGATTTTATGAATCCTTCTCCACTAGTCTTGCCGGATACACTTAGAGCTACTTCGGTAAATACTTTTATAGATCTTTCCATTGCATGGGTGTGGCAAGGCAATCTCATATACTCCAAAACAGCATCTCCTCCATTTACTACTAGATCTCGCAACTGCTCATTGGAAATATTCATCGATATTGTATTAAAAGTAGTAAAAAACTTGCATTAAATCAAGTTCACTTTCGGTACTTCAAATGTTCGTGAATCAGAATCTCATAAAATCAAAGAGTTTCATTTACTTGACGAACCTTCAAAATGTGTCTTGCAACGAATTCTCTAATATGCTTTTATGAATCTCTTATCATATTCAACAACAAATTTTCTGAATGAGCAAAGTAACTGTTTCGAATAACAGGGTCCACTATTTAATCAATATCTAGTGCTCGTTATAAGCTTCCACAAGTGCCTTGAACCATCTTTGCTAGATGAATGGACTTTGATGGCGAACTAGACTGGCACGTACCCTTTTACGACAAATGCTGCTAAGGTCACGGAAAACCCACAAAGTTGTTTTGGGTTTTCCGAAGAAATATATACATACAATATGCGATTAGCTCTAGTTAACCAGCGGGTATGGTATAGCTTACCTGGGCTTCTGTGTATTAAATCGGGAGGGGAGGGCAGGATCCGATTATGACCGCAGTATTAATTTCTTATAATTATTTCTGGTCTGTACTGAGGATCTATTGATATTGGTGGTAGTATTTTCTGGCCTTCTATTTTCTGAAAATGGCCCAACGGCAGTATCTCGCATGTCTCTAATGCTTTTTTTCTATTCGACCAGCAAATGATCTAGGTCCTGCAGTAGGGCCACCCAAATAGGCAAACAAATGCCTCAATGGCAATTCATTGGCGTGTAAGAGGCAAATTATCCATTGCAATGGTCGAGATACTCTATTTCCAATAGACGAATCACGCCCCCTACTTTCCCTGTGTTTGTGTTCGTGCCATCACAACCGTTAAACTTTCCAACAATATCTTTTCAGTCGTTAAAAAAACTGGATGGCTCTTTTAAATATTTCTTGCAGTGCCAGATGCTGGAACAACATATCCAACACAAATAGAACCTGGTTCTTTTATAATTGAAATATTTTCCTCTTGTACAATTGCTCTAACCATCTTTGATCCTTTTAAAATAATTTTAGCTGTTTTACCATTTCTTCTATCAAAATATAATGCAGGAATTTCTGTTACCCTTTCGTTTGTTAAAATTTGATCACGCACTTTTTGTTCTTAGTTTCATCCTATCTATGACGTTAGTTGACTATGAAAAGAAGCCAGAACACAGCACAGATGGTATGATAGCCGCCGCAGTCTGGTCTGATACTCCGTATCTATCGCCTACAGTCGTCAAACTATGAAAAGACTGACATCCGTGAGTTTTATAGGTTTTTGAAAGACTTTGTAAGTTGTCAGGACCATCAGCTGCCAACGAGCAGGAAGGAAGGTCCATTTCAAAACTACCTTCAGATCTGTTCATCCTTTATGAAGTAGAGGGAATTTCTTCAAGTCGTGTGGTTGAATTATGGCTGGTTTCTTCTTTGAGAGAATGTAATTTTCCATTCTACAACTTTTCCTCTGGATGAGATCTATTCTTCCTATAGCCATCAGTCTGTACGTTGATCTTCTAAAAATATTTGTTCCTCTTTTGGCACTTTTTTCTCTTAAACAAGTACAGCTTTGAAATTCTTTACATTTACAAAGAGCTATGTCAAAAAGCTTTCTATCCTGTAATCTGATCTCTTCTCACTTTTCTTCCTCGAGTTTCTTTAGACTTTTTTAGATTGTAACATTCTGAGTGATTACTTTTTAATAACTGTAAGACTGTTTGTGAGTGACAATCGATGTAGATTATTTTATCCATAATCCTTCAATTTTTGTTGTGACTATTTTCGCATATTTTCCAGAAACCTAGGTTCTTTTGTTGCATCATATCTAATTTTTAAGTCTTGACGCAGCTATTTGTAGAATTGCATCACATTTTCGTATGGGGTGGGGGGGGGGACATTTTCTTTCAATTTTGCACATTCAACAAATATGGGACATTTTAACTTTTGTCTCATAGAATAACTTGTTCAATGCAAAGTTTCAATAGTACTTACTACTCTGCTCAGTTGTTTTGAGCATTTTTCATATTGCCTGGGCTCTCTTAATAACGCTATTTTTATCACTTGGTTTATAATATATACTATTGATTTGGTTAATTTAATGATGAGATCGATATTTAACCAAAAACACAAAATCCTCATACAGCATGTATCTTTCATTGATAAAGCCAATAAAATATTAAACACGCATTTTTATCTAGGATTTGAAAGAAGCTGCCCTGTCCGCTATTCCTGTTAGATAAGAACTAACCGGTATCTGACTCAAGACTCATTAAGAGACTCATGTATCTTCTGAAACAGTCCTACAAGTTAATGCACCATCTATGCTCAAACTATATAAAGCTTATAAATAATATAAAGCTCATTCCAATATAAAGCTCATTCATGCCTCCCTAAAGTAAAACTAATAAATATACCTAATTATAAGAGTGCCTCAAATATATCTATCCACTGCATAATGCAGAGTTTGAGAAAGACATTTATTTTTGATTCAGTGGCATTTATTTAGTGCCTCAAAACAGTATTGAGTTTTCTAATTTTGATGCATACCAAGTAAAAAACGTAATTAACATTTCCAATTCGAAGGCAGAGGTTTTTAATTTTGAAACTATGTCAGAAATACCAAACTCTGTCTATTACTGTCGGGCAGAGCTTACTGTGGTGTATCTTTATAATACACAGTGACTATGTGTGATGCTCTAATTAGATGAAACAATACATGTACATTTCATCCAAAATTGCACACACTGATAGCATAAATTAAATATATTCAAATATTCATAAATATGTGATGTATATGTATCAGATGTTTAGGGCAAGTTATGTGTAATTGTTTGTAAGGCACGGTGCACCACTGATATCAAGATATATTTTTCTGCAAACTTTTCTTCTTGTTATGAAAAAATAGAAGTGATTTTCTCACTACAGTTCAACTTTCTTTAACCTTTTTGTACACGGAAAGATAAGGGTTTAGAGGTATTCATTAATAGAATATATAGGAATAAGTATGGTCACACTTCCTAAGTATGGTTCCAATAACCATTAGTTTTAATACATGTACATTGCTCTAAGGTTCCATACACGTAAGTCTTTTATCATTTCAGCTGAGTAGAAAAAATTTAGAGACATTATTTCCTTTCAACATAAGTCAGCAAATCACATATAGACACTAGTTTTATGAATTTTTCTCACTCCCGTATACCAGAATCCTGTTTTAATGGAATTATGCATCATTTTTAGCCCCAAAAAATTGGAATTATACGTGCAATATAATTGGGGAATGAAACATGATTACACTTTATTACCGCTTGTCACATATGCAACTTTTGTATTTTGGATTTCGTACACATTTGTCGCATTCGGACAATTCGTAGTCGATCTAACTTCGTCCAGCTTATCATCTCGTTCAATCAATGAGCATTACTTTCCTTTTCATCAGTTTTTTCTGACAGTTACCTATGTTGTCTTTTACAATTAAATCATTATGAATTATGAAAGATTGTGTAAACATTTTAAAACATATTATTTAGCTGTAACAAAAATGTAAATGTATTGTACAAAGGATTCGTAAGTTTAAGTGTTGTTTGGGGATATTATATAAATTTGGAAGACTCCCAGTCTACAAAATTTGTTCGGCTATAATAAAAATAGCTGGGCTTACTACAAAGGTTTTGCATGTACAGTTGAAAAGTAAATATTTTCCAATAGATATATTATATCATTGACAAATGCATTTTCGACAACTATACTGACGGTGACAATATCGTTAATTGATAATGATGTCCGTTCTTTGCAAAAACATAAAATTTCAGACTACTTTCAAAAAAAGATGAGATGAATAACTTAACAACAAAAATATCTATTTTGGTCTTAGATAAGAAGACAGATATTCCTTTTTAGTAGTATGTTTGCACGTCATTGGATTTGAGAGAATTCTTCACAGTTGCTGGAAATAATTTACCAAATTCCACTAATTCTGTTCGAACTATCGTAATGGACTTCGAATGACTTTAGCAATGAAAATAAAAAAAAGAGTTACAAGAACTCAAAACTGAAGATTACAGATTTCCTTTAACTTTTGAAGAGCAGATATTATCTCACAACTGAGACGGTATTTAAACATTAATATCCACACTTTTACAAAGAAGACATTTTAACTTGCCATTTAAATTGTGTTAAAGAAAGAAAATAAAAAATAACCCACAGTTTAATTTAATTTAAGTAGAAACAGAACGATAACATTAAAATAGTTCCTCTAACTTCACTCTTTGAAGAGGCAGAAAAACTTTTTACATTTGTTTTTTCTTTCTACATTTGCATGGACTGAAAAAATTTGTGCCTCTACATTAATTTCATTACGAGAAGAATGTAGCCTAAAGGTGATATTAATTCACTCCCTATAAAATTCTTTATCACGTGTAAGTAAATTGATCAACACGAAAGTTAAAACAATATTTTGTAAACTGTTATCCGTGACTTTGCTCACACAGAGATAAGAGTTGAGACATGCACAAACACTAATATAATTTCTATTCTACATTTTAACTCTGAACTAAAGATTTTAAATATTGCAAAATACATTGTAATCGGTTAGTATTTTTTAGAAGCTTGTTCATTTAAAAAAGCAGATAATAATCTAAAAAATAAAACATTTTGAGTTCAGGTATTTTAAATGCTACCTATAAGTACTAAGTATATTTTTAAAAATATTATAATAAATAATAAAGTACCACAACAGAGAAAGAAATGGAGTTACTTTATTGGATTTATTGAAAAACTTGCAAAAAAGAATGAAGTATACACTGTAAATTTTTTGAAAACAACACATCACAGTTTAAATTTATACTTCCCAGAGCAAAAATTATAATGAAGTAACTAAACTACAAGTAAACAAATTCATAATGGGACAGAATGTGCATTTATCAATGACAAGACATACTTTTAAGGATTTTTATACATAGTTCATACATCTTCACATGTACATTTTATCACCTTTTTTACCAAAGTTCTGAATTCCGAAGATTGATAGAAAAGGTGATTTAAAATATTGATTATAATGTTTAATTTGTTGATAACTTCTTTTATTAGCGATTTACTTTAATATATATTTAATATATTTTAGGTATTGTTACCAAACAAAGGTATTTTTTAAAGTAATGTCAAGACTTACAGTTCACTCTAATCAATCGCTTGAAAATACTTAATGTGTTATTTTTGATAGTTTAAAGCAAGTTAAATTTGTTTAACAAAATATGTTATTTTGTAGAATCTTTATTACCATATAAAAAAAATATAAAAGCAGTGTACAAGACAAAATGCAAGTACTTATTGAGACCAATGAGATTTTGCAATTATGAATATAAAACTTGTTTCGATTCATCGCTTCTAATCTGTTACTTATCTAATAATTTACTAATCTGATATTTGAAAGAGGTAAAGTGTTGAATACCCCTGACTCCGAGTGGGGCAATTCCGAAATATAAATTAAGGAAAAATGTTTTTAAGCCCATGTGGAAATACAAATATATTTTTTTAAATAGGTAAATACGAATGAAAAATAAATAATTTGAACTTCACATAAAATAAGTGAAACAAAGTAAAAGTGGTCTACTTTTGGGTGTTATTCAAATTTACTCTTGATATATTTTGAGATTGTAACTAAATGGAAATAAATAAGGTAAGATTTAAACTCTTGTATTTACAAAATTCAGTCTAATTTCAGGAAGACTTGGACACAAAGCATTAGGCTGTTTATTTAAATATCCCAAAAATGACAAAATTGTTTAGTAAATTTTGAGAGATTCTGACAATTTTAACCAAATAATAAATATTCTGTTAACTCATCGAAAAATCATTCGAAGTCATTCCAACGGACCTTAAATCATAAATAAACACTAATTTTATAAACTTTCTCATTTATCAATATGCATCATTTTCCGAACAAATTAAGATGGATTACCACTAAATTTTACTATTCTTAAAATACAAGTGTAAAGGGTCTAGCCGTATTTCCATGGCAAAGTTGTAAAGCCCAAAGGAAAGTATATCATAATAATTGCCATAAACATTAAAAAAAAACCATATAATAATTGCCGTATATATTGAAAAATAAACTATATGATAATAATTGCCATACACATTGAAAAAAAACTATATAATAATAATTGCCGTACATACTGAAAAATAAATTATATAATAATAATTGCCATACATATTGAAAAAAAAAATTCTCCATTCATTCCTTTCTTTAAATGATACATGGCGTTCATTTTGATGGAGGTGCAATTGCACGCTCCTAAATGAATGCCTTCTTGTTTTAGTTTCTGAACAGTTTTGAACATTTATATTTGAAAAATATGATTTAGTTCTGAAAACTTAATATCTTGTTACGTCATTAATGACGAATGTGACAATGACTAGTGAAAATAGAAACAAGCAAGTTTAATCTGTTAAAGTGGCCATTATTGAGCGCACACACTCTTATATTTCATTTTTTTTAAATATTTGGAACTAATATGTTGATCTAAAAATGTTTTTACTGTACGATTTTCTTCAATTATCTCTAGAACAATTTAAAACGGAAATGGCATATCTATATACATAATTTATTAATAATCCTTTACAACTATCCTCAGCAACTCCGCATGGTAGTTACAGGTAGACCCTTTACACTTGAGTTTTGATGAATAGTTTAATTTAGTACACTAATCTAATCTTTGATAAATGAACCGTATTGATAATAAGTTCATTAAAATCAGTATTTATATGTGATTTACTAGCTTTTGTTAACAAAGAAGAAAAATAAACATAGATAAAAGAAAGAAAGTACATTAATCAAAAAAATATTTTTAAAAATCAATAGAAAGATTACTAATAAAATGGGTGGGATAAACTATGAAGTTGAGTTGAGTTTCTGAAAATTAAATCCGGCTGATATGATTCCATTACGTATGGTGTAAGAATAGAAGTTACAAGAAATTCTAATGTGGGAGACAACATGTTCTGCTAAAACACTAACATATACGTATAAAGCTGCTAATTATGTGACATATGAAAGGAGCAAGGGAACTGTACAGAAATTGTATTATGTATAGTATTTCAACACTATTTCCTACACCTATTCAATGAAAGACGGCACGAAGATATGGATGCACAGACACCGATTTTACATACCCGTATAGTATCAAAGTGTTTGATTCTGGAATCTTTGAACTGCTGGTAACCGGGTCGCACATGCACACCGGTATAAAGCTGACGAAAACTTTCTTTCCAGGGGTTATCGGCATCACACTCGTCGGGGGCTACAAATTCAAACTGGCACGGTGCTGGATGAAGCAGTGGCATGTCATACTCAAACACACTCTGATAGAGGCTTTTCCTGTAAAATATTTTTATCAACAATTTTCTTTTCATAATCTTCACATAACTTGGTAAAAGCACATTAATTCAGTAGAAAATCTAATTACTTTTAAAGTATACATAATAATAGAATGTTACAATTGTAAAGTATGATTTATATTTATTGCCTCTAAAAATACCATTCCAGGTAAGTAACAGACCATTTTAACATTTTGCGAAATCACAATACCCGATGTATCCAAGGTTGTTCTTATCCCACTATAAAACGAACAATTAAATTTGATTTCCAATGTCAATAAGAATAAAAGATAGACTCACCACAGCTCAGTATCATTAGCAATAGTGTTGAAGCGCTTGCAAACTTGGGCAACACGGCAGAGATCACGCTCAGCTAAATGTGAAAGAATGCAGAGCAGAACTTCATCAGGTAGTTCATACTGGAGGTACTGGGACACATTGCATGCATCCACACCCTGTGACAGTGACCTGAGGAGTTTGAATGTTCACTTAGCCAACTTTTATCTTAAGCTGAGCACTGATTTTGTTCTACCTTAAAATTTAACTGACCATTAATTAAATAATCAGATTTATATTATAAAATCTTTTTCAAATATCTTTACTGTACAGAAATATCTATAACACTATATTATTTTTAAATATATAATGGAAGCATTTAAGCAGAATGTTTTTTAAATAAAAAATGAATTATTCATTTTCTTTCAATAAAACTTATGCAATTTTCAACGATTCCTTTTTCCCTTGTTCCTCTTAATAATTTATATATATATATATTAGCAGCAAAACCTGATTTCCGTCAGAACTGCTTTTGTCTAGGCCAAATTAGTTTAGAAAATGTGTGTTAAGTAAAGGTAGTTTAACCTAGGCAATATCGGTTTGTTCTGATAATAAAATTCACACTCCAGGCTAAAGTAGTATCACCTAGGCAAAAGTAAATGAGCCATCATAAAACCCAATATAATATAAACTAACCTAACCTATCCTAACCTAACTTGACCTGGCCTGACCTGACCTAACCCAACATTGCATAACCTAACATAACCTAACTTAAGCTAACCTAGTCTACCTTACCCTACCCTAACTTCACCTAATCTAACAACCAAACATAACTTGTAGTTTTTGTTTTTTATTCAATTAAGATTTTAGGTTTCTTTTTTTGCACTTTCATTTAATTTAAGATCAATATAAAAAAAATTATAAATCAATTTATATTATTACTAATTAAATTTACAGGTATTTCACAGTATTCAAAAATGAAATAAATTGTAAAGCAAACTCTGCGGAGGGCTAAATACTGATATTTATCAAATTTTAATTTTAACAACCACAACATAATGTTACAAGGAAGATGAGGCAAACATTAAGACTTCATATTTGAATGAATTAGTTGATCTAGAAGTAAACCAAAATATGTAGTGGGCCTGAATTTTGGAAACGCCAATGATGGAATTTATAGTTCAATCATAGGCATTTTCCACTGACAAACCTTAGAAAAATTTCCTAATATTAGTGTGATTGGATTTTAATTAAGCTTTTTTATGCTTGGTAATGTAAATTTAGTGACACGCTAGCCAAGGTTGCGTCATAATACCATTACTATTAAAATTATAGATTTGCAATAGTTACAATGATCGACTGACATTAAACTTCAAAGGCCCTTATAAACCATATGAAATAAACAAACAAAGATATCGTCTCAAATAGCATTGTATATGAACTATGATGAAAGAGATAGAGTCAAAGGAAGCCTATTTATAAAATAGATACTCGTACTGAAGACGAAAATTAACTCATCTTTAGAGGACCATATTTAGAATAATAATGCCATGTCTATATTACATATTAAGGTACAAATACACAATAGCGTATACGAAAATTTAAGAAAATATTTGTTGGTTGAATTTATTTTACAAATTCATTTTAATTTGACAAATACACACTGTTAGCTTTGACAAATATACATAAAAATAATATAAGAAACATAATGTACACTCACGTCCGTGGCCTCTTGCGCGCGGGCAAGGAACATGCACTTGAGGGTCCAGGCTCATGGTACGCGCCGGCAGGTGGTGATTTGCGGCGTAGATCGTATGGACTGTGGTGGCCCGGCGTGCCAGCCGGTGGACCGCTCGAGCTCGGTGCACACGCTGCCATCGCTGCACCGCCGCCCATGTTGCTGCTGCACGGTGCCTCACATGGCTCCGCTGCGGAAATAATTGCAATCATGTTAACATTATTTGAGACTGAAAAGATTGGGGCGTCACTAAAATCGTCATACGATTTTACATAGTGCTTAAAAATAGACATATAAAAAGATGTAGTTTTCCCAGTCCCAGCTCATGTATTGATGAAAAAATGCTATCAGATAAGTTCATTTTTCATTTTGCTACAATTTGCTTTTAACTTTTAAAATATTAATGCTTAATTTAGAATTTAAGATAATGAAAAAGTAATCTAATTAGTAGATATTCATTTATTATTATAAAAAATTGATTGATACATTTTTATAAGAAATAAATCGGTTATGGTTTTGTAAGGAAATCCATGTGATTTGAATTTTCACTATGATCTAGTCAAGCTGAGCATTCATATCTATCATTGTTAGTAAAAATGTCGAATAGACGTGATAAAAAAAGTAGGTAAAATATAAAAATAAAGTAGGCGTGGTGAATGCTCTAGATTAATGTGCCAAGTTTGTTAACATGGTTATATCATAGACTAGATCAGGGGTGTCCAACATAATTGTGTGGAGGGTCAGGTTTATTATTTTTGAAACCATAGTGGGCCAATAACATATTGAACTTTAAATGTAAAGAAAACAGTAATTTTAATTTTTGAATAATTTATTAAAAAAAAGAAAGCCCCAGGTTTACAAATTATCGCACTAATGAGAAGACTGACACTTTTTTTATTTGCACAGTGCATCTATGTCAGCTGATATTTTAGAAGTGGGTATGCGCTGAATGCCTGTAAGATGGGTGTCTAATAATTTTGTTTTTGACTTGTTATGCGGGAAAAAAGATGTTCGTGTATGTGTACTACCAAATACAACTACAATACTAGTACGTTCGCGGGAGCAAGACAATTAGGCTCACATGTTTTGTACGGTTCCGTATCGCGATGCCGGGTTCCATAACATATCTATCTACCAATATGTACTCATTATTTCTTTTGACTATCACTTATTGTTTCATTTATCGACTAGTGTAGTGCAACTGACGTAAGCATTTTTTTGAATGGATATTTACACAATATCCTATCGATTTAATGGATATTTACACAATATTCTGTTTTTAAAGTTTCAACTAGCTCGCGGGCCGGATGCAGGGCCTTTGCGGGCCTGGCGGTCCGGGGGTCATATGTTGGACGGGCCTGGACTAGATTATACATTAGCCTGATTGAAGCTTACCATACTGAAAAACTGTGTTTGGATATATAAATAGTAAAGTTAAATATGAGAAAGCCGCAGAGAGATAATTCTCTTCAATAACTTTTAATGTGAGAAGAATATGAATATAGACTGGTGAGTACTGGATTTAAAAACTTATATTTCAGATGTAAGTGAATGCTAATTAACTGATAAAATGTTTGAGCACTTCTCTTATAACTAGCGACCAGACATTTTTTTATTATAATTGATCTATAAAAAATAATTTGACTTAAAAAAACCTGTCAAGCACAAGAACTCGCACAACAAGGGTTGCATACACATTTAGCCTCTTCCAGAAGTTTGACGGGTAGTGGTAATTTCTATTAAAGGATTTACAAATGTTAATTTTTCACAATATAAATATATTACTTACTATATCTTTCACAAGCGTAAAAATATACTGCCTATTTGAAAAGTTATGACATCTTGAATCACTGCCATGGTTTTCCTACAACCTTCATATATGCTTCTAAAAACCCTATTTTTTCACAAGTTTAGGTCGAGTAGTTTCGGGAATAGGAAAGGTAGCATACTTTTCAGTACATCTCTGAATATATATTACACTTGTAACTAGCCCTTTCAAATGATACCCCATACTATATATGGAATTAAGAAAAAAAATTTTTGAGTTACTATTTTGTTCCCAATGACACGCCCTTAAATTTCCATATTGAGATATGTGTACCTACACATACATGATTTATTACTATATCAAAATTTCAAGTTTCTACATTAAATGGGAAAAGAAGTTATAGTTTTACAAAATTGTAAAAAAAACTGACCAAGCACATAATTTAAATGTAGTTAATGTAGATATACTAGTCAGCGCTAGTATGTCCAGCGCATTTTGCATGTAGAAACATCAGAGACTAATACAAAACCTGCTGTGAAATGTGTTGTTGGGTAACAGAGATTGGAGGTACGGCTTCTGATCCTGTATAAGTTTCACACAAATGCAAGTGAAGCAAGCACTAGCTAGCGTGTAGTCGATAAAGCAGCCAGTATTAAACATGCATTAAAGAAATATTTGGTATTATTACTTATATCTACTTCCTCACATTAACCTTTTTGGATAGTCGAGAAGTGGCTTCTTCTTTCCTCTCCATACATTCATGGTTAATTGAAATATGACATATTTTAATAGCAATTAATAGTAAAACAGCAATACAACATCCTCGGCTTTTCTGTACCGAACGGCTTTCTACTTATTGATCAGAACGATGTGAAAGTGAAGTTATATTACGAAAAATTGGAACACCTCTCATTTTGTTTATTCATCAGAGGATAAGAGTTACTTCTATTTCAACACAGTGAAACATTTAAGAAGTTTTATATTTTTAAGCTATATTTATCACAGAGCCTTTTATTACGAAATAATCCTTCATTAGATGACATCAGTATTCATTACTAGCTGTGCCTATGACTTCGTCCGCATGTATTTAGGAAAAAAATATTTTATGTGTTTTTTCTCTCTTATATGTTGCTCCTGGGTGATATACTATTACCATTGTGATAATGTTGTATCAAAATATGTAATTAGTGAATAGTAGCGCCATCTCTCATCGTTTTGTAGAAACTGTTTGTCTGTCTATGACAATTTGCAAAAATAAAAGACAGTCTATTGCGATAAAACGTGTTTTACTAGAGGTTATGGGCGTACTCTGTGCTAAATTATCAGTTATTTGCGTGAAAATAGATAATTTGTGAAAGTTATATCGCGGAAACATGACTACGAACTATATTGCCAGTGTTCCTAAACTAAAAGGAAGAGAAAATTATGATGAGTGGAGCTTCGCGGCTGAAAATTTGTTGGTTCTTGAAGGAATGGACAAGTACATCAAGCCAACGGCAAGTTTTGAAGTTAAGCCAGCAGACGACGCAAAAACGAAGGCAAAGCTAATATTGACTGTGGACCCATCGTTGTATGTGCATATTAAGAATACCAAGAGCGCAGCAGAATTATGGACTACATTGAAGACCATGTTTGATGACTCCGGTTTCTCACGCAAAATAACATTGCTGCGACATTTGATTTCTATTCGGCTAGATAATTGTGATTCAATGGCTACATATGTGACTCAAATGGTCGAGACAGCTCAACGGTTGAACAGCACAGGTTTTACAATCACCGATGAATGGGTGGGTTCATTATTATTAGCAGGTTTGTCAGATCGTTATTCTCCCATGATAATGGCAATTGAACATTCGGGCATTTCGATAACTGCAGATGTCATAAAGTCGAAATTGCTCGACATGGAAGTGACCAGAGACAATGACGCAGGTGCTGCATTTGCAGCGCGAAATAATCATTCGTTCCATAAGTCAAAGAAAGGCAGTCCCGGTCCTTCAACGTCAGTATCAAACAAGAAAATGACAGCAGCAATGACAGATTCATCAAAAATAATTACATGTTACAAATGTAAAGAAAATGGTCATTATCGAAATCAGTGCCCTTTATTGAAGAAAAACAATAGTAAATATGTTTTTAATGTCGTTTTCCTGAATGGAAAGTTCAATAAAACTGAATGGTACGTGGATTCAGGCGCCAGCGCTCATATGACGGTGAACGAATCTTGGGTAAAAAACATGAACCGATCACCGTGTTTACCAGAAATAGTGGTTGCAAATGAATCTACGGTGCCAGTAGTTTGTTCCGGAGACGTCGACATTGTTTCAGAACTGAAATTTGAAATTACAGTGAAGGATGTGCTGTGCGTTCCCAGTTTGACAACAAATTTATTATCCGTGAGTGAACTGATTAAAAACGGAAATAATGTGATATTTGATGAAAAACACTGCTACATTCGAGACAAGAATGATGTTTTGATTGCTACTGCCGACCTGTCAGATGGTGTTTACAAGTTGAGGTTAGAAACACAGACTTGTATGTTGGCCGCACCAGCAGTTAGTGGAAATCTGTGGCACAGAAGATTAGCACACCTAAATAGTCAAGACATGAACAAGATGAGAAATATTGTGAATGGTTTGTCATATGAACAAAATTTTGACATAACTAAATATCAGTGTACAACTTGTTGCGAGGGAAAGCAAACAAGATTACCCTTTTCGCATGTTGGTGAGAGAAGCACAGAATTATTACAAAGAGTTCACACAGATATTTGTGGACCAATGGAAACCACGTCATTGAATGGTGCTCGATATTTCATACTGTTTGTAGACGACTTCAGTCGGATGACTTTTATATACTTTATCAAGAATAAAAGTGAGGCGCTCAGCAAATTCAAAGACTTCCAAACACTGGTTGAGAATCAGTTGAATAAGAAAATAAAGATGATACGTTCAGATAATGGACTTGAATTTTGCAATAAGGAGTTTGATAATTATTTGAAACAAAAGGGTATAATTCATCAAAAATCAAATAATTACACGCCTGAACAGAACGGTTTATGTGAGCGAGCCAACCGTACAGTTGTGGAGAAGGCTAGATGTCTATTGTATGATGCAAAGCTGGATAAACGATTTTGGGCAGAGGCAGCTAACACTGCTGTCTATTTGAAGAATAGATCCGTTGCTTCAAGACTTCAGACAACTCCGTACGAATTGTGGTATGGGAAGAAACCAGATCTCAGTCACATCCGTTTATTTGGAAGTAAAGTCATGGTGCATATCCCCAAGGAACGTCGTTTGAAATGGGATAGGAAAGCCATGGAGCACATTTTAGTGGGATATAGTGAAGAGGTCAAGGGTTACCGGCTGTATAATCCTGCGAAGAAGTCTTCTTATAAGTAGAGATGTCATCGTGATGGAAAATGAATCAGAGCTCAAAGAAACAGGCAACAAGTCAGCTATCTGGATTCCTAACGAAGAGACACTTGAAGATAACATAGAAAAAGAGAGCACAGTTTCAGTGGGGGATAAATCGTCTCATATTTCAGAGACAGAAGACTGCCCATCAGATTATTCTTCAGTGTATGAGGAGAGTAATGAAACAATAACGGAAACTTCATCTCCAACCACAGACATATTAGACACAGAAGTCCAGACGACCTCAACCCCAGAACAGACACCAGAATTACCTGAAAAGCGTTCCAGGAAAGCAACTGAACGGTATGGTTTTACATGCCTTTCCAACACTGTTTCAGCATTAGAGGAGATAGTGTTCTCAGAGGCTCTTGCAGGACCTGAGAGTGAACAGTGGAAGAATGTCATGGCCGACGAGCTGCAGTCTTTTGAGGACAGCGATGCATGGGAGCTCGTTGACAACCCCGGTGATGTGACAATTGTGAAGTGCAGGTGAGTGCTTAACAAAAAGTTTGATGTGGACAATAATGTGCGGTTTCGGGCTAGATTGGTGGCAAAAGGTTTCTCGCAGAAACCTGGAATTGACTATACGGACACGTTCTCTCCCGTGGTTAGACATTCAACGCTCAGATTATTGTTTGCTCTCAGTGTTAAGATGAATATGAGTATTGATCATTTGGATGTTACTACAGCATTCTTAAACGGTTTTTTGAGAGAAACTATTTACATGTCATTACCTGAAGGTTTTATGAACAAAAGTGGGGGAAAGGTTTTAAAATTGAAAAGAGCAATCTATGGGTAAAACAGTCTTCCCTTGCGTGGTATGACAGAGTTAAAGATTTACTATGTAAATTAAATTTTAAAAACAGTCAGTATGAGCCTTGTTTGTTCACAAAAACTAAAGGTGAACCTAAAATTATTATGGCCTTATATGTGGATGACTTTTTAATTTTTTCGAATTGTCCTGTTGAAAGTAAAAAATTAAAAGATACTTTAGGATCAGAATTTAAGCTAAAAGATTTAGGACCTGTAAGCCAATACTTAGGCATGAGAATAAATGTTAGTAAAAATGTAATTACTGTAGATCAGCAGCAGTATATTGATCAGCTATTAACTAGGTTCAATATGTTGGATTGTAAAATGCATAAAACACCAATAGAGTGTAAATTAAATTTAGAGAAACCTGATAAATGTGTACCTGATGTTCCATATCAGAAGTTAATTGGATCATTAATGTATTTGGCAGTATTAACCAGGCCTGACATTTCCTTTTCTGTTAGCTATTTGAGCCAATTTAACAGTTGCTATGATCTTACACATTGGCATTATGCTAAACGCATTCTTAAATATTTGCAATGTACAAAAACTTACTGTTTAAAATATTTTAAGGGCGGTAGCAAGTTAGAGGGCTTTGTAGATAGCGATTGGGCCAGCGATGCCATAGATAGGAAGTCCTACACGGGCTTTTGCTTTACTATGTCGGGATCTGCCATTTCATGGCAAAGCAGAAAGCAAAAGTCCGTATCGCTCTCTAGTACAGAGGCAGAATATACTGCTTTGTCTGAGGCGGCTCGCGAAGGAGTGTATTTGAGAAACCTGTTACATGAAATAACTGGTAACTTATCTGTAATACAGATCTATTGTGACAATCAGTGCTTTAAAGTTGTCATTGAGTAACCAAAGTCACAACAGATCAAAACACATAGATGTGAGATTCCATTATGTAAGAGATGTTGTTAAAAATAAATATATTAAAGTTATGTACTTGTGTAGTGAGGAAATGCCTGCCGATTTACTTACCAAAGGACTGTGTACTATTAAGCATTATAAGTTTATGTGTAAATTGGGAATTGTACTTAAATAAAATTGTTGTTTATTTTGATAAGTGGGGGTGTGATAATGTTGTATCAAAATATGTTATTAGTGAATAGTAGCGCCATCTCTTATCGTTTTGTAGAAACTGTATGTCTGTCTATGACAATTTGCAAAAATAAAAGACAGTCTATTGCGATAAAACGTGTTTTACTAGAACCATTCTAAATTTCATCAAAATTCATCCAGTAGATTTTGCGTGAAACCCGCTCAAATTAATATACAGCCAGAAAGACAAAAATGCTAAAAAATTTTTTCTGTGCATTTTATTTAGTGATCATTCTATATGCTAAATCAATCACAGTTACAATTTTATTGTATGTATAGTCATTTTGTAGTTATTGTGAAAGTCAATAATAGAAAAGAGGTCAAGTTAAAAATGTTAAGAGTAGAAAAACAAAAATTTATTTTCTGTCGAGTAAAGAAATGCTAGTAACATTTTAAAGATTTTATGAAGATATATAGATTATATTATATCAGTATGTAAAAAAATTGCGAAAACCTTAGCCTGTACCAGGCTATAGTGCTGACAAAGAAGAATGTAAAAAAATGTAAAAATATATTCGTCACAAAAAACTCTGACTTTACACTTCATATCTTGCCTATTCACCTTTTATAAATGTATTCTCATGGTATACAGAAGAATCATATTTGACGCCCAGGATATTATCAATATGCTAAGAGCCCTAAAGCAAATGTTGGCAAAATTTCAGTCATAAAAGTCTGAAGCTTACATCAAAACTCTGGATTTTTAAGTGGAATGCCAAAAATAAACACTTCTTTTACGTAAATACCCCACCATTTCCAAAAAAATATAGTGTTCCTGCGTCCTGGGCCATTCCTGTAATTTGGTAAGACTACTCTAGACCAAATTTATGAAAATGCAATAGGAATGTAAAAATGATTTATTGAGACAAACTGTAAGAATTGGTTTAACATGGGATCCCCGCACTGCAGGATATTTTAGCACCGCCAAGTAGAAGCATTGTTGCTATTTTTTGCCCTTTTTGAGGTACAATTATACTCCTATTGCCCATTTGATAATGTCAATAGATATAAAGAGGAATATGCAATTCATGATCATAAATGCAAATCAATTACAAAATCGTAATCAAATACACCCAACCCCTATATTTTTTATGAAGTTTTGAAAATTTGTCAAGCCCTTTTATACAATCAGAATAAATAACTTACGTTGTTCTTCCTGGAGATATTGTTTTCATATTTACCACATTTCAATCATGAAGAAAATAACAAAAATTTGATGAATAAATATAACAAAAATTTTGAGGTTAGTAAAATATCTTGTGACATTGCAAATATTTTTAAAATACGAAAAGAATAAGAAAAATAAAATGCACCACACTGAACCATAGGATCGTAGCAAATCTCGTTTTGCAGGGAAATTAGAAATTGTTGAAAACCATTGGTTATAGTAGGCGAGTAGGGACTGGCAGTAATCAATTTTGTATTGAAAGTTTATTATGTCATGTGAAAAAAAAAACACAAAATGAGATACTTGCTTTTGTCCAATTTTTCTAAATTCAAATAGCATTATACGACCACCCAAGTACAATTTTTTGGCCATATACATATTGTCGGCGGAAATTCACATAAAATATACATAAACTTTCGAATAACTCATTTTTTCAAATTTTTTTATGCATAATCTGTGGACAGTTAAATTTTTGAAAATTTTAACATTGCATTGGCCTCAATAATGTCATTTATTTCAATAAAATTTGCTAAATCAAATAAAATTTGCTACCCGGATGTAGCGTATACTTTTAAGGCGATATTTAAATCTAAATAGTTTGTATATTTTATCAAACCTTTTTGATAACGGCTTTGAACTCACTGTTGTGACTATGGAAATATAAAATAAAAAAGAAAAACGCTTGATAATCAGAGATAATAATAAGAGAATTTAGCCAACATCTAATCTAAGGTCTTAATTAATTATTCAGAGAATAAAACATTCAGGTAAATAAAAACAAAAGACGTTTAATATTTTCCTTTTAAATATATTAGCATTTCTTTTAATGGAACTTTAACAGATCTCATTTTTGAATTTTCATTAAAAGTTATTTCTCTTAATGAAAATTAAAAATAACATGCATGATTTATTTTGTGCAAAATGGTTTTAGGGCAAAAAAAATTTCGCTCTTTTCATCTGCTTAGAAAATAAAAAGATTAAAATATACACAGGAAAATTGTTTCCTTAAAGAAATCATTGCTATTAACAATGGACCCGCAGATCGTTGCCCATAATACTGACTCCTCCACTATTTAATTTTTGACTTATCTCTCTTTATTTCATACGTATATCGAAACAAATGATATAGGCGAAACAAACTGACCTTTATTATACTAGTATGATAGACTGATGTAAAATAACAGCTATTTTTTGTGTTTATTCGAAGCGCCAGCATGAACAGCCTGGGAACTAAATTTGACATTTAAGTTGAGAGGTTTCTTTTGTATCAACATATTTCGCAATTCATTATATCAATACAAGATAATATCATATTGTTTTGTATATACACTTTCAATATCTTCAACTATTTTGTTAATATAATAAAGTACGGTATAAATGAAATAAAAAATGCCTCCTTACGATATTTATTTGTATTAAAAGAAAATTATTTGTATAAAAAGATAAATGTTACAACTGTCTCTTGGTGCGACTATTTTAAATTAAAATAAAAACATTATAAGAAATAGAATCATCATAGCTGTGAGATGAATTTGATGAAATTTTTGAACTTATTTGGGCTATACTGAACGCTAATAACAGAGACATCTAAACAATGTGTTGGATTTATTGCAGGATTTATCATCTGAGCGAATCGAAAGAAAATTAATTGTGAATCTGTACCGTAAGATTTCATTTTGAATTAAAGAAATAGTATAGCATTCATTATTCGGAAACAGAGACATAGTTTAACTGTACTTTCTGCAATTTTATTTGTAGTCATTATTCACCGAAACTTGGAACCGAAAACCTCCAATGGAATTAAACTTTCTTGCGTTATTGACTGTAAAAGTACTTAAAGATCTTATATATAAAACAAGAATATTGTTCCCTGATTTACAAGATCAATTTAAGTAATCTTTGGTATATTCGTAGTTGGTGTCAGTCAATTTCATACATTAGGAAAATAACAAATATATAGATATATGTCATGTAAATTGCATACTTAACAAGGTATTGTATAAAATATGCAAAAATAGAACATTCGGGGGGCCACCCCTATTTTCGAAACTACTGATTTAAAAATCAGGAAAAAACAGGGTTGTTACAATCTAACTAGGAGATTACAGAAAAACTAGAGCGATTGTCCTAAACCTTATAATTTTTTTAAATATGCATCACGTTTTTATACCTGCGAAAGATATATTTGGTAATATATTTACACTGTGAAAAATTTATTTATATATATAAATAGTTTAATAGAAAAACTATGTACTCTTGAATAAATGTATACGGAATCCTCATAGAGCGCGTTCTGCATAAATGTATACGGAATCCTCATGGAGCGCGTTCTATACATACTTGACAGGTTTTTTTAATTTGTAATAATTTATTCCTTCCTTTAAGATATGTTGCACTTAATTTTTATGCTTTTGTTTCATATTAAGCCTTATTATAGATTATTTTGATGTAATATCAAAATAAACGAGTCTGTCTCTCAGATTATTTGACCCATTTCTATTACATTCAGTAATAACTGAGCATAAGCAACAGCAAAAATTTCTTACAAACGAAAATTCAAGGGATAAATAGTAAAACGGTTTATACGACCACTTAAATCTGGAAGAGCTAAATCATAAAATAAATTAAAGATATTACAAGTAATATTGTTACACAGTCAATTGGGTATTTGACTAATTTTTTTTTATTTCATTAATCATAATTTCAAGGTACAAGTTGATGAAGAGCGAAATTTTTTTTAAAAATCTTAAAAATTAACCGAGTTATAAAAGTTTAAATTTAACCTTTAGAGAAGGACGGCAATACTGTGTGGTGAGGTCATTTTTAAAATTGCACATTATATTCTACGAGAGGAAAAGAGACAGGGATATACCCAACTCTATCCGTATCTTCAAATTTAGAAGTCTACAACTGGCTTATTTTTTAATCAATTTTTTAAATTTTTTTCAAGACTGGTTTATAATTAACTTATATTTCACAATATTGTACGAAAAAATATCAAAATTTAGAATGAGTCAACTACCGTATTATACAAATTTATGGAGTGTAAGAGAAGTGACGAAGGGAGAGAAATATTCTTACTGGCCCATGTATATATAGGTGACATTTTAATATTGTATGGTTGTGAAGATTGAATAATTCATAAAATCATATGCCAGTTGCAAAGAGACAGTATTTTTTTTTGTCATCTAATTATGACCGCCTACCTTAATCCGACCATTGACTTTCGAGTCAAGTTTCAATTTTCAAACTTTGTCATGTCAGAACATTTGGCGGGATTTCTACCCGTTTTACTACTATAGATTTCGGTTTTTTGTTTAGTTACCAAAGAAGAGGACCTGCAGAGACCGACTCTTAAATTGCAGAAGACGACTTAACTCACAGAGAACAACTTATAAGAGTTTGATACATGAAAAGTTTCTAATACTGACGAGAGTGGCTTTTACTTAAATCCTAAAGAACAAGTTGTGTCGACCAGAAGGGTCAAATTAAATATATTGTGGACCTTATAACAACGAAAACGAATGTTTAAATTTATTGATCACAGTTACCGCTGATGAAGCATGCTGGCCCCATAATTTTGTATCCTTATAAAAGAAGGATATTCTCCTCCATTTACACTACTTATCCTAAAAATTCGGCAATAGAAAAGTCAGATTCAGGCTGGATCACAAGTGCAACTTTCTGCAAACACGTAGCAAACGTGTTTAACTACCCTAAATTCTTCACACTTAAATTGATGTATTGCAGAATTATGTGAAATAAACATATATGCCTTTTATCATAATACAATATGACAATATTAAATATTTTTTATCCTAATGCTCACATCGGTTGCAATCAATGGACAGTGGCATGTTGCATACATTAAAAAATATTTTATAAAAAACATGCTAGGCAAATGGAGAACTATGGACATAAGCTGAGGAGGGAAGATTTTACAAAAAAATCTTGTACTCTATGACTTCAGAAATTGTATGCAACCCATTTGGTGATTGTGGTTTATAACCTTTCGACAAAAATAACATTACTCGAAATTAGTCAAAGAAATCAATACAACTTTACACAAAGGCACATCAGCAATATCATATCAATAAAACAAATAAACAAAGTGAAACAGAAAAAATCATATAAAACGAAAAACACCACAGAAACGGCAACCTAAAAGAAAAAGATCAGCTTATAAATTCTTGACGATACTTAGAAATGAAAACAAAGATTCTGCCTTAGTGAAGACGTTTAAAATTACAGAAGCTGGCTGGGCAGGTGAATTAGAATATTAGAAAAATGTTGACAAGATATTCCACAGCACCGCCAACATTCATTAAAATTTTTAGATGAATAATGACACAAGAGAAGAGCAATTGAGAAATTGCATCCGATGGCATGATTACGTTTTTAAGTGCACCATTTTCTAAAAATCCAGTCGAACAAGTACTAAGATACAGGCAAAGGTAAGAATTGAAAATCAAAATATCCAACTCTTTTCAAAAAGTCCTTTTTTTGGCCCGAGGAAAATTTAAAACAATATAATTAACTAAAAGCACACAATCAGCACTAAAAAGCAATTTTTATAATGTTACTATTACTTTTTCACTGTTTGTAAAGCTATTTTGTGAATAATTATTATAATTATTTTTTAGATTTAAAATAAAAAAAATTGACCTTAAATTACTTTTAACTTCTGTCACAAATAAAATTGTAGCTTATTTTTTAATTTTATTCCCAGTCGGGATGATTAACTTCAGTAAGTAAATACCTGCATTTAAATGCCTAGTTTCACTTTTATCGCATACAAAATAATTCAAGGAATTATAGACGTTATCTTGTACTTTGTGTATTTATCAAAATACACAAAGTACAACTTTAAATTGAAATTCAAGTGGGTCATTAATAGGCACATCAGCGTATGTAATATGAAAAAAGCAGCTATTATGGGTGAAAATAGGGATGCAATCATTATCAAACTACTTATTTTTATTAATTTAACTTCAAATTCTAAGTAACTATAAATAAAATTGTTAAATTCAATTATATAAAAATGAATTTATAAGAAAATATTTTCATGTTTATTATGTCATCTATCAGTGGTTTAGAACGGTTTAATAAAAATTTATAGACCTTAAGTGGCCAATATTTGTTAGTTTTACAGTACCTGTGGAATTCAGAATTGTTCATCAGGAAACAGGGGAACTTGTAAAAAGCGTGCATTAGGTCTCATGAGCAAGGGACAAGGTGATTGCTGAATTTTTTAGGAAGCATCATTGGACAGTGTAGTATGTAATGGTTCAAAAGGATCTGAAGTCAATGTGATGGCCACCAACCATAGCTGTAGCCAGCTACTGACAGTGAAAAACAATGTTTAATTTTTAGAAACAAATTATTTACATAAATCTGATTGGCCCAGACAAAACAGGTATTATGATGATTGATCAAACTACACATGGACCGGTTTGTTTAGCGTACTGTAAAATATTACACAAGTCCCATTGCTACTGCATTAAACGTTTTAGCTGTGTTTTGTACCATTTTTTACAGAAAAAAAATGGTACAAAACACTAACAAGAATTGCTAAAATCTATTAAGAAATTATATTGGCTAATACTTTAGATATAAAAGCCATTTGGCCAAAGATCCGACGCATATTTAATAGAAAATATCTGTTTAATTAACCGTGGATTCCTTATAGAAATACTTTTTGCGTACTAATAATAAAAATTTTACCATTATTACATTTTTTATGTCCCAATAAACTAACAAATGATGCGCTCTTCTATTTTAATCTATATGACTGTCACAATTACCTGCCAATAAGGGTAATATATGGAAATGACAGTTCTTGGTGTCCCTACAAAATTTAGACATCTGTCAACACTATTATCCCAAATTAGGCAATATGCTATCTTTGGATTTTAGCCGATTGACGAAGATTGATTCAAATAACTAAAATTGTTGAATTCCAACGAAAGTAATATGGGAATCTCAAATAATTAAATATCCAACTAACCGCAACCGAAGTTGCAGTATTTCTGACGAAAAAACAGTTATAACATGGAAGTATATAAAAAGAATAAATTAAATCCTGTAACAATATTTCGAATTGATAAAATGGAAGTGGGTCTTTTATTGAATGAATTATAACCCATCTATGGTTGTTTGACCTAGATAATTAAAAAATACTTTTATCTAACTGCACAAATGTTACATAGAAATTTAAATTTGAAATTCAGCAATAGCATTGTTTCTTTTTATAAATCTGTCACCCTTTATTTAATTTTTTATTCATTCAGTTTTTGTGTTAGAACCTTTGCCAATGCCAAACTATGTGAAAAAATAGAAAAATTAAAAAAAATGCAGTCTAGTTACCTTTTCTTAAGTATTTTACTTTTATTTATCTATTTCTTCTATCTTTGGCTTTATAATCTATATTTTAATTATATGTTTTTATATTTATAATTTATGTTTGGCTAAAATAGATATATTTATCTCGTAAAACAAAATTTTATAATCTAAATATAACTTATGATAAATTTGTTATGAAACACATAAAGACAAAACATATCTGTCAAAAATAATAATTTTGATACAAAATTAAATGAAATTGATAGTTTCAATATAACCATCAATTACAGTTAACAGCCAATGTTTGTTAGACGCATACACATAAGCCGACCTGTTATTTGGTAATTGTACTACTGATATTTCGTAGGTTGATTTTTAAATCTCTTGATCACTAACTTTATGACTTACTTAAATAATGGAATTACTGCATATTTCTCTAGGAGAAAAATAAGAGTCCAATCTTAAAACCTTTGCTGCAGAATATTTCCATTTACACATGCGTCTATGCAGAGTTTCCCACCTGGTCAAACGATCGAAGCTACACTTCATAATGCATTTTTGAATTGCTATTCTACTATCTTATCTATAGTTGTACGAGCTACATTATAGTGGCAAACAAGCAACTAGTCAAATGCAAAAAAAACTGAAGATAAGATGTTGTGGTAATAATATAGCATGCGTAGATAAATATTTAAGACGTCCTAATAGGTGGCTTTGAAGAAAATGTACTAAAGTTGACGATGCATCTATATGAAGCAGTTTCTGCTTTAAAATGAGATGAACAGTTAGATCAAGGCGTAACATTATAGCATATCATAGGGAATATATACAATACAAGAATACATTCCATTATTTGACTCTAATGCTAGATCAGAGTAGAAACTACTGAAAGGCGGTAAAAAAAATTTGTAGGAGACGAGTTATGGAACGCATAACGTTGAAACAATGAATCACCCATTTCATTTTATTTGCACACAAATAAAAGATAATGTAACAATTCCAGAAACGGCCACGTGCGTATAATGGCCCCAGACGTAAAAGGGTAGGAATAAGGTTTCCTTTTTCGCCACAATCCTTACAAAAAAATGTAACTTTGGGACCTTTTATGAAAGCTAGCGTGCTCGGTTCCCTTTAACAGTGAACTTTGAAGCTCAATGTCGTAATAATGTAATACTTTTATGTTCCAGTTTATTGCTAAAGTAAGTAATTTTTTTCTCATCCATATTATTAAGAATCAACATTTGTTTTCATGTTTTTAATACATAGTTTAAACTTTTGGTACACAAATGTTGCTAATTGAGAAACATGACACTGGTAGTGAAAGGATGAACTAGCTCGACATTACAACAGCACAAAATTACAACAGAAGGCGCAAAAAAGAAGAAAGAGAATGAAAAGAGAAAAATAAAACAGAAAAATGAAAAAAAAGAATGGGGATCGCTTTCACCTTCCTCCAGATCAATAATGTCGACCCGTCCTATGCGAAGAGTGGGATTGAGGAGTAGCAATGAGGCAGGAGAGGTAACCTTGGATAATTTAAGAGAAAGGAAGGACTTTCTGCTTTCTATATTTGACAATTAAATGAAACTATTCTATATTTGCTGGAGGAAAAAGGAACAAGATCTTTCATAAATATCTGTATATAGTTCGGGAACATATAAAGCACACGGACTTCAACCTCACAACGGCACAAGAAAAATATTTGTGTCCAAAGACACTGATGTATCCACTATTAGTTCAGAGCAGGTATAATGCAAAGTGCATACTCCTGTCGTACATTTAGTTCACAGAAAAGTTATTACGCTCAAACTCAGTGTATTTGGATTACAAATAGACTTTCAATATCTGGCTCAATACTTGGAGCCTGTTACTGGAACATGAGGTTAAACAGTAGCCCATTATAGGTGCACCATACACTTTATATATTTTTAATGTCTTGTGATCATGTGATCAACATTAGTTAGATATAATCGTATTTCAATAGGCATGTCACCACTTCTCAAAGGTTTGTAATGACTTTTTAGCCATTGCAGAGACTTCAATGGGGCAGAGAAATAGATATTTCTGGGTAACGTAACTCTTACTGATACATTAACTTTATATATAGTATTAATGAACATAATTTAGTTCATTTTTTTATTTGCTTTATTATTATTATGGCTGAAATACACTTTAAAATTCACATTCATGCAAATTATATAGGTTATAAACTTTAAATATTGACTTCCTAACTCATCATGAATATAAACGAGGTCACTCTATTTAATACAAATGGCAAAACAAGATTCCTGTAGAGCTTAATTAGTGTGTTAATATTGTAAAATTGTCTCTGCAACAATTAATATTATTTTCATTAGCATTGACAATAATATAAAACTCACATCTAAATGGTTGCCATAAATATCAGCCAACAGTGTCTAATTATATTTATCTGTCAGCGACACAGCACATTTAATGCCTAGCTAGCTTCTTCCTGTACATAATAACTGCAAAATGTAATAAAGTATTGTTTAGATATTTTGTGCTTTTAACAATGAATGCACCATCGGTAGTTTTCTAAAATGCAACTTGCGTTTTCAAGAAATCCTAAGCATAACTTTTAGCACAATTAATCAATAATTAAGCAATTTTCCTTTTATGAAAATTAAACTAATTATAAAACAATAATTTGTTTTTTTTCACCCATTGCAATATTTAAAGTGTATTTTCAAAAGTGCATAATAACAAAAGTGCATGATATATAATTTCAATAGTTAAACAAATAAAAAAAATTGGCCAAGTGTGGAATGCGACAACCTTACACAAAGGCAGTTCCTTACCAAAATATGTAATTATAGATTCTGAGCGTTATTAAAACTACACGCTACTCAATTTTTACAAATAAAACTTGTATGCATATGTGAATTGTATATCAAACGCATGTGATGTTTAAGTAGCCTTTGAATTTATATAAACTTTATTTTTTTCTATAAACTTTACTGTTTACATTGCAACAACTTGATGAAGGATAAAAAATATATATTTTATATTTTTTTGAGAATAATATAAATTGATCAAAAAAATTTTTGGTCGAAATAGGCCTTCTCATCAACAATTCGTTTTTTGTTATATTTTTCTAAGGGACAATTTTCGAGACAGGGTTTTGTTTTAAAAAGTTTGTAATAATAAAGGAAATTAAGTATTTTTGGACTAGCACTTAAACAAGTTTTCATTAGAAACCCAACACAAGGACCATGTCTCATCATCTGGTTCCTCAAAACTGATTGCAAAACAAAAATTTAACTATGCACTTCACCATTATTATAAGGATGCTTATAATTAAGCAAAATTTCAATTTTGCATCAAACACCCTCCAAGTTAAAATGCCTGTGAAACACATACAGACAGACAGACAGTGAAGCAAGTCCACAAGTGAATTGCAAATATTTCTGCTGTTTAAAAACTTTAAAACTGTTTTTCTATAAACAGAGTGATAGACAAACACAGACATAAAGCAATTATAGGCATGATATATGATAAATACTGGGTTACAATTAAACTATTGTTAGCCTACGCTAATTAAATTTGCATCTTTTTTTATTACAGCCCTTGATTATAAATTATTTAATATTGAGTTGAGTAATAAAATAATGAACACCTGGAAAGAAAAAAATTTGTAACAATACCCCAGTTGATTATAAATAATCATAAGTGACATATGCATCATCATTATTTACTTCCCATCTCTAATTAATAAATACAAATGCAAAATAAAATCTCGCAGGTTTGTCAATGAATTTTATAGATAGTTCTTATTATCAAAGTTTATTTCACAGAAAGCATTACTTAAGGACATAAATAGACAAGAGTCGGATGACGCCAGGTCGGGTGAATAAGGGGTATTTAGAATCATTTCCCCATTGGAGATTCAATCGGTTTAACCAAATAATTCTTACAGTATACAGGCAGGCATTATTATGGAGAACGAAAATTTTGTTATACTTTGGACATTTCTGAAAGAGATCAAGTTCCAAGTTTTAAAGCTGATTGCAGTCCATTGCTGTGGGAATAGTGGTATTACTAGAAAATATTTCCCAATATATAATTCCATAAATATCCCACCAAAACATATGTTACCTCTTTTGTGATGGGAGTTCAGTTTGTCCAACACATTTTGACACAATAACTGGCAATTACAAGTAAAGCAGGTTGTAACGCACTTGGGTTTTCACATATTGATTTTTGACTTGTTGATAGACAAACAATAAATAACGTATATATATATATATATATATATATACATATATATATATACATATATATATATATACATATACATATATATATATATATATATATACATATATATATATATATATATATATATACACACACATATATATATACACACACATATATATATATATACTCAAATGCAGAATGTTTTCAACATTTTCCAAAAATACATGTGCCAAGAATTTTCTACTCAAAATTAAACAATTGTTAACTTAATTAAAGCATCATATTTTATGCTTCAAAAGTTATATCAGTAAAATACTTTAAAGATTGCACAGTTTTGTTAAGAGAATTATCAATATTATTATCAATTAATTTAATATTAATTATCAACTAACAAACATGAAACCACATTCTGCATACTAGACCCACAGCCAATATATATAATGGCCCACTAATTACAAAGACTGAAAAGTTTCTGATAAAACTTATTAGTGATCAATAGTATGGGAAGTGTTGCGTTTTAGCAAAAAAAGATTTAAATTTCTGGTAACTTTAAAGACAAATTAATTACAAACAACTTCGGTACTAATGTTTCATAGAAATATAATAATTGCACTTGGCATAATAAAAATTAAAATTCCACGTTATTAAAGTTTTATGTCCTCGTTATAAAGAGAAACCAAAACTACATGCCTTTGGTGTGTGATATAACAAACACGATAGATATTTGAAGGGTCAGGAACTACATTGTGTTAATTGGTATTTGTTTAACAAATTTGAATAAAACGAAAATTGCAAACATTCAACGAGGAAGTTTAAGTATAACTTATAATTGGAATTGGTATTTATTAGTAAAGTGAAATGTTTCTTTACGTTTGTGCTGTTGTGCAGTAAACTATGACTTAATGAGTTATTTCAAAATGTATAACTAATGAAATTATTTATAACTAATGAAATGTAACAACAAATTGTATTTCAGAATTCCAAACAAGTGTTATATATGTCAATGTATAATTCCTCATTTGAAAATTTACCTGTTTGCTTTTTATCAATTATATTTTGCAATCATAAGTTTCATCTCAATAAAAAGAAGGTCATTTGGAGAATAATAATTTGTGTAAAGAGATTGTTTTTATTTTCTGTAGCGTAGGAACTATATAGGACTACTAACTATATACATGTTTCATTCGAATTCAAGGGTGAAATAAAGAGTAACTACATTACAACTCAGTATTATGAAATTATACATAGGTATAATGATCAAAAAAAGACAACCAAGAATCTTTTGTCTCCAATAATTATTTTGGTAATATTCGTAAGCTAACAATTTTAAATAATTTCTTCCATTAAATAAGTAATCTGAAATCTACTATTTATTACTGCCAATCCGATAAAAACTTCATCAGTAAAAACAAACACTGGCGATAAAATATACATTGAGAGTACATTGTTAAATTTGTTATTAATTTTTTTCCATAGATAATACTCTGTATTTTATTATTTTGGTGTAATTATATTGTTTGATTATATAAGTAAATTTTGATTTTACTTTATATTTCATATAATAATAATACCTGCGTTGAAAGCAAAATTCTTTTTGCTACACTAACAACTGAAATTGTTTCAGTTTCAGTAGCATAGTCCGTTTTATGTTGATAATTTATAGCAAGTCTGTTTTATGTTGATAATTTATAATATATAAGAAATACCTTCCATAGATATCTAAAATTATTTTGTGTTTTGTAGACACAGAGCCTTAAATCTAACTAAAGATGGTAAGTGGGCGTGGCACGCCCCACGGCATAAACCTTGTATCATATGTTGTTTTCTGCATGATAATGTATACTTTAGTAGGAGATTGAATGTAATAAGTGATAGAAATTCATTGTTCATTGTTTGTTAGTACCCAAAAATGCACTTCTGTGCCATAATAATATGCAAAAATAAAAGCAAGAGTGTAACCAATTGCGGAATTTTCATGAATTCCGTGAAATGAAAAAAGTTCTGTTTGAGAAAAAAATAAATGATTTTACATATGTGCACCACTTTTTTTTGACTCATGGCAATTCAAGAAAGCGGCTAAACTTTTAAATTGTGAACTTTTAATATTTTGACGCTTACATCAATTTTACCTAAGGCTCACTATATAAAAGTTTTAAGTAGTATAGCTAAAGGATCCAGTAAAAGCTAAAGGATTTTTTGTATTTCTTATTGTGACCAATAACTTAAACTGGAACTCAAGCTACAAATTCGATTGGGAAAAATTTATAATCAAGGTTTTAAATAATTTTTTATCTACAAAAATATTTAATTGCTTTCTATCAGTATGGAGATTTTACTTAAAGAAATTATCTACTCAATTTAATGAAAACGGTCTTTTATTTTGTTTAACACCTTAAAATTAAAATAAGGAAATGTCAACTACTTGGAAACTGAAAATCGGCGATTGTTATATTTAATTAAATTCTCTTTTCATATAAACTTTACTAAAAATAGAATTAATAATAGAAAATGAAGATCTTTCATTATTTATTTTTATTTTAGGACTTAAAATCATATGTACATATTATTATCCGATTGTGTTAAACGTAGATTATAAATGTTTTTGTAGCCATAAACGTAAGAATTGAAAATTGATTTTTTTCTAATTACAATTAAACTTAAAAATATAAATTACGCAGCTGTAGATTAGATTTATTGCGAGTGAAATGAATATATGCAACTCAAGTATTCACAAACAAATACACAATGGATACTTCCATGATGATTTTAAGCACAGGAGGAAGCGTGCGCAGCAATGTAATTGGTGCGTTCAAAATTTATTTGTTTCAAATTGGTGACATGTGTTTTCATATAGTTCCATGAACATACCGCTTCTGTCTTGTTTTATATTCTGCGTTTGTTGTAGATGTCTAATTAAGTAACTTTAATGCATAATAATTTTGTTTACTTTTAATTCTCTTATATCCTGAAAATGGAATAATAATATACATGTACAATTTTCATCATTCCTTTTTTGTTGGTTACAACTCGACCTTAATCTGATCAGCCTGGTAGCCAGTGAGCAGGGTCCTATAATTACACTAATTAAATCACAGAGGATCGTAGACAAAAAATTATTCACAAACCAAAATTTCTGTTGAAAATATACATGACAGATGTACTATAGCTAGTCATCATGGATAATGAATACCTTTTCCTTGTATTGTTAAATATCTTGGTTTATAGATATATTAACTTTCACATGATATCCTAAGGTTTAAAAAAATTAGTCATAAGATTTATTTTGAGAACACACTCTCTCAAACATCTTCAAAATGTCTCCCAATCTTCTATGCAAAGTTCATTTTCATCAAATTCTATTTCTGTCTATCCTGAATTATGGGAATGTGTGTTTCTGAACATAACCGAACAAGTTTTCAATAAATTACAAAGTTACATTTCGGCCTCAAAAAACACGACCATATATCTAAGCATTGGTTACAACTCAAATGGTTAGATTCTTGGCTAGCGAAATCATAAATTTTTACCACTTTTTTATAATAACCTTAATAATCCTCTCATCTCCTATGTCCAATTCAAAAATCTTTCTAATGATGACCTTGAACTATGCTAAAAAGACAAGGGGGATCACCTTTACCTTTTACACAGTACTACATTCTATGGAGAATCATTTACCATATACGCTACAAAATTATGGAATCAATTAAACATAAATACTAATATGTTTACAAAATGCAGTCTCAATATTGGTGTTCAAAAGTCATATGAAGTGCATTACCTAAAATAATAAGTAACAGGTCAATGGCTCTTTTATACTTCACCTCTCATCATATCTCTATCCCTGATATGTCGCTTTTATTAATTTTTTTTTATTACTTCACATTAATTATATTTGTACCTCTAAAATATGTATATCTTTATATTTTTTTACTATTTTTAAACTTTTGGTTTATTTTAGTACCAATTCATTACAATAATCTAGACGTATGTCTACACAGGAGGTGTAAAGGTTTTAAATTTTGCGTTAACATAATGTATTATCAACCCTTTTGTAATATCATATCATATTGTTTTTTAAATTTACAGCATACATACACGATGTCAGGGAATAAGTTTCGGACAAAGAAAGGCTTTATTCTCTCACAGAAAAATAGTTTATTGTCGTTAAAATAAAATTTCAAAGATGACTTTTATTTTCAGAAAATTTAAAATAATATTCATAATTATTTGTTATCTTTTTCACACACACGATACTTGCACACATTGTTCAGTGCTGTTTGGGGGGAATGACCCACGAACAGCTGCAAAGACATCGCCACTGCGGCTGAACACCGCACTCCGAGCTAGTATTGGGTGTGTTAAAAAGAGTTATGTGCAATATCCTTTTCTGCACTCAATTAGAAAAAGGGTGTGTTTTACCATTTATTTCAACGACAATTTATTCTTTCATAGCCAACGATTAGCGTCTTTGTTTGTCCGACATCTATTCCCGGACACGGTGTATAATATTTTCAAAAGTAAATTGTAAGAAATACCAACAGTTTTATTTTTAATATGTATATGTTTTTAATATGTATATGTTTATATGTATAAGTCAGTTTGGTTATAACTTGAGTGCTATGGGATGAATTTTAGTGCAATTTTCACAATAGCGTATTTGGTTACATTTTTTTGTTACTAAGATAGAATAATTAATATCATTAAAAACGGTTAAAATAAATATTTCGAACCTAGGACTTTTCATTACAAAGTTATGACAACTTAAAACTGACGAATTATGATTCGCATGAAAACGCCCCATACAAAACCTTTCTAAAAGATATTTAATAAACTCCTAGTATTTAAAAATAAACTAAAGATATTTAATAAACTCCCTTACATTCATTGTAAGGGAGTTTATTAAATATCTTTAGTATCTCATTATATATTGCATATTATAATTTTCTAATTTTTTTGTGTGGAAACTGAATTTATAATAACTTTTTCTATTTAATGGAAAAAAAAAATTTACACTTTTTCCTATTTAGAAGTTTTGATTAATCGTTTGCGATATTATTTTTTCATCACAAGGTTTTTTTAAACCTACTCTACAGTTTTAAGACATTTTTACAAAAAGTATCGACATCAGTCAAATACTCTATTGTATAGCTATTTATCCTGAAAAGTTTTATTGTATAAAGCATTAATATAGATTACAGAGCTATATTAATATTTGCAAAGAGAGTCTAGAATCTAGAACCTATAAGAGAGACTCCTAGAACCTATAAGCAAGTTCAAAATGCTATAGATCCCCCTGTAGGGAAGGGAAAGTTCTCCTATCAGAGAGATTCTCACACAGCACATTCGGGCGTTTGTTTCAACATGACACTTGCATGTGGGTGAATCCGTAGGTGAAAGCTAGTGGACTTGTTAAAATTAAAAAAAAAACAAATTAATAAATTCTGAATCCGATACTGTTTTTACTTAGGTGTAGTACACACCTAACAAGTGAAAATATATTTTTGCAAGGTTTTATTTAGCAAATCTTCATCTGTCAAAAGTTGCAATTTCATGAAACTCGCCCAAATAGTGTCATCTAAATCTTTTGTTAAATTCATTTTCCATTACTAAATTTTTAAACAAATATAGAAGAAAAAAACTACTAAATATTGATAAGAGGATAAATATATTTCATAAAAATGAGAAAATTATTTAGAAAACAGAGCACTATTTTAGAATATATATGTCAACATAAACATATCACACTAGTTTCACAAAACAAATAAATTTATTGATAACCAAAAGGTGAAGAATTGAATTCTGTGAAAGTGCGTGGAATCGAACCGCCATGATTGTGTCTTCCTAAACAAAATGTGAAGTTTCATTCATGGGGTGAATTAAGAAACCCAAAGGGGGTTTCTTCTCCTTTGAAAGTAGCTAAAAACGATAGAAGGATGATACGGGATTGCACAAAGTGAGTTGTTAGTCAAATTTTGGAGGATGGTTAAAGCACAATGAGATCATGAGAAAGAGATGGTGATGAACGAAATTCCAAAAATTGTTTAGATAATCTACTTATATAAAACAAATGAATAAGAAGCTGCAAATAAAAAATTTGTGTTTAAGAACTTTAAGGTGTAATGCATCTCAATTCTGGAGGTTTACCTCCATAGTCTCAGATGTTATTCAATTTCATATATTTTAATATTCAAGGCAAAAAAATATACCCATATTTTTTAGTTTCGCCCAAAATAATTCTGGGCCTCGAAAGATGGCATCACAATCTCTGAAACAGCTCAAGATTTTGGGATAGTTTTTTTCTATTTGTGGCTAGCGTGATCATTTTTGTGATTAGAATGCTACAATAGATTTGAAAATATGTGTCCAATTTCTCTTGCTATAGCCGTTTCAATTAGTTTTTGGTTTTTATAAATTTTATTTATAATTGTATCTTAAAATAGTCAATCCCAAAAATTTTGATTTTTTATAGTCCTTTTAGTACCATCCTGTGTTAGATTCCCTGAAAAGGAGAACTTCAGACAAATTAGCTACATTCCCTGTATGCTTGGCTTACATTCTTTAAATAGATTAAAATAAATCATTCTAAATCATTAAAAAGTTTTCCTGTTGAACAATGGAATAACGTAAAGGCTTCTTGAACAAAAGTTTCTAGGTAATTCCAGAATGTAACAGAATCCTCAAGGATAATGTGGAAGCTTTCAGGTACTTTTAGAATGTAATATAACCTTCCTGAAAAAATGTAGAAGTACCAGGTAATTCAAAATTTATTAGAACCTTCTAGAATAATGGTAAAGAAGCTTCCAAGTAATTCCAGAATATAACAGAATCATCTAGGACAATGTGGGATCTTTCAATTAATCATAGAATGTAATAGAGCCTTCTCAAAAAAATGTTGAAGCTTCCAGGTGATTCCAGAATGTAACTGAACTTTCTAGAACCATCCACATAGTATATAAAAAAGAGGAAACACGATTTGACAGTTCAGTTGTCAACAGACAAGTAAAGAGAGTAATTCTGTGGTGTAACAGTGTGTGCATACTTAGTGTGAATTCTGCTGATTGTTTTATAGGATCTTTTGAAGCTGTGTTTGTTTGAGATGTCTACTGACTGGGTGTATTCATTGTGATTTTGCTGAGCATTGGTATGTGATTCTGCCACAAGAAGTACAAGGGTAACACTAGAATAATTACCAAGTTTCGATTTTGACAGTAGTGATATATTTTCAAAACAAGAACACATTGCAATTATAATTGATGACAAAAGCCATGAATCAGCACATGCATTGTTCGCAATATGCAAAATTCTCCAACAGCAGCAATCTTAGGCAGAAAAGATCATCACTATTTCTGATGGTGCTCTTGGTCCAATTTTGTGATTGTATAGGAGATTTGCTGAAAGTCATGCTACAAAACATAATCTTTCTGGCCCAAGTACAGCTGCGATTCAGAATGCAGAGGATTTTCCTAAAATGGTAAAGTATTACATATCAATAGCCCTCATACTAAAGGAGAAAGTTGAAGAATTCCATTAAAAAAATAGAAGGATGGTCTAACCAAGCTACCCCAGTGACAAGAATTCAGAAAACACATGTATAGACTCAAAGTAATGGGCGAACATATATTGTATGGACTTTAAATAGCGAGAATGAAGAAATTTCTTTAGTCACACCAAAATCTCCAAAACATTGCAAAGAGAATATTCAGATTCACAACATAAAAAAAGGGTGGTCTGTGGCCTATAATTGGTGGATTGCAGAAGTTGTGGATACCAGTTTTGAGCTAAATGATATTCTCGTAAACTTTTATGATACCACATGGACCATCTTACTGGATATAGATTTCCAGCTGCAAATCAGCAACACCGCCACTAGTGCTCACTTTCAATTTGTGATGTTTTAAAGATTGTAGAAGTACCAAGAAACCTTTTCCTATTAGTTCAACTGGAAGGCACCACTCAATATCAAAGAAAGATAATGATGCTATTGAATACATTTTTAATTGCTTGACTTGCTAAATACACTTTTAAGCACATTGCACAAAACTGTATGCTTTTGAGCTTGTATTTGTTTTGGAATCATTTTCGAAGTTTGAAAATGTCCATTATTTATATGTAAGAATTAAAACTTCTTATCTGGTAAGACTAGAGATTGATTTCAAGAGACTAATATGTCCGAATGTGGTAACGGGATCATGTTTAATGTATGGACAATTTTTCTTTTATATTTGTTTAAAAATCGTTTATAAAACATGTAAAACTGAAAAGTAAAATATCTGTAACTGTTATATGCATTGTGTGTGTACTGAAAATATATAGTCAATTTATAGAAATATTTATTAATTATCATTTCCCCATGTTTTGATTTTGCTAACAATTGTTTAGCAACTGTAACAAGTTTTAAAACCACTATTCTAGAAAGACCTATTATGTTCCAGAGTTATTTGGAAGCCTCCATATTATTCCAGGACAAATTTTTAGGATTTATAATAGTTTAAGTAGTTCCATTTAAGGAATGTAACCCAAGCATATAAGGAATGTGGCAAATATGTCAGAACGTGGTGACGGGAATATGCTTAATGTATGGAAAAATGTTTAATTGTTGATAAAAAAGTTTAAACTGAAAAGTGGTAGTTCTCCTTTTCAGGGAATATATGGTGCTAAAGGACTACAGAAAAATCAAAATTTTTGGCTATTTTGAGAAAAAAAATAAAATTGAAAAAACAAACAAAATTTAAACAACTATAGCAAGAAAAATTGGAGACATATTTTCAAAATGATGATACCATTTTAATCAAAGAAACATTATCTTTCAAATAAAAAAAAAATAACCTAAAATTTTGACACGTTTCAGAGATATGAGCATTTTAAAATTTTGCCGAAAACAGCATGCAAGAAATGGAGCTCGTGATGCCATCTTTGGAGGCCCATATTTCCCCATCTTTGGATGCCCATATAAAAGTACAGGGATATTTTTTGTCTTGAATTTTAACATATTTGAAATTGAATAACATCTGAGAATATGAAGTTAAGATTTTTTTCTTTGTCTGCCTTAATTGAAATGAATGGATCACGCCTTAAGTAAATCCAACCTCATTTCACCATTTCACAATACATCGTTGAATCGGTACAGTATTTTTTTCTTTGACAAAAAATGTTGATAAAGAACCTCCAAAAAAATTAATACCAAAATAATATTCACTGACTAGATTTACTATTTTGTTTCTCGGCCCATGGTACACATATGTTTTCAAATATTTCACTGCGTTTAACAACCTACGAGGTCTTAAATCTAGTCTAGGGAATGACTCTGTTCTTTGATGGATTTATGTACCAACGTAAGTAATATTAGCTGCAGTAACCACCTGACTTCTCAGTATTAGGTGAACTAATGTATACGGGGCGAGAAAAAAAAGTGCAAAAAAGACCATCAAAATTTCATACAGTGTTGCTGGCCAGGTGTTACAAGAATGAAAATTACTCTTGTAGTGAAAAAACAAAAAAATAAGCCTCCTGGAAGATTGATTTAAATCAACAGTAAGAAAAAATTCAAAATCTTGTATTTTTTGTGTTATTTTTCAGAATGTCCATTTAAAATCTTTTATTTTTTTGTTATTTTTCAAATCTCGTATTATTTTTCATAATAGTTTGTAAATTCTATTCTTACGGAAGTCTCTGAACCATCACTATGAAATAAAATGCAGATTGTGCCCTGATATATCCTCTATATGAAACATTCTAATCACTGAAACTCGCAGGCCGACAGAGTCGTTGAAAAAAGCCACATGAAATTCGAAAAGAACGAAAAAGACTTTTGACAAAACAAATGTCAATGTCGGTTAACAGTTTATTTTTAATTTCTTTAGATGATGGCTACACATTAAAAAGCAATAAATATTTATTTTTTTTTGTAACTCATTCTAAAAAGTCATAATGTACTATATTAGCTATTTATTATTTAACAATATTTTATTTATTAAAAATATAATATATGTGCATTTAAAACTAGTGGATATTAAAAAACCAGCATTGAAAAAGTAAGGCGATACAGGTCAACTCCTCTGATAGATTCTTTATATTGGTGTGTATTATAAAATAAAATTCTCCACAGAACCTTTACATTTTCAGAATCAAATTAAATGAATGACTAATTAAGGAAGTAAAATTTTCATTATTCTAAACCTTCTGTTAAATTCGACGGAAAGAATATTATGTGCCCTTTTTATTGATCGGTTAATAGTTCCAAGATATCAGCTGATGATAAATGCTGTTACTCTCAATTTATATGTTTTTTATTCTCAAATATCGCTGATTAATACTGGTTGATATACAATTACAATGCTTTATAGCGCGGTTTTTTCGAGTGGTAAAATCTATATACAAATATGTTGGTAATTGCAATAAGGTGGTTAAAAATATTTATATAGGTTGTTCATTGTCAAGAAATGAAAAGACGGCAAAAGTGAAAAAAATTAGAAAACATACATTAATTTTTTTCACAAGATTAATGATACTCTTCCGAAAATAGTTAACAACAAAAGTTTCCACCACTCACAAAGTATTCTGCTTCTTATTCGCTTCTCATATTTTCCTATTGTACATATTCTCATTATGTATATGTACCTGTCTTTTTTGTCAATAGTTATCTACCTTGTCACAGAGCCTTTAAACAGTTAGGTTTCTATAAGGTTTTTCCGTCCCTCGAAACTCATTTTATTACTTCATCTTTCAGTCCTTTTAGGTATATTTACCAACATTCTACCTATTTCTATTATATTTATTTTGCTCCTGTCTCCAAGTATATATTTCACTTTGGTACTTTATGACCAAAGGTATTAAAATCCTTTCAAATACATGTATCTGGAATATGACCTCCTGGAATTGCATTTGTTTTATATATTTCATTGGCTTTCCATTACACTCAATAAAAAAACTGTCAAATATAAGTAGACCTCACATTATGAGGGTTTGGAAACCAGTTCCGTACACATTATTGCACTTATAAACATTTAAGTGTACATTGTATTTCTATTAGAGTCTAGCGTCTACTTAGCTTGATAATTTTCCTTTTAATTTTGTTAAGTATACTTCTATTGTAAATACTTTTCAGATATTCCAAAATAGCAGTTTAGCTAGTAGGGAAGGAGTGGGGACACAGCTTTAACAAAAATGATCACTTTAAAGCTTAATATTTTGGAAATGGGTCCCTGTATTAAAAAAATTTTTATGACATATTCTAATATTTTTGAAAGACCTATTCAGACTATACCATAGACTATAGTGCATGCGAAAAGAAAAATTCACCTTCTGTATGTAGGGGAAATACCCTAAAAATAGGTGAATAATATTTCCGTTTCTCATAAGATATATAATATGATTCATCCATAAGCATTTCCATATAATATTTGAGATCACTGCAGCCTTTTTGTACCCATTATATAATGGCACTATCTATGACTGCATGTGGCCAATCAAGCTACAACATGCTACAAAACTGAGCAATTACAATTGCAGTATTTTTGAGCCTCAGCATCTGATCTCTTATGTCACCCCTCAGAACAACAGGCTTTCTATTATTTGAGACCAAGCATTTGAGACGACTTTGTTCATGTAAAATTTACTGATGATTATTATTTTTGAATAACCATCATACGTAAAGATATTGACAATGAATGAAATAGATGGTGTTGGCAGTATCGACACCGTAACATTTACCAAATTAGAGGTTTTTAAATCTGTAATATCCAGATAAAAAGTATACTATATGTTGCTTGAGGGTACAAACTATTACCATACCAAATTTCATCAAAATTTTTCCAATAGGTTTTGTGTGACTAAAGAACAAATTAAGATACAGAGAGACAGACATACAAAAATTCTAAAAATAGGTTTCCTGGCTTCTATTATCATTCCATACATTCAATCAATCACTCTTCAAAATATTTTCACTGTATAGAATTCACTCTGTTACTGTTTTATTATATGTATAGATTCCATTTATGCAGATTTAAAATTATACTGAACTTTCTATTTTTTTAATGTGTTGCAATTTCTACATATTTTCAAGGAAAATTCTTTCTGTTCCTAGTTTTGTTATCATCCCCAAACATGTACCCTTGTTAATTAACCACAACTGTTACCTAAAAAGGTGCAAAAAAAAATACACACTGATAGCCGTCTCCCATCATCCAAGCAGGACAACACTAATGATAGAATGCCGCAATCTTCCTATACTTATCGGACCTAACACACTTCTTGCATTTATTCTCAATATGCTTTCATGCAATATAAAATAAAATAACACATTCTATTTTTATATTGTTATGGCTACTTTCTGTGCCAGCTTTTAGACATTCCTTAATTTGGTCCACCAATGTCTTTCTTCACTTATCACATTTTCTTTTCATTCTCACTTCTTCCACATGGCCTTTCCCTATTTGTATGTTGGCCATTTCTCAATCATCTCAATATTCATTTTTTTATCTTTACAAGCACACTTTCTTCGCAGTTACATTCTCATTTTGCATGTAAGCATTTTTAATTTTGTTACGTAGATTTTTCTGCAGATAGCTTCTTTTGTATTATCAAAGATTCACATCCATTCGAATTGTCATTAAAATATTATGCACACATCTATTACTCTCAATTACTTTGTTATGCCTTATTCTTAATTCATACATCTTTATACATTCACGACAGTGCCTTTCCTACTGCTCTAAACATTTCTACAATCCTATCATAATTTTCAGAACCATGAATTGAATCATGTTTTCCTAAAATTTGTTTTATGTTGTTATATTACTCCCACTTAGAACGTTAGTGCCACTAAATTTGAGTGTATACACAGATATAATTTCCTTAACACTTACATCTGAATGTGTAACTAAAATTTTTTATCTGGTAGTCCCCGTGTAGATGCCACTCCAGTTGCTGGCTTTATTAAATGGATCAAAAAGAGTAAGACATGAAACGAAAATATCAATAGTTTTGAATACAATCCCCCGTTTTTTTTTAATACAATTTCAAATTTTCACCTTTGTTCAAGTTATGTTTATAAGTAAATAAATTATTGTGCCAGCGGCATTTGCCTGATAGTTTCCACATGGCACCGACGTGGTTTCACCCTTGATGCTACATGACATCTTGAAGGGAATCTAAATATGAAATTATGTACAGGAAATAATCTTGACGAAATATTCGACTTGCATATAACTAACAAAAATGTCCTACAAAGCCTCTTTATATTTTTAGTATTTTAGCAATTTTGCTCATTTACATATTTACGAAATAATAATGTGTGGGTCTATGTGTGTGTGTGTGTGTGTGTGTGTGTGTGTGTGTGTGTGTGTGTGTATATATATATATATGTATATATATATATATATATATATATATATATATATATATATATATATATATATATATATATATATACATATGTATACACCAAAATAAGGCTACATAATGATCCACATAAAACAAAAAAAAATTGAATAAATATGATAATAAAAATTAATATAACTGTATTATGTGTATGTTTTACTTGCTACATTGCTACACTCTTAGATAAGGTTCCAAAATTTACGAGTTAGTTAAATTGATTTACCGATGTATTGATTTTATTTGGCAATATACAAATATTTGACAATAATCATTGAAAATCAATCGTGTGCTATGATTACGTTACTTTCAATAAAATATTTCATGTTATTAATGTCATATTTGCTTCAGTAGATTTACAACATCGCAGAATTACAGGACATATTACGCTCATTTCTTGTTTCATTATATAGCTAGTAAATTTACTATATAGGATATTAAAATAACCTGAATATGAACGATCCAATTCGGTATTATGTCTGCGCTAACTTTTAGCGTACGGTGATTTTGTCATTATTGTTGTAATTATATAAGCCATAAAAGTATGCCGGATCCGTGTAACACACTTCGATATAAATCAAAGGACAATGTTATAAAGGAGATTATAGAATGTCAATAAACATACTCATCATGCAAAATAAAAGGAGAGTATGAACGACTCAAATTACTTACTTGATTGTGTCCTAGAAGGTAACGGTATTCTATTTCCCCCTTTTCTTCGCGATCTACGAACGTAAGAACGCGAAGAGGAAAACGAGGCACTAGGCATATTTCCTTTATTCACTTATTTTCACCAATAATCAAGTCCTAAACAAAGGAGACACCCGCACCAACACTGGCGGCCATTTTCTGCTTGAGACAGCGAGACAGTAAAGTCAAAAATTGATAAAGGTACACTAACATTGATTTATGGCGCTGTAAAACATTAACTTGCGCTAAAGAACAAATTTATTTGTCACTGCTCATAAATAACTTTGGAAAATCTACAATATGGTGTATTAATTTTCACTTAAGAGCCAACAGAAAAGCCAGGAATCAGATTTACACATCCACACCAGACAAAACACACACATTTCACACATACATACACTCAGGCAAGTAGAGTTAGTAGAGTACCAAACCAAGCAAAATTTACAGGACTGACAATATTGAGAATATACCATCTGTTTTCAAAGTGATGTGACAATATCGATATCGTAATTATCGATTTCTTACTTAATTGAATAACTTTGTCAACTTCATCTGTATTCTGAAGTTATGGATGCTATGTTGAATTTAATCATTCTCTTACAATTTTAATTACAATACTTATCTTACAATTTTAATTATAATTGACAAAAGTAATATAGATGCACCGTTATGTTATTTATGAATTTAAGGCTAATGTTACTCCAACCATTTTATTTTTTTATAATATTTAGTCTGTTTTAAAACGGTAAGTGTCAAATTTTCCTATTTGCGACCCCATTGAGAACGTGTGCATATAATAATGGGATATTAGCAAAAAGAGTCAACAATGAATGAATGTCAGCAAAACCAGGAATGGAAAACTCTGGTGAGGCGAAGAGGATAAAACAAAAGTAACTCGTTTTATCTATCAGATTGATAAAATATAATTTTGATGTGTATTCATCATATTGGAAAAAAAATATAATTGTATCGTGAATACAATCGAGATTTATAACTGCGATTTAAGAAATTCAATAAAATTAAACCATAATATAATTAACATAGGACATTTTTCACGTTTTTCACCAATACCAATTTTATTTTTTACCAGCTTTGTTGAAATATGTATATAAAAAACAATACAATACAGGATTGTTATTATAAATGAAGTTGTTCCTGAAACAGTACTATAATTTACTTATTATGAATATTGACTGAGTTATGGCTTAATGACTCAATTAGCAATGCAGAACTATTTGTTGATGGATCCTCGGTAATGGGAGTCGACCGCGTTGGTGGTCCGCGAAGAGAAGGCGTACTGATGGCTGGACGCACTCCATCACAACTGACGCCCATAAATGTCGATGTGACATAATATCGACAAGTGTGCCTTTGTGTCATCGTCCGTTTTATGCAATCGTCTGTTTGAATTTTACTCCTAGCTATTGGGATTCGTAATATATATCTGTTTTTAATTTAATAGAAAAGTCTTGGAGATTTCTGTTTAAGCATCTCATTCAGTCGTGAACTATTTCAGTTACTTCATGTCCTATTATAATTTGTAACAGTACAATGAGGTGGTTAATCATGGCGAAGGAAATTGAGATTTGATGCTATGCTCATGTTATAATGCAAGAGCATACGTAAGTGTACACCTTTTACTCGAGATGAGCGCGAATATATTAATTGCAAAGCATCAGGTAACTGCTGGTATCGAGTGGGATTTTCATAAATCTGATTTTTTTTATTCATAAAATTAACTACATTATAGTGAGATAATGTTCATAAAGTTACAACGACCCCAATTAAGCTATAGATATTTTATATATCTCAATAAATTTTGTCTCAATAGATGTTGTTAGGCTGACTGTAGTCCTAATAAAAAAACGGATCAGTGCGAATAAATGGTATCATTATCCGAATTCGTTTAACACTAATCGTATCCAAATCCGTTTACCATAAACAATATAAAAATATGATCTACGTGGTGATTCTGAAAGATTGAGTTATCGGCGTAGACAGTTGAAGTATCGCATGACAGCTTCGCATAGCGTGTACGTTCAGAACATCGAAGTTAACATTAAGTCTGATTCGAAACAAATAACGGAATATCCAAAATACAGACGTACTTGAGACGTAGGTCCTCAGGACGTAGGCGACAGGAAGCTTCCGTAACTATGACTATGACACAATTGAATCTCGTACTCTGGTGAGGCCGCTGCGAAAACCTTTGCTGAGTATTTTTATTTAGTTTTATTTAATAATATTCAGGTTTTTTAAAAATAATGAGCTGATGCTTGATTTTGCCGGAAGTCGGACTAGCATTGAAGTAGCTCCAGCCAAAACATGGCCCGGTTCTGGCGGCCTTTGTACGTTATCAAGGCCTGTTCTGATGTTTTTGTCAGACCGATTATATTTACAATAAATCTTTCTCTAAGTTCTGAAATATATCCGTCTGTTCGGGAGATTTTCTGTTTTCAAGTCTGGTTCTAGATCAAGTGTAAAAACTCTAGACCTATAACAGTTTTAACTTCATTTGCTAAAGTATCGCCATATCTATTTGCAAATTCAAACTTAGCTGACGGAGATCCACCACGCTTTCCGCCCAAAACGTTCCTCCGTTACTATTTTAACTAATTTTGTGGATTATATGGCTAGGGAATTAGATTGAGGTCTTAAAGTAGATGTTGCCTATTTTGATTTTAAAAAGGTATTTGACCAAATCGACAATGATATTTTACTTGCAAAATTGTTGGAGGCAGGAATGTTTTCGATTCTAGTAAAATTTTTTGCTAATTACTTACGAGCCCGTAAATAATACGTTCGGTTGGAAAATTTCAAATCTCAGCCTTATGATACTCAATCTGGAATCAGCCAAGGTATAGTTATTTTGCTCTACTTCTGTTCTTGATAAATGTTCTTGATAAATCGTGATAAATGGCTTACACACAGTTGTCAACATGGGTCGTTACATTCTGTTTACCGATGATTTAAAATTCTTCTTAGGTGTTAATAGCCAATTTAATAGTGAGCTGTTTCAACGTCATATCGACTTAGTACTCTATTGGAGTCTGAGCAATAACCTACCGTTTAATTTAAGCAAGAGTGCGATGTTAACATACTCTCACTTATGTGTCACCTTTCTGTATAGTTATGAGTTGAATGGAATTAAACTCAAAAAGGTTTCCTCTGCGAATATCGAGCGAATTGTTATTTTGTTTAACTTTTTGACTATAGTACTCTTGAAATGAATGCAGTCAGCTGGTCTCTCAAGTTACTTATATTCTTATGTAGGAGAAAATAAGTAACGAACATGTCTATACACATAAATATGTATTTGTGTGTATAGACATGTTCGTTACTTAATTTTTGACATTTCAAAATCGTGTTGACATTTCAACACTTCGCCGCAGTTGAAGTGTTGAAATGTCAACACTTCAACTGCGGCGGGAATCACCTTTGACCATACATTTTTCACACTTTTAACTTATTACGTTTATAATCCCTTGATTTTGAGTTTAGTAGCGCTTCATGCTTCTGGCTGCTTCATGAGAGGACGATGACATAGTTTATTTCACCTGTGTAGAGCACGTACGAATATCCTACAGTGTTAACCCGTTTTTTGTGCAATCACATTATTTCACCCAGTATTTCGAGATCCACCCAGCCTAGATATGTTTTGCTTCATTGACTGTTTCAGAAATGGAGTTATGAAGTAGCTTAATAATTCATGAATGATAACTATAAGATATTTATTCAAGTCTCTGTATGTTTTTCTCTTATTCGTTATTTTACTGCCTTATTTATTATTGTTTTATAATTAATTGTACTCTTGTTCTTCTACGTGTTCATTTTGGGTAAATCATAAATTAGAAATCGGGTTTCCAAGAAATTAATAAATAAATAAAATAATTTTTTTTTTTTTTTGATATCCAACTCAATATAATTGCATTTTACATTATTTAATATTTTTTTAAGTGTAAAACTTGTAACAACGTCTACAAAAATGAATAAAACCGTGAATAGTTCAAAGGTAAAATACTTAATTTTGACAAAAATTATACTAAAGTTTGTAATAGAGAGAAGTAATTACATGTGCTCTGAATTCAAATGTGATAAAATCAGCTGAAACAAGAGACACATCTAATAGGGCATGCCCGTCATTCGCTGGTGAAAATAGGAAAACTTTGAAGAAATTGTGCACGTCGCCAACGTGCGACAATCAGTTGAAATCCTGGAGATTGGCTTTGGCAATGTTTAATCAAAGCCATTCAAAAGAAATGTATTTTAATGAAATCAGTAAGTCAAACGAGAATGGAATCATTACGAAGGGTTTCATTTAGATTAACTTAAACTTAATATTTCGATTATAACGATGGTTGAGGCGTGAGCATATAACTTAAAATTTAAAAAAAACAAAATGTGGTCTAGAAAAGACTGTCTTTACTTTTATTATTTTGCACTTAGTGATTTTAGTTTTTTATCTATTTTGAAACATAAAATGAAAAAAGAATTTTGGAGCGATTGAAGAACCGAATCCAAAAAACCGAAATCAAGTAAGGCTTTTTGATTAAAATGTCCTTGTTATTCAATTCGAGAGCAGCGATGAGATTATGTGCCAGTTTTTTGGAATTCAAGAAAAAAAAAATCCAGTAAGGCCTTATGAAGAACATAATGATAAGAGTATTGATTTAGAACCAGATTTCGATTACGATTGATTTCACTGTAGTGGGAATGTACGTAAATATAAATACTTATGCAGGTATAAAAATCATAATACCCACTGTCTTAAATTGGATATAAATGAATTCCATTTTCCATAAACAAATATCTCCTTTAAAAAGTTCAAGAAGTTTTTGTGATTCTATAACACATTATAATTAAAGATATTTTGAAGGTCATGACTGGAATGTAATAGTTTAGCCGTTCATTTTATGAATAACTATAAACATATTTCATCATAATTACCATGCTGTTGAAAATTTGGTTTTCGGTGCTGAATCAGTCTATGAAAATTCGCATAAAAATCACAAATAACTGTGATAGTGATGTTAAATTGTTTCACTCATATGATTTTAATTGTATAGATTTTAAATGATAGTTGACAAATGTTGATTTTTTTGTTTCGTTTAAATGACATTGACTTGAATAAGTCACAATTTATTAAACACCGTTAGTTTTAAAGTTTTATCGTTCTAGTTGTATGGTTGGCATTGTTATTTAAAATTTATCACGTTACAGTTTCTAACGATTAATAAATTATCTTATATAATCATTAACAGAACGTAATATATTCATTATAAGGTTAACACTTAAAATTGGCGTTTAAATCTTGATATTTAATAATTTTATTTAATCGATCTATGAACATCACTTTTCAGGTGAGTAAAACCCGGCACAGCGTATAGCTCCCGAACTTCAGGTCGTTTTTGTACACAATGCTGACAACTGTCTGAAATGGTCAATGACCAAGTTGACGATGTAAATACGGACGGCACTGCATGTCGTACGTCATGTTTGAAATGACAAGATGGATTCAAAAGAGTCTATAATAGTTTGTTGTATATATTCCATTTCAGCATGCATATTTTTAACGATCCTGTATGTCGCCAGCCTGTATATATGGAACTCTCCTTTTAATAGGTAATTGATCATTCATATTTTATGCATTTGACTATGGTTAATGTACGTAACATAGTATCCTTGTTTTATTTTCGTTGGCTGTAAATGTTTTACATATTTACCAATAGAAGCCGCTAGTGCTAGAGCGCGTTTATTTAAATAAAATCTTTTTCCAGGGATCATCCTTCTACCATTAAGAAGAGATTTTTCAGTGTATTTTGTATGATGTTGGTGGCACCACTATTTTTAAAATATTTTTTATCGGCCTCTTCATTGGAGAGAGGAGACTTCTTGACACAAATGGGACTTCGAGTACCAGGCCTAATACAAGCGATTGTTTTGCCATTGATTTTGACTGCAATTTTATTCTTGGGACCTATGACAATGCATTTTAAGTCTGGATTATGGAAATTGTATGCAGGTAAATCATGAGAACCCAACACAGTTAATTTGTTTGGTATTCTTTACCACATTGAATGTAACTAATTAGAGCACCCACAACTTCAGAAGTGGTTTCCTGTAAGACTGTGGGAGTGTTGAGGATCCTAGCTATATATATTAGACTGATTAAAAATATTTGACCTGGGAGGAGCCCAGGGTGATTTCGCTCTCGCATTTTTAATGGGAGACTAAGAATTGCCTGATTCTCAGGTTACAATAAACTAGTAACTTAATAAACCAGTCATACTTAATTGTAAACTAGAGACAAGATATAACGGAGCCAGGTGAAATATTCCAATGCTAGGCAGTGTATTTGCCACTAGAACATATTAAAATTTATGGAAATTGTTTCAACACAAAACCTGAATCGTGTGTCAGAAAGAAGTGATTGAATTTCCATTTCTGCCAACATACATTTTGAAGACAAAAAAATTTAGACAGATGTAATTATGTCCATAAAATTTATCTCTAATAAAAATACTTTTATTATATTTGTAATATAAATCATATTGCCATGTAAAAATTTACTCTGTAAATTTTTTGATTAGTTTTTTAAATATCTTTTATAAGTTTTTTTAATGTGATTGAAATTTATCACATTTTCCAAAATCCATCATAAAAATTATAAATATACCTTAATATGAACATCTATACCATATAATAAAATTGTAGCATTGGTATTTCTGTACCTTGAAGATATTTACAAAAATATAATTTAGGGACACGTAATAAAACTAATAGAACACAAAAATATTATTTTTGAATTTTTTGTCTATTTGTATGTTTGCATTACATATTGAATCAATTCTGATGGATGAAAAATATAGGAGATGAATTGTCATAACAGTTAGTCTTTAATTTATCAGAATCGGATCTCTCAAACAGAAGACTTGCAAATTTCATGTTTTGAAAAATTTGTGTTTGTGATAAATGCAATATTTATTATGTTATAAAATAGACTTAAATAATCAAAATGTATATTTATTTTTTAATAACGGCACAACTTGGAAAATTATTCACACATTATTGTTTCTGACACATTGCTCTTGGAACTGACCTAATATCAGATGTGTTCTTCAGCTGCGTAAGATTTTACAGTTTGTTCTGGTATATCTTATTTCTAAGGTACCTCCATAAAAAGTAATATAGCGGGCTGGGATAAGGGTTTCTCGCTAGCCAGTGTACGGTGCCTATGTGTTAAGTGAGTTTATTTGGAAATAACTTATTCACAATTTCTATCGACTGGTCAGATGTATAGCAACTGCCCCATCTCGAAAGCGCAATGTGTTCCCATATACTCCTTTGCAACTAAATATCAGAGATGAAGCCAGGTCTAAGAGCAGTGTGTCAGTGTATAGTTGCTAATCTTTGTTCAAGATTAGAGGAATGTCAAGATTATAACGGTCAACAGCAGGAAAATTATCTTTGGCAATTATTTTCCAATTAGTGCCGTTAGTAAGAAATAAATATGCATTTTGATTATTTATGTTTGTTTTGTTTTATTTAAATATCATACTAAATACCCTTTTTGGACACTTATAGATTTTGTATATACTTGATTCCAGAACCAATGTATTGGCGGAATGGATTGACCGATTTGGTGTGGGTAAGGAATCATCTCGCTGCACCAATTAGTGAAGAATGGGTATTTAGAGCATGCATGATGCCTCTGCTGTTACAGTGTTTCAATCCTCTACCAGCAGTTTTTTTATGTCCACTTTTATTTGGTATAGGTATGTATGTTTTTTTTTGTAAAATTCTGCTCCTTGGGTTGTAATGTTATTTGGGTGTTAAGATAATGTGACCAAAAATTGATGGATAACATGCGTAATTTAAATCTGTACTTAATGAGCAAGTTTTTTAGGAGAGAAATTTCAAATATACAATGGTAGTACTATTAGTGCTATTATGTGAAAGAAGCTTTCAGGTATACCATTAGGGCAACTATTATGTTTAAATAGTATTTGAATGATCTCATTAATCACTTAAGGGCCAAATGTATGTTGTTTCGCACAAAGACATAGGCGTGCCCCGGCCCCGGCCCCAGTGCTGTTTGATTCTTGGTAGTGTGCATTACATGTACATACTCAGTGCAATGGGATCGATTTAGACACTTTTCAAATAGCGAATCTGGGCATGGGTTCTCTGTTATAAGTTCTCTGCAAAATTTCTTCATATGGGGTACGGATTCAACCTTGGATTTCGGTGACAATATTATTTTACCAAATTTTGGAGAATCACAAATAAAAAATGTACATATTTTGTGTAACTTATATACATCATGTGTTTGTAAATTAGTATGCTAAGCATAGACTAAGATCAGAATAAAATGCCTAAAATATTGTTGTAGAATTGTTGAGACAAATATTCTTTATTAATTCGATAGCCCGTGTGAATAATTGGCATCACCGAATATTAGTTAAAAAGATTGCCAATAGATGGCGTTTAAACCTTTGAGAAATAATATATAGAGAATTGTAAAATAAAAAAAATAATTATGAATTAATCGTCTATTTTTTGTCAATAGAGGGGAACATAAGCTTTAAAATCATGTTTGGAAGGAATTAAGGGAATTGAAGAATTAAGGGAGCTATGGTGTTGCTACTAAAAACACCTTTAAGAAATAATATATATGATACGATCTATTAAGTAATAAAATATGACATATATTAGGACATGAAACATTTTGGTAAAAAAATATTTGAAATTCTATGCAAATGATATATCAATCTTGCTGCATTTGTCAAAAACTAAAACTAAGCAATTTTTTCATGTAATTATTATTTAACGTCCATGTGTATACTGTGGACATAAAGCAGTGGGTATACGAATAATGTAATACAGTACGATATAATGTTAAAATAATAACACTACTAATGAAAGAAGACTTATGAATTTATTTCTAAAGGAGGAAAATAAACAAATTTAAATAAAACCTGTAAATGTTTATAATAAAAATACTTTCAAAAGTTATTCCATAATAAAAAATATTCCATATAATATCATTATGATGTTATGTGAACCAATAGGATAACAAATATCTTAATATGTAATAATTTCTTTAAAGACGATTTGAGTAACGACTAAATTTTATCCAATATTAAATCCATAATGTATTCATATCTAACGTACACATTATATCTATGTTTCAACACTCAATCTATATACCTGGAAATTATGTCGTAGGTTCTAAATTGTCTTGATCTAAAATACCTGGAAATTATGTCTTAGGTTCTAAATTGAAATAATTGTAAAAAAATGTTTATGTAGAAAAATATGTAAACAAATGTCTTTGAGTAGCTACTAAAGAAGAAAACAAGTGAGAAGAAATTTCAAATGGAATTTGATTTAATCTCTAATTTTGTCAGTTTAGGTTTAAAATGTTTCTCATCTTGATGAAAATTCACTAGGAAGTCATCTTGATGAAATTACACAGAATTGTTGTCAGAACACCAAAAATAATGAAGTAATTTTTAACTAATATATATATATATATATATATATATATATATATATATATATATATATATATATATATATGTATATATATATATGTATGTATATATATATAAATGTGCGTGTGTGTGTGTAAATGTGTAAATAAGTAAATTATAGACCACACTTAATACATATTTATGTGTTATAGACTATATATACAATAATGTGTTTAATTTTAATTTTTTAAATTGGTAAACATAGAAAAGGTTAATTATATTACGGAAGTCTTCGTTAAAAAAATATGAAAAACCATTTGAAAATATTACAATACAAAAATAATAGAACGACCATGTTCGTGGACTCTTAGTAAAATGATATTTACCCCCTCCACAATTCCGTCTGCGTATTTACCATCCGCTGATGCTTCCAGAAAAAAATATTAGTCATTTATGAACAAACCGCATTTCTCAATTATTTTGTCTTCTTGGACACGCAATAGTCATAATTATGATTTGTTCATTATCATTACCATGACATATTTATGGAATTTTATTTAGACATTTGCAATAATATAGGGATTTGACTAGAGGCGCATAACTGATAGCCTTGTCTGCTGACAGACCTTCCTGAACCACGAAGATGTTAAATACTTTCTACTTATGTCCAACCACTCTACTATTTTGCAAAATCGTATTCCTCTTTAGTTGCTGGCGCTGGAGATTTGTAAACGTCAATTTAGCTATTCAAACAATTCATAGATCATTTTTGGTTGTCGGCATTGTGATCCCTAATGGTGATCGCTAGATACAGAGGTTGTGTGAGTTAATTTCTTCTTTATTATATTTTTTATAACTTTGCGTAGTCTAAACTTCTCCGCTTGCAATATTAAAGGATTAGCTTATATGCCGAATGAAGTGTTACTGTATTAAAAGACACAAGACCATCGCCAAACTGCCCACCATATGAATGTTGAAGAGAATAATTTATTTTTTCCTCGAATATGTTGCCAAACATAAGAATGATAGCTTGCTACTAAATTACTAACATAATAAATTAAACTATGAGATTTTAGAGATAAATCGAATACTTAAATCTTTTAATTTTGTTACTATATCCAATACTTTTAAAGTATATACTAAATTTACTTTATCGACACGTCTATTTTCTCACGAACAAAAATAAAAGTTCCAGTTTATATGGTAACCAAATATGTGATACGTGTACCGTTCAGGATATCTTCAGCAGCGTGGGAAATTTTTTTGTAGAATTGTAAATTTTGCTCTCTCTAATGCCCAATTGCTAAACTAAAATTCTATGCTTCTAATTGTAAATATCAATTTTTTATAATTTTACATTGCTCAACACGGTATCGTATGAAAGTAGTAAATTTCATAACAGATAACTATTGCATTAAACTTTTTAAACAACAAAATCACCATATCGTCAAAAAGTTTTAATATGTATTGAAATATCTGATGAAATATATGACTATGTTCTTTAATAGAACTTTTAAATCCTCCAAAAGTATAGTAGATTCCATTGCGGTAGATGAAATTGAATAATTTTTGCAGCATATATGCTCTAAAGGGCCCACATATTTATTAGCCGAAGGAATGTATGCCCTACAATGATAACTCGCCAGTATTTCAAAAGCAACAGTAACAGTTTGTAGATAAGCATGACCAAAACCTACTGACATAATACTAGATACAGCAGACTGATTTGTGTCTATACCGGTTCCTTTCATTTCATTTGTGCTTAAAATTATTTTTTCTCCATACATGCGACATATCAATTTAAAGTTCCAAAATAATTTTGATATGATTTTGGAAAAACATCTAAGGAAAAATGCAAATGAGGTATTTTATTTGTGATAGTTTATTTGTGATAAGCTAGTATAGAACATTAGCATGTAGAATGCAGTAAACATTTGGAAACTTTGACCCAATACCAAGGAGTTCATATTTATCCCAAGGAGAATGTAGATACGTTAAGTAAGAATAGACACAATGAAATAAAAGTCAATATATCTTTACAATTTTGTTCTAATATTGGAAACAGCAGAGTGCCTTTTTGGCAAATGAGGCTATGTTGAGATTCTTATTTAAAAAAAAAATAACACGCATTGTTATGTTATCATAGCATGAAATGCTATCTTAACATAGCATAAGGGCCATTCTACACCATAATTTTAATATGACACCTAACTTTTATAGTTAGTGAATATTGTGGAAACTAAAACCTCCCCGTTTCACTTATTTGCAAAATCCGCTACTTAATGCCACTAAAAATATTTTCTAACCCAATATCAAAATATATGAAAGTACAATAGACCAGGTAGACAGACTTTAAGAGACTATTGTTCAATTTGGCATCACAAATTGACCAGCTGCTGTGACCTGTTGGAGAAAAAAGGCTGAAAACTGACAAAATCTGCAAAAATCTTGAACAGAACTGTATGGGATATGTCGTCGGTTCTAAAGTGAAATTATGTAACCAAAGAAAGGAAATTTTTTGGTTTTGGCATTATAATATGTAGAAAATAAGTGCATGTTTGTTGTGTTGATAAAAAAGTTCAAATAAAGTCTTAATTTCTCATTGAAAAAAGGGCTAATTTAATGAAACTTTGCAACTGATGTTGGCAATCCTATTGGTGAAATTATGTATGGAAAAAAAATAGATAACGATCAATTTAACTTTTATTTCGAATAGGTATGGAATAAAATTCAAGGCATTAAGATATACGAGCTAATCCCCAATCCTTCAATTGGTGCTGCAAATAATTTTTAGTGTTTTTCTGACAAGTAGTATTTTCCAAGATATGTGATCTCACATTGGCACTGATGAAATTGACAATAGAGACAGAAAAAAAGGTAGGAAGAAAGATACACATAAAAATAAATGAATTGATAATGTTATAAGAATTTATTATATATTAAATATTCTTTCCATATTTATTCAAGGGATATTGATTTTTGATAAAACATAGAAAATAATCTGTTATATGAAATATGAACATACTTAACAATTATTTAATTGTTCATATTGTTGTATTTTAAATAATTGAAATATAACAATTATTGTTATAATTAAAAATTTCAGTTTAATTATAGGTAACATTTTTCCTTAAATTGGGATGGAGTATCATTTTGCATCCAATAAACATAACCACAGATCATATAAACATAACCAAATTGTTTATTAATCATCTTCTATTATTTCACTTTTATGACTGCCTGTTTATGTAAAGCTTTGAAGTGATTGCCAGTATGTTTTTTTAATGTTGACATTCTGATATGTTTGATTACTATTGTTACTTAAATTGTCAATATGTCAACATTAACAAAACACACTGACAATTCCTTCACAAAAGATGAAATTTATTGGGACAATAAAACAAATTCAATTTCGGCTTGTCTAACATTTTTAATCCTAAATTAATTTATCTAATGGATAAAATGGGAGATTGACATATTATCGTCGATAACTTTAATCTTGTTCTTTATATGTTACAGCACATTTTCACCACATGATTGAATGTTTGAAGTCTGGTTTGGATCTTCAGACTACCATCATTATATCATGTGAGTAATGCTTGGTGGCTTATTAATTGTTCTTTCTGAGAGTTCTCATAATTATTTTGTAAAATGTTAGGTGACAGAAAACTGTGGAGTTGCCTTCGTATATGGGTCGTTCTTTTTATACAGCTAATTCTTTTTCCTAAGAATAAAAGAATATTATTGTGTAAAAATTAAAATTTTATGTAATTTTTTTTCTTGCAATTTTAATAATAATAGTACGAAACTTATCTATTAGAATTATAAACATATTTTTATTAATTTAAATGGCAATTGTCATTACAAAGTAGATAGAAATCATGATGGGTGTTTTGCATACAAATGAACGGTGTTCCATGTTACTTGTTATATTCAAAATGATTCTTAGGGCAAAAATTGTTGTATGACTTGATAGAATTTAAGAATGTTGTTGACCGACTTGGTTAAAATTAAATATTACCAGATCCTGATGCATTATTTATTTTCTTCTTTTTTCTTGTCTGCAATACAACAGTTTTCTAGTATTAAGACATTGATTCTGTGAAATATCACAAACTAGTACGTCCGTTCCACGCAAATACTTGGGAAATGTTACAAATTATAATTCACAACATAAACAAATATATGCATTGTTATATTAAAAATAAAAATTAATTTCATTGCTGTTTTTCGGCATAAACATTTTTGTTGCTCTCTCATGTCATTAATTTCATGAAACGAGTTTGTTCTTGAGTTATTTTGACATTGAGAACTTAACAATAGATCAGTTTTCTCTCCCTTCTTGAATCAATCCTTGCGTTACTGTGTCCTAAAGAGTCTAGCTAGTTGTCTGACAGTCGTGAGAGGACATGCGTGTGTTTATTGGCTAGCCGCTCCGTCACGTAAGTTTATTACTTTGAAATATTTATATTAAATCATAATTTTGTTGATCCCTATTAAACCATTCATATGTTCCAATATTTTCTTAATTTTGTAAATGTGTTAAGACCCAGAAAACTCTAACACGGGCAGTGTTAGAGTTTTCTTTTCTTTTACACCTTTCTCACTACATACCTTTTCTACAAAAATGTAAGAGAGTGGTGTATTTAGTGACCGAGTTGTACCTTTTGTAGGAAATTTTGGGCTTTATTGACATTTACTATAATAATACATAGATTTTATGTATATTAATTACATTGTTTTTAATTTTTTTATAGGAGGGAGAGCCATATAATGTCATTGTTTGCAGTAGAAAGACAGTGACATTGTCACAAGAAAAGAAAAAAACCAGCTGTATAAATTTAAAGAAGTAAAACAACAAAATTTGGAAAGACACTATGCCCGAAAGAAGATCACCAAAGACGTGGCATTAACAGAAAATAGATTAATGAATTGAAAATGGAAAATTAGCAACAAGAAAAGAATAGGCGAACAGAAAGCTCTACAGAATGTTTTACTGAATATTATGAATATATCAAGTCCTAGAATGCCATTTGATATAAGTTCCTACCTCATAAACTGATAGGGCAAGAGGAAGAATCGTGAAGAGGCTTTATCGTGACAATGTTCAGTTCCAAGATCAAGTCAAAAAATTACTGAAAAAGGTACGGAAATATAAGAAGACTTCGATAAAAAAATAAGAAGGTGAGCTAAAAAGTGTTAAAACATTCCATCCTATCAAGTGCTGTTAAGCATCATTACAAAGAAACAAGAGACTATAAATTAAGACATAGTGTCTAATCAATATTTAACGATTCTTCAGTTGAACAATCCAAGGTGAAACTTCAATGAATATAAGATAATTAAGGAATACAGAAAACTAGAAAATCCCAAACTGTTTTGACAAAAGGGACAGTTCTTAAAAGGAAAATATATGACTTCTGTCTAAAGGATGATGTGTCGCATGCTATTGTCGAAAAAAAGAAACAGTGACCTCACAAAAACCTAAATTCCATGAAAGAATTTTTGGAACAGAGTGCTTTTTATGAGTAAACTTTATACAATTTTCAAATGAAGTATTGTTCATAAAAAGCACTCTATTCACACATTAATAAATAATACATATGTTATTAACAAAATTCACATGCTATTAATCAAGAATGAAACAGATCTTTTAGTAAAATACATTAGCGAAAGAAAACTTTAATACACTTATATATGCATCTGCAAGGATGATGTTGACGAAAAAGGAGATTTACGAGTAATGTTTTAGAAGGCTATCAGCGATATTGAAAAACTGTTTAAATTAGTAAAAACAGTATTGGATGTGAAGTTCGAAAATTTGTTGAAATTGTACCAGCTTGTAAATCAGTTAAAAGATGAAGACGTGTATTATACGAATTCAATGAGGCAATTTGAGTATTTGAAAAGTAAGTTCGTGACTTCTAGAAGTCACGAACTACTTATATAATGAGATGATGAGACTGATTTTAATTAGATTATCAAACAACAATTAGGTATAAATAAATTGATAACAGTGATAAAAGCGTTTACAATAAGTACAGGAGATATAGGTTTTCCTGTTCTTATTTTAATATTGAAAAAATGTTTTAAAAAGTTAAATTAGTGTCTCGGTTATGTCAAGCATTTCATAAAACAAGTTTGTGCCTGTTTGCTTTGACATTGAGAAGTCAGCACAGATATTTACTTGCCATATTCTAAAGCTATTTATCTATATTTTCATCTCATTAAGTTTTTAATTACAAAATATTTCAAAGTTTGCTCTCTTTAGAGCAAGAAATGTGAAGAATAGTATTAAGAGACATAATTTTTATTCTTTTAATATGAATGTAAGAATGTAGAGTCGTTCAGAAGAAATTTTTGCTGTATAGTTTTAATTGAATCAATTAAAATTTAATATTTGAGCGTTTATGATGATACAAAAAATAATACATATTTTTGATTGAGGCGTTTATTTTCTGTCACCGTTCCTACAAATCTTAAAATGTCAAGAAAAGATCGAGTGATACATTGATGCTGACTTTATTGCGGGATATATATTATAATTTAAAAATTATTTAAGTTACCAAATAATTACGGAAATATTAAGAACTAGTAAAAAATTAGTAAAAAAGAACGTCCCATATACATTTTATAGCAATTAAAGAAATAATGAATAATTGTAATTGTACAACAAGAAAATAATTTAGAGACAAACTAACACAAAAAATTGGCTTTTCCGGTATTTTAAACATTTCATTATGGACTATTTTACTCGCTTTTTAATCACAATTTAAAATTTTATTATTTTTTAAATTAACTTTCAGTTCTGTAGAAATTAACTTTCCATTATTAACATTTTGTGTTTAATGCATAGTGAAATCACATTATACTGAGAAAGTAGCAATAGTTTTCATAACTTATCTAATATTTTTCACATTTAAAGAACCAACTAATGTTTTGATACATCTTTATTTCAATAGGTTTCCAGTTTTCATATACAACCCTTTTCGGCGCCTATTCTGCTTTTCTGTTTGCTAGAACAGGTATTTTGAACTTTTTAAAACTTTTAAAACTAATTTTTTTCATATATAAATCATATTTTTATGATCGTCTGTAAAATAAAATTTATTCCAGATTTTGAATTATTTTAAATACGAATTTAGTTACATTTGATAGACGTGAATCAAACTATAAACTTAAGTGTGACAATCTATAGCGGTAGTGTGTGGATCACTGTTGGACTACATTGAATTTTGTGGGGCTTCGAATATCTTTTGAAGAGTTTAGCTTTTCGTAAGGTGTGCCCCGCGTAGATAATTTTATGATTTATTTATTTTAATTGTTTAAGTTGCAGAAATTTTAATAGTCATTTTAAGTGTTCTCTTCAAGTTATACAAAAAGAAGTTTAGATATTATATGGACTGTATTTCAGGTCATTTTGTTGCTCCGTTGGTAGCACATATGTTCTGCAATCACATGGGGTTCCCAAACGTTAGTGAGATTAGTCTACATAGACGAATAAACCAAATTATTATAAGTGTGTGCTTTGTTTTGGGCCTCGTTTTGTGGAGCCTGCTGCTGACACCACTCACTACACCCAGTATTTATTACAACACGCTCCATTGGAACTATTGACAAAGGTATGTATAGCAAGTAAATAATATTAATAAATCGCAAAATAATATAGAGTTTTGGGTCCTAATAATATAATGTGTTGTAATAAATCGGAGGTACTGAATTATCTATACATATAATAAAGTTGTAAGAGTGAATTCTGTACATGGAAAATACTTTAAAGAGTAACTGACTTAGTGTATAGAAAGACAGTAGAAGCTAGAAAACCTGTTTTTAGAATTTTTATCTGTCTGTGTGTTAATTTGTTTGTGTGTGAACTTTCCAGGAAAGAAATAATTATCTTGATAGATTATTTGGTGTCTTTTTGTCTCGTAATTGTCTGGTTTTGTTTGAACACAAATGTTTCAAGGAAATGATCCTAATAATGTTGAAAGTCTCAACGAAAACATACATATGGTACTCAAGAAACCATGTTTTTTCCTGTGTAATTGTGAAGTTCCCCTGCAACTTTGGACATTGTGAGAGTATTTTCTGTGATATACGAGAGTATTTTCCATGAATTGGCATATAGCCAATTCAAAAATAACCGATAGATTTTTGCCCTTTCCAGAGTGGGGTGAAAAAATATATTTTTAACATTGTCCTTTGTGAATGACTAATAGAGGATAATTGAATACTTATGTGATAGGACAAATTAAAATTGAAAACTTTTGAACTCTTCGAATAATACAGAAGACCTAGTAGAAGAGGAGACGTAAATAAATATGCGGATGAAATACACCAATAAAAGAATTATGGTTTCAAACACTAAGTTTTTTAGTATATCATAGTTTCTTACCTCCTGCTGATGATGAGCTGAATAAATTGTTTTCTGAAGCCATACGATACTAAAAGTTAGAAAAGACATATTCTAGAAATTACAACTGCACTTTTTCAGAAAATAATTTGGAGAATAATGGGTTTGTAATGTTATTATAAACACTAAAATCTGGTATTTATAAAATTAAAACCGTTATTCATGTTTGGTTATTAACATGTTATTAAACAGTAGTTATGAAAATTAACTACATCTGTCTCAAAACATAAAGATTGATTATTTTTAGTGCTCTGTGGCAAAAGAACCAAAATGGGACACTTGAGGAATCACTTCGGTGTCCGTCGGTCTGTTATAGGCGATTTTCTAGAAAATTATTCTATGTAAAAATTTTAATTTTATCACAAAATTGCGACCCAATTACAAAGTTTTGGGAGGTAAATTGGGAAATAAAAAAAATTTTCAAGGGGATCATTTAGGGTGTCAAATGGAAACTTAATCAAGCATATATCCAACAAAACATGTGATGTATATTTTTTTAAACATTTTTCGGGAAAAATTCTGGAAAATTGCTGTCTCCACACTTATCATCAAAAAGTTTGCTCAGAGAAATTTGAAAAATTCACAAACATTGACAATTAGGTATAGATTGAATCAAAATAATCAGAATTGAAAAATTCAACCACTATTAATTGCTACAAACAATCTAATTGATTACTTTCTTATAATTTCTGAAACGTTGGTTTTAGACAAAAAATATTTCTCACAATGTAAGAAACAACTTTTGAACACTTTGAATAACACGTACTCAACATTGTTCTTATTTAGCTAAGTGGAAATGCTCCCCAGTCAACTCTGCCTATATGCGGAACTACATATAGTTGGAGTGCATTACTATTGATTATTTAAGTGGGGTCTGATGGCACGGATCGCTAATTGTACAAATATAGCTTGAATTTGGCTGATTTTTTGAATTGATTTTTGACATCTATATTTTAATTTCATTCAAATATGTTAGTATTTTTTATTAAATTTGTTAACAATACAAGTTGACATTTTTTAACAATGCAATTTCCTCAATAAGTTATACCATCTTTTGACTGAATTATCTGTACTTTCTGGAATTTTATAGAACCTCTGACTAGATATGACTCTCAACAAACTATGTGGTATTTTTTTTAATTTCCTAATAATTTTTAAGTAAGGGAGGTAAAATCATGTTATAGTATTTTTTGAAATTGTTTTTTTTATCCTGCTTTCAAATATTTTGTCATAAGTAAATCTGATTTAAAATTTCTTAAAACGAATAATTTAGCTAAAGACTTTGTATATTCTTTTTCATTGTATTGATGTAAAGGTGCTTAATGATCTGTGTTCTCTTCACATACTATTTCTCTATAACTTTTTCACATGTTTATTTTGAGGTTTGCTTGAAATGTCAAAAGTTGAATTCTTGTGAATCAAAAGGTTGACCATTATGTGAAAAGTTTTATTGAAATAGTCTAATTTTGTCTTCTGTAAAAGTTTACAATGATTAAGAATTTTTTATCTCTAAATTGTAAATATCTCTAATTGTTTTATCTCTAATCTGTTCCTTACATTTTTCTAAAAAAAATGGTATTATTTTAGACATAATTAATGTTCCATCTGAATCAGTAGATTTAAACTTTAAATTTATCGGATGATTTTATATCTTCTGTTCTATTCCTTTATTCAAAGAAGACCAAAGTATAATGCTTCTAGCCAAATTTTTTTCTACTGAATATGCTTGTTTGACTGGCAAGATACTCTGACGTTATAATAATGAGCTTGTATTTGAAAATACTATATCATTAATTACGAAGTTTTATCTAAAAGTTCCGGGATTGTTTAAATTTCGCATCAACGAAGGGTCATAGCACAGTGTGGTTAATAACATTGTTTATTTTTAGGGTTCCAAATAAATTTAAAAATGGAACCCTTATAATGTCATTCACGTGTCTGTCAGTCCGTCTATCACAGACTTTTCGTCTTTTTCAGAAACATTGCGACATAGAAACTTGAAATTTGACGTATTAACTGATATAGTTTGCACTAGCTAACTTTTTAAAGGAGGGATAAATACTTCAAATTTTTTTTATCAATCATTTCAAATATATTGGGTATCTATCATTTGAAAGTGATTGTTATGAGGAATGTATAATTATTTTTTTTAAAATTAACATTAAACATGCAGTGCCACTTAGAATGGTTAAGGGAAATTAATACTAAGCTTTTATTTTCGTAATGTTATAATACGAATGAAAAACTCTAAATTAGGGAGTAAAAGGAGTGATTCTGTTGGTTATTTCTTGGGATAAAAATAGTCTACGTCGTTTCCTGGAATACCAAATATCTCTGTGCAAAAAATTATCTCGTTTCATTACACCGGTGCAACGTGAAAGAAGGACAAACAGACACACTTTTGCATTTATAATATTAGAATTAGTATCAAAAAGAAGTTTGTCAAGTGAACTAATCACACGTGCCTATACCACTTTTACATAGGATGACAATTTGATAAATTTATTTTCCTAGAAATATTATATTTTGAATTCAAAACTAAATATAATTTAGTGGAAACTAAATATAACGAAGCCAAAAGAAACAACACTATTATGCAATTAACAAATGGATGGTAAAATTTAATTAGAAAATAAGGTTGATTAAAAATTAACGAAATGTTAAGAATCACGCTCATATTCGAATGCATATAACTTTGATTGAATTGTTAAACGTAATTAATTTTAGACCGCTATATAATGGGAGAGAATTCTCTTTGTTTTTTAACATTTTTTAATAATCATATTGAATTGATACAACATTTTTCCATTAAAAAAAATTTTCACTTTTTCTGTACTTCATGTCATCAATGCAACACATCTGTTATGCATCACATTATTTCTATTATCAACGCAATTCAAAATTGTATCTTATCATGTCAATATGTAATGCAGAATGGTCACCCTGTTTTAGAATGATTGGTTCTATATTGTGTTGGTTAGCTGGTAAGAATTTTTTTGGGTTCGATTAGAGTCTTTATTTATTTTATATATTTTTTAGTTAATACTCAAATGTTTCATCATCATTAACAGAACATATAATTGATATTTCTTTTTGTAAAATAATGCTTCTGTCTCTGAATATTCAAAGGCAGAGGGGTTCTTCAAAGGGATTCTTATTGATGGTGCCATAATGCGCTGTGTCTTGCACTTAAGGCTTTAAACACTTGTGTTAACATTGCTATTGTTGTATGTTTAGTTTTGAATTCAAAATACGCAGTTACTACTGGTGAATGAGATGGGGCACAAGAAAATTTCATTCATTCAATCATCTTTTTTTGTACTCAGGAACTCATAGCTATATTGCTTTAACAACATCCTCTGTAAATGTTAGGCTAATTTGGTAGGGGTGCTTCTAGAAAGAAACTATTAAAGAATATTGCTGTCCTTGTGATCTTGAGCGTGTGGTGTAATACTTGAGCATGTGGTGATGTACTTTGGTTACATGGACTATTTTTAATTGCTTAAACTCACAAAATGTATTGTTTTATTGTTTAACAACTAGTTGACTGACTACTGTTTTTAAGTTACTGTGGGGAGTACTATTTTATATAATAATATTTTGATAATACAAGTGTTGTTTTTTTACTATTTCAGGTGACATCATCAAAAAATTGTGTGTTCGTCGTATTAAGAATGTGTATGTTAGTAGCCTTCGTTTGGCTATAAAAATCATAGTGATATTCTTATGCTGAACTGTGAACCAGATAGATTTTTTGAAAATCATTATTTTAAACTGCTTCAAATATGCTTTTTGAAAAATTCACTTCGGTTCCCTGCATGATGTATAGTAATGTGCAAATTAATGATTTTTATTATAAGGGACATAATATGACCTTTCGAATTTCATTAAAAAATAAGTGATTGTAGGAAAGTATTTAAACTAAAAGATCTCTTTTAATATCAATTATGACTTTATCAGACATGGCTCTGGTGACACTCTTGAATATCCTCAATCGTTGCTTGCTTCGGCCCATATAAGCGTTTAATGCTTCTGCTCTTTCCACATTTTTTACGTTTTGCTTTCATATTTACACTTTCATTTGTTTGCTTTAACATTTGATTCACTGGCCTTATTGCACAATGAACCTTGCAGTGACCTTTTGTCACATAGATGTCATAAAACATCTAAATCACAAACATAATAGTTATATTGAATAAAGAAATAATCCTACAGACATTAATAATGCTGAGAAAAAGATATACCAGAAGTATAAAATGTATTCCAAGTAAATCTTTACTTTCATATCTTCTTCAATTGGATTTGATTTAAAACTTATCTGTCAATTTTTTGATGTTCGATTCGAGATGACGTTACCTAAATTAGTAGACAAACCTACAAACTTACTTGTAACTTTACTAATTGGTCGACTCATTATTTAGGTGTAGACATTTTGTAGGTGCTCAGATTTATATTTTCAATGTCACATATTTTTAAATTAAGAAATTACAATATTTTGGAAGTTTCCTGTTTTAAACAAGATTCTAATTCACGCTCATACAATTAGATACACTAATTTAACATCAAAGTCTATAGACACCACAGTGTCGCCACTACAACAATTAAAATAATTAGGACAATTGTGATGTACATTTTTTTGCTCAGTACTGTAATTTTAAGGAAAAGCACTTGCAAAGAATATATTGATTTCAATATGCACTATTTGTGTATCTTATTTATGGTTATTAGTGAGAACATAAAAGTTCCCAATTTTTCTATTGACGATTTAAAGAGAAAACAGGTCTAATAAATATTTGGAAAACAATTTCCATATTAATTGAAGTGTGGATTGTTTAGTAGTATGTGTGACCCATATTTGAGTAAATAGGTACTTTGTATGTACATTTCTATACAAATATAGTTAATAAAATAAGTTATAAACATTATAATTAAAATTATTTTGCAATTATAATGTGCAGTTACAACCAATGTTACTTTTTTGTTAATTAATCCAAATTTCATTAAAAATGTATCATAAAGGTGTATATAAAACATATTTTTTTTATCTTTGCACCTTAAGCAGATGTTAATGTATGACATAAATAATGTGTAAATATTAATATCGATGGACTATTGATATCACATTTTATGATAATTCTAGTCTTAATTTATTTTATATAATTGCAAAATATACATACATTTTTGGAACTACATGATGCCGTTTATTAATATCCTATACCTTTTTCCATGCTTAATAATTAGAATTATGTTTTTCGTTGGTTTTTTCCAGTAATTTTTGCTGGGTATACAAATTTCAGATAAATAGGAATAAAATATCAGGGTATTGAAAAGAGTTATAGGATAACGAAATTTGTAAAAGAATCGAGGGAATAAAAAAAATATTTTGGCAACTAGAAGTCATTTTGAAAAATTTTCCTTTTATTTTGAGAATGATTGATAGATCAAAAAAATCTGAGAATAGTTTCAATAATTTTTTTCCGATCGGGAGAAGAAATAAATAATCTTACTTTATAAAGTGAATGCATTATCCATCTATCACAATCTGTGTTGACACATAAATAAAATATGAAGTATTGAATACAAGATGGTCATTCAGCAGAGCCAATTTTGCTCTCCATTGGTTGTGGTGGGAGTACTACTGTCATTTATATTTATCCAATTGCGGCACACCGAGGAGGGCATTTTATTTAGCAATGTATGCATATGGGTATGACCAGATATATTATATAGATAGAATATTCTTTGGAGCCGGAACGGATAGTTCAACTTGGACAAATGAAGCATTGTTAGAATCATCTTAATATTCCTGGTGTCCGAGGTAGGTGATATCAGATTAAAAAAACCCCATAAAAGTGTATCAAATTAAAGGTTTTAAGGGGGTGGCACACAAATTGTGCCATTACAGGTGTAATTAGCGATGATAAATCTACAGAAATACACAACACATGTGCATAAATTATACATCATTACAAGGATACACTGATCATATTTAAAGTCGGGGCAGGATTTTAAGAAAAAATGTCTATTATTATAGTTATGAGTTATTTGAATTGAGAAGAATCATGAAATAGGCGTAATTTGGGATAACTAACCTCAAATAGTATGCTAATTTATAATAGGAAATTTCATTCAGTATATCAAGAATATAGTTATTTTCAATGTTGGGAGGTTTCCTTGCCTGTCATATTTATTTCATAAACATGTTAAAACATCTAAAATTACAGATTAAATTCTCCATAATAAAGTATGAAACATCAATCAAAATTTATATAAAACCTATATCAAAGTGTGTAGGGAATTGGTTGGATGTCAACACTTCAGTAAGGACCTTGATTGTAGACCCTCTATTATAGTTATATTTTTGTAACTTATATATTATACACAATTCTTTCTAGTAAGTACCTGCCATCGTGGTTATTGTATTATTTATGTAACGGTAACTTTTTTTAAATGGTATTTCATATTTTTGTGTCAAAAGATTTAAAACGTAAATGTACATTAAGTTTAGTCTTCATTTACTTATTTGATAATATATAACGAACACTAACGTCTCGTCAGTGAAAACCAAGATGTGAAATATATTAAACCTAAGCAGACAGAATCGGAGGTTGTGATTAAATGAAATTCTGTTTTATATTTCTTATTGCTTCTAGCTACTCTAAGTCAGTTATTTATATATTTTTGTACATTAAAATGTTTTGACATATATTAGATAATTTGCAATAAAGAAGACTATACAAGCAACCCAGAATAATACTTGTGTTTTGAAACACAGATGTAAAGTACAAGAGATTATAATTCTAATGAATTTATAGGTTGAAAACACCGCTTATTTTTACGGTTCTTCCTTGGAATCAACAAGTATTCAGTTTAGATAAAAAATTAAATATTTATGAGACGATACCCTGAATAGTCCTTATCATGTATTTGATGATCACACAAATTATAATCAATATGCTTGTTCACCACATTTTTGAGCAATCCGGAATAATAAAAATGTAATTCTTAAATTCGTCGCATCATTTATAATGTTTAAACTAGTACATATGTGTACTATATAGTCTGCGGAAATCTAGAAACTATAAGGGCTGGTTTATAATGGTCGAACCGACAATTGCTGCTAATTGAATTGCTGAAATTGAGTTGGCCATGTAATATGGACAATGACGAAGTTCAGGTTTTTATGTGGTATTCCTCTATACTTCAACATAAAAAGAGCTTTTCTGTGTACACATCTCTGAACTATAGGCGGGTGACAGGGTATAGTCCCGGTCACACTTGTCTGACGAATGTGTATGCTAAGGATATCCGAACTGACAGTTAAATTGTGGCAGAGTATCCGGTAAATGTGTCATGGCCGAAAGTTTTTCTCCCTTTAATGTGAATACTGCTATTGAATTATATATGCCAATATTATTTCATTTGTCGGGACGATAAATGTGTCGGACCAACCTAATGTGAACTAAGTTTAAGCTATGGTAATTACGAAAGTTGTATGTCGATTGGAGTAGAAGTAGTCGCATGAATCTCTCAAAAAATGAAGATACAAACAAAGAAAGAAATTTTCTTCTTTATAATGTTAGCTATAAATAGTGGCAGTTATTATCAAATATTTTATCAGACAAAGTTACAATACAATGATAATTATTTATTTATCTACTTTAATGTAATAATTGATACATGTGGCAGACTTATTGCTGCAAGAGCAATCTTTTACAGCCAATCATAACACCACTACTATACATACTTATAATTTTTACCAAATATACATATGCTAGAAAATGTTTGAGAATAGGTTTGTATGTAAAAAATTTAAATATATACTAGTTAAAATCAGCTTAACATTATTGTATAATATAATTGTGAATTTTTAGTGAATAATGTTATTAATATATGGAGTCGCCCATACTTCGCATGTCAAAAAGTACAAGAAATATTGCGAAAAGCCATATGAACTCAGAAACAATGTTACATATTGTAAGTAAGTCCAGTTTATTTAATTGCTGATTGCTGAAAACCATTCAGTTCAATGCCAATATAACATTTTGGATAAAACAATAATTATTACATACCAGTAAGTTAAATACTTAATGAACACACATCGCAAGGACAATGTTTTGGTATTTAACGGCAAAATTTGTTATAAGAAAACTATTAAATAACAAGCTATAAAATATCTCTTATTATAACATGCAATCAATGCTTTTATATTTTATAGTGGTGAATTTTCAACTTTTCTTTTTTCTCTGTAGTAGCATTAAATTATTTTTTTATAATATATCAATTATATTGATATTTCCACATTTTCTAAATTACTTTCTAGAATGACTTTTTCTTAAACCTTTTATTTGTATCGTTAATATGATCATTGTATTAATTGCTATTTGTGTGATTTACCAATTTTTATTTAAAGGTTCCCAAAAGACAAGGTACTTGACAAACATGGATAAATATTTTGTGACTTAATACTAATAACTGTTTACAAACGAGAAATAGTACCGTTTACGCAAAACTGGCTGCTTTGTCATAGGTGAAAAAGGATACAAATTATTTTTAAATATTCAGTTCCTTTGTTGAATTTTTACTATTAAAGTAAATGTTTGTCTACATTGAATAAGTTGTTTTATAAATAATACTATGATCAGAAATAATAAATATCTAGAGAGGTATTAAATTAACTTCACATAGTATGGAAAAGGCTTATTATGCGGAAAAGGCTTATTATGCGTTTAAAAATATTGTACATTTTATCTAAACTTATAGATTATTTTAAAAGCTGTAAAAGAAAATTTAGTTCATCCAATGTAAAATTTCAAGCTTCAAAATTGATGGTACCATTCAGGGCATCAGAAAATGATGTTTGTTATAAAATAACTTTTCAGAGAGTTCAGTAGCAAAAGATAATGTTCAATTAGATATTGAAAGTATTGATATTGTCAGACAGGGCACAATTAAACGTTTTAAAAAGTGAATTCTGTTTTCATTTACATTTTTTCATCGGTATAAGGTAGTAACTTGTTGAATTTCTGATGTATTATTCAAACTATAAATTACCAACTCATTTTGGAATTATTTACCGCTTGGTTTAGTAAAAATCGCTCTCAAAAATTGTACAATTAATTTTTCAGGAAAAGTAGTAATTTCACCACACTTTTAATTTTTTTTAAAAAACCCATCGTGCAATTTGTTTAAAAACTTAAGTCAATATAATATGAAGTTATATTACCATTAGGAAAAAAAATTTTACTGTTTAGTTTTGATAAAAATGGCCCTCAAAATTGTGCAATTAACATTACAGGAAAAGTAATAATTTCACCACACTTTAATTTTTTTAAAAAAAGCAACGAAATTTTCAGTTTAAATTTTTATAATAATTTTTGGATCTAACTGACACGATAACTACCTTACCCGATGACGAAGTTTAAAATATGAACAGGTGGATGGGACATATCTACACATTTATATCAACTTGCTTTATCCGATTTTGAGACAAAATATTAACATTAAATATTTAATTTTTGTCTTCTAAAATATTTAAATTCTTCATCGCCTCAACAGTTAGGGTGGACGAATGGATATTCTGTACAGGTCGTAGTCGCACGCACTTCTGAGCTAGCCATGTGTGGACAGTAAATGAGAATATTTGATGTATTTGCATCCTTTCATTTGTAGCGAAACCAACAAGCAGGCAGATGTATATATTTATCTTGTTCATGTAAATAAGACAAGTAAATGGTGCCCACATGGAATTGAAACAATTAAAAAACACTGAAAAGGATGAATTAAGGAGATATTTTTTATTCAGCTCATGTGTAAAGTGTAAGTTATACATTTCACAGGTTCCTCTGCAATGCAAGTTATGTTCCACATAACAATATGGATAAGAAATACAAAGATACGTTTAGCCATAAAAGAAAGTTGCACAGTTACAGTGAACTCCAAAATATTTTCCAATGCACCTAAAATGTCAAACACTATGATCAAATTAGGTTTTTCTTGTTAAATTTATACTGTCTGCTTTTTTTCATCATTATTTGTTCTTTTCTTTAATAATTTTTTAAATACACATGATCAACTTACACAAAGGTAATTTGTTTTAACCGTTTATTAAGACTGCCATTTTATATAGATTTCCAAATTGAACCCAGTGTTATTTTGCTGGAGTCATGATTCTATTTTTGATCTCTTTTAATTTGATGTACTAATACTCTAGGAACATTATTGTGATAGAAGTGGATTATTAAGAATTCCAAAAAAGTTTGGTCACAAATTTCGAATGAGTTTCATATGAAGTAATATTTCGTAATTCATATTATGATCATTGTTATGATAATCGCCTGATTTTGTGTCTTATTTGAACAAGTGTGTCGGAAGTAAAACCAATCTCTGATCGGGCCAAGATATGACAAATAATTGTCATATCTTGGCCTTTAAAAATCTTACTGGTTCAGACATTTTTGAGAGTCATCCTATCAAGGCTGATATTGTATTTGTGAAATGTGCATTATAACTCATATTTGCATACAGTGGACCAGCCTTCGTGATACTATTATTGTAATTGATGGAGATTTATATATATATATATGTATGTATGTATATATATATATATATATATATATATATATATATATATATATATGTATATCTATATGTATTGTTTTTTAATCCTTTTTTTATTCCCATTTGGATTTAAAATATGTCATTGCAATACTCCTTGCAATTTTATACCGACAAAAAGACTCAAGACTGAAGAAATGTTTTCATCGTATGGTATTCATATATTATTTTCACATTTATTTAGGTCTATATAAAATACAATTCAATTAACAATAGAGTACAACCCCGAAAATTTTGACAAAAAACAGTTCTTCTTGCAAGTGGCTAATTTTGAGAAAAATGAAAGCAAAAATTGGTAATGTGGCAATAGCGATAATGATCTAGTTCAGACATCTTTGGTTTTTTAATCAACAATTCGAGTTTTGAACCTACTAATTTCTTTATATCTTCTGTAAGGTCTGATAATACAGGGGTATTACCTTCACATTCACATTATTTGATCATCTATTGTATTCTAGAGTTGCTTATTATTAAATTTTAATTATAACTAATTTAGTGTCTTTATTCTAAGCAATCAAGTAATTGTATTTCATTTTTGTTCATCTGTCATATATAATAAACTCGTTTGGACCCTATCACTTACATAATTCTCGTTTGTACTTACATTCTTTATATAAGTCGATTAATAAAAATAATAGTATTTTTTCACACCTTTCTTTTTTAGCGCTGAAATCTATATTTATGTATTCAAAAATGTAATTATAGTTTTTTTAAAAGTGACATACTGTTATAATGTTTTTATTACAAGTAATAATAGCTATAAGAAAGCATTGCTATAAATGAATCGATGCTAGTGTATTTGTTGATTGGTTGGAAAGAATGGTTCGATAATTTTTGTCAAAACTTCGGTAAGTTGGTAAAATTTGAGTTTTGTCATTGTGTGTTCCTACACAACATTAAAAAAATTACACGAAGAAACTTATGGTCGTGTCTCGTTGTTTTTTTTGTTCCGTTTGTGTGTATCATTGTTTTGTTCCTTTCTCTTTTTCTTCCCTTGTTTTAATAAAATAGTTGTTATTACTAGCATCATCAAAAAACGTTAAGGTCGTGAGCATTGAATAGCTCTAGTCATTATGTAGAAATAACTGTGTGAAAAATGAATAGGGTTTCAAACGAAGTTTGTATTGAGAAAAATAATTATAAAACACATTTTCCAACTGATTCCGTTTTTTCCTTACAAAATTGAAACGCGGCCACGTTTTGTTGCGAACTGCATGCAGTCATGAAATTTTAATTCATGTTCATCGTGAGAAAAACTCCATATTTAAGTCATAATCAGACATTCCCTCGTCTTCTTTATCTGATAGGACACCACCAAAGCCGTTTTTCTCCTTATTTTTACCAACAGAAATTGTTCTATTACAATACTATAAATGAAAAAAATTCATTAAAATTATTGTTAAAAAATTTAAAAAAATTTATTCTCATCCAAATAACCAAAACCAACGTCTTTAATAAAATGAAGACGAATCCATTCCTAATGATAGCTAAAATTAAATTGACATATGTATGCATTTCATAATGTTCCATGGCTGTAGGTGATATACTTCACACATGGCAATCAAGCTGGAAAAAGCAGTTCACCGCTCAGAAGTAATAGAGTTGACATCACTTTAAAGCAGTTTATGGTGGATACTCTTTTCCAAAAATAATGCAGCGAACAAAAGATACTAGTACTGCTGATAGTTGACATTAAAATGTTTTTCATTAAAGAGAATAGAAGTGGTCCAAAGTTCCTTGCTTATGCCAAAATTAATGATACGAAAGGATGTGGCAACTTTAAACACGCAATAGAAACATGAAAGTAGTGTTAATTTGAAATTATATTGTAGAAATATTGTAAGGGGTTGAAATACATTCAAATGGGTTACTATTATTTAAAACATTGTAGTCATACAATCTACGAAATTTATTAAATCAGTGACTGTAGAATGTTTAGGACGAAAAACATAAAATTATTGATAGAACTGTAATGGATCTGTAAATGGTCACTTTACACCAGTGGCGCACAGTACCTTATAAGTAATTACACGTAGCTTGCCCTGAACATTTAGCATATGTACATAACATATTTACGAAAATTTAAACATATTTAAATTCTGCTATTCTAGTGAAACCCACACTTTGATATATGATTTGTAGTTCGCACACACAAAGCGAACATTTCCGGTTGCTGCAATTTTAGATAATATATACAAACTTCATTCCTATATTGTATGAAATTACAAAAATTTCTCCAATCAGAAATGGTCCATACGAAATTAATATTGATTACTTCACTTCAAAACGTCAGTTTAAAGTCTCAAGACAAGCAGAAACTTGTTAAGATTATCGGCTATGTTCAAATTGAAACAATGCTAAGTATGACATTTGCATATAAACAATGAATCACTGTGTTGTTATAACGAGCAGTTTATTGTCTTCTTTCAAAAATATTTTTAATAGTTGTCCCATTTTTAAATATACATAGCATATTTCGTCAGTGAAATACATTTTGGCAGTGAAGTTTTCTTTGTGCATTAAAATTAGTATTTTATTAGTTTATTTTTTGAGGAGCATTTTCGTCGTATAAGTAAACAAACAATGGTAGGAATTTTCCATTTATCTTTTAGTGAAAAAAATAGTATAATTAAGAATGGTAGATCGAAGCCAATTTTGAAATTATTTGTTGGTAATAAATCTAGTGTACAGCATTTTCACAGTAATTTTTATGATTATTAGTGGTGAGTAATCAAATTTAATAAAATGTTTGCTGGCCTTGTTTATTATTCGAAACTGAATACAGTAAATGGAATAGAGGTGGTTTTGATAGTCTAGGTAATTTGACAAATTTTGGTGAGAAATATGCTAATTCTGAATAACATTTATCGTGCAAAGTAAAACTACGAAATTTTAGTTTTTTGCATATAAAAATTTGTAGCAAGGGACAACCAACTATTGCGAATCAGGAACATAATAACATAGAAATACAAATAATTTAAAAAGGTTAATAGGTACTATTGTATTTTTAGGTAAACAAGCATCAACTTTTCATGGTCACAATTAAGGTCATTGTTTCATAAGTTCGGGTAATTACGTCGAGAGTTTATTGTATTTGAGTGCTTACGATTCAATTATTGAGACACATTTTCAATCTATTACACCTCCGATGCCGTTTTCAATGCTATCAATGCGGATGCTTGCGCACATTTGTTTATATCTATATAATTTTTTATATGTCCGTTCCTTTGCAGCTTGCTCTTCCCAAAAAGCACTGCACGTCACTGTTTTACATAATGTGCAAGCAGGTGCTACACACAAAAGTTTCCAAGCATCGAATATGTCTCATTCTTCAGGTACATAGTCACTATGTGTCATAGGACAAATAAAAAATTAATACAAAGCTTGGCCAAGCAAAGTGATATCCCGTCAGTGCTAAACACTTCAGCAAGTTCAACAGTTAAGAATATTATGACATAAAATGCTGTACAGTTTGTTTTCAGTCAAGATTCTGCATTATATATTCATACTATTTTACATGTTTAATTACGCTCTTAGTTAAAAATAGTGAAAAAAAAATTAATTTTGTGCAAAATAATTTATTTATTACTCACATTATACAAAAAACATTTGTCATGATATCTCAACAAATTGCAATACAGTATCACATCGAATAACAAAATACATATTTTTATTATATTATCATTATTTACAGACTTTTAGCTAAAACGATTATTTACAGTTGATTTCCCGAAACAATTGTTTTATTTCATATTATTAACAATTTGTGATTATTTAAATTTTCAATATATCTTTACAAAGAAATTCATTTTAGAGTTATGTATACAAAATGAAAATTATTCAAAATTATTATCATTGTACCACAGGCAAAATAAAATCTTTAATCATTTTGATGTATTGTAAAAATTGCTCTAAACCATTGCTACAATATTATAATACTAAATTGATTATGTAAATATTATTTTATTGTTGAATGTGATAACATAATTATATTCATAAGCATTTGGCTTGTTAAATAAATTTTTACTTTTTAACTAAAAAAGTGTTAATATGGTTTTCATATAGTGGATTTTATTGTCATGTTAGGTTGCAATATAGTAAATTTAATAAAACATTTTTTATTTAAAAGTTAAGTCCAATATCAAGACACCGTCAATCATAGTTTTATTACAGACATTGGCAATTAATACAATCAGGGAACATTTAAAGTATCTGGTCCAATATGTTTGACTTTCTCAAGTAATTAATAAAGTGTTGATATATGAATTAAACAAGGACAACAGGAATATTTTAATAAATCTCCACAATTGTTTTTGATAAAAGCCATATAATTTTTATACAATATTTGTTATATAAATATAAACAAGGGCAAATGATGATACCTCATATTATTTTAGGAAAAAAGAGAGACATCCTAATTCATCAACGTCCATTAAGATCATGTTTCGCATAAATGGACAATAAAAGAGAGACATCCTAATTCATCAACGTCTATTAAGATCACGTTTCACATAAATGGATTTGTTCCTACTGGAATTAGACAAGACAATAAATGTCACAGGTACGACACATTTAGAGATGTCGCATAGTTTCTTTTTGTACTGGAATTTTATACATAAAAGAATAATGCTAGAAACATGACAGGAAAGAAGTAAAAGGAATCTATGAAAAAAAATAAGAAATAAGAGTATGGGCACAGGTTTTAAGAAAAAATATGTAGTTAAAGACAGCATGATTTAAAAAATTAAGAATAGTTTGTTGACATTATATGGACCACTTAAAACATAATGGGACTCACATGGTGTTAATAAATCTAGATTTCATTGGAATATAATAACACCGGGAGCTATAATAGCATGTGACTATATATAAAAAGCTGGTACCTAAGTGAGGAACAATATGTATCAGCTGACGCACTGGTATTTGGTATGCATTATATCATCTCATGGTAAGGTTATCGGCATGTTAAAGGTTTCTACAGTATTGGTTAATATATTTGAAGTGGAAATAATATTTTCTTTTAAATCAACATATAAAAAAATTGACAATGGTTTGTTACTAATGGGTATAGTGGTAATGTGGAAAACTTTTGAATTTCCTGGCCATAACATTGGCTTATTGGATGCATGAGAATATTTGTATTTAGTGTAGCAAGATAGTATTGCACTGCAATTTTTCTTAATCTTTTATAACATCTTAAATGCATTTTCGTTAGGTACACCTAATTTTTGTAAGGGCATAGCTTAATATTTTATAATTCGAGCCTGATATATATTTTACATTCCTGATGTAAACATGTTCCTTTCCATTACTTATAGAGTACGTTCCACTAGCCGCTCGCATTGCTCGTGCCCACGACCGCGATTGCGTTTCGATCGCCTAGTGGAACGCACTCATACTGTTTTATATTTTTGAATAATTTCCTAAATATTCTCATTTTTGGGTTTTATTCATCAATTTTGCAGTTTATATTGTTCTTCCCTAGTACCACTATAAACTTCAATGATAAACTACTGATTTCTTTATAAAATTGGAAAACAAACGGTTAACCCATATAATAACATTTAGATTTTTTCATGCTAATATCAATTATACTCTTGGAAAGTGTGCCAAAGTTTTATCATTCCAACACTGTAACCCTAGCATATAATAAGGAGAAATTAGGCAACATAACTACACAGTCTCTGGGTAGAAGTTAGCATACACTAACTTCTCCAAGAAAATAAAGTTACGAGGAGACAATACTTCACTGAGCTGCCGATTTGCCTTCTCTTGTGCATAGCCGGCGAAACAACCCCGTGAGTCAGGGTGCATGGGCAGCGCGTAGGGGTGACTGGGGGGGTGGAGGCGGCGGCGACACCACATGCAGCTCACATTGTGACACAAGACGTACCAACTCATCTGGGGTGGGCCCGCCATGTGAGGATGAGCTTGCATCTTGTTCTCCTTCTGTTATTAAATGGGAAAATTGTTTTCAACTTCTAGAACAAAACTTGGCATCTTATGTAGTTTTACAAATCGATTATAGCGCCATGAAATTGTAAAATTACTTCTTAACCACTAGTATTACACTGTAGATATGGCAGCCATTACACAGAAGGAAAAAATATGATAAATTAGTTACATGCATGGATTTTATTTAATATTATTACATATGTCTTATGCTGTAAGCAGTATAAGTATGCATGTTCTTTACAAATAACACATGTCGTTTCTATAGTAAGTACATTAAGTTGAATTATTAAAGAAAATTAACATGCCTTTCTTGAGCAACTGGCAATTACAAAGAACACTGTCTGAATAAAAAATTGTAGAAGTGTGAAAATACATTATTAATGTAATAACAACAATATGCACTATATTACATGTCTTATAAACCATTTTAGTGCCAAACCTGCCAGTGATATTGAGAATATTTTATGTTTTCTGGAAAGGGATGTTCAATAAAAGTATCTCAGATTTACGAAGTGTCATCCATCACCAAAAAGGTGTTTCCCACATAGTCCTTAATATTACAACAATAAATGTATATTTCCAGTGCAACTTAATAACAATAATAAATATTACCTGATTATAAGATTTCATAATATATTTGTTTTCTATTTAGTCTTACATATAAGCTAGAGTCTTTGATGCCTTCAAAGGCTATTATTTGTATTAGCATTGCCAACATGGTACAATAAACAACAATGAAGGGCTTCTCTATGTTTATTATTGTTAACTGAAAAATGAAGATTTGAATACTTGGATGTCAATGCTAGACTATAATTTCTGTTGGGATTATTATTAATATGATGTTCAGAAATGTTGAATTTGAAACTTGTGCTACTCATAAATTCATAATATACCAGTAATCAAGTAATCTATATTAAAATGTCAAAATGAAACACTAATTATTATTAAAATAACGGATTGTACAAGTGTTTGTCAAATTAAATAAATAATTAAAATTGGCAATGAATCGAATGATATATAAAAGGAATTGAATTAATTTAAAATTATTTTTTATTTTTAATTTAAGGTTTAAAGGTCTTTCTTAGCTATCCCATATTTTAACTATCTAAAATATGTTTAATACGAATATATCAAAAAAAGAATTCTACACCATTTAAAAATACCCCCCACTCTGCTAGAAAAACATTTTGTTTAATGAAAATTGTGACTATATACAGTCATATAATTTTATGAAATATAATTTTATGATATTTTCAGGCAGATGATAAGGTGCCATGTAAGCATGAATGAGCACTTCCGTGTGAGAAAGTGAAAGGAATCTATGCAACTTTTTTTTTAATTATTCCATGGATCAATAAATTTTCAAATAATATAAATATTACTGTGCTTACATCTATATTTGATTCAGCTATTTATTATTTAACCGTTAGAGTGCCGACGAGCACCATCGCACTCGTGCGTGTACTAACTATTTTTTTTGCCACGAGCGTGGTGGCACTTGCGAAATCGGTTGCTGTTTAGCACGCGGTAGGGGAGGTCGTTCGCACGCATCGCTAATTTTTTATCTTTCTACGTGTTACATAAAGTTCAAATTATAATATTATTAGTAATTATAATATAAAAAGATCCAGGAAAAGACAATTTTTAACCCCGTAATACGAAAATTATTTGAGTAAAAATGATCATTTTTCAAGTTGTGAGGAAAGCAATAGTGGGAGTGATATTGTGGTGAGCTCACAATTTATGCAAATTTTGAGTGATAGTGATAATAGTGACGATAACAATTATTTTGCTGATACGGAGGATGTACCAGACTGCGAAAATGACGATGTGACCCAGTTTTTGTTATAATTTTTGTTCATAATATATATTTTCCATAATTTTCTTTGTATTTTATTATCCTTGTACAAGTTTTTATTAAGAAAACACCGAAAAAATTATTAAAATTGGATAATTTGTGGGACACAGTTTTTTTTCCAGACAAGGGTAAATGACATCAAAAACAAAAGATTTCTTTGGCATTTTTAAGTATATATGAGTAAAAACATATGCACTAAAACGGTTATAATAGGAATTTCATAAAATTAAGTTAGTATCATTGATAATTAAATCAATATAAAATTAGAAAGATCAATTAAGTTAAATGTAACGCAAGGAATGGAAAAAACAACAGGTATTGTAATGGAAATTGTTACAAAGTAATCACGCTTAATACACTTAGTAAATAAATTTGCATTGTTGTACTTGTTTTGTCTACTCTTTAAGTAGAAAAGATGTTTTGGATAAGTTACAGTAAGTTTGTAAATTTACATGTACTAATGTTACTGTGAAATACATAGCTGGTAAACTACGATGGTATATTGGAAATTTGGAGATAAATTAAATATATTGTTATCTGCTTCATGACTAAATATGGTTTGTAGCTTATGTTGACATTTTTTGTACATTTCATTTGAGAATCTCTCTTCAATCAATTTAGGCAATTTGCAGAATTCAATAACAAAAATATTCAGATAACACCTTCTCTTCTCTTCCACCCTTCTCTTCCCTTTTTGAAATTTTTGTGAAAAAAAATTAGGCATCATTTCTAACTATGAAATTTGGTTTTGTAGTAACAGGATGCTTGGTACTTTGTGTTTCTATAGTAACATAATTAGACCCTACAAAAAGCGTAATTGTATTCATAATCTACACAGCATTACAAATGTATGTAATTAAATAATTAATAAAGATCAATACGGATACTTTATTTAAACAATAATATTACTTGAGGATAAAGGATTAAGTGGTATAAAAATAAATACTGGTGATCTTACCAGTTGGTTTGGAAGCTTTGTCAATTGCGGCAGTGAGGTCCCACATCTGAGCGGCACCTGATTTATGCCCGCAGAGCAGTAGGCGACGTGGACGCAATGCCCCCTCACACTCTGCCAGTGCAAAACAAGATACCGCTGAGCCATCCACTGAACGGATTAGGCATACTCTGTGGACATGTTAATTTTACATAATATTTAGAGTAAAATTAATAAAGAACCATATGAAATTCTAGTGTTTTCTTAATAACATTGTTTAATTTCTAACAATAATTATTTTTCAGTTTGTGTGTTATTATCAAAAACTATGTTTTGTCTTTGCTTTGAAAGGATATTAAAAGTTCAATTATTGAGAAACAGTCTTAATATTTTTTCTATTTTAGTAGTATTTCCATTCACTTTCCAATAGCAATAAGAAATTAATGTAAATTTTTGTGTGTTTTTTAAAAATAAGGCAACCAAAAAATAAGACTGGAGACAGTTTTGTCGTGTAAAATTCCAAAATTTTGTCTATGGGCAAGTAATACAAAGATAGACCAGTTTTTTGCACTTATTTCGAAAATGAAATGTGGTGTTTACAATAAAGTATATAATCTATGCAGTGCATCTTGTCTGTCAGTTTTGTAACCCATAAAAAAAACTTATGAAGACATGACAAATGTCCCAAATGAATATGACAAAATGTAGAATTGTAGCAGAACATAATATTAATTTCTTATTGTAGGATTCCTTGGGAACTTGTGGGTCCTTGTGCATGTTGTCATGCAGCCTTCGGTCATTTTGATCCAGTTTTTTAGAAAACTTCACTAATTCAACCTAAAATAGGTTAGACAACGTATGCAGGGCCATTTTAACAGTTGCCTTTCCCTTGGCTTCTGCATTTTTGATATTGATATAAATGATAAACAAGGTTCAGCAAGTAACTGGGGATTCCATATTATAAAGCTTAGTAAGTAAAATAAATAATAATATTATTAACAAAAATATTAAATTTGTTAAGCAATAATTCGACATAGAATTAGAAATGAAAGATTTTCCATTTTCTGTACTTGTGCTATGAATCCTTCCTTCATACCAAATTTCAAGATTCTATGATAATGGGAAGTACACTTAGCAGTTTTGATGGATGTATCAATATCAAAGTATGTATGTTTGAATGGCCCTTCTTTTTATTGTATTGAGTTAGTATCTTGAATTTTCTATATGGCTGTGAGGCCTTAGTATTTAATATTAATTTCAACTCGAACCCTCTGTTCTACGTCGACTATGTTACTGACAATTTCTATGTTATCTGCAGTGATACAATGTATCGCAACTGTTATACTTATGAAAGGGTATATGACTATTATACTTTTGTTCACTTTTTTTAAAGGAAGCTATCAGAGCACATCCGGAAACACAAGTTTTAATTGTGGGAGGAGCAGAAAAATCTGACAATTCTTGTGTAATTGTCATTCCTTTTACGAGTCAGGCAGTGATTGTTTCAAGCTAATGTAATCAAGTTCTGTACTGTGGCTGTGGTAGTATCAATGAGGAAACCTAGCATAGATCATCTAATGGCTAGAGGTTGCAACATATCTTTGGATCTCCCAAAAACTGAGGTTGAAGATGTGTGGATTTCCAGGTATCCGGAATTTGTACCAAAAAAGTTTGAAGAAGTGGGTAAAAACCAGGATTCACATGCACATTTTTTAGTATTATTGTGGGAATGTTATCAGGGCCTGTGGTTTTATAAATATTATAACCTAACAATGCTATTTGGATCATTTAGTATCTGATGTTAACCTGACATATATGGACCGATGCAACTTGTAAAGGATAAATAGCTCTTATACATTGTTTTATTGTACAAAAATCTTTATGCAAGATAAATATTTGTTTGACTTTGGGTCTGACAAACGCTGCAGTCTTGCTGTGAAACAAGCTTTGCGCATCTTATATAAAGTTAGAAAAAAATCATGATTTATCTACACATTACATTTATATTATTTGTATAGTCCCAATAGACAGTGTTCTTCAGAATCAATTGTAAACAGCATTGCTTAGAATTTTTCAATTCTCGTATATCATATGTGGTGTTTCATGTGGCTCTAGAAAGAGCTATTTGCAATTACCCAGGTGGCTTATTTGATATGATTGTATAATTGATATAATGCCATGCTTCAATATGTTTGCTTCCACATATTACATAATGATTAACTTCTTTATTTGGTTTACAAATCGTTAAGTATCCATAGTAGTTTAAGATTCTTGGCGACAAAGTCTCGCACAGATTGGTTAGTGCTTAACACTTACCATGAAATTTGCAGTAGATTCAAACTCACTTCCCGAAAGAATAAATTTTATTACAAACCTCACATAGTCAAAGGCCTTGCTATATTCACCAAAGCATAACATGTATGTATTCATCTTATAGCTGTTTTTAATAAATTGGCATTCATTCAGAACTCATGAATTCCTTTTTTAGCCACAAAATTAATTTTTTGCTTGACATTTGCCAATTTGTGTGAGGAGACTGACGCTAGAATACAATTTCCGCTCACTGACTTTTTTCTTGAGTTTACACTTTATTATAATTGTATCTAATTCTTTAATGAAATCATTTCATCGTTTCACAGTTATGTTCATCTTTCTCCTTGTAGAGATCTTGATAGGATTCTCTCCATCTCCCTAGTATTTCATAGAAATCACAGACAACTTGTCCACCAATTCCGGTGTAGTGTGACAATGTGAACCTGGACCTCTAAACTTAATGCATTTTTCTCTGTCTGAAGGTTATACTGTTAGTAAGCAGTACAAAAAGTTCCATGCAACTTCAACACCCTCAATATATCTATCGTCTCGGCGACCTTCAACTGTACAAATAATAGTGCAGGTCGGGATTCTTTAATTGAAATAAAATTTAGTTCCAGTACGAGACCTGTTAGCAAATTGTACAAAACTGTTGACGAATTTTAATCAATCGTACATAATAAAAATCATTGCCATGTGTATTTGTATTGTGTTATTTTCCGCTATAGTTTTTTATTGGTCTTATGTGTTCTAATACTATTCATATATATTGTAACGATGAAAGCTGGAGTGTACTATTTAAATTACTGGGCATAGAACACAGATAACTTTATATGGATGACACATAGTCTGATTACCAGATTGTTTCTTACCAGATCAAAAACACTTGGAGTAAATTAGACTTTAACATAAACTTAATTTTTCTGAAAGCTGCCCCCCTACCATAGACATACATCTACTCAAACCTCTATGATTTATCTCCACTATATATAGTTAATATGTGTAAAGAAAATAAATAAATTAAGTGCACTTGTTAATTTAAAATTTAATGACTTTAAATTCCTACCTATGTCCATTTTTTATTAAATTTTATCAACTTGTGCCTTTGCATTTGTACAAATTAAAATTTTAATGACCTTAATATAACCACAAGGCATCATCGTGACGCTTTCATATTATGAACCCATATTTAATGGAAGGGCTGTTCAGAAAAAAAACGTGACTTTTATTTTTCTCAAAAAATATTAATTTATTCATCAATATCTATTTTGTCCTCTTCAAAATAATCCCCCTCAGATACAATATATTTGTGCCAGCGCTTTTTTCAACCCTCAAAACACTATATGTGCTTTGAATGGCGTCAAGCTCTTCCAGAGATGCGGTCTTAATCTCTTCCATCGTGGCAAAACGTCGTTCTTTTATGGGTCTTTTTAGTTTTCGAAACAAAAAAAGTCGCAGGGGCCAAATCTGGTGAGTACGGTGGCTGAGGCATGATTACGTTGTGGTTTTTGACGAAAAAATTAAGAACCAGCAATGACGTGTGGGGCAATGAAGTAGGAAAATTTCCCAACACTTCTAGTGGTCGAACTGAGTACCTTGACGTACACTGAAGTACAACTTAATTATTACAATGATTATGTGTGTACTGAGAAAAAATAAGTTAAATTTTAAAGTTTCTTTAAAATTATTCTAATATTAAATTTTTATTTTCACAATATTCACAATTAATTTTTAAGTAAAAACCAATTATCTCTCTGGACTCTGAAGATATTATTAACATTTGTCAAAAAAACATTTTGGGCCTTCTCACGTCATTAGGTATTGAATATGCAAAAATACTTTCACGGTATTTGTTTACATTATAAAAGAAATAATCTTAACCCATTTCTGGATTCACGGAATTAGGTGTTGATGCTTCAGTCAAATAAACAATTAGAAGAAAAATATTATAAAGGCTTATAATGTAGTATTCACACCCGAAACAACCTTCATATTAACAAGTTTATAATTTAAGCAGATGATTATATTAGATAAGTAATAACACAATACTGTCTGGTGTAATCACATTAGTGTCATGTGAAAATGATTGGAGTTGTTTTAGGAGAAGTTTAAATTTGCGAGCGCATCCCTATCACTACAATATACTTATATGACATCTTTATAAAACATTTTTCTAATGTAAATTATTTTTAATAAAATAAATAAAGCAAACCTCTTTCCATTAGAAGCGAGTCTAACATACAAGGTGTCCGTGTCGGGTACTACTTTCTGTACGAATACTTGCTCCTCATCCTGTTCACCATAAGGACCTGAAGAAATCACAATATTTGGTAGATTATGTGAAAATTATGGATAACAAAAAAAATAGTGTTTAATAATAAATTAAAATTAAAAGATCATTTTAAAGCAACTGATTATTAAAATAATATCCTTCTAATTGATTTTCTCAACCGACATGTGGAATGTTTATTGGGAACAAAATTTTGGCACATTCAGACCCATATGAATGTTGAAAAAATGTTTTTCATTTTTACTTAGCCAAAAATTATCTTAATATTTGGTTAAAGTATCTTAATATTTGGCAACATTAAAAATAAAATGAACTGTTATCTGTTTTCACTTTTATGTTAGGTTTGTGGGTAATTTAGCATACTTTCATGACACATGTATCAATTTATAAAAAATTCTAAACGGTGAAACAAGAATGAGGTAATCATTTTTTTAATTTCTCACCCAACTTGAAATTTATAATAATACGAATTTCAAATGTTCAGAGTCACATCTTTCTTTGTCTCAATACGACTTTGTTTGCAAAAATGAAAAATAACATTACACTATTAAACATTATAGATGCAAAGACGACATACCTTTTTAATCACTACATCTATATCTATGCTGGAAAAGGATCAAAAAGGAAGGATTTGTCAGCGAAACCAAAAAAATTCTTAGTTCCATTTCAAACTTGCCCGACTCTTACAAAATGAATAGAGGAATGAATATTGTCATTGTAATATAATGGCAATTAACTGTTCACTCCATTGAAGTGGCAAAAAAAAATTAAAATTTGGATCCACATATGTGAAAACTGACACTTGAATTCATTGTTATGAAAAGAGTCCTAATCCATAGTTTGAAAGGATCCTCAGACACTGAAAAAATTAGTTTATTGTCTAAATGTAGAATGGGCAGAGTGTTAAACTTGTTTTAACGATGCACTCTGGTATAGGCACAGACGAGGAAACTGGGAAACCGGAGATCATTCAGTAAGTGTATACCCAGACACCGTCAATATTGCCATTGGAATAAGCTCTTATTGCATAAATAATATCTTGTATTCAAAGTGGATGCCACGTTTAGAAATTAATTTTTCATGTATAATAACTAGTCAATATAGCCATATAATAACTAGTCACACACCCTCTTTGCATGGGTACCGTCAAATCGTTAGATTAAGGTTTTTTGAACTATATTTTTTCTTTTATGCTCTCTTTATTATTTTAATTAACAATATATAATAATTTAAAAACATTATCATTGGTCGGATAATATATAAAAATATTATTTACATATTACGATTTTTATAGGTGGCGAATTTTAAAGTTGTATTTCTAGACATTAATATTAATAATTTATCTGAACTACAGCAACATGCACCATAGAGTTGCACACATAGACATTATATTATATGGACATGTCATTAGCACTCTAAAAGTGGACCTCAAAAATGGAGGTAATTTATCTCAGTTTTAATACTACTATCTCTTTTATATACATATCTTGTAGTGATGGCATGTGATATCCTGTACCAAGCGGTGCCTATTTCCCTTTTCGTTTCCCTTGCACGTGCGCAAACACATTGCAATGAATGTCACTGAAATGTGCATTTATACTTTTGTTTATTTTCAAAAACCCTTTAATTTCTCTTAAACTACGTATCCAAACTATAAAGTGTGGTGCGAAATTTTTATCTATAGAAAATGTCTTAAATTTCTATGATATTTATTTTATAAACTCTATATATTAAAAGTAGAATAAATAATAGATCCACTCAAACTTCACATTGGTTTTTTAAATTTTTGTTGTGACTTTATTAAAGTTAAACGATAACTGTGGTGTATAACACCAAAAATATGCTGCCGCAGATAGCTCTGCAGACCTTTTTAAGATCTACGATTCCATCGTTTATAGTGCTAGTGTATTTGTAATAGTTTTGCCAATGTTTGTCATGAAAACACACATTCCTCTCTGACTACATTTATATTACTATATCTCAATAATTATACAAAATACATACATACAATACAGCCTACATATAATCCTATGTCTATTTGAAAACTATAAGCTGTCATATTACGAACGTTTTATGTTAATCGGATTAGTAGTAGTTATTGTGTAAATCTCTAAAAAACAAACAAACATTACACAATAGTCCTCTCTACAATATTAGTGTGCCTAACCTGTTGTGGCCTGCTTTGAATCATGTTGTTACGGATAAAAGTAAATGTATGTATTTAATATTAATAACAGTGTGTTTTCGAATTAGGTTTTGTTTTAAAGTTTAGAATTGGTTTTTAAGTTTGGTTCTATTTAAACAAATATTTATATCATCGTTCTTCTCTTTTTGTGAATTTTATTATCTTTATACAATTATTAAATTTTTCAAATGACATCTAATAGTAAATAGTCAAAATAAATGACTTTCTACTTGTTATTTTAAAATTATCTGTCATAATTTATAATTAATTAATGAATTTTGTAAATTGAATAAAAAACATAACATTCCATTAGTTCATTAAATCAGTGGCGTAGCGTAGTGGGGGCGGCAGGGGCGGCCCGCCCCGGGTGGCTCTTTTAGGGGGCGGCAAAATTTAACAATAAATAATAAAAATATTTTGTAAATATTTGAACCATTTTATATTTTATCGCAACTACAAATTCGGACCGATTGAAAGGAGCACGGAATTTTTCATTACTTATTTTGTGACGAATTTGGGGAATTCCTTTTCTTCGAATGATATTTTGTAGCGACTGGCAACAACATCTATACTGACTTGTGGGAGTTCCCCGTTTAAAACTAACAATCAGCGAGAATGACATCTATTACATATATATTAAGTTCAATATAGTTTATTACACGTACGGAGAAGCCCCTTTAAGGTACGGGGAATTACGTGCTTTGACAAAGTTTGACAATTCAAAGAAAGTTTTATTGAAGAATTCACATTGTCTCGTATTTTAATTATGTTACGCTTTCCAAATTGTGATTTTTGTGCAAATAAGAACGTGTAGTGGTTGTGAAATTATTGAACAACTTTCAACTGTGTGAGTATTAAATATTATATTTATCTAATTGTATGTTGGACTATCTGATATGTTGTTCAAACTTTAATTTATTAAAATAAAAAAACCGCCCAAGTGCATAAAGTGTTTTCACATTTTAAAGGGATCTAGACCGGAAACTCTGATATAAATTTCAATTTAATATGTGTAAGTAAGTACTCGTTCCTATGAAAAAAGGTCTTGACAGACAGACAGACGGTCAATGAAATAATTTAATAAAAGTAAAGATAGATAAAGGTTCAATTTTTTCCTTTTGAGGTACAAAACCCTAAAAACGGAAAATTTCAGTAAAGCAAGGTTTTTTTTAAATCTACTAGGTACTTCTTTTGAAATGTTCGATAGTTTTGTTTACAACTCTAACTTGTGCTTTTATCATTTAATATTTTTTTATTTTAGCATCAAAAATGAAAAGAGTAAAAGAAAGTGGGGCATCTTACCGTAATAAGAGAAGAGCTAAGTTGGAAAATATTAGAGCAAATGAAGGAGCTTTACTTAAATTAGTGAAAAGTGTTGTTCCTGAGACGTCAGATTCCTCATTAGGCTTAAATTCATCACAGACAACTGGGCCTTCAAACCCAGAACAAGCTGAAAAAATACAAGAACTTGACACTGTTTCTAAAGATCAAATTCCAACAACATCTACTGCATTAGTGTCTCCATCTGTAAGTCCAGACATGGACATGCATAGTTCAGAGATTGATACAACATCAGCATTGTCTGCTATTCAATACCAAAATTTTGACGATATTGGAAAATGGCCTGAACACATAGACGACAATATCCGATTGCATCTAATGAGATGCAATCGGATATTGTCGTCTATGTGTTATATTGCTGAATGCAGCAAGGACAGGAAATTATTCAGCATATTGATACTAATTTCGCTGAAATGTCAACAGTAACACGTTCAGATTCGTGCTCTTTAAAATCAAAAGGAGAGACAAGACGGCTTACTAAGGAATGGTTTTACCGTACATTGACTAACGGCGAAAAAGTTTTACGTACTTGGATGGCTTATTCTCCATCTAAAGCATCATTATTTTGCTTTTGTTGTCGTTTATTTGAGAATGTAAATACACCGAATGGATCTAAATTTTGCTCATCTGATGGATTTAATACTTGGTGGAAATTAAATCCTAAGGTTTCAAGTCACGAATCAAGTGCACTACACATCCAAAATTATTGCAAATGGAAGGAGTTGGAGAGCAGACTTCAAAAAGGACAGACTATTGACAAAAAAGAGCAAGACATAGTGGCAAAAGAAATGGCAGGAAATTCTTATCAGAATGTTTGATATTATAAGATTCCTTGCCAAACAAAATTTGGCTTTACGTGGACATATAGAAAACGACACCAGTACCAACAGAGGAAACTTTTTAAAATTGGTTAATTTAATTGTAAAATACGATGCTGTACTTCGTGAACATCTTGTAAGGTCTAAAATGTGTGGCAAAATTTCAATCACTTATATGTCACCACAAATACAAAACGAATTTATTGCCATTGTGGGAAATAATGTTCGCCAACATATCATCGGACAAATAAAAAAGGCTAAGTATTATTCAATTATATTCGACAGCACTCCAGATCTTTCTCATAAAGATCAAACAAGTCAGGTATTAAGATACGTAGTAATTGAAAATCAGGAAGTAAAAGTAATGGAATCTTTTATAGATTTCATTGAAACTAAAGACAAAACTGCTGAAGGAATTTCAAAGATGATTTTGGAAAAGATTCAAGCTGATGGCCTAGGTATAAGCGACTGTAGAGGCCAAGCATATGATAATGCTGCTGTTATGGCTGGAAAGTATTCAGGAGTTCAGCAAAGAATTCAAGAAATAAACCCTAAAGCTGAATTCGTACCTTGCTCAAATCATTCGTTAAACCTAGTTTGTTTACACGCTGCCTCAGCTGAGGTGGATTCAGTAACTTTTTACGGCACTTTAGAACGTTGCTATTCTTTTTTTTCCTCATCGACACATCGTTGGGAAGTTCTGATAGCAGCTACAGGCAAAAGCTTAAAAAGGGTTCAAGACACGCAGTGGAGTGCAAGAGGCGATGCCGTAAATGTGACATGGCATCATTACTAAGACATTCTCGTCACTTTGGAAAAACTGACAGAGGCAGGTGAAAGCTTAAACACTAGGACAGATGCAGGTGCTTTACTAGTTTCGATGGAGTCATTTTCCTTTCTTTGTTTTTTGGGCCTGTGGCAACCGGTGCTACATGAAGTGAATGATGCACAAAAATATTTACAAACAAGGGGACTTGACATAAGATTGTGCGCTCAGAAAGTAAATACTTTGCAGATGATATTGACAGAGAAAAGAGAGGAATGGGCAAATGGCGCTGTAGGTTATGCAAAAAATATGTGTGAAGAACTTGGAATTTCCATAAAACCTCGGAGGCGGCAAGCGCATAACAAGAAAGCATATTTTTGATGACGGAACTAGAGATGCTAACTTGTCTTGTGAAAATGAGTTGAGACAAAAGCTGTTTTCTTCGTTAGATAGAGTTATTGTAGAAATTTGTGAGCGTTTTCAACAGCTACAGAATTTAACGGATAAGTTTGCTTATCTAACGCCGGCTATATTATTAGATCCAGACAATACTGAATGTAATCTAGACTACGCATCTAACGAAATTGACGAGAAGGATTTCAAGCTGGAAAGACTTCGACTGCGGACTTTCGTTGCTGCTACAGACAACGAAAATAAATTGATTAATACAGACTCACTTGAATTATTTAAATTTATTGTTGAATCCAAGCTGGAAGATACTCTGCCCAATATTTTAATAATGTTCCGAATATTTTTCACAGTTGCCATAAGCAATGCCAGCTGTGAGAGATGTTTTTCAAAATTGAAATTGATTAAAAATTATTGAAGATCGACAATGAGTACTCTAAGACTAACTAATTTGGCTATTTTGTCTATTGAGCAAGAGGTGTGTGATGCGATAGACATTGACGGTGCAATAAAAGACTTTGCTCTTAAAAAAAGTAGACGTATAAATTTTTAATTGAAGATGGAAGTTTTGTTTTTAATTCTAACAAATACTCATATTACTTTTCAATAAAAATAAAAATATAACATTATAGTATCGTTCTAGTTCTAATTTAAAATTGATTTTATTTAATCTTGTCGATCGTCAATGTGTACCTAATCTTAAGTGATAGGTACCTAAGTTATATCAATGTATCTAAGTGGTTAAAGTAAAAGAATTTTTGTATTAATAAACGTGATTGTAAAACTTAGATAAACTTTTTTATTTAAAATCTAACCTGTATAATGCAAAATAATGATGACTGTTCTCGCCAAAAAGTTCTCTACAATTAATGTATGTAATGTATAGTATACATTAAATTAAAATACCTAAATAAGAGGGCGGCAAAATTGTGTTCCGCCCCGGGCAGCCGACACTCACGCTACGCCACTGTATTAAATAGAGAATACTTAACAAAGTAGACAATGTAAATATAAGGATCAAAGGACCTTGATATTCTTCTAAGATAAAACAAACCCTATGATTATTAAATTAGGTCTAATTAATTTCTTAATAGGGAACAAATTTTTTAAATCGTTTACATTGTTTCTGAGATCCTTCTTGTAACCACAAAATTCACTGTCTCTTTATAGTATCAGTTCATATGTCAAGTGGGACTCCAAACAGCCCTGACCAAGCATAATGTACATACTTAAGCTCCTACGTTGTTAGTTACAATATGAAATAAATTATTTATATTTTGAGAACCATTAAGCTACAAAATCTATTGAAAAATTAATTCTTATGCACCTTTAATGTAAATATGACACATTTAATGTCAAATTGCAATGTAAGACATTTTAATAACAATAAATCTTTTATGATGAATTGGACAATTATTGATTGCAATAATTATTATTAGTACAAGTATTAGACATTGTCTTAAGAACTTACTGTTTAAGAGTCAACATTTATTTAAAATTAGCAAAAATTATAGCCACATTGTCAAATATAAAAATGACTTACCACAATCATTGTGCATCTGTGCTGTTGGTGGCTCTAGGGCAAGCACTTTGAAGGACGCATTGGGAGTAGTACCAGGTTGTGTGGAGATCATGCCACGGAATCGAGTCACACGCCATGACCGAACGTGATTGTATTCACTGCAAACGGACACCAGGTAATTCTCGGAAAGTGATACCTGTCAAAGACAATTGGCAATGTTTTTGAAAAAAAAAATACACGAAGAAAAAGAAAAATATTAGGCAAGTTAATAATATTACTCAATGTTTTCTAGAACGAAAGTTTAAACAGAATCTTTATCGTCAATGAACATTCCGAAGGAAGAAAAAAGCGAAAATATATATATATGTATATGTATATATATATATATATATATATATATATATATATATATATGTATGTATGTATACATATATATATATATATATATATATATATATACATATATATATATATGTATGTATACATATATATATATATATATATATATATATATGTATATATATATATATTCCACCGATAAAATATTTACATACTGTACGGCAAAAAAACTGTTTAGGATCAAAAAATTTTTTTTGGAACAATGAAATTTAAATATACCATTTTTCGATGCAGCTCCAAAAGGCTATATATAAATCATTTTCACATTTTTGTTTTATGTCAAATGAAATTTCCATCGATAAAATGTCAGACAACCTGCAAATTATGCAGTCTCCTTCTTAATATATGTAATTGTTTATTCATAGTACACTCTTGTTTCTAATATCATAAAATATGAAGACTCTTTAAATTCAACCAAACACTTTTCTCTGGTCTTTCCTCTTCCTATTTCTTACAGGACTGTTTATAACTGCTACGTAACTTCTAATACATGATGATCTAAGGTTAAAAGCATTAAATAGAAGAGGTGCAGACTGTTTATAACTGCTACATAACTTGGAATATATGATGATCTTAGGTTAAAAGCATTAAATAGAAGAGGTGCAGACTGTATATAACTGCTACGTAACTTGTAATATATAATGATCTTAGTTTAAAAGCATTAAATAGAAGAGGTGCAGACTGTATATAACTGCTACGTAACTTGTAATATATGATGATCTTAGGTTAAAAGCATTAAATAGAAGAGGTGCAGACTGTTTACAACTGCTACGTAACTTGTAATATATGATGATCTTAGGTTAAAAGCATTAAATAGAAGAGGTGCAGACTGTATATAACTGCTATGTAACTTGTAATATATGATGATCTTAGGTTAAAAGCATTAAATAGAAGAGGTGCAGACTGTATATAACTGCTACGTAACTTGTAATATATGATGATCTTAGGTTAAAAGCATTAAATAGAAGAGGTGCAGACTGTTTATAACTGCTACGTAACTTGTAATATATGAAGGATGCATTACATACTTAGGTTATACTTAGATTAAAAGCATTAAATAGAAGAGGTGCATTATTTTTTTAACCATCACAAATTTTTTTCTGTTTTTCCATAATTTATGTAATTTCTACGCACACATTGTCTATTAGATAACGCACAAATTGTTTAATAAGTCCAAGAGCACAATAGCATAAAGCAACATTTGAATTAATTAAATTTTTTCCTCTATTTACATAACTTTCCAAATATCGGAATATTAATTATATAAAAAATGTGTAATACAAATATAAGAAATTAACGAAATTAAAATATACATGTCATTATGCGTTGGTATATAAACATTTTGCACAATCAGCCCATTCCACAATTTTTAAATTTGATCGTATATTTTCTTTCTGACGCCTGTGTCTTATACTAATCTTTGTATTGCCTTGTGACATAATGACGTACGACAAAAAAATACATATCACTAATACATAAACATGACTGCATGTTTAAAATGTAATTAAAAAAGAAAAAGTTGTGCATATTTTACTTATATTGAAAAAAGGAATTAATAAATTTGATTATTATTTTAATTTATTTTTGGATTAATAAATTTTAGTATACTTCTTATAATTAAAGAACGTTGGGTTTAATTATGAATATAATTAAATCATTTTATGACCGGAAAAAAATGAAGTTTTAGGGCCTATTGCAAAACATTGAAAACGGGGGGATCACTGGCGCATCTGTGCTACACAGATTGAATCAATTTCTGTTTAAGCAATTTAGTTCTTGTCATAATCAACGTATACACAGTACTAGTAGAAAGTAAAATAATTTAATTGCATTCGTGATATGATTGGGATTTGTATATTGTTATAATAAAACAAAATGACTATAAAGTGCATCAACTGTTTATTGTTGTAACAAAAAAGCTCAGATGTTTATACAGTGACTTATTTGTCACACAGCTAAGCATGATATCAATTAATTGTAACACTTTCGGCGTAGGTTTTAGTGCATAGCGGAGAACATTAACAATAATTTTAATACAAATATTGTAATGTTAAAACTTAAATATGTTAACTACCAGAATTGAGTGTTTTTTTTATATTTTTCTTGATAAGCGTCATTTATCCACACGAGTGTATGAAGGATGAAATGATAGGTAATTTATTTCGTATGCCAAATGACTGTGAATGAGATGAAATAAATATGTATGAATTATGAAAAATGTTGCTCAATGATATCTGACTGTGTAAAAATAAAAAAAATGGAAAGGTAAAGTAGATCATTCGAAAATTGTGCTAAATGATATTAAATGGCCGTAAATCTTAGCCGTAAATCGTACAACCACAATATACTTCTGCAAACATTTATAAAATTCCACAAATTAGTAACAAAATATTTATTACATAATTTTAATCTTTCAAATAACATATGTTTGAATCATAGAAAATGTTTAGTGATCTCTGACCGCATAAAACTAACAATACAAAGGTAAAGCAGAACATTCAAATGTTGGAACATTGCACTAAGTGGCGCTAATCTTCATAACCATGATCTTATCTTCATTTTATGGTGTTTATTCCCTAATAGAGAAAGTTAGCCAGTAACCATAACCATTTATAAATATTTAAAATATGCAGAGTAATAGAAACAAAATTTCTTATTGAGTATTGTTATAATGATTTTAAGCTTTAAAATGACATAAGTTTCATTTGTACACAATTAATTTTTTTTCCTGTGCCCAAAACCATGAGCATGCTCCTTTAAGAGTTTTAAAACAAGAAACAGATGACATTACATAGAGAAAACAATGTCATTTTTAATTCTTATTTTGTGTCTTACCTTGGTAACAGGACTTTGGTGAACAGTAAACGTTTGGAACAGCTGTGGTCCATGTCCAACAGTCTCTGGATGCTGTACAATGACCCGCACAGATCCACCTCTAGTACCGTATGCTATTTCTATCCAGTTGCCGCATAGGCCTATGGAATGATGAATACATGCAATGATTTCCTTTCAAAATGTTATTAATGTCTGGTAATAGTTACAGTGTTTTCATTAAATTATGAGTTATGTGATCTATACATTTATTTAAAATTATTATGAAAATGATGTGAAGAAGAGATTTTAAAATTGTTTTACTTACTAGTTTTCGGGGTGAGGTAGACCGATATGGCAGTGATAGGTTCTTGATTTGGATCTTTATACAGCTGTGTCACCAGCAAATCATTATCTTTCATGCGAAGTGGAAATTTCTGCATATCTAAAGGGAGAGCCATTAAATACTTTACAATAGAGGTGACAGAATTATTATGTAATAGGTATGGATAACACAATAAAGAATATATTATATTATTTACGATAACATAATATCTGTACGTTATTAAAAAAAATATTACGTTTGGCTAACATGTTAAAATATCATATTACGTTATTGTCAAGCAAGCGTCATTCGTTTGAGTAGAGACAGTGAGACACTGCGCGTTTCTTTTCGTATTGCCCTTGGCTTTGTATTGACCGAACGCAGACTGATATCGAACTTTACCAAATTATTATAAACTATTAATTATTACAAACTTAAAATCCATGTTTGTTATCACAATTCTGTGAGTCTTATATTAGTTTAGTATTCTATTGATTGATTGATAACTGTAATCTGTACCCGTTATTGTTTTGTAGTGCTGAAAATTTTGACACAAGCATAGTTTATCATTACTTTGTTTTAAGTTGGGTAATAGTTTAATAGTGATTTTAATTGCAATATTTACTTATAATTTTTAAATATACCCTTGTTTTTCTTTGTATTAAAAAAAACTATGTCTTCTAATGTTGATTCTGTGAGAAAAAGCAGTGAAGTGTGGGACTACTTTGATGTCAGAGAGGAGAATGATATAAAAGCTATCTGTACAATTCATATTTTCTAACTCCCTTAGAAGTCAACAGTTTCGACCTTTAAAAAAACATTTACCACTGTCTTCACCATTGCCCGGCTTTCTTTTAATATAAATCAATTGAATAAATATTAAAACCGGTACACAAAAATTATGTACATTCCATCGAAAACCGCATTCAAATTGAACTAGCAGTTCTTGAGTTATAAATGGATAAATATATGTCTTATATAGATAAAGACTGTAGTACTCATGTGCACATAGTAATATATCATACACAAAAGGAATACCAATGTTATTTATGGAACATATTGTTCGAGAATGTATTGAACAAAAGTAAATTTTATATTGTCCATAACATGTTATTTTTAACTGGTATAATATGTTATTCATTATAACAGGTATCGGAAAATAAGTTATTTCCATCTCTACTTTACAATATGAAGTAATTCTAAAAAATTAATGTGATATGCAACATTTGTAGTGAATTCTTAATCCACACAATTAAAAAAGGTACCTATAAATAAAAATTAAAATAATTTGGTGAACACTATATTTGAGCGTTTCTACTGAAAATTAGCTCTGATTTCTTAGCTTAATAATGACTTAAAATTGAAAAGATCAACAAAAAAAGACTGTTTGATATTTAAATTCTTCTTCCATAATTTGAAGTCAGTTTACTGAATAGAAAGGCTTATTTGTATGTAAAAAAAAAACAATGGAATTATGATATAGTAAAAAATAAAACACCATTAGTCAGATCATTAAAATCTTCCAGTTTTGATAAACCATGTAGTGAAATTCCTCACCAATATAATTAATGGCCCCATTGGCTGTTCCTAATAGCAGGAAGGATCCCGCTGTGTCATAACAGGTAAGTGGTGCCACATCTTGCACTTGCCAGTGTTGCGTGCTGGTGTGCCACACACCTGCCTTGCTGCCCCCGCCGCGCCCACTCAGTGCTACCAACTGCGGCCCCACAAACAGCAACTGGTCCACCCGTACGCCAAGGTTGAATGTGCCTTGACAAAAAATGTAATATTTATTGTTTTTTCCAAAGAATTTGATTTTTTATTGTACAATATATTCATGTCAAATGTATAAATGTAAGTTCATGTAGCAAGACAAATAAGCAAAACATAAAATATTTTTATCCCGTATATAATAAAATTATTATTTTACATTTTGATTCATTATATATTAAATCTAAGTCATCTGACAGTGATGGTAACAAATGTTATGTTTTCATTAGAATGGAAAAAACCATTTCCAATGCCTGTTTCTGAACTACTCCTACTAATGTAAAAAGGCTTTGAGAGTGTTGTATATTTGCAATGAATTAGTTTTATGGTCCCATATCTCAAACCGAAAAACGGAACACTTAAAAGTGTCACTCACGTGTCTGTCTAACACAGCAGATTTTTTCAGAAATTATGCGAGCGAAACTTGAAATGTGGCACAGTAATACATCTTGTTAACCCACAAATTTTGCATTAGTTAAATTTTTGAACATATTCACATAAGAATTAAAGAGAAGGTAAATGAAATACTCAAAAATATTTTAAAATTTTATATATTATGTAGGGGTTATCATTTGAAAAGGCTTGTCATGAGGGTACAAAAATATTTTTTTCCTACTTTTACATTGCATACTTAAAAATATATTATAAAAATATCTGAAAACAGAGTTTCGGAAGTAAGAGGGTTATTTTCGAAACTACCGAACCAAAAAATATGAAAAAACAGGGTCGGTAACATTTGACTAGAAGATCATGTAAAAATAATGGTGATTATCCTAGATCTCATCATTTCTTCAACATGGACCATGTTTTTATGCTTATGAAACATGTAGGCAATATACTTATGTTTCGAAAAATTAATATTTGTAAATAGTTTAAAGATACTCATAAATGTGTGCGAGTCCTACTTTAACCTGACAGGTTTTCTTTGATAGACCTAAATTTTAATACCTGGTAAAATCAGCAATGCATTTAATTTTGCAGACTTTAAAAATTTAGTTGCTTAACTTTTACCTGTTTCACATGATGTTTAACAACTTTTTTAAATTGATAATTGGGTTAAAATTAAATTAACAAAATTTTTATTACTCTCCCAGGGGAGATGTATGACTACGGAAATATTACTAAAGTTAAATTAAACAAATTAAAACTTTGAAATTTACGAACTTTTTTTATCTATGGCCACGATAAATTTTATGTTATATATTGAACTCAAATCTCATCTCAGATTAGTGGATATACACCATTGTCAAAACCGACTTTTTCTTATTAACGTTTAGAAGACTCTCCAGAATGTCTTAACTCAATATCAGAATCACATCATTAAGGCTTCGGTCACATACTTTATTCCTTTTCATTTTTATAGTACCTAAGCTTAGTATCGTTTATCAATAATTCTTTTTTACATAAACTGCCAAATTCTGGATAAGCTTGATGCATTGTCAACACAATTTCAAGTCATCTAAAAAAATTTATATCTATCACTATTTTGTCTCTTCTCTTCCTTTCCTGTCTAATCATGTTCCCTTTTCTCACCCAAGTAAATATAAAGTATACATATTTAAAACATAAAAAAAAAAAATTCACTTCCATTATTTTCAAACATATTCCTTCATTACAGTTTTCCACAATAATTATTTCTCAATATATTGTTATTTTGGTAAGAACAGACTGCTTAAAATTTCAGGTTTTAAAATTTTGAAAACATTCTTAGTATAAAAAATTACTACAGTAAAGTGTAAAAAGTAATATTTTATTTAAACTTACCAACGAGAGTCCGCCGCACTGGGTCTGTATGAGCAGCCACGGCCCACAATCTGACAATAGGTCCACTAGCAATTCCTAGCATGAGATCTGAAGTGGCGTTCCCAGTACCCCCAGCTCCACTCCCGCCAGGCTTAGCATTTAGAGCCACTCGTTCAATAGCCGTCTCTTGTACAGGAGATTGGAATACTGCACACCAGCCATAGGAGTCTGTTAATCTGATTTAAAGTCTAATATTAATTTTTTACTTTATTATTTATATAGTATCTTATTAAGATTGCAAGTCTTAAGGCTAAATGTAATATTTCAGTTAAAATATTTTAATAAATATTTTCAGTTAAATTTATATAAAATAAAATTTTAAAGCAAAATCAACTTTTACATCCACATTTATTAAATCAGATTGATTTAATAGATTATTTAACAATGGTTGAAATTAAATCAAACTGGATTAAGATGAGAATATATGATGTATTGTTACTAATACTATTTAATTTGTATGTAATAAAATTATAATTTTGTTAATTTAATAAACGAAAAACAAATTTTTCAACTGTATTTCATAGACTACAAAAGCCAATCACAACTGACGTTATTTGACATTTTAACTTTGCATGTCATTATGTAACTGAAATTGAACAAAAATATGTTTTGTTTAAACCTAACCTAACCTAACCTTTTAACCAAACCTTTTAAACTACTAACTAACCTTTTAAAATTTTCAACAATAGGTACCATTTTTGCAGTAGTTCGCAATAGTTAACACATATTGTATTAATTAAAGCTTAAAATAGTAAGCACATGTAATTATTATTATCTACCGTTAATACTATATTAATGATATTATTATCCTTATATTAATAATATTAGTGATTTAGTCGACTTTATCTAAGAATATGAGGCATTTGTTTCTCTCACACTTGGAACATATTGCATTGTTTCCATCCCTTAGCGCCAATGATACTTTGTAAATAGACATGCATGATGTTGATGTAAATTTATTTAAATAACTATTTCTTTTTATTTGAAATGAAGTCATGTCAGACTCATGATTATGACTCAGCGTTTTGTAGTAATGTCAAATCAAAGAACCAAAAAATACATTTTTATGTATGTACAGTGCTAATATTTGTAAGTAACAATCATTTTATGTCAATATTTACTTCCGATATACAGTTTAAAACAAATTGTAAAATACTATATAATGGTCATAACGCATTCCACTTTCTCTTCATGACGTCCATTATTAATATCAATCAAACGAAGATTAGTTTGCTGATATCAATATTAGGTAAGTAATCACGCTTTGGAAAGGTTTTATCTGCATAAGGTGTATTGTCGTAATAAAATATTAACCAATGTCATTGCTTAGTATTAGGCCATTTTTTGATATTTATCTTATGATTTATAAATTTTTATTCACTGTTCTATCTTTTGACAGTATTTCAAAAGTTTTGACAATACCTTTAGAGTTATTTAGTGTACAATGAAAAATATTCACCACCCGTCCCTTCCTTCTCACTGTATTTATTGTAAAATCTTACGCACAAATACACTCCCTAATATTTCATTTAAAATATGTAAGACATTTTTTCTATTTATATGTGAAACTATAGAAATTAATGACATATTTTGGATAAGGTAAAAAATGTCTAAGACATTGAAAATTATGTAGAAATAATCAGAGTATAACGCAATAACATATAAAATATATTATTTGTCATGGCATAAGTTGTGAAGACATAAATGGAAAAATTTTGCAGAATAACTGCCATTTTTAGGGTTCCATAATGAAACAAGAAAACTGTCTGTCTATCCATCTGTCTGTTACAGCAATACAGTGTCTACAGTTTTAGATTTATATTCATGAAACTTGCCAAGTATATCGAGGTATGAGGGAAAAATTAGTTAAAGTAACATTTTGCAATTTTTAGAGATAAAGAACTTATAAAATCTAGAATAATTTTAGATTTTTTAAATTTAAAATTGGAGGGGTGTAGACATTGTGCATCATTTTAAAGCATCATATTTTGCAATGGAGCTTAAAAATGGAACATCATCGTCATCATCATCATCAATGGGACACGAAAGAAACATTTTCATCCTCGCCTTTCATGTGGAATTCTTTTTAATGTTCTGTTACATATATTTAACATTCCCATCTGAAGCAGCTACTTGCAAAATTTTAAGAGTATATGCCTAAAACTGTAAGTCTGTTACAGAAGCAAAGTGTAAAGGTTTCTTGTTTCAATATGGAACCTTACAGGTTCAATAAACAAGTCAGTTTGACGTTAGTACGTCCACACACCCGTGTGGTGTTTTAGGATAATATAATTATACAAACACACATGCACACACGCATACACATACACACATACATATACTCCAATTTTGAGTTAATTATTATAACAATACTATTACGTAAAAATTTACTGTTGGAAATATGCATAATTTCTTTAGATGAACTTCAATTTCAGATAGTGACTTTGAAATAAAATGTTTACAAACCTATAGCCGATAACAAAGTGTGTGTAAGCCACCACAATCCAGTTGTGATGAGCTTTTATTATGAGGACTTTCATGTGTTCTGGCCATGACGTTACTAAAAAAGCAATATTAATATCCACATATTAATACGTAAATTTTAAGTGGTTATCTGTAGAAGTTTAATAGTCTTATTGTTTAGTTTTCTATCATAAGCAATTCTTCTAATTTTCACATTGCTTTTATTTGCAATCTTCCTTCATATTCTAGTAATATTATATAAGTTAATTGAAATTAAATAATGTGTGTGAGCAAATTATATATAACAGTTGAAATTGTAGCATCAATGTGTAAATGGATATTGTTATCTCATAGTAGCTTTGTCGACTTTTGATAAAACGACTGATAAGAGATGATAAGTTGTAAAAATATGGATCAAAAAATTTAAATTTTGGTCTACAATGTCTGAAGCAGAATAGATGTGATATTACCTTAAAAATCATGAAAATATCATATGGGTTATTTAACATTACGGATATGGATTATTTAAAATAACTTTAGAGATAATAAAGTTTACCTACAGTTAGAATGATAGAGTTTTTCAGAGAGGATTGAGAAATTAATAAAAATACAGTTAAAATTTTTCACAACCAACTACTAAACAATATGTACATTTTTTTGATATAAATGCTTCCATTCGCCATATTGACACCCCTAATGAAGTATATTGTTGCTCACTGTTTTAATTTTACAGAAAGCATAATAAGTTTTCAAAACATCACCCAAACTACTAGATATTCTCTTTCTTTTATGTTTTTTATCAGTTACAATGTTCTTCCTTGTGGGTGTTGATACATTATCTGTGTTGACTTATGCAATGTGTTTCAGAACTATCCTTATCAAGTACTTATCTTATAAATGTTTATATATGTGGTCTTAAGTTCTTCAATTCAAAATCAAATGGAACAACAGAGTAATTTAATAAATTCTAGTAGGGCATGCAATAGACTTGAGATGTAGGAAAAATTACATTTTAATGAAGTTAAAAATTGGCCAATTTTTAAGTGTCATAGTGTGTTTTCTTAGTAGAGTTAGCATTTTGTTAAATCACTGAGACAAACTCATTAAGATGATTAAATACAATGTTCTTTATTCACTTAAAATAATGTGCTATGTCTTGGCTTAAAAGTAGACTTTCATTGTAATAATAATCGTGGCATTTTAATCATCATGAGATAAGTCAAGCCCTGGTGAAATTATCTGCTGTTTTGTTATCAAAAAAGAACAAAACCATTTTATTGGAAAGCAATTTGATATGCATAAATTTTACAACCAGTTATAAATTAGTAAAAATAATGCCCAAAATAAATAAAATTTTAAAGTGTGGCCATATTAATAATATTGACTAATGAAGATGTACCAAACTCAATAAAGAAAAACTGTAAACATATTTTAATGTTCTAAAGATATCAGTTTTTTACTTATAATTATTAACTGTAAATAATCCATTGAAATAATTATTAATTGCACGAACAATACTTTTCAACACTATTTTACAACGGAAGGTGTAGCACATTTTACTTTAATCACACGTATCGTAGTGGTGACAAATTGGCTGAGCACTCTACATTTTGCCTATTGAAATAGGATGTTTTATATCTTGATATAAGACTCCATCGTTGCTGCCCATCCTCCCAAAGCAGAAGTGATAAATAGTTTTAAATAAACAGGAATACATACCTTCTGGCTGTCGAGTTCCATTATTCTTCAAGAAGTCTGTACTACCGTATCGCAAGTCTAAAGAAGCTGCTCTAGAATGTCCCCTTGTAGGTCTGTCGTAAAAAAAAGCACATTTGTATTAAAAACTTTAACAACGTATCATAAATATAATATCAATAAATACAGTGGACCCTTGTTATGTCGCTGCTATGGTTATGGCATGAGTGACGAGAATCATGCATTCGAAGTCTAATGTAATTTTGAATGTAATTAATAAAATAACATAACTTTAACAAAATGGATTCATAAGGACACAGTAAACAATATTTGTAGAAAATAATTGATAAAATGATAATTGAAATAGTTTGCTGTGGAGGCAAGGGTGCAAAAAACGAAAGAGAATTAAGATAGTAATTTTTGCAGTAAACGACCAAAGATGCGTTAATAATTATTACAAATAAAAACATAGTGAAAAAATTATAGAGTAGAATTGTTTTTTTTTATTTGCTAAAAGGGGATCTGCGATATAGTGTGGATCCGCTATACATGTTTTGAAACTGCTTATAAATGAATAAACATTTATTTAAATTAGGTTAAAACTTTTATATACCTGATTTGTTCCTGAGAGCCGACCCTTGCACGTAAATCTAATGAAGAGTTCCTGGAGTGCGTCTTGCTGACAGATGGTGTACCTTCACCATTGGAACCCATAGAATTCTTCCGGGAACTGGAATTTGGAGTGTTGTGCGTGCCTCTAGCATTGTTACTACTATTTGGCATTGATATATTTGCTAAAATTAAAAATGAAATTGAAAATATGCCTATTAATAAATTAATTTTCTTATTTCAAATATGTAACTTAGAAATAATATTATTACTTTCAGTATGTTTAAAATATATAACTCAATTTTTCTTTAATGTGTTTAGAACTTCGTTGATATAAATTAAACCATTACTTCAATTGTAATATTGATTTGTCAGAGTTTAGTTTTGGATAATTATCTTTCTACTGAAGTCAGTAAAATTTTTACAGTAATATAAATTATGGCTTTTATAAAGTTACTAGCAATCATTTGTACTAAGGAAAAATTCTTTCTATAGCATAACAAATACACAAAAGTTGTGTAAATATCTCTTTCTTGTTACCTACATGTAAAATTTAAATTCATATATTCAATACAAATATTTTCAAAAACCTATATATATTCATTGCACATAAACATTTATGTGTTGATCCACTTTAATTTGTTTTTCTTGGGTTTAATTATTAATTTCGACTTTTTGGAGTGCCAAATACTCTTTAGTCAATAAACTACAGCATCTCCAGCTATGAGTCCTACAGTCCTCTGAATTAAATCTTTCCAGTATTTTGTTGATTGAAATGGGGTGCACAACTTTTACATAAAATTTGGCGTTTTTAAGTGATTTACAAATTATCCATCCTAACTTACGAATGGCATTTCTCTATTCAAAAATAAATCTTTATTTATTTTGGTCCTTAAAAAATAAATTCTTTATTAACTAGAGGTTTTCTTAAGTAAACTGAGTATGTAAATCACTAGTGTTGGCTATAAAAATATAACTGCAATAAACATAAAACTAATGTTATAACTCAGTTGAGAACAAACAACCTTCATTTGAGTTGAGAAACAGGACACTACAAGTTCCATCTCAAAAAGACACCAATAAATTTCTTTGAAACTCACATAAAGACTAATGTTTTTACTTAAGATAAATGAAATGGAAAACAAAATTTTTTTACAAATAATATTTCCAATTTTTGTAATAGGACTCTAGTGTTGTCTAAGAACTATAAATGCTTCTAAATTTTTTGACAAAATGTATATGTGTACAAAAATACACATCAAGAATTAGGCACTCTGCACAAGGCTTGGCTGGTTAATAACTAAATTTAGTAATTGATTGTATGCACTTATTCCTATAGAATGTAGTGGGGTTGTCACATAGGCTTTATTTATTAATTATCAATCGGGAACCAATTGTGGTCTGTAACAAAATTTAAGTTGAGTGGTTGTATGGCGATACTTTCGCCACTTCATTTTATGAGAACAATTTGTTTACACAAGGTCGTGTGTTAATTCAATATAGGTTATTATATGTAGTAGTACTTTAAATTTTTAGACAATTAGAAAGTTAAAAAATTATGATGAAATGGAAATGGATATTATTGAAAGTAAATCAATAACTGCCGGTTATTTATACTTTTGGTCGTACCCACAATTTTTATTGCATGCTCCTCCCTAAATATTGTTGAAAAAACTATATAGCACCATGTCTTCATCATCCAATCCAGTACTTGACTCAGTATACTGGTTAAAAATATAGTATTTAAAGTAGCTTGGCAGATGAAGCTGTGGAACTGGGCATGTGTTTTGGACTAGAAACCAGTTGAATTGCACAATAGTTTACAGCTCAAAACACAATTCCTATTGCTAATTATGCAAGCCATTTGTGAAAGGCCTTATTATTAAAGGCCAAAGTAAAGAGTAGGCATTGCACAAGTTATTGTCCTGCTTATCCAATCATTCGTTTTTTCATAATAAACAACCAGGAGTTGAGCGAAACACATTTTGAAAATAATTAATTTTATAAATATTAATCAATAACTATTTCGCTAAACAAGACATAAATTTGTTACCTACATGGTGGTGGTAGATATCCATAAAACAGAACATCACCGCAAGATGATTGAGTCATCTCATCGCACAAAGCCAATCTTCTACTGAGCGGAGTAATGCCAAAATATTCACATTCATGTCTCAGGGTCCTTATATTTATGTTTGTTAAATCTATATCCCTCGTTCTTAAGTAATTTAATATTATAGCAAATAAAGTAGGGTCTCTGTCTATGAATATTGCGCCCACTTCATCTCTTAATGTTGGTATCCGTCCACTGAGGAGTGCTGTGAAAAATGTATCTGGCACCCATGTTAAAGTCTGCCATGATGTTGCGAATCTAAACAACAAATTTATTATATACTTTTTATATCACATTTAAGCCACAAGCTTCATCAATTATATAAACATACTGAAAGTCATAGATAAGCTAAAAATATAAGTATGTTGTTATTTTTACATTTTTATTATATTGGAATTTCAATTTCTTTGTACAATGATTAATATTATTTTCTGAAGAAATACCTTGTCCCTCCAACATTTAAATTTAGAATTTCTTGATATGTGGACATCTTCACGGTGTGACGATTAGTGAATCATAAATTCACCTCATTAAATTAGTAAACAAAACATTATTTAATTTCCTATACGTGGCTGTCACAAACAACGAATGAACTGTCAAAATGTTATTTTTTCATAACATTTTCATTCCTAGATAAGAATACTGTATCTATTCTGTGGATAAGAACACATCGACCGAGTTCCAAAAGGGTTTTAAGGTATGACAATTATTTTTAAAAATCGAGTTAATATTATAAGCGCTGTAATATATCAAATTTTTTATATTGTAGTAAAAGTACAATTACTTTATAACTGTGCTTATAACCCGATTTATATTATTCAATTATACCATTTTGCATTTTAATCTTCATTAACACAGTTAAAACAAAACATAGTTTCACAAAAAAAACAAAAACAGAATTTCGTAAATTTATTTTTAAAAACAAAAAATGTTAATGAAATAAGCGGCTCGAAATATATAAGAAATACTGTGTGTTGATCTAAGAAATATTAATACTTTTTAAGTAACATTTTTAATAAAAATGCAGTTATAAGATATAATTTTGTAGATTCAATTAAATGGATGATCTTTCCATTTTTCCATGGATATTCTTCCGATATCGACGGGATATAAACATATAGTTAACATGAAATTTATTTATCGGTTAGCAGTAGTAGTAATCCGACGGTTGGGAAGTTAATCTTTCCAATATGTTTTTTCCTGTAATACAAAAATCATGCAGCATTTAGAAAAAAATTGACTCATGCTATTGCTTTATTATCAGTTATAGGAATTATATGAACTACTAATAATTATTTTGTTCTAAACATTTTCGGTAACATTATCCTATTAAATTTAATCTAATACATAAAAATTAAATTTTTAATAATTGTATTGTATATAATTAAAAGTAGTTTTAAAAGTAAGACATAGGAAGGTATTTTACTACCTTATCCCGCGAACTCGTGATGAAAACTCACACCAAAAATCGACTGCGAAAAATGTGCCCTTCCACATTTATGATTTTCAGAGTTATTTGCAAAACTTGCCGCGAAATGGGCGTCAAAGCAGCTGTAGCAAAAGTACATATTTGTACATACAGGATAAGAAAATAACTAGGAAGCGTTGGATAAGAAGAAGATGGCGGATGATTAAAATATACCGCAACAGAACTAAGTATAAACTCGAAATTAGATGTTTAAATCTATTAAATTGTTAACTTTCAATATTGAATATATTTGGCGTTCAGTTATAGAAGTCCATTACCACTTTTTTAATTATTTTCGTAAGAATTAATTTTTAAACTTTCTTTTTTCATCATATTTACTTTTGTATTTCAGAATAATTATGAAGAAGCAGCTGTCAGAAATAACTTCTGAACCTTGTCTAATTTAATAAATTTACTTATATAGCATTAGTAGATTTTGATGTTCACTTGAAAAAATTTCACCAATTATTTCCAAAAAAGATAACGAATTTCTTGAGGATTCCGATCAAAATCCGCTTTGCCATGCCATCGATATATTTAACTTCAGAAGATAGCTATGCGAGCCTGTACCTTTTATTTAAAATATCACGAATTGTACCTGAATATAAGAATATATATTCTAAGGAATAAAATTAATGTAAGTAAATACTGACTTATGGATCAATTACTTTTATTTAAAAAATTCAGGTAACAGTATTTCAGCAAGTAATATTCTTTCACGGTGTTTTATTAATCAAATAACATTCAAGTAGGTAACGTTCAAGTAAGATAACTTAGTTAAAAAATAGCGGCAGAATAGAGAATAATACACAAATTTAATAATCCTTTGATTACCAAATTTGGGTATTATTCTTAAATACTGGCATTATTATTACATACTATTAATATTTAACTAAAAGTAATTAAAGTTTGTTAAATAAAGTAAAAGAGGTTGATTAGGCAGTGAAAAGCATTCGTAATTAAATCTACATGTTCAGACTGGGAAATCGTTTCAATATGTGCAGTCCATAGGAGTAATTCTTTCATCAGTCCATATGTTCTGATAGTAGATCACAAAGCTTGTGGCTTAAATGTAATATAGAAAGTATACAATAAATTTGTTGTTTACATTCGCAACATCATGGCAGACTTTAACACGGGTGCTAGACACATTTTTCACAGCACTCCTCAGTGGACCGATACCAACATTAAGAGATGAAGTGGGCGCAATATTCACAGACAGAGACTCTACTTTATGGAATTCAGTGCTTATCGGCAATATTCAGGTTTCAGATTCATGTAGTCTGCGTTAGATGTTAGAAATTTACAATGCGTTAGAATATGCTAACATGCAATGCGTTAGAATATGCAACATGAGAATGCAGATGTAGTGCTAATGTTGCAAGCAGATTATATCGTGAGAGATCTCCGAATGCTTCACGTTATTCGGATCATCGAGTGTCCGTGAATGTCCACCATTATCACAGGGTCGTTTACCTGGTCACCGGAAAAATGCAGGTAGATCCAGAATGGACTACAAGGTTTTACAAGAAATTGAAACTGACGCGAGCACGTTAGTACCTGCTATAGAAGACAATACGGAAGTACCAAAAAGTAGTGTACTTCGTATTTTGCAATGTCACAGATTCCACTGGTACCACATACAACATGTGCAGAGTCTGTTACCCTGTGATTATCTCAGACGGATCGCATTTTGCAGTAGACTGCTCTAAAAACCTTGTCGATCCACAATTCTTAGACAGAATATTATGGTCCGAGGAAGCAATATGCAAAACAGACCGGTATTTAAATTTGTACAATTTGCTTTTTTGGAGTGTAGAAAATTCGTATCGTAACGGGAAAGCAAGTCTCTTTAGCAATTTAAAGTGAATCTATTGACTGGAATTTTAAACGGCCAAGTTATCGGATCATTTGAATAGCCGGAGACCTTGAATGGTGAAACCTACCTTGATTTTCTTTAAAACCAACTTCCAGATTTACTAGAAGACGTGCCACTAAATATTTTACGTCAAATGTAGTACTAAAACGATGATTGCCCTGCTCATTATACCCGTCCAGTGTGAAAATAACTCAACGAAGAGCATGCAGGCCGATGGATTGGTCGCCTTGGTCTAATTTTGTGACCGCCCCGTTTTCCAGATTTAAACCCCCTGGACTCTTTTACTGGGGTTGCCTGAAGAAAAAAGTTTATTCCAAACCCATATTAAGTATTGTCGAACTACGTCGAAGAATCTCGGAAGAGGTGGAAAAAATAATACACAATAACAATAAAATACAGTTCATAAGTCATTAGTTCTGTTTTCCTCAAAATAGCCGAAATAAAAAAATGCTTTATCAACGTTATGAATTTATTTAATGGCCTGAGCTACAACACTATGAAGTATCAAAAGCGGTCCGGTAGTTTTTGCTTTTGATAATTCAAATTGCGAACAGAAATATATTTGCAAATTCAAATGTAAAATTACATCTTCACTTCGAATGATCGAGTTTTTGTAGATTTGAGACTGAAATTTAATATATAATTGCGTAAAATTACAATAAGGCATGAGTTCATTTACATACGGAATCACATATTCCCATTATTCTTTGTCAAAATACTCACTCGGCTTGAACAATCACTAACAGTATAGGTACGCCATTGTTAATATTTAGTATTTATGTGTTTTAAGAGAGGGAGACCAGGGATGAACGTAACAATTTTCTATTTTCTCTTAATATCTCACAGAGATTTTTGAATGTCAATATTTTAATAGCAGTACACATGATATATTAGTATTTCAGCTTTCTTTTAACACCAGCTTAAATGCATTGATATTACAGATTTTGAGAAAAACGACCAAATAAAAAAGTGGAATTTGTTATAATCATCGCTACCCTTAGGGTTGGTCGTAACATTGTAAATAAAAACAAAGTTATTTTCATAATCAACATATTTATTTATAATCAACCTTTTAGGTTGTATGTTAGTACCACAATTATCAAAAAAATCAAACATTTCTGGGAAGCAACATAACAATCTTCTAACATAATCAACATTATTTAAAAATGAGATCTCAATCAGACAAACAATTATGGCACACATAACTTATTTCGTTATTAGTGCAGTCTACATGAGTCTACAGCTGATACTCTAGGCATTGTACCCATTTTTCATTTGATCTGCTGTTTGAAAAGAATTCCATACAAACTAAACAGAAACAATCTTCGCTGTCTAAATTATCACTATCCTTAATTATTTCAGTATATTTTTTCTTCTTTTGTGTTTTATATTTCATCGGTCATTGTTGATGTTTTTCTGCCTTTCCTTCCCTTTCCATTATTCTTCCTGAGTCCTGCCTTTGCACTGATCCCTGTGCAAGTAAAACCCGCCTGCATATTTCGGTATTACGGCCATCGGTAAAGAGTCTCGGGCTATACTGGGTATATCGTATATGGTCATAACTTTCCCACGGTTTGATCTCGTCCAGTTGTCACAGCCTTCATTGATACATTTTTTGGTGGTAGAAAAGTCAAAACGATCATGCCAAAATCTTTACATAAGTCAGTATTTTTCAGTACTATATGGGAACTGTGGTTGTTCAAGAGAACAATGCACTTATTTTCTTTAAATAGTCTTGTGTGAGTTTTAAAACAATTCAAAAATATGTTGAAATCATCTTCCTGCATTCAACCACTTCCAACTGACCCTTGGGGTATATCACGGATAAAATGGCCCTTAAACCTTTTTCATGGGATTTGAACATTGGAGGAATACTATTTCGAATGACGTTAACTGCAATAGCTACTGAAACCAGCACGCCACGTTCTGCAGATGTGACTGAGCTTAATTGCTTGGTGCCTCTTCCTGCTACAATTCTGTTTGGTTTTTGTACTGTGGTTATGCCAGTTTCATCTATATTGTATATATCTGATGCAGTATAATTATTTCGACTTAGAATCTTAGTATAATGATGAAAATATAATTCAACATTGCTTTGATAAAAGCTCGTCGCTCGAGCAATACTTATTGCTCGCGGGGCTCTTATTGATAAGCTCGGATAACGACGCATAAATAATCTCAGCCAGTCATCACCAACATATTCATTGGCCTTCCACGAGCTGGGAATTTCTTTCTTATATTTAATCGCCAATTGAAACGCTACCTTTCGTACTTCTTTAGTTGTTAATCCGTAATTAATTTGAGAACAATGGAATAAGTATTCGACCAGTATATTGTCTTCCTCGTCGGTAAAAACTCCTCTTTTCGATGGGTAGCCTATATTTGTTCGACTTAATGTAATCCATCTATGTACTAATAGAATATTTTACTTACATTATATTTACAGACATGAAAACTCGATCGAAATTTTCTGCGGGCTTCAAAATGAGAGAGAGAGAGATAGTGACGACTATCGATCGATATCTCTTTCGTCAGCTGTTAGGGGTGTATTTGAATTTTGACACCATATGAAAGAGTATCCATTAAAAACGAGATATTAAAAAAAATCTGCAGCTGATGCTTATTTATTTAAAAAAAATAACTTTGAAAGCAAAATGCTCACCAGAAATATGTTGAAATTTGTATATTACATGCCCATTTTACACTATATTTACAATAAATTTATCGTTAGATATTACACACTTGACACACACAAAAGAATAAAAATTAATGAAATACAATAATTTTAAATTACGTTAAAAAATCCAATTTCTAAGTCTGAAACGTCAAATAAGAAAATTATCAATCATACACATTAATATTAAAATAAAAATGAAAAAAATATTATGTGATTTTGAAATATGTATAAAATTTAGGCAACTACAAGTAAAATGAACAACATGAAATATTACAAAAAAAAATATACGCCATAATACACATACAAATAAATTTTATTTTTTCCGGGATGTTGTAGTTGTTTAAATTGACAGTTAAAAAAATTAATTTTTATTATAAATACTTAATAATTCATAACAAATTATGCTTTTAATTGTGTTATAAGTGGTTATTGATAAAATAATAAGTGAAATATTTGGAAAAAAATGTTACAATCAATTCCATCCCAAACAAAATAATCAGGTTTAAAATTTTTCAAGTTTATTTGTCGTTTCTGGTTCTAAACCAGATTTATACCTCATAATTTTATTTTACTTCCCAATTAACTTTTATTTTGTTTTGTGTTGCAAGCAACAATAATCCAGCAAATAATTTAGTCAGTATAATCTAGCTTCCTCTTCCGTTAATAAGTAAAAACAATAGTCTTTGTGACAATGACGTAACTTAACACTACGGACCAATATAATTTATTAAACGAATTTCCAATACACTCTTGGCTGTTGACGAAAGAGATGTCGATAGCCATCAACAATTGGCATCTCTCTCTCATTTTTGAGCCCCACAGAATGATACGAATCGCGCATTTCTGTTGTCTTTGTATTAAATAAACATTTCATTAGCTCTTTAAGAGAGGTTCTTGAAAGACAAGATTATTACATTACATTACATTTCTTGACCCGCTGTATCTTTCTATAGCCTAACTGGAGCCATTTTTTGTTCCCTAATCAATGATCCATAAATGTAGGGTTATTTATGGTGATGCGGTTTGTTCCATAAGATGACCATCGAAATATTTTAGTATTCTTTCACTACATATTACTAGTAAATATCAGTTAATAACGGCTACTACTGTAAACTAGCTGCCGTAAACTGTATTTTTTACATAACTAAGCAAATATTTTTCAACAGAAAAGTTCCATTTTTTAAATATTCATAGTTATCAGGATGCAACGTTTTTATGTTTGCGAATATATAGTCCTTCTTTGTTCCTTAAATTTAACCACCTACAGGCAATATAATTTTAAAATGCATCGCAAATTAGTTATGGGCTTATTACATTTTTCTAAATTTAGAGTTCAGAAAAGGACGCAAATTAGAAGCTTCTGATCACATTTTCCTAATTTAATTACTGAATCAGTTACAGTTAAACCGCGACGAAGTTGGACGTGGCGAATAACTAGGATATTCAGACACTCAAAAATTGGCCTTGTCATAGTCTTGGTCGTTGGCTAAGTTTATATTTATGGCTGCACGAAAAGTTAGCAAACCTAAACATTACGAGTGTTTTAGAACCAGCGAGGCATAGATAATATACTAAACTGCGAGGTTTAGAAATTATCTTCGAATAGGTTCAAGATCGTTTGATATATTACTAAATATTGTGACGCCGTATATTAAAAAATAAGGTACTATCCTACGAAACAGCATTAGTGTAAAACAAAGATTGGTCGTAACATTGCGATTTCTTGCAACAGGAAACTCTTCAAGATTTAAAATTTAGTTCTTTAAAATCTCAATCCTTGTAGTCTAGAGTTATTTCTGAAAAATGTTGGGTTATTTATACTTCCCTAAAACATAATACAAAAGGTGATTGAATAAAACACTTTTTATTTAAAAATATTCCTTTATTATTTATTATACAAGTAACTTTACATCACTTTTTCTTTCATCATATCCCCATTGCCTTCAATCAACGACAGAGTTTCGTCGGTTTGATACTAATTGGAAGTTGATGACTGAGGAAGAAGAGATGGGATCTGCAACTGTGTAGACAGTAAAGGATTAGAAAGATGCGGAACTTCAACTATGTTGGTTGGAAAATTTGCAGATTGGCTGTTATAATGTGTGGATGGTGAAAGATTCGGAGATTGTATTTGGCTCGGGTATAGTAAGGAGAGAAGGAGAAAATCAAGCGATTAGACTACCATAGTACTGCGCGGATGGTGAAGTATACGGGAACTGTATTGGGTGTGTAGTGTGAACAGGAGGATAAATTTCACTCTGGGAAGACAATGATCGTGACGGTGGAAATGGTGAGTATGAAGGCTTAGATGCAGCTCAATATTTACTTGTGGGTATTAAACTGACACACACAAATTATTCTTCAGGCAGTTTATTTAAAAGTGCATACAAAATCAATTCCTAATTTAATTTGCGGGCTATAGTATGTTGTTGTTGATTCAAATTCCTCAATTGCATTCCGTTGGATCTTCCACGGAACTCTCAGAACTTTCCTTTGCGTTCAATAATCCGAAAGCCTTTTCAAGAATGTCCTGTTGTCGTTTTAATGGATTTTTTTCTTTTTTTTCCTTAAACGAGTTTTTATTGGAATTACTATCGGCAGAAGGTGTCAAGATAATTATAAATCCTGAAAGTATTAGTATTAATTTTCAGTTGCCGCGCAGAGAATCAGAATGGAAACAAGTAGTAGAGAATTTGAGGAAAAATGGAACTTCAATCATTGTATAGGAGCACGCGACGGTAAACATGCTATCGAAAAATTACCTGAAAATTATTCACTGTTTTATAACTATAAAGAGTTTTTGAGCGTAATGCTGTTTGCTGTTGTCAATGCGAACTATGCATTTATATATGTTCAAACTCGCTCCATTGGATTTATTAATGATAGGTCGATACTGTAATCTATAAAGTTTTATAAACAATTAATAAATGGTTATTTGAATTTGCCGCCATTTTCTTCACTACAAGGACCCATGTTCTAATAGGGTACCATGTTCTAGTTCTTTTTCCCTTAATAAACATTTTATGAAGCCATACCCATTTCAAAATATTAGGCTTAAGAGAGGAATATTTAACTATTGTTTAAATAGATCCCGTAGAGTGGTGGATAATGCCTTTGAAATATTGGTTTCACGATTTAAAGTACTATGGGAGACCCTTCAGTCTCGACATTTCTAACGCGGATGTCGTGGTTTTTGCATGTTGTGTTATACACAATTATTTGAGTAAATGAGTGCCAGATTTCATGACCAAAAAATGAGTAGATCATGAAACTACTTCAAAGGGCTCAATTCATAAAAGAGATTAGTGTCATCATAATAATGGATTGACTTCGTTAAATAACACAAGAAAAACCCAACACTTTCATGAATTATGTTCCAAACACTTTCATGAATTATTTCAATACTGTGTTTTTCGAGAGATAGAGTTTCGTTTCAAGATAAAATGATAGATATTGTGCTTACTATTAATAAATAATTACCATAATCACACCTCATTTTCTATCGTGTCTCTGACAGCAGCTTGAGTTCGTGGTAGACTCCAGAAAACTGAAACTATTATAGTACCATATTATCGATACATACACATCTTCATTGTCTGCACGACAATGAAGATGTGTATGTACGATACCTCGACCTCGTGTTACGATACCTCGACCTTTAACAAAGTTACAAATTAGTGTACGTACTAGAGGTGAAGCGTATTTATTGTCACCGATAAAAATACTCGATATCTCAGATTAAAATAACTACTTGGTATGCAAAGTGTAAAATACTTGGTATCGTAAATACTTGTATGGTATGGCCGACCGGACGTTCTTACAAATGAGCTGTGGCATAACCCTACCCCTCTTTGTCTAGATAGCTATAGCTATTTCACTCACGCATATCATACTCAGATTTTCTCGTTCTTTCATATTTAAAACGTATATGAAATAAGGGACACCTGAATATTTAAATACTCGTAAGTCGTAATACTTTTAAAGTAGTTAAACATACTCATGTAGTATGTTAAACATACTCATAGACTCGATTTACTCATTAGGTTAAGTATTGCTTCACACTTCGCAGTTCGCGGACAAATATTTATTCAATACAACAAGTATGACTATTTTAAAATAAGGATTTTAAGTACGATGCTCTTTTCGTCTAATGATTCTTCGTTTTTCTATTTGGAACAGTGGAATGTTATTACTTTGTAGTGTAAATATTGTAAATAGATAGTGTATATAAAAACTAACTATTCTATGGTTAAATTCTAATTTCGTCATTACGGCCATAAAAAAGTCCAAAGCCGTATGGGAGTATTTTACAAACTTGGCAGATTATTTTGCTTCTTGCAATATTTTCAAAACTAAACATTTAAATAGAAAACATCTGTAACAATAATCAATACGGAACAAGTTGTTTGTTTCGAACATCTTACTACATTATTTAAAAAAAAAAATTGTCTAAAATGAACATGGCAAAATATCTTTTTAATAAGGTGATCCATTTTTTTTAAATTAATGGTAATTATTGTAAACAACGTGATTCATTTTTGAAATATGCTATATAAATTATTATACCAAATTTAGTTACCAATCGTATGACTGGAGCCATAAATATTTATGTTAGTATGAAGGAAAAATGAAAGACAGTATTTGATTAAAAATATCTCATTTAGAAATTATAGGAATTCCCGCCCATTTTAGCTGTAAGAAATAAAGGATATGAGGATTGAACCCTTCATAATAGATAGCAATTAAGATTTATTACACGTCTCCCGCGACCGTAAGTCCATTTGTAATATGGTCCTCTCACAACGGAATTACGCCGCCCTTACTCGTCGAGTATTGTCACCGATATTTTATAATACTCGTACTCCTCGTACTCAGTGTCTCAAAATACTCGTATCGCCCAAGTCTAGTACTAGTAGAAACTGATCGAAATATTGATTGCGGAAATCAAAGAGAGTATATTAATCTATCACTGTGTATGGATTGCATCCAATATTCACTGCATCTCTTCTTTATCATTCTTTTTCATCTTATGAAAATAATAGCAATAATATCAGTTCATGTCACTGAGTACTTCCGTTTCTGTTAGCACAAACTTTCCAATAACACAAACTTTTAATCTAAGTGCAGCTTGTAGACTAGCAGCCTGTATATTAAACAATCGGCCGACTATTGGGCAATCTGCGCACTCACCACCGATCAAACAGTTTAATCCGCTTAGTATGCGAGGATGCAGGCCAATCCGACTAAATGTTTCCCTAAGTGTTATACCTTCTTGAATAAATTTCTAATTAAGTTTCTGAATGATTTAAAAAGTCAGTAACGATACTTTTTGCTAATTTTAGGATTATAACTCACTAAAAGCGATTATATTTTCCTTTATATTTTCCTAAATTTAGTAAGTGAATCATTTAGATAACTAAATTTAGAAAAATGTTGCCAGATTTGAATATGTGGCCATATTATAAGTACGAATGGACCGTTTCTATTCTGTGGAAAGGACAAAATGGCCATTTTTTTTATTGAGGTAATATAGACATCTGCATCCAGGTATTTTGTGCGTGTTTTTATGTAAAAAATTAACGTAATTTTACTTCACGGTAAGCAATCATTGCCGTTCATAGCATCTTTCTTACTATTGGTATACATTAAAAATAAACTATAATCAAAACTAAGAAACTAACAATATATTAGATACCGGCTCCTTAGCTTATATATATATATATATATATATATATATATATACATATATGTATATATATATATATATAGTATTACAATGGCTTAGTAAAGTTAGAAATAGAGCGAACCAAATGGCTACACTACTGATAACTATTATTTAGTGGAATAGCCTTTTTACGTACGCACATCCGATAAAATGGCCAAGCCAAGGTTTTGCTATATAATTTATATATTACAAATAATTATTTTTATAGTTACGAAAAAACATTTTTTCATATGATTAAATTTTAGTTTAATAGCGATGAAAGCATTAATACGCTTTTATATTTTAAACTTGAAAATGGTAGTCTAAGAAAACATGGCCATATTATCCAGCCCATTGTTATAGGATAAACACTGAACTAATAAAAGCAAAGCATAGCAAATACAATATATGAAAGTTTTAAGTAATAAAATAATATTTAGCCTCTTATATTTCTATTGTAAAAAGGATTTACTCGATTACAATCGAAATTATAAATAATCAATGTGGGATGAATGGATTGGTATTTGTTAAAATCAAGATAGAAATATTACGATAGTTTGATTCAATATATGAATACGAATAGGTTGAGCTTTATAAAAGTAGTTCAAGAGGAGTGAGTGGGAAAAAAGTCGTAGGAGACTAAAAAGAGGTAGATTGAAACTTAACAAAAGTTTTAAGAATTGCAGAATGAAATATTTCGAAATTGAATTTTTTTTTCTATACCATTATTTACTCATTGAAATTTATGTTTTTTAATATTGATATACTATTTTTGTATTGTTTCGTGTACCAAGTACTGAAAAAGCTTCTAAAAAAATTTATAACATTTATTTTCAGTGTTGGTACTTTGTATTCGTAACAGCGACGTGTCAATCTACAATCATATGTGACAAGTGAGTGCTGGCGTAAAGAACGACTTAAGTCAAAGTTTAGGCCGAAACATAAAATGCCGGCCGCCGTCGAAACTGTCGGTGCAAATAACAAGAACAAATCATTATTTAATAATGCCGGAGGATTAAGTACATTAATAACAGTTACCGTCCTAGCTTTAGCATGGTTAGCGGGATTTGCGTCCCGTTTATTTGCTGTAATAAGATTTGAGAGCATTATTCATGAATTTGATCCATGGTAAATTTCAATTTGTATGTTCGTAAACACGCTTGTTTAACTATAATTAGCCAAGTTATTGTTGTCCTACGCGCAATTGTTACTGGCGTTAAATTTCCGTTGCCCTTAATTAAGATGATATTTGTTTATAATGTTTTAGGTTCAACTATCGGGCTACGGCCTATATGGTGCAGCATGGGTTTTATAACTTTTTAAATTGGTTCGATGAGAGGGCTTGGTATCCTTTAGGACGTATCGTAGGCGGTACGGTGTACCCAGGTCTTATGATAACCTCTGGGACCATTCATTGGATCTTACATACTTTAAACATAACCGTGCATATTAGAGATGTTTGTGTATTTCTTGCACCTGTGTTTAGGTAAGAAAATTTCCGTTGTTCATCTTTTAGAATTTGTTTGGTGCAATGTAAAAAGTTTATCCATAGTAAACGATTGATGATATCTTATATGTCGTGAATGTTTAAGTTATAAATATATATTATGTGTAAACTGGAAAATGTGTGATTGCGTTATGACTGATCATTTGTGATGACTGTATATTAATATAACGATAAATTATATTTTAGTGGTTTAACAGCAATAGCAACATATCTACTAACCTCGCAGTTATGGTCAAAGGGCGCTGGCTTATTTGCGGCTTGTTTTATAGCCATTATACCAGGTTACAGCAGTCGCTCAGTGGCTGGCAGTTATGACAATGAAGGCATAGCCATATTCGCTCTACAGTTCACTTATTACTTGTGGCTGAAGAGTGTAAAATCAGGATCTGTGTTTTGGTCTACCATGACAGCATTGTCCTATTTTTATATGGTATTTATTTGCATTAATTATTTACTTTTCTATGTTCTAACTCTTATATGATTTTAATCTTGGAACTATCTTAGGATAGCTTATTATAGAATTGAAAATTAATTGCCGTTTATATTTTATAGTTACTTGAATAAGAAATCATGTAAAGTGGTCAAACAACCTCTGCATAAATTACTTCTATGTTTTGCCTAAACTCGGTAAACTCCGAATGTGGGATATATTTAGTATCAAATTTTACACGTTTTGTTATTCATCGTCAAACAAACTCCTGGATTGTAAATTTCTAAAGAAGCATTCTTTAAAATGTTCTATGATTTAACCTCATCTCTTACATCATTTTTACTATTTTATTGACCATATGTACCTATCTTTTTCTTTTTACATTGGTTACATTTTTTTAAATAAATTTCCAAAATAAATAAATTTACTTTTTCATGATCACACTTCCAATTTAGAACTTGCTGAATGTTTGGTCTTCATTGTTTTAACAATTACTTTTATAACAGTAACCAAATTTTTAAAAATCCCTTTATTGCCGCAAGCATATATTTTCTAAGTGTATCATACTCATCGTATCAAATGGTAGAATCCTTTTCTTTGACTTTCATGAGTTTGCGTTTTACATTTTTTTTATATTATTTTCTTTGTAAACTATACTTTTCTTATATTGAGATTATGTATTTTTTATCTTGTGTTATAACTTTCCGACAATTACATCCAATTACGTATTCTTTCCTTGTTCATTTCATATATTTGCTCTGTATTTTCGATATTGCAACATTTTTCATCTATACCTTTACAACATGTACACCTTTCCAAAATTTTTTTTATATGGTTTGTTCTACTCATAGTTTTGCTATTTTTTGCGCTTTACAATTTTTTGGCTATTGTCTTGCTGTGTAGAATTGTACATTTTTTGGAATAGCTTAAGCTTGCACATAGTAAGTATCTATGTCCTGATTATGCTGCTATAAGGTGTGTATAAGTCCGATCAGCTATATTTTTCTTCATCTTTTCAATCATTTGATAATGCATCTATTTTACATAAAACATATTGCTCTGCTATAATTAGATCTTACCACATCCACGCTCTATCGTTTATAACTATCTTCAAAGAGTTTTCATATCTTCTATACTCCATCTATAGTAATGCTAACTACTCTGCCATATTTCAGTAGCTTTGAGTATCTTTCAGTCATAAGCAATATTTTAACTCTTACCTTCTTTTATTTGATGCGAAATGAAATTTAATTCTGAAGTAAATTTATATATTTTCAAGCTCGGTACGCGTTACAGAAAGTAATTACTAATAGTATTACAATTAGATTACTTATCAGAATTAATTTATGTGAAAGATGAATTGTTGACATATAAAAATGTTAATTGATAACAAGGCAAATATTAGGAAATTTTTTCCAATAACCATAATTTTTGTTCTTACTGTTGCTTTTTCCGATGAAATAAACTATGTTCAGCAAGTTTCATATTCAGGAGATTTTTGGTACAACATTGAAATTTTAAAACAGGTTTTTTTCTCGCCTTGATTTTTTTATTATCTTAATCTTTTCACTATCTTATATAAGAGTTTAAATTTTTGTAATAATAATTAATAGTGGGTTTAAAGTTATAATTATCAGAATATGATAAAATTACACTTTTAGGCAGTTATTTAATATTTTTTTTTTCAGGTGTCAGCATGGGGAGGCTACGTGTTTATTATAAATTTAATACCACTACATGTTTTTGTGTTGCTTATTATGGGACGGTTCTCAAAGCGACTCTTTATCAGCTACACTGTCTTCTACATCATAGGATTGCTTTTATCTATGCAAATACCATTTGTTGGATTTCAGCCTATTCGTACAAGTGAACATATGGCTGCCTCAGGTATATAACATACATTGATTTACTGCATTCATTCAAATTTTTTAACTTTTTGGGTTGCCGAAATTAAAGCTAGCCATTTTCGTTATTATGTAAAGCCCTATATTAATATGTGATATGGTATAATAAGTGCAAGTTCTTTGTTGAGCTGAAAATTGATTATACCTTGTGTGATAGTATATATTGTCACTATGTAAACTTAACTCTTAAATAGAGAAAGCTACATCCAATTTACACTTATTCCATTTTGGTTTCTATTTCTGATGGCTTGCAGTCATAAGGCGGCTAGTGCTAGCTACATTTGTATATCGTCCTAGCTTTTATTAGAAACCGTAGTGTTGGAAACCATAGAGCTAGTTCATTTAGGATATTTTTATTTAATTATTTAAAAATTCCGCCAGTTCGTTTAGGATATTTTTATTTAAATACTATTTTTATTTAAATTGGAATGTATTGTATATTTTTGGATATACCATATATTTTTTGATATATCATCACGGACACCTCTCTCCAAAGACACGTCCGGCAAGTTTTAAATTAGAATGTGTTAAGTTTTTACTTGGTATTTCTAGCATCATCTACTAGAACACGATCCCATTAAAATTACCCTGCAGGGGGGATTTTTTGTAATTTTGAATATTTTTTGATTCCCATTGTTTTCTCATAGAGTTAATCAAAAAACCCCAGTTATAATCGAAGTATTCAAACATTTTAATCGGTCAGTCAGTCACTTTTATCTGACAATGTATATTTTGATTGCTTTGACCTAAAACTAAAAATCATACTTAATATGTATATTAATTCTGTGGGAGTGTGCATGGGAAATAGGGCTTGAAAAAATTTTTTTCTGGCTAGGCTTAATTTTGTGGGAAATCATTGAAAGTTCTCTTTGTAAAGTAGAAAAGTGTTTTTAACATTTTTTTCCTTTAAAAATTACAATGTTGGGATACTGCAAATTTTTCAAAGTTAGATCTTTATTATCAGATCTATTTCGTCATAAGTATAAAACTGGAATCCTGTGGGTACGTTAGAAACTCCACTACTCAATAAACAAATGCTAAGAATACATTTAGCTATAATAGCTTATGAATTTTGAGCAATACATAAATAAGTTTTTTCTCCCCCTGAGTATAAAGTTTAAAAATAACTTGTATGACTCTCTTTGAAGGAAAATATGTTCATCTTTTATATTAAAGTGTATGTTACTGTAATGCTAGTGCAATCCTCATACCGTGAGTTTAGTTTGTATTTGGCCACTTTTTATTCCTTATGGCTCATTTCCATTCCTCTAAATTGGCCCAACACACTGGTATGAGCCACCCATGCAATAATTCTTTTAGAGTCACAATTGAAATATAGACTTGTCCCAATTGTTGGAACACGTCTAGGTTTAAATTCAAATCTATGGCTCAGTTTCTGTGAATTTTGACTCAATAATAATTTTTTAACAATAATACACTTTGTAGCTCGCTGGTAAAAGGTTGCTTTACAGTGGTGAATAATTGTTTATATTATTTTCAAAATTCTATCTGGGTTTAGATAATATTTTCATATATATTTTTATTGTTTTATAATATTCTCGTTCATAATGTTTTCTTACTATTTCGGAAACAAATATTGTTTGTAAATAGAAAATAAAATTGTAATTATAGATGTATGCAAAATCTCACCTTAATTGCGACTGATAGGCCATAAAAAAATTTTATATACATTTTTTTTACTTTATCCTATTACCTGATAATTACTTAGTAATAAAATATGTGCATGAGCATATAAAAAATTCGAAGGAATTTTAGTAGAAAAAAATTTTGGCTGCTACGTCGAAAAGTTTAAAAACCTTTGTAATTACACAAATTTTTCATTTCAACTTAAACAATTCCATCAAGAATACTATGCAATGGTAAAAATAAATGTTGGATGTTAGTGTATAAAATTTTACAATTGTCTTATATTAAAATGTTGCAATAAAATACATTAACATATCATTGCAGTTTATGCATATAATAAAATGGTATATTCAACTTATCTAAAGTTGGAATATATTATTAAAACAAATCTTATAAAATAAATTGACAGTTATTACTTAGTTATCTTCAATTTAATTGCAGTTAAAGTTAGAAAATTTTCTATATTAGTGAATATAAGTAGCTTAATTCTTATTTACTTTGTTGATTATATGTAGATTCAGTCATAATCACATAATATTTGATTCAGTCATAAACAATAGTCTATTCCATCGACTGTTGGACATAAATATCTCCCAATGTACATATTATTCGAGGTAATGTTCATAATCGCCACACTTGACAGGTGGGTTGGTGATCGTAATGCATAACTACTTGCTGTAGTGGCACTGCATTCTGTTACTGGTCTGTGGAATTTTAGCTATTCAATTACAAATATTACTCTAGACCCGCTTGACGAGTGGCCGGAACCCGAACCCCCCCAGTGCACCGCACCCTTGCGCTATCTTTCTCAACAACTAAAAACCTAGTTTACTGGTTGATCGTAGGTTGATGTGGTGTCATCAATTGAATAAAATATAGTCAGTTCCTTATTCAGTTATAGTCGGTGTCCTTACATAAATTAATACATTAATTTATCAAAAATGAATATAAATAGTACCTGAGTGTAATTTTCCACAAGAACTTGGAAGGATTTCATATGTGAACTACACTTTTTATGACATTTTTTCCATTAGCCATAATCAGTACTCAAAAAGTATATATAGTTTAATGATTAGAAGAGACTACTACTCCTATTATGGCTTACTCTGGAAGCCATATGTCCATTATATCCATTTTATTTCATGTAATTAAGATACAAGTAAATTAAAAAGTTAAAAATTAAATGTAAGACATGACTCTTATATAAATGATTAGATTTACAAATAGTTATTCCAAAAAGAAAAAAAAACTACATATTTTCTTATGGTAATAGTATCAAAGGGCAAAATCTATATTCTATGTGTTTATCTTTATTCATAATGTTGATAAGCTCTGTGCAAGTTTTAACAAAATAAGTTCTTATTAAAAACTTTAGAGCTTCTACATTTCAGTGTTCGTCATCTGTAAACTGAGCTTGTTTTCTGTAGAGCATATTTATTATTTTTTTCAAATTTCTTATATTATTTTACTGCTTAGAATAGAAATCATTGAATCGATTCACATTCTAGCACTGATGAGCAGGGAACGTATTTTCTGCGAACTTGAATAACACATACAAATGAAGTAGAATATTTATCGACACAAGTATTTCAGGGGTATTTGCACTGCTCATCGCAATTGGTGCATTGAAGTATATGCACTCGTTGAATCCCAAGGGCGATTGGAAAAAGCTGTTCGTAGTTGGCGGTCTCATCGCGGCGGCTGTTGTCTTTGCCAGTGTAGTGTTTCTCACATATCTGGGTGTTATTGCTCCATGGAGTGGACGGTAAGCTTAGATATAATATTTGAGTTATTGCTATATGCTAAGTACTGTTTATGTTCCGCTAGTTATATGGAATATGAGCTACATATAAGGATTTAAATATTATTTATTAGGGCTTAAGGGTCTTTCAAAAAAATTGGTATATCAAAAGATATTATTAGAGAGTGAACTCCAGTATTTATGTTCCAATATAGGATCCTGAATTTTTCCACTGGCAATTATTTTAATGGTACGTATTTTTTTTTGTGAGTAAAATGTTGGTGTTAATTTTACATTACTTGACCCTTTAAAGAGTGCAGTAATACTTTATGTACTACTGTTTATAATTATTGTACTACCTTTTAACTTATTTATTTATTTATCTATTTATATATTTATTAAAAATATCCCTTGTCCCACCTAGAAGTTGATCCAAAGTGTTGGACATGTGCAAGTATCGGCAAGTATCGTACAATAAATTAGGAGTATAATATAGACAATAATCGATAAAAGAGGTGTGGGTTATGATCAATTTAAAGTGATGTGTATATATATAATATTTATAAATACATGGCGTCCGGGAATAAATGTCGGAGTTGGCTATAAAGGAATAAATTGTTGTTGAAATAAAATGTAGAGCATATCCTTTTTTTGAGTGTAAAAAAATATTACACATAACTCTTTTTAACATACCTAATACCGCTAACGCACGCACACAAGCTCACGCTAGCCATATGCAACCATTACATTAACCCGAGTGGTGCTGATTCATGTGCGCAAGTATTGTGTGTATGAAAAAAAATTACAAAAAATTATGAATATTATTTTGAATTTTCTGAAAAAATAGTCATCTTTTAAATTTTAATTTGATGACAATCCATTTTTCGGTCAACGAATAACGTCTTTGTCCGACATTTATTCTCAGACACCATGTATATATGCATCATTTTAAAATGAACATAAAATTAACTAATCATCAAGCGACTCCATAGTTGCATTCCCAAAGTGGTGGATAATAGAGCAGAAAAAATATAAAATTTGTTGGGCGCCTCTTGCAATACTGTTCAGTGTTGCGAGAATCATCATCACTTTGAAATAGCTCACGATCCGATTGGTTGTTATCACCAAGACGAGTTCCAAATCAATGTCAAACAGAAAGCGATGAGCAGTACTGACACCTGAATGCAATTTATTTATCATAATGAGAAACAAAAGAGGCCTAAGTTACTACCTTGGTTTACTCCGAATAATATAAGGTTCTGATTTAAAATTTCCAATTTGGATGTATTGTATTGGTTTAAAATTTTTCTATAACGGAAGACTATCAACTCGGTCAAAATGCCTTTTTAAAATTAAAATAAATCACGTCTATCTGCAGTTTGCCATTTAACTCTTATAATCCATATAATTTAGAAAACAGTTAGATTAATGAAGATAGAACGAAAAAACCATGCTGGCAATCTGTTAGCGAGCACCGAATTCGAGAACACTGAATTAAAACGGTTTCAAATACTCCAGCTAATGTAGATGACACTGATAGTAAATGTAGCCGTGTTATCTAAATTTGCTAAAGTAATAGAAACTGTGGTTAGAATTGTAGCTGTGATTTTGTTACATTTAATTAATTTTTATTTCAAAAATTTTCTCTTTAATTATACATAATACAAAATTATTTTGCAAATAATTATTTTAAATTTTTTAAAGTATATTTTTTTGTGGCAGTCTGAATTTAAAAATACGCTCTTCTTTTTGAGTCAGTCTCTCACTGCTGACGATCGCGGCTCCCTTTTAATAAAACCTTTTCATTTATGATGTTCTACCATAAATTCCTATTCTTTCGCTGTGTAGTGCATCATAACGGAGTACCAAACATTTATCAAATTTGGTCCTAGTGCGTCAGTGTCTACGGCAGCATCTCTACGATCTCCCCTTCATCCATGTCGATGACAGTGAGTTTCTAAATGCTGTCAGCAGGTTTTCGCACATATATCGGAGTATTTGAGAACTCTGACAGATGGTTGACAACCTTGTTTTGGTTCTGAGCTCTTTCAGAATCTTGACGTTGGTTTTGTGTTTGGTTCATGAGACGTTGAGCATCTTAATCCAGCAGTACATTTTAAAGCATTGATTTTTTCGCGATCGGTCATATTTAGCATCCATGACTCAGCACCATGCAGAAAGATGGATAAAGTCAGGGTTTTTACCAAAAATGTTTTATAATTTAGAAATATTGCACAATAAAATACAAGGAAAAGTTATTGATGATTTGGAAATGTTGAGGTCAAACTTTCTCTTCTATTTTTATATTTGTACCTTCTCTTCCATATGAATGACCCTCACAACATTACTTAATAAATACATTTTCTTTTTATGCATTGGTTCAATTTTAATAAATTTTGAAAGGTCTTAAATGGTATTAGTTTATATTTTGTTCTTTGTTATTGAGGTGAATAAGAGCAAAATTTTTAAGACATATTTGAAATTTTAGTGAAGTTGTGCAATATCAAATGTACTGGATAAATTATTGAAGAGAGTTTTATTAATTATCAAAATATCAATGAAAAAATGTTTCACTTTATCAAAGCTCTTTGTTTGTGTTGATTCTGTACGTTTTCAGGTAGCAATGTGGCATATTCAAACTCGTTTTCTTATCTAAAACCAAACATAGATTAAAAAATTCATTTTCTTATAGGAGTGAGTTTTATGATTATTAGGGTGGTAGCGACTGTGTATACGTAACTGTAGTTTGTTTTTCAATGTTAGTCAATGTACAAGTATAAAATTGGATATGACAAAGCCGAGGAGAGGTAATACTCTTCAGTGGCCTGAAGAGAATAGTGGAACCGTTTTTCTAAATTCTTGGTGGTTCTGGAGTTATTCAAGTTTAAAGTTGAAACTTTTTGTAAAATTGTTATTATTGATTCTCATATTCCATAAAGTAATTCAATAATTCAGCAATATTAATAAAAAAATTGAATTTTTTTCTATAATCATTTTTTTTACACATACGTATAGCAAATGTTTTGTGGAACTATTTTAGTATATTTCATAAATCAGCCGACGATTACAAACCTAAAAACTCTTAAGCAGACAAGTGTAGCCTTTTTTTAATGGTCATAACAAAGAGTAGCAAACAATTCATAGTCTGTTAAAACTTCGTCTCAACTTATTTAACAACTTCACTGCCAAAATTTAAGTTGTTATAAAAAAAATTTGTATTACTTTTAGTAAATTTTATGTTCAATGTATTATTAGTAATTATCGTCACCGTGGTGTGTTGACCACAAGAGATTGCTCTCGTAGGAATAAGTCGACCATAAATATCAAATAGATACATTAAAGTAGATAAAAAAATTATTAACTCCAAGTAGTAGTATTTATATACTTCATACATGTGTAGTATAATACTATTATCCTAAGACCTTGAATCGGTATATTGGTCTATCGACGGCAAATTGACTCTATGTGATTAACTTCATGGGGTTCGATGGCTATATGTCCCCATTTGTATGTGGGTATTGAGGCAGTAAACTAAAATTGTTTATTACTATGTGTTGGCTATAACTAGGTATAGTCCCCTCGATCTTGTTTAATATTAAAAGCGAAGTCACTTTTGTGAGCCTACAGTCGCTATTATATTCATAATTGTGTTTAAATTCTATTGAATGGTTTAAAACCATTCTATAGAATGTGGGAATGGTCAATTAAATACCTAATGTGTAAGAATAAAATAAAACGTTTAGCTATATGTTTTTAAAAGTTTTATTTATCAATGTAAAAATTATTGTCACAAAAAAAAAGAATTATGAAACACTACAGACTTCTTTTATTCAATAAAAAAAAATTACATTAAATTTTGGCACTAAAGTTTCAGGTAAAGTTGAAAATCTGGTCTATTAAAATAACAATAAGAGTCCTGTTGATATAGCAATCATCTTAATTCTTAATTAGCTGCTGGGTTCTATTGATTATTACCCTCAAAAGGACAGCACATGCATATCCAATATTGACCGACATTTACATTACAATGGGTTACATTTACTTAGGGTTCTAGTCGACAGTAGTTGACTACACCAAGTTGTAGTCCTTTAATGAGGGGTGAAACTTTATTTAAGCAAATTACGACCAACTACACATCGTTGTAAGAAAAAGGCTACCCCTAGTTCTAACTAATCTGCCGCGATACCTGCAGATATAGATCAGTTGGCATAATCTGCCAGAAGTGAAGTTGTTAATAAGATTGTGAAGTCTATTGATGAAGTTTCTTGTTTTCTCCTAATTTTGTTTTTAACTAGTGTTACACATACGTTACAATTATTTTAAAATTTTATATTAAAGTTAATTAATCATGCTAGGACATTTTAATAAATTTTGGTTTTAATGAAAAGAAAATAATTGTAGCAGTCAGAACATTGAAAGCGCCTTGTTTTATTACCATTACAATGTGGGTGCTAGTTTTAAAAAAAAAATTAATTATGGACCTTACATTACTGTTTAGTAATGTCCTCGCAAAGGCTTCAGAGGTACATTTAAATATCTTTTTTGCCTTTGAGTAGGTGAATAGGTCAGTTTAAGAAATCGTTATAAAATAACCCAAAATACTTGGCACTCTCCTCTGAATAATAACAGTATCATGTTTAATCATCTTTAATATTCTGGAAGCATTGTTTCATTGTTAATGTTTTCAGTTGCCTTGAATTGTATGGAATTCTTTTGTTCATTGTGACATACATCGCTGGTATTCTTCATCAAACTATATTAACTGTACATTGATCCTTTTAAGATCTTGATATGTACTTCTTTTGCATTCTACTTGGCTTATAAGATAAGATGTTTTTTCATCATACATATTTTATTTCTTTTCACATTTTTTCATCAATTTATTTGTTCTGGATGTTTTCTTAATTTTTATCTTTTATTCAAGTCATTAGTCCACATTTCATACTTTTTTTTCTCATCCATTTTAGTACGTTCATTAAGATAATATTCCATTCCTTAAAACAATCATAGTGAAAATAATGTTTATATACAAAAATTTATTAATTGTGCAGGTTCTACTCTCTTTGGGATACGGGCTACGCCAAAATTCATATTCCCATAATAGCGTCGGTGTCCGAGCATCAACCTACAACCTGGTCATCCTTCTTCTTTGATCTACATGTGCTCGTCTGTACCTTCCCTGTCGGTCTCTGGTACTGCATCAAAAATATTAACGATGAACGAGTTTTCGGTAAGTTTTACTTAATAAAGCAAAGTAGCAATAGAGAAAATCAATTTTTCTGTTTCTCTGTTGCTTTGGTGCAAATGATAATAATAAACATTTTCGGTGGGAAATTTTTTTTGACGTCTAATCTAGTTGTAACACAGATTTGAAAAAAATTGCAAAAAACATATATATTTCCTAATTTAGAATCGGACCAGCATTGGAGTGTTCAATTTAGTCAGTAGCCAGGTGTGGTTCTATAATTTTGCAAATATTTAGATATGGGCATATTCAGTTTATTTAAAATGGTTGTCAAGTCCCCTTCCTTCAAAATATCTTCAAAAAGGGAAATTTTTCCTTTCAAAATACTAATATATTTAATGGTGATGTAACAAATTCCTATTTATGAAGATAGTCAACCAGTAAATCTTTGGCTTTCATTAAAAATAGTAATATGACAATTATTATTTATTAAATTCCATTAATTAAAGATATGTCAACATTAATTAAAAAGAAGATTAAGTTTATTGTTGTTGTGTTAAAGTGGATTTTTTTCATATTTTCTGATGTCTATTTGACTGGTATTTAAATTATCACACAATATAGGGAAATGTTTAGTTGGATTTTTATAATAAGAATGGTAATTTTATTTAGGCACATTAATATTGTTTACGGGAAAAGGTCTTATCTTTCTTGCTGTTATGAAAAATAAAACTTACAATACTGAAATTTGTGATACTTAAACAATATTTTATAATAAGAATATTTAACTGTGATTCCATAAGATTTGCTCTGTACCTAGAGTGATCTGTGGTGTACACCCAGTGAATAATGGATTGAATGGACTAATTTTTTTTAAAAAAAATATTTCATTTATTGTGGGAAATTAAAGATTTTATTCAAAGTAATATAAAAATTCCAAAGCATATTTATGTCAAAATTTAATTCATTTTGGTATATTAAAAATTTACATAGCTAAAAAAAAGGTGATAGTCACTTTCCCTGTATGTGCATTGTGACATTCGAACACATACATACATGAATTTTAAATATTCCATTTATTTTTAGATGCTATAATGTGTCAATTTGTCAGTTTAATCCGAGGTGAAAAAACAGAATAAAACTTGATAATATAGCTACTAAAATAATTCATTGTTTATTTATTGTTTTTTATTTAACTACGTTGTTTTGTGGCTAGATTTTTCAAGTAGAATGTTTGTAAATTTTTCAGTGTCTCTATATGCCCTTAGTGCAGTATATTTTGCCGGCGTAATGGTGCGTTTGATGCTGACTCTAACTCCAGTGGTTTGTATCCTGGCTGGCATAGCATTTTCGGTCTTGTTGGACCTCACATTGCGGGAGAATGAGGAGAGTCCTGCCGCTTCTCACGTGCACCAGTCATCGGAGAATGAAGATAATGGAGCTGCTAACTCATCTAGCTCCAGCAAGCAGCTCTATGACAAGGTTTGATATTAAAATTAAAAAAGTCTCTCTTAAAAATGTTACTTTTTGTTACATTACAGAGCATCAGTGGAATAAATTAAATTGTAGATTGAAATTAAATTGTAGTGTGTCATTACAATTCATAGCCACAATCTCAACATAGATTAAGATAAGCTACAAATGGAGTTTTGTGATTTTTAGTTTTATATTGTTCTTTTTATACGAATAGTCAATGATGATCACAATTTGTGCGCTCCACTGATTGTTGAACAGAATTTTATTGATAGCAAACATTAAATTTCTCATTGTAATAATGCATTATATACTAACCTGTCTATACATTGTCCTATCTATACATTAATGTTTTCTAGTACTTTGGTGGAAAAACACAACAGTAATTGTGCATTGACTCTCGTATTGCATGTTTGTTTTGTTATGACAGCCAATCATCGTTGAGGATACCACTTTTGTAGGCATACGTATCTATAAACTGGCTTTTTGCTACTGTTGAAATTTATAATTTTTCTTTTAAATGTTCCATGTGTCTGTAGTTGCCAGTATTGTTTTGTAGTAAATAGATTCATAATTGTCACGTTACGAATTTTTTAGAATCCAATAATTTCTATGTTCAACGAGATTCCGGTTAACGGCTACATCAAAATTTAGTTCGTGCTACCAGGCAGTAGTTTGTACTGCGATTGTTTGGATTAATACCATAGAAATCGACGAATATAAACTATCCAAGAAACTATAAATAAATTGAAATGTAAATTATAAAAATGTTGCTGTGGAGCCACAGCATCCGTATTATATTCCAAATTTTTTATAGTTTCCTACTTATCTTACAAAATTGGATGCATAACCTATATATGCTTACAATCACAATCTTCTCTTTTCATGATAATATAGTCAAGAAGAGAGAAGATATAGTTATGCTTTTCATGCTATTTAGAACCAACTTTCAGATATTTCCTAATATCCTGAAGCAGAATACCATTATCTCTTGCTTTTTTATATTTACTCTCCCATCTCACTTCCTCTAAATATATTTTTTGCAAGTATTTGACATTGTGTCATACAGTCAAATAATTTCAGTGTTTTTTAAAAGCATCTTAAACCTTTACATTAAAATGAAAGTTTCCGTAACATAAAAAGCATGTTTGAAGGAATTAATGTATTTTTTTTAATTTTAAGTTTTAGATGAACATCAGCGATGTTATACATGTAGGAACCATGGAAAAAACATAGAATCGTTTGAAAATGACAAAAATAAGAACTTTTGGTTACATGTTTGTCAATATCAGTGCCGATAATAATAAACCTCATTGATTTATCGACAGAAAATAGTAAACATTGGATGTGGGGTTTATGTTACGAGTGAACATAAGATTAGATTTTTAAAAAACTAAAAACTGTATTTGTTTTTATTAATTATTAAAATGCTTTTATGCAATACATCACATGACTTTTAGACATAATTAAATTTGGTTCATTGCAATAAAAACACTGTGGTTACTTGAGAAGAAAAAAATGACAGCAGTGTAACAAAAAACTTATTAATTATCCCACAGTTGGCACTAATAGCATTTTGCATGGTCCCTATATACTGTGTAAAAGTAAGACATAAAGTGATCTAACAGAGGACTTCATTTTTGTGCATATTTTTATGGAGCGTTTAATTTCTTTAAATAATGTATACCATTTCCTAAATTTTTAATTGTGAGTTCTTATTCTCAGGCTGGTAAACTGCGAAAACGTTCCCATGAGCTGCCTGTAGCAGCGCCGCATGCCGATGGCGGTGTTGGGGTAAACACTCGCTCAGCTACGCTCATCGGTTGTATGATCCTTCTCATGCTGTTTGTGGTTCATTGCACTTGGGCTACTTCCAATGCATACTCCAGCCCCAGTATTGTACTTGCTAGTTATGGGAATGATGGGTGAGTTAACATGTGTTTTTTTTATTTTTCAGTGCTTCTAAATGCGTCACACATTTTCTGTGTTTGTAAGGTATATATAATGATCGACACATTTTAAAATTAAGTCTTTGTTTATTTCATCTCATAAAAAATTGCTTTTTAATTTTTTTTACGGTGTGTAACTCAAAAGGAGAAATTGAAATCCTTATAAGATCATCCACGTGTCTGTTCGCCTTTCTCAGAAACTGTTTGATGTAGAAATTTGTCATAAAGATAAAGCTTATTATATATTTCAACAATTAAATATGGAGATATTCAAGGGTGCAAATGATATAATAAAAATTTTGTTCAATTCAATTCTAAGATTTGTAAGTATTCCATCACTATTTTATAAAAACATTACGTAAGATGTCGCTAGCGACATTGCTGAAAGTGTCCAAAAAACATGTTCCATCACCGTTTCCAAAATTGGTAAAAACAAATTTAACAGGTTTTTTGCTTAATTTACTACACTGAAAGGTGATGAAAACGACTAGAAATGAGATAAAATGATTTAATCTTATTAATTTAAAAAAATTTAAATTTAGCTAATTTATATACAATTGTTCGCCATCAAGTACTTCTTATCTATAGCTGCTATCTTGAAGAAATTATTGAGGCTCGGACACCGGTTTAGGATCCAAGTCTATGCGTGTCTGCACAGTGGCAGAGAGGATGTTTCCCCTCTATCGCTTGATAAATTCCTTTCTTTCCATCCATCCAGGCCATCATTGAATCTACATTATTACTTCAACTGCTTTTATCCATTTCTAGTCGCTCCTAACACATTTTCATAACCCTGATTGATTTTTCTCATTTCACATTTAACTTTGCGTGCTATTATTTTCTCTTGCAATTTAATTTTATACAGGCAAAATGTTTGTGAACTTTGTTTATAGATCACGTAAAATACTTGACGACTTCCGTGAGGCTTATGGGTGGCTTGCACAGAATACTGCTGATGATGCAAGGATTATGTCATGGTGGGATTATGGGTATCAGGTATGCCTTCCAAGGTATTTTGATATAAATGGTTAATTGTTAGTGTGCAAGATAACAAAAATATTTTTGGGTAAGGTATAATAATTGTTAAGATTGTAATAGAAGTAGTCTAAATAACGGATAATTCATTGAAGAATGCCAGAGAATAGTTTTATGTGGTTATTCCCCTCCAGTTTCAGAAACATGATGTTTCAGTGTTAGGATATGAGAATTGTTGTTTATATTTTGACTGTAAAGAGTCTCTTGAAATGTAGAATTTTCATTTTACCATACTTTGTACCTTACCTACCTAATCCGAGGAAGCTATTAAAGTTTCGTGTTCTTTTATTTGGGCTACAAACTTTGTAAAATCAATTTACATATTTAGGTTTCCCATGTTTATATCCATATGAAGATTATAATATTGGTGAGTTTTTTCCTTGTTTTTGTAGTGTGATGTTATTTTTGTAATTTTAGCATTTGTTATCTGTTCATATTTATTTTTAAAATTCCCATTAGAGTTGCATCAATCGAGGTCAAGTTACATCAATCTTAACTTCTAAGGATGGTGTTGACTTTAATGAAACCTAGCTATCACATTATTATATGTAAATTGGTGTTAGTTTTTGTACTTGCTTAATAGTTTTTAACAAGCCAGGTTAGAGGTTAACATGTAGAGTGAGGATTTTGACACTTTGTCACCGTAGGGATTTACTTTATGTAATTGATGTGGACACGTCATCAACATAATGAGTTTCCAAATTTTTTCATCACATGAAAGTAGTGTAAAAAAAATAAATGTGATTGAAGAAATATAAATTTTAGTCCCATAAAAGGCTTTATCTCCCTTTAATATCGGCGTGGCATAGTACATCTAAAACTATATGCCGCACTGAACTTGTTAAATAAAATTTTGCATAGTAACTAATGTTTTGTGAATGAAGGTCTATCTCTAAGAATGTAATGTTTTTATAGATAGCGGGTATGGGGAACCGCACGACACTAGTAGACAATAACACTTGGAATAATTCACACATTGCATTAGTGGGCAAGGCCATGTCTAGTAATGAGAGCGCAGCTTATTCCATCATGACACAACTCGATGTTGACTATGTGCTTGTCATTTTTGGTGGAGCAATTGGCTACTCAGGAGATGATATCAACAAGTTCATATGGATGGTAAGGATTGCGGAGGGAGAGCATCCTAAGGACATTCGGGTGAGTTGTGTGTTTGTTTGCACTTTTGTTTATTTTAGTTTTGTAATTAATTTTTTAAGAAGTAAAGTTAATTTTGTGTAATTTTAGTGCGTTTTCTGTTGTTTAATTTCTTTGTTTTCATGTCTCTTGAAGATCGGGATAATTTCATGAAATTATATTTTAGGAAGCGGACTATTTCACAGAGCGTGGGGAATATCGGATAGATTCAGAGGCGTCAAAAACTATGTTAAACTGTTTAATGTATAAGCTATCTTACTATAGGTAAGTTGGTCATATAAATTATATTTTTTATTACTTGAAGTGATATATTCATTACTAATTGTTCAGAAGTATTTACTTTTTTTTTGGTCAAGCAAAGAATCCTTATGATTCATTATGACCTTCAGTTTATCGCAACGTCACAATTTTTACAGTTTAAGACTCGTGTGTACGAAATTTTGCAAATTAATTTATCAAATGGTTATTCCAATGAATGTATCATAAACTATTAAATGAAAACTGGTTTATATACCTCCCCACACATGTGAAATGAGAGGCAATTGTTTTATCCCATTGAGTAGTCTTAATGGACCATTTTTCGTAGGTTCCGTACCTTAAAAGGAAAAATAGCTCTTTATAAGATTATTCACTTATCTGTCTGTCACAACCGTTTTTCTTAGAAACCACTTGACATAGAAATTTAATATTTTTTCTAATAGTAAAACATATTAACCCGCATATACTTAATAGATAATACTCTAAAATATTTATATGAAATGTTGAGGGGTCAAGTTAAGTATTCAAAAAATTTTTTTAAAATTCTATATACACGGTGTCCGGGAATAAGTCTCAGACAAAGAAAGACATTATTCGTTGGCTATAAAGATTAAATTGTCATTGAAATAAAACGTAACACATCCTTTTTCTAATTGAATTGAAAAAAAAATATTACACATAACTCGTTTTAATACACCCGATACTTGCCCGAAGCGTGGTGCTTACCCGGGTAGCTAGACGCCTTTGCAGGATTATTACCCTGAGCGGCGCTGAATAATGTGCGCAAGTAGGATGTGTACGAAAAAGATGACAAATAATTATGAATATTGTTCTCAGTTTTCTGAAAAAAAGTCTCTTAAATTTTATTTTAAGGACTATTTTTCAGTCAATGAATGATGTCTTTCTTTGTCCAATACTTATTCCTGGACACTGTGTATAGTTTTTAATAATTTTAGGTAGTGTACTTTCCGAGACATAATGGAAAATGTGAAAAAAAATTCACCCCTTATTTCCGAAACTCCCCATCCTAAAATTATAAAAAAATAGGATTTTTAGACGTCTATGTGAAGGTTATTGGAAAATTGTACTGATTATTTTCGATCCTGTATTTTTTTATATATGGTACACAAGAGTGGCTAAAATGATTTCGATAAAGTTTTTACTGCAGATTATGTTGGGTCTGGGGTAACATATAGGCAATATTTTAATGGAATCAATCAACTAAACAAAGATATCATAATTTCACATTTTAATTTAAAGTTCTTCGTTAAAAAAGTTTAGCAACATTGCATATATTAATCTTACCATTAATACATGCGAATGACGTCATCGGCATGGCTAGTGGTTAACCGTTTTAGTGCCATTGTTTTTTACCCATATATACTTACAAATGCCAAAGAAATCTTTTGTTTTTGATGTCATTTACCCTTGTCTCGAAAAAAACTGTATCTCTTCCAAAAATTATCCAATTTTAATAATTTTTTCGCTGTTTTTTTAATGAAAACTTGTACAAGGATAATAAAATGTAAAGAAAATTATGGAAATATATATTGTGAACAAAAATTATAACAAAAACTGAAATCAAGGTCACATCGTCATTTTCGCAGTCCGGTACATCTTCCGTATCAGCAAAATAATTGTTATCGTCACTATTATCACTATCACTCAAAATTTGCATTACACCAAATTGTGAGTGCACCACAATGTCACTCCCACTATCACTTTCTCCACAATTTATATATTATAATTTGAACTTTATGTAACACGTAGAAAGATGAAAAATTAGCGATGCGTGGCGAGCGGCCTCCCCTACCGCGTGCTAAACAGAGCAACTGATTTCGCGAGCGCCATCGCACTCGTGGCAAATTTAGTTAGTGCAAGCACGAGCGCGATGGTGCTCGTCAGCACTCAAATGGTTAAATAACAATTCCACAGTTCTGAAATCTAGACTTCAACGAATATAACAATTATATATATGCTAAATTGTTAATTTTTAAATAGGAGTTTATTATTTATTTAAATAATGGTATCGGTTAGGTATGACAGCGGTGGTTCGCCTCCTGGCTGGGATCGTACGCGGGGTGCCTTGCCTGGCAACCGCGTTTTCAAGCTCACATACCTCGAGGAAGCCTACACGTCCGAGCACTGGCTCGTAAGGATATATAGGTGAGCCGTGTTTTTAATTATAATATTTAATTAAATATTAAGTTACCACATTACTTCTTATTCTGACTGATTAAGCTAGTGTCTATAATAAATAGATGTAATTAATAATAAATGGCCGATATTTATTAAGGGTTCGTGCCTTTCACGAACTACTTTTCTATTTATCTTAATGTACTGCGAACTGAACATTACAGGGTAAAGAAGCCGCATGAGTTCAACAGGCCGCGATTGTCTGTTTCCAAGCGCAGAATACCTGTTACTAGTTACGTTTCCAAAAAGGTAAACTCCAATTATTTTACTTAAATTTTTTTACTTTATTTAAATATACTTTTATCCTACTTTAACTCCTTGTAAGACTTATGACTAATAAAAATTAAATTTGATTATCTCCAACTAGAGATGTGTTAATCACGGATGAACGAATCAGTGGGACCCAATCGTTTAAAATGAAGGAATGATTGAATCACGAAGTTGTGAATGATTGGGTCTTGTTCGTTTATATTAATCATACAATCTCACTCACAATTGCTTGATTGGATCGATAGCTTCACTCGAATCACATGTTACACACCACCAAGATACTGACACGCATGGTCGCAATTGATGATTGATATTTTGGTTTCAATTCGGTTCACGGGTCATTCTATCTTAAGGAACATTTCATTAGACATCCATACCATGTATCGCGTCATCCACAAGGTGGCCGCAATTACTTCGATAAATTGGACCACTGTATGTAAATAAATATTGAATAGGTATTACAAACTATTTACTGTTAGCATGGGTGACAGTTTATAAACAATTACATTCATTGTACTTTCGTATAAATAGATGAATAATTGAACTAATATATACATAATTTTTATTAAGATAACTTATGTTATAATGGTGTATCCGTCTGTATATAGAAACTGTTGTTCAATATATAATTAGTTTACAGTAATACATTTATTGGAATAATCGCATTCAGTTAATTTAACTTGTAATGTTTTCCAATTACATGAAGTGTAAGTGTTATGTTTAATAGACTTTGAAAAGTTGCTACTTGATTTTAATCTGTTTATGATATTGTATTTGTAACAATAAAATGAGTTGTTTTAGCTATATAGCTTGGATTGTTAACCGACGTCCAACCATCTGTAGTTAAACGAATTGCTCCAGATTGTAACAATTTATTGTTTGCTTTTTCCTTGTTGCTGAAATACAGTTTTGGAATCGAGGAAGTTGCAAGTGTTTTCCTGCAATATCATAATTGAAATTGAAATGTTACTCAACATTTTATAACAGTAAATATAGATAAGTAACAAAAATACCAAGGAAAATTATTGGGTGTCAAAATATATATAAATAAAAAAATGAACACTAAACGATTATCCCATCACAATTATTATAAAAACCACCAGCAATATTTTTAGTCTTTAAACTTTCTCTCTAATTAAAATTTGGTCACAGTTCACAATGCACATAGATGTATAAGCTACGCAAGCTGATTAATCACTGAGAGACAAATGGCCAATCCAAAAAAATCTTAAATACGTTTATGTATATTTCAATTAGTAAAAGTTTTAAAAAGAAACCATGCTATCAAATCATTCATCTCAATAACTTTTAAATTTTGAGAAATTATTGCTAAAATGACTTAAACCAAACGTAAATATCTTGAATTAAATATATCATTTTTTTGTTATTAATATCATTTCGGCTTTTGACAGAGTACGAAGTACGAAGGTCTCGCTCATAAAATGAGCAAATTGCTACCAGCAGACTATTGTTAATTACTTAAGTCCTATTTATCTGATAGAAGATTCAGAGTATCGCATGAAGAATCATATTCAGGTTTTTATCGTGCCCAGGCGGTGTACCACAAGGAAGTGTCTTAGGACCTCTTCTCTGTCTACTATATACTGCTGATATTCCCACTACAGAAAAAAACGTTCATAGGCACCTTTGCTGATGATACGGTAGTAATGGCAAGTGTCGGTTGGAAAACCAAACTCAACGAGTCTAAATTCATTCATGTCACATTTGCATTGCGACGTACAAACAGCAAGCTACACACTTGTCTTAACAGAATTCAAGTTCCGCAAGCAGATACAGCAAAATATCTTGGACTCCATCTGGATAGTAGGCTTAATTGGAATCATCACGTTAAAGTAAAAGCTGAAAATCAAATCAGGTTGAAACAACGACAAATGTTGTGGTTAGTTGGACATCATTCCAAGCTTAATCTTTACTATAAGAGACTAATTTACCTTTCTATCTTCAAATCGACTTGGATGTATGGTATCCAGCTTTGGGGATGTACCAAGCAGTCAAATAGTAATGTAATCCAACGAAGCCAAAACAAGTTCTTGCGTATAATTACCAATGCATATCGCTATGTAACCAATCAAGAAATTCACAACGACTTAGACATAAAATGGATTAATAAATTTATCCAAGAATATGCTATTAAATACGAAAAACGACTTCTTAACCATACCAACGTATAAGCTATTTGAGTTTTGGATATTGCCCATGAACTGAGAAGGTTAAAACGTATTAAACCTCATGAATAAACTTAATTTATCTGAGAGCTAAACATTGGTACAGTAAACCCGCACATGAATTACTTGAAAATATAATCAAGTATATTTCATATAGTAATTGCATATCCAATAAAGGATGTTTATGAAAAAAAACTCTCAATAACAAATAGATTATTGCTATTTCAAGGAACGATAAATATTTATGGTGCAAAAATGGGCACACGTGGCGGTCTGTAAAAATAAACATTCGTCGATTTTTAGATGAATGGTGACTGGTGACTGACTGCGGCATGGCGGTATGATCGACGCCCATAACACAAACGCGTCAGAAGAACCAGATCATTTTCTATATCATTCACGAATTATTGCAATCACAGAATTCAATTTGCCCATATCTATCTCCAACACAAACGTTTTTACAGAGTTTACAGTTTTTGGCTACTAAGATAATAGTAACTAAATAAATGCATTTATTTCTTTATTTTATAAAAATTTTTTTGTATTATTACATTTTATATTGGAGTTGCGGACTATGACTATAAGTAATAAAAAGCCATGTGGGGAGATTCCCAGATTGGAACTGGGAAGGTTTAATAGTTAAAATTATACATTTAAGTATAAAATTATACATTTAAGTAAAACATACACGACTAATAATAATGCATAATGAATTAAGTTTGGTTGGAGGTGGGCAATCTTGATTTGTTATATAATATAACAGGTGGGCAATTTGCTTATTGAAATAATTAAAATAAAAGGAAAAAGTAATTTTATAATTGATTAAGAGTGAGAATTTTTTCATAATTATCTACAATATCTTTTCATTTTATCTGATGACATCATTTTGTAACTCTATAATACTCTTTCATAATATTCCAATCATCTTGCTGAGGCAAAATGGAGTATGCCCATGTGAAAAATTGTGTGATTGGCCAATGACCAATTTAGATTTGACAAATTGAAGGAGATGGTATAATTTCAAAAAAATTGTCTCTATTGGCCTATTTTTCTTCGTGTTAGAGTGTACAGATAGTTATATTTAATTCAATTGTCATGGTAATAAAGTATAATAATAAAAATTCAAATAAAAAGATGGCCACGTTTGATTCTAAATGTCAGAGTTATTATCAAAATTAAAGTAGATTAAACTTTACTAGATTTAGTTCGGTTTTTTGAGAATATTATTGTTAATTATAATAATTGCCATATGTGTACACTTTTTTACTTTGAGTACTAATTTGGTTCTTCTTTCGTAGTCATCAAAACGCAGGAAGGGCACATTACGAAACAAACCCGTTGTCGTAAAAGGCAAGAAGACAGAGTGAGCGATGGACGCAGTGAACTTCTTGCACCGTTCTGCACTAGTCGTGTTAGTGTTGTCTTGAAACTGTTTATAAAAAAATGGTTCATGGTTTATATTGTAATGTAACAATAATATTATTTTAAACTCGAAATACAGGTTTGTTTCAGTACTTTGAATACGTCCAGGACTACAATACATGTTTAAGACTGACTGCAAAAAATATGTCTATTAAATTCTAAACTTTGTGTTTCTTTCTTAGTTTATTTTCTTGTTGTTTTGATGGGATCCTACAGTACCTTTCCTTTAAGTGCTTTTTGTTAAATCTTATTGAAGAAAGTAAGGTATTATATAACAACCCATTCTTAATAAAATTATGTTTCTTAATAAATTATAAAAACTAAGATTAGAATTTAAAGCCGATCTATATTCTTTGCTGTCCTAGAAAGGCTTACTCCGGATGCAATTATCACAGCCAGAATTAACTAAAATATTCAGAGCCTTTTCCTTCAGTTGTAAATCCTTTACAACAGAATCATGTATCTTTGAAATCTTCTGAATAGTAATTACACAAATTTCTGTAATGCAAAAGAAAATTACGTTAACTTAATTGGTATTATTGAATAAAGAGAATTGATTTCTTATATGGTGCAATGAATTTTGAAGTTAATGAATTACAGAAAAGTGGAATATTATTTGAAATTTGTAATTGATTTGAGAACTATGTATGTAAAGTGCTACGTGAGCTTTCAGTTTCTATCAATTTTCAAATATGGATACCCATCCGTATGGATTGTTCTCTTGTATATCGCAGACAAAATCGTCCTGGTTGCTGTATTCAGATTAAATTTGTAAAGAAATTTTTAATAAATTGTTATTTGGTTATGAAATTTTGTGTCTGAAATAAATTTATTATTTAATTTTTTAAACCAATTTTACTTTGTTTGGTTTTAAATTTATGTACCTAAATGTGTAAGAGAAAAATGTTGTGTATCTCCTTTGACCATCATCTTCATTTCATTGGCCGAATGGTGTAATGATACTGCATAGTCGATTGAATGTTTAGCAGAGGTATATACACGGTGACTTTTTATTTGTTTTACACCTAGAATTAAAATTGAGGTATGTCATGAATACTACCCATTCGCTTTAAAGTTAAAAAAATTAATTAAATTATATTTTGAAAAAATATATTATGATCAACAAACAATTAAATGCACTGTACATTCCACATATTGCGCCTGCACGTATTGTTTAGTACGAGTTCACTTATTGTTTGCCCGGCGAGGGGCTTAGCGACAGGGGGGAGGTAGCACAATGCAATGTACGGGGACCGTGAGCCGTCGGTGCGTAGATTTGATTTATTAACAAATCCGCTGATTGTAAAATTACATAAAGTTAGATTTTTCCATTAAAATACAATTAAGTATAGTATGTATCGTGATTAATAGTGTTCGGACTTTTTCTTGCAACTCTTACCGTTTATTTCTTTTAATATCGGGGAAATGAGCAATTAATAATTTATTTTTATTTTAAATTGAATATAAAGTAATACAGGTGTATTTAAAAAACTTGAATCAACTTATTTACAACAGATTAGGCATTTACGACGATTTCACGACGTATGTACGAAAAGGTACAACTGACCTATCGATATTTTTACAGATCGAAATGCCATGCCATATGCTCCATTCAGAACGAACACGTATCTGAATGTTTTATTTCACACGTATTAGTATCACTGTCAGTTTCATTGTATCAAATGTAGCCAAAATTTTGTATTTTAGCTCGTCTACACTTTGCACCTCTCTTGTTTACACTAGCTGCTTTGTCTTCGACCACAAATAAAAGTCTACGGGTATCAGCTCGTGGCTGCGAGTAGACACCATGGAGAGAATCCCAACCAACGATCGCCAAATACATCATTAAGGTACTGCCGTACCTCAAGTAGGTACAAGCCGAGCGCGCACAATATAAATTAATAATATAAATTTCAACTGCCAATACGTAAAACAAGGTCAAGGTCACGCCATTGTAAGCCATACGCTGATTGGTCTAATTAACGAGCGGATAATGTTTTAGTGATTACGCGCTTAAAACTGTATTTATACAGTTGATTATTACTTGTTTTGGATTTTAGACTGAGTATAAAATTTCGTCATCGTGGATTGCGTCTGATAATTATTTTAATGTTGCTATTGGATAGTATTCGTAACAAACGTGATGTAAAATTATAAAAAAAATCACGTCATGCATTATCTTAGAAAATTATTTTAACATTGCCAATGAATAACATTCATGATAGATATAAACTTTAGTTCCTAGGCGTAAAACGAATAAAAAGTCACCGTGTATACAGGTGTCGGCGACTCTTATCCGAAAACGAATACCAATGAATTTGCTGGAAGTATGTAGATCATTGATGAAAACTGGAATTTGTTCACTCAAGGTGTCTCAAATTATAGCACGATAAAAGTTTGAAGAAAAACTGCACGAATCCTTACATATTTCATTACGTATTTAGTAAATAAAGAGAGAGAAAGAGAGATGCTATGCTGCCACTCTCTTCTCGTCTGCGAGAGCGCATTCATGGTCAAGGTCAATTATTAATTTAGTCGATTGCGAAATATCTTTGTTTTCAGTCGCGTTGTGTCGATAAGTTTTTAACGTATAGTGTTATTATTGAGAAAGATTGTGATAGTGAAATAGAGATGCGTGCTCGTATTACCGCTGCTTTTGACAAACTTAAAAGAACCATTAGCAAAGACTTTTCTTTATTTAATAGAGTCTACGAATAAACAAAAAGATGTGCAAAAATGCGTCGAAAACGGCGAGCGACATCTTAAAAATGCTTGTCATTTAATTTGTGCTTTGATTTTCATTAACTTGTGGTTTTACAACTTATTTTTACTTTAATCGATTGAAAAATCAGTGCAATCATAATTTGATCTATCATCCATGCATGCTCGTGGCAATCATAGTGAGTGATTACTCAATTTATTCTTAGGTAAGTACAAAATATTTACATACCTATAAGTGGTGAGCACTCATATAAAGATTACTACTGTAAATAGATCAAGATTTTACAAAATATTACTATTAAATATAATGTGATGTATACTGCGGCAATAAAAATCACCTAGCACCCTTAATTACGAAATCATAGTTGCAAGTGTAACCTATACATACTGCACACAACCATACTCAATTGTCAAAATTCATACATACATGATACCCAATTTAAGCTTTCGTTTCGCCATTCCTTTGATCTTGTGCAAAAAACCGCCATCAATGCGAGCGGCGCGTGTGACGAGGCGAATGGCGAGCGCTCCTCAACGCGAAGCGGTGCGAGCGTTAAAAGCTTAGGTTATGTTCACAATATATTTTTTTATTATTTATTAAAAATCTAACATATCAATATTTTTCTGAAATATATGCTATTTTGCAACCTTCTAGTGGAGCACAACTCAAGGTTTAGCTTATTGGTGCGAATTTTTTTAGTCACCATGTGGTCTGGCGCACACCGCGCTTACGCTGCGGAAATCTATGCAACGGTTTTTCTGTTAGTGAGGCACGACGCAAGTTTTGTTATCATTTTGAATCCAGCATTTTAATGGTGGGTCCAGCGTTCAGTTAATCAAGTTGTGGATAGCGAAGTTAAATCATTCAAGTAGACTTTAAAATAGACCTGTGCGATCAATTTAAAACATTAATTGCGTCGCCGCTGCGGTTGAAGAGCATCCACCAAGATAAATTAGAAAACATGCTGCCTCTTTCAATGTCCATTGTTCAAGTCTTCAAAGAATTTTGGTTTTAGACTTAAAATTACATCCCTATAAAATACAGATCGTTCAAAAAATCAAACCTGAAGAGTACAATAAGCGGAAAATTAACTGTTAAAAAATGTTAGAGATTTTTTCAGAGGAAAATGATGGGCGGACAATGTTTATTTTAGCGATTAATCACATTTCCACCTTGAAGGTTACCTAAATCGTCAAAATTGTCGTTACCGGTCATTCAGCAATGCAAAAGAAAAGCATTAGAAAGCATTACATAGTCCTAAAGTTATTGTATGGTACGCAATATCGTCTAAAAAATCATGGGCCCATTTTTCTCCGAGAATGACCGCGGTACAACGGTTACAGTGATGAGCGAGCGTTATATCGAAATGATTAACATTTCTTTTGTACCGCAGCTACGAGAGGAAGTTGTTGACAAGTCAGCTGTGTGGTTTCAGCAAGATGGGGTCACTCCCCATACAGCTAGGGTCTCCATGGACACAATTAGAGCGATATTTCCGGGAAAAGTCATAAGCAGATTTGGAGACAATTTGGTCACCCAGATCGTCCGACTTAATCTAAGGCTGACTTTTTTCTATGAGGTTATCAACTCTTTGATTACCGCGGTTAGTTTTTGTTACCCCTATTGTGAATTTGGAGCAGTTAAAGGCTAAAATAACTAAAGAAGTTAGAGCCATTTCAGTCGACGTTCTGCAGCGCGTCATTACAAATTCGTGCTTACAATTTGAGAAGTGCGTTAGCCGTGATGGGAGACATTTTGATGATGTAATGTTCCGTACATATAATACGCACAAATGTAATTTAGTTTACTCTAATTAAAATATTGTAAATACAATAATTGTTTTTTTAAATGATTATTTAAAGTTTAAATTCCGCGATGAGAAACCTTTTAAATTTATCATTCATTTACATGTATTAGTTAAATTATTTAACAAATTTATTTCCACGGCTTCCAAAGTGATGATACAATGCAGTGATTTACAGAGACGCGCAGTGCTCTTTGTGTAGGGCAAACTACTAAGGGAGACGTATATAATATTAATAAATATATGCTTCTTGCTTCAATTTTTCACTAATTCATCATTATATATGCTTTTTGCTTCAATTTCTCACTAAATGTTCGAAGGCCAAAAACAAAACCCCATAAACACATATACCTATTAACGCAAATGGTGTTAAATTGTGAACCAAACGAATACATTGAAAATTACTACGTCCTCGCTTTACCAACTATTTGTCTAAATATCCTGCTGTAATGCTATTTATTAGAATTTGTCAAATTACTTCAATTGTAACAAATGTAGTTTAACACTAATGGAAATTTCAATGTTTGTTGGGTATTAAATGAAGAAATATAAAATAAAAGGTATACATTTTACAATAATAATTTTTGCTCGCGATTATTTGATAATAAAGAAATTATTTGAAAAATATTTCCCATACAAACTATATTCTTTGCCATAAACTGCTTGTTAACATTTTTTCGAGTTAATTGTCATTCTTAGTGAGACTAATATTGATGCTTATTAAATACTGAATAAACAACTGACTATCAACACAAACTTGTATAAAAAACTAATTAAATAAGCAAGGATGATCGCATAACGAGAGGTTATAAATTTGATGCGTGACAACTATTTTCTTCATAGTAAAAGCAGTTTCTAAATCGATTTTTCTGTTAAAATCATCATGAGCAGAATATTTTTATTAAGTACGTTGTTATTTATGAATATTCTTTCATCTTAAGAAACAGAAATTTTACACAAAATAGAACTGCCAGCTAACCGTAAAAACTTATCGCACATGAAAATGACGTACAATACATTTATTAGGAACGTGTAGTTTCAGAATCGATTTCGGCCCATCATTCTCACTTGTATTATTTTTTCAATAAAATTTAAATTGGAAATTTCACTTGACAGTCTATTGAGCTTCCTTCTCGTCACGACGAAAATGGTCATTCACAATAACAAAGTAATAAAATAAACGCAAACAGCGTCTTTCGGTACAATCAGCTAAATTCTCTGTCAAATATAATAGGTATATTTTGAAAATAGAAACTTCTGTGTTCAGTATCTTCACACTGACAGATAATCAGTTTATGACAGACATCACATTTGTCATTATGTTTGGAATAATCACGGGATTGTTTCATTCTTAATATAGCCGTAAGCTAAGGGCTGCGAGCTTGCGCTCGCACTACATCTTGTATGCTTGAAATGATGTAATCAAGCAGCCAATTTGTAGCGCGAGGGCAAGTTAGCAGTTCGTAGCTTATATTCTTGAATATTTATAATAATTATTGATTTTTCAGAGGAATTCATAAAAAGATTCTTACTATAAATTTACTTCTGAAAGAAATCGTATTCAAGTTCGACGTGAAAAAGTAAGTAAATAGTAGAAAATGGTGGTGCGATTAATAAGGAATCTTGTGTTCATCAAAACAAATATCTATCCTTCTCATGTACTTTTTTGTTTCACTAATTCTTTCATCTAAATCTTTCATTTCAATCTTTCAAATTTCGGGTTTTAATTACCAGGGTTTCTTTTCTCACTTATTTCTTATCTACAAATTTGTATGTACATGCATGTTACTTTTGTACATACATTTTATGGTGTTAATTCATCTTAATATTTCCTTCTTTATCAAATACTTACTTATTTATTATTACTTAAATAACACTTTCTTTGCAGTTGCGTTTTTGTAATACATTTTATCATGTAAACGTTTTCCGCATATATTTGTAATGCAATTGCTTCGACTTAAATTCAAATCACTAATACACCATTATGTACCACTAACCTCATTTTTTCCATATACGAGCACATTTATTCTTCAATACCTTCATAAAAACGCTATTTCTAAAGCCAGCCATAATATCTATTAGGACACAGAATATAGTTTAATCTATGTACTAGGGTTGTTTGATGTCAGTGACTTTCAAATGGAAAAAAACTTATTTCAGGCGAAATTTTATATTTTAACATAATCTCTTCAACTTGACTCTTGTCTAACAAGCGATTCTTTCATGTTTGGAACGAGAAAAATAGCAGAGAGCCTAATCTAAGGAATGTGGGGTAAGGTAGCATTTTGTAGCGCAATTCCATTAATTTGTAGTGCGTTATAGTGATGAAGGGGAACTTTTTTCTTTGTTAAATGTGATTGTTTCTCCTTCAATTTAGCAACTTATTCGTCAATCAAAATCCACTATTTTGATTGTACTTTTGTTTCCGGTGTATAGTAATGAATCCATGTCTCATTGCTGAGAAATCGTTACGCGATCTCATTTTTAGTCCACTGTTCGCATGTGTGGCTCTCATCTTGCCGATAGCCTTTTCATACTTAAATGCAATATATGAAAAATATGTTCAGTCGAAATGTTCACAATGTTTGTTATCTCGCGAATCTTGATTCGACAGTCTTCCAATACAATTTTGTCCACATTGTTGATAATTTCTTCACTAGTGATCTAAATCGGACATCCTGAGCTCTTTGTATTTCTTTTGCTAGATTGATCACAACAACATTCACTAAATCACTTATTAACCATTTAATGAGATAGAGCACAGTCCTCAAAAATTGTTTTCTTCATTTTGCATAAAAATGAATGCTTACTGAATGCAGTTTTCCAGAAAGAAGTTATTTTCTTTGTAACAGTGAGACTCCTCCGTGGTTCATTTTACACTGGTATGATGGTATTTTGCATTATTTATTTAATGTTTAATTTAAATCTAATGTGAATAGTGAACCATATGTTGTAAAATCGCTGACTTAGCCTACATATTCTTTGTTTCACATAATTTTACGTCTTTCAATTCCTCGAAAATAAATCGCCTAAATAAATAACTCGTAATAAAACCTAAATAAATAACTCGTAATAAAACATTGGTATTCATTTATTTCCTTTTATACTTTATACATCATTTTGCATTCGTTCTTTTAAACAGTCATCACGCCATCTGAGCTTAATTAAAATATTCATGTTACCAGATGCAATTACATTTAATTTAGTTGTAATAATATAAGTTCACTTGAACACGTAGCGACATATGCACAGATTTAACACTCGATGTACAGGTTTAACAGCAATGGGGGGATATAAAGGATCTTTGCTTCTGGTTTTGTCAAAGTAATTGCAAACTAATTGATCAACTTTTGCTTTGCTTTCGTCATTTGATGATTTCACTTCTTCAATTACTCGTTCATTTTGTTTATACACTGAAGATACTTCCTGTAATACTTTTCTTACTACTCTACTGAGCTTAAAAGTTGTAAGTTGTAAGTATGATTTTTTCGTTCATTTTTTCTATTTGTATATTTCTTCATTTTCCTTGCTAAATATTCTGTAGCTTTTGTAATATTTTGATCATATTTTCTTTTATCTAATAGCATTACAACAGTTCGAGTTTAGTCTCGACATGATATCTACCACATGGTGAATTATTGTCTTTAGCACTGTAGATCCAAGATTAAGCAATTCATTGTTACTTATATAACTGATGATGGCTAGTTTTCTATTTTTTAGGGCAATTTAAATGTGAAATGATAAAAATAAAAGAACCATAAAGGACAATGGGATTGGACAATTTCATATAAACGATGAAGCTGTTTCTTAGCATCGTTTAGCAAATTAGGACACGAGTGTAGGTAACTTTGAAATAAACATTGTTTATCACACGTAAAGTTCGCAAAATATTTCTTAAATTGTGTAATAGTTACGGATATGCTTGCTCCCTTTTACTCTCTGCATACAAATTTAACCTCGTCCCCTTGAAACTGAGCTGGTAAACATTCTGGAACAGGGCTGGTGTAACATTAACGTAAGAAATGTTAAATGTAACATTAATGTAAGATTTGTTTAACCGCTTGAGTGCTGACGAGCACCATCGCGCTCGTGCGCGTACTTACTAAATTTGCCACGAGCGCGATGGCGCTTGCGAAATCAGTTGCTGTTTAGCGCGCGGTAGGAGAGGTCGCTCGCACGCATCGCTAATTTTTTATCTTTCTACATGTTACATAAAGTTCAAATTATAATATTATTAGTAATTACAATATAAAATGGATCCAGGAAAAGAAAAATTTTAACCAGTAATTTCGGAATACGAAAATAATTCGAGTGAAAATGATCGTTTTTCAAGTTGTGGAGAAAGTGATAGTGGGAGTCATTGTAGTGCACTCACAATTTGGCTTAATGTAAATTTTGAGTGATAGTTATAATAGTGACGATAACAATTATTTTGCTGATACGGCGGATGCACCGGACTGCGAAAATACGATGTGAACTTTATTTCAGTTTTTGTTATAATTTTTTTTCACAATATATATTTCCGTAATTTTTTTTGTATTTTATTATCCTTGTACAAGTTTTTATTAAGAAAATACCGAAAAAATTATTAAAATTGGATAATTTTTGGAAGAGATAGTTTTTTTTCGAGACAAGGGTAAATGACATCAAAAACAAAAGATTTCTTTGTCATTTTTAAGTACATATGAGTAAAAACCATGGCACTAAAATGGTTATATGCCGTTAACTTCATAATTTTGAAACAATTATGGATGTCAATTTACAAATCTTGACTGCCACAATCGGTAATAGTTGAAGTTAATAAGATTAACTTCAGTAGTGCATTCTCTGACACAGCCTTTTTTTATAACAATTAGTACAATATTTGAATCCGATATAATATTAGGCAATTGTATTCTTTTATTTATTTAATCTTGAAGTAATAAAACCACACACAAGGCCATTGTTCACAACAGTTTGATTTTTGTGAAATGTTGAATATATTTGGCGTTAAATTTTGTAGAAATTCATTAAAGATAGTAGAAATAATACTATATCACGTAGTTTCCTTTAATTGTGTCTTGTGAAATTATTAAATGCTTTATTGACTTTCAAGTGGGACTTATTTTTTCATTATTGCTCCTATGCCCATAGAAGATGGTATGACGTCATATCTAAATTGAAAAGGTAACACCATGATAACACAGCTAGTCGTTATCACTATATTAATTTATTAACTTAGCCTAAGGTACTTGGAGTTGTGTTAAATGCTCTCCTGACAATTCACTACTTGAGAGATATATAATTAGTATAGAAGGAAAGTTTGATGTTTCATTAGCTTCATTACGTTTTGAATAATTGAACTACCATCATGTTTGAGCCGCTGTTGATTGATCGAAAATGGAGCATCGTGCTTTCATAAAGTTCTTTGTGAAGAAAGGGAAAACGGTGCAAGAAATTTTTGAAGAAATGTCCGAAATTTACGAGGAATCTGCATCATCGCTTGCTATGGTCAAATGTTGCGGTATTCAAACAGACTTGACTTTGATTTAATGTAAAAAATTCTTTGTATATTACATAAATATAATTAGTAGGTGTAAATAAATAGTTTTATTTAGTAAATGTGGAAAAGTGCAGTGTACACATATATTAATAATATCTCCTCGTTTGCAAAACAATTTTGAAATAGTTCGCATAAATTCGTTACTTAAAGCTTGAAAACGTCTTATTAATAATTGATAGAGATGTTTTAATTGTATTTATGTAAATGTCTAAATATTATAATTATTTTTTGCGCAATTCTGATATTAACCTACATTGCTCAATTCAAATACTTATTGCATTTCTAAATATTGTATTACGTAAAATATTACTTTTATGATGCTAATGTTCATTTGAAAAGTTTTTGGTCTAATTCCTGTAAGATTATTTATCTTTTGATTAGCAGAGTTCATTTCTGTGAAAATCAAAAAATAAATCTATTCTTAATACACAAAGTAGAACTATAAACATTGAAACGTCTAACAAATAATAACGAGAAAAAGTTACATGTAGATATAATAGCGTAATGGGTGGGAAAGTTTCGGGAGTTGCCCCCAGAATAGACAATAAATTGGACCGAAATATTACCTTACATCCACTGCGCTTGCATTTAATAGTCACGGGACTATTACAGAAATTACTTTCATCTGTTTATTTTTTGGTCAATGCATCATGTTGCATGAATTCTTTCACCATGGCAAAATAACGGCCTTGTATGGTTGAAAAAGGATTGGCCGGCTTCTCGAACAGCGTTGGTCGAGACATTTGGCGATTACAAAAGTCGTAAAGGATAATTATTCATCGATTTTGAAGACTTTAAATGAAATTAAAAATTACAGGTTTAACGGTGAAGATGTCGTTAAAAGTGTCGGCATTAAAAAGTCATGCTCAACTTAGAATTCCGAATGGCCATGGTAGTAGGTAAACAAATCTTATCCATGCTCCAATCTTTAGATGCTTTACAAGCGTGAAGTGCAGGGTTGAAAGACGCCGTAACACTTATAAAGTGCGCCCAAAATAAAATAATTAAACTGAAAAGAGATGAAATGTATAATCAAATTTTGGAAGAAGCTAAGTCTATGACAAGCGGCGATTCCGAAAATAGGACCCAGACCCAGACGAAGCAAATCAAAAAATCAAATCGGATGGATGATTACTTGATGTATGGCCCTACCTTTTCCTCTACGAGACAAAATATGGAAGACGAGAATGCTCAGCCATTTAAATCGGAGTATTTTGAAACGTTAGACATACTAATAATGCTGAATTACATAGAACATTTTCGTACAATGATGACCTACTAAATTCATTAGCTAATCTCGATGAGTTGTATGTAGACAAAATGGTACCTCTGAAAAATTTAGGTAAGTGTAAGAAAATTAAAGAAAACTATATTTCTGCTGCATGTATTAGTGTCATTTTATGTCACATTCACAATATCAACTGATTTTCAACAATTCCATCAAGGGAAGAGGCTACTGTGGTAAAAGCTTATTTGAATCACCGCGAGGATAAAATGGAAAACACATTGCGCGTTTTATACAAGTAGCGAGAGGCTTGCAAAGATACATATAAACTGTATGCATCTGTGGTGACGATAGGATGTAGCAATGCTGTGTGCGAATGTACATTTTCAACTTTGACTGCAATCATTAGGTCTCAGAGGCTATCAATGAATCACGAAAGAGCATGATATTTCTGGTCTTTGAAAAGAAAAGAACCAAGTCAGTTTATCTGAATGACGTCCTTCATATTTTTCATGATATGGCGAATCGAAGAATTCAGCTGTTTTAAGGAAGGACTTTTTATTATTATATTAAATAAGTTTGAATATTACAAAAGTTTGAATATATAGATCGGAGTAAATTACTTTTTTATTTGTATCTATATATAACCCTCGATAATTAAGTTTTAACTGATTCACACATGTTCACAAATCAAAAAAGACAAAAATCAATTAACCAGATCAGACCAAGTAACAGTCCCTTTTTGAATAATCAAATAATGACATAACAGGAACACTATACAAAGAAGCTATCGGCCTTAACTTTGCCCCACCACGATTGGCCCTTATAACACTTTTCATTTTTCTGGGCGACCAAGAACACGTTTTAGACTCCATCTGTAAATAAGATTTGATTTACTGGTAACCAAGGTCGTAGCAACTAATCTGGGTGGTATAATACGTCTCGCCCCCCCCAGTCACCCACTTAATGTTGTACTTAATAAAAATAAATATATACTATCCGCTGAAACAAAATCATGTAAAAGCAGATTGTAAAATTACTTTGAAAATACCTAGTTTCATTAAAAAATAATCTTCAAAACAACAATATACTCACAATAAAGTACTTACAGTTCAATTTCCGAAGGTAAAATATTATATCCGCGATCGCTAAAACACACATCGAGCTCCCGTACCTATGTTTTGAAATAGACTGCCGAGAACGGTTGCTATGACAACTAACTTAACGAACCTTACGCGTGCAACAAGATCAGGTAGCTTTCAGCCGTTTCATTCTTTTAAAATTTGAATGTACTAAATTAGCCACAGTACGGCAATACCCTCCGTTCCCCGATATTTAATTACGTTCCTTAAGATCACTTACATTTCATCACAAACGAGAATTTAATTATGTTACCATCACAAATTGAAATATCATCACAAGAAACAAATATTTTGACCTCAGACAACATAAATAGTTCCGCTATGCAAACTATTCAGATATGGGATATAAATAATCCTGAATAAACCATAAATCCACTTCAAGCTATTTGCAATACGTCAGATGCAATGCGAAACATTTTAATTTGAGACAATATAAGTACTTCAGACATGCATTTCAGTCCTATAGAAATTACACCTCATGTTGAAATCACACATTATGATGGATCAAATTCGGTGATAGCGGATGATAGCGATACAGAAAAAAGATTTGCACCTTATTCTGCTTCAAACTCAGATTCGGTTATTATAATAAACAAGAGTAAAAAACGAAAAAAAAACGTTTAGAAGTTGATGAAAACGAATGGCTTATTGAAATGAATAAACGAAAGAGTAGTAGCAAAACATTTTTTGGGACAGAGAAAACACAAGACTGTTACTACAATAAACTTAAAGAAGTATTTTCCATTAAAGATTTTCCTCTAAAATTAGGAAGTGCAGTATTTTAAAATGTGAAACAATGTCGCAAATATAACAATGTCGCAGACCTTGGGGTAACATGTCACTTGGACATGGAGTTTTTTTGTAAATAAACAATTAAGTAAACAAGTTACAAAAATCATGAAAATATACGATTTTATATAAAGAAAAAAACAAAAATATTATTATTCAAGTGCTTATTGGTGGTAATAAAATGATGGTAATAGATAAACATAGGAGACAGGGTAAAATTAGCATTAACAGAACATTTCGGAAAATCACAAACATCACTTTATTTATAATTGTTTTCCTGAAGTTTAAATTACACTTCATAGCAACTTTTTTTTTCAAACATTTCATTGGATAATCTGTTGGATTTAGAACTTCAGAAATGAAAACATACTTTTGACAGGTACAAATGATGGAACGGGTTTTATTAAGAATGTATTTTTTATCATGGGATATCGATGATATGTAAATCACGCGACTCGCAAACAATTATAATTTTGATTGAAACTTATAATTATGAGCAAAATTTATAATTTTTAATCAAAATTATAATTGTGTGTGATAATCAAAATACACAATTATATAATTTATCATGGTATGGATATCGTTGATATGTAAATCGTGCGACTCTGTTTCATTGCATTGTGGATGAAGAAGTGAGAAAAAATATTTTTAATCGATTTTGGAGTCTTACTAGAGGTGAAAAAAACCGTTATTAACGAATGGTTAAAAACTATTCTGATTGTCTAACCACGAAATCAAAATACCGAAGGGACAACAAAGAGAGGTAAAACCTTTGTTTATCATCTAATAGTAAATGATGAAAGAGTCAAAATATGTCGAAGCCTGTTTTTGAACACCTTAGATTTAGGAAGATGGACGGTACAGAATTGGAAGCAGGGAAGTTTTTCATGCGGTCTCTAGAGACTGAGACGTCCACTGCAATCATTTGAATTTGTTTTGGAACAGAATCAATCACTAATTCAATTTTGGAGGACACTCATTAATTCTCTTCCTTAACGGAATCGCATTATTGTAGAGTGACATCACAGAAGTTATACTTTTTGCCAGAATGTAATTCTATAGAAAACCTCTACTGATTGTACGTTAATCATTGATGCAAAGAGCGAAATATAAAAGATCCTTCTATAAGTTTGTTTTTGAATCTATTTGAAAGCAAAAATTTTGCTCTATTTAAACCGAAAAAAGATGAATGCAAAAAGTGCCCCTGTTATAAATAGAAACAAAGAAGAAGAATAAAGAAAAGCAAAAAAGGAGGGAAAAAAGATGCAGATAAAAAGCAAGAAAGTTACATTTTCACAGTGGACTTACAGGCAGTACTAATGGCATTCAAATTGACTGTTAGTGTCTATATTATAAAACAAAGCTGCAAGTTCACAACCTTTGTTTATTTAATATAAAAAATAAATATGGCTTCTGTTTTATATAGAACGGGATAGAAGGTGAACTTAATGCTGAAGAATTTGTTCCGTTTGGGTTGACTGTTTAGAAAACAAAATAATACCTGAAGTTAATGCTAAAGATGAAAATACAAATTTATAGTGACAGTTGATCATATCAAAATAGGAATTGTATTTTATCCAACACTCTTTTGAATATTGTCAGGAGGCACAAGTTATTGTTTCTTTTTATTTTTATAATATTGCTCTTAATAGTAATTGTAATATATTTAGAGGAAAATCAATTAATGGCTGTCATTAAACATTATAAAACGTTAAACTACTTTCGAATACAAGCAATTACGAGTGTAATAATGTTTGATAATTATTACATATTAGTTATAAAAAAGAATCTATTTTAGATATAAACCTGTTTCATACTAAAGAAGACTGATTCTGTAATTTTTGATAAGTAATCAATATAAATTTTAATATTGAGTGAATTGGTTTGATTACAACAATTAATTAACTAATTTAGAATCCATAATCAATTTCAATCTAAAAGCTGCTAAGTCCTCAACCAAATTAAAACTTCACCACGAATAGCTGCCAAGTAATCGTTTTCCTGAATTTTCTGCTATAAGAATCAATGAGATTTTCAGAATTTTGAAAGCCAAATGAATAAAGATATTATTCAGTTGTTTCTTCGTCCTGGAAAATTTGCTAAAATGGACTTAGAACGTTAACGAATTAGATATGTTAAAAATAAAATCATCATAAATTAACATATGAGAAATGAAGACTCCTTTTAAACCATGCTAAATAAGCTATTAAAAAAAGAATAAATTAATCATAAATTGATAAATAAATGATCAAATTATGACAATTTACTTTTGACAGACATTACGTACAAATCAGTTAATTGCATTAGTGAGCGCCATTTTTGTTTTCGCACATGCGTATATTTTTTGTCTTGTATCTTGTTCGCCTATCTCTTTCGGTTGCTAGCTAAGTACCTATTTTTCATTCTTGTATACGAGAAGTTTGCAAAAACTTTGCACGAAGGACGTTACGACCTTCATGTTTTACTCTCATCATTTCACTTCAAATACACTTATGAATTAATTAAAACATATGTGAATTTCTTTTGAGACGGCATCCTGCTTATGCCTTCTTAGCCTATAGATTAATAACTAATCCACAGAAAAAAATTAAATGTTATGCCAGGCATGAGCCACTAATTGCATAGGATTGAATATGATCACGTGAACATAGAATGCAACAAGAAGTAGGTACTTAGTGGGAAGTTCTTTTTAGAATTGCTTAGGTTTTAAAATCTGTAATGAGTCGTTTTCAAACGGTGATTTTCAAACAATCAGATGGAATGCCACTCTAAATGACTGACGTTTGTCATGTAGCAATGGATAATAATATTGACCATGTATGGACTGTGTAATAAACATAAATGTCGCTTTAAAACGACGGAAATAAGAACTTATGGTTATATACATATTTATCAATATTAGACGTAGGCCTTTACGCTAATCATGATAAACGTTAACGCCTGTTAATATTGACGACAGTTAATTGTTGACAAAAACTGTTACTATTAACTGATAACATGTTTAGGCGTGCACCATAGGTAATATAACACCGCTCGGAAAATGGCGGCGAGGCAGGGCATTGTTCACAATTTTTTAAGTGTTAGGGACTCAGGCATCCCTAAAATGTTTATATTAACACAATAAATTAACCCTGATTAATTATATGAAGCTTGAGTCATTGAATATGTAAATATTTAAAATATCTTTAGGCGGATCGTTATAGAACTCGTTCGATACATTTTCAATATTTCTCGTAATATTAAATCGTATAAATTAAATTAAAATATTTTAAGCAATATGTATTGTGAATAGTATAACTAACTTCACGCAACTAGAATATAAGAATAATTAGTAAATTTATTACCTTGAAAGCTAATGTAATATATCATTAGTTCTCCAACAAATCTGACGTAAAATAATTACAAATGTCGCTTTGTTTACTCCTTTGTGACATTTTAAATAAATTTAGAAAATTTCTTGGCAAAAGCGTAACTTTAAATAATGAAACTACGTAAACGCGGAGACCCACAAATAAAAAAATATCCATTAAATAAATGTTGATTATTAACACTAAAAGTTAATATCTTTCCAACTTTTAAAAAAAAATTTTAAAAGTTAATTTGAAATAAATATTCTCGTATATATATATATCTATTAAAAATAACTAGTAATCAATTATTTGCACTAAAAGATCACAATTAATTTCTCACTATTATTAATATTATATGTACAATGTCAACCAAAAAATACTTACTAAATAAATGTTGATTATTAACACTAGAAAGTTCAGTATATTTCTTCCTACTTTCAACGAAAAACTGGCCACTAGCCCATTAATGTATATACTGTCGATTCGATTTATCCAATTGACCAATGCTAACATATAGCAGTTAGCATTTAATGTTGATCAACGTTAATGCATTAACGAAACAATGTTTCAATGTGCGTTAATATAAACAAGCGTTGACTTCGTCGATTCATTAACTGCAAGTGTTGATCAACTGTAACACATATTTCCTTAACAGCGTTCATTGTTGACCCACGTTAACGTTGAGCGTTAATTGCTTTTTCATACAGCTCTAGTCAATATCAGTACAGCACAATGATAAACCCTTATTTCTGTTGTTTTAAAATAACCTCTATGTTTATTCTGCGGTCATTATTACCATCAATTGATTTTATTGATAGAAAATTTTACGTCACTGAATGTAAAGAGGTTAAATGACATTTGATTTTTGAAAACTGATACATTTTATTCATTTTATGACTTATTAAAATGCTTTTGTAGGTAGTAGATAAGTAGGTTTTGTTTCGCCTTACCGATTTTGTCTGAAACATTTGAAAGTAAAACTTTGTGTATCACGAAATGCCAAGTGGTGATGAACGACGCAATGAAAGTTGCGACGCTAAGGAGAAAAAGAAAGAATAGGAAAATTATATAGTATATCCGCCTAAGAAGTAGGGGCGTATAGGTATTATATGTAAATACGGCTGTCTGTTACATGTGTCGCCATTTCATTTTTTTCCGAGGGATGTTAACGGTAGCACAATAACACCGACGCTCAGTTTCATCATCATTTATTTTCTTAATATATGATAAACGAACCCAAAATTTTGTAATTTTACAATAAACGAAGTGAAGAATGCAATTCAATACAAAGTATAAAATTACGTTTCATGTTATCAAAAATAAAAATGTCGACTTAAAAATTTATAACTAGAGCCATATTCACCGCGTAATACCATAAACTTGTTTAACCCTAAAAGTTTTATGTTATTTTCTTCTTCGCAGCGGTTTTTCATTAGTCGATTAGACTAACGGATTATTATACCCTTTTAAAATATTATTAAAATTGTAAAAATGTTATTAATTGAGAGGAATATAAATGAAAAAAACAATATTATTTTTATTATTTTAATGAAAATGATAAAAATCAGACTTATTCCACTTTTACTCAGATCTCAATGAATGGTTTTATAAAAAAGTAACAACTAAAATTGAGTTGAACCTCTTTCTGTACCAGTTTTGCAACATCTTTAGAATCTCCTAGCTTTTGATTTTCGGTGCCAGACGCCAGACATTTATAAAAAAAATTGAGACTAACTGCGTATATGAGACTTACATATATTTTTTCTGTTCAATGGCTTTTTAGCATAGCACTTAGGACGTTTCGGAATAGAGACAATATTTATTGCTCCAAGTCTATTTATCCCAGTCTTTTGAGTTCATCAAGAGTATTTATTTTTACCACAGATAACTCTTTGAATAAATATAATTATACTCGAGCTTTCTAATTGTTGATAGTTGTTTTTTTTCTGGAATGCAGATATAATGGTTGCTAATAATGAATATAGAATTAATGGTGCTCCAATGTCGGCAAATTTATTTAAAGGCGACCTGCCTCATCGATTTCGCGGTCTTTTTCCACACCCAAGTGGTCCTCATTCTCATTGCAATCAGATTCCTCTGCGTTGTAATCTTGCGCTCTTCTTTTTTAACCACCTCTCTATCACATCATCCGTACACGGTTTAATATTGCACAACTGTTCTGAATCCACCTTTAACCTCAAAACCGATAAAATGACGAAAATTTCTCAAATTGAAGCCAAAACCAAAATACAATGCTTAAAGAAAATATTACATTAATCAGGGGCATTTAATTAGTCGGTTAGGCATTTCATTAGTCGACATGTACTTCTTATATCAAGAATGGTGGTACTTACCCCGTGTAACAATTGTCTGCTCTAAACTTCTTGCCGGTGATTGAGTTGATATTAAAGATCGAGGCAATTTGCTCAGTAATTAAAAAGAGAAAGCAAAACATGTTCGTCGCGTTAGTCGAAACGACTAACAGTATCTACTGTTAGTCGTTCTAGGGTTAAATTTGTAACTTGCGATAATATGACATTATATTTGTATTTTCTTAATTATTGAATGAGATATGTAATTAAAATGTTTTTATTTTTGTACTATTTGGGAGTAACTTTGTCAAAAGTTTCATGTAAATAAGAGTGAAATACAAGATCAAAAAATAATTTTCAATATATTTTTGGGTCCAGTAGTGTTGAAGTAATAATTTTTTGACTGCTATCATAGATCATATAAATATAATAAATATAATTTTTTATATTTAAAATCCACTTATCCATTCATAGCGATGAGATATTTTTAACGATGTTTCACTCCCATTGCCCGTGAAAGTAACACGCCATTTTAATTTCCAAAACATGGAACGGAAGGTATTGCCAGTAAGTCTTTCACTATAAATTGTTTGTTCTAATATAACTCTTCATTCATTTGTAATCAGACATTTTAAGGTACACTATGCCATTTGGCTCACTAGGTAAGCTACAAAACATACATATGTCCTGTATAGTTAGTACATACTAAATGCCACAACACTGTTCAAAAAATATTTTATGATGTTGCTATAGAAAGAGCAATAAAGAATAAAATCTAGCTTTGCGACTGATGCTTTCAGTTGCGATTTTTATACTTTTAATTAAATTATGACGGGTTCAAAAAATCTATTTATTTATAAACTAACCAACTCCGTTTATTCTGTTAAAGTCATACCATTGTTCATTATGTTCCCAAATTGTACATTTCTATAAGATTTTTAAATAATTTCATCAACTATTGCTCATATAACATTTAATAGTGAAATAGATTATTTTTCCTTGATTTAATTTCTTTTGTCGAAAGTTAAAAAAATCATAACTTTTGTTGTTTCAAATACTGTATGTGCATTAAATATTTATTACGGGTAAGTAACGGAATAAGTTGTGATCCATGAGTTTCATTCATGGATACATTTTTTAAATATGCCTTAGTCTTTTGTTTAACTTATGAAGCAAGGGAATATACTGACATAGTACTCAACGGTTGTGAACTAATGTAACGTAATGATTTGCATCTAGTATGTCAACATTTAAAAGTCTCTTGGAGTTGGTAGGGTAGCTGACTATTCCTAAATGTGCTTTTTTTAGTAAGATGCCTAAACCATATTTTAATTTTGAACAAGTAGTGAAAAAATTACAAAATTTTGTTAAAATATGAACGAGTTACAAGCACAGGTTATGAGCTTCCAAATTTAATGGTAGGAATAGAGATAGAGTGATAATATCTCCTTGTCTCATTTACACTTGTAGAATGTAATGAGCATTATTAAAAATAAAATCATATATAAACTTTCATATATTATTAAAAAAAAATTCACATCAGCATGTACCACCATGTATCTTGAAATTGTTATGTATGAAAGAATGAAAACAATAGTCAGCTACCTTGTTATACTTGGGGTATTGCTAAAAAAATATGCCTTGAAGTTTGTGAATTTTTGAGAATCTTATAAAATTTTTTATTGACAAAGCAAAGTGTCATCACAAGACATATATTAGTAAGAGAGAAAATCAAATTTAACAAAATAAAAGAATTGTTTTATTATTATATATATATATTTTATTTTACGTAAAGATATATCATGTAATAAGGTACCTATTACATCGATAATCTATAATTAAATTTTTATTACATCGATTCATTTTATGGAGGTACAAAAAGTCGGGAAATATTAAGCCTAAATGGGCTTCACAAGACTGGAAAATGACTTACAAATATATGTTTTCAAAGAAATTTCTAGCTATCATTAATACATTTATAATATATAATGTATATATAATTATATGTATACATATATAATATATATTCAATTTTATAAATAATCTTTAACGTGGCACAATTACAACATAGTTATTAAAAAAATCAATTAAAAACATGAAAAATCACTTAATGAGAAATATAATGTAGAATTTTAGAAGGTAAGGGTATATCTAATGTTCACAAATAGTTTATATTTTTAAGTACTATTTACATACATTTAACATGCCTAATATATTTTTATAAATAATTAAAATATTCTGAATTCTTGTATCAGTTACACTAGGTTTAGGCCATTTCATGGCGAAGACACGGAGAGTAAAATAATTTTTTATTATCATTTAATATTAAACATTTTAATAAAGCTTACAATATAATAAACATCAAACACATTAAAATTGAATGTGAATATAAATTAACTTGTGACATTAATGAGTATTATGTTTTTATTTGCCCGTATTGTGTTTGATTGTTTGTGCTTTTTGGAATAGGGACAAAACATAATCATTTTCGCAATAATGATCATAATTTAATATGGTTTTTAAACATTATATAATGTATGTTATTTGGATATAAATTATGTAATTGGTACCATTTATATTTGTTGAAAAGGTTGGGTAACTTCCAAGTTCTGTTAAAGTGGATGCTACTTAGAATCTAAGTAAAATGTGACGACAAAAATTCTGCAGGAGACAGTGCAAAGTTGTTGATAGAAAGACAGTTTAATTTTTTTATTATTTAATGGCTTTTTCGAGCGGGGTGCTTTGAATAGCATTAATGTGTAAAGCAGTCATTTGCATTAATTGCCTGGGTATAATAACCAATCGTCTTTAACAGTTTGCCCAAAATAAGAATTTGTATGTTTATTTCCTTTTTATATATATTTTCTTGTTTTTGTTACTTTTTATGACTACAATTTATAGTATAAATAGTGACAGCTTAATAAAGCCATTCCTACATTGTATTAAGATTTCCATTGAAGGTCTCATGGACAGTAAAGATATAATAAGTTTACTGATATCTATGTATTATATTTAAATTGTTTTATTAATGTTAATTTATGGCTTTTATTTTTCTCACACTTTTAGTTTTAAATAATTGATAATCCACGTAATTATTATTAAAGAACAATGTTAAAAATTACAACGAACAGAAATTAAATTAATTAAATATATATTTGTGCATTTTCATATGTTAAAGCTATTTTATATATGTCAAAAAACAATAACATCTTTATAATTTTAAATCCTATGGTTTTTTCGAGAACGGTCTATGATCGTTAATTTCAAATTGTATTATTAAAAATGGATATTTAAAGATAATGAATCAGTTAACTGTTAAAGGATTGCTGCAGATTTATTCAATTCTATTGTAAATGTTGACAGTAGTTTTAATTTTCCAGAGATTTCTTTGAAATCATGAATATAGAAAAGGGTATCATCATGAAATTTTATCGAAAACTTGAATCAGAAGATTAGTGTTGTTAATGTTGTATTGAATAGTAGCTGATTACTGAAATACAAAGTTTTAATGTCAATTGAACTTGTATTTATTTGGATTCAATCACTGGTTTCATATGAAAGGGTTGTTGAACTGGCAATAACATAATAATTTTTTTTAGAGTTTGTACATTTCTAATTTAACATAGACAAAGAAGAGGAATAGTGTAAAATGTCAAAATAACGACATCTTTATTTTTCAAATCAGCCAATAAAATCGGAGACCAGAAGTCGAAGAATTTTTTCGAAAATGGAGGTAATTAAGATTCGATAAGTAAAATAATTGACAATAACTAAATAATTTGAAATTTTTCTAAACTATTAAGTATATTTAAAATATGTCCATAATATTTTTATACAATTAATTTCTTTCAGTTATTTTGTATGCATTTTGTTTGTGATGGAGCACCTTATTTCAGCTCTGGAAGATGATAACTTTGAAGTTAAGGATGCCTACCATATGAACTGCAGTTAATATTTAATACACCTTTTCTTTGGATGGGAAATAGATTTAAGTAAGAACCGTGCTGCTTTATAGCTACTTAAGAGCTGCAATAAAATAAAAAGAATCAATTAACGTTGCTCAATTTTTAACAAATAGGTATTGGATTTTATTTTTAACTAATTGATAAATTTTCAGAATTACTCTCGTATATTTTTCGAAACAATTTAAAGTTTAAGGAAACTACTGAGGCGTTTTTGCCATTTAAGATGAAAACTGAATTTAAAAAGGTAACCGCAAGAAAAATATCCTTTTTGTCTATATTTCGTCATAAGTTCTGTGACATCATTAGTACATATTGATGTCTTTGAAATATTACAATTAGGAACATTAATATATCCGTGTAAATATTATCTGTTCAACTCTGAATTTCCAAGATAAGTTAACCTTGAAAGTGTATTCAGCACACGGCATACCTCCCCGACTGGTGAATTTAACAAAACTGTCCATTTATTATCACAAATAAACACGTTTTCTTATAATAAACATTGAAAACAATTCCGCTTCATTCAATTTCTGACATGTATTATGTATCATCGGCGTGTAAGTTGTTATATTAAAGCAAACGATAAATTTTCCTTAACAATATACTGCATATTTTGGAACTCGGTTATTAAATCATTATTAGTTACACCCAATGCGTATGGATTATACAATGTTACAAATTCCACAGATACTTTGTTAATGTCTACCCTTCGGCTGGATGCAAATAATTTTTTTGTATTGCTTAGCAAATAAACTATCGTAAAATTGTTGAAACAAGTGAAATTACCACAGCCCTAATGCAAATGCGATTAAAAAAATATTTGAAAACTGTGCAATTTATATTGTATGAAGCTATTTCATGAGTCGATACTACCAGCACCAGTAACGGAAGAATATTCCCATGCGTAGTATATTCCATGTTATTGCTAATATGAGGTAGACAATATTTACAAGTTCCCAAGTTTCAGTTGGCAGATCGAAATATTACGACCGTTATATTTATTTCCAAGCCGATGATATCATAATTTTGTTAAATCTAAAATATTTAAAATATATTAATATTCTAAACGTTATGGTGTCTATCTAAAATAACTCCACTTACTATATTTCTCGTAATAGTATATATGAATATGTTATACGTACCATATAGATATAATATTAAATTTTATTTATTTACTTATTATCGTTTTAAGATATGCAGAGGTTTCTGGGATGAATCACTTGAGTGCTAGATTGAGAGCCGACACCTACAAGGACTCTGTAAGTGATACTCGTTGCTCGTCAAAATGTTTCATCACAATGTTCACATTTAATAACAGTGAATAATTAAAATATATATTTAACATATATAGGTCTTTATATTAAATCTTGACACATGTCATGTCTAAATTCGTTTCGTATAATCTAAACGTCCAAGACTAAACTATCTATCTATGAGACCTAGTACGACTAATTTGTTAATATTATACGTATGCAGAATAAAAATAATGTTATGAAAGAATCTAATGACGTCTGTTATGAATTTTGAGTATTTAAAGACATGTAGCTTCTAGAAAGGTATATGAGGATAAAATCACAACACAGAGTGTACACTGCAGCCCTCGAGCGAGAACTACATCGCTTCAGGCTTACGCAGTATCAATAGAAAACGCCACTAACCTATTTATACGGGGGTGCGGTGTGAAACGTGCAATGCGCATTGTCACATGCCCCGCGTGCCTACACATGCGTACATTTGTGCACATTTCACACACCACCCACCCAATCTATCTTACAATACATATTATTAAATTGTATTCTTCACATTCACGGTTTCGTACAACAAATATATTTAAGTAGTGCCTCACATTTATTTAATAATATACAAAATAATCATGATCTGCTACGTTACAATTAATACGATAACATCTACTTGTATACTATTTAATTTACAAGTCCGCAGTGAAGAGAAAGTTGGTAAGAACAATATTAATGAACTTAATTTTGGATCAAAAAAATTATTATTTTAATAAAAGTTGCATTAAATAGCCATTACTAAATCTCAATAAAATTTATAAGTTGTATCTACATCGTAAAACATTTACATCGATGCATGGAAAGATCCTCTTTATTTGAGTGTGAATGTGTCAAATTCAATTTGTTTATTCTTAAGTCATATTACTCTCTGTCAGAGTAAAAGATCTGTCGGGTTAGCAATTTCAAACTTTTGTAAGACCAGTATTTATATAATTATAAACTGAGTACGCCCTTGCATGATATTTAACACAGTTTAAATAGAAAATCTCAATTGAAATTTGTACATGAACGTATCTTTTTAAAGTTTTTAATCCCTTGTATATTATTTCCTTATACTAATTATTAGTTTCATTAGGTGGGTGGTTAAAAACATTTATTTTAACGAAATTTACTAGTATGCAGACTTTGAGATTTTAATAAAAATTAATCATTTCGATATCATACAGATATTATGTAATTAAATAACGATTATTAATTATGTGCTGATGTAAAATTTGTAATAAATATTTTTTCATTTCAATAGTCCATGTTACGACAGATCTTTTGAATTTATTTTTATCATAGTATATACACAGCGGAACTGAAAGAGGAAGTTTATAAGTTGCTCAGTAAAATGATTGTTTTTCTTTGTAATAATAAATACATATTTAACTAATTGAAAAATAACTGAAGGAGAGAAAACATACTATCATAATATTTTATCTTAAACAATTAATATGTACATCCAATAAATTAGTCTTAACAACAATAACGTGAGCAAATTAGTATCATTTCCTTTGGCAACGTAAAACGTTATGTGAAAAAGAAACATAAGTATATCATAATTTAATACTTAGTTGGTTTAATTTATTAGACTAGAATTATCGATCTTAAAGTTGACATAGTATTTTCGACACAACCATTAAATTTGAGATAACATTCGTATCGACGACCCTGAGCTGAGATTTTGTGCACTATTTTAGTGGTCTATCGGTCGTGTTATGATTAAGGTATAAGAAGACACTTTAGTATTTAACCATTTTGAAAATAATTGTAGGAACTTGAAATTAAATATTATAATTCCACATGAACGTTGAGCAATAAATATTTGTTGTTAACAAAATTTCAATCAAATATTCTTGAACAAATTGTAACTGTAAGGGCTCATTTTTACAATTAACGTACTATTCATTTTAGCAGCCACTTTTGACTAGCTTCTTTACGAAATAAAAGGAGCTACATTTGAACAAAGCAGTAACCATTATATACAATTGGGACATAGAAATGTAAATAATTATGGCAAGTTCACATTGTACGCTGGCTAGCGATAGTAGCAGCGCTCTATAAATATCACATTAATCAATTATGTACAACAACAGTTTGGCAACCTGAATTTAACTAATAGTATATTTTATTTAAATTCTTAAGACTTCAATTGTATCTTCAATTAGGCTGTCGTTGTGTTTTATTTAATATGTTCATATGAGGCTGGTATACAAAGCCTCCGATTTTCATATCTATACATACGTATGTATACATCTATATAATGAAGACGTAGGAAATTAATCGAAGACACAAAAAGATCACAGTATATATAACTAATTATTGAGGTACATACGATAATATTACATTTATTCCATAAATTATAAAAAAATATAATTTTCTGCTAATCGATTGTTTTATGCGAAGTCTAGAGGGGGGCGGGGAATATTTAAAATTGATAATCAGGAAATGTAATTTATTTCAGTAATAAATTTTCTAATTTATCTGAACTCGCTTGGAGATTTTTAAATAGATTAGTATAATTATTGCATTTGGATTTGGCACATAACGTCAATGTCGTATAATTAGGTACTTTCTCAATTTGAATAACTTTTCACGACTGAGATTTACTTTAGAACGAGTTAAGCTTTTTAAAAAACTCGAGCTTCGATAAAATCATGCAAAACTCGTGATGTAGTTTGGCTTTCAGAATGTTTCGCATCATACGTCTTGAGCAAATTAAGTTCGATATTAAACATACATAAATCATTTGACGATGATCGATAATATCGTGAGCATTATTTTCTTTCGTTTTATATTAACAAATTATTTGTATAAAATGTGTTCATAAGACTTATTCTAATAAACTCCGAAGAAAATTCAAGTTTTGAGCGCATCATCAAACTGTATAATAATGATAATAAATAGTAAAATTTAACAAGTATTACTATTATTACTCTTTGAAAAATTCACAACATTTTTGGGAAGGTTACAATTTAATTAAAGATATATTCATCATATTTACGTATAATACAGTTTACTCTGAACGACCTAGGGTAAGCAATATGTTAACAAATAAAACAAATCTTATAAAATTTATAAATTATAAATAATGCTATAACAAAAAAACATTGAAATTAACAACATAACAATACAACAGGTATCTGTGCAATTTTGAAATAAAAACAAAACAACTAGACAAATACGTAATTAAAGTCAGCGTCTTTAGGAAATACCACATGGGATATGGCTAAAGTGTGGCATTAAAAAACACTAAACCTTGATAGTATAAATCTGTATCCACATTAGTGAGGACTGATAACAAAACGGATTCAACAAGAAAGTCAAACTGTAACAGTTTGATAAAAACCTAATAAATTTGGCCAAAGCACAAGTCGTTACGTGGGCATGTTTAGTGTTAACCACAAAGCTCAAAGTTAACGTTGCATGGGTGGGCCTCAAATGATATGCGGTGGGCGAAGGTGTGTAGTCATTTAAACTCAATCAGGGGCACTTAACTTATTTGTCTGTTAGCAAAATATGAAATTTATTAAACGTCCATAGCGATGGGCTTTTTTTAAGATTGAGAATTTGAATAATTAAATTTAGTATGTCTTATAAAAGCAATTGTTTGGAATAATCTGATTCAACCCTATGTTGTATCATTTACTTAACGTATACATTAGGTAATGCACTACAATAACGGTTGCCGTAACTTTTGCGTTGAAAATTGGCATGCTGTATCGTATTGGCGTTATCCTTGCCTTTATTTTCCGTCAAAGTTCGGTGGCTTGAGAGAAAAGAATAGCGTCATGTAATTTTACGAGCAGAAAGAAAAGGATGGTGCTATTTCGTCGATGGTAACAGCTCTGTACTTGGTCTATGTGTGACAGGAGATATATTTTTATAGGCTTTTTTGTTTTGTTGTGTGTCTAGTAAGATTTATTCGTCGTGTCATTTTCGACAGCAGACGTCAATTGTTGAAATTTTGTTATTTAGATAGTCAAAAGTATTTTACGAAAGCACTATTTGGTAACGTAAATGGATCTCAGAGATTTCTCAATTCTCGAGTACGGATTTTACAAGCGTTTCTGTAAATGCAAAATACTTTTTATGGGATAAAGTATATAATGACCTTTGTATGTATTTAATTTTTATAATATAACTAAGAAAATTAGTTGTTATACCTTTCAGTTTGCTTAATTAATTATACTACTAAGACCAAATTTACTAAATTATCGAAAGAAATATTTAAATAACATGTAAAGTGAACCGTAACGTCAATTATTTTAGCTACCTTTGCACAAAATGAATTAAGGGGCAATTTTAAATTACGTAGCTGTCAAATGTTTCATTATGATACAACATAGAGATGTCTGTTTAAAGGCTAATAATTCCATGTTTACGTTATTCATTAAGTAACATGATACAACACAGGGTTGAATATTAATGAACTATTTTCATGAAAATGGAAATTTGTTACAGTCATAACCACATGTGTTGATTATTTATGACGCTACATTAAGCACATAAACGTCAATCGATTTAACTATTGCATACTCTTTAACCAGTTGACATACAATAATAACCAATTTCATTAAAATATGAAGACATACTAATATTTAGTGTAAAAGTGTCATTTTTGTAATTGATTAAATAGATTAGCAGTTATTTTGGCAAATAACTCCAAAATAACATATTTTCTTTACACGGTCGAAATATTGAGAGATGTAGAATATTAAATTATATTCCGTTTAATGGGACAAACTAATTTCTACATAATATTCGATTTCGACATTGTCTATGGTTAACAAGTATTTCAAAACTACAGGCGAGGAGCCAAACAAAAAAAAGTCTTCCATAACAACTATAAATTGCTACAATACAAATATTTACATTTTGAGAAACGATATTTATAACAACTACACTGTACAGACGATACTCATAACCAAGGTATCGTTTGCGTTATCTCGCTAATGCCAACTACTCATCTTAGGCAATTTATCAGGTAATTTTATTTAATGGACAGCTTTCTTTGTTATTCCAGCAGCTATAAGATATATTAAATTGTAATTACGTAGCCAAAATATCATATCTTTCCTTTTTGTAAGAATATATCGACGTATATATAATACTCCTTCTCAAATTGACTAACAATAGTTTGTGGCAATCATTTTTCAAATATGTACATGCTCTAAAAGTCTTCCATCTTTTACTATGCGGTACTATTTTTCTATTTTTATACAAAATAAGATATTTTACTAGCTGCTATTACGATTTCTATAGCCTTTCCGCCACCTATATAAATATGTATACATATAAATTTATTTAATACTCTCTTCTGTCGTCCCCTAAAGTAACGGGATGTCATTCTCGTGTCGTGTGAGTGTCATCGATTGTTTTGTGGATCGGGCGCGTCGTTCTGCGCCGGTGCGTGAGTATATGAATGGGGTGTCATGCTACTCGTGGTTCACTCTGTATCTGTTAGTGGTTCCGAATCGAAGTCGTCAGTGCTCGATCGGATTGTCTCGTCATATTATGGTTGTGTTGTTTTGGAATGGTATTCAGGTGAAGGTTGGGGTTTTTCATCGGACATTTTGTCCAGTGTTTTGTCCATTTTTGACCTCTTGGGATCGGTGTCGAGCGGCCGGTGCGATTTCATGTGTGCACTTCGACTTTTAACTTTGTTAAACACTCTGAAACACAATTGACAAACGAGTTAATCAGAGGATATTGGTCATGCCTTACGGGTAAATGTTTTGATTGAATAATCATGCTGCACTAATTTATATTTAAACCTAACTGTGCTTGATTATCATTAAGAATCAAAGTACTTTTATGATTTATAAGGTGAAAATAATTTTCTTTGCAGATATTATGAAATAACCGTTATTTTTGGCTTTATGTATGTTCTTTAATTCATTGGGCAATAATACTGGTTTGTTATTCTAAGAATAGAATAATCTAAGAAACACGTTCCTTTGATATTTTCATTTTTACTATGTGTTTTGTTATTTCGCTTCCACTGAGAGTCTACTATTTCAAACATAATCTCTTATAACTGAATCTAGACTGTCGTGCTCTTTTTTAGATGTTTATCAATAATTTATCCATCCATATACTATTATTACTTATTTTTACACAAACTACTACCAGATTTTTTATTAATTCAATCAATATCCTTCTATATAGCTTGTCTAGCAGATATACTATTGATTGAATTAATATAATCCGTTCACATAGCTTTTCTAGTATGCTGAAGGCACTTTAACTCGCATTCTTTGGGGCATATTTCATTTGAATAATTGATTGTTATAACTTTACATTCTAGCACACTTGAAAAATCCTTTTGTAACACTATCCATGCTATTTGCACTTTCATTCTCTTGTTTTTCCTATTTTCATTATTTATTGCATTCCCAACATTGGATTTTGTAGCTCTTTCTTTTGGTATCGTCTGGAAGATCGAAATTGTACTAGATGTTGAGTCTAGTCTATTTATGCTAAGTCTAGTCTATTATATACTAATGCTCAAAACGATGAACAAATAAAATGAAACTGAGCAGTAATATCAAATTGAAACAAGTACTTGACTTGGAGGCCAGTACTTCACCAGACGTTGAAAAGAAAATAAATAAAGGGCATTAAGAATATATAATGAATTATATGGTTATGAATTAATCTTGATGTAACAATGACAGTAATGACATGGCTAAGCAAGATTAAATATGTATGTTATCTTTACAGGTCATGCAGGAGTTGACTTTTTGTTTTATGTTAAATTTAGTATTTCAGGTTATTGGTTAAGTGACTCCCATTTCCTTGTGCTCTTCTAAATAGAAGTAAAATGACTGTCTGATCACATTGAACTACCAGTAAGTATTTGGAGTATAAATAAATGTTTATTAGTAAAAATAAAGATTCTATATGCAATTTAATACCAATACTTAAATTTAAAGTATACTTATGAGATAACTTACAATTTTATACAATAGTAAATTACAAACTATAAAATGAAGAATTAAATAATGTGCTTTGTGATACTTGTATATCTTTGAGTATTTACTGCCATCTTGCAGCCAAAAGATCAGTTATATTGCACTACACACTTCAAACGAAAGAAAAATGTACAGATAACGCAAAATGTAAAAAAAGGAAAATTGATTGTATAAATTTGTTCATTGTTAAGTTTATAAATACAAATAAATGTTATACATTAATCATTGATTACTTCTAAATAATAAAAAAATAGTTTAAGTTTAAAAGTAGAGAGCTCATTTTGAGCTAGCGGAGGTTTGTAGCAGTGAATATGTGTTGTCTCATCGACTTACTTGCCGCAGATCTTGCAGGGGAACTCGTCGCCATCAAAGGCGGGTGTAGGAGAGGGTGTACAGGATGAGCGACTGCGGCTTGTGCCCCATGAGCGTCCCCACGAACCCTGTGTCACATTTAATCGTATTGATATGGATAATTAAAAAGCGCTTCGCAAATGTAGTGAAGGCTTGATTCTTTATGCAAAGCAATATTCTTAGTGTTGCTTAGTCCTAGAGCTAAGTGGAAAGCTGTCTTCAAATTTCTTTTCATACATGTTGTTTTTATGTAGTAATATCTTTTTTTATATAGTAATATCTTCTTTTAAATGAAAAAAAATACAAATATTTTATTTTTGATATAGTTAAATTTTAATTATATGGACCGCCCAATTTTTGCTTCATTGCTTTTCATTTTTGAACTATTCAATATTACTTTTGATTGCATGATGGTATTAGGTTATATTATTGTACTAGTTTATAGCAGGAGTTAATGTCAGGCTTGTGGAAATTAATTTTTCATTAATAATAGTTAATGAGCAAAGACGAGGACTGAATATTCTTACTGACTTCGGTATGACTTCGGTACAGTTCACCACACTTCACAAAACTTTCTTTCTAGTAATTGTGATTACAATTAAAGTGCAACACATTTTTTCTCAGAAACCAGTTAAGTAATCATTTAATGCTAACACACCTGAGCTGAGCAGCGATCTCCACCTCTTTCCGGACTCCAGCTTCTTAAAAATAGGGATTTGTAATCCTTTGTCACCTTTTTCCAGAAGTAGTAAAATTGAACACATTGTTTCGAACTCTTCGTTCCAACCTGAAATGTTAAATTGGGCATTGTTCTACTTTAGGATTTTCGTGTCTATGTAGGAGGCTGGCATACTTTTATGTTTTAATATTGTGAAAATTTGGTTAAGAAACAGGCAAAAAGACGGCGTATCCGTTGCCTATGTAATGTTTTTCTTTCTTTGTTACAAAGCAACGCTCAGGCTTAATAGCGGGTTTTAGGACAAACTTTTAGCTTTTTTCCGTCTATCAATTTATGTGTTCATTGTAAATAAGCTGGTAAAATATCGAACAAATTATTATGTTATATACTAGTGTTACATAAAATATAAGACAATAATGATCATAAATGAGAGATAACTAATTGTAAGATTTAAATAGATCATCAAGGGATACTCAAGATCAGTTAAATCATTTCCTTTCATCATTCAAACATTTTCATACATAAATTATTACATATATATATGTTGAAAAAAAGATTTAAAAACGGTAATGGTGCCAATATCAAAATCCCAATCATCTGATAAAATCAAAAAATCAGTTAAACATAGAAAAATCTGTAATGACAACAGAATTGAAGGTGTACAATAGTCGTTTCTTGCATTTTAATTTCCATATCGGGACAAAAGTATACGTATGCACAAGGCCACCAAAACCATGTGCACACGATTTACATACTCTTGCATTACACATTTCGTAATGCAAGAGTATGTAAATTGTGTGTGTTTCAGGTAAAATTAAAACTGTGCCCAAATTAGTGGTGTTATTTATGACACTCGTATATTTAATAAATTTATTATGTAATTAGTAAATTTATATATGTTTTTAAAAGAAATAAAATATCGCAATTTTATACCAATATGTCTGTTTGTGTAAAGGCTAGAATTTTATATAAAAATATTTAAATATATCATTTTAGCTACGTAATTTGACACATTTTAACATGACCTAATAATATGGCACCTAAAATCTGCATTTTAATTTGGCATTTTTGTAGATTCTAGCATTTTTGTTAAACCTCTCCTACATGTAAAGTGGGGTTACTTTTTTTTATTCGCATACCCTATTGTGTAGGGTATTTTTGAATAGGTCTTTTAAAAATATTTCAGGGTATGTTATGAGTAGTTTTATGATATAGGAATCAATCGATGATATATAATATAATTAAGTGTTCATTTTTGTCAGAGTTACATGTCTCCATCCACCACCAGCAAAATTACTATTTTTGAATATGTGAAAAGTATTCACAATAGTAGTGTATATAAAGAAATTAAACGGAAAATTATCACATCTAAGTAGTCTCTACTAATTTACGAGTAATAGTCGACTAATTTATGACATCCAGTTGGGTAAAATGAAGTGTTCATTTTTGTCAGAGTTTTGTCTGAGGTCTGCATCCACTACCAGCTAAATTGCTGTTTTTGAATATGTGAAAGTATTCACAATGGTAGTGTATATACAGAAATAAAACGGAAAATTATCACATCTAAGTAACCTCTACTAATTTACGAGTAATAGTCGACTAACTTATGACATCTAGTTGGGTAAGTAAAGAGTTCATAGAAACTTGGAGTTTCTTAAACAAATGACTTAAATCAACTGCAAAAATCATTTTCTATTTTAAAATGTATATTTTTACAGGTCGTCCGAAAAGTATCGCATTAGGTTTTATAAGCAATTTGTTGTTGTTGGAGTAATTCTTTATGACGTATACGACCGTGGAAAAATATATGGATATTTTAATAAAAACTATCTCCACAATGATCACACTGCAATGATATTAATGGTTATCGGTAACATTACATATAATGGATTGATAATATTATATGAAATTTTCCTTGTGAAATTGGATTATATTATTACTTCTTTAGTTACCATCGTCCTAAATGGCATATTTTATAAATCTTAACTAAAACTTAAAAAAATAAAATACGGAACCCTACTGTGGGACACGCACTTGGCTGCTTTTTCAGTGTTCGAAATGAGATTTTATCTGGACATATAAATCAGTTTATAGTTATTTAAAAGGATAATAAAGTGAAATAAAAGCTGATAACAAATAAATCTAAAACAATTCGCCAAAAATATTTGTAATTTAATTAAAAAATAATTTCTTCTTATTGCAAAATAAATTTCTGTAGTAATATATGTAATTTTTGGATGTAAAATTAGAAAAAGATAATATACAAATTTAGGATTTACAAAACAAGAGGTAAATGTTTGATTAAATTGGTCTTTATTTGATTTTTATAACATTTTAGCCTGTTCTTCACTACCAGTAGTGAAAAAGAGAATAACCGGGAATTAATTTTTTTGTGATGCGACTGTCAATTATTTATGAGGATATGTTTTTTCTGCACCTTCTTGAATATATTTTATTTAAAATAACATCACTTTGCGTAGGAGGAGGCATTGTCAATATAAAAGGTTACAAAAAGCCCTTCAAATATCTTTTAATGTATGTTATTTCTGTTTACAAGCGCATCGTTAATAAATTGACATAAACTTTCCACATCTGTTTCGATGGGATGGTGTGAGGTAGCGGGGGAATTACTTTAGTAGTTAATTAATTACTTTAGTAGTCAGTCGGAGCAGCTCTTTTATCTTATACTTTTATTTTTCCTTTTTACTATTGTCTTTTACTTCTTCAGTGCTTAGTTGTCTGCGCGATATAAATAGGATAGTAAGTTTAAACACCTAAATAAACAAAAATAACTAAACGGTAATAAGTGTCTGAAGGTAAGATTTTAAATGGGAGTATGTGAAATGTTTGGGCATTCGTACCTGCTTAGCGATTCTAAAGAAATCCTTGTCGTGCTCGCGCAGTCCGAGTAGGAAACTCTCTACCTCGTCGGGTGTCCATCGCTGCGAGTCGGCGCGCGGATCGGGTGCGGCGTCGCGGCGCATGAGTCGTAGCGTGGCTGCCTGGACGTCGCCCGCACACTGCCGCAGCACCGCCAGCGCGTGCTCGCGCGAGTGCCCGCCCACCGGCATTGCGGCGCACATCGCCAGCTCCATGAACATTCGCACTGTAACCATGCGCCGAGCATTGCATGAAACTAGTAAACTTTCCTCCTCATTTGAGGGCGAGGTTTCGAGACACAAAAGACGAAGTTCGGGGAATTGGTCAATAGGAAAAAGTTGAATAAACGTTCTGTTTGGTCACAATGTACATAGTTATGAAGGTTATAGGCTCTCGAGGCTTATTAAAAAAAATAAGACTAAACTAGTTCTAGTTGTAAGTATTTGATGAAACATGTTAAAATTACGATTATTTTCCAGACGCCTGAGGCTTTCCAATAAATTTTTACGTTTATTTTTCATCACAACAATTTTATAAACTGAGTAAATTCTCATGAGTTACTTAATACGTAAGTATATTGCCTATATGTAAAAATGCAAGAGTATAGCGAAATGTTTAAGAACAACGTTTTTTTTCTTAAGTTTTGTAAGTTTCATTATTTTGATATATTTCTAGTCTTGGCAGTATGCCATTTTACGCGCATCAGAGGAAAATTTTCTTCAATTAATATATGTACATAACATTTTACATAAACGTACGACGCATGTTTATGTACACTGTTTAGCCCTCTGCAGACATGATAAATTGTAAAACGTCTAGACTTTCGATAGATTGTTAAATGGAATATTTGAGTGCTTCTCGAAGAGTGTTCTCGAGTAAATTCTGAAGAGTTGATAAAAAGAAAAGAAGTTGGACGCGTGTTAGGTCGGACTCTACAAACTATCTTGTTAGTCAGTAATGACGTAGTGTTATTGTTTACAGGTATTCGGATTAACATTATCTAACAAACTTAGTTAGAACTCGTAAGTATATATGGATTTAATGGGTTTATACCGTATTTATACCGAATATATTCGGAATTTGTCATTTATCAATTAAACATGTATAAGCTATTGGTATTTTTGCTGCAATTGTTAGTACACGCATAAGGGTTTGTATAATTTCAGGATAAGATTTTAAATGGCCCTTATACAGAGTAGTCCATTTATAATGGTGTAAACATTTTTTTAGGAAGAGAACATCGTGGATAAGTCATTTAAAAAAACATTACTTCCGCGAAAATCAATAGATTTTTTTTAACTTTTTTGAAAAATCTATTCTAGTCACATAAAACACTTTTGATCGAAAATTATTCAAAAAAATGTAGTGATGTAAATATTGCAACATCTTCAGAAATTAACATAGAATTAATCATTAATAACATAGAATTAACATAGAAATTAACATAGAATTAATCGCCACAGAATTAAAGAAAAATAATTATATTACAAAGTCATTAAATGTGCAATTTCTACCAAGATAGCAATTTCAGCAAAACTTCTTTCAAAAAAGCATAAATTCAATTCTAATTTACCTAAATTATTCGTAAATCAATGTTTATTGCCATTAACATATACAAACTGTGTTCAGATAAAATGACTGCTAGACACGGGCACTTTCATATCGTGCGCGCATCAGCAAGAGAGCGACACACCCTACTGTTATGGATCGATTTAGATCGTTAGCACAAATATAAATGACGTTATTGATTGACTTTAAAATAAACATTCCAATAAATACGTGCATTTGGTATACACTCATATTTTATAAGATAATTTCGGCTTTCAAAAGTTGTTTATCAACGAAGAAATTTAAAATTATGCAAATACAGTTATTTGAATGGTCCTCTGTAAGAGGTATTAGAAACAATATTATTTAGTAATGACTAAAATTATCGCTATAAAAATACCTTCGTTGTCGTCGAGCGTGTCGTTTATACCGGGATCCCACATGAGTTGTTCACAATTTGAGTCTCTGTCCAGTTTAACCTCATCGCTGTTCATCTCGGGTATGACGGCCTGGTACTGCGAACCCACGTTGATGCGTGGTGTTCGCTTCTCCTCCACGGGCGATGTTAAATCCACCGCCGATATTGGGGATGCTAGGGATCCTGAAATGGCACACACTATTAAGATATTTTTTGTTAAAAATGTCTTAAAGATTTGTCACTGTTATTATGTTCTTCAATAAGTTTAGGATTTAATATGAATATTCCATTATTCTCTATAACGTAACGGATCTTTAAATCTATGTAACATAAAAAAGACCTTCACTAAGAAAGAATAAATAAGTATAAAAACAGCAAAAATAGATAACTGCACAGATTGGAAGTACACAAAAGATTGAGAATAGAATTCATATCGTTTTTATTTGTTAAAGCAAATTGTAGTTTAACTTATGTGTAGGAATCTGTACGAAAAGAAAATAGTGCAAAAATTAAAAAAAAGGAAAGAAACCAATCAACATCATGGCGTAAGGAGTTATATTAGCATAGAAATAGTCTGGATACCAATTCCTGTAGTGTCTACTGAAGCTGGTCAGCTCCATACATTAGAATACGGCAACCTAGAAGTATTTATTGCAATTTTGAATTAGTAGGAGAAATTGCTTAAATTTCACTTTTTTAAGGTTATTTGAATTTAACTTAAAATAAAAAGAAATGGTTGACAAACTCTTTTTGAATCGAGTCTAGAGAAATATTTGGTTTTTCTAAACGTTTTGTAAAAATTAATAAATTTACAGTAGTATAACAAAGCAGAAAAGTTGAGTAGAACAAAATTATTTTTATCGACGTAAGTACACGCAACTAATCATACAGCATATATATTTATAAGATAGCGACAGCCAAATCTTAAATAAAACGAAAAATATTAAATGTTTTATATGAACAAGTGCTAAATATGGTAGAATATGAAATCACCAAAAATAATAAAAATAAACGTTTAATCAGTTATTTATTGTCCTATCCGTAACCGTCTTATCCGTAGTTTGACTACACGAGATAAGACAGTGGTAACGAAAGATATTGTTTTACGTAAATGACAGTCAAGTGTTCTATCTTGAAAGACAATTGAAAAGATATTCTCTTGTCTAAAGTCATATATTTATACGTAGACAGTACTGCCTTAACTGAGGACAATACAGTAACCATTGTCTTTACTATAGTCGCATGCGAATACAGTTTAAACTCTGGTTTAGGATCTCGAGGCTAAAGTTCCGTATCAATTGATTATATTTTACGTTGCTTTTAAACAAGGTAACAATTATGATTTGCTGTTAAAAAATATTTTCCTTATATATAAAGAAGGAATTCTTAAAGCTGCTGCTATATATTTGAATATTAATAAGGTTATTTTAAAATAAATAAATATGCAATATAGAGGATATTGGATCTTGCAAAATTCGGTTCTGCTTCTATATAGATTTCTCATTTACGACTTGCGACTTTATACCATTATAATACGAAATGAACATGCTTAGTGTATCGTTAACAATATTAAATAGGAGTATTTAATAAATAGTAAACGTAAAAAAACGGAAAATTTCTTACAAACCTGATAAGTATAGATCGCTGTAGAGTCCGGAGCCACTGCGGATCGGATTTAGTATGGGCGAGGGCGTGTAAGTAGTCGATTGGGCGCTGCGGAGGCGAGACTGGAATGGTCCTTGTATGATGCTTTCGAAGGGCTCGCACCGCGGCCGCTTCCTAGGCGCGCGCTGTGGACTGGCCGGGATGCTGCTCGGGCTTAAAAATACGTCTGAGACGGCCTCCTGCTTTATAGGATCCACTTCCACTTTTAGGCCCGGTACTGAACTTTGAGTTGTAACCAAAGGGGCGTCAGTCTGCATGGGTTCCTCTTGGCTTATTTGAATTTGATTCCCGAAGTTGGTTTTTGCAGATCCTGGTTTAGTACTGTATTGTGTCTGCAGGACGAGGTTCTGGTCTTTGGATATTATTTGGTTGGGAGTCCCGGAGAGCCACGACACAGGCAGTTGGTTGGTGCTAGTCTGAATTAGTTTAAATTCTCCGTTGGCTTCGACGAGGATACCTGTGACATTAGGATTATGCAGGTCAATAGGGCCATGACTTATTATTTTGTACGACTGATAACCACCGAAATCAAATTTTTTCTTACTTCCAAAATCTTTCGGACTACTCGAGAGGAGAGGATCCTCCGAATTGGGCATCATCTGAGACTGTAGTGCTTGAAGAGTCTGCACGGAGAAGGAGAGATTAGTGGTCGGGACGAAAGTGTGACTCGGCGACGCGACGCTGACAGCCGGTTGACCGGATAGCGGTGAAGGCAGAGGTGTCACGCAAATCGGCGACTGCGGTGGCGGCGATGGATTGCTGAGGCTGTACATGTCGAGCGTGTCACCATGCACGATGCTCTCACCTGGAAGCACTTCCTCGAGGGCTTCTTCAACTTCTTCGGCACTCGACATTGTCGTCGTAAAGAACGCTGCTGATAGGGGAGAGCTGGTGTTTCGTACCTCATCCACATCGGTGCTGTGCGATATTGGGTCAACGAATGAATCTCTAGTTTGAACACTACCTTGAGGCGAGAGTAAGGGCAAACTTTGGATAGGACCTTGACTTATAGATGGTGATTGAGCCTCGTGGCTTGCTGGGGGTGTAGGGTAGGTGAAACTCGGCGAATCATGGTATTTAAGAGGCGATGGAAGAGGCGAAGGTGCTGATAAGCCGACGTGAGGCGAATTAGCGTACATCACATATTCCTTTTGGAACCCTAATACGTCTTTTGCAGATGGCGAATCAACAACAGTCGAATGGTAGGTACTGAAGTCGGCAAGACTCTCTGGTAAGGGAGAATTAAGGACGGCTTGCAGTTGTTGATTAGTAGAGTAATTAATTGTCGGCTGGTCTTGAAGCGATGCGGTTACAGTGGCGTAATCTTCCAACGATGTCAAGTCGTCGAGCTGGTCGGTCGTACTTGTGAACTGAAAATGTCAAGCAATGAGGTACTATTATGAAAAACAACAATTATCAGTAGTGGGTAGGTTTAACACAAATATAACTAACAATATACCTGCAAGCTGTCAGAGCTGTTCTGCTGTAGAAGAATTGTAGAGTCTTGAACCTGGTAAACCTCATCCTGGAGCGTAGGTGAGAAATAACCACCATCGTCGGACTGGAACGAGACGCCAAACGCGAACTCGGCTGGTTGAAAGCTTAGTTGCACAGGTTGAGGTGATTGGTGTCCAGGGTCTGAAGCTGAACGCTTTACAGCAACCTAAAGCGTATAATTTAATATATATTTTATTGAATAAATTCAGTTTTCACAAAGTGAATGTTTTTTGGTGTGATCCAAAAAACATTCTTATTTTTATTACATTTTCAAAAAGAATACTTTTATGGTTTCGCACACGAAAAAGATACTCTTGTAATATTACCCACGTGTTAGTCCATCTGTTTCTTAGAGCCGTTTTTTTCGGAGACTGTTTGACGAAAAAAAATTTACTTGGGCATTGAGTTAATAGGATTACAGAACTGTTTTTCTCAGGATTTTATTAGATAGCTCTAGAGATATTGCTAAAATGTTAACACGTTCAAGAAAACTGTGAAAAATAGGAACAGAAACAGTGTTACGAGAATATTATCTGTAGTTTATAAAAAACCCATAGCGACGATTCTAAATTCTGTAGTTTTAGTGAAATTTAAGATATTTTTACGTCTGCGGAAAATATACTAGGCAGCATTGCGAAAATAATATTATTTCTAAATAGTTTAATAGAAATACTTTATAATAAGGGAAGGTGTAACTTTATATGTGTCCAAGTGTTTATGGAATCGGCGTAGTTAGATTTCTATTTATATTTCACAGGTTTTATTATTTTACTTATAAGCGAAACATACTTTTTTTTCAAACTTTGAGAGGTTAAAAATTACGTGTTTATACTTCCTGTGTTTTATATCGAAGACAGTCTGCTCATACAGTTAAACATTTTATACTTCGTAGTTTTAGGAAAAATAATCTTACTATAAATATGGAAATATGACTACACTAATTTAAAGTTACATTTTTGTACTTCTATTTAAGTTTTATTGACTTTACGTTCTTATGATGTTGAACGAATTTTTGCTCTAATTATTGTATATGATATGGTAGTCTTATTATAAGGGTAAAAGGTTGAAATATTTAGGTTTACGTAAAATCTCGTGTGACCATTTAATATATTCCTTGCCGTATAACTCTGGTCTTATGCAAACGTAAAATGGGTTGAATTTAGCGTTTTTAGTAAAAGCTATCTTTCAAATAATGGACGAACTAAAGCCACAAATTTACCTCCAAAAATGATTTGTAAAAAAATCAAGAAAGCGCAGTATTTCTGTGAAATAATATAACTAGATGGTCTAGGTGACGTATAGTAGTAATTTTATTACTTTTTTAATATCACTTTAATGTAATCTTTTTATATACGAAACTTGACTTGTGTTTACGTTGTACGGCGTTATCAACCTATTTTGCTTAGACGGCGTATGTCGTACGAGAAAAAATAAATATGAATTAGTTAGCGACATTTTCGTTATCGAATGAAATAAAACTATAATTTGTTAAGGAAATATTTGCCCCGTTATTAACATGGAGGTGTTAGTTAAAGTACAGTTAAACAAATGTTGTAGTATTTTAAAATTATGGTTTTGAGACTTTTGTTGTAAGTTGATTTTGGCCATATTTTTGCACTTGGAACCATGGTCATTAAAAAAATGGAATAATTTCACCCATATATAAACTTAACTTAGTTTTTGTGCCAAGTTTCTTTTATGTGAAATAAGAATACTTCTTGAGAGCAAAGCTCATAGGTAGGAATGGGGATGTCATAATGGGTGGCGTAAAACTAAGAAACCTAAGTCATGCTGATGATATATCCCTACTAGCAGATTATTGCAAAGAATGGGAGTGATCAGTGTCGACTTGGAGAGACAAAGTTTCTCTCTTGCAAAGGTGGATGTGAAAAGGAAGTGCGTGGTCGAATAAGTATGGCGAAAAACGACATGATTCGTTTATATAAAGTATAGGAGAATAGGAACGTATCGAAATATACCAATTCACGTTTAACAAGAACTCGAATTTTATTCATTTTTATGTAAGGCGCTGAGTCAAGATCTCTGAAAATAGCTGATCGCAAAAGAATAAACGCCTTTGAAACATGCTGTTGGAGGAAGATGTTAAACATTCCGTGGACCAAACATGGAACTAACCTTCCGATTTTGAAAGAGCTTGTAATCAAAACTAAATTCTCCACTGTCTGTCTCCAGAGAAATCCTGAATACTTCTGAATGTACTGAGCAGGTCATTTTTGCCGACTTGATTGAAGGACAGAGACCGCGGGATGCTGCTCTAGATACTGGATGGACTAGATTCCAGAAATGCTTGATACTACATTACATGATGCTTTATATAGCGACGAGAATACAAACCCATGGCAGAATATAATTAAAGAGAAGTTGCTATCAAGAGGAGGGCACAATTCTCGGCAGTGGGGGACCGATTCAAGAAGAAGAAGATAAAGTACAGAAATAGAAAAAGCACTGAGAAATTCTTAAGTCGAGATTTCCGAGATAGGTGTGTTTCCGTGAAATTCACCTAAAAATCTCTTCATTATCTTCCAAACTGATGATATGTCATCTAAACTATAGTTGTATTGAATATTACAAAGAGGCGCAGAAGCTTTGTATATTCTTTCTTGAGATACAAGAAAAAGCATTACCTTAGTACCCCGCTTGAGAAGTTCTATTAGTGTGGAATCCTTCTGATGTGCGGCGAGAGCGGTGGCAGCGGGAGCGCGAAAATCGGCGCGGCGGGTAGGCGCGGGAGCGAGGGGCGGCGGCGCGGGTGCCACGAAAGCTGCTCTGCTCGCGCTGCTCGATGTGCCCGATGCGCTCACAGTGCTCGATGTGCTCGTGGTGCCGCTACTGCTCGACGCGCTCGACGTGCTAGTCGTGGGCTTTGTGCTCTCGCTGCTGCTCGTTGTGGCGGCGCTCGGTGCTGGCGAGACAGAGTAGCCGTATGTTAATAGTGATTCGACTTTATTCCACATTCAGACAATGAAGTTATAAAATTGCTGCGTTTTCTATACAACTATTTTTATACATGTGTTTGATTTTCTATCTCCTTATTTATTATCGGCGTGTAAGTGTCATCTGGAGCTACGCTTTTGTTTGTTTGTTTGTTTCAAGGTCATTGAGTCAAAATTATAATTAAACGTAATGTTTAAATGAATAGTTTGTCATACCAATTGTTATTTATAAATAAAGAAAATATTATTTTAATCCAATAAATCAGTAAGAAAGCATAGGAGAAATTTAATAGACCGCTGATTACAAAAAAAGAAAACATTAATTAAGTTAAAATGCGTCAATGAATTAGCAGTAATTAAATCATATTGCAATCATGATTCCCAGACTGGTAGAGAAATCTTAAAGCTCAATACAACGACAATACCGGACGCGGTGCAGACAGACAACTAGAGAGAGATGCAAGTCGCTTTATGCAAATTGATAATGATAGTTGTTGCACGTGGAATGCTTTGGGTTTTATTTCACTTCATAACGTTTCGTATGAACTGACATATGTAAGGTTTGCCATAATTATAACTACCACAATCAGATGCTAGATTAAGTCACAAGCAAGTAATAATTAATATAATGTTACAAAAAATGCTGATTTTGAAACAGAAATTTACAACATTCATTGCAAAAAAAAGAAATATATATATATATATATATATATATATATATATATATATATATATAAATAAACTAAAATCGGCCGTGTGTCGGAATAGGCAATAAAATGTTAACTTAATTTTTCGTGGGTTTTTCAATTCATGGTTTAAAAATTGGAGGAAGTCGGGTGAGTGAAAAATAGCATATCATTACGAAGCTTAGATAATATTTAGTAAAGGGGATTTAAAAATGAAGAATAATGAAAGGAATCTTTCATTTTCAAAGACCTGTTCGATAACAAAAAATGTTTTACGCACCCCATCGCACACATGCGATGGGGTGCGTAAAACATTTTTTTATGTCCTTTTAACAAGTATATTATACTACTTGTGAATATCTTGTTACATATTAATTGAGTGCCTTGTTTCAGTACGTACCTATGTAAAAAAGTAAATCCTTTTCATAACAGTAAAAACTTTAAAGTATTTAAGGATCTGTATCTAGTCCTATCCATATAATGTACAATTTTGTTGGTCGGGGCAGTTAATCGGCGATGTTTCCAGTGATTTATGTATAATTGTCATATAATTATGACAACTATACATAATATGACAATTATACTAAGTATTATTTTACAAATATAGTTTGTCGTAATATTTATTTTGTAAATTGTTTGTGTTATTTTAGATTGTGTGTTCTGATATTAGCGTCGTCCGTTGCTATTAAGCATCAAGTGAGTACGGTTGCGAAGGATGACCGGTTTGAAAAAATGGCAGATTGCAATTTGGGAGAAGTTAGCTCAGTGGTAAGTTTTGCGGGCAAAAGTAATTGATAAATATAGTTTTTCTCATTCTCTGAAACTAAGTTTTTTTCAGCTTTTCGTCGGCCAGAAGCAATTCCGGCCCCGTTTTACCAAAGGGCTAACACTTAACAGATCGGCAGACATCGTTCGTTGGAGTTAAATTAAAAGGACAATTAATTGTCATCTCGGCGCGACGAGGGTCGTGGCCAAACGAGCTACCCTTAATGAATGTCCGCCGAACAAAAAAGTCTAGGGAGAAGGTCGGCCGGCGGGCGTCCGCCCCGTCGTACGACGGCGACCTGACAGCGAATCCCCGCTTCGCGCGCCGCCATTGTTGTCTGAGTACCGAGCGCTTAATTGACGTGAAAATGTGTCGCGATTTGTAGTCGACGGCCTGTTGCATCGATAATGTGCTCGTCGGACTCGCTGATGTTAGGGGTCGAATTTTATAGTACATGCCACCTATCGATTTCAGTGACGTAATTGCTCGCTAAATCATCTAAAACTAATATTACCATCTTCTTGAAATATGTTTTGTATACGTGTAGACTGTGCCATAGAGATGAATATAGGTTATATACATCTACATGGCGCAGACCACATGTCTAGTAATCTTTTTTTGACAATTTCAAAAATCACCCTTCAAGGAAAAGAACGTGAACAATAAGTAAGAGTGTAAATATAAGGAATACATCACGACAGCACCTTAGTTTACGTCTTCCCACTGCAGGGCTTCTTCCTTCTCGTGCTATTTTTTCGATTCTGTGCATCTCAAATTGATTAGCCATTTTTAACGCTAAGATCCAACTTTTTCACAAAAATATTGTCTTCAAATTACACCACATTTTTTTGCGTGAGCGAAATCGCGGGTAAAAGTTAGTTCCAAACAATTTGTGAATTCAAACAGTATTGTTTCTACTCATTAGGTAATCGCCGATATATTGGGTGTATGGTGTATTGGGTTGATCACGAGCTCACTGCTTTTGATGGAGCGGCGCACCGCAAACTTCCGGATTCTATTTCCGGTCAATCGTCGATCGGGGCTGGAGTGATGGTCGTAATCGCGTAGCTAGAATGCGACAGGTAAATGACGGGCAGTAGCGTCACTAGTGCGAGGATCAAGGCACAGCGGTCGCCAATCGGAACACCGTGGTGATTATGAATTGGTATTATGTACAATGACATGCGTACTGGGGGAGGTTTATCCCCAGCAGTGAATGGAGACAGGGTGTTGATGATGACTTATGTGGAAAATAAATAACGTTCCTTGCAAAACATTTTCATCATGAAATATTAAACGAATAATCAATGAAGTTTATATACTTGGATACTAATTATGCATCGTTATATAAGTCTGAAAAAAGTTTCATGTAAATAACGAAGTATGCTTTTAGTAGAATATTTTAGTGTTTATAGTAAAAAATCTGCACCAAATTATAGTTTGGTTTGTTTCCATAATACGAAATTATCATATAATTTTATGACATAAAGTATTAGGATATTTTAAAATTTCACCACTTCCTGTGCAAGTAGTGTCTTATCGTCAAAGGGTATATTTATATGCAACGGGGTAGTTTTGAGCTCCCATAAAACTAATCGTCCTTCATTTTACGTAAGTATGTCGCAGTAAAGTCGTGTGTATGCCTTATTTTTCATTTGACCCATCGTTGAGTATATTTTTATTTCAATATTTTAATAACTGGACGTGATCTTATTAGACTGGAGTTTATTAAAAAGGTAGGTTATTTGCAATTTTACTAAATATGATGTCTCCGATTTGTGAACTTGTTTTATTTGAGCTTCAAATATGCCTTACGTTTTCTGTCACGAGGAATATAAATGTATTGATTACTATTTGCTATATGTGACTTTGTCGGTGTAAACATTGATTCATCGCCGAGATTAATATTCCGTAGGCGGTGTTTTGTGACAATCAAAATCGTGTGATCAAAATGTAACGATTATAAGTCCACTCCCACTCGCAAATATACTTTTACAAACAGAATTTAAATTGCCAGAATAGGCATCTCTAAGTTTATCAGCATCATCTTTGTTACTGTGGCTATGCACTGCTATGTTGCCAGTGGCTTTGTTACTGTATGCACTGCTATGTTGCCAGTTGCCAGTCGCTATGCACTGCTATGTTGCCAGTGGCGAAATTGATTGCGGTGCCGAGTCATTCAAAAACATCTTCTAGTCGTTTGAGATTTGCCAGTATTTAGTGCAAGTATCCTGATTTAAATTACTATTGATGGTTTGTTGAAAAAGTTACTTATTTCAAGAAGAAAGACTTTTTTGTTATTCCTTAATTACTTAAGGAATATTGAATATATTTGGCGTTAATTTTGTAGAAATTCATTACTCACAATTAAATGAAACTACGTGATGTAGTATTATTTCTACTTTCTTTAAGTTCTTTACTACGACCTAGGTTTCGTTGTATTACAACATCTTCAGGTGGGCTATTAGCAAAGATTTTATTGCTATTAGCAAAAATAGCAAATAGTAATCAATAAATTCATATTCCTCCGTGACAGAAAACATAAGGCATATTTAAAGCTCAAATAAAACAAGTTCACAAATCGGAGACATCATATTTAGTAAAATTACAAATTACCTACCTTTTTAATAAACTACAGCCTGATAAAGACCACGTCCAATTATAAAAATATTGGAATAAAAATATATCTTTGGTAATAGCCCACCTGAAGATGTTGTAATACAACGAAACCTAAGTCGTGGTAAAGAACTTAAAGAAAGTAGAAATAATACTACATCACGTAGTTTCATTTAATTGTATTTAAGGAATAGCAAAAAAAATCTTGTGTATTTTTTTTGGGATTTATAATATTTAATATGCAAGTCCATAATTCGTTGGATTAATTTGCGAAGTTGGATAAGGATAGTTTCATTCCATAACTCTTTGAAGTACAGTGATATCAGGGTGCCACTTTTGGAAAGTGAAATTACTAAGGAAGAGTGCAGGATATTTACCTGCCGATTAGTGATAAATAGTTATTACAGGAAATACATTCCTTTTCAGTAATTTCAATTGGAGTTTCAAAAGACTGAAGAGCTATTTAGTAACAAAGGAACGAAATGAATACTTACACATCTATAATATTATAGTTGTTAAGATATATGATCACAAAAATATGTGTGATGCATTAATTATAAAGAAGCAAATATTCGGTTCAAATAATAATACATTTTAGTGTTATTCGCTGTAAACAAATAGTATGTAATTAGGCGGTAGAGCAATGAAATATAAAGAGGAATTGAACAATTTCGAAACAATTCGGTTTTAGACGACGGTATTGCAAAATGATGGCTGTGCGACCATCAAGCGACCAGAAGAAGTTAAGGGAAATGACGAATGAATGTCTTTTTAATAAAATAAGACGTACTATTTTTTCGTTTGACAATTAAATTTATGAGAGAAATCTCTCTCTCGAGATGCAAAAACAGGAAACTTACTCAGAATAAAATCGACTGGGAACAGAAAAGATAAATAAATAAAACGCCTGAAGCATGTGCATTATAGGAACGTTTTTCGCTCCGCCTTTGCCTTTTGAGCCGTTCTTATATCTGAATATTCTTAGCTCCATTTTCTATCTCTGTTAGAATAGTTCAATTGTTGATTGCGGAAATAATGGTTTTGCTTTAGATTTCTAAAACAAAACCATTATTTCCACTCGGGCAGGATACTTAATTAGAGAGGGAATATTTTCTTATGATACGTCCCCTCTAATTAAACTTCTTAGTGGTCTGATTACTTCGTTAGACCTGATTGTGAATTCAGTGGGGTACGAAATGAAAGTTCAAGATAAAAGCCATATTGAGATAATCCGATAGCAGTCTTGTCATCTCCAAAGTTCTGTCTTTTATACAATCGATTATGGCATAAGCTCGCCTGTGAATGTATCAAATACTATCCTATAAGTTTTGGTTTAAAATATTTTTAACTCTGAGATTAATATTTGGTTTACAGGATAATTTTATTTTATGTAATAAAAGCACAGAATTCTGCTATGATAATTTCTATCTTTTTCTGGGCGCTGTGACGAACTTTTACATTTTTTTTTATTCTACACCCTTAAGACTGGTGATCTTTTTGTGGTCCATGACTTGTAATACTAGCAATACGTAATAAATTGATTGTATTTTCACAATTTCGTTAATTGTGACATTATCATATATTTGAATGGCTACATATTTTCAAACCGTTATGCTTTATTCTGTCTTGGTATGACTAATTTTGATCGGAAAAATCGATCAATGTTAATATTTGTATAATTTTTTGAATTATAATGGGACATTAGGCTCAGTGTGTCTACTGCCATAAAATTATCGACTACACTAAAGGAATCTTCATTTGGAGAATAAACTAGAACGGGCACGTACTATTTTTTCAAGTAAAATTCCATATAATTCTTGGAATTTCCTGTCGTCACTTGATGGATTTTCCTTTGAGGATTCCAGTTTTTGTTTAGATGTCTGAATATACACTATTTTTCTGCTGTTTTATGCTCTTATACCAAATGATAAATAGAAATGAAAATGTAAAGGTAGTCGTTTTCTTCAGAAGTGCATTAGATGAGTAATATATCTCAGTGATTTAAAAAGAAGCACGAAAAGTTTCACTTTAGTCACTTAGAATATAATGATTAGTTAAAAAGCTGCACGGATCAGTTTTGTATATCTAACGTAAGGTTCAAAAGTTTCCAGATTCCGGTTTATATCATATCCAATTTACTTCAAAAAAGTTTTCGCACCGCTTCATTACCATTTCTATTCCTTTCAAAAATAGATTGAAGTTTGATCCTCGAAATGTGCTATAGTCACCCGACTCAATTCATCGTCTGTGTTAAATTTCTTTCCTCTTAAATATAATTTCAATTTGAAGAACGAATAATACTTAGTCGGTGGCAGATCAAGGTTATAAAGTGGGCGTTCTATTGAACTACATTCCTGAATAGCAAATTTGACAGGAATGGAAGTGTGCGCGGGTATATTGTTGCGCAGCAATAGCATTTCGCGACACATCTTACTTTGACGCTTTTCTTTGATGGCATCCATCAGTTGATACAGTAGCAAAGCATAATGGTTTTCAGCTCCAGTAGTGTTAAGCTTTTTAAAATCTACAAATAAGACTCTTTTACAATGCCAACAATTTTTTGCAATATTTTTTTCCAAATTATGTCATATGATGAAGAACCGTAGTTTTACCTACAGTAACAATGGAATCTACTTCTTTCTGTCGACTTCCACAGAAGGTTAAAAATTCAACGCAAACTTCCTCTTTCTAAATAGCCTTAAAAGTTATTTAGTAGCACGTTAAACTTATTTTTATGGAATATGGAAAACTCAAGACCATTATTTTCAAAAGATAATATCTTGTTGATATCTTTTAGTTTCCAGGACTTTCTTGTTCTGTTTTTTCCTCAATTATTGCGTTCGTTGACCGTTCTGTGCAGGGTTCACCTTCAATCAATTCTCCGTCTAAACCATCCTTTTTTTCAGGGAATAAGAAATGCGAAGAGTAACCATGATCACCATTCTGATGTTATTTGATTTCCGGTTATTATTTTCCGACTTCAGTAAGGAATTCAATATTAGTCACAGTATAATACTAAATGTTATGCATTTTAATTTTTTGATTTACTCACTTGGGCTGAGTGGACAATATCTAACAAAACCAAGTAGGTTTCTTGTGAATAGCTTACTAGCCTTGATTTTTGAAAGTGTAGGTTGGATTTAAACCGTTGGTAGGCTCGAAACATTTCGATCTATGTCAAATATTCACAAGTAGTCGACGTTTAGTTAGAAACTGCATGCCAGCGTTCACTTGGTTTTACTAAACTTTCGGGGAATGACCTGATAACATTATACTATTTCTCTCATCATGTTATTTTACCGATTATATTATAAATATATCTTTAATTGCTTTGATAATAGGCTAAGCATGTATTCTAATCATTAGATAATTTTCGGAATTTTATCTCTTGATAAAATCAAAGGAATTGACAAACATTGCTCCAGTGATCCAATGATTTCATGTTTTATATGATCACTGAATATCTACCAATAGCAAATGGAAATTCTTGAATAATATTAATTTTTTTCTTAATTCCTTTTTGATATGATTTTTAAATTATACGCAGCATTTCTCTTTGAAGAATGTATGCCAAGAGCTTCGTTTACGAATTTGTTTATCACGGTTTATCAGCGCAACAACTACACTGAGCGCAACAGAAATGTGAGGTTACTTTCTAGCAAAAAATAGTTTTTGCTGTTCCAGCATAGTGGAAGCATAGCGCGATTAAAAATGAGTTTAACAATAGATTAGATAGTAAAATATTATATAGAAGCCGGATATTCAAAATAACGTCAGTGGTTGCATTCATATAATACGTCTATATGAATTTATGAGCATTATTTTTTTCGACTAGGTTGGAAAACTAATCAATTGCGATCTCACAACTTTTGGTTGTGAGATTACAATTATAGTTTTATTTAACCTCATGCATGAAATGTAACAGGTTAAATTAAGATGGTTCTTTAAAAAAATTAGATAAACGTGGTAGGATCCCCTACTTACGTATCGTAATTGAGGTTAAGATTTTGTCACTCAAGGAGTAAGTCTTTCTTTAATTTATTCCATATTTTAACAGATATTGTCCACTTTTACACCATCATCAAAGGCGATTTGTAACGATTACAGAGTAGTAATTGTAATAATTGGCTTTTAATGGGTTTATTAGACCTTTTGTCCATGTTTCATACCCTTTGTTGTTATATGTTTTGAATCAAATAAGGATGATGATGTGTGACTAAAAAATTTAGGTGTACACCTAATTTTTTTGGATAAAAACCGACCAGTAAAAGTTGAAAGTTGAAAGCCCGCCTAAAAATTAAGTAATTTTAGTTCCGTTAGATAAATCATAGCATTTAAAAGCAAAATCTGCAATACGGAAGGCATAGTACGCTAAGATATGTAAATTTCATGTTATTAGTTTTCACATTAACGTGATATCGAATGTATGAAAGATTAGGAAGTAGTTTTAGTCGGGTGTTAACAAAATACTAAAAAACAAAAAAGTGTAATAAAATATCGATGCATTAACAAAGCTGATTCAAAATATTTGTGATGGCAGTGAATTTTTGTCAAAACAATGATAAAATCAAAATGTAATACCTTTAACTACCGCACTCGGCTGAGTTCCCCGTCTGCTGATGATCTTCTCCTCGATGAGTGCCCGCACCGACACCGACGCAGTCTGCAGTGGTGGACCGCTTGTCTCTTTCTTTTCAAACTTCTTGCTATCTGTATCCTATATCGTTTCGTTAAGTAAATAAAGAAAACAATTTGAAAATCGAAATCAATATGTTTTTTTTCAGAAAGCACATTTACTGTGTGCTAATACGTGTCGTCTGATAGAGCGAGCGAATGAACTACGTGTTCACAGTCATTTCGTATTTACGACAATATTTATTGAAGCGACTGTACTTAAACAAAGAAAAAATATTTTGATAGTTCGTGCATATACCTGCACATCACTCATAAAGTGAATGTATTTTTTGTCAACATGTTTATGGGAAAATCAATAACGGCAATTGTAATCAAATCAAATCTGCTTGATTTCATTTAATTTACAAATTTAATTAGGTACAATTGAATGACCTAAGTAAGAAAATATAACTCAGGATTAAGAAGCGTCATTGTCTACGATGATAAAGTACATTGTAAAGTTTTACGTCAAATTCGTATTATTTTACATCACACTCTCTATCGACATGAAAATATTTTATATAAAGTAATATAACGCTGACTAAGATCAGAAAACCATTGTAGTCAAATGGAAATAATGTGCTGGAAAAATAGATGTAACCGAGTGGTAGAATTCGACGGAGAAAAATAGATTTTTGTGGTTCATTTCGTCAATATTAAACAAATATAAAGTGTTCAAGATGCGAATGAGCAATGTATAAAGAAAAAATAAATTTTGTAGCCGAGCCTGAAAAACGGCACATATTATTCGCTCAGATATACGACGAAAATATTAACGCACGCATAATCACGAAAAAATGTTTAACACGAAAACACGATCCATACACATATCTAGACGATCACATAAACTATGCAGAGGACATATACAACAATTATATCAAGAAAGCAAGCGAGAGAATCACGAAAGATAGGAGTAGACTATTTAAAAACACAGATAAAGACAAGTTAAAACCTCCCGCAAAGAAGAAAATGGAAGTCACATTTCGTCGTCACAAACAAAGAAAATTTTAATTTTTTTTTCAGATTTCGACTGACCTTTTTGAAATATCCTCCATGTAATCTCATGTGCCCATTTAAGGCGGGTATATTTTTGAACTTGCGGTGACAGAGGTTGCATTCTACTGGTTTTTGCTCCAATGGTTTTCCGGATGATCCAAAAGACGTGACGGTACTAGACGTGGACGGAGGACTAGATATGGAAGTTTTGTGCTGGCCTTGCTGTACCTGAAATTATAAATAATATTTAGAACCCTCATCACAGTTTGTTGTGTCGTGCAAGCCTCGAGGCCATTGAATGGGCATTGGAAGAGCATATCATCACAACTGATGTTAAAAGCTCAATCGGAAGGTAGGAAGGGAAAGTTCTTGTGGGCTACAAACGGTGTTAGAAGCATTTTTCACTGAAGGAGTAGTCCAAGAATTTGAAAATGAGATACCATTGGATATGACAGAGTGGGAAGGAATGAGCAAGATAATTGAAGGATTATGAAGTGAGTGCTTAAATATGGAGACAAATCACAAATTTAAATGTTAAAACGACAACGAACATTTAATTGCACCATCTTTATATCTTCGGTTATGTCCGAACAGCTTGAAAATAATGAAACTAGAATATTACTTTGACGGATATTAGTTACATATTTTATTCGTTGATTCTACATTGTTGATTCTTTGCCTATTTTAAAAATGAAGTATCAATAGTGCCAGTGTATGTCCATATATGTTTATATATATATATATATATATATATATATATAGATATAAATATATATATATATATATATATATAGATATAAATATATATATATATATATATATATATATATATATATATATATATATATATATACTGTGATATTTGTGTGTCACAATTATGGGCAATGCATCGAGTTTTTTCGTAGTTATGGAGAACATGTTGGATCCGTTTCATTATTAGCAAAGTTTTATCTACCTAAACCACTTCAGAAAGCAAAAATTTTCATCTTAAAAAGGCTCTAAGTAAATCTTGAAATTCGTTTTTATTGCTGTAAAAAAAGGATCAACGGAAAGGAGAAAGGTCTAGTAAAAGGCATGACTAGTGCTTAGTAACTAGTGGTTGAGTTTTTCCAAGTATTCTGGCACTTGGTGAGAATATGGAAATCCATTGTCGTGGTAAAGAACAACTTCTGTCGGCGTTCTCTGCGATATATTGCTTTGAAATTTTTCATGTAATTTATTTGCGTGTTATTGAAAGTTAACCGAAGTACCGTTGTTGTGAGATACAAAATTTATATTAATTTTTAAGTTTTGTAATACATACTGATTGAGAACATCAATATCAATGTAATATTACATTTAATTTTCTAACCTATATTGAAGAATCTGAATAGAAATTACATAAACTGTCATGTTCATGTTACAATCCTTTTGACAATTGTATGTTTCGTTTATATTCTCTCAAGTTAAACGTGTTCCACTTTATCGTATCTTTGTCTTGTTTGGTACATAAGACGTTTTCCATTCTTTCAATCTTTTACACTTGTTGTAGCCAAGTGTTTTGCTTTTCACTTCATCTGCGAGAGTCGTCTTCTTTCGATTCAGTTCATCATATCGTATTAGGAAAAGTACTTGCGAAGAAGTAATTCCTCAAAACTTTTTGACGTGATAACGTCTTAAAAATCGAGTAACACCGCCCGCATGCATGAAAAAGTGTCACGTTTCGTCTGAGCCTGAGCGTGCAAGCTAGAGCGCGGAACAAGTGATAGAGAGGCACGATCGGCCCAAGCGTCGGAATTTATTTCAAGACACATTACACTTCAAACACTCCCCTTGATTTCGTACTTTTCCTATCATCGTCCTATCCTTAACAGAATAACGTAGATTGGAAGATCTTAAATATAACACATGTATATAAGTTGTAAATAAATTGTCAATAGCACATTGTTACTTGTAATTAATCTGTATAATTTAAGTAAACAAATATTTAAATTAACGAGTGTAAATAAATGTTAATTTAACGAAAAAATTGTAATTTTCAATTAACTCCTTCTTTGTATTACACAAAATAATAATAATTCAATTTAATTCATAAAGGTATTCAATTTTTTATCAATGTTTCTTTATGACGTTATCACGTAAAACTATCGTCCGTAAACCGACTTTCACAGACAAGCTTTCACCGACAGACAAGCAATTCTTTTTCCTATCAAATTTAAAAAAATTTCCTTTCAAAATTTTAAAAGTATTTATTCTCTTTTAAGTACAACTTTTAGGAATTTGGTATGATGTTAAGACTATTTCTCATGAATGAAATTATAATTTTTTGAAAAAATATTATCAGAGTTGTCTTTATACTTTATCTGCTATGTATATTCGGAATTTTAATTATATTATTTAGTATTTTTAAAACGGTTTATATTTTTGAATTTTACCCCAAAATCTGTTTGGGTCCTATTTGAAAGCAGGAAATAAAAAAACGACCAAAAGTCACGAAACTTTTCTCTTAAAGAAGCTGTCGAAGAAAAAAAGAAATCTGTGCGCGATTTGTGTGAAAGATTTTAATGTAATAAAATTAATAAAAGTAAGAAAGGACACAACGCAGGAGCCAAGTAATAGAGTGTACATTAATTTCAATGTTAAAAATAACATTTTTGACAAGTGCGTTTTCATGTTTTGATATGATATAAAGACACAGTACAATCGATGTTACTAATTACAAAAGATACGGAAAAGTGACAGAATGTCATTAACGAAAGTAATCAACTCGAACAAAGAAATTTTTGGTAAAAATTGGATAATAGAAAAGAAGAAAAAGTGTTGGAAGTTTTAATATTTATGGCGCGAATCTTTTAATAGTTTAAGAGATTTGAGAAACGACATTTATTGCAGGACAATTTAAATATTCAAATCTTTGCGACGCTAAAGTAGGAGTTTGGCTGGGTTTGTTCTTTGTTTGGAGAGCAGCTGTTATGACGTAAATAATCAGCATATTCATCCGCATATTGGACGAATATGCTGATTATATATATATATATATATATATATATATATATATATATATACACACATATATATATATATATATATATATATATATATATATATATACGTATATATATATTAACAAAATTTATCATCAGAAATAATGCAATTTTAATCATTGGAGTTACTTAAACATCTTAAGGGTTATCTGCCTTACAGGGAATGCTATTGGCAATTATAATAACAATTTCCTCAAATTCAAACTGTTACCAATATTGTTCTCATTTCTAAATGTCTTTTCTTTACATTGAAAATTATTTTTTTAATTGGATTGAATATTAGTCATCTTTATTTTTATAAAAGCTCGTTACACTTGTTAGTTGGAAACGCCATTACCAAACAGCTTTCCAAGGAAATATTTTCATGAATTAATGAAATTCAAATGTTTTTTTGCACTTAGACTCACTGATGGCGCGAATTAAAAAAAATGATATCAATTTATTAGAGCTGCGCGGAGGCGCAAGAAGTTGCCGGATTAGGGCGAGCGGAGTGATTTCTCAACGCCCTTCTGCTCAAAATGGCGGCGTATAAAAACGTGAAAATATTAAATGTAGGTGGATCTCGGGGATTTAATCCGATTAAAGGTCTTCAGGGTCGGAGCCGCCCAGCGACTGCAGGGAAAGAGCACTGTGGCTATAGGCCAGCGCCGGAGATTGCGGGCTTAGGCCTTCATTAGTGAAAGAAGGTGTGCCTCTCTCCTGGCCTTTGTTAAATGTTATAGTATACCGATCTCTGTGATCAGTTATTGTTCAGATGACAACAAAGACAATTTTTATTTTGTTCAATGTTTACGTTTATGATCAAAACAGAACTTACATGTTTGGCTGGAGAATTCATTTATACATCACTCTGTACTATATAGGATCAAAAGATTTCTATATTTTTTTCATAATTCCATAATATTAAAAGTAAAAAATGGACTCGTTTTTAATGACACGGCTTTGTATGTTTTCATAAACATTATACTAATTGTAAATTTGATAAAAAAAGTTGTCAGAATATCATGAGTGATGACTTTTTTGGTTCTATTTATATAATTATGTCTCCTATTAAAGTTGCAAAAAGCGAAAGCAGTGTGTTACATTATTCTTATGTATCGTTACAGTCTCGACATTTGCCAAATTTATAACGGTTTTCCATGAAACATCAAAGAGAATATTTATTTCCATTAAATAGAATATTTATTATATTTATCTTTTTTCACATCGTGTTAATATTCTTCACATCATAGAAATGTATTACGCAAATTGATAACAATTATTTGCAAAATATGTATTTGTTATACATTTATTTACTAACTGGGAAATAGGTGAACAATTGCTTGGTAATAAATGATCTCCTGATATCTTTTACTTAGTATTAACTTTTGAAAAAGTTATTCATTTAATAATTTTGAAAAAGTTATCCATTTAATATTTTTCAAAAAGTTATCCATTTAATATTTTTCAAAAAGTTATCCATTTAATATTTTTGAAAAGGTTATCCATAGAAAAAATAGAGAGAGAGAGAGAGAGATAGGTTCAAAATTTTAGGTAACATTATCAATCTTTGCAATTCTAAGTGACGTATTCAATACGGGTTTTCAATTATTAATACGTCGATTTACTGTTTCATTGATAAGTGTAGATTGTTATATTGCGTCAGATAGTTGAGAAGTAAAACTTGGTAGCCGCTCTTCTGAAGGATGTACCGCCATTTATATTATACTGGCTGTGCCCCACGGTTTAACTTCGTCAAATTCGGTATAAGAAAACTTATTAGAATTTTTTTTCCCACATGTTGCTCTTGGGTTTAAACTATTACCAAATTTTTTCAAAATTCGTCCAGTGGATTTCGCGTGTTTGACGGACAAATTAACATACAGAGAAACAAAAATGATAAAAACAGGTTTTCTGGTTTCTATTATTATCTTTATGCGAAATCAATCGCACTTTTCGCAATTTTTGTCATATCCAAAATTCATCCTGTTATAATTTTATTAATAGTATAGAAGATATATCACAACAAGAAAAACACATTTTTGTTGTTGTCTTTTATCTTATAATATAAATTACGAAAGGATAATTTCCGAGAAGTTTTATGTAAATTAAAAATCCGAAATACTCGATAACTAATAAGTTAAACTTAGCCGAAGCAAATCAGCCTTAAACGCCCTTTACACTACTCCCGAAGTTATCTCAACGAAACGCTCATCGCAGTTGATCGCAGTCTGAAGTACGTCTGAAGTACAGTCTGTAATATGAACAAAGCGAATCGAAGTACCTCTCTATACTATTCTCTTCGCTTAACTTCGATCAACTTCGTGAGTAGTGTAGTGCAGGTTTTATGGAATACTTTTGATTTTTAAAATTTAGAAAATTCATCGGAAATTATCCTTCTGTAATTTATATTATAAGATATTAAAAATATGTTTAGTGCTTATTAATTATACATGATAAGTCTCATGAAAATCTTGTAGTTTTATTGCAGATGAAGGTCTGGACGTGCGAGCTTAAGTCGATTTAGCTAGCTCGTTTTACGTGAAAATAAATCAGCTGGAATAGTTATGAAATATGTTTTATTTTTAAATTATATAAAATATATCACAAATTATTCGTTTATAATTTATATTAAAATATCAGATATATAATGAAGAAAACCTTTCTATTACATATTGATTATACATGAAAAATCTTATGAAAGTATTATTGTTTCCTTGCAGATATGGGTTTGAACGTGCGAACTTAACTCGTATTAGCGTCATTATTTTACGTGAGAGAAGATTAGCCAAATGATTATAAAGTATTAGATTTTTTAAATTTTCTAAAAATTCTTGGAAATTATCCGTTCAAACTAAACGTTCCGAAGTTCGTGAAATGTGGGTTTGATTTCGATCTGTTCATTTTTTGTTATTTTCCATTTATATATTTTCTCTTTCAAGTCAAGAATTAATTTTAAGAACAAGCGAAGTTTTGCGCCTCTTAGGGGTTCCTAATTAAAACAGCAGTACATTTTTATTATAAACGCTGGATATTAAATGCTGTTTGTGGATTATAATAAAAAAATATCAAAAGGTCAAAGTATGGTTGTTATTGGTTATAAAAAACAAGCCTCACATTGAACATACAATTTTCCCAGAGCGATTTAAAGAATGTTTGTAAAAATGGTGGTGAAAACTTCTTACGTATGTCATAATTGGGTATTTGACTAAATTGTTTTTATTTTATTAATTATAATTTCAAGATACAAGCTGATGAAGAGTGAAAACATTTTTTAAATAATCTTAAAAATTGACCGAGTTATAAAAGTTTAAATTTAACCTTTAGAGAAGGACGACAATACTGTGTTATGAGGTCATTTTTAATATTGCACATTATATTCCACGAGAGGAAAAGAGACAGGGATATACCCAACTCTATCCGTATCTTCAAATTTAAAAGCCTACAACTGGCTTATTTTTCAATCAATTATTGAATTTGTTTCAAGACTGGTTTTTAATTAACTTATATTCCACAATATTGTACGTAACGTATCAAAATTTAGAATGAGTCAACTACCGTATTCGTTCATATAATATTCGTGAATATGTGTTGTAATTAAAACGAAACAATCGAACAAACCTTGGGCCTGTGGAAGGTCGGTATTTGGAAAAGTTGCGTAATCCAATGATCCATTTGGGCTGCAAATGATATCCAATGGGCACATTACCGCCACATGGGACGCGTTAGCGGTATTCTTTATGCGGTTGGTGGCACTGCTAATTAGAGGCGCCCACAAAAAGTAATCTTTTTCCTTCGCAACTGTCAAATTGGCACGATTTACAATTCAATTTAAAAAATATTATCTAGTCGATTCACTAATTACTCCTGTTCTGTTGTACATTTAAATTATATATATATATATATATATATATATATATATATATATATATATATATATATGTATATATATATATTTATATTTATATTTATATATTTACACACACAAACGATTTAAAATATCTTTAATTGGATTATTTAATATACAAAAATATATTTAAAATAATCGAGTTTTTAATGTTGTATTTCGTTTTCACGTACACGTAACTTATGTTTACGAGAAAAAGGTTTTGTAGATTTATCATTCAATTTGATACACGATCAAAACAATTAACATGGCTAGAGTACATATTATAACAAAATGAAGGCGCAAAGTTTTGAGATTTTATAAATGAATTAATTTAAGGCGATTAGTAAAGAACCGCGCCTTATTAAACTTTGTAAAAAATAATGAGTAAATTCAAAGTAGACTCTTTATTAACGGTCAGTTAAATTGTAACGAAAAAATAGGTGATAACACCGTTTATTAATATTTAATTTGTTTGTTCCATAGGGGTTTATTCTATCAGTCCCCAATTATAGATGTAGCTTAGGCATGTGTTTATTTTTGTGAGATATCTTCACTTTTCAATTATCCTGCGGTTAACGATACACCGGAGCAAAAAGATGAAATGTTTTAAGTACTGGACCAATAAAACCAAATTAGACTATAATTAAGTACATATAGTAATAATACTTTTCACACAATTTCTTTTTGCACAAATATTTATAAATTTTCGTCAGTATTTATAAAACGAACAGAAGTTACGGTTCTGAAAATTCAAATTACTATTTGTAAAACATAACGATACCGCTTCAACGATCGAATTTACACAAGGCTTACACTTTACACAATTTAATATTTTTGCTCGTAAGTAATCTTCACCTAAACTTTTTTCGAAATACTTTGGGCCTTGACACCGGTCAGAATATCGCCAAGAACTGACCCTTGCGACCTGCTACTGTTTCTCACAAAGTGTTTCTTTCATTAAATTATTCAATAAAAACTGTTGCAAACATGTGTTGCGAACTTCCCCTACCCCTCCGACTTTTAACGAAGAGCAAGACGACAGTAACGAGATCGAGCACAAAAGGATACTCGTGAAACGGGCTGAAAGAAATATAAGAGAATGTGATAAAATGATACGCAAAGAGAGCGCTGAGAAGTGATTTGAATAATTCACAGTGGGACCATACGATCATCGGTTGGGTAGATTTTGTCGTCGAAAAGTATAGAGGAGAGTTTATAATTTTGGGTAGATTTTCTGTGGACCACTAAAGAACGCAGTGGACATGCATACAAATATGTAATTAAGTGTGAAACTACAAACTCCGTCCACCTATTATCTCTATTTCTTCTTCTTCCTGTAATACCTATTTCGAACCGAGGTTGGTAATCATTACGGTTATTTGAATTTTAGATACAATTGTCCGAAAATGCAAACGGATATTTATGTTATAGTTCCGGCTTAGGTTCTTCTGCCACGATATCCTCCTTCTTCCTTCTGCCTAGTATCTTGCCTTGCATGAAGAGTTGAAGGCATTTCTTTTGGCACCTAATATTTTCAAGATTTTGGAACTTGCGTGGTTTTATGCTATTTGAGATTTCTGTGTCTTTGTTCATCAGCTGAAGTACTGTTGTATTGCGATCTATCTGAACAGATAGAATGCAATGCAATGATATATATTGGTTATATACTATTATTATAATCGTTTATTTATTATTGGTTCAGATAGTATGCAATACAATTTTCATCTTAAAGGCCTCAAAGACACATTTCAAAGAAAAGTGCACTAGATGTACCCTATACTCTTTTCTATGATTTCGACTCAGTGTGTGACACAACAAGCACAGCCCGCCTGTTACCTATTGCCATATGTCAAGATCCTTGAAAACAGTGCACCTGTCTTTACGATTATTTCGACTCAGTGTATGACATAACAAGCATAGCCCGTCTGTTACCTATTTCCATATGGCAAGATCCTTGAAAATAGTGCATTTGTCTTTACGATTATTTCGATTCAATGTGTGATACAACAAGCTCCGTCCACCTATTATTTATGTGTATATATTAAGATTCTTCAAAATAATAAGTCTGTCTTTACGATTATCCAGACACCGTGTGTGACACAACAAGCTCCGCTCGCCTATTATCTATTTTTAACGAGGCAAGACTTTAGAAAACAGTATACCTGTCTTCACGATTATTTCGACTCAGTGTGTGATACAACAAGGGTCGCTTACCTATTATCGATTTATACGTGGCAAGATTCTTGAAAACAGTGCACTTGTCTACTATTGTTTCGGCAGAGTTTAAATGTTAATGGGATTTTCTATAAAGTGGAAATAAGTAAAGAACTTTGAAAATGTACAACGCAGAATGTTTGAAAATCTCTATATAAACGACGAAATGTATTGGGAAAAGCAAATCCTTACATTTCGATAAAATGCAGAGGTATGATACACTGAATAGCTACGTTTATTTCAATACTTTAAGTTTAAATTTGAAATATTAGTATTAGAAAAAAAAACTTGATTAATTTTGGTTAAAAATAGAAAAAATTTAAAATTTTCAATTAAATTTTGTGTGTTCTATAAATAAATTCACGTCAATTAGATAGGTATAAACACGAGTTTTCAAAAAAAAATAAACCGTAATGGACCCAACTGATTGACCGACGAAAATAGCTCTAGCATTGTTGATGAATGTAATATATGAGAGCGGTTTGAATTTTGAAATTCTCACGAGATGATAAAACAGGTTAGCGCCATATGTGATGTGAGTGTGGGGAGTGCAATATATGATTTTGTGGACAGTCCGTCTATCAGCGACGAGGGGAGAGCGTCTAGTTTAAGTTGCGAGGGGTGAGTCATCAGAGGTATTAATGAACTGCTTATAGATGAAAATAATTTTAATAAATTCCTTGCTAATGACGTTTTTGGATTAGCATTGTCAATATAAGAAGACGAAATTTGTCAAATTTCATCGAGAAATAAAATCGAGAAACTTAATTGTTCTTGGCTATGTTTACTGAAATAAAAAATAACGAATAGCAACTTTCAGGCTGTTTTATAAAAATAATTGTAGAATTTTATCTCATTGTATAGAAAATTAACCATAGCGCAAAATTGTTGCTCAAAATAATATTTTTATAATATTTATAAAATTTCAATGGTACTCGTATTACCTAAAACAGATAAGTTATTATATCGTTTAACATTGTAAGGTATTCCGGACCGCTAGTTACATTCATATGAAACTTCGTTTTTTTAAGTTTTACTGGTTTTACTGTTTACAGCGCTGTATATACGTTTTTAAGTCGTAAATTAATTATTAATTTTCTTTTTCATTAGTCCGAACCTTATATAATTTTTCATGTATCAGCTATTCAATAGGATGCAGGTAACTCAAAAGAAGAACGACGAAGGTGGGGAAAGCTCATGTCAAGGGATAGAGAAGATAGTCCGTGTTAAAATATAAAGGTGATGCTTTTATTCTGATCGATATGCAATATGTAGCTGAATTTATTTATTGATTGGTATGTAAATCGCAATTGTAGAAAAGTTCAGAAACTGAGCGTGTGTCACTTGTTTTGTGAAGTGTTTGTGATATTTGAATAACGCCCATATTTACCACACGTGGTCAGGACTGTCAGTCAGACTTACTAACAATTAAAAATGTATTTCTGTTTCTCATTAACTTTCAGTTGAGTCGGAACAAGAGTCTACTTTAATGATTGTGCCCAATTGGACGATCTAATTGCTAAAGTATCCATACAAAGTAGGTTTTTAACTACCAATAAATCTGACTGAGAGTCCTGACTGTGTGTGGTGCATACGGGCGTAAACGTTGGGTACGACAAAAAATGGAGTATGTAGTAGGGGTGTCAAATGACCGGCTGTGAAACTGACATACAGACAGAAGTTCACGGCATAAAAAACCAAAATATGTCTAAAGATTATTTATAATCTTCAATACTCTGATTGAGAATTATTTATAACAATTATTGCATTTAGGATTACATATAATGTTGCCTATTACGGTTCCATGGTGAAGCAATTTCAATATTATGTAAAGTGGAGTCGGACGGATAAAAAATGGGCGTAATACATTATAATATAAATTTTTTGTTTAAAATTGCCCGTGTCAAAAATAGTTTGGCTCACCAATTCTTAACGGAGCATTCTCTGAACAGACGCCTACATATGCGACAGGGCGGAGAACATAGATAAAAAGAGGAATATTATGCGTTTTTTTTCCGGCTGAATTAAAAAGTAGATCTTCGTTATAAGCTCGTAAAATGTCGGTAGCCCCTCCATCCTTCTGCCTGTTTCTTTATCTGTCAGAGCCTTAGTTTTTGTAGTTTTAGACTTGAGTGCGTGAGGTCCCAATTAGAATCTTTATATGGAAATATAAGTAATATGTAGTTATGTAATTACAGTATGTAATTATATTAAAATGAAGTAATGTACTTTCTCAGATATGTGAAATAAATAGCGCCTTTATTTACCATTTAACGTTAAACTGAAAACGGAACCCTTATAAGGTCGCTCACCTGTCTGTTACAGCCGATTTTCTCAAAAAACGTGCAACGTAGAAACTTAAACTTTGGCTCAGTAATACATATTCTTCATCCGCATAACTTGCACTAGCTAACTTTTTAAAACATTTGTATATGAAGTAAAAAAGGGGCAAATAAGGTCCTTTTTAATTTTATATATCATATGGGGTTTGGTCTGAAAGAGCTTATTATGAGGAATAAAATGCGAAAATAGAAATTATCTTGAGGAATTTTTCATAATTTTAAATTGCATATTTAAAGAGATATTTTAAGAAACATTTGAATAATAGAGCATTAATCCTCCCTTATTTACGAAACTACTTCTTTAAGAACCAAAAATCATGAATAAGACAGGGCTGGTAAAATCTGATTAGGTAATTACAGGAACACTATAGCGATTATCCTCTAGTTTTTACGCTCTAGTTTTTACGTCTGTGAAAGATATAGTAGGCAATATAATTAGGTTGAAAAAAATACCCTTAAATGTTTATAAGTATTAAATAGAGTAAGGAAGTGCTTATCCTACAGGCGCTATAAAAGTTATTATTTCTGAAATTCTGTTTGTGAACGATTGACTTCTCTAATGTTTACTTAAAATGACTCACAAGTATTCTTTTAATTTTCATCATACATTTAAAAAAAAACAAAAAAGAATATTGATCTAGCTGTTCATTAGAATTTTCAATGGAAATGATTTCAGTTAATTTACATCAAACATTTCAAAAGATGTAAATAGCTACTGAAATCTAGTTTGTTATTTTTCTACAACATAAAATAAGATGTTTCTACGCGCATTTGGTTGCTAACTATTTTATTTCCTGAAGTTCTGGCTCGTGCGCTTTCCTTTATTCCACAATTCTCTCTTTTACATAAATCATATTTTTTAACAAACAAATTAAACAAGCAAAACATTCGTTTTTGTTGTTGCGTATACAAGTAAAGTCTGAAATGTTATTATTTTCATGAATTTTCATTTAACAAGTTTATAAATCCATTCCTGTACCTCCGCTGCAAATAGCGAATGTCGAACACGAACTAATGACAGTCACAGAATAGGTACTCGCATAGCTAGATATTAATCCGCCGTATCGGCGCTCGCTTGTAAACATCTCGAGTGGCAGATTAAGATAACTCTGTGCTAATTAACTCTAATTATAGCGCTATTAATTGGCGTGGTCTTAAGCTCTGAGAAAAAAAATGTTCAATCATTAAGCTCGAGCATTCTAGAGGGCGGATTTTGTAGAGAGCTTTAAGTGCTTTTTAAAAGTTAAAGAGTTGGGCGGGCGGGCGCCGCCTACAGCACGCACTGAGCGGGTACCATTACGGGATTACTATCACCGCTTGCTGCTGTGCTTTATAAATATGCACTATACCTTCATAATGACCGTTTGATGTAATTAATACTTTTAACTGCTTGAGAACTGAGGTTGCATAACTGCATTGCTTTATCATTGTTAGCGAAATTGTCCTGAGATCTTTCTTAATATAAAAAATATAAATTACGTAACCATAAAAAATGTGAACTCTCATGAGACGTTTGACAGGCATCTAAATTTTTTTACATTGAAATATTTTTATTCGCCTGAAATGAAAATAAAAAAAGAACAAATATTCTGATAGTTATCAATAATTATACTTTAATTTTATTACATTTACTTTTATGAAATAATTTTCCACAAAAATATTATTTAATAATTATTGAAAATATATTTTTAATTTTATAATACAGTTAAGTTGCTTTGTCAGATATTATATATTTTTCCCTCATATACATAAGACAGTTTAATACAATACAACTATATAAACTAGTAAAGTTGTAAGCATTAGTGAATAAGAAACAATGCTGATTCATTAATACACATGTAAAGTAACATATGTGTAGTGTATTAGGAAACAATGCTGATTCATTAATAGACATGTAAAGTAACATATCTGTAGTGTAGTAGTGTATTAGGAGAAGACACGAAGGAGATCGAATTAAGTTGGAAAGAGCCGACAAGACACGAAGCTGGCTGAATTAAGTCGGACAGATCCGACAATATACAAACCTGGCCGAGTGGCACATCGCGACGTGCCATCAGTACGTTTTAACTCTCATCCAAACGCGCCATTAGATGTTTCACATCAAAAAAGTTGTTACAACTTTTAGTTTAATTCAGGAGTCATTGCTTAGTTACACTAATCATAACTAATTCCAAGTATAACTTGTATTTGATTTTGTGTAGGAGTTAGCAATTTGGTTATTGATATTTAGAAATTATGTTGGTGCGTAAAAGTTGTAAGGCTTACTCAGTTGTCAAAATTTACGCCAAGCAGATTATCGACATCGAAACAAGAAAAAATATTCTGAATAATGCAAATCGTTTATTTTTGCATTATTTAAGAAAAAACTTAAACGTTTATCTGACTTTTCTTCTCTTCATTTTATAGTTTTAATTAGCATTTTATAGTTTTAATAAAGTGAACATAGAACTATCAAATATATTTAATAAATAATATTATAAGTAGTAATTTATTAATTAATACAACAGTATATTTATAAATGCAAAAGGCAATATTTTGTCAGCCTTCATTAAATAATATATAGCCAAACTAGAAATCGACCCAATACGTTTTTATACATATCATAAATCTACTCTCTTTTAAAACAACTCTTACCTTTTCCGTCGTAGCTGGCAGTGAGGCACGCCACGATAATAACTCGATTTAATGTAAAGATATCGATCAAACTCAGCGGAAAGAGGGTTGTCATTGATAGGTCTGACCGCCGCGGCAGGTAGAGAGCTCCATTTATGTGGATAGTATCCAACTCTAGCCGCGACAGCCCTGACTCGACTACAGGCTGTTGGAAAAGGATAGATCGACGGAGAATGTTGCGTGAACCAAATTAAGATGTTGTGATGTTTTGTCCTCCAAAATGGAATGAATGACACGTTGTACAGAACTAATTGCTCATCCTGTCTTTGGCCGGCTAAAAAGTGACCATGGATAACGTCTTGTTTTGATCTTTTTATTACATATTAACTAGATGGCCCGTGCGGATAATTCGTAAGTCACGGAAGGCTAGTTGAACAGATTGACAATAAATGGCACATAAACACTTTTCAGAAATAATATGTATAGAATTCAAAAATAAAAAAAAAATTTTTTGAATTGTTTGTCTGTTTTTAATCATTAACAAGGAATATAGGCTTTAAAATGATGTTTAAATCATTAATTTTGATTAATAATTAACGGAGATATGGCGTTGCCGCAAAAACACTTTTGAGAAATAATATATATGATTATTTATGGCTAATTAAAGGTATTCAAAACGGTTTAGTTGTTTATTTCGTGTTTTAAAGTAGTGAATAACTGTACTGCTCTATAATGTAATATAAAATATTTATATTAAACAATCTATAATAAATAGCCATATACATCCTAAAACCTCTTTGTCGATTTCATGTTTTTTATAATATCTTCATACAATAATTTAATGTAGCTGTAATGGTTTTAAAATTTAACTCAAGAATACACCTGGCATAGTTTGATTACCTTTACTTAAATCGTTGTTACCCATTACTGATACATCGTAAAAATAAATATAACCTATGTTCATGGATGTGGAGGAATACTATAAACTATACGGTTTTATGAATTAATAAACTGTTTTTACACTAAGCCCTAGAAAAACAAAGAAACAAAACTATCTTTTTCATGACAAGAATGTGGGCAGTGATTATAATCTGCTAAGGTGCGTTAAAAATACGTAATTTGATCGTCTTAATCTTACATATTGTTTATAAAATAATGTTAAATGTTGTTTATAAGTCAGTAAGCTTATTGCACAAGTACGTAGCAGTAATCACTTGGCGACGGCTTCATATCCTCTATATCTTTTCCTCAGATTATCAGCTGCTTAATACTGAAGCTGGATACGAGACATTTTATTATGTCAAGTATGTGTGTCTCGCTTTGTTTATAAAATACTTTGTTATTCACCGGAGAAGGAGTGGAATTCTGCGGGCAGGTACCAGGTTCGATGACTGATTATAACTTTCAACCTTTCCTTATCAATAATAAAATCTAAGAAAATTCTATAAACTGGGGGAGTTAAAAAGTAATAACAGCACACCGATTCAAACATGTATCGGCAATAACAGACTGTGGAGGGGCGATCCCTTTCCGAGAAGATTCTCAACACCCACGTCGGAACGAGGGGGAGCGGGGAGGAGAGCCGCTGGGCCGACGAGCGTGAGAAGGATCAATTATGTAAGCGGGCACTTAGAGGTGCTCGTCACCTGCTCCCGCCTTAGTTTTCATTCATTTATGACTCATTTCTAACGTTTCACCACCGATCGATAGTTCCCACATGGCGCGCCCACCTACGCACCCCTCGAATAGTGCCGAGCGGTGTTTTGGAGTGAAAGAAAGGGATATATTATTCAAGGTGCTGCGTGCTGTTTCGTGTTTTGAGTTGAAATATTGTACGATGATTTGGGTTGCGAGTTTTATTTATTGCGCTATGTGTGTGTAATCACAGTGCGTCGCAGAATTTTCCCCGCATACTTTTAAGTATTTCCGGCCTCTTTACTTGCTGGTACCTATTGTAAAGCTGAAAGTTATATTTTTGGTTTAAGTGGGATTTACAGAAATAAGTATTATTTTTATATTTTGTTAATTTCTGACACGTATTTTTTATGGGATTTTCTTTATATTTTTTCTAAGCTAAAATTCTAAGAACAGATTGGGTGTTTAATTCTGTATAAGTACATTTATAAACATATTTCACTTTAAGTTATTATTAAAGACTTTGAAGTCAATAATGTTGATTAAAAAGTCGTCATTGACGTCATTGATTAAAAAGACTGAAGCATAACTTGTAGTTTAGAACATATAGCCCATTTCATGTTACACGTGTTGATATCTAATTAAAGAATGAATTAAAGGCGGATAAAAAAATTTAATCCACAATATTTATTCTCGTATTTTTTAAACAAATGTACTTACAGATTGGTTTGTTCGCTTATATAAAGCGAGATAAAATACCGTGCGTTAATAAATTAAACAATTAACGTGCTCGTAAAAACGTCTACCGAACCTGCAACAAATGAACGTCGGTCGAATCAGAATGTTTGCCGTTTCACATCGCACAATATCGGTCTCCGTTGTTATCCAGGTCTGTAGAGGAGGCTCGGGCTGGGGAGACCGCAAGAAACTCGTTTGATTGAATACGAAGCCTGACCCTCCATAAAATATCATAAAACCCCTAGGCAATAAAACTTTTATGTTATCGTATCGATTCGTCCGTCAGAATGGAAAATCCCCACATTCCTTTTAACAAGAAAATACCTTTTTCATATCACGGCAGGAATAATCAGTATTGCGGGTAAGTACCGATATAAGTTTATGGGGAGGAATGTTAACTGGGCTCTTCCGTCCGGGACGAACTCGCTTTAGGTCGGCTTTAGTGATTCTGATTAATTCCGGAAGGCGAACGGGGCGCTTTACGAAGGATAATCTCGTCGTGATTTTTTTTTCATCTAAACGATAACGATCGACGATGCGACAGAATTAGTACAGAAGAGCGTTTTATCTCAAGACGATGTTTAAAAGAATTGCTAATTTGGTGGTAAATGCGTCACATTTAGTAAATAGTTTACCAATATATCTGGAACATTACACATATATTGTGTATAACCGCTTGCTCACCATTATCACAGTTTGTAATCGGCAGGGGGTCGTGTGAAGTGGTTATCGGCAGGTGATTGTTCAGCAGGTGGTTTTTAAATCGGCAGAAGATTTGAATTTTAGACAGGTAAAACATTTTTAAGATTTCTGACTAGAAAAGGAAAACAAACGATATTCTTCTAACATCACTTAAATATTTGTCTGTTAGCCTGTTGTCACATACTTTTTCCTTAGAAACCGTAGGAACGTGACATTTTGGCATAGTTATAATGCATATTAGCTCATAGAATAAATATATTAATAGTTTATAACAAAAAATATTTATATAGAAATTTTAGGGTAAATTAAATACTCGATTTTTTTTCTTCATTTTCTGTAGCGTGTCGGTTCCATTTCATCAATTCAAAGAACGTTTCACAAGAATTTTAGAATAATTTTTTATTTTTATGTAAGAAAGTGAAAATATTCAGAAAAATATGTCTGAAACTGGAAAAGCTAAAATTGTTAAAAATTCATGTTACTAAAAGATTACCTAGAGTTTATTGGAAATCTGTAACAATTATGCTGTCTTATAGTTTCTGAGAAATTTATGACCATTTTACGCTTGTAGAAAATATAATAATATTAATATCTGTAAATTTTTGTAGACGGAACACGAGTTCTGCTCGTACTTAACAGTTTTATTCAAGTGTTGCACACTTTCCATTTCAAAGAAAAGTCGGTGTTATGAGTTTGCCTAATATTTGATATTATTGCAATAGCTTCTGGGTCCATTGGGTATCAAATTATGTATCTCAATAGTAGTATAGATTTTGGAAAACTAGCATGTCATATCCGGGGTTCTTTCTTTAATGGTTCTTATTGCATGTAGCAACGTGTAATATATACATGTAATGTTATATTGTATTATTGCTACTGCAAAAGAAAATGCTTCGAAGTTTAGTTACTAATAATATTAGTTTTATAGATATAACATTCCGGGAGGGAAGAATGTAGGGGAGAGATGACCAATCGATATTTTTCACTATGATATTTTGTCCTATTTTTAAATTGCCAACGTAATTTGGATAGTTCGCTTCGCGGCTAATTTCGGATCAAGTGTGCATCTTACGCTTTGCGATGAGAAAGAAATAATGAGCATTTTTCACCGTTTTTGTTTTAAAGCTATGCAAAATTATTGGAGGCAGTTGATTATTGTAAAAGGTAAAGGAAAGAGCAGTGGTTAGGTATCCCATTATAATCTCTCTCGGTTCGGTTGTATATCTTCCAAACCTATAGTCACTTTCCTGATATATCGAAAGACATGGCCAGTCGATGTTTTTTTTAATTTATTTTTATCCAGGTTTTTTATGTAGCAGTTTATCTTTTTATTAACGGCCATCAAATATTCATAAATTAAAATCACATTAATATTTATATCGACGTTTCAATTGTCTCAGAATCACTTTAAATCAATCAATTATATTTAAAGGTGTCTGACAAAGATAATGTTGACATTGATAAATGAACGATCGAATCCATAATTTAATTGAACGACGATATATTTTACAATGTAAACAGGAAACGTTTATAGTTTCCTAATTTTTGGAAAAAAAAACTTACTGGAAAAACTAATCGACAAAAATCGATTAAAACTTTAAAGTCCACAAGAAAAATAGAAAAATAAAATGTTTATTTTAACACGCTTTATTAGCGACATTGTGTAAATTTAATGAGAACAAAAATATTGATTGTATCATTATTTTTTAAATTACTGGTAGCGTGTCAGATTCAACGGGATTTAAGTAAAAATTGATTTGAATTGGGAGACTTCACTAAATAGAAAAGTCTAAAAATCAATATGCTATATTGCTACCAATAAATCAATAGACTATTTACATCCAATTTCTCGGAATGTATTTAAAAGCATTTGGAGGTTAAAGTAATTTTATATTCTATCTTTTAAGATTACGATTTAAAGTGTTATTATGTATAGGAATAACCTTTTACCCATATCAAGGCAGCTTAGTGAATTTTAGAGAAGCACTTCATGATGTACGCGCACGCCGATGATGAATGAACACATGGTCTGGATGGTCACTTAGATTCGCTGCGCCGAAGATGCACGTGCATTATGAACGTGTGTCGGGCCGGTGGAGGTCGTGGGAAAGTACTCTCCCCAGCTCCAGCAATACTCATTGTCATTCACCCTTCTGACACAATTAATCTAATATCTTGTCCTGTATTTGGACTTCAGACTTACGGCATTGCTAAACGTATGGACCGGTTTCGTGTGGGCACTAGAAGTGACCGGGTTCTATTTAAATGGAGTAAATGTTATATATTTAAATTTTAGCCCTCTATATCAAAATATAGATAGTTCAAAAGTATAATCATAACTAATGTTACTAATGACAAAATGATTTTGTTTGTTTAATAATAAGATTTAAAGAATATATAGGTTATATATATATATATATATATATATATATATATATATATATATATATATATATATATATATATATATTACTATGAAATGATGTTAATATAAAATAGGCGGTCATGTTTTTTAGAACGAACGAAAAAGGTGGTTCCAGCTAATAAGTACACGAATATCATACAATTTTACATGCACATTCAGATATTGAATAACTTGAACAGTAGAGTAAGACGTTGAATAAAAAAAACATAAATAAAAAGAGATTTTTTAATTTTGAAAGATTTATATTACGAGCGAGCGAATACGACATAGGTGTGAAGGGGATAGCATTACTCTAAGGCCAATAGTACTAGTCCCATAGATGATAGCAGACTAACCCTAAAACGAAGGAATTAAGTTTGTTTTTGTCGCACTTGCTTAAACGGTGCAAGTGTGATAAGAATAACTAATATTGCACTCTCACTTCTGACGTGGAAACGTCTATTCGCCCGTTATGTATGGTGACAACCTGTCGAACTTTCTTGTATTACAATATACCGTCAGATTTCAATTGATAATAACTATAAGACTAATCAGACTCTAATAATGGTTGAGTCCATAAAGAATAGAGCATGTCTGTCCGTGTTTGTCATGCAGTACTTGTTTTACCTATAACGTCATCGAACTAGTGTAGTGCTAGTGTAGTGTATGAGCTCGAGGAGCACTACTAGTAACCAAATTTAGAGAATAATTAATTAAAAAAATATTCGCCGGAATATAAATAAAAATTGGTATTAGATAGAAAATTACAAAAAGAATTTAAGGTGTCGTTTCATATGAATCGCAAATATGAATACTTGGAATCATAGAAAACGTAAATCAGAGGAAAGCTTGCATCATAAGGAATCTAAGAAACCTATAAACTTTGGGGCCGAGTAAATGCGAGAGCTATGACAGCGTCGAAAAGAAAATGGAAAAGCGGCGCAAAGCGATTATGTAGCTGGCCCATCGGGCATACAGCGTCCAGCACAAATCCAAAAGTCCGAGGATCATGTGCAGGCGTTGTTGGAAGGTACAGCAAAAGACAGTGATAATATAGAGATCGATGGCAACGTCACAGCGCCAGAAGAGTATCTATGACGATCACCAAATATCATCCTGTTGTCAACGTCGGGTATCAATACACGCAGTGGAGGGTGCTATGGTATAATAATGATGTTATAATAATGATGTTATTTAGCACGAAATAATAATAATGATGTTATTTAGCAAGAAATCGTACGTGTAATCGAGGCCTGATGTGCTCTACAGCTGTACTGGACTCCCATTGATAGGCGCACTGCAAGCGTATATATCGCGCGCGGCCAATCCAAGTGTAAGCGAATATAGTGTTCAGAAAGATTGGTAATTTAATTAAATATGGATGCATAATATTCCACGCAGCCAATTTTAATTTTATTATATATATATATATATATATATATATATATATATATATATATATATATATATATATATATATATATATAATATAGAAATTTAGTTTCCAGAATGTACAGCATCTGGAAACCACATTCCTTATTTGAGAGGGATAAAACTTTTAAAATTAATTTTAGAGATTAAAAAAAGGTCGTTGCTCGTTAACTCTATTTCAATCTCCTCATCCGTAATACTTCCGACATTTCCATAAAAAGTCATTTCATTTGAAAAACGGTGCATTTTATTCTATATTTTAATTCATTTATTAACAAAGACTTCCCTAATTAATTAATTAATATCTGTTTGAAGTATATAAGTATTTAAACTAAATAATAATACATTTTATGTGGGTTACCTCGTTTAGATGAATGAGTTTTGTACTAGAAGTTGATGCGCTCTTTACATAATAAATTTTAATTTACATTTATACAATAGTCTGATTTTCATAAATTATATATTAATATATTCTTCATTGATTGCAGTACCGCATAATGCTACGTTTTCTTTGAATTTCTAAGATTCAAATAAAGAAATACATTTATAAATAATGATCCCCTTTTTAAAACAAGAGTAAAACGCCCTCTTCACTACTCGCGAAATAACCTCGAGTGTTCGTCGAAGTTGATCGCAGTCTGAAGTACATCTGAAGTACAGTCTGAAGTACGTACAAAGCGAATCGAAGTACCTCTCTACACTATTATCTTCGCCTAACTTCGATCAACTTCGCGAGTAGTGTAGTGCAGGTATAACATTTTTAAAACGAAATAAAAACAAAAACACTATTCGCGTTCGTTTTAATCATTCTCATAGACGTATCACATTTGTTCGTTTGGTGAAAATTTAGTGAATAAAAAATAAAGATATTTGAACAATTCGCTTTGCCCTAAACATTGTATTGTTTTGATTGCCATTGGTTAAACGTTGTATGATTTTGGTTGGATCGGTGGTGCTCTTTAACGTGTTTAGAATAATAGTTCGCGTGGCTATGATTTGAATGTGCTTTATATAAAATATTGACGGCAATAACGAGACTATATACACATCGCGTTATATTTTAATAACTACAAAAAATAAGATAACTACACTAAATTTACTTAACACTCATTAATATGAATTGTGGCTCATAGGGTGTGGTTATCTATTGTCACTGCCTTATTTTAAGAAAATATCTATCAACATGCTTTCCTGCATAGTAAAGTATTCCTGCATAGTAAAGTAATTACTCGACTGCCGTCAGTTCAAAAACAATATTTACTTAAATTTTTAACAATGTTTCTTTTCAATTTATTTTGAATTGTCTAGAAGGCGAAGTGAACTAAAAAACACCGAAAGGTGCAGTTAGTACGACGTAGATTTTTCGTGAAAACGTTGAGATGAAATCATAACAAGTGTTAAATAACATGGTCTATTAAAATATATATTCTCACATTCATTTAAAAAATATAATAGAATTGTAACAGGTTTCGATTATTCGAATATATATATATATATATATATATATATATATATATATATATATATATATATATATATACATATACATATACATATATATATATATATATATATATACATATATATATGTATTTATATATATATATATATATATATATATATATATATATATATATATGTATATCACCACCAATAGAAGTAAAAACGTCTACAAAAATTTGAGCAAATTGACGAGGAGACCAGATGAATTACAGAAAAATTCAGTACAAAGAAATCTGTTTTTTTTTGGTTTAGAAGAAGGAGAAAATTATTCTCGTCAACATATAAATCTGGTGATTTTCATAATCTTTATTCTAAGCTAAAAGAAGACCCAAGCAAATTTTTTAACTACCTTAGAATGTACAGAGAATGTTTTGACGAATTACTTCAAATAGTAAAAGTGGAATACAGAGTCAAGCAACTGTTTTCAAACATACTATATCAGCTGAAGAAAGACTTGTTATACCATTGAGGTATTTGAAGTAAACAACATATTATATACTTTTGTGATATTATTTATTACTTATATTTATTTTTATCGGTTTATTCTTTTATAAAATCCTTCGGTAAAATAAGACAATAAAGTGTAGATAGGTACTAATATTTTTGTGGAAATTTACTAATTTCAATTATACTGTAGGATTATCGTCGATAAAAAGATCAGGATATATGGAGAAATATTATAGGGGACATTTTAAAAATTAATATCGAGAAATTCGAAGTGAAATCTGTCAGGAGATTGGGCGAACGGGAAATAACGCTAGGCCCATAGTTATTGCAGTAACTATACAAGGAATTAAAACTGAAATATTAAAGAATAAGAAAATGTATTTATGTAAGACAAGAATTTACCCTAAAGATTCTTAAAATTAGAGAAGAATTAAAAGTATAACAAAAACTAGAAACAAGCAGAGGAAATAAAGCATTTATACCTTATAATACACTTATAATAACAGAAGACGATAGAAAGTGAATAGTAAAAGAGTGCCATCGACCCGACACAAAATACAACACGAATAAAGAAACTTCAACATATGTTTCGGCATAAAGCTCAAAGCAGATACTAAATCACGATGTATATGACATTCGTGAAGGAACCGGTACACAATACCAAGGATCAGAAAATACTAGCATGAAATTTAGTAGCCCCTTCATAACTAATCATTAACACTAAAAATTAACACAAGCATTTCCTTATACGGCTGGTCTCTGCGGCAGAAATTGTCCAAACCCTCCATGGGATTTAAAAAAAAGGAGCACGAATGAGGTAACACTTATATAAATGTTTGTTTGTTTAACACTAGATATTTAGTTTGCGATGTTCGAAAGATTGAATTGGCACGTGCTACGAATGGTATAAAATGGAACATTCTGGGATAAAACTGGCAGGCACAGAAATAATAGAAGAAAATAAAATAATTGTTATGTGTACATGTAAATACAAGCGGGTGTAGTGGAGTGGGTTTTATGCAGAAAGACTATATGAAGTCACATATTACGGAGTTTCAACCAGTTAGGGTTGCCAGATTAGACATTAAAAAAACAGAAAAGTCAAAAGAAGAAGAAATATAACATTTCTGCAATCATTCTGGAAGGGCCATAGAAAGAAATGCCAAGCCGTCGAGGAAAGGTATCCTCAGGCTAGCAGGAGATTTTTGCAGTTAATTAATTCAAGTAATGTATTTTTGTAATATAAAGGTTTAAATAAATAAAAAAGAAAGACATACATACACGCACACACTTAAATATATATATATATATATATATATATATATATATATATATATATATATATAATTTCGAGGTGACTTTGTCTTTGGTAACCTTTCGGATTACAAATATAATGTTAACAAATTGGGACTATTTATTCTGTATTGATATCGGGTTCATACTATTTGTCTCTTGTTACATTTTTAACAGTGAAAAATGTCAAATATTCCAAAAGATGCGTATCTTAACAAAGATAAAATACATTTGTTGATTCTTCGTTAATGTATATTTATAACCTAAAATCTATATGAACGATGTCGCAGGCAAAAACTTGTAATAATATGAATAACATCGTAGTTCAAATCACGCGGCTGATGGTTTCTTTGAAATTTGCCGCACCGCCATTTCAATTGGCATTGCGGCTGTCCTTTTGAAATGCGTGCTGCCGTCGCTTCTGAGGGGCGGCGCTGGGTGCGCTTTCAGACGAGAGTTTGAATGTTAGATCCGCTTTATATTTTTATTGCGCTACACTATTTCTTGTTTATTGTTTCAGTTCGTGTAGGAAAATTTTAAAAGTAAGATTTGCATATATTACTTTATTTGAAGATTGCCCATATCTTAAAAGTAAGAAGCTAATTATAGACTCATGGACGTATGGTTTATTTTCAGTATTACACGTTTATACATATTGAGACGTACGTATTTATTTGTACGTATTTGAGACGCGGCAATAATAAAGTTCGGTACAACGGTGGCTTAATGAAAATAATTGCATCAAAATTTGTTTGACACTCATGCCAACCGAGTGCCATCCATAGGACAGTATTTGCAGCAGCAATTTATGAGTATACCAAGTAGTTAAGGAAATATGTAATAAACCTGTCCAGTATAAGTAGAAATAGCATTAGGAGAATTCCCTGCACCCTCGAGTACAAACAAAAGGTTTAAATATATTTCAGTACTTCTCATTATTTTAATATATTGTCTGGTATATCTTTTATACTATAGTTAATATACTTAGTTATTGTTTATTTCACAGAAATAAACAAATAACTTGGTGGCCCCTCTTCAATTAATTTATACGAGTTAACCGAAATTAATTTTGCATTAAATGTTTACTGAAATTTTTATTCACTGTTCTGATTGTTTTACAAATTTTCATATTCATGGTTAAAAATTGGGAAGATTTTTTTTAACCAAGCACATGAAAGGAATTTTACAACTCCCCTTTAAAAGCTCGTTAAATCTCTTCAGGTATATAAACTTCGATGATATCAGTGAGAAAAAGTCAAAAATATTTTCTTTATCACATAATTCAACTACGTCATCATGAATCATTTTGGCATAGTCTATCTTAAACCAGAACCAGACTTTGGCGCTTTCACATACCGGCGGTCAAAGGAATAGAAAAACATCACGAAATTATAAAGGCTTATAGTACTATTTGGCTACGAGACCCTAAAAATGACAGTAAAAATCTAGGGCTGAATACGAAATAAGATTAGGCATCTTTTTAAATAAACATACTGAAAATGTTGCCAAATATTTAAGATATTTTTCAAAAATCGCCTTCTTAAGCAATATCTATAATTTTCAACTCAGACGGGTTATTTTCTTTTCTTTTTATCACGATGGATTGAGGCGTATCCCGTGACCGCAAATTGTGAGCTTTTATTCTTAAATAAACTTTATTTATTAGCACTATTTTAACATACTGTAACAAAATAAAGCCTTGAAGAGAAATAAATAAGCGATTATGTTAAGTAAATTTTTCCAGTCGCTTAAATAGTTTCTAAAATTACCCGCCACAAAAAATCTAAACGAATTTTCTCATGCAATATTAATATCATTCGGAATTATAATTATAACTTAAATTCTTTTTTATAACATGTATTAATTAACATATCTATTAATAGTGTGTAATATACCTAGTGAATTAGTTCATATTTTCATGCTATCCGAACTGCTGTGTAGTCTAAATTAAATTTTTATTATTATAAATCGCAGTTTAAGTTATAGGACTATGAATGATATTTGTTATAGTTTATTTATTTATAAGTTAAAGTTTTTAATTTTTGTTTTTCGCCGTATATCCAGTTTACTTGATTTTACGTATTATATCAGGCGTTTTTTTAATTTTAAATACGTCGCTAAGTAACATTTACGAACTAGACGATAACAAAATAAATAAAAAAAACGTTAATAGTGATCAAAGTACAGGTAATTGTTTAATTATGCAAGTACTCGTTCATGTATAATTTTCTCTATAACTTAACATTTAATTAAACTGCCATTTCTATCGAAATTTTCGGTATTATTTTATTATGTTTTTTTGTGTGTAATATAAATTATTCGAAACGCTTCATCTTACTTATCTGAATTTCTCTTAAATATAAAATATAACCTATATAAGTTATGTATGTATACAGTGTAAATATGCACATTAATAAAATACATTTTTTAATCACAAATACTGATTAATCCACATTAAATTAAGTACGTGAATGTAAGAAAAAGGTTTACAATACCTGAAATCTCAAATCTGATTGTTTATAAACATTCTCCTTTCAAATTGAATGGAGTATAGATATGTATGTCCTTTAAGTGCACATATAGCTACTCACGTAAAATTAGATAATTTTTTAATCAAATTATTCGCTAATTAGAAAAATTACTTTTACCAAATTCAAATAATGTTGAACCAAGATGTTCAAGGATAAAATGGCACAGTTATATGGTAAAGAAGAAACGAAAAACCTTTTATTTAAATCGGCAATCGGATAAAGGAAGAATCTTTTATTTTTTTTTTAAAAGTGAGGTTATTTTCCATAAGAGTCTGTAAATATTATTTCTACAGTAATCTTTCAGCCATCAAGATGAAACAAACAGCAGATTGCGTCTTATTGGGAACTTGGACGTTCAGCAGGGTCGTCAAAAAGACAAAAGCAGTTGACTTCAGTTATTTTTGTAATCGTTTCTATTAACTATTTTTATTATGTTAGGTCTTTACGGTTATTTTTGTTTTTATTTACAATTCTTGATAAATTAAGATAACTTTTTATTTTATGTTATGATCAAAAATGATATTTTATAGTCTGCTTCCTGCAAATTGTAAATGGCTAAATTGTTATTTACTTTAATACTTTTTCCTGATTGTAAATAGTTTTCTATTCTCTAAAATCTGGTCCATTTTCACCGGATCCATTTTCCATTATATTTACGTATTTGTTTAATAAAGTATTAATATAAAAAATATTATTTCCAAATTACATTTCTTCAAAAAATGTTAATTGTCATGTATTGAGCTCTTAATTACTAGTTCCCTACATTAGAATTCTAAAAATTGTCACTTCGGAAGTTGTGAAAGCGGAATTGACAAATGAAGAGCTTTTATAAGAACAAAGCTTTAGACCAGTTGCATGACGAAAGCAATGGAATTCTGGGCTTTGTTTCAAGTTTAGTAAGCGTTTTATATTTATTACTTTTATGAAGACACTGGAATGCGAAAACATCGTTTCAACAGAGCTGAGGTGTTGAATTTGTGTTGATTTTGAGTTTCATTATTTAATTCGTCCTACAAATATTTTTGACCCAAACGAACTGATTTATTTGTATAAAATTTTTGTACGTATGACTGATGTTGCATCTTATTACCTGCATCTACATATATATATATATATATATATATATATATATATATATATATATATATATATATAACTGTAAACGATCATTATCGGAATTTTTTCTGTTTGTATGTTGTGGAAACTCGATGTAATAATATTTACTCTTTATGTCATCGTCGTTAGTTCAATAAATAATTCACATTGCATTAGTAGAATAACATCAAAGTACCTAACTACTCGAAGAGTGAGAATAAATAAATATACAGTGTACCTATGTATATCAGGTAATTACGTTACACATATGGATGGAGAAGATGATAGAGATGGGAAAGCTGAGGTCTATTTTAAATGATCAGCTGATTTCGGGTTCGTCCCGCTTGTGAGGTATGCAATGTAGAAAGTACATTAAAATAAAAACAGATGGCGCTAAATGCATTTAATTTATTATAGGTGTCGCTGAATGTCGCGTCAAATAATATCGTAGTGGCCCAGCGGTCGCCATATGTTTCTTGCTCATTATGTGTATACACATGCGTCATACGTGTCTCTGCATAAAATTTTGCTGGAATTTTGGTGTTTCCCTTCATGAATATTTTCTCTATAAAACACGTATTTTAATACTACTATTTCATATGACTTTTTATAATTATTTATTTATCGATAAGTTATATTTTGATTGTTTTGTGTTTTAGTTTGTGTCCTCAACCCTCCTACTCAATCTCAAGCAACGCCTGAGATTGAGTACGATATACGTCAGACTGTATTTTCACTTGAAAAACTCGAGGAATTACATTTTTCAGCGTTCCAAAATGTGAAAATAGGTAAGTTTTGTTTGAAGTATTAGTCTCATTGTCAAAAATATAACAATGCATTTTTAAATTAAGGTAACGTGGAAAATTAGACCGTGGAAATTATAACCACAAATTCTAACATAATTTTTATTTTGTTTTGCAGGGCAATCGCATAGTTAAAATTGTGTGGCTGAGAAGTGTCGATGGAAGTGGATGGGAAGAGCACGGTGGTGATGGTAAGATTTTAAAACCATTTCACCCAACGAAGATGTTATAAAGATAGTGCTGAAACCAGACATGGGACCAGAGTTGGAAAATTGAACAGAGATCAACCTAGTATCAGTTCAGACACAGCAAGCAAGCACGTATATTTATATTAAGTAGTTATAAACTAGTGTTTAAGTGATTGCAATTTAACTGCATGCCTAATATCAGGTTTATAAACAAATATCTTCGCTTTGTTTAACTCATTTTGATGTCCATCATCAGAGATAGAGATAAACACTTGATATATTAAACGTTTCACTTATTATAAATAACATTTCTTTACTACACATTCTCATTTTCAAGATTATTGTACTGTTTTTACATTATATTGCCAGAAAATGTGAAGACAGTAACATGTTTTTATTGCATATCGAATATAAATATCACTTAACGATTTATATCTATAAATACACGTAGTATTAGTGAATTGTATATGATTATAGAAGAGCATACTTCCAAAATGAGCTTCTACCAGAGCCATGCTGGCTAAAGCCTTTAAAGAAAGATAACCAACGGGAATTGAGGAATTCCAAGTCTTTAAGAAGAAACATGCACTGAACCTGACTATTAAACTACAATAAATAAGAAGATTGTGGAAACCTAAATAGTAAGGTAACTAGGAAAGTATAAAAATTTCTAAAGAAAACCACTGTTGAAACTTATTTTACTAAAAGACTCATATTTTATATGATAATAAATTAAAAAATTATTTTAGAAAAAAAACCTGCAGCCGTATTTGATTCAAAAATGAAAGAGATTTGCATAAATTTGTATTATAACTCCTTAAAAGATCACAAAAATTTGGTTAACATTATACAATTATTATCAGTTAGACGTATACATTATTGGGGTCGTAAAACGATTTTATGTTGGATGCCTGAAGCATACAATTTCGTAAAAAACCATCAATAGCAAACTAACCAACTTGTTATCATTTATAATAAGTTGGTCAGTTTGCTAGTCTATGAAATTAATATTAAAGAAAATTTTCAATATTATTTGAAAGGTGACAAGATATTAGTATTGTCGATAATAGTCACACGAAAACAAATATAGGTCTAACATCAAAATTAATATGCATTATAACAGAGTTAAATATTAAATTTAAAAAGGTTGTGGATTTTTGGTTAACGGCTGCGGCAAATAATAACTTAGATATATATGAAGTAATTATGGAAAGTATCAGTAAAATTTTAGAGGCAGGATTAATAATTAGGCCAATAATTGTGATCAAGAACCAAAAAATAAGGGTTTGGCAAAAATCAAACTGATGTAAATAATTTAAATAAATTTAATGTATAAAAGTAACATCGTGAAATGGTTCCATATTGAAAAGGTAGCGCCAGATATCAATGATCCCGTAAAGTTAAAATTAATGCCAGAAATTAGCCATTATTATATGTATCTAACTAATTATAGTCTATGGAGATAAAGTATGCAGGCTAAATATAGTGATTCTGTGTGTATAACAATGAGTGTTTCCATGACTCTTCAAAAATGGCGGCACAAGGTATATACACAGTAAATTTTATTTCAGACGTTAACAAATTATATGATACTTTTAATAGTAGTAATTTAGGTAAGGATAATCATAATTTCCCATGTGCCCTTTCTGTAAACAGCATGTTTCCTAGAAGATATGCTTAAAGATTTTAACAACGTAAATTTCTAAATGCAAAAGACCTGCATGTGTTAACGGTTGGATAATAACTATAAAATCGATTGATTGGTCTATTCAATGACCTTTCTACTTTAGGAAACTTTTTTTCATTGTCTGGCTACAAAATGGTTGATATAAAAATCCAAGAGTCATTCAGACAAAGTAATATCTCAAATATACGTAAAAATAGTAACTGTGAAGATGAAAATAATTACTTCTTCTTATCTCTTCAATCTGTAATAAATCATGAGATCCACTCAATGTCCAGGTGTACCCATATTGATTTCAATTGTGAAGATTTCACCGAAAAGGCCGTCATAGAAGAAAACGCTGTTTATTACGAGTATATGGCAAGTTTCATGACAATCACTTTCTTTGACAGGGTTTACAATTGCAGTAGCTATAAGAATTTGATTATAGATTAATCAAGAATTGAAGATATTTATTATAAATTAGTAACGTTTTTAAAAATGTATGATTACTCATCTGATGAACAGGGTTTCATTTTTGTTATAGGCCGCATATTTTGTACCATAAATCGTTTCAGTAATTTTTTTATGAAAGGATATTTATTGATACCTTAAAAGGGAATCCATTTCACCATATAAAACGAGTTACCACTGATTGTCAAATATGTTGTAGAGATGATTATTCCAATTGATTTATTAAACATTACATGAAAATAAACTGGTGTCTTAGAAATTTATGTAAAATGAATGAAAATACATAAGCTGAAAAAGCAAAATCAATGATTTCGAAATTTGTGTAATTTATAATTATTTTAAACTTTTACTTTGATCAGAGATACGTTTTGATATTATCTTTTTAGAATTGTATCTGCCCTAACCGATTAATCTTTCAAACTATTAATTGCGGTTTTTAAGTCTATTTTTTATTTCTTAGATTTAGAAGGATCCATTATATGAATTCAATAAGATTTTGTAAGCCGTATTTGAAAGTTTTAGTGGAGTGAAAAACTAAGCCCCAGACTGCTTTACTTATTCATGATCAGTATCGTGAATAGCTGTTTGGTATATTGTTATTTTGAGAGTAATGTAGATTTTAAAAATAAAATGAAGTTAAGCAAATTTTTTTAAACTCATTTTATTTTTAATGATAAAATAATAATATTGCTTTCTGCAAATTATTAAGATATTATTTTCTACCAGCCTTGTAATTAAAAAGAAATATTGTTAGCCATATTTTTATGCCTCTAATCGATCATTACTTTACACAGATTAAAGAAATTAACATCGCTTAAAGAGATGGTCCCTATGATGAAATTTCAGGTTAATGAACAATATGTTAAATGATAGGTGTATATAGCACATACCTAATGTTTATATATTACGTTTCTACACTCGATCATAGATTCACTAGATATTTTCCACTTCTTGAGCTATCCATTTCCTTTTCTTTTCTACTCCCGATGGAAGAGACTTCCACAACCTACCATGGTGATCGTTTCCATCGAGCAATAGGACAAATTGTCAATGTGTCAACATTTAAGAAATAATGTATTGATATGTGTGTTACTGGTCAAGTGTAGAATGCAATTTTAACTATCTAAGTTCCGACAAATTTTTTTAAAAAATTCATATGAAATAATCTATTGATTTTACCAGGGTAATTTTGCCCAAAATAATTATTATAATTAATACGATAAAGCAATCTGTACAAAACAAAGTGTTGCAACAGTCGATTAGTAATAGCTTAAAGTTTTAATATTGAGATAAAATTACTTTTATGAATGTAAAATGCTGAAGTTTTGAAATTATTTTTATTAAATATAAAATTCAAGGAGAAATCATATATCCATGTCAATTTCAATACAAAATATTGTGATTGAACCAAACATTTTTATCTTATCAAAAGTATAACCCATTTGCTGGCAACAATTTTATGAACACTCGTGGAAACACTTCTAACTAACTCTATCTAATAGAATATATACTGTAATAATTGTAAGAATACCAACTTGAATTGAAAGTTTTACCAAAATTTGGAAATAATTTTCTTCCACCTTCTTCCTTTCACCTTGAAGCATCCTTTTAAGATATATTTTTGAAATTATTATATTTTACAATAGTATAATTGTAAAATTTTATGACATGTTATTTTAAAGTTTTACAGATGGATGAGGGCAAACGTTGTTGACTGTTATTTCCCACACATAACATTTTTGCTATTGTATGTATTTGTTAAACGCTTACTATGTTTTTTCAATTTGTTAAAAATTGAATCTATTGTCGATATTTGTAATTTAAATAATTTTTTAGGTTTGTATTACGCTTTACAAAGGTGGCTGTTAAGTACTTTATTATTGTAAATCGGTACATTTTCCAGTGGTCTGATTGTGCGAAGTTGCTAGTACAATTAATCATGATATATATCTGTTGACGGGAGTTACTAATATTGGCGATATAATACAGATATATCGGACGCTTCATTAATTTTTTCTGATGTATCGGGCTTAGTACCAGGCACAATATGATGAAAAGTGATATAAATTGAAATAAACAAGGTATGACTTTAACAAATACTGTCCTCTTTCGAATTTTGTAGAGAAACTAGTTCAGGTGAGCTCTATAATAATTAATTGCTGTGCAATGGATGAGGATTATCTAGACACTAATAGATACTTTTAGTAGTTTCAACATTGTTTTAGTTAAATTGCCGATTTAAGTACTACATTCTATAATCGCAGTACCTTGTTACGAGCCAAATATTTTATTCACAAAATATTTCACATAAAGTTTCGGTGAAGTTAAAAGTGACTGTGATAAATAGATTTTTGGATGAAATAGTCGAAAATCATCGAACAAAAGAATAGAATAAATAAAAAATAGAACCAATCCTCTGGCTAGAAGAATACTACAATTTAAAAATATATGAAATAAACAAATTTCTTAATATTTTTTTTCCGTTTTACAGTATTTGCTTTATTCCATCCGGCGAGGTATTCTTTCTATAAATTATACCAAGACATTTAAAATAGGGGCATTGGGAAATAATTGTCACACGGTGTGCAACGTTACAGCGATCATAGTGGTTATAATGATCCCATGAATAGCTAAATATACACACTTTAAATTAAGGATGCCTCTATCCAAAAAGTTAGTATTGGTTTTCAACAAATTTATTAAAATCAATAAACCAGCGAGAAGGGCAAAACGTTTTTCTCAATTTCGATTTTGTAAAATCCTTTTTTTAGTACATACCAAAACTTGCTCCATCCAAAATTTTCAGATGAATATTTTTTTCCTGTTGTAAAATCTTATTATATGTAAAATTTTAGAAAGACGACTATGATAGATGGGCGGACAGACGTATTAGTGATAAGATTTCTATTTTTGTGCATACGATATCTGTGCCAGATACAGTAGGGTCACTCTTCTTTTCTATCTCCTCCTGGGCATGTTACGTATCTATTCTCTGCAACTCAAAAGAGACGTTGTGCTTACGAAGTTTATCTTCCAACTTTTGAGAGGAAAAACCCTTTACTCTATATTATGTAGTTAACTTTAATTTTTTGTACCTGATAATTTCCTGCGCTCACGCTTTTTTGCTTTTTTGTTATACCACACTCTAGAACCGAATTATATCTGATTTCTCTAGTTTTTCACGGTATTCAATTACTCAACCAATGATTGCGGTCACAACAGAGTGTGATTTGTTTGTTATGAGTGACAGTAAATTTGTCGAATTGTGTCGTTATTCTCTTTTGTGATTCTTTTGTATTTTTTGTATTCAAGTTTAATCTATAAGTTTAAATGTTGTTAAGCCATTGATTTCTTATCGTTACGAATAGGTTACATGTAATGTCTCGATAAAGATGTGTAGATAAGTAAACATTTTGTTTCCTTTCGAGGTAAGAAGCCTTAGGAAGAGTGAAAGTAAGGAGTATTCTTAACAAGCTAGAATATCTTGAATGATAAAAAAAATCTTCATTAGATTTGAAACCTAAAAGTTCAAGTTTTAATTTTCTTATTTTTGTACTATCATTTCCGGTGGACTAGCAATTTGAGAGTTACTTAAAAAAATTGGAAAATTTAGATTTTTATTTTTGTACTATTTTTTCGATGGATTAGCAATTTGAGAGTTACTTAAAAAAATTGGAAAATTTAGAAAATATGGGTGATTCCTTAATTTATATGTAAGGTGAAAAGTAATCGTAGTGTAGCACGAGTTACATATCATTATAATTTGAGACTTTTATTGTAGTTATTAATATTTATTTTCAGACCTCACGACGTTAAGTCAACCGTATTGGATGTTAAATGTGGACCTACGTTTCACAATAGATTGTAGTAATTTGTTTGAAAAAGCTTTAGCATTCACTTTTGAAAATATTTGGAAACTGCTGAAAAATAAGCTATTATATATAAGTATTAATGAAGAAATGAAAGTGAAAATGTGATCATTTACTTTTTTTGTAACCTTGGTTTTTTATGGTATAATTTTTTTCTAAATAAAGGTGGTATACTTGTCCAATAACTTAAATTACCTAAGTGTTAATCTAGAACCTCAATCTTGTTTATTATGTAAAAAAATAAAAGAAAGAACGGCTAGATACGTAGCAGAAAACCCACAAAGTTTTGTGCGGCAGTTTCTACTTCTCTCGAAATTATTGATGCAAATTAATCGAAATAATCTTAATTTAAGGGCCTAATTAAAGGTTGGTATAGCAAAAATTAATGAACAGGTAGGGAGAGCATATTGCAATCATTATGAAGCTTAAAATTCCGCAAACAGGCTTCAAATTGAAAAATATTAAGATGGATCTTCATTTAATTTCGGAACACATGCATGAAAAAATGTGTTCGGGCTCACTTTACATTTATTTAAATGAGCTTTTCAGACACATAGGTCTAAAAGTGTAGATACTACTAGCCTGTAACAAATGGGCGCATGTCACGAAGTTCTAAGGGTCTGAAACACGAGACCCTAACGGAACTAAAAAACCTAAAAATAACAAAAACAATTAAAACTTTAATTTTGTCCATTTTTGAATATTTACCGATTCAAACGTTTAACTATTACATTCTACACAAAACCACTTTCTACCGCGAGATGCATCTGCTGACATGTCCATTTATAAATATGTCATACTGATAGTTTATTCAAGAGAAATCGGTATTATAAGCAATGCGTATTGGATATCCTAGTAATCCTGTAACCGTCTATATTTTTGGACAATAATAATATCGATAGATTGATTTGTCTTGAGCGAAAAGAGAGAGGCTCCGCCTCCTCCACCCGCGTTTCCATTATGTATTTACGCAAACAACCCTTGTTGGAAAAGGTTTAAGGGTGCAGCCACGCTCGAAGTGGTTGCTTCGACGAATATAAAGAAAAGTCATATAATTAAGAGTCTATTCGAACGTTGTTAACGATTGAGTTTTAATAAAACTTATTAATCTTGTAATTTTATTACCTTTAATAGGACGAATGCTTAATTTTGAGTACGTCTTAAAGTATTAAGCATAGCTTTAATTTCTTTAGAGTATTTAGTTGAAGTAAGTTTGACCTGATTAAAGAGAAACATGCATTAGCTAAATTAAGAACAGGGAGAAAGAGGGATATTGAAATAGAGAGAAAGAGAGATACATAGAGAGAATTTTAAGAGAGAGTTTCCTGATAACATTCGATTCAAAGATTGTACGAACACAACGTGGATTATGGTTCATTAATCACATAGGAAGGAAAATTTCCAGGCAAGATCTCTGGCGCAACTTGAGAAAATGTCTTATAGAGGATAAGTGGCAATACTGAATTTTACAATCTCTACGATAACCCGTCCGTAATGGTGGACATCTTGACCTGATCAATGAACCCGTTCAGATCAATGGGACATACGCAATGAATGGGAGAATAATGGATATCTGAGAAGATGATCAACCAAAAATCGGAAGGCAATCGCGCAGTGAGCCAATCCAGAACGTGCTGGTTTGATGGCTTAGAGAACGACGTAAGAGAGTTGGATATCCGAAATTGGAGAAAGCTGACAGCATTGAGAGAGTACTAGAGAGCAAAAATGGTAGAAAAGGTTCTTCACGGATTTGAATGAGTGTTGTATGCTGCTTTAAGCATATGCAATTGTTAGAATAAACAGGCAATGTTTAAGTGTCCTGTTATTAAAATAAAAATCGTGAATCTGTTGCGATGAGTGATCTAATAATTATTTAATCTTTTAGTAGTAAAATGAGACTCGCTTGCATTTAAATGGCATCATGAGTATTGGCAAACGAAACACGAAATTCGCTGGCGCCCTGCACATAATTGTAGTTTGACAAATCAGTATGGCTGTGACCTATTCAATGTGGGGAGCCTACAAATCCGATTACGCCTAATAATGTTTGTGCTTAAGAAGAATTAGGCTAATACGAGGAGCGCTCTCGAGGGATGCTGTGGCCACGACTCTCCAAGCTGGCGCAAGCGCCTCGACGAGATGTATTAGAGCGGCGAGTTGAATCACTCTTGGGCTGGGGTAATGTAATGGGGGACATTTATCGTCTAGAGTAATATTGCCGGTCATTCCAGAGTATATAATATTTTACATCAGCCATTTATATATAGCTTTCATTCGATCAAGACCGTGCAGAATTGGTCAAGACAAATTGTGTATTGTGTAAAAAACATCGAGTTCATCCTGCAGGATTTATGTTATTTCTGGGTTTAAAAAGTCGTTTAAATATTAATTTGAACCACGGACTATACCATGTAAATTTGTCAAGCTGTTTAAGCGTGATTGACTTACACACATTCAAACTTTGGTATTTATAATATTAACAGCATTTATTTGGAGCGATCATGTCTTCTCCAGGACTGTAGAATTCATTTGTTTAACTTGAAGAGCTAAATAAATAACGATGTTGAATCTAAAATTGAATTTTCTGTCTTTGAAATTTATTCAATTCGTTAACAATAGCCGATTTGATCAAACAATTTAGTCTAAATTCGGATTAAAAAGGAGTTAAAAATTGAAAACAAAACAATTAAACCTAATAAAAAATCTATAGCTACTAAAACTTGTTAATTTTTTATGATTTTGTATTATCTACCAAAACAGGTGATTGAATTTTTTGACGCTTAATTGGATGAAGTCGGTGTTACTGTGAGGGAAAATAAATTTATCATCTTGCTTAGGACATATTCGTAAAATTGTTGAAAAGCCATAAAAAAAGTTATTGTTTATTTAAATAGCTGATAATTGCTGATACTTATTTCATTGTTTGTATGCAAGCTAAGTTGTAAAAATAATTGAGAAATCTCTATTGTTTTTGTAAATCCTTCTTTCTTATTGGACCTCACTGAAGTTGGCTGAATCTTTATTTTTAAGCAAATGGCTGACTATAAATATAACTGTGATGTTTGCGGTTGATGAGGTTTTTATTTAAATGTGAGCACTGGGACTTGCTGGAATTCTTTACGATGGCAATACGAATGACGGTTTGAGGGTTATATACCTAATATGGAACCTATTAGACCTTTGGCTTGTGTGATAAATTGGGTTCATTCGACGCAGAAAGGTAAGGTACCTTTCTGTGTTAGAGTAAATATTTGAGTTCATATCCTATCGCACCATATATTCGAGGTATATAGATCAATTTGTAATGAGCACTGTGATCTCATTTCTTCGACAATATGTCGCACAAAACTAAACGAAACAATACGAATATCAGGTTATTCGGTTGTTGAAAAGTCGTTATTCGTGGGAACAACGATGTTACCGCGAATTTCTTCGCCGATGTATGATTCCTCCGTCCATTTCTACGTTTTTCTCTTAATATTTTAAGTATTTAATAAAAGATGTATAATAACAAACAAGTTAATGTTTAATTATGAAAGTAACACAGAAATATGCGTTGTCCCGTGAAACATAATGAAATATTAATTTTAACAACAATTTTCTTTGATGAAAAATCGTAATAATTGGAGCAAATTTTTATTTTGTAGAGCGTAACTACACTATTTAAGAGTACTTTGAAGGAAAAAATATTAAGTACTAAAATATGAAGTTGCATGCTTCTTCTTCACTTAAGGCTTACACTCAAGTAAGATTTGCTGAAATTACATAAAATGTTTTCTAACTCTTAAATTTTCAAAAGCGGCTAATATGAGGGAAATTATAAAATATGAGGTAATTTTTGAAATTATAAAATATGAGGTAATTTTTTTACCATTTACCTAAATTATCCCCTCTATTTGATGCTATGTACAATTTTATCCATCGGAGTACTGTGGATCGTACTTTAATGGATCAGCCATGAGGCAAATGTGAGACAAGCAGTGAGGTAAGATTCCAATTTCTGGTCACGATTCTAATTTATGAAGAGTGGAAATCTAGCATACCCACTTAAGAGTAACTTTATACCTATGAGATTATTTTTCCCATGTCAAAACGAAGAAATCTATGATTTATATAATTGAAAACTCTCTACTTTCGTACAGTCCCTGACTTTTTATTACGCAGGTAAAAACGCGAAATGTGTCAATAGTACATCAATAGTTAGAGACATTTCGTTTTTATGTGTATTGTAATACAAAGATTGCTAGCGGTTTGGGATAGCCCGATATTCACATAATTCTAAGAGCAGATTTTTGATGAAATGCTCTTATATTTATAAAACTTTTGAAGTGTGCTATTAGAATATAATACTTTACTAACAAAACCAAGCTGAGTAGTGGTTTGGAGTATCTCACAGAACAGGCCACGAAATTGTGAAAGCAGAATTTCTTAAACAATTTTATAGAATTACAATTAAATGAAACTACGTGATGTAGTATTATTTCTACTTTCTTTAATTTCTTTACCACGAACTAGGTGGGATATTGGCAAAGATATCTTTGCTAATATCCCACCTGAAGATGTTGTAATACAACGAAATCTAGGTCGTGGTGTAATACAACGAAATCTAGGTTGGCAAAGATATATTTTCTAATATCCCACCTGAAGATGTTGTAATACAACGAAACCTAGGTCGTGGTAAAGAAATTAAAGAAAGTAGAAATAATACTACATCACGTTGTTTCATTTAATTGTGAATAATGAATTTTTACAAAATTAACGCCAAATATATTCAATATTTATAGAATTAATTAGAGTTAGTCGTCATCATTAGATTAATAAACAATAACAAGTCTAAACTTATAATTTCAAAGAATAGTAACAATTATTAACAGGAAAATCTTTTCGGTAACTGGCCATCTTGTTATTTTCACCAGTGGTCGTTGGACAGAAGAACAGGAGGAAAATAGGTATTTTAAGGTAGGGTGGATATTTAAAAGTTTTTATGTATTTGTTATTATTGTTAGAGAGCCTTGTTACTTGCGTCTTAAATCCCTATTTCTACTGCAGTGTTCTAATCGATGTTAATTTAACAAGTTTAAATGAACGATTGAATTAAACATCTTAAGTCTGAATAGAACTCATACTACAAAGGTTCAGCACACACTTAGGTACATGTGAAAATTTAAACAATTAAGAGTGCGTGGTGTTTTTATTAAATTATTACACATAGTAATATTATTTTTCACCATGTATATATATTGCCTTCTTCTCAGTCGTCTCGCTCTTGGCAGAGTGGTCGTGGTTATGATGAAGCTACATCATCATTGGTAGTTGATGTGACCCTCCTTGAAATTTCTCGCCATCTTAACCTATTAGCCAACATCCTAGTGCATTTATGTAACGGGTCTCCAACTGCTGATTTTATTTCATCATCCCATCGCATTGATATGCCACGCGGTCTGTTTTCTTCCACCACCAAACGCTCTATGGAGTCATTGTTTGCCTCGAGACATGGTCAAAAAACTTCAAAATTTGAGACTGGTACTAGGGTTGATAGATGCTGCGTGATGCTCAGTTCTTGAATTATATATTGCCTAGTAATGTGATTTTGACCGTTTGACATTAAATTAAAACCCAATGAGTACTAGTTGTCATAAATACTTTAAAATAGCGAATAGTGAAATAAACAGTTACGCCAAAAATAAAAAAAAAAATTATTTTCCAAACAAATTAAATAGCATTTTAATATAAATAAAACGTAAACATAATTTGCCATGTTTATATTGCTGCTCTTAGCAAAACGGCAACGGCGCGTGGTTTTTGTTTGTAGTTCTCTTTGTCGGCATCAGCAGTCAATTAGCGCGACGTAGTCAATTAAGTACATTGTGTTAGAAATTACAAACCTCTTAAAACAATTCCTGTGACTAAACTACTGAATTTTGTTAATTGCTTTTTGGTGTATGGTTGAGGAACACCATATGGTATATAAGGATTTATTTAATGTCGAATGATCAAATCTGCATTGTATATTATGTAGGCGTGATAAAATGACTTGATTTTATTCATAAAGGCAAGTTAAGCTAATTTTTTTACTAAGTATCTAAGTACCGTTTTTTACTAAGTATTGAGATTTATCGTATGTTCTATATGTAAAAATTTAAGAGGATAACATAATATTCTACAGTTTGGAGACTTATGTCTTGTAAAAGAGCAACGATAATAGAAAAATACATATATTTTCGATTAAACTTTGAATTTTGTTTCTGTGGGAACGTCCACTACGAGTGAGGTTTCATATTCGAGGGGCTTCGCAAAACAAAATTTTCATCCTTAGGTTTGATGTAAGGGATCTTCCACTACGGAAAATGAAAATTTTAATTTTCTGTTATGTATTGTCGTAATCGATCTACTTATTACTTGAAAATCGAATTACATTGAACAGACAGAGTTATCGTGCTATATTAGTTATCGTGTTACAAACAGATATAACAAATTCGTTAATGCTATTTCGTAATTACACTTTCGCTTCAATAGGCCGGATTAATACAAAAGACTGAATTTCACCAACCGCAAGTCCCATAGAAAGAATGTAAATGAACAGGCTGAATAGCAGCTGGAGGATGAATAGGAGTCAGAGGTCGCAGTGAGGTAATTAGACGGGAGTATCGACAGCATTAGTCGGCCCTAAGCCGATTGCACGGTTGTCATCTGTAGAGTTATGCTCACATTGAAATTATCCATTTCGTTTTGCTAAAATTGTGGAATGAGAACTGTTTGTAAAATAACGAAGTGTAAAGTGTCTAAAGAAATGGTAAGTTGATTAACAGGAATAAGGAAATACCCGTTGTAATTTTCATTTTAAAAAAAATCTCAATATTTTGTAGAATGAATAATTTAGTGCTATTATCCTATTTAATTCATACATATCCTATTTAATTCTCACGACGTTAATTCACTTTTATTTGTGTAAGAAAAGTTAACCTTCTAATTAAAAATTAACCTTCTTTTTATTAATTTAGTTTACAACGACTCTATTTTGTAATATTTTTTTTCCACAAGACACCCTAAATAGGAAATATTAAAATTTTTAAAACGTTTTTTAAACCTTTTTTAAAACGTTGAAACACCATTTGGATCAGTCTAATGCTAAGGATTGTAAACTCCTTGGGTCTGAAATCAATAGTTCATCGAACAAATTGATTCTATTAATCAAAGAAGATATTTGTGTAAGAAAATACACATAGCTTAATGATACAAGATATACATAGGATGGAAAACCATCTCTGGGTTATATTCAACGTTATTCCATATGAATGCATCGAAGTTGTCTTACGTAAATGTGACCAGCGTTAGTACCATCGTAAGATTATGCAGATAACTATTTAAAGCTCAATCGGTAGGCGACGAAAAATTAAATAATTAGCAAGTCAACAAATATTTTACACGCTCGATCAGACGACAAGATTAGAATCCACTACGAAAAAATGCTACAAAATTGTAATGTCAAGTTACACTCCACGTGTAAAGTCGTTAGCCACCATGAATATTTTCGTTTTTTACTTGCTTTCGTTAATAATAACCTCTAAATTGTTAATAAACAGAGCCTTTTAAGCGGTGCTGTAAAATAATGAAAGTGGAAGTTTAATTTTTATCTTTTTCGTTATTTAATTACAAAAGGCAGTTGCCTTAGTTAAGCTTATTTACATTTTGATATTCAAATTCCGTCGTTTGAAAGCATTGTAAAAATACCAAATTTGGAATGTCGAAAAAAGCCAGTTTCTTCCGGCCTGGGGTGTTAGCTGAAATGAATGTCTGTTAAGTACGCAAATTAATGGGATATAGGTGTGCAATCAAAGTTGATTACATGCTGACTATAAAGATATGCCAAGGAAGTTAAAGGAAATAAAAAATTCAGTTTAAAAGGTTAACATCTTTTTCCATTTCAAAATGTCTATGCTAAAAAATAATAAGAGAAAGCGTTTTGATGCAAAATGTTACATTAATATTTGGTCCGATTTTTTTAGTAGACATTAATTGTGAAGCAAAATTTGCTATTAAAATAATTTAAAATCGTCAAGTATTTGAGATTCATGGTCGGTTTTGCGTAAAAGTGTATTCAGCCCTATGTTGTATCGTGTTACATTATGAATAACGTAAACGTTACGAAGTTATTAGCCTTTAAGCAGACGTCACTATGTTGTATTATGATCAAACATTTATTTTGACAGCTATGTACGTTAAAATAACGCCTTATTTCACTTGACGTAAAGGTAGCTAAAGCAGTTGACGTTACGGCTGACTTTATAGGTTTTTGAATATTTCTTTCGGTAATTTAATAAATTTAGCCTTATTAGTAAAATTAATTGTGCAAACTAAACCTCTAATTTTATAGGTAGGTTACAAAAATTATGTTACGTTATAAATATTTAAATTAGATATCAACAAATGTCATTATATACTTTATCCATTAAAGTACTTTGCATTTGGGGAAACGCTTGTAAAATCCGTAATCAATTGAGGAATGTCTCAGATCCATTTATATTACCAAATAGTATTTTCCAAAAATACTTTTGACTATCTAAATAAATAACAAAGTTTCGACAATTTGCGATTGATGTGAAAGTGACACGACGAATAAATCTTACTTGACGCGCAACAAAACAAAATAACCTATAAAATGCATCTCCTGTCATATATAAGTATATATAGTGCAGAACTATCGTCTTCAGCGAAATAGCTCCATCCCTTTCTTTCTGCTTGTAGAATTACATGATGCTATTTGTTTGTTTTCAAGTATTGTCTTGCGTTAGCTAACGCATACGTCGTAATGATACAACATAGGGTTGATTTTATTATAACTAACTAAGATTAAAGTATAATTTGAAGGAAATGCTTTCGGCAGTCGTAAATCAGAGGTCAAATTTATTTGTGTTTCTGTGTTGTATTTTTGATATCATAATGTCATTTCAGAAATTTAGTTTAAATGCTTAAATCAGATATGTTGAAAGTAATGCTTTTACTAATAATATGGATGGCAGTATAACACTTGTATTCTAAAAATTGTGACGTTTGCTGAGTCGAGAATCATTGATGGAGCATCTCTGCATTAGATCGAGAAAAGATATTAAATTTAAATTTGACGGATTTTTTTTATGCGCATACGACTTTACTCGATGTAAGGTAACGTGACATAACGATGACTTGACGTGGCACTAACCTGTAGCGTCCAGGAACGCGGCGCCTTGTGCAGGTGGGCCGGACGCGCGGTGGTGGTGCGCGCCGCGCCTGCCTTCTGAGGCGGACTGCTCGGCGAGCTCGCACTGCTGCAGCTCTGTCAGGTAAACGAACATTTTTTTTACCTATTAATATTAGGTAAAATTAAAAAAATCCCGATGTTACTAGCTAATCTGTAACTATTAGCGAGTGACGCGGTATCGTTTTCGACAGGAATACCCGTATTTTGTAATAAGCTACTATTGATTATGCTAATCTCGATAGAAACCTTTCACCTTTTGAAGGTGTCTTTTACTATGTGAAGATTAATTTATGGAACCTAAAAATTCACACCGAATTTAAACAGAATCCACTATAAGTGTCGGTAATCTTTTTTCTGATTTAATGGTACGTTTAAAATTCGTAAAATAGAAAATAATTTTCTTATCGCAAAAGTTCTGAGAAACAATTCAGAATTGTTATATTTAGTACAGCGATATAAATGTCAACCGTTGATTTGTATCTTCGATTAACCTAAACTTATCAATAAAGTCATATTTCAAAACTCACTATAACATAGAATTAGTAAATAAATTTGCAGTATGGGTAAATAAGCGATATTCGATCATATATTTCTTGACTGAAATATTTCTTAATAGTGAATATTTTAATAATTCGGTAATAATTAAAATATATTGGTTAAAATAATTTGGAAGTTGAAATCAATTTAATAACTTTTTCTTCGGGTTTCTGTTAGGTTCAATTCTTGTATTTTAAGCAAATTTCTCTCTTTAAACTCTGATTACAATATAATATGGCTATAGAGCTGATTTGAAGACAGAGGAGAGAGATGGTCATAGGAACTTCTTAGTAGGTAACAGTAAGCCCGTTAATTTTTGGACTCTTTCGAATTGCGCCAAAATGAACAAATCAGTCTTGTTTCAAGTAAAAGCGACAAAATAAAACTTCTTTGGTTTGGGTCGGTTTTTTTAAAACTATATATTTTAAATTTGCGTAATCCTTTCGCTGTGTGAAGGTCATTTGTGAGAAATATTTTTCTTTAGTCCTTATTATGATAAGATTATTAGTTTTTTCTTAATGCAATTTGAAAATCAAAATGAACATACCGCTCTTGTTTTAAGTAAGAGCGATAACGTAAAACGTCTTTGGTTACCTCTGTCTCGGTGGCTGCGGTGGCGGCTCTCGAGGGGCTACCGGGCGCCGAAGTGGCGTACCGGATGCAGCCGCTGGTCGGCGAGGATGCTCCTGCAGAATGAATATAAATGTTGCCACGTGAAACGATTTTTCACGATTATTTTTTTGGAACCCAAATACTTTGTGCGCCTCGAAATAGTTTGCGACTTGAAATAGCGATAGTAATAAAGTGATTTCATATATTACTTGTTTTTATTTCATAACAATTTTGTACGCTCTTGGTGCAGGAAAAATTGTGGTATGTAAATTATTTGTAGTTTTTAAAATTTCCCCCCACTTGTGTGTACACATACCTTGGAGTTCCATAGATAACGCATTTCCGCATTTATTAACATATAAATATAAATGCATTATGAAATTATTGAAAGTAAATTGAATACCACCAGCTAACGGAGAATCATACAACGTAAAAAATACGTTCTGATAGTTGGTTACAAAATAATTAGATGTCACTATTATGTGATTGATTTTTTATCTGACTTCTCAACTCTTATGAGGAATAGCTTCATGGATTTTATCGCAGATATTGACCAAAGCCCCGTGTTCATGGTAAACTTTGTTGAGCAACGGTTGATCAAAAACAACTGGATTAACAATGGGAATGTTGTTGGAAGCAATGTCTGCCAAAGCTGAAATCAACCACCCTTGCCCACACAAGAAGTCTGCGCCGACATGTGGCCCGAGGAAGTAGTGTTGTTCATAGCGTTTAGCGGCTTTTTGTCCATTTAATATATCCCATGCATACTTTTATCTTATATTGTATATTTCAAGTGTCCCATAATATAGTTTTTTTTGTTGATAATACATTTCGATATTTTTCGTTGCGCCACATTACTTTTATGTTTCGCACACAAAATAACAAGTTCTTATCTGGCAACAGTTGACGCGAAACTGCATGTATCGGTATGTTGTCGCTCACAGTGCGGGAGCAGAGAAACACAATGTTTCGTGCCATGTTTCGAAATATCTTTCAGATGTATCAGGTATATACAGATACACTGTTTCTAAACCATGTTTGTAACCAAAAAAAATATTACGAATACATGACTTAAGTCCCCAGGATTCAAAATTCAAAGTTTCAAGAAAATCAGCCTAGTGGTTTTTGCATGATGCCTAAACTGATATGGCCTCTTTATGATGTTATTATGTGTATACATTTGTATATCCAGTTAATACTTATAATAGGTATGATATGAGTTACAATTTTCAAACTTTAATAAAATTATGACTCAGAAAGTTGAATTTCTTACCTAATTTTAAACAATATTGACTTTACTTCTTTTTAATTTATTGCCAAATTATGTAATGATTACCAATTAATATTTATGTTCAACACTATAATAGTTTTTAGTGTAAGTTTATGTCAAGTTTTATACAAGATTACCTCGAATGAATATCATACTTTTGCTAATGATATTTAACTCATTGATGTAGATTAGGAGGTGCGTTGACTTTATCTCAAAATAAACTTCTTGTATTTTTTGTGGTCGATGGTGACAGTTAGTTTTCAATTCTTTAAAGTATATTATTAATCAGAAAGGCGTATTAGAAACCAAACAAGTTTACGTTCTAGTCAAAGAGAGCTTTTGGACAAGAAAGTGATTACTGAAAGCATGATGAGGAGTATACCTGAGGGTGGCGCGTCGGCCGAGTGGTGGTGGTTCTCTGTGTGCCGGCGCAGCGAGCGTGCGTCACAATACGACTTGCCGCAGCCGTCTGCCTTGCACTCATACGGCTTCTTATTGCGGTGCGTTAGCATGTGTCCGTTGCTGCAACGTTACACGAGTTATTCTAGTGTTGTAGGACATTAGAAAAGAGAGTCATGTTACACTCAAATATCTATAATACTACTCATATTACACAATATATGCGTCATATTACACTCAAACATCGTATAATACGAGTCACATTAAATTAAAATATTATATAACATGAGTTACTTAACGCTAAAATATGTATATATCTCTAAGGGTAGGCTAGGGCGGAATTCTTCGACTCGTAGCGGTTAACGCACACACACAATATACAGTACCATTAACTATGGAATCAGTGATCTCGTAATAGCGCGGTAGTTGATGTATCCTTTATATGCGCAGGAAAAATTGCACTAAATTACACATTCTAGATTTTCATAAAGTTTTTTCCTTTGGAGTGTACATATGAAAGTGTTTTAATATCTGATAGATATTGAAGTTACGAATATATTAATGTATATGTTTTATTAAGTTAAGAAAAGGATTATAAAATAAAATAAACATCAATCCAGTGGTAAATTAAAAAATTGCCTTTTTATATTAATAACTTATAATAGAAACAGATATCGCTGCCCATTAAAAAGTAGTATTGAAGTGAAATATAGGTTAGAAAGTTGGGTTTAACATAGTCTGTATACTGAATATAAATTTGTTAATTTATCTTATTAAATTAAATTTTTGATATAATTAAGTTATAAATCATACAAGCTCAAATTAAACTCTTTAATCTAAATTCTATGCACATCATTATTACACGTTATTTAGAATTCACAGGAGACTAAGTATGCACAAAGGAGACAATAAACGTCACACACGTTTGAAAGTTATCAAAAGACGTTCCTTCGATGTTGGTATCTATCGTTTGTGTGGCATAAATAGTTCTCTTATCGTTATTGAAATATTAAAATATTCAACTGATTAGTTTCCGTAGGTGTATGCGAAAAAAGTAAATACAATTACCTACATTTATGAAACTTTGAGCCAACTATACAAGTATACAAAATTGTAGCTTTATCATAAATATTTCAGATATTACTGTAATTTCTAATATAAAGGATTCATAGTAATCGCTTTGGTTGTTAGAATATTGTGTTAATTTACAAAAAAAGTTTTGAGAATCACATTGTTAATATATTATTCGTTCTTAATCACTAAATTAATATTGTGGTCCTCAAAAGATAATGTAATTGCCATATCATCATTATGCTGCATAATTTTAACATCGGGAACTTTTTGTATTAAGTAACATGAAACAAAACCCTTCTAAATTAACATAATTTTTGACAAAGTCAAGAGCAATTGATAGTTAAATTATCAAGTGAGTGATCTCATAATAGCGGCGAAGGTGATGGGTCCTACATGCTGTATGTGCAATTATTAATTGTGTTTACGAAAAATAATTTTGCCTATTTTTCTCATGCGAAATGTTGTTCTATTGTTTTAGAAAAGTTTAGATTTTCCAATTTATATTATTATATATTTCTTCTTTTGAGTGTACACATAATATTACTCTAAAGTCTAATAGACAGCGATGACACAGTAGTTGCTAACATATTAACATAAAAGCTTAATTAAATTAGTAATTAAGAAATAATTTATTAATAAAGTAGCAATATTTTAATCAGTAGAGTAGTAGTAGATTTTATGTAATATTCTCGTTATCTTCTAGTTAACACATTTACAACTATGTAAATCTGCAAATTAAAAATATTTGATACACAAGTGATTAGGGCAAAAAACTATATAATGCAATTTTAATTAAACTCGTGGGACGGCAAAATTGTTCGCTAGTATTATTCACACTGCATCTTGCACAGAGTCAGCTCTACTCGTTATAATCCTATAATTTGTTCGTCACTGACGGCCAGATAGATTGCTAACTCGTTAAGTTCAAGATTAAGTTGTTTTTGCTTGTTTGGCCGGCGAATTTCAGCGGATGCGAACAGTGAAGATGTACTAAGAGAAAATTGGACAAATATTGATTTAGATATTTACGTAACTTTAGGGAAATACATACGCGTTTAATAAACGTAAGTGAAGTCTCTGATTAGTGCAAATTGATTATATTTTAGTGAGAATATTATCAATTAGAGAATAAAACGGAAGTATGGACGAAGTGTTTAAATAGCATATTTTGTATGTGTTTTACGAAACCAAAAACAATTTTGCTATACTAAATAACCAACAATCAGTCTAAAAATTCAAGGACTTGCAGTATTTCCATTAAACTATTTACAAGCATTAATTCACCACAATTCACTAAATGAAAATATTGTCCAATGTACATATATATCACTGACAAGCGAAAATTATAGTGAAAATACCAAAAGCTGTGAAATGTATAATCATTGCTATAATTTTCCATCAAATTTTAGGAAAACGTCAAGTAACGTTGTCGTTTCGTAATTTTGACTTTAGCAGCTTCGGAGATAGAGGGGATTTTTCTTGGGAATTTGCAATTATATTTTTAGAAACTATCTTACATGAAGTTTTGAAAAAAATATTTTTGAATCCTAGTAATTTATTTTTTTTCTTCAATTGATTTGATTATTTGCTCCCAAAATTTCCCTATGAATATCATTGAGCATTAACTATTGCGATAAACGCCAGTTAATAAGTATTATCATTATTTCAAATGTTTCTATGTTAAATTGTTTCTAAGAATTTTTTTTTGAAGAGGATTGTAAATAAATTTTATAGTTTGTAAATTCATATATATTGATCGCCATGTATTTAATACTAATTTCAGCAACGGTGAGTTATTTGGGCTACGCCAATTTCATGTTAAAATTAACGGAAGACATAAGTATATTTTATTTTTACTAGGAGTAGTAAAAAAAGAAAACAACAATTTAACGGGTTACTTTAACCATTTATCTGGCAATTTTATTGAACGACCATTGCTTTAGCTTTAATAATGGATATTTCACCATAATCTGCAAAGTCAAATTTGTCTTTAAGTACTCCGATCTTAAGTAGAGTTTCTAAATAGTACGTAGAAAACACTTATCTCCTTTTAAGTGTGATTTGCCAGTTAGTCAAGCGACTAGTCTAATGCTGAGTCCGAAAGTTTATCCTGATCTGAATTCTGATTGAATATTTGTAACTGTGGCTGGTGATGTCGATGTGAGATTATCGATAATGATCTAACATACGCTTTATTTAAAATTAAGAGACTGGATTCGATTGAATATATTTAAGTGCATATTTGCATTGATGTTCTCCAAATAAAAACATATATATATATATATACATACATGTGTAAATATGCGTGTGTGTATATCTTATTGGTCTCGATAAAAAATTATATGCGTAACTTCTATCCCTTCGCGTTGGAAGTAACTAACTTCCGGTCGAATGCGATACTCTCTTCGTCCGGTTAAATTATTCCATTTTATCTTGAATCGCAGTATCTGTTTGAACTACGGAGGTCAAATTTTTGACGATAGACGTCGATTTCTCGTCGAGCGTTGACGGTCACACGAATTTTGCACGCCACGTCGACTGTGTTACTTATTACATTTACCACGGAATTCAGGTTGATGTTGCGCATTTTAACTACAAGAAAGCTTTTGATCTTTTGATAACGATGTATATTGAACTACTTTGAGGAGGTAGGTATTTCTCTCTTACTTTTCTTTTTACGTCAGACCAAAAGCAATTTGAGTAAAAATATTGTATATATGAATCGCATTTTAAATTGATAGAAAGTGTTTGAATCCAGGACTATTACTATTTTTGATCCTGGGAAAAGGCGCGACGGCAACTGCTTGTTGCTTGCTATTCGCCGACGATATGAAGATTTTGTGAGTTATTCGAAGTTCATCAGACACATTACGATATGAATGTTTTCGTTGAATGCAATACAGTCAAAGTCTGACAGCTCAATGTGAGCTGTGAATTTTTCAGTAGTGGAATACGGCCGGGGGCGCATTTATATTGAATACGAATATACGGCATATTATAATAATTGGATAAAGTATAAGCGTATTTAATTAAATCATGGAATTAGGAGCTTAAATCTGTCTGACTTTTCTTGGATGCAACAAAAAATTGTGCATTTAATTATACGTGCATTGATGTTTCTTTAGCATAATGCAAGAATAATTTTATTTAAAATGCAAGTAATTAATGGAAATAAAGTAGTAAAAGGACTTGTGATTGTAAATGCGGTTGGTAAATTTTGAATTCAATCCAAGAATTAAATTTTAAATAATTTATAATGTACATGAATACATACCGAAACTTAATCTCACTTAGAGAAATACACTTAAAATATGTTTTAAAAAGCTTATAGCACTATATCTATCACGGATATTCACAATAAATAAATGTTTTTATTATATGGAGCACCATTCAATTTTAATTACTAAAAATATTATTTGATAGCAAAGAAGTAACTTATATTTGTATGAAAGTTAAACACGTGTTTTATATTTACAAATATCTCAATAACTATTATAAATATAGTATCAGTCACTACACGCATGTTCAATGAGAAACTTCATCCTGTCGGTTTTTATTGCATCGTGCGCGCGCATCGTAAAATTTCATAATTTTTTATTACACGCCTAAAGAAGTTTAACTTCAAAAATTATTTAGAATGCTTTCACTCGTGTTTCTTAATACCAATGAATTCCAAGACATAAATCCACTTGCTGTAAACTTAAGAGCGAAGCGAGTAACAAATCAAATAGTCTGATGACGGAACTTGGTTAAAAGATATTTCTTTGATATCTGTCCATAAAATGATATGGTTACTTCCATTTTCTCTTTTCTGTTTTTGAAATGAAATGAAATATATGCTCGTTTACTTAAAAGTTAAATGAAAGGATTCTGTTCCTTGTGTCGTTGAGAAAATTCATGTCCTTTCCACCTTCTAATTTCCTGCATTAAGACCATATTGCTATGTATAGTATCTAGAACCGAATTTTATGGAAATTCTTTATTTTCTTTTTAATTGCTTAATCGCTGGTGCTTCAAAGTATGATTTGTATATGATAACCGAAATTCAATTTCTTTAAATGTCTTGTCTTTATCGATTACGTATGATTATATCATTATTGAGCGCCAACTCTTATATCGGTAAATGCTTGTAAATTGAAACAATTGAAATGAACTAAAAAGTAAATTTGTCTCTAATCTTTGACCGTGTGCGAGCGCTTCCATTCCACTGGATCACATTAGCGAGAGGCCGGATGTAAGTTGCGATCGATCGCACTCGAAAAGCAAAACGCGCTAACGACCACTGTGCTTGAAGCATTCGTCATAATTACGATGCAATTTAGACAATGCTCTGCAAATCATGATATTACAGTTTTGTTAACGGGGGTTCTTACGCAAATATCTCGAGCTGTATGGAGTTTACTGGGGTTGATACTGCCCTTAATTTATGAGTTTTTTATGTGAAAGTATATGTATATACGAGAGTATATATATATATATATATACATATATATATATATATATATATATATATATACATATATATATATATATATATATATATATATATATATATATATATATATATATATATCTATATAAAGAAATATACGGAAAAGAAACACTGAACGAATCGTAATGAAAGAAATCAGTCTTTAAACAAATTCCATTAAAACTATACCTTTTTATATGGTTATTCTTGATACGTAGCTGACAAAATTGGACTAAGTAGCTGACAAAATTTGACCTTAATAAGAATCTCTTATTTTCGAGATATAGACCTTTCTGAAAATCATTACTCTAAGCTGATCTCTTAGGTGCCACAGCTACCAATTAAGTGTGATTGTTAATTCTGTGTTATTAAGTATAGTTTAGTAATAGGCCTCTAAAATTAATTGAAAGATTTAACAACTATTAGTTCTCTAAAAAAATTAAAAAGTGTATTTTTTAAGATTTTTTTATTTTCGTCACCCAACTTTCACTTTTTGGGATGTAAAAGAAATGTCTTACTCAGAACTGGCAACTTATTATTAAAAACAGGCATTAATTACGAGGTAATTACGCCATGTTTGAATTTTCACGTAAATGTATTTTTTATGGAATCTTTTAAATAACCGAAAACAATAAAAGTAATTTAAGGTTAGAAAATACTCAAAAACTTAGCAAAAGTTGTTGCATTTTTTTATTATATTTGGTGCTACGACAGAAGCAAATGTAAGATAAATGGTACATATGTAGATGTCACCCATTGGCTCTATTGGTGTCAACTTGAACACATGTTATAAGGCAGTTAATTTGAAGATTTGGTTAACATAAAATAACAACTTAATTTTGGAAGAAACTTTTGAAACATTTTTAATCTTAAATTACTTCTATTGCTTTCATTAGGAGTATTTAAAATTTTCCATGAAAAAAATTAAAAATAAATATTTACATTAAAATATTACTTCGTAATGGGTGCCTTTTTGTTTAAGTGGGAAAATCTTTTTTAAAGTTGAAAGCAGTAAGTTCTTTTTATTATTTATTACTATGACTTTTCCATTACATGCGCCAACTTTTGAAATAAGTTGTCAATTATAAATAGTAGGTATATTTTTAAAGCTTGAATAGTCAAAATTGAGTCATGAAAATTACGAAATGATTTTCGATACGATATTATGTTCCATAAAGACATAGGCATCCCTATTTTGTTTTATACTATTGCTGTTGTGTAAAAAGTGTACTTTTGAATTTTTTTTAGAGATAGTTGTCGTAAAATATTTGTATTAATTCAAAACGCTAGTTACATAATTATACTTAACAACATAATTATTATGATTATAAAAAAAAAACAAAACCATATCAATCAGACTTAATTTTTAGCCGTGACACCCAAAATATCGACCCAGATTTTAACTAATTTTACAAAAGTGTCTATTTCTTCAAAAATAAGGCATTTCTACTTAGGTAAAATTTTGTCAGCTACCTAGTCATGGCTTGGCCAATCTCCTCTTTTCAGCTGATCTATGTTTTATGGGACATCTGTAAATATTATATCATTTTGTCAATTATTAATTTAAAATTTTACATTTTCTTATTAAATGACATCTATGACGCAAATGATAAAGGCAATGCTCACCAGTAGTACCGGTTTTTCTGAATTGTTCATTCGTCAAGTAAGTTTTAAAAGTCTTCTTTATATTTATTGTAACTTTGTTTATATAATGACAAACGCATAAATTAAGTCGCGCAAGTAGAGCAGCACAAAATGGCCGCGGTGTCATTAAAATATATGTTTCGACAGTTCGCGTTGTGAATATTGTTTTTGTATTTGTTTAGTTGCTTTAGAATAATGTTTTAATTTGGTTCAATAAGTTATTTTCAATATTATTATTAAACAGTATTGTCGTTATTGTACGAACACTATACGACTTGTTTAACAGTGTAAATTAATCTTAGGGACTTTTTTATATTAATATATGAATTTAATAAAAAAACCTGTAAAGCAAAGTGCAACCCGCACTATGAGGGTTACTCTTTAGGCATTTATAAACATTTAACGATGGATAATATTTCTATTAAAATATTTACAAAATTTTAATTTTTAGAAAGAAATTATATTACCTGTTATATCTTTCACATATTTAAAAAAAAAATTGTGTGATAAAACTATAAATCATCGATTTTTTTCTTCACTTGTGCTGTAACATCTTGCTTTTTGCCAAATTTCATAATTCTAGGTCAACGGGGGGTATCCTGTAGGTTTTGATTTATTTGCGAGTGTCAAAAAATGAGGCATAAATGGTCGTATTTTTAGGGTTTTATTTATTGCGTCGATTTAGAAGCTTGGTTTTTTAACGGCTTCAAAGAACCGTAGATGTAAGTATTTGATATTAATTGCAACTTGATATCTCCACACGTTCCCGAGAAAAGGGGTCTTGACGAACCAATAGACGGTCAACGAAGTGATCCTATGAGGGTTCCTTATTTCCTTTTGAGGTACGGAACCCTAAAAAGGAAATTTTCCTAAGGTGCTATTATTTTCGATATGATATTATGTTCCATAGTGACAGGGGCATTCCTATTTGGTGCTTTACACTATTGCTGTTTAACATTTTAACGTATGGTCAGTGGTTTGTGGAAAAATTCGAAAAAAAACTAATTGCTTGAAATACACTATGGTTCTTAAACGGTAAGTTGTAGGAAAATAGGTCTAGAACTAATGTTCAATAGATAATAATTTTATTATTTTAATCGTGGTATCAACAGTTTACGAGATATTTAGCTTAAAATTTCATAAATATGGTAGATTTGGAATAGCTTCCCAGATTGCGCCATCAAATTGTAATTTAGCAAATTTCTTAAGACACGACCCGTAAGAAAAATAGTAAAAAATTGACTGAATGTGTTACCCGCTATAGAAGTTTCACGGGACTGTCAGATTTTTCATTGAAAGGTGATAAAGAATTTTTCAAGTCTGTTTTTTTGAAACACAAACTTTTTGTAAATAATTGGTGAACTGTATAAGAAATGTTTGTTTTAATAATGACAAAAAATAACGTAATATCGAAATATTTATTCTCAAAGAATACTCCTTTATTTACTTTTTAGTGTTGTATTTAAAGAAATTTTTTTTTCAAGTCAAGTCTGTCTGTTTAAATTTAAAACTTCAATAGGATAACAAAGCAGAAGTGTTTTTCTTATATGCCATATATGTTAGTTACAGAGAGCCAGCTATGTTGAAGACTATTCGGTGTTTACGCGTAGATTCAATATGCAGAATATAGCTGTATGATTACTGGCGTTATAGCTCTAATCTATATAGGTTTATATTATTTTAACGCATTGCACGTTGCCTTTATTCCGTACGCTGTCTACATTTTTCGAAAGTCAATTAAATTATTTGTCATAATTTTCACTAGGTGAAAGTAGTAACGAGTTTAGGCAATATGTCTCTAGCAAGTACGGTTATTACTGAGCAATGGGCGTCCTCTTTAGCTGTTTAATTAAAGTTGAAATTGGAGCCAACATTTTAAAGCCGACCCGTAAGTAAATCGCTGGGCCATTGTGCCCGTGAATGTGTTGACTCGAATGTGTCTCGTATCTGATATCGCTTCAGATTTTTGTCCATTCTCTTAGCGAAAAATTGAACAACAGAATTGTTCAACTATTCGCTAATAATTACATGTGTTACCATTGTTCAACGTGATATAATTTTAAGGCAAATTATGTCGGCGTCAGCGGTAGCGTAGAGGTGGCCATTGTTAGTAAAATTGGCACACTCAAATGATGCGTATCGGTATCTGAATGCTATGTGACGCTACTTGAGGTTGGGGGATGACATGAGAACATAAGCCGAAACAGTATGTTGTGCACAACATTGTGTTGTGCATAATATATTCAAATATTTTGCATTATATATTTAATTCGATTTCGAAAAGTTTTGCTTTAATAGTGAGACGAGCGATACTCACAGATGGTCTTGCCGCTTGAAGGCCTTGGCGCACATGCCGCAGACGTATTTGCGCTCGTCGCTATGCGTCAACTTGTGCTTCGCTAGCGCCGACGCGTTCCCAAACACCTTGTTGCAAACCTGAAACAAGCAAAGGAATGTAAATTTAACAGGGAGGAATAAAAATGCGCATTGTAACGGAAACGAATAATGTTCCACTTTAGAGAAAAAACTGTTTTCGTTATTCACAACTTCGACTCAACATACACAGCACAGATATAATAAACTGATTGACAATTGTCGAATATATAAAAAGGTATGTGGGAAAGATAACTTTGTTCATATTTTTGTTAAAGAATGGCATCTGTTGAAATTAGCTTATAAGCAATAGCTTTTAACAAGGCGACAAGTATTTCTAAAAGCAATAATATTTATTTCAATCAAAATTGGCAGTTCATACTATAATAACCAAATAATTTTAGTTCATACTATAATAAAAAAAACAAAAAATATATAAAAGATAAAAAAAGGGATCTAAAAGAGAAACAAAATCCGTAGCAACATAAAATTCCCAATCTGATATAATTAAATATCACAAAATAAGTTGGGCGATATAGACAAATATTTTAATAAATTACAAATGTTTGAATGTCTGTATTCTAAAAATTAAATATACGAGTATACTCGTACGTATGTAGAAAAAAACTTTGGGCTGTAATTTCAAAGTAATTTATAGATTATAAAAAATACAAGAAAGTTGAACTCGTTTTCTCAATATTTACCCAACATAAAAAATAAAATTTTTATTTCTCATAATTATTTTTGGTAATTCTTTTTGGAAATAAATTTATCTCAGACCAGAGTAATCGAACTCGTCATACATACATAATCACTGTAAAATAAAAATAAATTTTCAGGTCAAACAAATTTCATTTTCGTTAGACCCGATTTTTACACGATCAGGGGAGGTAAAAAAATAACCTATATTCGAAATGTCTGGATCATTATAACTCAACCTCAATGAAGCCAGGTTAGGTGTGCCTTGCGTCTGGTCTGCGTGTGGATGACCTACTTTTGTAGGTGAAGAGTAGGTGGCTGACAACTGCCGATGTTTATCGGAAACGGTCGGTGGTCGAGATTCTAACGATTCTAGGCGTATGTAAGAAGGCCGCTCGTGTCTTTATAAATATTTTCTAAATGCCGTCTCCACTTCCGTGTCTTCAGTTATAGTTCTAACCTTTTCTCCGATAGCGTGTTTTACTTAGTAACGTTCGGATCAGTGAAAATCGGCGATTTTTTGTATGACCGATTTTTGTAGAACGTGTTCATTAAAGTATTAAATATTCTTTGTTACGTACCGTCGGAAAAAAGTAATTTATTTTAATAAATTTTTATTGTGGTACTAGTCGGATTCGTTGTTCAGTATAAATTCTTATCCGTATATAAAAATATCCTAGCAACATTATAAATATTTAGAAAATTAAACTAGTTTCTGAATAAAACTATGTTTATTGAAAAACTTTCAGTTAAACGTATTAAAGTAATTATCGTTCATATTATTTTAAGTCATTATTTGACATCGTAAAAATTAAATGTATTTTTGACAAAATATTTATATTGGTTATTTTAGGATTTTAGATATATTAACTATGTAAGTGCAAGAGGAACTTTTAAACTTACATCTCTAGCGCAAGTCTGCATCTAAAAATGAAAATTGTTTTAAAAATGATTTTTCATCACTTTTTTCTGAGTTTTTTTATTAATTATATTGTTTTAATTTATTGTTCCTATTTCTGCGATAAATACTCTTGCGACTTTTCATCACCTTGAATTAAAATTGGTGAGTGCCAAAAAGTTATTATTATCGGATTGATTAAATATACTAATTTTGCGGAAAAATTATCTCATAATCACCAAATTATTCATTTTATAATTTATTTAACTTTATCATTTATATATATTCATATCTACATAGTACATTAACGTCTGGTTACTATAAAAAAAATCAGAATTACATTTACGCCAAAGGAGATGTACAATGCCGGGAAAAGCAATATTAGAATGATTAAAAGAAATTACGATTTTGTCTCGTTTATTTACGCTAAGGACGAAATGTGGCTCCCCGGCATCGGTTTCGGTCTGAAATTGTAACTGATGGCTCGAAAAAGACTGTCTTTGCTGCTGCATAAGATATTCCTTCACAGTTTCGGCGGGACAGACTATGGAGTTCGCTTTTTGGTAGGCAGAAGACGTGGTCATAGTGAAATATTTAAAAGGGAGCTACTATTATTGATTCAAACAGCTTGGAGCGAATAAAAAGATTTACTGGAGCACCAAAAAAAAAGGCGGGGGAAAACTATGAGTAGGACTTAAACTGGCTTCGAACACCTGTCAGATCCGAAGAATAAGCAGATCTGGTCTCCCGGGACTTTTATTCCTTTTCTCGGCTAAAGAAAGACCTCTAAAGAAAAAGTATTTAAGTATTTAAGCCACGTTGCCCTGGATTTTTTTTGGAAGGGATTAACTAAAGAATTTTCTTTTTCAAAAAGTAGGGAAAAAATGGATTCAATTTATATAAAGTTAAGAGACATTCTAAGAATATAAATTCAGTATTGAAGAGTATGTGTTGTTTTTCTTAGCCATTAAAATTATTGTTCGATCACCCCTCGTGAGTTGGTATTATAAATATTTACATTAAGTAAAAATCAATTTAAGATAAGTTTCGAAACTCATGAGAATTTACGAATTAAGTGTTTGTATCGTAGACTTGATATACTACGAATAGACGAACACAGCGTGAGAGTGAGAACATATTCTTTTTACATTACCATAAGTGGAAAAGAGATGACAATACGTGCAGAGATAAAACTATTTTGACAGATGAAACTCTCCCATAGTGTCCCGCCCCGTTAGTGTCCCGCCGTATTTTAGTATATTTTGTTTATTTTCAACTAATATTTCCAACTTATATTATTTTATAATAAGCAATAGTGTCTTGTCAAATGACATATAGGATTGTGAAATGGCATATAGGAATAGTCCAAATACAATGTACCAACATTTCACATGCAAACGCGATGCACGTACTTGCTTTTTACCACTTATTTGCCGCTTAATTACTTTTTAACTAGAGTTTGTCAATAATCATACTAAATATGCTCTATTTTAGGTTTTATTGCTTATTTTTATGTTTTATCATTAAAATTATGATACATTGCATGCGTGAAAAATATATAGATATTAACATTATAAGGTTTGACATTTAGAGATGGCAATAATTTTATTGACAAGCCATATTGATCTATTCACACAATATTCAAGTGAAAGAAGATTCACAATTGGAGAACAAAATGATATTTAGGTAAATTAGTAGTTTTAAACAAAAAAATTAAAGTAATACTAGCATCGCAATTACTTTCTTAGTCTGTTGCAAGAGATATTCAGTACTGTCATGATTTTTTTAACTCATATCAATATGAGAATCCGAAAGGCACTATACTATTTATTAATCTTGTCAATGAAATATTCAATTTGTTTAATACCAGAAACTTTATTTTCTCTTGCATTTAAAAGACCTTTGCACGTAATTAATACACAATAAATTTTGGACAAAATCGTTCAAGTATACCAATAGTTTGGAAATTTAAAATTTGAATATAGTATTCTTATCATAAATTCACGAGACACTTAGATTTAGCCCGATTTTAATAAACATAACAAGTGTAAAATATTTGTAGACTATATTGAAAAGAACACTAGCAATTTCTATGTTTTATGAACTAAAAAAGACAGAAATCGCAAGTGATTCTTTTGAATGTAGTCTATAAATAAGACCATTTCGAAATATTTTTTAGCTCCATACTACCTATGCGTGCAACTATATCTGCATATATGATATTATTTTTCAACACAGAGTTACAACTAAATGAAAGTAGAAACTGCTTGGAAATTCGTAAAATTACTATTCTGTTCATTTTAGCTTCCAATGAAAAATGCATTTATACTCCTTATCTATTGAGGGATAAAATTTCGAAAGAAATTAGATTGAAAGATAATATTCCAAATGATCGTCAAGGTGGTATTGAAGACGCGTCCTCGGTGTTCGAGAGATTACCTTTCAAGACAACTCTTAATAAAATAGTTCCAGAAATATACAATTCATCTATACTATAATAAATAAATAATGGAAAATTATAATACAATGAAGTTAAGATAAGAAATAACTATAAAAAAATGTCAAACGAAACTTTAGAAACAGTTTTAATAAAATTATTTTATTTAAAAACCAATGATTTTTAATGTGAGTAACAAAAGGATTTTTCAAAATTGTAGAAATACTAAATTTTGTCCCGGTAATATCATTCCATGCGATCTGCTCGTGATTAGTTTATAATTAGTACGTAAAGTTTACTTGAATCACATGTCATTCTGTTTAATACTAAAGTATTTGGGGAGCTCAAAATATTAGTTTCGATAATAACAAAAATTAGCAGAATAATTACACTGTGTCTGAAAATTCATTAAAGTACACATTTTTAAGCTACAACTTTTGTTTTATTCTTCATCCTATATTTTATCTCCTATGAAAAACGTTAGGATTTATATTTTTTCACAGAGCACACAAATAACACACCAAAAGTTTTTAAGATTAAACAAAGTAAAATATAATGAGTGTAAATGCCAAATATAAGGCATTGCATAGAATTTCAATCAATAATTCATTTTTGAGACGTGAGTTACCCGTATGGAATCTAATTATCATCAATAAGAGGAGAAAGTCAAATTGTAGTCGAGTTCCTAATTAGAGTAAATGAATTTTGGCCAAAAATGAATTTTGGCTTCATAAGTGTTCTTTTCTTTTTATGTTATCGATATAAATAATATCGATATGCAAGGCATCACTTGTCACTCGTACATATGTTTACGCTCATAAGGGCAATTCAATTTCGGTGATGCGAGAAAAGTAAAGTATATTCGTCTATTCGTAGTATATTAAGTCTATGGTTTGTATCCTTTTGGGCATGGAGACTTGAAGAGAGAATAATTATGAAAATGTACTAAATCATTATACTACACTTACATTAAATTACGTCCCCAATAAGTTCTAAGAAAATGTTAGAAGGCTTATATCAGATGAAATACCTGTAGGTATGTAATAAGAACACGATATTAAGAAAATGTAATATTCTCGTTCGGCGGAATCAATATATGATGCCAAAGTGAACTATAAAGGACGGGAAATAATTTAAGTCTCAGAGGTGGATTATTAAAATGACTGGCGTCGATCAGAGGCTGCAGGATGTCGGCACGGGGCGACCGCCTGAATAAATTTTGTGTTTCATTAATGTGTTCGAGATGAATTCAGTTCTCGTGTCTACTTTTATACGGAGAATTGTTGAAAAGTGCTTCCTTCTCAGAACTTCCTTACAGTCATCTTCTACATTTGCTTTTTGTGTTGTAATTCTTTTCATTTTTACGCGATGTTATCATATGGGAAACAAAAATAAAAGAACTAAGAGTTTATAATAGATAATATCAGTCATATATTGGTTAATATTTTGTGCATATTTGGGACATTTTGAATAAAAAAAAAACAATAACAGAAACTAATAGGTAGTGGCATACAGTGTTTTTTGAGAAGGGTAAGCTGCGAAGGGATGGACATATAAAAATTATAAAGATATACACAAACGCATGCAAGTGTCCTCCGACCGCCCCTGATAGCGCTGAAAACGGCATTGAAGGCATAATAAATTGAAAATGTGTCCCAATAATTGTATCGCAGGCACTCAAAATCAATAAACTCTCGACGTAATTCCAGGGCTTATCGAACTATGACCTTAATCGTGACCGGAAAGGCTAACGCTTGCTTATCTAAAAATACAATAGTATCTTTTAACCTTTTTAAATTATTTGTATTTCTATGTCATTATCTTCCCGATTCGCAATAATTAGTTGTCCTTGGTACAAATTTCTATGCACGAAGAGCTAAAATTTTGTAGTTTACTGTCCACGATGAATGTGTTTCAGAATTATTATATTTTTTACCAGAATTTGTCAAATTACCTACATTACCAAAAGTATCTTTATTTCATTTACTATACTTAGTTCTGAATAACAAAAAAGCCTAAAAATAATCATAAAAATGACTACTAATCATGAAAATGCTATACACTAGGTTTATTACGAACATATAATTACAAAATTGGCTATTTCCATCTATTACAAAATTGACTATTACTAAACAAAAAATTGAAAAATCCTACCTTAATCAAGTAATTAACAACAATTTCGATAGTGGCCATTGTTTGTTTACTTTCACGACGAAAATGCATGTCAAAAATAAACTAATAAAAGATTAATATCCCATGTACACATGTAAAAAGAAAACTTTACTACCAAATATATATTACACTGACAAAATATAATACGGATATTAAAAAACCGGACAACTATTAAAATTATTTATAATATATATAGTCGATAATCAAAAAAGCTTTTGCTTGTCGCGAGACTATAAACTGACGTTTTAAAGTGAGCTAATCAATTTTAATTTTGTATGGGCCACTTTAACTAACTTGAGATTTGTTTTGTAATTTCGTACAATACAGGAATGAAGTTTGTACGTTTTATCTAAAATTCCAAAACCGGAAACGTTTGCTTTGTATGTGCGAACTACAAATTATATATCGAAGTGTCACTTTCGCTTGAACAGCGCAATTTAAATCTTTAAATTTTCGTAAATATGTTATGTACATATGCTAAATGTTAAGGGCAAGCTACGTGTAATTACTTATAAGGCACTGCGCGTCACTGTTACTAGGTTGCGTACAGGATCTCCAATTATCCAAATACGTCACGACTGTATTCTTAAAGACACGAAATTGAAAATAAAACTAGTCAACATGCGTTGAATTCAACATCGTGGATCGTAGAAAAATATTTAAAGGCGAACACGATGAAAGATCTCCCTGAATCTAATTGACTGATATGTTTTACCAATAGAACTTACGATCAACCTAAAAAAATTAAGGCCTATCATAATAGGATTATATTAGACCAGACTATATCATCCATATACATTGAAAATCTAAACAAATATTTCATACAAATTCCAATAAAAGTTTGTGGGTCGTATCAAGGTGAATTTTTGGAGCTTGTTTAAAATTAATCAATTAGGTAGTGATCAGTGATCAAGAAAACGTAGTAAAGTAGCCGGTCGATAAATAAATATTATACAATCTTCTTTATATTTAGAAAACCTTTTGCTACATATTTATGTATATATATATATATATATATATATATATATATATATATATATATATATATATATATACTCATGGAGAAGAACAGGGCCAGCAAAGAAAATCTTCACATGGTTTTCATAGACCTTGAGAAGGCATTTGATAGGATACCGCGCAGGTTAGTCTGGCAAGCTATGAGGGCGCAAGGAATACCAGAATACTACATCAATCTGGTAAGAGACACATATGATCGTATCAGCTCACAAGTAAGAAGTCTAGCTGGAACCAGTGAACCATTTGAAGTCAAAGTTGGAGTACATCAAGGCTCGGCACTAAGCCCGCTCTTGTTTAATCTATCCATGGACTATCTTATCAAACATGCCTAGGCTGCTCTTCCCTAGTGTATGCTGTATGCCGACGACATCGTGTTGGTCGACACATACGCAGAAACGATTCAAAACACCCTTCATGATTGGAAGCAAGCGCTAGAGGAAAATCGTCTACGCATTAGCAGAAGCAAAACCGACTATCTACATTGCAAATTTTCTGACCAACCACTGTCTAACGCTTCCATATACATCGACGGAGAACCATTACCGAAGGTAAACAAATTTAGATATCTGGGGTCAATGCTGAGTGAGGATGCCAGTGTCGACGCGGACGTTACCCATAGGGTACATGCTGCCTGGCAAAAATGGAAAATGCTCTCCGGTGTACTCTGTGACCCAAAGATGCCAATACAACTAAAAGGTAAAATGTACAAAAGAGCAGTAAGACCAGCTATGATGTATGGTGCAGAATGTTGGGCCGTCAAAAAACAGCATGAACAAAAAATGCACACAAACGAAATGAAAATGCTACGATGGGCAGCGGGAGTCACAAAACTTGATAAAGTACGGAACGAGTACATTAGAGGATCCTTCAAGGTCACACCCATAGTAGATAAGATGGTGGAAAGTCGTTTGTGATGGTACGGGCATGTGATGAGACGGGACGAATGTAACGCCGTAAAAACTGCCATGGCTATACCGGACACAAAAAAGGGCAGAGGAAGACTTGACATATCTGGTAGTTGATATTTTCTCGTAAAACTATTTCTAATTCATTTTCTAAATTTAAACTCTCATATTATATTTTATATGAAATAACGGAATGTTTAAAGGTTTATTGAAATACAAGAGATGATCAAAAGGGTATTCGTCATTCGCCGAATTCAAAGATATCATCTACTTGCATAAGTTATTAAAGCGGCAAAGATCATTGTGTCAGTTTTGTGGGATGCGGCAGATATAACCACGGTGGATTATTAAGGAAAGGGAGCTAAGCTAAAATAACTATCTGGCACTATGTAAAAATAATAAAAATATTAAGGAAAGTAATTAAAAAAATACAGGAAAATTGCGGGTGGGAATTCTATTTTTTATGACAGCGCAATGACAAGTCACAACGCTGAAAACGCGATGGTTGTCATCCGTGAAGTTGGTTCGAACTGTTTGTACATCCATTTCAAGTTCTAGATCTGGATCTAGTAACCTTCAACTCTTTCTACGATTAAATCATTATTTTTTATTATCTTTAAACAAAACATCAAATATAATTTTACTTGTGATTCTTATTGAACACTTGAAGTTAAAGTTTTGGGAAAGGTTTAATACGTAATTGAACATAAAATTTATTAGTTGATTAATGTTAAATCGTTCGCTTTTTGTGTACTTTAGAGCGAGTGAGCAACATCAAAAGAATTTTCAAGTTGTTTTCGTTCATTCTGAATACATTCAACATAACGACCCACTATCTGATATATGATGGTGATAAGAGATTTTGATTATTTTGACATACAGTAACAAATAACATTTCGGAATGAGCTTAGAAAGCGAACAAATCTTTACCATTGGCGGAAGACGTGTCTTTCACTTGAATATTACGCTTTCTTCCGTAATAATGCTATTCACCGAAGCAGCATTTGATTATTTGCAACACCACGTTCACTTAGTGCAAACAAAAACTTGTTTTTTAAATTAATTCTCTCTCGAATTTGTGAGCTTTTTAACAATTTAAAAACATTGCACGATGTGGTATTCATATTCCAAAATATAAATCGCTACTAGACCGTCTAGCTACCCGTATCTATCGATTGCATTAAAACATTTAATACTGGTGGGAGAGCGAGGCGGAGCCGCGGTCCGCACGTACTCCGTCTTCTTGTTTTTGTTCCATCTTCCCGAGAATAAATACCGACAGAGATAACACAGAGAGAAGGTGGACCGTGCAAGTTTTATGTGTGGCTGTGGGTCAGCTAGATGTACATATTTGGAAGTTGTGCAGTAAGTTAACGGACGATATATATTTCATAAAGAAGCATTTCAGAGTGATCAAAGTAAAGGAATTAACTAAAAGAGTTAGCCATTATGGTGAAAGGAAGTTATCCTTTATGACTATGATTATTTTTATATATTTGACCGTTGGATGAATGTAAATAAAGAAGATGACAGTAGACTTTCAAAGTCCCTAGATCAGAAGAAGTATTTACCATTTTTAATGTTCATAGAGAAAGTATGTTTAGTGTGAGATAAATTATTAGAGATGCTACTTGTTATTAATAACGTTCTAATTAACTGGAACAAACGCAACGGTTAAGAAACGGGATTGAAATGAAAGTTGTTATTTGGGCATTGACATTCAGTTGCCACATAAGGAGGTATGCTCTTAAATGAAAAATAAAGGCAATTTAAAACTGTAAATTTGTCCCAATTAATGCAACACTCACGTTAAATGTTGCAAAATATTTCAAAACGATGATCAAAGGAAACTAAATGTGTGCAAAAAAAATGAATTATTGGGGTGCTACTTTAAAGACATACTTGATAAATTGATTTGTCAAATGGGATGCGGAAATAGTAGAAGATTACTAAAAACGGAATCAAAAATAATGTAAGGCAGTGAAAATTTTTATATTTATGTAATAGGGACTGTCAATGTTTTAATTATATGGTTTACGTTTATTTTGTTTTCTTTCACTGCGAAAAAGTAATTGTTTCTTATCTAATAATTCTGCAATCGAGCAACGAATCGCTATCCAACTCGGCATGCGTATAATTCAAGTGGCGGAGCGAGAAATAGGTAATAGCTGCACGCGACCTAGCCCGTGTTGAATACTGATGGAACGTAAAGTGTGTGTGGATTTTCCTTATTATATTAGGACTAAATGGCTGAACGTGTTTTATATAACTTGATATATTTATTCGTTTCTCGAATACCCCCATGCCCAACTTACAGTATTACCCAAAGCGCTGGGCATGTGGAAGAAAATATGATAAATTGTTATGAAACTGTGACGAATAGGACAATACACTAACAGAGTAATTCCATACAATGGAAAAAACAGATACCCAGTAATTTAGAAATATCATTTAGCAATCAGTCGTAAACTACTAAGGAATTCTATGAAGCCATTTCTAAAGCGGTCAATGAAGCAGAATAAGATATCTAGACTGGCTGCATCTCGCAAAACTACGTTGAGCAATGTGAGAGTACGAAAGTCAGGCGAACGCTGTAGAATATTTGTGCATACTCTGGGCAGGCAAAATAAAGAGTGACATCGTCCCCTCATGTAGCAGCCAGGAGCATAGAGGGTCACTAAACTTAGGATCGAGGGGTTATAAATATGATGATTTAGTAATTCAAAAAAATGCATGATCGGAAGCAATTCCTTTCGGAATTACATCCGTTCATGCCTATTATAAAACCTGAGAGAAATAAGTAAAGATAATACCATGATGTGAAAATTGTTTTTGGTTCCAATTAGCACATAGAAGTAGCATAATTTCTGTATGATGAAACTCGATGTTTCCATGCAGAAATAAGTCTGAGCAATAGCATAATTCTTAAGGATGAATTTCGACATTCGATAAAGGGATAATCTCGCCCTTCATAATCTAGAATTCACATGATCGGAACTGTAAGCAAAATATAGTGCATAATAAAGTCTCCTTTCAGTGGAAGGTAACGGACGTAAAAAGATAAGGGTGTAGAACAAGGACTGGCTACCGTACTTCAGACGTATTATTGACAGGAACACAACTAACGTTGTAATCTATGTTTAAAAAAATCGTTTCAGTGTTCTAGCTACATATCGAATTTTTGTGATACATCGCAAGAAAGCTACACAAAACCAAATCGTACTCAAATAAATACACCGCCCAAGTTTAAGTAAATGAAAGCAAACTGCGGACACAGAAATTCGCCCGCACTGGGCGGGGAGCGCGCCACGGGGCCGGATGTGGGCGGACGAGAAGAGAATGTAAAAAGGAAAAGTTTAAAGGTTCTTTTCGGTCAGCCTTTCCTTTGTGACGGGGCAGCAAACTGATTTGATTAAGACATCCCGTTTTGTGAATTTGTTTTTTTTTTCAAACGACGAGAACTGGTTGAGCTCGGGCGGATTGCGTAATTGTCAAGAGCAAATGTATAACTTATTTAAATACTATTACATTATAAACCTTTTAAACGTCATTGTAAACTATAACAGTTTATAATGACGTGGAAAGGTCATGATAAATACATAATCTATGTTCTATTTGATTTAAGAAGGAAATATTTAAATACGGTTTATGTGCGATGTATATCTTTTTTTTATATTGTTTTCTTGCCGATATTCGATTACGATTGAAACATGCCATAAAATATAATATAAGCAGTCATGTGATTGTATGTTATGTGATTAATTGTGCTTTTAACCGCAAAGTTTGGTCCTTATTAATTTATTAACACTGATTTCCGTTCTAATGTGAACATTTTAATTGTTTTTAATGTTCCTTATCTCAAAACAAAAGAAAATGGAGTCCTTGTAAGGTAATTCATGTATCCGATTGTCTGTTTGTCACAACCCTTCTTCTCAGAAACCGTTTGACGTATAATATCAAATTTGGCACTGTAATAAAACTTCTTATCCCGAGTAAAGCTCAAGTTGACTCTTAAAAATACTAATATAGTTAAATTGGACTTCTATAATTTTTACTACTAAAATTATAGAAGTTCAAATTATAAAAAAAATTCAAGGACAAGTAGAACTCGCACTACAGGGGATTCGTAAAAATTTAGGCATTTATTAATATTCAGTGGTACATAAAATTTCTATTAAACTGTTCAAAAAATTTTAATTTTTTAGAACCTAAATATATGGCCTAGAAAGTCCACAAAGAATTAGATTTCATTGATTTTTTATTTTTCCCTTTATCTGTGCTATGAGACCTCCCATTGCGCCGACTTTAAATATTGTAGATCGATCGGAAGTACCCCATAAGTTTTGATGATCCGTGAGTAAGACTATGGTACAAACAATACTTACTACGTTTCTCATGGGCACGTATTTAAAAAAAACCTATAATTCCACATAAAACTAGAAATCACTGATTTTGTGTTTTTTTTTAAATAAAGAAAAAATATATAGTTAGTGTTATAAAGGGTCATTCGTATCTTTTTATTGAATATAATGTAAGGTTGCAGGCTTCAGTATTCGACATTAATTTCAACTTAGTACTTCAAGCCGTTTCTGCGAAGAAGGGCTTTGGCAGACAGATGAACGGATGGGCAACTAAATGATGGAAGGGTTCTGATTTTTTTCATTTTAAGGGACGGAACCTATGTAGTAAAAGTATATTCGTAGTTAACACATTTTTCAATCATGCCCGCATTTTCCCAATATTTTGAGGATGGAGGATTTGAATAGAAATGTTAATAAATGTAATATTTATTTTATTATATTGTGCCATCAATATTCATCCGAAAGCTATCACGTGATTCCAACATGGTGTCACCGGAATTCGTTCAAGTTTTCCCGTGACACCTTCAAAAGTAAGATGTTCTCTGTTCGATATGTATTTTTTTGTAAGTGCACCAGTTAGTAATTGATCTAAGAATTACACTAGTACTTATTATTTTATGTTCCAAAAGAATACACAGTGCTGTCTCTGATTTTGTAAAATAAAGTTTTTAATTCCTTCGGTTTGCAGTTTTTATTGTCGAAACTATTACATTTTATAAGGAATATTCCCGTTCTGATCCCGTATTCTCAGCGGAATATAGGCAAGGATAGTTTTATAAGTATACACTAGAATATGAATACACAGAGTCATCATTCTTTAAAACATCCGTCTGTCCGTCCGACAAATGTCCGTTCCACATGAAGACATTAGTAAAACAACGGAAATGCTTTTTTCATTTCAAGATGGCGCTGATTTGATTTAACTTGGATTCATCAGGATGTGATCTTCAAAAAGCTTTTTAGCATTCCATAATGAAGGTGGCAACAGAACACTTACGGTCTCATTTTGGCGGCGGGCCGTTCTACTGTCTATCATAACCGTCGTGAAGTTTGGTAACTAAAAATTATTTCGGGAAAAAACATTTAATATTTTATTTTTAAATGTGTTTAACAGATTCAGGGGGATGGGAAGTGCTTTAAAAATACCTTTCCTTTTAATATGCGTGACGTATAACATGAAAGCTGATGTTATTTAGAACTCATTTATTTATGAAAAAGAAAATAATGAAAACTTATTAATATTCATTTTTTCTTAAGCAACGTTAAAAGAAAGTTACAGGCAATCTTCAAAAAATTACCACATATTAAGCAAAATTACAAGTAAAATATTGATGATAGCGAGAAATTAATTCCCAGTGTTTAAATACGTAAAGTAAGTTACGGTCGTTTACGTATTTTTTATTTATGCATAAAGTAAGTTATGGTAGTTTATGCATTTTTAATTTATGCGTGAAGTAAGTTATGGTCGTTTACGTATTTTTTATTTATGCGTAAAGAAATTTGTGGTCGTTTTTTCTGTTTTATTATTTATCGATGTTAACACAACACTGTCCACACTAACGCTGTAAATTCGAAGATAACACGCGCTTCATACTCTATTGGTATATAGTCCATGCATATATAGTTTCATTGTGACAATGGAATAACACGTAGTTGCAGTGACGTAAAATATCAACATATAAAATACTTTCGTAGGACTTCTCATTTCGCGTTATGGATTTTACAATATGTAAACATTTTTTACTTAAATAAAAATTATTGACAGCAAAAATACAAAAGTGTTTTAAATAATCGTATTAAATTTTATTTAATCCATGCGTCTATATTTATAATGTAAACTTATTATAGTAAATTACTGGCCGATATTTACATTATGTAAAAGATTTTTTTGTTTTTAGAATTTTTGTGTCTATGTGTTAATTTGTTCTCCGATCACGCAAAATTACTGCACGGATGTTGATGAAATTTGGTATGGTAACAGTTTATACATTCAAAGGTATTAATTATTACCATATAGTCTACTGTTTAAAACATTTAGGTTACTTTTAAAAAAGCACCCTGACTTGGTGAAAAATTCCTATCAAATTTTCTTACACCGAATTCCACGAATGAATTTTCGCTGGTAGAGCTACTCATGAATATTATGGAATTATAGTATTAATTATGCTAAAAATATAACGATGTAAAATAAGTTACTTAAATCAAATAAGGATTCGTCGTTCCGACGATACGAATCTTTTTAAGGACGAATGCTTATGTGCACCGGTCAAACGAAGGCCGGAATTTCTGATTACATCGTCGAATAGTGACAGCTCGAGGACGGTTTGACTTTTTTCATTCCTCGCTTTGAACGTTTGAGTAATTTCATGCGGGGGCGGAATGTCACAGTGAAAGAAACTAAGTACAATTGTGATTTTTTTTCAAAGGACCTGGACGCCCTTGTCTCCTGTCTCAATTACTTGTCACTGTCGGCTACCGGGGTAAATGATGTCGGAATTATTTTTACCAGCGTCTAGCGTCTGGCGACTTAGAAAAACGTTAAATGTAGTCGTAGAATATAATGTTATGCATTAAACTACGAAATAACTAAATGAATATAGCGATTATTTTTCTTTCTTTAAGTTATATAAAAAAGAAAATTGTTTTAGCTTTGTAAATTTATATGTCTCTAAAAATTGCTACTATTTTATAAAGGTTGTTAATAGATTAACATAGCAATTCAACTTTTATAGGTGTCTGAGTACAAAATAATATGATTGTAATAAATTTTTATATTACCATTTTCGAAATACACTTTTACAACGTTAACGCGAGGGTTAAGTGTCCTGCAGTGTATGCACACCGGGCATAATCAAAGCGACTCGGTGAATATCGTACTCGGCTATAAAAATTAAACGATACTAGCGTTATTTTGGAGAGGGAAAAATATACTATATTTGTAATTCTGTGTTTTTCTTAACTTATTTTCCACGGGAAGTTTTCTTTTTGATAACGAAAAGTTTAAATGTAAAATATGATTCAGAAAATGTTGAAAACAAAATTTTTTCCACAACGAATTATTTCTCATTGATAAAGGCTGTAATAAAAAAAAATATTATAGATTATTTTCTTTTTACATATTCTAAAGGAATTCGAAAAAAATCTTCCTATTCCAATTAACATGTACTAGTACATGATGTGACACACTTATACTTGTACATGGTGTTCACAGTTTTACACCATGTACCACTTGTACATGGTGTAAAACTGTGAAACTAATTTCTATCAAAAACACTGTGTCAGTTCACATATTCAGGTCATCAGCATGGTATCCTTTTTTCCTCTAGTATCCTATCCGTTTCCTCTTATATATTAATTCATAAATTGTGATCATTTGTCAATAACTTAGCTTTTAATATTTTCAAATTAGTTTTCAATAGTATTTGGTTTCGTCGAAGGGATTACGCATAAAGTAATAAATTTGCGTAATGTAGGTATTAATTAAATAATTAATTTATTAAACTTTATTGAGACTTCTAGAACTAAGTATACAGGTGGCAGTCTTATTGTTACTACAGCTATCTTTTACAAATAATTACAATGCGACAATGATATTAGTGCAGCGGTAAGACTATAACCTTTAATACAAGTACAAATATAATTAGTCTGAATTTAAAATGAACAATACAAGCAACGACATTTCAGGAACTGGAGATATTAATGAAATCATTCTACTTAAAATTGAATTCAATTATGTATTTCTTAAATTGGAGGGGAGGTGCCTTCTCTGTTTCGTGCGGGTGGTGCTTTTTCTTTGAAGTTATCGGCAGAGGACAGAATCCTACGCGCAAACTTTGCATTTCCATTGCGTGATTGTTTATTTGCTCTGATTATCAAAATTAAGTTGTTTTTTGGTTAAATGTTTTGTCTGTTTATTTTATATATCGTGTACCGAATAGTTTAGTCGAATGGCTGAACTATTCGGTAAGTAACGACGATGATACTGGCAAAGAAGTTATCGATAAAGTAGAAATAAGGAAAACAATTCAGATGATGCGATCATTGGTCACATATGAGAAGCCAGACTCTATCAACAATTTGCTGAAAATCATGCAGGATAAACAAACAAGTGCTTTCCAGATCACTCGACTTTTACGAGACTACTATTCGTTGTTGGAAATATTGGTTCCTTGCTTCTGTGGTTGAGAACCTGGACAAGTTGACCGTGGTCATCGTCTTATATGAAATAGGTGGTGATCCGACCACTTGTCAGAGATTATATATACTGGATCGATAATCGCAAGAAATATTTGTGCTAACAATCTACAGCCTTACTGTAACAGTAAGTTGTGTCGCTCTTTTTTGATGCATGCACAAGGTAAAAACGTTCTGACTAACAGAGTAATTTTACCTGAACTTGTTTTGTGTATGTTAAGGTTAACAAACATTGATTTGCGAATAATTTAGGTAAATCAGAGTTGAGTTATTGCTTTTTTAAAAGAAACCCATTTAGTTTTGCTACAATTGCAATTATGTTAGAAATTTTACATTTAGTGACTTAGTTATATGATTTTAATTTCTGAAGATATTGCAATAGCTACATCAGTATGATTTTTGTATAACCTATAATTATATCCTAAGGTAGTTTTTGAGATCAGTAAGTCTCGAGTTGTTTAGATTTACTACAGTGAATTTTTAAAATGTATGTTTTTTCTTTAAAACAGAAAAAAGTTTCAAACAATAGCAGAAGCTAAGAACAAACACAAAAATCGCTCATTGTTTGCTAACTAAGTGACTTTTTTACTTCCATATCAAATTCAATGTGACTTAGCTGAATAGTTTTCGAACAAAAGCGTTTTATGTGACTGGAATAAAGGTTTTTCAAAAAAGTACAAAAAATCATAACCTCTAAACTATTGACTTTCGCAGAACGCATGCTTTTTTATGACTTACCACGATTTTGTATCTAATAACAATTTTGGAGCACCGTAAATTGGTCACCTGATTGAGTTTTATGCGTGCGTGGACATTTTTATGCAGATACATCAAGCTTCCTTCATTCCTGCTAAAATTATAAATCCGATAGTTTATTGGTTTGTAATCTAACGACTTCGTAACTAAGCAACAAATCGCTTGCGAATCTGGTATGTGTAGAGTTCGAATATGGCGGAATAGTACATATTATCTTTGGTTGAGCCGCGGTATCGCTTACATGGAATTTAATAGCACGAAAAGTATGATTATATGTATGTTACTTAATTGCCTCTAAAGGAATTGACAGATGTTTAATTTAAACTAAGCATAATTTAGTTCTTGAATCGAATTAATATAAACCCAAGAAATAGTATAATTATTGTAAGATCATACTCAGTGTTTTTGACAGAATAATATAACTTTTGTACTACGACATATCAGCAGATGGCGTACCGTGTAGGTTGAATATTTTGCTCACAGGTATCGGAGCCCTATTCGAACGTTGCTTCATTTCCGACTGCGTAAATCTCACTGAAATCTCGTAAATTAAAAATTCAAGTGGCCCAAGCAGTGGACAAAAGCGAGTTATTATACTATATTTTTTCTAATTGAGATTGTTATTTTAAACACAATTTAATAACATAAATTAGAGTTGTAAACATAGTAATAATTTATTTAGGAAAATGAAATACAAGGAAACAAATGAAATCGTTTAAAATTAGCAATAGGCTGATTATTTCTGTAAGACAATTAATGAAAACGGACTTTTGCTTTTGGTATCGCTGAAAGCTGGCTTCTTAAACGTCTTTCAAACATAGATCGATCCCGTTTCTTCTTTTTTACTTCATAACATTTTCTTGTTTTTCACATGAGCGCAGAAAACGAAAACAATTAACTACGAAATAATTTAAGGAATGTATGCATTTTCAACCGTTTGTTGTTTACGTATTTTAATATCACGTTACTCGTTAACCGGTTTATCAAGTTACTCGATTATTTGGTAATTAGGTGATAATATTCAATTAATTTGTTAAAACTACGTTCATAGAGTATTTGTTTCAAGTCTACCCTTTCAACAAGTGTTCTTTTAGACCTTTAGTGAAAAATTGGCCAATATAATATGTTATTTTAAACTACTGGAAGCGTGTACAAGAGGAGATAAACTGTATTGTATTCTGTGCGTCTGATTTCCGGGGAAAATAATCAATAATAGTATCGCTAAAAGTTGGCAGTTGGCAGGTGTTATAAAGAAAAGTGCAGATATTTCTTTGAAATAGATCTGGATTTTAAACTATAAAAGAAGATATCGTGTTGAATGGTGTTGATTGAATTATTTATTGTATGGAAATTGAAACATATTTTCAAATTATCTGTCCGCCCTCACCTTTGTTTTGCCCGGGTAAAATGTTTGCATTTTGGTGTAAATCGCTTTCTGTATATAATATGTAGTTTAAGCGACTACCTACTCTTGTGTAACATAAAAACGGTTAGAACAATATATAATACTCATTTTGGATTTGTTCGTAGATTTCTATGTTGTATACAATATCTTTATAGAATATTTTAATATAGGTCTAATGGTTTTGCAAATTTAATTTAATAAGGCAACCGATAAGCTGCGACCGCACTTAAATTGTTAATGCTCATTCTTTCAAAATACGTTACATGTTATTGGAGAAACTATGATGTTTATTTAGATACTATAAACTATACGATGGTGAAAATTTCATCTGAAATATTTAAGCCATTTTATACCAAACCCTTAAATAACATCTGGATGATAACTATTTCTAAATATTAAATGTAGTTTTTCACATATTTAACGATGAAAAACGTACATGATCTTATTCACTGATTAGGTTAAATACTCGTACATACTCTATAATATACAATATAAATATATTGCGTGTGAAATATAGGTAGACTGTAATCGCTTTGTCCTGCGGCTTAATCCGTATAGTTTTAGGAAAATGTCATAAGAAAATGTACATAACTTTTTTTTTAACAATAGGTACAGATTTCCATTAGGGCAGTTATGTACTCACGAGGTGAGTATTATTTTGAACATAATTTGTCAGAAAATTATTTTCAAGATTTTCTATGGTGCAGTGTGATGGTAGTCTGGACTAAAATGCCCTGCAATAAACACACGAATTTGGCGTGTAAAATGGGACATGTTTCATTTTTTAAAATGAAATTAATAACAGTGCATTACATTTTATTTATTTATCTATTTGAATGTATCTAATTGATACATATGGTGGACTTATTGCTACGATAGCAATCTGTTACAGCCAACCGTAACCCATCCAACCCCGCTCATGTGCGGGTCACTTTTCATGTGTGGGTATAATTATTTTAAGCGTTCACTTGTTTAGGCCTGTTAATGATATCGTAATTATATATTATTTATTTTTTAACCTAGAATATGTTTTATTTGTATATCAAATTTTATTAAAATTCGTTTAATCGTTTAAACATGAAAGAAAAACAAACAAACAGATAACGTCTGGATTTCATTATAGTAATTGGGATAATATGCATTATCACGCATTTCGTACACCGAATGTACTGTATTTTGGTAAAAATTTAATTACGGTCCTCCAAATTATTCTATAATAAAATATTTATTTTATTTGGAAACACAAATTAAGTACAATGATCAAGTAAATTTTGTTTGTAGTTAAAATGACATGAAGAAATTAAGCAGCCGCTTCACTATCGTATATATCTTGATTCGTGAATATTTTGCTCAAAATTCATCAAACTGCTTCTGTCAGCCGAGGAAGTATCAGAAAATAAAGGCGACGTGGCCGTATTTAATGTTTGGTGTCCCATTATTTCCCATCAGACCGATGTTGTCCCTAGCGTCCACCGGGTATAAACTGTATAAATAAATTGGTCCGCTCAGTACGACCGAAGCACATTTTCACATTATACCCGCGAAAGTGGAAAACAAATAGAAAATGAGTCCGAGGCCACTCCATCAAGCCGTGATTGATTTGTATTTTTTAATTCGGCGCCCACCACATTTTGCGCGCGGCCGAACGCTTTAAAGTTTGTTTTAATTTTTTTTCGGACCGTGTCCTGTTTTGAGCTGCATTAATATTATATTTTATTTCTGACAAAGGACTCGGGGATTATCGGAATGGAACATTTATTTGTTTGGAAATCGGCCTACACATTGTTCGCCTCAAATGAAATATCGCTCCTTTGTGCGCGGGTTTTTTTAGTGAGGGTTGAATTGGATCGCGGTCCGGCGAGACGTCCGCTCGAATTAAAATTATCGGTTTGGCTATTAACAAAAAGGGGTGTAATTATTTTCAGGCATGTGTTTATTAGTTTGTTTAGTCGAGGGACTATAATGTGGAGTGTTCTGTCATCTGGTTCACTCTAAATTCGAATTTATGGATTGTAATGTTTTATTGTAGAAATTACTCAATTCGAATTTATAAACATTCTTAAAACTAAACCTTTTATATGATACCAAACACTATATACAAAATTTAAAAAATATTTGGAATACTTAATTTAGAAAAAAATTAAAGTATTAACTACCTATTAATATGATTTATACCAAATTAAAAGTTTACGTCAATCAGACACGTCAGACAGATAGGTAAGTATGCTATATGGGGGTTAATACACTTACTTTATTACTATTCTAAATATCAAGTTTCTACGTCCAGCTGTTTCTAAGAAAAACGCCTGTGCCAGACAGACACACGAGTATTTTTATAAGTGTTTTTTCCCTTCCGAGGTACGGAACCCTATAAACAGAAATTCAAGTTAGTACATAAAAATCTGAATTCCAATGACGTTACGTTACATAGCCACGTTATTTTCTTCTGAAGTGAACAAAAAGACGTTCCAGATGGCGCTCCGGATGCCGTACATCAAAAGAAAAAAACGGAACCCTTGTAAAATACTCGCGTGTCCGTCTGGAGCAGGTTTTTTTCTTAAAAACCGCTTAACGTAGAAACTTGTAGAATAATAAAAAATTGTATTAGACCGCATGTAGCTAATACTCAAAAATATTCATATGGAAATTTTGGAAAAGAAAAATCAATTACTGGAAAGAAAATTTAATTCGACGTGTAGCTCGCAGTAGAATTTGAAACGGCTGGTTATAAAGGTCTTGAAATATTTCCCAATTTAAATATTATATCTTCAGAAATATACTGAAAGATATGCAAAAATATACGTCCCACCATTTCCGAGACTACTGAACTTAAACTTATGAAAAAAAACGAGTTTTCAAAAGTCTATGCATGTTTTTACAACTGTGAAGGACATAATAGACAATATATTAAGATTGTGAAAAATTAATATACATACATATATAAAGAGTTTAATAGTTTCCGGTCTACATTCTTTAAATTAATTGATGACGTACATTTCTAATGTCATTCTATTAGCGACCTATTCCACATCTACCCACAAAAAATATTGCGTCAAATATTTTCGTTGTGAAGACAGTGGTTAATAAAGTGACACCAGCGACTTAAAAACTATAAATGCATAAAATCGGGTATCGGACTGTGATTAAGTTTTTAACAAATGAAGGGAAGATGCCATCGGAAATTAAACAACGTTTGAATGTTGTATACGCGCAATCTTCGCCTTCATCTTACGCCGTAAATGAATGGACGAAACAGTTTCGTTTAGGAAAAGAATCAGTCGAAGATGTCCATGTCCACGATTATCGTCTGAGGTCATCACTGGAGAAAACATTACATTAGTGGAGGAAATAGTACTGAAAGAGAGACGTGTATATGCAAATAGATTAGCAGCAATAACTGGTCTTTCAAATCAGAAACCTACATGAACAAGATCGGTGCAAGGTGGGTCTCCAAATTTCTTTCCGCTGTACAGAAACAAGAACTGTACTCAATTTTTATCCCTCTATGAAGTAGATTTTCACATATTTATGGATAAAATACGTAAATGATCTTGTTAGCTGATTAAGTTAAATACTCGTATATATTGTATAATATACAATAAATAATGCGTGTGAAATATGCATTCTCTGTGAAGGTCGACAGAAAAAAGTTTTGCATTCATTTGACTTTGTTGATCATTTTAGATGTGTTTGAGTACGTACGCACTACACTTATTGAAAAATGTTATGGCCACGTGTTGTGGTTGAGCGCATGGTACTTGCTCCTGCCGGGAGGATCATCGACCGTTTCATTCGTTGCCTCACGACCGTATCACGCAGCCGCCGTTTAGTTCATTTCAAGCCTTCTGGGAGGTGCTAACAATTGCGTGATTTATTTTGTGAACTTCCCATTTACTAATTATTAAGAATTTATTTGGGAGTATATGAAAGGCCTACATATCAAAATATTTGTATGACTAAACAAACTATTGAAGACTATATGGATAAATTTAATATCATTGTTGAATTTAGATGACAAAGACAGGTTACTTGCTACCGTAAACATGTGCAATAAAGCCACTAGTATAATTTGAATGAACCAATTTTTCTTCAAGGAAATGCTTATTCATATATGTCAAATACCTTCAAGAGACCAATCTTTGATTATTCCATGTTTTCTAACTATGATGATTCTGAACTATGAAGTACCATGGATACTCAAATGACAAGACGGCAAATTGCGAAAGGTCAACGAATATTGGAAGGGGGAGAATCTAAAGAGAAATTACTTAAGAGGTTTTAGTGCCGCAAGATAACTGAATATCGAACTAGTATCCAAAGACCTACGAGGCACAAGGTACGTGTGTTGGCGTAAGAGTAGTGAAAGGGAAATTGTGGTGTCGCGAAACAACTATCACAAGATATGTCTAATTTTGAAAAATGGGATGAAATTACCGTTTTGGATGAAGTTTATAACCAAATTCATGTAAACCGATTTTGAGTTCATTAAAATAAATTTTAAGATAGCTTATTAGTATACGCATAAATAAAATGCTACTACATGCTTTAATTAACTTATACGGATTATGGCTGAAAATAATAATTTATTTAATTTAACTTTTACGGGAAAAGGTACTGAAAGACTAACTAAAGTATATAAATTAGATAAATTAATATATAAATTAGAATCGATCTGTCTATTAACACTGTAGAGAAACTATTCAACTCGAATCAAAATCGAACCTCAAAGTGTACCACTAATTTCCGGCGGCAACCGCCGTGATTTTCCACCCTCATTTCGAAGTTTGAGGCCTCCGTCGGCCATTACGAACGCCAGCCGTGTATCAAGGAACAATGGTGGCGAAACGAAGCCGCTAGCCAATCAAATCAATTGGCGCCCGCCGCCATCTTTGACAATCAATGAAGATGTCGGCGTATCCTTTGGCACGCAAACGTCACGTTTTATTTGAAATGAGAATCCGTGCGGGAATACCCTATAGTGAACGTGCTTGCGGATGCCACGGCCTGTGCTTTGCCAGTATTATATTGTTGCAAGTCATTTTCATGGAATGTTATATTTCTGAATTTCATGGGCAATTAAGGTTATGAGGATTGTAATTAACTGCGGTCTTCATGCTTTAAAACTGTGAATTATATAACTGATTGATATATTTATCATATATTAATGTATAGGTTACCAACTTACAAAGAATTTAATGTGAAGTTTGGAATTTATATTGTAACAATCTGGCAAGTACGAATAGATCTCGCACTACGAAGTTTCAGTACACATTTTAGGCGCTAAATATTTAAGCGCATGTAGTGTTTCTATTAAACTATTTACAAATATTATAATATTATATATATATATATATATATATATATATATACATATATATGCATTCTCTGTGAAGGATATATATATATATATATATATATATGTTATATGTTATATCTTTTGCACATATACAAATATACAACTTAAAATACAAAGCTATTTTTGCAGTTGATTTAAATTACTTATGTGAAGTTCATCAAAATATATCATAATAGAGCCTACTTAGTTGTAACAAATTTCTTCTAGATTTCGTTATACATACTACTATTGTGAATACTTCACAGGTATATAAGAATAGTGGTTTAGCTGGTAGGGGATGGATACAAATAACTAGAGAAAATGACTCCTTTAAAGTATAATATTCCGTAAATGAATCCTGCATAGAAAAAAGGCGAGTAAAAAAATCTTTCCTACAGTAGGTGGCACCGTAAACAATTTTTTGAAAATATTTTATTTCCTAACTTCGTAAGCGTTATTATGTTTGTGAAATTTCGTCTTTCTAGCACTTATAGTCTGCGAGTAAAACGGCTGTGATATACAGACGGACAGACAGACGGACATGGCGAAACTGTAAGGATTACTAGTTTAGCTACGTGAAAATACAACAGGTTGATTTCGATTATCTTCATTCAAATCCTCATAGCTCATTACACACAAGTTCTAAAAAGTCACTACAAACCCCATGGCCATGTAGGGTCTAAAAGCGATAAAACATTGAAAGTTTTGTGTTAATCTGACAGGTTGTTTGTTTATGGCAGACCTACAAAACAAACAAACCAAATTTTTCTCTTTATAATACTGATATAATTTAGACATTCCAGTACGTTTTGTTTAGTTAGTAACCAGTAGCGCATTATCCATAATGACAGATGTTTCGAAAACTTGAAAATAGAAAGGAAATAAAAAGAAAAAAAAAACTTGAAATGTAAGAATATATGAATATAAATTACAAATATTAATCAATCGGTAATAAGTAAAGATAAATTACAAATAATGAACAATCAGTAATAGAGCACATAATAAAGATATTTAATAATAGATCTCACTGCTCGGACGTCAAGCAAATCCAGTCATAATTTTCATAAGAATTGATTGTATTCACAAAATTGCAAAGAGCCATAAGAGCGTCGATTGGATCGAATTTTTATTAGCATTAGCGAAGCAATTTATGTGTATTAATTTTACAGTGTAATTTACTTTACGATTTTGATTTATATATATTTAGAAACTTCCATTTACACTTAGTACACTTTCGTGTTTCCTTTTTTGTTTTAGTTACAAATTTATTGATATAAGAAGTGACGTTACATTAAATATATCCACCTGTTATACTCTCATAAAACGAACAACTAAGTGGCCTGCTTACGCATACAATTTGAAATTTTCCACGCATTCAAATTTAGAATTTACATCAGGAACATAGAATATCACAGACTAATGGAACGAGACAGAGTCAAGGCAAGCAAATGTATGTAAAAGAGATAGTTGCAATTATGAAAGTCGAGCCATTACAATTGTGGGTGGAGCGATTAAGTCGCAGGTGGAAATGGGATAGCGTCGTTATAAGCTATCACACTCGCACGTTGCGATTGAGACATTTAAATATAACAGACAGTTTTAGTTTTGGTCTTGTCATATTTGAGTTACACTTTGAAATAAATATGTTATTAAAAATATATATAATATTTGGATATAATTTCAAATAAAATATTGTTCCTAGTAGACTGTAGAAATTTTGATACATATTTCAATAAAACAATTTAGTGACGGTAGATAATCAAACGCTACGACTCGTAAATTTATACTAAATTACAGCTATGTAAAGAAAATGCAATTAATTTGCTTTTTGCGGACCATATTTGAGGTTAATGCCCTGTCTGTTTAAATAACGGCATTGAATTTAAGTATATACGTTAAAAATGGTACCGATTGACATATTTCGAGTTCATTTCTTTTTTGTGGGTTGTTTACATTTTTTTATTTTAATTATGAATTACATTCTCATCTCAAGTGATTAATTAAAAAGTAATTTTATTGGATTAAATCCTTTTCTGCAAGATTAAAATAGTAAATGATATATGACGAAATGTTGATGGATAAAATACTCTAACAATAAAAATACAATATTCAATTTCCAAGCCATCTGACTAATATAGAAATCGAATGTTATTAAATGAATATTATTATTAATAATAACATAAGCAAATAACCTACGAGTGAGTTTTACTGGAGTCCAAGTATGAAACTGAGATATACTGACACGAGACTCGAAAATTTAGAAAAAAAAGAACGTCAACTCGTTGATTGTCATTATTTAGTTCTTTTTTCAAAGTGGCAACCGGATGAAAAAAAATGGAAGTATTTGAAATTATTAGGCCCGCTAGCTGTGAATTGTGAAGGAAAATTGGAAACGATTTTGTATTCTAGTTCAGTACAGAGTATATGGGACATAATATAACTTGTTTGCTCGCATTATTTGCCTTAATTAAGGAAATAAAATATTTATACATAATAACGTATTATGTAATGTGGATTACGTAGAACAACGATTTTCGGATACATGTATTACTTTGTGAAATGTAATGAGATAACGAGCTTGCAAAACATAATATTTTCAAGCTTGTTTTCAAAGCTAAGTGAGAATATTTTGTTACAAAGTAATTATAGAATATTTTTCGTAACTTTCAGAAGTTTTATTTTAAACACGCAGAAGTTTAAAGTAATCTTTAGTCCAGCAATTAAATGTATGTGCAGACTTTGGTTTATATGATTTCTAAATACAGTATGTTTGTTTTCGTAATGTTTATTTTTCGTAAATTAACTGATTATTAAGTATAAAATTACACGATAATTGATCGTTCTATGTAAAATGCGTAAATAAAAATATAATTTACACAAGAATTATTTAAATTTTAAATTATTTTTATTTCGTATAAAATGATAAAAATTATTACTGTCGCTACGCAAGATGAAATTCACTTTGGGTTCTTCATAAGAAGGGGGTTTGTAGCTCCATGAGTAGAAACAATGGTTGAAGATTGGAATGGAGTCTGGGTGGGTACGAATCCCATGAAGACTAGAAATATATTATAAGTTAAAGCTTATAAAACAAGTAACGTAGTCAAACGTAGTCAAAAGTAATGTTTCAAGGAAGATCAGGCAATCGATACATAAATTCAGAAAGGCGGGTCTGGGTACATTGGACAGCTATATGCTATTAATATTTCTTCAAATGTTAGCAATCGGTACATTTATATCGTTTATTTCGTCTTCTTATTTAAACTGGATTAAAATATACAACTTTATTCAACCCTAAATTTTAAAACTTTCCATATTTTATTCTGATCGTTTTTGTTTCTAAATAAGCAAGCGGTCCTTCAAAACTTTGAGCTGTTTGAGTCGAATACACTTTCTTAATGAAGAATTTCAAGAACCCAAGAATCCTAAATATAGATTGAAGTACACGTTTATTAGCAAACCGACGCCTTGAAACATAAAGCTCGAGTACGATAGAACTAAACGGAAAAGCTCCTTAAACAGGAGCTTAAATATTGCATTTACAATATTAATAAACTTTACCGCCCCTAAGCTTTAACGTAACGACTTACTCGCGGAAACTCGTATTGAAAATTCATACTATTAGTGAGCTTTGAAAGCTGGGCGCGATGGACTTAAAAGCGTTCCAGTTCATTTAGTATTTACTCGCAGATTTATTAATTTTGTTGCAAAGAAAAAATTTAAAAAGCACCCACGCATTCGACCTTTTTAAATCATTCACTTATACGAAGGAATGGTTGCGTTTTTCACATCAATATGAAGGGAAGTAGTGTGGTTAATTTTATTTATTAATGAGTAAAACCTATCAAGTTTTGGCGTAATTCATGCTAATATGTTTACGCGTAGAGTTTGACAAATATTAATATTTCAGGGGTCACTCTTAAAGTATTTTCAAATATTATTTTTCACGAAAACTGTTATTCTCAAAAACTTTAATTATTAAACTATTCGAATTAGAAATGTTGCTATAGTTTCTCGGTATATTTTAAGGTAAATTTCTAGTAACAGTATTTTACGGATGTATTTAGCAATTTTCCATAAATAATTAGTATTTTCAATTGATACGGTAAACAATATATATATACATATATATATATATATATATATATATATATATATATATATATATATATATATGTATATGTATATATATATATATATAATAAAAGAAATTAAAGTATTTCATTGATTTCCGTTAACATTTCTACATATCTAAATAAATTAAGGTAAAAAATTATTTTACTATGCATAATGTAGTTTACAACTATATAAAATATTCAGTTTCTACGTCAACTTTTTGCTAAATATGACTGTGACAGACCAATATGTAAGTGATCTTATAAATTATAAAAATGGAGTAACGTGGCTGATCGAAAAATTCATATTTTACAGATTTTAGAAAATAATAGGATTACAATACTTCAAAAGAAAAATTAACTTGGTGCGTTTTGGCGTAATTATTGATTTTGGAAGAACTTTTGGAGGATTTTCCCCTTATTATGTGATTTGTCGGTTAAATATAGGTCACAAAATGTTCGCCGTAAACCATTTAGGCAAAAACTTAAAAAGTAGTTAAGCTCGTTGAATGTACGGTTTAACTGTCGGTAAATTATGGCTGGCCAAAGATAAATGGCACTTACCTTAGAGTACCAAAGACAGCCGATGTAAATTACACCCCGACCCCTCCTTCCCTCTCTCTCGCGCCCCCATTCTCCAAATAATTTAAATCCTTCCGAGCAAGTCGACGCCACGCTATAAATCAGGACAATCGGCCGCGCTATCGCCAGTGCAGCCACTGCTACAAAATAAGTGGAGCGTCGAAATTTAATATCGGCCAAGTTGGCGGCTCTAAGATTTTTCTCGCTCCACCTGACTGCAGGCGGCGCCGCGTTGGAGGCCGCGCGTAATGGTATTCGAAATAGGAAATGAGAAGAAAAGTAGCCAGTTTTTTCACGTTCCTTATGCATTTTGAGCAGGTATTTTTGCCGTGTCAGAGAGCAAATTTAATTTTGCGGACAGCGACAATTGAATATTGCAGCCTGGAATTGGAGTTATCATTTTTGATCTTTAATGCACAATTTTTTATATTTTCATAAAAAAATCATAACTAAATATAATTTATGAAAAATGGTAGCAAAAAGATTTTATTTAAATTGCTTTTCTTATTACAGTTTATAAAAAGTAAAAACAGTGTTGGCACTTTTAGATAAAGTAAAAGCTGAAAGGATAAATTTTAAGTTATGTGGGTCATTTGCTACGTCATTACTTTAAGGATAAATTAGAAGTAATGTTTTCATAATTGAAACTTTATATAAAATAACCCTTGCCATTGCGTCAATTTTCATCACATCATCGGATTTAATATATGTATTACTTCTAGGTTTCCGTACTTCGAAATGGAAAACGTAGGTTTTATAAGACCTATTGTTTCAGGTTTTTGTGAAACACGGTTTGGCGTAGGAACTTAAAATTTGGATGATAAAACGTATTAACGCACACATATCTTAATAATTAGCACTGAAAAATATTTATATGGAAATTTTACGGGAGGAAGGAGATAAATTAATATTTAGAATATTTTTAAAAATTTTATATTTAGAATAGGATGTCGGTTGAAAGGGATAATAATAAAGGCTTAGAAATCCTTTTTTTTTCATAATTTTAGGTAGGATATATTCAGAAATATACTGAAACATGCAAAAATGTTGCCCCTTGTTTCCAAATTATTCAACCAAAAGGTATGAGAAATAGTCTACGCAAAAGTTGTAGCAAAATATACAGTAGGAAATATATTTACGTTGTGGAAAATTAATATTTATAAATAGTTTAATAGAAATTTAATGTAGAGTACATTAAATTTCACATAATTCATAAATAGAAGAAAATAATATTTAAATATAATAATAATATATAGGCTTATTACTATAATACTATATATAATATATTATTACTTATTACTATGTATAATATATTACTATATGAAATAATAATATTTAGGCTTCCATATCACCGTTGACAATCAGTAAAAGTCGAGTTATTACTTTAAGTAAAAACATTTAATATTGGGGTGGAACTAAATCTGAAAAGACTGACTTAGAGTCTAGTAGCTGATTTACTATGTAATAACTTGCTTTTATTATACAAAATTCATAACAAGTTTCACTTGTCATTTTGTTAATTTTGGTCATACCACGGCATTCATGGCATGTGTTATTTCTTTGTTTCCGATGTCTATCAACATTGCACGTTTAAGAAGCTTTGTCCGTGAATTGTTATTAAAATAAAGTTCAGAAGATTATTTCGTCTGTTTTTCTTCAGCTTGGCGTAGAGATCCATTTCATATGACTTAGTTCCATTATCTGTTAGAGTGCACTTCTGACCCATAAGTCTGGTGAAGATATTTACCTAATGCATGTTCCACTTGACTGGAAATATTATTAGTTATCGCACGTATATATCAGTAGCCAAGTATTTCTAGCCAGCAAAAAGGCGAGTAGTTTTGCACTTTTGGTTTGTTTTTTACTATGAGGCCCTAACAAAATATTAAAATTTAGGCCATGACTGACTTCCGTTCGCAGCATCATCTCGGATGAAAGAGGTGAAAAATGATTTTTTTAAATATAAATTTTTGTTATTATGAAAGTGAATTTCATGATATTGATAATCATTATAAGTTTTGTGAAGAATACAATTTTTATGATTTTCCTTGAAAGCATTTCGTTTTATGACGAATCAATTGCGAATTACGGCGTTTTAAAAAGGCGAAATGAAGCAATTACTTGTAATTTCTTATTTTATAGTAACCTTTATCAGTATTTATATTTTTACTATATACTAGAGGAAAACATATGTCATTTGTTATAGTTTAAATTTAAATTTATATAAATAATTTTTTAAGATTTCAAAATTAGGAAAATTTAAAAAAAATATACTTACTTTAAACAAATATATATGTAAAGTTTATTGTATTATATTTTTTTCAATTTTCGGCGCTTTATTGGCCCTTGCCCATAAAAACTGGTTTCTAAAGTCACAAATATTTCATTAATGTTACCATCTTATAAAACGATCAGAAAGCGCTCTCTTACACCTTCGATTCTTTCTGCGTGAGCATCTGATTGTTAAAAAAATTTATGAGCTTGTTTGATTTGTTAATTTTTATTAGCGATAATGCAACATTTCATCTTTCCTTGTTCAAAACATGCAGCTGTAATATCGCAGCCATTAAAAGTACGAAAAAACATTACCAATTACACCGTTTAGTTTCAATGGTTTAGCGGAGTACAATTTTTCTTTGATTCCATCTTTTTCTGCTTTTTTAAACAAAATAGTTCTTGGAGATAAACTTGATTCTATTGACTAACCTAATAGATAGACATCTTCGTTGTTAACGGAGTCATACAAATAACTGTATTGACAATTAACACATTAGCAAACTTTGAGTTGAATATTTTAGGGAAATAAACGGTTTCACTAGAATTGTCGAGTCAGAAAATTTATTTCCCTGCCTATATAGACCATAGCGTATCAACTTATAGTGTGCAGTTGTATAAGTAATGCTCATATGGCTACACATATTTAACTATCTCTATACTAAATATTAACAGTCAGCTTTTAGAGATACTGAACTCAACGCCCACCTACACTATTTGGGATTCAAAAATAGCTTGTTAGCGATGAAAAAATGATAATAAAGTATAAATATTTATACACTGAGAATATATAATATTTATTAAAGACAATTTTAAATTTAATATCTTTAAAACTTTTTCAGTTCAAAAATACTTTGTTAAAATATGAATATCAAAATGTACTAAAAATTATTTATTTTATATAAAATAAGACATTGCGATCTTATTTTGGAATAACTATTATTAAAAGTTATTCCATAATAAGATCGCAACGTCTTATTTTGGAATAACTTTTTATTATTAATTGCTACATTTTATTTACTTTGAAGTGCTGTGATTCATAAATTAGTCATTAAAAAAAGAAGTTCAGAAAAAAGTTATTGCGCATTGTATCTTCTGTAAAATTAATTATAACTACTATTGTCATAGAATTTACTGATGCTTAAGTAGATATTACAAAAAACTGAATTTTTGCAATTTATATCCAAGATCACAGCGGTAACCTGTCAAAGTCAAAAACTTGGTTTTCAGATAAATTTGATAGTAATATGCATGCAATAAATTTGATAGAATATGTCTGTGGATATCTCAATTCTGCGATCATTTTAATATTTTCACTAATTGTTTGAAAATAGCGGCGTGGTGATTGTAGTTTCATACAAAAAAACTACTCCATTAATTATTATTTTATCTCGTAAAACGATGATGCGTTTTAATTACCTACTTCTGAATAATTTCAATGAAAATGTTTCTACTTCGTCTAAAAATTATTCTTCATTTACACTATAAACAATATATGTATATTTTGTGCTTACATTTGCCGTCGTGGCTTTTTTTACCTCACAATACAAAATATTAATAACTTTTGAATACATTCCTTAATCTATCGTATTTTGCAAATATTTATTTCTTTGTCAATTCAACATGCGGCATGTGTTTCTCTAATGTATTGATGTAAACCTCCCGCTGATTTATGTCGGTAGATTGGCAGACGACAACATAAAAAAACATATATGTGTTAACGTATTCTTATAGCGTTGGATCAAATGTGTAATCTTCTCATGTTGGTGAAACGTATGTTCACAATCGACATAACATCTGTCATTCGCACAATGCCGCGGTGCTAATAAAAAAAGTAAACGATAACCGAAATAAATACGGCGAAATGTCGGTCGGTACGCTGGCAACACGCGCACCGATCGACCGACGGCGGCCATTACGCGGCGTCAGCGCGAGAAACGCCGACTCGGCGATTCGCGCCTTTTTGTCTCAAATTGGAGCACATTTTATTATGTTGGTGGCAATGGGTTAGTGCTGTGACTTACGCGCGCGCCGACTGAAAATAAATGGCGGCGGGCGTGACGTTCGGCGATATTTTGCACCCCAAATTGTTATTTTGCTGTATCAATTGCGCGAAATAGATTCGGTTGCGTTTTGGCAGTTCTTGCGGTGGCCGTGTCGAAAGCGATTTGTGTGATTTTTTTAATACTGCTTACGAGCAGTTTTTTTTGTTTCGAAAATTTCAATAAACTGTAATCCTCCGATTATATATAAAATTTTTTTGTTACATTTATATCCATACATACATGTAAGTGAAAGAGTATTTTATTATTTTACGCAAGTATACAAATTTAATCTAGGGAAGTTTTTATCGATATATCATTTTCGTTGTACACGTCGCAACGTCGAACTATTTCAGCAAGACAAAGAGATTTTACATTTCATTGAGCCTTTCACATTTCGTGAGTATTCAAGTCGACATCGTTCATTATTAGATTAGATATGCGACTGTCTATTTGGGTGTTACATTTCGGGTCACTAGTTTGGGGGCGATGAAGGGGCAGAGAGGAGGGTGTGGGTGCATTTGGCGGAAGACGGTTGGTCTAGTTCCGATCAAGCAAGCTAACTTTGATGCCATTTGTTGATATTGCCAGCGTTATTCACAGATCGACTGACTATATTTGTGAGGTTGATCATTTTAATGTTTGACTATCATTGTAGACTACGTTATTGCTACAAATAATAATAATTACGAGTATATTTATTGTTTTACAGAATGAAATTGACTATATATTAAAATTTGGTAAATATTAAATATATCTCGATGAATATTTTTATATCGTATGGTTAGTATTCTACAGAGGTGTCTCATAAATAATATCGGTTTTTGGTTTAAATTTTGGTTATTATTTTTTTAATAAAACGAAATCTTTAATATCCATCGTATTTTGCTATACTGATGTAGCAATAAGCAATTTCTTGAGTTTGTTATAAAACAATTCTTTGGGTTTAGAAGAAAAGACATCTCTCATAGCTTTTCAGCATTATTTGCTAAAGTGATTTTTTTCCACGTAAAAATTGCAAAAAATTTTCCATCTAAATAAATGTAATCGTGACAGTAAAAGTTCGTTACTGCCAAGTTCTAAAATCTTATCTGTGTTACATTTCTGGCATATGGTCCAGCAGTAAATTTGGTCCGAACGCACTCGATCTTCAAGCAACAGATTCTTACTTTTGAAATGACGAAAGCGACATTACACTATTCGTTGGTTCCCCTTCTCCTGCAGTATTAAAGATTTTGGCAGCTGCGGTTGATTTAAATGTTTGTCATCAATTACTTCTTAAAAGAACACGAATTTTGTATTTCAAATGACTCAAACTTGAGGAATGACACGAATTTGAAGCTTCACATTTATTTTTGTAGTTGTATTTTTTCAGGGGTGTTATGGAAAAGTAATGAGGGCGAAATTTTTAAAATACAGAATGAAGTTAGCACAATTCAATAAAAAATCGACATCATGAAGTTACTTACTAAACATATATTTACATAATTTATTCGGCAGATAAGTATTTTACAGTGTAAACCAATTATCTTCCAGACCATTTCAAATTCAGTATTTATTTATTTGGATTATAAATTATAAATTTTTAAATATTTAAAATTAATAAATTGAAAAGAATTTTCAGCGTTTTTATTACTTTTCATTGTTAATTAAACTTTATTTAGAATGTTTTAGTAAATTTAACAATAAATTATAAGCAGGTGTTTATAGTAAATGGAATGCTGAGTATTCATCGAAATATTTAAAACAATTAAATTTAATTTCATTAATTTTAAATTTAATTATGAAATAAGATCAAATTTTTCACTACTCTCCATGACACAATAATAAAGTGGAAGTGCGATAATTTGGAAAAGGCTTAGCAGATTGGCTTATAACAGAAAGCCAGCAGAAAAATAAAATGGCGGATAACCCAAGTCAAATAAATTTTAACTCTTACTTTTTAAAATTTAATTATATGGATGAATTTAGGTTTTACCAACCGTATTTATAGTCACGCTTTAGTCCTTTTATTATTTTATTTTCATTAATTATTTGCGTGCTAAATAAAGTTATTCCTGTATTATGCCGAAGAATTATAACTTCTCAGGTATATAAGATAATACACACACAATTTTTGTTTAATACGTATCCATGCTGCCTTAAAATTAAAACTGTGTGATCAAAGTGAAGTAAAATAGTAGTACAATCGAATAAGAAAAATAACTTTCGCAATAAGATTAAGATAATTTTTATAGATGTAAACCAACTTTAATCATGTGACATTTCTGTATTTTGTTCACTTGTTTTTCACTGTAACATTTCTATTGAAGAAATAATACTATTTAGTATTTTAATAGAAATAGATAATGCAGTAATAAATATTTAAATTATGACATCAAAACTATCTTTTCATTCAAAAAGAAACACCCTTAAAAGTTGAGGTGATTTCCGAGCTGCACTAGGACGCAGTTAAATTTAATTACCCACATATAAACGCAGTTCCAAGAGAAAAAAAGGGTAATAAAATATAAAAAAATGACATATCCCACCCCCTTTATTATACCTATATCGAATGTTTTAACGCTCGTAAAGTTTTACGATTATCGTAGCTGAAAAGAGGCTTGTTACTGGAGACGATGCTGAAATTCAATCATTCAATCAATCAAGGATATCTTCGGGTGTATGTTTTTGAAGGTTATGTATGATGATAGCAATATCGGATTCTATGGGTGTTTTCGAGGTATATATATATATATATATATATATATTTACTTGGTGAAGTCAGAGCTTCTGGTGCCAAATCTATTGTAGGGCAGGTGTGGTGAAAAAACGTTTGGAAAGTTCAGTTTTATGCTGCGTTACTCTAGTAATTCTTGATGGATATTTTTGATACGATTATTGTGAAGCAGATTCGAATATAATTGTAAATAAAACCAGATAGTGCAATGGAAACAAAAGACGTTTGAGATGAAATGTATACGCATGGGTATATGAAATATTGTGGTTGCTCCCCGTTTATTTACCCAATTAACTTCATTCTCGCCTTTGATATTATTAAATATTGCGGCTCAGGAATGTGATTACTCTTATCAAATTTACATTCCGATTATATGAAAGCAGAATTATATGTTGTATATTAGATTATAGAAAACACATACGTTCTTTGCACCAAATGCATTTCTATATTCCTGTATTCGTTGTTTTTCAAGATACATAAATAAATAACTTAATCATCGTCGATAGCCTTATTAGAGTCAATATGTTAGTATGTTTTTTACAATGAATAAAATCAATTTATTTAAATATTTCGTCTTTATTTATTACTGAATAAATACAAACACCAATTTACAGTTACAATGATCGTGGATGAGCATGGAAAATTATTTTTAACTACTTAATTACAAATATTGAATATATTTGGCGTTAATTTTGTAGAAATTAATTATTCACAATTAAATGAAACTACGTGATGTAGTATTATTTCTACTTTCTTTAATTTCTTTACCGCGACCTATGTTCTGACTGGGTGTAAGATTACACTTTATGCATGTTTTGTTGAACCAAATGTTTTGTATCGTTTTCCGAAATTTTAATTAACGCTAAATATATTCAATATTTGAAAACAGCCGATTTGGCTACATTGGCGATATTGTACCGTCGACTCCGAATTAAATTTCGGAAAACGATACAAAATATTTGGTTCAACAAAACGTGCATAAAGTGTAATCTTACACACTGTCACGTGAACATAGGTCGTGGTAAAGAAATTAAAGAAAGTAGAAATAATACTACATCACGTAGTTTCATTTAATTGTGTACTTGATTACATATCAGATTTACGATTGTTCATTAAAATTTCTAAAAGTTACACACGAGGTAAGACATAGAAAGAAAATTATTTAATCTAGGGATATATTTAATATGACTGAATATTCAATAATATGACTGATAAATGTAATTTGACTGAATATTCTTAAAATTAGTCATTAGTATTTAAAATTTTAAATTGAACTTGAATACAGTGTTATTTAAGTACGATATTCGACCTTTTCTGAGATCGGTTTGTAACAGAATACTGTAGCCGTATTCCAAATCAGTAACTCAGTTAGGCAAATACATTTGTTCAGTCATTCATATTCAACAAAATTATGTATAGTTTATGCCAGTTAAATTATTATATTCATATGGTCGAATTTTTTAAGAAATCTTTGGGTCGATTCATTCAATTACTACCTTGAATTAATTAAAACTTAAAAGCTCATGATTCTTATCGACAAAAATAGCAATTATTTAATTGCTATTTTCTTGGCTTGCTCTTTTTGGAATTCCTATTGCTGGCGAAAACTAAATATACTAGTGTAAATAATCTGACAGCTAAATTACTGGACAGTACGCGTTGTGGATGCTCAGTTTATAAACGTTTCCAGGAAACATAATGCAAGTTTTCAGTGTTTGGATATTTTTCAACAATATTTATTCCATTATTTGCTAATTATGCCCCCATAACTCTAAAAAAAAACAGAAAATAAATCGTTATGATTCAACATAAGATTCATCCTCATCACATAATCGCAACTCTTAGGATTTTCACTTATTTTGCAAAAACTAATGAAAATTGAGAATTTCACATCATCCGAAATGAAAAGGTACAGCAAATTAAACGATAATCTAACTTCCGACATGAAATTCATATAAATATTTTTATAAGTTTTATTAGTGTTTTTTAAAGCTTTTACTTATATGAGAATCAACCTGCTTTTAAGCTTTATTGTTGGTGTTAATTATGTCGTTTTTGGTAATTAGCTCAACAGTCTTATTAACATCGGGTTGCATTGTTAACAGATATACTTTTTTATGTGCATGTATTAGAGAAGTATTTTTACTTTTTGGTACCTTTAAATATCGAGATAGTCTTGCCAGAGCCTAAATGCACTTTAGTCTAAAACAAAAATCTGATCGATTCGGTAAACATGCTGCCATAACGCACAACCGTTCACCGTTTATCCCGTACGAGATCACCATGGTAGATGGATGCTGAATCAAATGATCGTTTATAATATTTTACGTCGCAATAAAGTGTTTGCGTTAACGATTTAGAGAAGTTTTATGATGCTTTTTACGACTGCGGTCGAGTTTCCCGAGGGAATCATACTTCGAAACTCACTTTCTGGCCATTTACTGACCATACACCGACGCAAGGTAAGTTTAAGACTGTGGAAACTTAATTTATTGCATTATATGGGATACGTTAGCCGGTGTATCCTCTTTTGATATTTACCCTATGCCTTGTCTATTATGACTTCATTGACGAGGAGAGCAATAAATATGCTCACTTTGTATATTTAGTAAGTTTTTCGGATTACAAACTTATTGGTTGAAAAGAATATGAAACATTCTATGACAGTCGTAATATACAATTAATGTATTGTAAAGTAGATAATTTTGATATCATTTAAAAGCTTTGGCTTGAAATTTTTCTTTTTCAGGTTCAACTTCATAAGCTTTTTCGGTTTGAGTTTTAACTCAAATCTTTTTCAGATTTTGAAAATATAAATTTGGCTTTTTGTACTACAAACTAATATTTATATGCGTCGTGTTGTTAATAATTTTGTTATGTGCTTTATGTTGTAATTAATTTTTAATTTATATTATTTTTCACCGATGATGGAATTTTAAGTTCCGTTTAAAGAATATATTTTTGTTACTTGGTGTTTACTTAAGAATTTTTTAAGAAATCTTTCGGCTTTTGTGTAGTTTTTATCTGATGATGAAATTTACTTGGTGTAAGTCACTTTTAGTAGTAATTTTTAGGATATGCACGATATCTGCTATAGGCCACATTGAACAAAAATAATTTTCAAAGATATTACGTTTTCTTTAATTGCTAGATATTTTTTGAAATTGATTTATACTTTATATTGGGGTATTTCAAAATGTTTAATATTGTTTCATTATTTTAATTAGAACATTGTTGTCTGTTGCTGGTGTTAATATATTTGCCTCAAGGTAGACTAAGTATTATTTGCGGTAGATATAATGCGGTACATATAATCGTTTTAAATACTTCACTCATTTTTCCTTTGACACTTCGTCATATTTTCTAAATTTGTTTGTTTAATGCTTAGATCACCAAAAATGATTTTGACGTGGAATATAATTTAAACCCTTGTAGCCCTGTATTACATGAAAATAAAATGCCAACCCTCGAAGAATTATAAAATAAGTTAATCTAAAGTGTATCAGCGGAAGAGACGTGACAGACGAGGGTAGAGCGAAGCGTATTAGCGGCGACTCGTGCACCGGGGCGGTCGGGATCGGGCGCTGCCGTATGGAATGATAATATTTCACAGTCCTCGAGTGGCTTGTCACATGTGATAAGGTACGATGCGTCCTTGAGGTTTAATCAAGGAGACAGGCGCTGCCTGCGGCCGCCCCTTGCACCCGAGATAACGTAATATCATACCAGGCCCGCGCCAAGACCGACGCCATGGAAATAGCTGACGCAGACATCCGATACGCCGAGTGTGCGGCGAACGGAGTTCGAGTGGGTTTATCTAGAAACGCTTAAATGAGATTAAGCATGCGTGTCAGACTGTTAACGTAGGATTCGCCGCAATTTCCAATTAACAACCCCAGTGTTCAATTTCTGGTTCTAGTGGGTACATTCTTGAGAAGGGATCGGATCCAGATTCTGTACATATTTCACTCGAAAATCGACCGCTTAAACGAAATGAGTCAATGGATATAGATAGTTTACACTTTATAACTCGTTATAAAATTGTGTATTCAGTAGAAAGGTTTAGCACATTGAACTCATATTATGAAACTATTTAATTTGTCTGAAATCTAGACGTTTCACGTTATAAACGTATGGAAATTATTATTGCGAAGCCGAAGGTAATCATAAAATCAGTCGAGGGTGTAATGTTTGTAGAGCACGCTTGCGCCCAGCCGACTTGCGGAGATAGGAAATTTGACGGATGGAGCGCGTTCCTCAAACTTACATCATTTCCGGGTCGTTTGTGCCATGAGAGCTTCTATTTCGGTTCGAAATTGAGAGGCAGCCGTAGGAAAAACTGCGTCCCCGAAACATTAGACAAAGTTTTCTTGGAAAACTTTTATGCTTTAATAAATTGTTGATATATTTTTATTGGCATCTCCCTTGATAGATTAATACGTTTTGTCGAGATAAATAATTATATTGCTGTTCTATGGAGGCGTATATAACAAGTACATAACTTGTTCTTTATAAAGTAATTTATATAGATTATGAAATACGAATAATACAGAGGTTTGTATTTCACATTTTTATTCTCTTATTTTGTTTATCCATTCTTGAAGGAAAAATTGGATAATATTTAGGTCGTCCGTATGTAAACGTGAAAAAATATATATCATCATGTATAATGGGGAATGTTCGACGGTTTAATTTCAGTATGTTTAAGTAAGAGAAAGTTCTTTAATGATATTTAAGAAATAATTATTTTTAGGTTCTCATGAATGACAGCGTCACGTTTAAACTGCTCGCAGAGGTTCGACGAACAATGCGTACATATCTTAGTATAACTTGAAATTTCTCGACTTAACGGAGTTTTAAAGGCTTCCGAATATATTTTATCGCCTTAGTGGAGTTTTAAAGGCTTTCGGATATATTTTAATATTGGAGATATCAATTTCTTTCATAAAACAAGTACGACTTTTAACATAAACCCGCATAAATTAAATATTTGGTTTCAAATCACAATAACGGGAAAAAAAGAAGAGTACATATGCAACGAAGAGCAAAACTGAGCGTCATTTTTTACAGGGGTTCATTAGGGGTAAAATAAACCTAAACCTTTATATCTTTCAAATTTAGAAAATGTGGCAGAATGTAGAAAGAAAAGTGAAAGAAGTTTTTGAAAAGATTATATTGTAACTTTCTATTGTAAATAATAATTTCTATGGGCATAAGGCAAGAATATTGATACTAGCAATACGTAATCATGAATTAATTAAAAGTAATAAAGTAAAATTTATACATTTTGAAAAATCTCAGCGTCTAGAATTTTTAAGTTTAAAAAAGTCCACTAATTAAATAAAAATTCTTTCGAAATTATTGAAGTTCTGTATTGCGAGTAACAAATATGTGCATAATGCTTCTTAAATAGTTGGCCATCATCATAAATCATTAAATAAAATTGAAAATTTTACCGTTTTGCCGTTCATGCTACTTAGACTATTGGATTAATAAAACGAATTTATGGATCTATATATCGAAATAGGACTAAATAATATACTTTTATTATAACTAAATTGAAATGTTTTGTAATATTGTGAAATAAACGAGAATTATAAAGAAGAACTGAGTTTTAAAATGCATCGACCGACTAGCCAGTTTCTGCAGGTTATTTAACATTTTTAGTGTCATTCGTTAATTTCGTTTTTTCCATTTCAGTTTCAAACGTGCTAACTGAATACTTCGTGTTCAGTTTAAAGTGCTGGGCTGATATATTTTTGTGTGATCATATAATATGATTAATATTATATTTATCATACGATAACTCTGCAAATATACCCTGACAGTAAACGACTTGATCGGTTTTTTCGCTCAGTGCCTAGTCCTTATTGACGATAGCATCATGTTTGATAGTTTTTGGTAGCTTATTGATGAGAACATGATATCTTTTTTTATTGATAGCTTTTTATGACTTGATCGGTATAGTTGGTTATTACTTAGTTCTTGTTGATGTTTATTAGCTTGTATCTATTGGTTTTGTGTATTTGTTTGTTTTAAGCTAAGCCATATCTGAGTACAACACTTTCAAATAACTGTTATTTGGAGATGTTTTACTCAGATATAACTTAGCTTAAAATGTATCATTTGTAAATGAGCAACATATAGTAACATATTTAAAGATATCGTCATTATTGTATATATGGCTGCTACATAAGCACTTACATGGCAATTTTAAAATATACATCATATGAGGATATAGGTTCAAAAATGACGGAATCATTATTAAGTAATTCTAGAATTTTAATTATGACATCTGCTGTGTATGTGTTATTAGATAGCTTTAATGGCGACATTTCAACAACTATGCAGGGATCCCGAATTCCATTCAAGATTGACAAGAACATAAGTACAATCATCCATCTGTACCACCTGCGATAATTGTAATATGTCAACGAAGATATCTATGTAGGAATAGTTGCTTACCTGGCACTGCTGGGGCCCTTGTCGGTTGGGCGAGGCGGCTTTGGGGCGCACCTTCTTGGCGGAAAGCGGCGCCTTGTCGGCTGCGCCCGTTGGTGCGCTCGCCGCCAGCGCGCTCCCGCTGCAGATTGTCACCGTTTTGGCAACATCTGTAAAACAGCGCAATAAAAAGCAGAATATAGTTTTAAGTAAATTACAACCTTATTGCCGTTCAGTGTTAATGGAAAATTTGACAGCAAAATTGTTATAAATGGAGATTTATATTTTGATATTAATGATTTGAAATATCGAGATTCGGTTCAATTCAACGGTATTTATTTATCACATAATTCATTTACTTAAGTAGATTTAACAAGACCATGACGTTCTTATACTTAAAAAGATCAAGACATTCATAAAATCATGACGACATTATTTTACTTCACAAGATCATGACATTCTTTTACTTAACAAAATCACGACATTCTTTTATTTAACAAGATCATGACGTTCATTTACTTAACAAGACCATGACATTCTTTTACTTGACGTAATCACGACATTCATTTTCTCAACATGATCATAACATTCTTTTATTTAACAAAATCACGACATTCATTTACTTAACAAGATCATGACATTCTTTACTTAACAAGATTATGATATTCATTTACTAATTATTATAAATATAATTAAATGGGTCTAAAGCACAATAACAGGTGGATAAAATGTTGTTTTGTTCCGTGCGAATAAGCTTTTCGTTATTTCAAATACGCGAAGCGTACATAATGACCTTAGCGTATCATCTGTATACTTTTTAGGACGGATATTAGCTGAATGCCACGGGTAATGTTAAGCACAAAACCACGAAACTGATAGACGATTGAAACGTACTTTATTTGTTCCAAATTTTGGATGATCATTAAAAAAATGTAACTTTCATACCGGTGTTATGAAAGTTGGCACAGAAAGAAAACGGAGAATTCATTTGTATCCTCTATCATTTATCTATTAATAAACAAATTGTGTATCTTCATATATGTGTATATAATTTACAGACCGACTGCTTTAGCCACCGTGCACGGAAGATCTCGGTTGATCAAAAACATTCCGATTTTTCCTTCCTACTTTTTACGAACGGCAGTTGTGGTATTCAATGTTTGCTCTGTCGAAAATATTTATTAATAGCATTTTTAGTCGTAGTTTCAATAGCATTAAATCACCAGGACTTGTATCGACCACGCCAGTACTATAAATTCTCTGTCTTTGTTCGTATAATTTATAGGTCAAAAAAGAGAGGAAAATTAATGGTACCAATCGTATGAACTAAATTAATGGCACCAATCGTATGAACTAAAATTTTGGCACCAATCGTATGAACTAAATTAATGAACTAAATTAAATTAATGGCACCAATCGTATGAACTAAATTAATGGCACCAATCGTATGAACTAAAATTTTTGAGGAGACAGTCTGTAAGGTTTAACGCTCGCAATTATTGTTCTAAGAAACGATTAATTAAAGAATAGTCTACGTTAGGCAGTATTTTAGTGTCTTCAGCTTGTATAGAATTTAGACATTCATACTTCATTTAATTTTAATACATACATGAAATAATCACAGCGTTCAGCTCACGTATATATTTTATATTACTTGTATAGCATAGATATAAAGACTAGAATGCGCGATTCATATTATTCTATAGATTCAAAAATAAGAGAGAGATAGTAATTGTTAACGACCATCGATATCTCGTTCATCGGCAGACAGGGATGTATTGGAATTAGTTTAATACGTTGTGTCAAGCTACATAATAGATTTTATGTCTGTTATACTATTTTTGACTATTCTTTTTACTTAATGTCACTATCTTTTAAATAGAGAACTTTTGCTGTTATCAACTTAAGGAGAAGAAGCAAGGCGGCGGAAGAAGAAGCATGGACAAGATAATTTCCTGGATATCTGTCACTATTGCTTGCTAATCACAACATAAATTAAATTTAAAGCAAAATCAAATAATGTTTATGTACTATATGTAGCTATTTAGTGAAAACTGTGAGTGATAAAATTTAAATTGGTTATTTTTCATTTGATTTAAATAAATTTATAAACATTGCAAGCACAATATTGAATATATATATATATATATATATATATATATATATATATATATATATATATATATTTGTTGTGTGTAAGTAATTAATTATTATAGAAACGTACTTAACGTTTCTATAATAATTCATTTTCAAGTACATAGTAACATTCATTCTGTGTCGAATAACCAACGTGTTTTTATAATAATACACAAGTAACAACAACACCAGCAACAACAAACTAAGTATATGACCTGCGCCAATTATGACACCCCTTACTTCGAAATTGGGGATTACAAATTTGAAACCGTTAGCAACTTTAAATACTTAGGATCAGAAGTTAATACTCTAATGTCATGCCTGAGATCCGTAGTAGGGTCACAGCTGCTAATCGAGACATGGGCAATGTGTGAAAAAGTTAAACATACCATTTCTGTTTTTGAAAGAAAGATTTTAAGCCCGGCTTCAATGGCTTGACAGCCCATCCTGGGCTTTCAAGCCATTGAAGAAGAAGAAGAAGACACTAGTAACAACGAATTAAGTGAAGGGTAGTGTTGTGTGCTGGATACGTTATTGAGTTAAGCTTTTAAATAAAAAAAAATTGGACAGATTGTTAATGTTATAGATTGTTTATTGTAAGTGTTTTTGTATTAACGAAATTGGGTTGTACAATTCTTAGCTTGACGCAAGCCACTTAGGACGCCGTTAATAAATTATTAAAGAAACGTTAAGTTTATATTTTTCAGAGACAAAAGCATATAAATTATTTTATTTAAATATTACTTATGACATGATCTGCCTCATTTTTTGCCCCTTACACACAATATATATTTATCATTATGCTTGCAATGTGTATCAAATTAATAATTAAATTAAAATATATCGCCTTTCAAACTTTGCATAAAATGTCACGTCTTCATTCAGTTGTCATGTCTATTATGTATAGATGTACGTTACATAAAAATGAAAAAAAAAAATTTAATGTAAGAGGAAAAGATTGTAATAAGAATATTGCTTGTGTAGTCGATCTTAGATAACGAGACTTGTACAAGATTGTTAATATAATTCGTGCGATAATGGTCTATATTAGCAGTAATTATACTTTTCTTTAATCGAGCCATACATCCAAATGCTAAACTTTAACTGGGCCACTGAGTAACTAGGGAACTTTTCGCTGTAGCATCGTATGCTCGATAGCAAGCTGTTTTATATAGAAAATTGTTTCAGTGCCATCTAAATATTATCGACAGTACTATATTTCCATACAAAACACTTGCCGTGGAGCATTCGATACACTAGCAAAAGTTCTATAGTAGGCACTTTGAATAAGCATAGTAGGTACTTTGAATAAGCATTGTAGACACTTTAAATAAGCATAGAAGGCACTTTGAATAAGTAGGTATTCTGAATAAGCGTGCGAGCACGCACGATAAACTACCACGAGAATACTCATATTTCACAAAGATGTATTAAAATACTTACTGAATTCTTGAATAAATTATTTGGTACGTTTACAGACAGATTTTCTGACATAAGATCCCTGGAAGATATCTTTACATTAGTAGAAAATCTATGGCATTTAAAGACTAATGCTATTTGATCAATCTCGTCTATAGTACGAGTTAATCGAACTGAAAAATGATTCAAATATGGGAGCCATTTTCAATGAAAAGAATATTTTGTGTTTTGGAAATTGATGCCTGACATATATAAAGGCATAAAAACAGTGCATTGTTGATTTTAACTATGTTTCCTTCGACATATGTATGCCAACTTCTTGCTCGAAAATGAAATACATCAAACAATTACAGAAATCGATTGACTGACAAACACCTCTATTATATCATTGGAATAGCATATAGCAAACAGAAGTCAAATTTAAATAAAATAATTAAGAATACTGCTCAATTTTATGGAACTCAATATTTTTTTTAAATAATATTACTTACGATAAAAGTTATAAAAAATGATTTCAGTTTAGTTCATTTGATTTCTAATTTTAATTAGAGCCTGTAGTATTTCTTCTCAAACTGGCGGCAGCGGCGCGGGCAACATCATAAGTGTCTACGGGCCGCAGTTTGAGTACCGCTGTTCTATATTATTGTTTGTTCATAAGCTATATAGAAAAGTCAAATAGCACGTATTTATGTGTTATAGCTAAAAAGTTTAACGAATGGTAATTACAGGAAAATATTTTTTATTAAACTTTATCGTCGTAATATTAGACGGGGTAAATATTGAGATAAAGGAAACTAATTTGTTGACACAGTTACAGGGCTGTTTTCGCTATTAAGCAATTTTCTTTTATGAATCACGTATCCAGCTGTGTTTAATATTTTTAGGTAATTTTTAAAATAATACATTTAGTATTTTTTTATTTCAGTTTGGTAAGAAATACAAAATTTATGGCTGCATTATTCCGTGGCTTTTAATATTCACGTCCTAAATATATATTTGCTAAATATATGCGTGGGTATAAAACATCAATGGTTTAGTTTACGAAGATAATTAACAAACCCTGTTCATTTGTGTTATGTATATTGTTACCTTTGACCGTAGCAAAAATATTTATACGAGGATAGATCAAAAAATTTTAGAACATTGCTTTCGAATTTAGACGTGTTCTTAATAAATTAAAATGGAGGAAAAATTAAAATCACCAAGTACAACGTCCGGATAATATGGAGGATGCTCCATATTTAAACCGATTTCCTTGATAGTGCAACTTCCGACCTGTACGCGGTTGAATTGCTTTGATGTAACATAACACCGGTATACAATTTCCATGTACCTTTTATTTGTATTTCGCCAGAAAATTTCCCTGATCCAAGAGGCATAATGTGAAGAGATAATTGTTGCTCCTTTCTTTAAATAATCAATCAAAATTATTCCCTTAGCGGTCTAACTGACACAGACCATAAATTGTCTGATAGGCGAAGAAACATGGAAGGTTTTCGTTTTTGGTGAAGATGATTTTGTTCAGACAATATCTTGCTTTTTGGTATCACTAGAAAACATTTCTTGATTAGTTCGGAACGAAGTTAATTTTTTTGAAACGCTGTATTCTTTCTTAGCTAAATGTCTGTTCTCAAAACCCCACGCGCAGAAACCATTTCTAAACCCTTTCCTTTCGATTAGATTTAGAGTTCTTTTTCACATTTTCTTCAGTTATAAAAATAAGGCTTTTAAGAACACGTTTGAAATGCCTGTTGCGGTACGGCGTAAGTATCACAGTCTGCCGTAGTTGTGTATAAGTTTACGTAAATAAATTTAACAGTACTGCAGAAATTTTATAGTGTTTGTTTTTAAATTTTGTTTATAAAATGTCTTAAATTTGATAATAAATTTGTGGCCTTGCTGCTCCGGCGCCCTCGAGCACCTGTCGCAAGCAGGAGTCCATGATAACGTTGACTGACGGCTCAGTGGAGACGCCAATCGCTCGCTCTTACGACATTGATGAATGCCTACGGGTGCTTGACTGGAGGCAGCCCGACTATGAGCTTACTACCAACTTTTTGTAGATTATCGCCCGCGAACAAATCACACTATATTGGTGGCCTTAGTTTTTATTTCATTGCGGATTAATTTCGTTGAAAAGTTGAGTGTGCAATCTTAATATGTCGTACTCACGAAGCAGGGAAAATTGTGATTATTGATTAAAATTTGCATAGCAATTGGGAGACTCGTCTGATATCAAGCATAACATATTGGTCTTCTAAATAGATAATTTTAATATAAATTGATGTGGCAGTAGTGAGCCCCGTAATAGAGTGTCATGGATTTACATAACTTTAATATAAGGAGCCATGACTGTAATGAAGATGTAATTGAAATTATATTATTTATTTAAAGCACAAAATGTTATCTCTGATAATATCAAAGAAACCAAATGGTAATTGGTACTTTACAATTGTTGACTTAATAATGATATTAAGTTTGAGAGCATGGCGATTGAAGTTAAATTGTTATGTATATATTTTTGTTGTCTATTTATAATTAAATGTTCGTTATTTAGTATTTTATGTTTCTAACAATGTATAATGTAGTTAATAACAAAGTAGAAATAATACTACATCACGTTGTTTCATTTAATTGTGAAATGTATATAGGTCAAATTATATAAAGAATGGATTTTACAAGATATTTTGATAGGTTTTATGTTAAAAGAATATCATTTCATATGTTCAAATGCCCTTAAAACTTTTAGAATATGCCCTTAAAACTTTTAGAATATGCCCATATGGTACAACCATAGAAAAGGGCACATATTCTAAAAGTTTTAAGATTGTGACTCGTCTCTTAGAGCAAGAGAGTGAGACAAAATACTTTATCATGTAATACCGGTAATTACTAATTTCATCCGTTCTACTCATCACAGACCAATGTGTCTAATTTAGTAGTTATATAACTTTTTATAACTGAGTTATTTGCTAACTTGTTTTCGAAAGGTATGTAACATAAAAAATACATTACCAAGTGTTATGGGTGGTAGATATTAAAATTAGCCGGGGTATATTAGATAAAGGACTACTTTCTACGCGGTCAGTTGGTATCAGGAAGAAAATTGTCGATATAGAGTAGAATATTCTGTAAACTGAGGATCGTAGAGGGGAAAAATTGGTTAATTAGTATTTCCAACATATCACGAACTTACGAGCAAAGAAGTTTGGAACAGCTGGTTAGCTGTATGAAAGTAAATATATCCCATATTATATATATATATATATATATATATATATATATATATATATATATATATATATATATATATATATATATATATATATATATTTAAATGTGGTCATGTTTTATTTATGTATCCTCATAGACTCTAGAAGGATAATATTTTGGTAAATAGCTAGATAAGTATTAACATACAAATGTCAATAAATATTTATAAATTTGGAAAAAAAGCAATGAAAGTGACAACGGTTGAAAAAAAACATGGCGATTGGATGATGTTGGACGATAAGGAAACAAGATTATATCTCTTAAACTGAACGATACTTTTATAAGGCCGCTTTTATATTTTCATGGATTTATGTCAAAAAATATTTAGAGCAAAGCATTATTCTAGTACCTTCTACGATCACCGCCGGCAGTTAAAGTGTCAATTTGTGTTTTACAAATGATTACTTTTGCTCTTAATGTTGTTGCAAAAGCAAACAACTTTTTTTCTTGCATTTAATCCATTGAACAATATTATTATACCTAATTTGCATTATTATACTTAGAATTTTTTACCCAAGATCTTTGTTATATATTTTTAAGATATAGTAATAGAGTCATTAATCAATGCAAGTTCATATTGGTTAATAAGTATGTGAAAACGACACATGGAATACTTTCGGATGTCACTTTTAAAACATTGATAATAACGTGATATTGAAAAGTTTTGTTTTTAAGTCAAGTACGCGTTGGAAATATGTCGAAACATGCGCAACATCCTCCCGTTTTGGTCTGTATTTGTATGTATGTTGAACGATCTATTTATATGAATTATATTCTAATCAACGAAAGCTGCAATCTTAACAATGAAAGCTTTAAATTCATCAATGAAAGTACTAACAAGTTTTACAGATGTTCACACAATAATGCTTGAAATATTAGAGGCATATAGCACGTCACTCTGAAGCCTAACATTTCATGAACGAAGTTTGAAAATGGAAATAGCTAAATACAATCCCAATTTCCCTTTTAAAGTCCTCTCCAAGAATGCCTCATTAAATTGAATGTACAAAAAAGTTCCCATTTTACTTTTACAAATCTCTCTATGATTTTGATATATTTTAATTTTATATCACTTACTTACAAAACTGTATGCACAAAGGAGTTAAATTGTAGAAACTGTGATGTGACCGACAGACAAATATTTCACTATGGAAACATAGCAATATTGGTAGTAACTTTTTGTGATGGTTTTCGCGTTGAGCGCAGACCACCAAAAATATAGGGTGTTTATTGATACATTAATTAGTACAAAAGGGTCAAAATATACATTACATGTTAAAAAAGAAAAAGAAAATGGTTATTGTAACAGCAGATTTATATTTAAGGCGTCTTATTACAACTAGCTATTTCAAACATATTGTGAGACGTCGCGTTCGCTTCGATATATATTTACAAGCAGAGAGACGGCACATTATTTTTAATCGACGTTTACGAGTCGAGACGAGACCGAAAACAACAATGGTTTTTATTTGTTATTGAATGTACGTTTCAAATACTTTATTGCAAACTTACTAGATGTTGCATCCAAGCGCATGGGACTTTCTTTTATTAAATTATTTTTATTTGTAAAAAACGTGTTACGAAATAAACGAGAAAATAAATGCGAATCGTAAAACCTGCGCTAGTTATGAAGGCTATGTGCTAGTTATAAAATAAGTATAAAAATGCTGCAAAACGTATGGAAAAGTAACGAGCGAAAAGATATAATTGTTCATATTTATATATATATATTCGTAGAAGAAAATATTTTAAAAATTAGATTTAAATATTTTTATCATAAATGTGGATTAATTACGTATTGAGATGTTGGCTGATTGGTACTCCTCGAATTTTTCCTGGATTCTCCTCGAAAATTTAAGACGAAAATAATCTATAACATTTTTATATTTGAGCTTTTATTACGGATGAATAATTTGATATTTCAAACCAAGATATTATTTATTTGCAACATTTTCTTAATTCAAAATATATAAGACGAAAATAATCTATAATATTTTAAATTTGAACTTTTATTATGGAGGAATAATTAATTTTTCAAAATAAAAATATTATTTCGTCTGAACATTTTCTTAATTATATTTAAATTTGAACATCGCATCATTATCATAAAAACTCAACAAAAATACCGAGTTACTAGTATAATTATTTTTTCTTTCCACGAAATAATACTCGTATCACTCAATGTCTATAGCCGAATAAGACCTTGTGATTATATCGCCGACGCTCGGTGTGCAAGTACTGTAAGACGCTTCACCCATGCTTCAACGTTGAAAGATATAACTCGAGAATGAGATAAGATGCAAAAAAAAATATTAATTAGAATTATATTTTGTTCTCAAAACCTCTTAGATGCCAGCTTGATATACCATTTTAACGACATTTTGTGCACATATATTGTAGACATGAAAAATCCAAAATATCTAACAGCAGTGATTATGTTGAAGATGACTATCATGACGGTGACTCCGGTAATCTCAATTTAAAATGATAGGCAGAAATGCTTCAGAAAGAGAATTTATAGAACAATTATAAAAAATAGTTAAGAAAACACATAGGTAACCGCATATTACGACAATCGAATATTACGTCAATCGTCTTTAGAATCTCGCTTCAAATGTTTTTACGCGACATATTTTTATTCCAAAAGGAAATAGAAGTTGCTCTATTTTTTTACCATTTTCATGTGTATTTTCTCATCTTAGTTCCTTGGAAAATGTAAAATGTCTCAGTTTGAATATATTTTCGCAGTTAAGAATTCAATAGTAGAATACGTCGCTACGTAATAGAATCGATGCATTTTCTTTTTCTGAATGTGGGAAAATATTATTCTTTTTTATCCGGAACTTTTGAGAAGATTCTTTTGCTGACTAATTCTGAAATGCACGCTACACCTAGGATATATCTAATTGTCAATGAAAACTTTTACGTTCCACATGTCTTTTTGAATTTGAAAAGTCCACTCTTGCCTCTTGATATTTGAAGATGTAAGTTTCGTACCTTGTGCAAGTACCGTATTTTTCTGTAAAGCTTTTGTTATTTTTACGACTAATGGTTACACCCTTATCGTAGCAGGCCGAATTGAACTATCGGCAATACATTCATAATTAAAATTGTATCAGAAGAATCTAAAGTGTTAAAATGGTTTTGGCATTTAAATGATTTTTGTTTTGACGATTGTGGTTTTCTTGATGTAGTGGAACATACGGGGTATTAAGTTGGTTTTAAGGGTGACAAAGCACAGTTAAAAAGAGAAGATTTCAAGTCATCAACATTCATAGCACTTATGGACTTATAAGACTATATATGACTGGTCAAAAATATATATTAGTCAAAAACTTTGTATGATCTCTTACGCAATGTGCAGAATAAAGACTTTGTCTGTGCTAGGATTATTGTGCTGAATAGATGAATTCTCACATGATACTTTGATAAAAATCTAAACCCTGGTCCACTGTGTATGTAATAGTCATTCATGTAAATAGCTGCAGTAGATTTCCAGTTGAATCCATTCGTACAGACAGACCGAGGGACAATTTTTTTTATTTTAAGTAATCTAATATGCAAATGTAAAAAGTATTTAAAAGCCGAAAAATCCAAAAACTTTCAAAGAAACTTAAATTTTTTTTATCTGTATGATGTGATGACGATGTTTATAAAGGCAAATTTTCGTTATAAAAATTATTTATGTTTTTACCACAATTCGCTACGGTGTAGACATTGGTAGACGTAATGATTCTTTATTATCGAATTATTGCGAAGATTAATAGAGCGAATATTCCAAAATTGAATTCTTGTGCCGCGACCTAGTTAGCATCTGCGTATCCTGTAACGAGCACAGCGACATTAGAAATTTGCTCATTGACGTCACGCGCGCACTTCCGCTGCCGCGCCGTATCGCCCGAACATCGTGCGCTTCATTAATCTTGGCCAAATTCACGTCGCAAAATTTGGCTGAATGCCATCCGTATAAGTTCGCGTGTGCCGAGTAAGCGCGCGGCTATCTGTTGTAGTATTGGCGTCGACAGGAATCTGAACGAATTATGGGGGAGATCGCCCCGCCCGTGTGATGTCCTTAAATGATCGAATGACGTCAACGTATTCGCATGTGGCACCGTCTCCCTTTTGCTTATTTTAGTATTTTATTTAAAAATATAAACTTCAAACGTTCGTTTAATGTATTCTGCACAAATTTTATGTTTCGATTAATTTACTTATATTGTAACCACCATTCACTTAATTGCCTTTACCGGTTGTATGATTGATGAGTATGATATGAAGATTCGGGAAAGGGAGGACACACTATTCAATCTTTGCTAATAGCTTACCTGAAGATGTAATACAACGAAACCTAGGTCGTTGTAAAGAACTTAAAGAAAGTGGAAATAATACTACATCACGTAGTTTAATTTAATTATCAATAATGAATTTCTACAGAATTAACGCCAAATATATTCAATATTAGATGGTATTAATAAAATAGTATGGATTCTTTATAGCGCTGAAGTGCAATGTGTTAGATTTTACAACCATTTTCTATAATCAAGATATAAAGTTTTGCATTAAATTATTTAAAAAAGAAAAACATGATGTCTAAACAAATATACTTTATAAATAACACAAAGAAGGTCGGGAAAATTCCATATAGTGTTGGGCCTAAGTGTTACAAGAAAAAAAAACACTGAGATAGGGAAAATTGATTTAATTTCAATAAAACAAATGAGAAATCTTTTATTTTTTTTAAATTTCTGTAAATGCTATTTCTACGGGTCTTTGAACCAGCAAGTTGAAACAAAGTGCAGATTTTGTCTTCTATATACAGATATTATATATATTAATCCATGAAACTGGCAATCTCGACAGAAAAAAGCCACGTAAAATTCGAAAAGAGCAAAAATGACATTTATTCAGAAAACGACAGAACGAACGTAAATTTCAGTTAATAGTTTATTTTTAATTAATTTAGACAATGGCTACAAATTAAGAAAATAAATTATTTTTTGTAATCGTATCATTTTTAAAAAAGCTGTTATGTACTTCGTCACATTTTATTGTTATTTCTATTTCTTATTTACTATTCTTGGCACGTTAAAAATATAACACGCATTTTATTTTTTGCTTTTTTCTGATTGTCAATCACCTTATTCCATTTTTGTATAGCCAGGTCTATTTTCGCTCGTCTCATTTAATTTTTTTTCTTTTTGTACTAAAAGGTAGCCACTTTGCTACCTTACCTTTACAGAAACGTATTAATAATCGAGTCTTTTTAATTGTTTGCCGTATAAACTTGTATAAGTATAAACTTGTTCTAGTAGTAGTGTTCTAAGTATAAACAAGTTTATAATAGTATAAACTTGTTCTATGTAAGAATTTATTTTAATGTTACTGCAGAGGAAGTGTACAAAAAATGCCACCAAATTGGTCAAATAATTTATCAAAGTATCGTGTGAAGATCCTTTCATTTGTTCCTATATTACTTTATGGCTTGGGTGTTACCTGAATGAAGATTTCGTGGTTCAAAAAACCGAAGAAATAAAATTGGAATACTACTAAAAGAAAATGGTTTACGTATCAACATTGGCCAATATTTAACAAATGTGAAATAACGCAGTACAGCCAACATGTCAAAGTGTCAGACATTAAATCGCCATATGTTCATTCCTGTGAGCAACGAGTATACGAAAATTAATGTTTATCCTCATACACGAAATAAAAAATAAAAAAAAAGTGTCTGGCCAATTATAAATTCTGCGTGTATAAAGTCAGCGTGCGCAGCGGCTGGTATAAAAAGGCTTAGCTCACGCCCACATCGGTTTCAGCAGGTGAAGTCAAGCGCGGCGTCGCGCGTTGAATACGTAACGGGCAATCCCGCCGCCCAACTTTCATCCGCGGCACGGGCGGGCGGATTCAGGGGCTCTACCTGGAGTTAACTCGCCGTCAGGAAGACGAGGAGTTTTTCTTATTTTTTCGTCGACATGTAGCCTTAGTTGGGGCGGCTTGTTTGGGCCTATCATTATGTTTGTTTTGTGGTTCACTTTTTTATTGAGCAGCTTTTGAGGTTTTTAGTTTTACTTTGGAACTTAAGCTTAGGCAGAGTGTTTTTAGTGACAAATAATAATTCTAGTAATATTTTGTATATATATACTTCACTATTAATAAGTGGTAACTACATATGGTTGGCAGCTTTCTCATGTATCTGCGCTAAATATTAATGAAAATGGTAATGATGAAAAATAACAAGTTGTTAAATATTTTTGAAAGAAATTCTGTAGGTGACATAGTATTCAGTTGATAGGTTAAATGATTAATACGTTTGTTTATTATTGAATGTTTCATGCTTAGATCATATTTCATACAATGTAGGTGACATAGTATTCAGTTGATAGGTTAAATGATTAATACGTTTGTTTATTATTGAATGTTTCATGCTTAGATCATATTTCATACAATGTAGGTGACATAGTATTCAGTTGATAGGTTAAATGATTAATACGTTTGTTTATTATTGAATGTTTCATGCTTAGATCATATTTTATACAATGTAGGTGACACAGTATTCAGTTGATATGTTAAATGATTAATACGTTTGTTTATTATTTAATGTTTCATGCTTACAGATCATATTTCATACAATGTAGGGACATAGTATTCAGTTGATAGGTTAAATGATTAATACGTTTGTTTATTATTGAATGTCTCATGCTTAGATCATATTTCGTACAATTTATCATATATCTTAAATAACATAAAATTACTTACGCAATAATTTTGCTGGGATTTGGTGAGTTTATATTTTTCTAATCGTAAGTGTTTACGATACATCGATATTTCGGAAGTACATAAAATTATTAATTACATTTATTTGTAAAATGTATTATCAATATAATATACAAGTTTTATTTACGGGAAATCTTTCGGAAGTTGAAAAGATGACGCTACATACAATGCCATATTTTAACAAGAGAAACTAATTCAATCAAAATACTAAACAATTGTTAATTTTATCAAAGAAACGTCTTCATTCATTTTAATGATAACAAGCTCAGAAATCAAAGATCAATTTCAGTTCATAGGGCAGATTACAATTTTCAAACTGTTTGTGATATAAAAATATAGAAATTTTATCTTTTTAAAAATATTTTTATTAGATACTAAATTCTGTGCAGTAAACAATGATGGGTGGTAATGTTCCAACGAATGTATCGGTTTATATAGGATTTACCAATTTTTGTGAGAATGAATAACTTAAGCTAATCGCAGTAGTTCTGGTTTTTTCTAAATTTTCTCGGACGATTTGAGATTTTCCTTTTATAAATTTTTGTGACAGTCACTGGCATGAATTAAATATTAATCTACCATTACATATTGAAATATTCCCTAAAAACAAATGGAGTAAAATTTTAGACTGATCACATTAATAAAAGTTTTCTTGAGTTTGTTCGAATACATAAATTAAATGTGTGTGAATACATTCTGTCAAATTATATAAAACGTATTGCAGTTGGTGAAAGTCGATGCAATAATTATATTACTAGATACTTTCTACTGCAGATATTGATCAAATCTCTTATGCATAACACCATAAAGTCTCTTCAAAAATCATTTTATCATATATATATATATATATATATATATGTATATATATATATATATATATAGATTATGTGGTACTGTCAATTTATAGCAGCAATCCGTTAAGGATATTTTGAAATCTGGTTTTACTTCTGGATTAGTAGTTGAGTATCTTGAAGGGAATTGAAATACCAAGCATGACAGTGTGAAATACTAGTACCATCGGTGGAGCATTTTTGATACATTTCAATATAAGTCTTGATAGCTAGAGCTTAAATTAACGCTGAGCTTTAATTTGATTTAAAAAATATTAAGCTCTCCAAGGGGGCTGCATCGTGCACATGTTGCATACGTTAATGCGGCTATTTTTTAGTTGAAATTCTAATATGTTATGATTTCTTCATCGACAATGTTCGATACATTCTTCAAAATTATATTATTCTTCGAATGAAATATAACTAAAGGTACTATGAAGGCAAAAACTGTTTTTTCATAGTTGACATCTCAAATTAAACAGCTTTCTCGTAATCGAAAACCATAAAAAGATCATCGACATCCTTAGTTCCATTTTCTAAGTAAATTTCATTTATAAATATCCAACAATTGTTCATTTTATTGTACATGATGAAGTATTGCATTTTTTATTTTTATAAAGACTTGAATATCTTCAATGATTTTCCTCTAATAAAGGTTTGGGTACGCCTCGCATGTTTTATAAAAAATAGTGCTTTGTACCGTTCAATAACGAAGGCGTAAAGAACTCCGTCAAGTTAATGAATTTAAGTAAATAGTGTAGGCAGACGACTTAGAATATCAGAACTCCGTTTTGTTTCATTTGTATTTCACATGTATTTCACATAGAGTAAATAACCTTCACGTTATGATAATATGTCTATATTCGACGTAGTAATGTATTAGTTTATAAAACTAGACAACGATGGGTGAAAAGCTGTGAAAGATGGATAGACGGGTATAAAATCAAAATTTTACATATGGATGTATTCGGTATACAAATTTTAAATAAAAAAATTCGAGACAACTTAAAGTATATAATACGTGTCGTAATAGCATAACAGTCGCATTGTTGATGCTGATTTGGCACTCGAAGAACGGACCGCTAACTTTGAATTGGATACGAGTGTAGTTTTGAGGTACAAACTAAACTTTCAGTTATTTATGGGTTCACCTATAGGGATATTGCCCCAAAGAGACGAATTTTAGATATAGTTGTGATCAATTACAGACCACCAGACAGTTTTTTTTCTGAGCGGGGAAAAAGAGCTGGCTCAAATACTACATGCCGCAGTTTATGATGAGATATGACGTTTTTCTCGTTAATCTAGATCAGCTTGCAAGTATAGAGCGTTATTATAAAGTATGTATGTGTATAAAGAATGTTATTATAAAGTATGTACAAAGGTACAGTAGAACCATAGGAATCTGTAGTCACTGTGACTTGACAGAAAATACATCATCAACAAAGGTACAATAGAACCATAGGAATCTTTAGAACGCAGTTTTTTTAATCACCGTGACTTGCTAGAAAATATATCACCAACAAAGTTACAGTAGGACCATAGGGATGTACAGCGTGTTAAAGTTTGCGAACCAAAACTCCGGCCAAATATGACCTCACCTTTTATCAAGACACACTTGTGGTCAAGAGTTGGATAAGACGAGATCAAATTGTATTAAATGTTTGTTTGTCTGTTTGGATGGATAAATATTCATCACTTACGGTTTCATTATTGTCTATTAACATTATTGATACAAGTTAACCGATATATCCCTTCCAACGATACTTCATTTGATGGAGAGGTGCATTAAAAAGGTTTTTATCTAAATCATTTATTTGCAAATGTGTGCATATATGCCTAAAACTGCAAAACTTGTTAGATTCTAGACAGACGGATCATGGACATATATAATTAAATTTTGAGTTTAACTAGGGAAATCGAAGTATAATTGGTGGTTAGCTTATTTAGTTAGACGTGTTGACTAAGTTGATAATTTACACCTAATGTGTAAAGTGGTTATAGTAATTTTCTAAAGTGCTAACTTCTACGTTTAAGTTTGAATAAGTTATACATTATTAACTTTTTCATGACCGTTTTATTAATAATTTGTTAGGAAATTAGAAAATGGAAAATTCATCTTTTATGTTTTTTATACGGTTGTATCTGCTCCTACAGCACTAGAATTTTGAAACATTATAATATTTCTTCTCAGTTTGTCTTTGCATATCATTCTATATTTCTACTAAAAGTCTAAGAGTCTCATGGTTAGTTTTCATATTGCATTTTACATTACACCAAAAATTTAAGGAAAATGGAATTAGTAACATTTTAGATATGTGCCGATTTTCCAAAACAGGCTGTGTGCATGGAGCAGAGATTATTGTAAATATTTCTCTTTAGCGTCGGTCGCACCTATACAAACTGTGAAGATTCACACGGAGTTTGATGACAGGTGTTTTGCAACCTCAGTTCAATTTAAGACAGTGCAAAACTTTTGCCAACAAAAGATTTTGGCGAAAAAGGGAAGCGCCTGGGGAGAGCGGAGGCAAAGGCGAGTCGGCCTGTCATTTCATGTTGACGCGAAAAACAATTTGTAAAGTAACAGTCGGCAAATCGTCGTTAGTCTGGCGTCGCGCGGCCGCGCGTGTGTATGACGTTTGCCAACGTTGCTTGACGTTTGCGAGAGCGCAACTTCGTTACGTTTGACAGTTGACGTTTCGAGTGTAAACAATAACAAAGTTCTTGCCGCCCTAATTGACAGTCATATTTAATATTTAAGGGGGTGGCGGCGGGTGATTTTGAAATATAAAGCACTTATTTTTGGCCCAAATTTACGTGACTGTATTCTGTTCTTGTAATTAAGGCGGGTAAAATGTGCAATATTTGAAAAATTCATAAGGAACTTAAAGAATTGTAAATTAAATGCGTATAATTAAAAAACAAAATAGTCCGATTATACAAAGGGTTTTGCTGACACGGCTTAGTTTTCTAATCAATAAATCATTTACTTTATTTTATAATATTTTTAAGGACAAATAAGAAAAGGAATATTTTCTATTCCTTATGGCAAGAATTAAGATTTAATACTATTGAGATATTTTAAAAGAAAAAAAGCGGATAATTTATTAATTTTGTATGTTATAGATTTATTTTGTGTCTGGTAGACTAAACATAAAAAAAGTAAAGTTGAAATTAGCTCTATACGTAATACGATTATGCTAACAAGGACCCTGAAAAAAAACTGGAGGGTGCCTAAAAACTACAGATATAAACACTTTTGGTAAATATCAGTAACCTATTGTGTCAACAGAAAATAGTAAAGGTCACTGAAATAAAAAAATCTGCTCTGCACTTAGTAGTGAAAATTTCTAATTTTAATATGTTATATGATGGATATTAGTACGGCGAATCGGGAACAATGTGAGATTATTATTTTAAAATACAATAACATTAACGTATCGTATTAAATTGTACTAAAATAAAATATTAATCAAAAAAATAAAAAAAACCGCCAGGCACCTGTCAAATGTGAAACATCTAAATTTTATAAATATCCACCAGACCCAAATAAACCCTATAAACTGTAGCGCAAGCATAGACTTCAACCGTGTATTCAGTCGAAAAATACTTCCAAAAAACATTTTATATTTAAAAGGAATTTTATTGAAAAAAATAACCTTACCCATGTATACCCAAAAATGTAAGAACCACAACGACTCGCTGGTCTAGGGGTATGATTTTTGCTAAGAATGCGAGAGATCAAGGGTTAAAATCCAGGACAAACTCAACTATATTTATGTAACGTTTTAAGATATTGTAATGCAATTCACCGATATAAACGAGCTGGTAGAAATAAGTCGGAAAGAACCGAAAAGACGTGAAGTTGGCCGTATTGACTCGGAAAGAGCAGACATTATAAAGAAGCTGGCCGAATTGGGAATAAGTCGGAAAAATAACAAACGCGTATTTTATTAAATTGTACTCAAAAGAATTAAAAATAATTTTATAAATTGTATTATTTTGATGAATTATTAAAGTGCTTTTGTACAATGCCTTACACAATATGTGAACATTATAAATAATATATATTGATTACAATATATACGCGAAATAAAACCTATTAGTTATACATATTTAAACCTTTATCAGGATATAAGGGTACATAGCATACAAACATTACTTTTTCACTACGTATATACAGAAATATATTTTAGTCAGTGGAAAAAAAGAAAAAATTAGGCTTTTTTTTAATTTTATGGTTTAATTGCCGATTCTTAAAACTTGGTCACTGATCAAAATTTAAACCTGTATATTGCCTGCCATATCCTGCATGGTTGTGAAAAGTTTTTGCATTTTTAAAAAAAATATACGATATAGAATAATCTATATGGTTTTTACACACTTTTTACTTAGGATTCTAAAAACCTTACTTTTTATAATTGGGTAGGTTGAGCAGCTTTGGAAATAAAGGGGGAGGGGGGGAACATATTTTGTATTATATTTTTTAGTATATTTCTGAAGATGTACTGCTTAAATTTATAAAAAAAAATCATTTTGAGACCCTTATCATTAATTATTTCAAACGATACATGGAATCGGATTATTTTTAATTTCATTCTGAACATGGAATAAAAAATCGAGTACCTCTATTTGCCCCCTAATATTTTCATGTAAATATTTTTGAGTGTAATAATTTTTTTATTAATACATATTAAAATGTTTTGTTTTTTTAATGTGTGCGTAATAATATGTTTTATTAATACGACAATTTTAAAGTTCCTACGTCCAGGGCTTTCTGAAAAAAAAACGGCTGTGACAGACTGACAGATAGACACATGAGCGACCATATAAATATCCCGTTTCCTTTTTGATGTATGGGGTATTAAAAATGACAGAAGCATAACCAAAAGTTCAATAATAATCACCATATAGCCCTAATACCACGTTGCACGGTCCCCACAGCGGACATAATCGGTCTAACTAACGTATTATACATTATCCAGCAAATGGGGAAATTCGAATCGACATTCCTAGGTATCCGGTGACAAACGAAAGTGAAGAGCTCGAGAGATGATGGAGAAACGACAGTAGGTAGAGCATAGTAGCAGGTAGACGCTAAGGTATAAATGTTGCAGAAAGGACATGCGACCTAAATACTGACCTGACAAAAATCAGTTAATAATTTCATATTAAGACTATAAGTATGGTACAACTTTTCAGTATGCATAAATATGGCATGGGGTCTGTTAAAATAAATTTAACCTTTTACGCACCAATAAAATTGGCATTGCGCAGACTCCGTGAGCACTTGGTACACTTAAAAGGTAAAACATTTATGGATTCACCGCGTGAAAATATTGTCCAGTATATCTTTCACGAGCGTAAAATAAATGATTTAGTCGTCTACTGTAATTTTTTAACGCATGTTAATCGATATAATTTTATAGGGAGTTATCGATATAATTTTGCAAGGAATCACTATTTTATACCGTTATCCTTATTTTTTTTAAATTGTTGACTTATACGGTTAACAATTTAAAAAGGAGGTAGGTAAAGGTTGAGGGTGTTGACACAGAAAAGAGACATAGGGTTTAAAGACAACTTTGGAGACTCAAGTTTCGGAAAGAAGAGGATATGTAAAAGACATTATTGCACATTTTCGATTGTATTTCAAAATATATTTTCAATTATACCCCACTCCATGGAACTAGGGGAAAGTATTATTATGAAGGACGATGAACGACGAAAAAAATATTGAAAGACGTTTTAAGTCTATGTGTTTATATAATTTAACAATTTTCTGTCAAATTTCGTCATGGATGGTCTTAAATTGAAAGACGTGCGATGTTGTGACGTATGAATGGAGAGAACATGATAAATATACAATGGTTTCATTAAAGCTTTTCGGCTACGAAACCCTAAGAAATCAATTTGTATGCTCGGATAACCTTCTACGAACGAGATGTAATTAAATGGCCTTTGATGTTTTATTATTTTAAGTAATTTTATCTTATCAATACAAAAATGAGTCAAGACGGAGGGAAGTGCAGAACTTTGAAGATTTTTGAAAGGTGAAACATTTCAGATATCTTAAAGGACCAGTTGCAGAAGACAAACGGATCTGCGGATCCGGTGCCCAGAAGCAGGTAATCGCTACTATGTCAGTACACAAAATCTTCATCGATTTTCTCTCGTCACAAGACAATTAAAACTTTTGGTATGCAAAAACTTTATCAAACTCGTAATTTTATATGAATTTGAAAGTTAACCAATGGAGTCTTATGGAGGGTAAGAACGAACACAGAACTTTACAATCTATGAAATAATTCTTCGATAATCTGGAGGTTCAGATGACTGGGTACCTAAGAAGGTGCTCAACCACAAACTGAAACCAGCGAAGATACTGACCTACGGAAGTGGTTAAGAAATTGAAGAAGACGGCTGCATCGAGAGACGACTGAAGAAGAAAAGTGTGGAAGGAGAAGTTCAGACCTTCTATGGATTGTGGCGACGAGAATACTAAAATGTGTTAACAAAGATCTGAAATTACATTATATATAGTACAAGTATAATTACATTATGTATAGCTTGTTGAGATCTGATGGATCTACGCTAAACATATTTATATATACATGAAGTAAACCAAGAAAACATGTACGTATATATATATATATATATATATATATATGTATATATATATATATATATACATATATATATATATAGAGAGAGGAGATTTTTACAAATTGAAATTTTAATGAAAAGCAAAAAATATCATAAAAAATAAACAAGTGTAAACAAAACTAAATAAAAAAATATTGTGCATTAAAAATGTTGACATGGCATGGCTAAGGAAAGGGGAACAGAATGGAATTAAGGTAGGGTAAGTCTAAGGAAATATGAGAGGAAAGTCCTTTTCAGACGGCCTTTGAAAACATTTATAGAGGACGAGTTCCTGGTACCCGGACCGGACGGTTGATTACAAAGTTTTACAGCTCGAACAGAGAAGGGCTTTCCGTGAAAGGTGGTTGTATGTTCGGGAAAAACGAGGCTGAGGTGGTTTTCAGAGCGTAGTCCCGCATCGTGCGCAGACCTGTAATTAAATATACTTCTAAGAAATGTTCGATAAGTCGAATAGTAAAAAAGATTATAAAGGATTGTAAAAATATGTAGATTCCATCGACTTCTGATTTCCTTCCATTGAAGTTGTGCTCTGAATTGAGAAATACGTTTCCCACCAAAAATGCCTATATTAATAATATGAGCTCCCCTAAGACCTTTGAACTAAACCCCTAAGAACTTTGATTATTTAGAAAACGAGAATTAAAAATGTTTGATACAAAGCTATTTATTTTCAAAAGCAACCCTGTTTTTTTTACCTCATTAACATTTGGAATAAATCAGATTTATTTTGTTAATCAATATAATCAGTTAATTAATTCTATTTGGTGAATAAAAATAGGAACTTTTTATTAACTTTTTAAAATAAAATGTTTATTCTTTAATGCCACATCAAAAAATTGTCAAAATCTCATTGGGATCAAATTTCATTTACACGAAAAAAATATTCCTAATTAATATTCCTAATTATATGTAATAAAATATTAATAAAATATTCCTAATTATGAACCTAATTCAACTCACTCAACTGAAGTTACTGTTTTTTAATCCATATCAATATGTACATCAGAGAATTCGCGAACTATCGTTATGTTGAACGTCGGCATTAGTCACATATTTTTAATGTGACTTTTGTGGAATATTTCATAAATTTTTCTTGGAGTATTGAGTCAACATAATTAGAATTAACCTGGTTCAGAAAATCTGATATTTACGGAAAGGCTTACGTTGCCATGAAAAATAATATAATTGCAATTTAATAAACCTACAAATCAAAGTTTTGAAAATTTAGTGTCATTAATATACACTAAATTGTTTCAAAATACACTTTTTTGAAATTAATATTTTTTCCTTTCTTAGTTATTATTGACAGCAACTTCTTGAAATTTCGATGAAACTACGTGAATTAATCATCTTCAATTCAAATTTTTGGGAAAGAATATTCAATTATAATCCGGCAATATTAATTATAATCCCGCCCTAACACTAATAATTATTAGTGTTAGGGCGGGCAGATTTTGTTATTCAGCATAATGTTTATTTAATTTTTTTTAGTTATTTATGTAATATTATATATATATATATATATATATATATATATATATATATATATATATATACACAGACGTAGCTCGGACCAATATTATTTGTTAGTATAGAACTGACTGGTTTTACGACAATCGTCCCGTATAACGAATTAGCTAAACATTTATTTCGCGATATTCACGACAGATATATGGGTTAAAAGAGGATGGGTTAAAAGTTAGTGATCCTACGTCGTGTGTGATGTCGTATATTAAATAAAGTAGGCGGCGCGACGTGAAAGGGAACACCGCGACGCGTCGGGACGAGTTACAGGACGCGACAAATGGATGGATCGCATTATCCTGCGCGACGCTTACACAGCATGTTTTGCCCGCCGGTTCGACTGCCGTTATATTTTATTAAGCAAAGGCTTGGAAGTTATTGGACAAGTGTAGAAAGAGAAGAGAGAGAGAGAGAGAGAGAAAGGTATGGAGTTTAATCCGCCTTTTTATAATATTGCGTTAGCTTCCATCGAAGTGGTATTTTGTAGATTACGAGAAGTTATGCAGAAGAATACTAATATTCTCTCTTCACGTTGTATATTCGGTAAGTTCTAGTTTTATGCAGTCAAGTTTATTGAAGAGCTCTTTTTAATAGTTATATTTTTACGATTCCGTACTTTAAACTCACTCGAGTGTCTGTCTATCTCTCACAATATTTTATTTTAAAATGAAATCGTTGATGTAGAATGTAGCAATTTAACTACATAATGGAGGTTATTAATCAATACATCGATCGAAATAGTAAGAATCTGAAAAATATATAGTTGGACAATTTTGGGGACAACTGAAAACAATTTTTTTATGTACAAAAGCATGTAAAAATTGCTTTCAGTTGCGTTAATTGAATGGACGAGTTTACAAGGATAACAATTTTTTTTAGAATTTTATGTAATAACATGGTTCTAAAAATATTGTTGAAAGTGTCTACGCGGAATAAATACTACACGCCTATCCATTGCTGAAAGTGTTAAATTAAAATTTATGAAACATACGAATGATAATTGTTAATCTAAAGTTTATTGGAAAGTTATATTGATGATTCTTTATCTCCTATTTTTTTTATTATAAGTGAAATTATAGAAGACGATATAAAGAAATTGACAGTACATTTATACGGCTGAAAGTAATATTGATATCTGTAAATAGTTTGGTGGGTATATAGCAATATACTATTAAATTTTTACCCTTTTGTATTTAATAGTATAAGATACCGCCGTAGCGAGCAATCCTTCTCTACAGTCTTTTATATATTCCATATCTAAAACTTTTTCTCACTCTTGTGAAGCAGACTTTCCAATTTAGTTTATTTTTAATTTTTGTTTCTGTCATTTTATTCCAGTTATATTCGAGGTTTATTTGTCAGTTATGTTATGGATTTGTTTGTTTAAGTCATCAAACTCTGATATAGTCAACCAAATGTTATTTCACATTTCACTTAGATGCAATGCGTTCTCCATATTAATTACCTTTTATTGCAAAAATACTCATTGTATTATGGATAAATACGGTGTTCAGTGTGCCCATTTCATACAAGAGCTAATTAAGACAAATTTTTGACACATCTTTATCTACCTTCGTCTATAGTACAACGACGTACGGCCTGTAGCGTGCAATGTTTACACAATGTTCACATTATAGCACAGCAGCTATAGCAGCCATCGGTTGACTGATAAGCGTCATATATTTATGAGTCCAGTGCCTCGCAGAACGGCAGATCGCACCTCCGTCTGATGCCGCCCATAAAAACTGTATAAAATATTCAGCAAACACATCGCGCCGTATAAAGAGAAGCGGCTAAGGTACAGTGTGACGTTGTTACATAAAGTATTCACGTATTTATGAGGCGAGGGACGTTAATGTGAGGTATCCGACGAGCACATTATTAAGTAAGTCGGAATACCCCGACGGGCTAGCTCGCTCGATTCTATTCGATTATCCTTATTTTGTATATCGAATGTTTATGTACGCCAGTATATATGCATGTCTGGTTAGTTATCGATTCGATGAACGTAATGAAGTGAGTAATGCCATATTTAAATATTTGATTTCAATGAAGCGTTGAAAATATATTAGTTACTGAATGAACTAGTATCTCGTGTTATACATTTGTTCGTATGCGATTTACCTTTGATTCTTTATGACATTACTACCTTTGAACCTGGCTTCTTTCTGACTTCTTTGAACCTGGCTGGCATGGAAAAGGATAAAAGAATAGAGGTACGACCGTCTCACTAGAGACCCCATCGATAATATCGGTAATTTATATTTCGAATTATTTGTATTTCGTATAGCTTAGTGATAAAATTATCACTTTCGCTAGACACCCTGAAAGTTACTTTGTTTTCACCATGGGAGTTGAATGGGGTTGTAGTTCTATGGAAAAAATGTTGATTTAATTTAAAAATAACGTCCTTATGAAACTAGAATCATTATTTTTACGAATGAGAAGATGTTATACATTTTCTGTGTACATATACTTATGTTAATGTTATTATTTCTAAAGGGATATTTTTTTCCATTACTTAAGGAATTTGGAATAAAAGGAATTTTATGTTTATTTTTATAAATCAGAAACAAAATCCAAATTTTACGAAAATCGGTTGATTAGACAGTTTGTATAAGCGAGACAAAATTTCCTATTCCTAATGTTTGCTAGGATTTGAATTAGGATTTTTTTTCTTAATAAATGTAACGGTTGTTAATGAATGTGGTGTTGTCAGATTTTAAAAATCGACCTTGATTTTATAACTATTTCACATATCACATTTACACGAAGAATTGTTTAAATTAAGTAATTAAGTAATCGGAAGCGTGTACGCACATTTCCCACATTTTTTTTCAAATATTCTTATTAAAAATTCTTATTAAAACTTTATAATTTAAAAAAATTTAAATTATAAAGTTTAATTTAAATTTTTTATTCATCTTGTTTTGGAATGGCTAAAATTTGAGTGAGATCATTACGATATATTAATCGCAGGTACTTTCGTAAACAGTATTTGTTAGATAAAGTTCGTTTACTTTTTTCAATAACCTCTATGTATCGTTTATGATAAGCGAGTCATGTCCTGTACAAGGACATTTAAAGAAAGTGTTCCGCGTCGGAGTTGTGTCTCAAAGTATCTAGCTGTGTGACGCCATCCGTCACGTTACGCTACGTCTTGCTCGTCCCCTCTACGTACTCAGTCGCATATTTGACAGCATGGATAACTAGTACACCTGTTTCCATAGTGTGATCTCGCAGTCTAAAAAGAAACTAAAAAAGAGCTGTCAGTCGAGAAAAACCGTTACTAGGTTGTTCTCGTTCCTTCTGTGGCTTATGTTCAAGATCTTAGACTTGTACTGAATTTAGCATGATCGAATTCAATAGCTCTTTGAATCTAATGATTATGAAAATTTAGTGGCCAAAAATAGTATTATTGTACTTATAAATAAAATTAAATTGTAGGTGGCAATCCATAGTACTAGTGAAGTGTGTTTTATTTAGTTTGTAAAAATGTGTTTCCGTTAAATATAATTTAGTGGGAAACACGCCACGTATTCTTTTAACCACTGTTTTCGGATGACAATGGCAGTGAATGCATTTTCTACTTTAAAGTTCCAGTAAAAAGAAACTTATACTTCTCATCCTCTTCCGCAGTTTAAATAATTTTGCAACGTCAGAACTTAGTCTACATTGAGCATGTCGATGATGAAGGAGTGTTGAATTTCGAGTGACTGATAAAAAAATTGAGTATTTTTACTATAGCCGACAAATTAGATTTTTTATAGCATTAGATTCAGTAGAAGATTCTATGCATTTATAATTAGAAATTAATTTAGCAAGAAATTACCCTATAATAGAGTAAAAAGAGTCCTAAGGTTTACATATTATTAAAATTGAATCATGTTTTATACGGATATTCTAGATGGCGCTAGTTCTACTAGTGTATTGTGCAAATAAAAGCAACATGTGTTCCAGTATAACATGTACGCCGAAAAGAATTGTTCGGGCACTATACATGTTAGGAGTATTTAGGTAATAGTTATGCCAAAATTAATTGCTTTGGAGCTATGATTTATGATGACTTAAAGTATACCCACAATATTTTTCCTCACCAGGGTTTGGAGGACATACGAGTGAAGGAAGCGCTATTAGAGACGGGATAGCCGTGGGTCGTTTCAGATAATGGCTAGTATATATAACAAAATATGGATATCTGTTATTTCTTATTTATAATAGTACAGATGCATTTGTTATACTTTTAATTCCCTGTTTAAATCGTTATAGCGTAGTAAAATTATCATCGTTATATTATAGTAGAAAATGTTTCAATTGAATTTAAAAAAATATTTAAAATTGTCTATGAATTTAAGCAGTTTAATCGCCGCCATTTTCGCGCGCCTTTACTCTTGCAGCTTTTACTCTTTTAAACTCAGCGGACGTAAAGCTTTTATTATAAGCAAAATATGATTGTATTCACAGCAGTTTATCCGATTGTGCTTTACAAAACCAATATCGATCATAATTCTAGACGATTCTCAATCTCACTAGGATGTTAAAAATGTACTAGATATGTAAAATGTGGCAAGAAATTCATTTTTCCTCACCAAACACAACAAACTCCATACAAAATGTCAACAATACGGGTCTGTTGATATAGATTCTGACGTTACGTTTCATTTTAATCAATAGTGCTGCGTTTTATCATTTTTGAATTTCCCTCGTATAAATTACACTTTTTATCTATTAATTTTTGCAATTAAAAATAATTAATTAAGAAAAAAAATGTTTTAGATATAATATCCGGTTGATAAATAATTGGAAAACTAATATTTAAACCAAATTTAAAATACATGCATATTCCCCATTGTTTTGTATGTATTTATTGAAACTGATAGTATTTACCGGAATATCCTTTTTATGTATATAGCATTTATTGCAGTGCAGCATCTACTGAATAAAATAACTATTAAAAAAGTTCATCTTTCATTATGTCAATAGTGTACTTAAAAATATTTGACGTAGAATGAAATTCGTTTGCTTTTAATTATGTCAATTATTCAGGAAACAGAAAATAATAATTGGTCATTTGTTAATTTTTCACCAGTGTTGCCAAAATCAAATTATTATTATGACAATACGAACAAAACTGAGCAGCGACTACGAAACATTTCAGAATTATAAGGAAACCTGGTTTTAGAATGAAATTTGCGACAAAATAAAACTTATGAACAATTTTAATCATAACTTGGCTTCCGGCATTGCTTTGGTTCTCAAATTAAGTAAATATTTCAAAGCGCGGCCTACTTCCGCCGAGCGAGCTGTGACAAATGATAAATGAGTGGCGTGCGTATTCCACCCTCGGTGGTGCGCGCATTTCCGGGACGACCGACTTACCACGATCGGATGTGGAAGGGTCTCGAACAATTCTTTATGACCCTTAAACTGACAGCTAGCAGTAAGATTACAAAATGTCTAAATGATAGGGGATTTTCTTGGGAAAGTAGTTGAGTAGGTTACGAACCCACGAGCTGGAAGTGTGCAATCAATAAAACATATGAATTTGAACTCTGAAATATATTTTGGATTTGGTATAATTTCTATTGCAAATTTAGTATTGAATTAATCCTTTGAAATACGAATTAAATTTCCTCGGAAGATGAATATACTGCTTCAAAATTTAGGCTTATTTTCAAGAAGCGTTCCCTAAGTACTATTCTTGAGCAGCTAAATCTGTGATAATATAGTCACAACAATATTCTTCGAAACATTAAGATAGTTTACTCAGACGCTATTAAATCGAAATTCGTAATATTCGCTTTGGTTTATTTTAAACTTTATGTGCATGGAATAAAAACCGAAGCTGAAATTCCATTATTTTTCCTTCGCCATTTCGCAATTAGAAACTGATTGAATCTATGTAAAATTGTAACATAAAAGAAAAAATAAATAGAAATTACGGATTGGAACACAAACATTTCTTCGTTAAGGAAAAACGACTGGATTAGAAGATAAATATCTTTCGTAAAATCAGAAATACGACCCGTCAGACATATAAAAACGCTACAATTTTGCGACCTGCAAACAAATTGCTTGAGAAAGAATAGCAGGCTAGTATTAGGATTTTATAAATTACGTCGATTCTAGCTTGCTAAACATAAGCTTTCATAAGTATACTTATATAGAGATTAAATTTCGCAGAGAAATGTAATGAGTTTTAATACGGCAATCTATCTGTCATATTAATGCTTATCATACGGTGCCACTTATTACTCAGGTATCTATCAATTTTTTTAAAGTTATTTGATAATATTTTACTTATCCTGTAACCTATGAAGCACGTACAATCCAGGTTAAAGCGGAAAATATCTGATGACACCTTAGGATGAAAACGCAATTGAATAGAAGACCCCGGCGAATAAGATATCTGTGCCAATAAGGGCGCAACAATTTCCGTAAAAAAAAAGAAATAAAGGTCGGAAAGAGTGCAAAGGGTTTATGAGACTTACGATTGCTATATCTTCTATTACTTTTCGGGATTACATTCAGTTTTTCCATAATTTAGATTGTCGAAAAGTGAAATATTAAAAAATAGCAATTAGACAATTAGTTACATACTCTTGCCGAAATAGAGATCTTGAGCCTATGCTATGTCAGTATGTTATTTGTCTTTCAATTTTTTTTATAATATTTAAAGTTTGCCTTTTTTCACTACGATTATTCCGTACACATCTAGGCACAAATAAACATTCAGGGTACGAAGTATTTCTCTTAAACAATCCATAAATAATACTACGATTTTTCGCCACATCAGTTAATTCTCAAGTATATATTTCACAGCTAGGCATATAATATGGCGAATTTCTCAAAAACTGGAGACATTTTCATAATTTTGTAATAGTTACGGAATTGTAATGTTTACAGAGAAAGGGAAAGGGTTGACAAATTGTCGATATTTTTAGCAATATCTTTAAAACTATCTTACATAACATAGGAATTAATACCAATTTTGGAATCCTTATGACCCGCGCTTTCGAATGTTACCCAATACAATACACAAGTTGAAAACACAATACAGATATCTTATGTTTAAGTTATTATGTCACATGATTTCCGAGTACAAAAACCATGGCCAACAATCAGTTTGAAAGGGACAGAAGAAATGTTTTATAAAGATTTTGTTTTTCTTTTCGCGGTAACGAACGGTGAAATTTTTCAATTGAAGTAAAATTGTAAAGAAATCCTTCAGTCGTCCGTTTCAATTTTTTCTTTAATTCTTGAATATTTTCGCTATTTAATTTCTATGTTTGTCGTAATCAAATTATGAACATAGGTACATACTCTTGTTTTGAAGAAGTCCAAACACGAATCTGACCATTATCATCTTTATCGGCGGTACAAACACAGTTAAAGATAACCCGTCGTAGCAAACATGCTTAACCATATCGATCTACGAATACTTATCGTACTCTAGCTAGCTGATTTCAAAACAGAGAGTTAGGCTAGTGTGGGGTTACAATATCCGAGGCAGTCACTGTCTAAATTGTTCGTAATGCTTTTCTAATCTATGTTTCCATGTCAATAATATCATTATTTAGAATCTATTGTGACTAAATATTTGACTGATCGTCCCACTAGTAAATATATCCCATAGCAGAAAACGGACCTCACCTCCTAAACGGTTTACTGATATTTACCATATTCCACCTGCAGCACTTCCCATCACACGCCCACGGAGCGCGGCGATGAATCACTTGGCAGCCCGCGTCTCTCCGTGTCCCGATCCATCATGTCCCCCTCTCCCCACGCACATCCATTATGTCGCTCAGCCCCCCCCCTTCAGGCGCCTGTGACGCCCCCTTTCGCGTTAATTAATTGTGGCCAAATGGACGGACTTACCGTGTGCATTATTCTTGAATTTAATTGTTTATATTATATAAGTCTGGATGGAGTTTGAGGAGGAGTTTGACAAGTTTATTTTTACATAAACATTGAATGCTATTATAAACGACATGAACCTTGGTCATTATGATGAAGATATTAAATTGTTGAGTTATAGAGGATTTTACAATTAAATCTCCATTTTAAAATTTATCATAACGTTCTAAGTTCACTGGACTTGCTTGACAAGAGTTTTGCAAGAAAAAGGGCACATGAATTGAAATATATTTGGAATAAATAAGTCAATACTGTATTTTCTGCTCAAGTAATTATGAGAATGATAATACTCTCATATATGAGAATGTTTTCTTACCGTGGATACTGTCAAAAATATTTTACACGGAATTCTACGTATACCGTTTCAGTGCTCTTTTTTTTATTCACTTGGCCATGGTAGTTTTGGCAGCCCATGTTGATTGTGGTTCACTAGTTTTACCGTCTGTTTTATTAATTCTTAAAATCACCTTTAACAAATATACACATCAATTTCAACAGAGAGTGCAGAATCTATTTTCATTGAAATTTCTATTATTTTAATAATTTTTACATTATTAAAATAATAGAAATTTCAGAATAAATAATAAATTTCAGATGAATGAGAATAAATTTCATTAAGGTTTTTAGTATTTATCCCTTATATTCTGAAGTAAAATATGTATAAATAGTAATAATAAACAAACGGATATCTCGGCAAAGAGATGAATTATATATTTTCAAAATGACCCGAGATAATTTCAGCAAAAGTTTCAGCAAAAGTACTCCTGTTGCCATAGATTTTTCACGATTTTCACAGCGTTTCATACAAAGCAACGTTAATTAAAATAACATGAAGCAATGTTAAATGAGCAGGCCGTAATCGTTATGCGTTTGCATCTTTTTGACCGTGTTTTTGTCTAAAATATGCATTAAGAAAATTTTTTGTTCAATAATTGTTGTTGTGAATTAATTGTTCCAGTTACCTTATTTTTTTATTTTTACTACTCGATGATGATTTTAGCTGCGGCGGTTTTGATATTTTTTTTATGTTTTTATTCAATAACCTTGGTTTTCAAAATGTGAATTTTAAAATGGATGGTACATTGAAATAGCAATTTAGACCGTTTAGATGCGAAACGGGGAGAATCAGCTTTAGAGACGATAAACTAAATATTCAAGTAAATGTTCAAGTTTGCATATTCGTAAATTAATTTCTTGTGTTTGTATTTTGAAATATAATTTGCAAAAAAAATAACGTTCAAATGAAAAGATATGAAAAAATATAAGAAAAAAAACAAATAGAATTCCACGCACACTTAGGTTCATGTAAAAGTTAAAGAAAGAGTAAATGTACATGTATTTATTCTATTTTTGATCTCGTAAATATGTCGACTAGTATACCTTCCACAGGTCCAAAAAGGTCGTGCATTTCTCAGTAATTATGAGGTTTGCATACATCGTTATAGTTTTGAGGTGAACCTTAGTAACTTATTAAATTTTCATGATTTTAGCTTCAGCAGTTTCGGAGATAAAGTGCAGGGGGAGGGAGGATATGAGTGAGAGAAGATGAGGACAGAGAAATGTCAGTAATATTTCTGGAACTATTTGAAAAAAATTTGGAATCCTCGCACTTTTTTTATCTTACACCTATACAGCCAAAAATAGTACGTTTTTTACGTCAAATTTCTGTCCCCCAAAATTTTAAGATGAATATTTTTCACTCTTTTTTGGATAATATATGATATTTTTAAGAGTTATATTATTTGGCTAAATTTAAATTTTTTAAGTCAAATAGTTTCTTATAAACAACGGCTGTTACCGACGGATAGTCGAACGGACAGACATATGACTGATCCTATGAGTGTTTTTCTTTTTTTTCTTTTTAGGTATAGAACCATAAAAAAGAAGTCAAAATAGAATTGGACTTAATTTAATAATAAATAGATATTTTATTTAAAAACCGTTTTCGTTTATTAATTGATTTTTAAAATTCATAGCATCATATATTGGAAACGGCTTCCGTTTGTTCGTAGTCTACTAACGCGTATAGCATATTAAATATATTTAGCAAATGATGAAGTTAATTTTTGGAGACATCACGTCAGTTAAATAATTCTTAGTAAGGTTAAATTTTCATTTATAACCATCCTAAATAATTCTATAACTTGTCATCTAATTTTAGGTTGCGAAGTGATATTCCTTTTTTATGAAAAATATATATAGTATACCACTTTTATAGCACGAGTTTAATGGTTTCTATTACTAAATTGTTTCCAAATGTTTCAATTTTCATTCAATTAATTTATGCCTTGAAATATTTATTTGAGTTTTCAATTAGTATCCAGAACGGAATAACACAAATTCAATCGGACATAACGTAAAACAATATCGAATTTCAATAGAATTCTCTGCCTGTGAAGGCCCGCGCCCGAGGAAAAATCCTTTCAATTCCCGTCCCCTTAAACAATGCAGGCCCGAGCAAAACCTGATTTTTGTATTTCGCCAACAATCACAAGCCCATTTCATACTCCTTTATATAGAGCAGGCGCGCTCTAAGGGTTGGGTCTGCTGAAAGCGACGATTGACTTTAGCTAAAGTGCCGGGTGGCAGGTATAATTTTTCTCGTCTGTACCACACGTACATTTTAATGAGTATTATAATTGATTGTGAAAGGTATTGCTTTATCGGTGTTTGTAATAGTACAAGGATAGAAATAATCGAAATGAATTATTAGTTTTTTGGAATAAGAGGAACATCGGTTAACAGGTTTATTTATGGATTTAATACCGATTTGTTATTAAGTGTGCGAATTTGTAATTACTTTATTTTATAAGGTATATATAGCTTACATGAAGTCCAATCCAACCTTTATAAGATACAAACAAATTACAGTAGCGCCAGATAAACCTCTTACCAGACCGAGTGCCGCCCGTTTCTCATATCGATTTTCTCTTTACTTCACGCGCACGGCGAAAGAAATAATACAACACATTATCGTCGTATAGAAAATTCAAAGAGCACGGATCCTACCTTTCATCTCTAAAAATATGAAATGGAAAAGGGCCTAGCGCCGGGGGCGCACTGCCCGAAGCACCCTTCATTAATCTGGCCTTTATTGAGATGTCGCTCGCCGGCCGCCCGCCCCGCGATGTCGTTTTGTGAGCGCCGCGTGTTTTGGGCGGGCTTCGGGGACAAAGGGAATTATTATTGGGCGTTCGAGTACTGGACTATTAATGAACATATTTCGCTATTGGTTATGGAAAATAAGTCTACAATCTTGCAATAATTTTGTATCACTGTGCTAGCTATTGATATTACTTGATGTTGGGTATTACCTGGGTATTACGACAAGTTTATGTAACAGTAAGCATACATAAATGTGACGAATTGTAATCAAAGTAAATATTTTTGCAATCAGAAAGATACGAATTGATACAAATTTAATGAACCTGGTGTATAATATGGGCTGTAGAAGAAGATATTATGAATGGTTATTTCAATAGCTTATCAACACAGCTCTTCGGCTCTGTTATTTTCTCAGGATGTGAGTACCTGGTGATATAAAAAGGATATCTTATAAAGGAAAAATTTAGCAATACATCTAATTATAGTTTGTATTTCATCATACAATTTCTTTTATGGTAAGTAATAATAATCCATGTTTTCTAACTAAATCATTAAACATTTTCTCTGAAGTACAGCTCACTTTTTCATGAATCATATGAAAGTAACAATATAACTTACACATGATTTATATAACTCTGTGTAATATAGAAAATGTTCTTCTGTTTTGTAGGAAATGAAAATATTTTCATGGAAAAAAGTCTTTTGTAAAGTGCCATCGATGTAATATATCTGCTCACAGAATGGTAAAAACAGACATAAATATATTATAACGTTACAGCAAGGTTGATGTCTGGTAGTGGCGTAGTCCTGATCTCTCGACGAGAAGAAATCGGACAAACGCAGAGTCGGTGAAATAGAAGGGTATGTCTCGGGTTTAAAGTTTGGGTGGCGGCGCTGACAGCAACTGTTGCGATTTTTGCTGTCACTCTCTGTTATATTTTATTTCATTTCAATATTGTATTTCAGATCTTATATACGCGGTTATATCCTAATTGTATGGCAAGAGGTATATTTTAATGTTCCAATCGAGAGAAAATTTCTTTATTAACGAAACATTTGAGGGTAAAATATTTCATTTTAGCCTGAGTTTAGGTAGATTTATAAAGATGGTAGTAGGTTTTAAAGAATTACGTTCACATGCCAATATTAATTATGTATTAAGGAATCTTCTAGTATAAGTTTCTTTGCTTTATTTCTTCTATATTTTTATTTAATACAATAACATAATTTCTAATATCTAAAATAATAATTTTTCAAAATTTTTAATTAATCTATTCTGATTTTTTGTCTTCATCACGACCGAGGTGATAATTGAGTGACTATATCATTTATATAGCCACTCAATTATCTATAGATATATGGGGCTATAAAATTTACACTTATGAAATAAGTCAAAATGCTGTAGCCCCATATATAGACACTCAATTATATGTAGTCATACAATTATATGGGCTATAAAATTTAGACTATGTAATGTTTATAGAATTTAGACTTAAGAAAATGATTTATTAGGATTTTATAGATCGAAAGAAAAGATCGGAACCATTACAAACAAAACGCAACCTTATAGCCATTTGTTCAGAAAGCGAAGAGATTAAAATGAAATTTGGTAAAGCATGTGATAAAGCATATAACGAGTATATATCTCAATAGTTAATATTTGAAAATATGTGTATAAGAATTTTAGAATGAGTAAATGGAAATATTCGATAAATATTTTCAATTTTATTTATCCACTTGATAAGTAATCATTTCAAATAGATAAATTAAAAAAATAAAACTAGTATAATATGGGGGCGGTTTAATACTAGATTTTATTTTTCTCAAGATAAAGAAAGTAGAAATAATACTACATCACGTAGTTTCATTTAATTATGAATTTCTACAAAATGATTGTATTATCGTGTTCTGTTATTAGATTATAGCTACGAACAAATAGATTTACGACACTTATTAAATTTTTTTAAATGTCAACTTTTATTTTTTCAATAATTATGAAATCAAATATGTTTGAAGCGACATGTGTCTACTTTTTATTTAAACATACAACGCTTTGTCTTTTATTATTTCCGACTAGGAGGTACTTTGTTCAGGTTTTTTGTTTTTTTAACTAAAATGATGTAAATATAATAGAATAGTCAGTATAATAAACCTTGCGTTTGTTTATATTTTAGATTTATATAGCACTGCATTAGTGTCACTAAGTGGCTAAAGGTTTACAGTGTGTTATGAAAATGATTTTTTCCCATGGTCGCTGTGTGAGACAGATCCCATATTAAGTTCACATTGTTTGCAGAGCTAATTTCATACTCTTATACTGCGATGGAAAAACAATTTCATGCTTTGAGAAAGAAGTGGAAATATACGAAAAACACCAGCAGACACTACACGCAATCGTCAAATAATTTTTCCCTAGTTTAAGCATTTCTCCCTTGAGGTGTTTCACAAAAACGCGTACGTTTAGCTTATTTAAGTTGACGTGAGCGTGATTAAAAAGATATTTTATTTTCAGTAGTTGCATTAGAAAATCATTGGACATCCTCTATGTTTATTGGATTAAAGTTAAATTACAATTAGGCGAGGTAACTAAAGAAACGGAGTAATAATAAATGATGTATTAATAGAAAAAGGAAGATTTATAAGGGTACGGCGTACCTGAATCGTGGTCCGACAGGCCGAGGCTGTCGGATGCGTCGGAACCAAGCGCCAGGTCGGCACCGGGTGAGGCCGCCTCCAGCAGGTCCCCCAGACCCGCCCCGCTGCCCGACTCGTTACCTGCAGACAAACGTAGAGGTTGGTATACGTTACGCTAGTGTAGTCTAGATATGGTGCCAACACGACAAAAATGGTGCCGGGTCCAAATATCGTGTCGAGTACAAATATAGTCTTGTGTACAAATATTGTGTGGGGTACAAATATCATGCCGTGTACAAATATCATATCGGGTACAAATATCGTGTGGGGTACTTATCGTGTTGATTACAAATTTCAACTACTTCTCAATATCAAAAATTTGTAAAGGTTTTGTTACAATACAAATTCTTCAAATTAGTCCATCAGTCCCCGATAGAAGCCCTGTCAATAATGATATCTTCGCTTAAACATGACTTGACGTGACCTGATTAAAGGAAAAATTTCAAAAATGATAGTTCAATTTTTTTATAATTAGGTTACGTGTTTTTTGCATCTAATCTAATTGAATGCATATAATATATAGATTTGAGTAAAAAAAGATATTAAGGTAGGCATTCTTACAAATATTATATATGACAACGAAATATTAACAATGAAAAAGCTAATACAGAATTATTTTAGTAGAGTTTCTATGGAGTTCTCTGAATGTAGTTATTACCATGTAAATATTCATTAAAATCTAAGGGTTATAGCGCTATGAAAAAAATGTCGCCGTTAGTTATTTTTTTACATTTTAATTTTTGACATAGGATTCTTTCGGATCGGCAGTACTCATGTGAGTGTACCTGCGTGTGTGCCCGCCTCGCGCCTCGTCTCGCATTCGCTTCCAAGTTGACTGGGTGGGTACGATTGGAATGTGAAACGATATTTCATTGAGGAGATTTACGAAGATTAAAAACCTGTCAAATAGGGGCAGAACTCTCACTACAATAGTTCCTTAATATACTTAGGGACTTATAAACAAATATGAGTACGTAATATTTTCACTAAACTATTTGCAAATATTAATATTTCACAACGTAAATACATTGACTACCGTATCTTATATGGGCGTAAAAACAGGGTGCATGCTTCAATAGCGGTATTTCTCATCATGTAAATATATAAATATGATACCAAATATATCTTTAATAAAAAAAATTGAAGATACGGATAGAGTTGGGTACATCCCTGTCTCTTTTCCTCTTGCAGAATATAATGTGCAATATTAAAAATGACCTCACAACACAGTATTTGGCAACACTGTCCTTGTCTAAAGGTTAAATTTAAACTTTTATAACTTGGTCAATTTTTAAGATTATTTAAAAAATGTTTCACTTTTCATCAGCTTGTACCTTGAAATTAAGACTAATGAAATAAAAAAAATTTAGTCAAATACTCAATTAGTAGATTCTACTTAGTTGCGATAATTTTTCTCTTAATTTCCTTATATATACTACTATTTTGAATACTTTATATTCAATATTCAAAAGTAGTATTTTAACTGGTAGGGGGCGGCGATACGTAACTCTGAGAAAAACTACCATCCTGAAGCTAAATATTTCGTAAACGAATTCCTGAACCGAAAACGGGTTAATAGCAAAAAATAAAATTTATTTTAAATACTTTATTTCATAATTTTTTAGGTATTATAAATATGTACAGTCCTGTAAAATTTCAGCTTTATAGTACTAAAATTTTGTAAGTAAACCACTGTTACATACAGACGGACGGGCAGATAAAGAGACATGCCGAAATTATATGTAACTTGCAATTATAGGTATGTACTGACTTGATAAAAAAAACGTGTGTGCTTTAGACCACACGACTGAAGTAAAACTTCAAATTCACAAAATATGAACTTTAAAATGAATTTACAATTTTATTCACTTTAAACGTAGAATATTTAATGTACTGAACAAAATAATAATTTATAAAATTGTTCAAGAACAAAATGAAATTACAAAATAATAAAAAAATCACCGTCCGCGTAACGCTAGAAAACTCGCATATATATACATATATATATATATATATATATATATATATATATATATATATTTATATATATATATATATATATATATATATTTATATATATATATATATATATATATATATATATATATAACATTTTATTCTCACGTTGTTTTTTTCTTAGCTTCTTTCCATACTTTCTTGTATTATGGTGTGAATTTTTTTTATTCTAATAATAGAGACGACTATTTTTTTATTTAAATACTTTTCCAAAATTATTTAATTGAGATTTATTTAATTAACTGGCTATGAGAGGAAAAGAGAAAGAATATGTGCGCGCGCACTGCTCTCTCTTGCTCCTACAGTGTGATACAGACAATAGGCTTGCACTGTGTCTTAGATATACGAAACATAACTGGCTATTAGAGAAAGAGAGAAAGAAAATGTGTGCTCGCACCTCTCTCTTGTCCCTACAGTAATATACGAAACGTAACTCTCTCTCTTTCTGTCTTCACTAAATTATATCTCCCTCTCAACTTCCGTTCGCCTCGCCCGATCACACTTTTCGTAACGCTCTCGTCATGCATTCAACAGCTTACTCTCCAAGTCAAGCGTGCGTAAAGAAGTTTTACTTAAAAAATTGTATGTTTTGCGTGGAAAACATCTCTTAATGAGGTTCTCATTGTCGTACACTAGGTGGAAACAGAAAAGCATTAAGAAGAAAATAATGGTGACGCCAACAGTTTTAGTCGTTAAGAAGTCGGAACTCTAATCGTGCGATAGGATGTTTAATCATTATATGCAACATTGTATTCAAATCGTTTCCAACAATCTACTTATTGTTAACACTACTTGTAAATTAAAAATAATCAGCCAAGCGCGAGTTGGATTCGCTCAGTTATGATTCTGTATATCAGAGCAATTAGTTAACCAATTTAATTTAGCGTCTCATCAACAATAAATGAATTGGATCTTTAGATGTTTACGGTAGGTGACTTTAGACAAGATTTTTTAACTTTTAACTTATATTGATCCTCCAAATTTAGAGATAAGAGTCTTGACATAATTCTTTGCGTTAATATTTACTAATACTGAAAAAAGAACTATGCAAGTTAAACCAAAAAAAATCGTGTGATGACCTACCACACGATACCCTAGTTTTGATCGTCAGAAAAAAAAAATGTACTAATTTAACGAGGGTTTTGGTGTTGGCAATTAAGTTACGTGACTATGCCAATTTTGATATACAAAGACAGATGCACACTGAAGTATAACCTTAAGGGTTACTTCTTTACATTTTGACACAATAAAGTGATTTGTTTTTAAATAGTAATGATTAGTGACCAATAATATGAATTTATAAGATAATAGGTGAATGTCGGTATTATTTAATACATTATAATAATTTTATATTTAGTGAAATTAACGATAACCCAATTATTTATTTTTTTTAATTGAAATGAATTTATTTGAACAGTTCAATAATTTTAAATTATTGAAATATAATATGCATTTTTAATGTTAATTGATTTATTAATTTTAAATAGCATTAGCAACCTAGATCATGTTCCATCTCTCCTTTCTAAAAATAAATTTTGATTCTCGAATCTTTGATTTTTAACTTTGCCCACTTTACTCATATTAATAAAATTTGATAATTTATTCTAAAATATTGGTGAAGAATTAACCGAATTATTATAAGCACCTCTACTAACAATAACACCATAATTAATTATACAGAGAAAAGAGCATAACGTATAGATATCACCAACATTGGATTAAAATTTTGATTTCAAAACAAGGTAAAATAATTTAGAAAAAAGGTAAAATATTTGTTTATTTTGGTAAATCCTCTTAGATGTTTATTCCACTTCATAAAACAACCAAAATATAATTCAAGATATTTATAGTGTTCAACTCATTTTAATTCAGCATTAATAATAAATAGCCTAAAATCTGAGGGTATACTATCTTACTATCTTTATAACTACCAAAAGTAATAAAAGTGGTTTTGTTTATATTTAAAGGAAGCTGATTATACCCAAGTCAGATATCAGCAATTAACCTTAAGTACATATCACTGTCGTATCATAAGCATATGAAAGTAAAGTTTTATCTGGTAATAAGCTAAAAATGTCATTAATATATATGTATATATATGTATATATATATATATATATATATATATATATATATATATATATATATATATATATATATAGTACACACATATATACTATATATACACACATATAATATATATATATATATATATATATATATATATATATATATATATATATATATAGTACACATATAGTACACAGTATTTGCAAACAAAGAGGAATTGATAAAAAAAATAAAACCCAATAAATAAAAATATGAAAATGCACAAAGAGGACCGCATAAAGTGAGGTTATAACATTTATGTTTGACAGCCAATTGATAGGCGTTTCTTCATAGAAAGAGTATTTTTCAAATCAATTTGTTATAATAAAATAATCGTGCACGAGCCCTAGTTTTTTTAAATATTTCGTTTTTATATATATTCTTTAACTTATGTAACTTTTTTTTTATTAAAATTTATACCATGATAAATTTAAAGTAAAAATCCGCTCGGCTTTTTACTTTAAATTTATCACGTTATAAGGTATAACTTCAGTGGACTAATACTGATTTAATTAAATTTACATACAACTAGGTACGGTATAAGAAATTTCATGGAGCAGAAAGAGAGTGAGCCACGGACAATGTACATTGCTTAGTTCTTATTTTAACACAATATAAATATAAGGCTGGTGTGCAAGAATAAAGGCTCGTAATTTAAATTATGTTAATATGTTTATACTCCTACCAAATTCCAGCCTAACTAGTGAGTATGTTTAAACAAAGTTAAATTATGAACTTAGATTACTTTACTAAATAAGGCAAATTATTCCATAAACTTTTCATTAAATTAACTCATGTTTATATTTTATATTTGAGACACAACTTAACACTAAATGTAATTTTTCATACTAAATTTTAACTGTCGTATATTGTCTTAAAAATTTAAATTTTTCTTTTGGTAAAGCTTTGATAAAAATATTAGCATACTGATTATTTGTGTGAAAATAGTTTAATAATTTTGGCATAACATTTTTCTTTGACAAAATTGTATTTAATATTTATGCGTTTGCAACGCTTGTGAAAATCACTGTTTTTAATTATATTAATTGAAGTCTGATTGTCAATATTAATGCACACAGAATTTTGCTTTGTTCACTAATATCACTCAGTAGTTGTTTTAACCACATAGTTCTTTTGATGGTTGCACAGGCAGCCATAAATTCTGTTTTAGTCGTGAATAAGGCTACTGTTTGTTGGCGTCAAGTAGACCGGGTAATAGCAGTTCCATTTTTAAGAAAATCATATCCAGTAATTGACTGTCTTGACTCAATGTCACCTGCGTAATCAGCATCACTGTACCCAATTAATTCTCTTCACATAACATAGACCATAATTTTTAGTTTCCTTTAAATATTTAAATATTTTCATTATAGAATTCCAGTGAGTGTGAGCATAAGAGTGTAAAAATCTGCTCACCTGGCTTAGAGCAAATATAATATCTGGTTTGGTTATATTTGCTGCACGTATGAGTGATGCAACTGCTTCTTTATACGGATAGGTTTTTTCAGGTGGTCCATTAGGCTCTTGCAATTTCACGTGTGGGTCTGCAGGAACGTTGTTGAGATTCGCAATATACGGAAAATCCTTATTGAATTTTCTTAATATTTGTTCAATATATTCAGTTTGGTGAATAAATATACCTTTATTGCATCTTTCTATTTGCATGCCCATGAAATTTTTAGGTGAACTAGCTTTTAAGTCAAGGTTTGTTTCGAGTTCAGTCACTATTTCCAGCATTATAGATTTATCTTTACAGAGTAGCAAACCTCATCAACAAATAGACACAGATACCATATGCCATCATGATGCTTTCCAATATGTTTCCAAACACATTGATCTACTTCGCTTTTTGTAAAACCAAATTTGTCTAATACTGAATTGAATTTTGTGTTCAAGCACCTGGGAGCTTGTTTTAACCCGTAAAGAGATTTGACTATTTTGCATCAAAAATCGGTTTGCAGTCCAAGCCCTCAGATGAACTCATTAGTATCTTCTCCGTTAGTTCATCATAAAGAAAGACAACGGTGATATCAAATTGGATTTTGTGTAATATTTCATAAACTGCTATAGAAAGTAATAAACATATAGATTTATACCTGACTGTTCGCGCGAATGTTTCATCATAATAAATACCGTGTGTTTGAGCTTATCCCTTTGCAAGTCGAGACTTGTAACGGAGACTTGTTGGTTCATCCTTGATGCGAAAGACCTACTTGCAGTCAATCACCTCCGCATCCAGGGGCTTTTCTATCAATGTCCCCGTTCCATTGCAATGATGTGCTTCTAGTTCAGTTTTGATTGATATCTTCCATTTTTCAGAGTCAGCTGATGAGACTGCTTCATTATACTTCAGAGGGATGGAGGTCGTTGAACTTTCACCAGTGCACAGGAGTCCTTTTACATTAAAGTTAGTGGATATTTCCTTTCTATGTCTCAGAGTTATATCTGATTGAGGTGGTGTTTCAATTACTGTATTTAGTGCGTACTCACTTTCAGAAGTGTCTCAAAAAGAGTAATACTCATCAAAAGTAATATTTGTGGTGCTTGATGTATCACTGTAGCTGTCTTTATCATTATCACTTACTGAATCTGACGTGTTGAGTTTGACAGGTTTACAGTAACATAACCTCTTTTGACTGTAGACTCTAGAAAAACAGTATCTCTGCTCTTTATAACTGTTCTAGATGGAAGAATTATGAATATGAAGCCTTTAGTATTTCAACAGCATCTAACAAATCGAGCTTTCTGTACTTTAGGATTCCATTTCCTCCTTTTCTCTTTTGGGAGATGTATCTTAGCTTCACAGCCAAATATCCTTAGATGTTTAATATTTGGTTTCTGTTTAGACTACATCTCCTATGGAGCTTTGAATCCGTGTAAGCTAGTCGGAGCTCAGTTATAGAGATAAGCAGCTGTGTATTTGCATTTTATTTCTTATACCTATTTTATGGTTAGCAGAAAAAGCCGTAGTATCAACTTCACTTAGTTTAACATCTTGTAAGATTTTAGCCTTCACCGAGTCTGCACTAATCTTAATGCCTGAACTTTCGATGGCTAGGATCATGGGTTTATATGAATTTGGAGAGTAATAATCTGCACAGCCACTAATCGTCCACTTCAAACCCTATGTTTCTCAAGTTGTGAGCTGTTGTCCTTATTTAGCTCACATATTTCTCTATGTTTTGACATCCAGCACGAATAGTTGTACCTAAGTCACGAAGTAAGCCCACATGGCGTGTCAGGCCTGAGTCGTCGAAAACGCGCGCCAAATTGCTCTTTGTCAGACTTCGCTTCTTGAACGGGGACGTAGTTTGTCGGATCCGCAAGTGGAATTATCTTTGATTTCGGTTTTACATCTTTCTTTGTATCCACAGGTGCTTCACCTTTTATACAGTCTTACAGTTATTCGTGCTCGAGATAAGTTCTCTCGACAAATTTCCACGTAGACTAATTTACGCGGCTGGTTAATTTTTCAATAGTATGTAATACCAATGGATTGTTCGAGGTCATCTTTGGATTAGTTTCAGCAATTTTTGTTTGCACGAACAAGACCACGATGTGTCTGTGAGGTTATGTTTTTGACGTGATAACGTCTTATAAATCGATTAACACCGGGTGCACGCATGAAAAAGTGTCACGTTCCGCCTGAGCCTGAGCGTGCAATCGAGAGCGCGGAACAAGTGATAGAGAGGCACGATCGGCCCAAGCGTCGGAATTTATCTCTCTTCTCGCGTGACGTCAGCTAGCAGTTCGACAATCATCGATTTGACTTTTTAAAGACACATTACACTTGAAACACTCCCCTTGATTTCGTACTTTTCATATCATCGTCCTATCCTTAACAGAATAACGCAGATTGGAAGATCTTAAATATAACACATGTATATAAGTTATAAATAAATTGTTAATAGGACATTGTTACTTGTAATTAATCTGTATAATTTAAGGAAAAAAATATTTGAATTAACGAGTGTAGATAAATGTTAATTTATCGAAAAAATTGTAATTTTCAATTAAATCCTTTTTTGTATTATACAAAATAATAATAATTTAGTGATAATAATTCAATTTAATTCATAAAAGCTATAATTCAGTTTATTTCAAAAATAATTCAATTTAATGCAATTTTTCATCAATGTTTCTTTATGACGTTATCACGTAAAACTATCGTCCGTAAACCGACTTTACAGATAACCGATAATTTTTTTTTGTCGGTTTTAAGCTTTATTGTGTTTATCAAAATTGTTTGCGCTTTCCTCTTTTAGTAGGGCTTCTGAGCCAATAACTTGATACATTTAAAGTAAAAAAGTCGGGGTCTTCGATGGATTAACATTGATATAATTAAATTCATATACAACTAGATACGGTTCAAGAAATTTTAAGGAACAGAGAGAGCAGAGAACCGTAGACAATGTACATGGGTTAGTTCTTATTTTAACACAATATAAAGATAACGCAAGTGTGCAACAATAAAGGCTCATAATTTTAATTATATTAATATGTTAATAATTTATTTATTTATAACTTTTCTTGTTGATCAACTAGATGAATTTATTTTGGTACTGTTTTATTTAAAGCAGCCAAATAAAAAAATAATAACTGAACGAGAAAATTTCATGCTCACTTCCATACTAAATACTCACATATTTCTTTTTTATTTTCTTTAATATTCTTGTTATCATTAATCAATAAGGATGAAGATATCCTTATTGATTAATGATCCTCGTAGAATAAGAATATTAAAGAAAATAATGAATATAAGTTTATATTATAGAAATGTAGGTTTCACAGCAACTTAAAAATTACAAAAGAAAGTCTGTAAACTGCTAAGAGAAGTTATCAGAAAAGTATCTAAAATGAATAAAATTTTACAAGTTTTATTACACTTTGTAAGCTTGTGTATGACGGTATCAAATTTAACCTTATATCTACTTTTTCCAGAGTAGTAATTGTAAGAAAAAATGCATAACTAAATTTTCTCAAATATACAATTTTCAAATTAAAAATTAATGGCTATTTGTCAAATTTATTCGTATAAAATAAAATCACTACTTAAAAATTGCCTGTATTATTCAAATTATTAATGCGTATTTTTAATTATAAACAGTATATTCTTACTCCATACATCGTTTCATTGAATATTTTTTTGTAAGTCTAGTTTCCGCAATCTTCCACTAATACACATTAAATAAAATATAATTATTGGCATAAAGCGCAACTAGCAACTGCTCGTAGATATAAGGCTTTCACTTACTACTACATGAACATAAATACATTGTCAAATATAGAATTCTGTCAAATATAGAAATATGGTAAATTTATGGATAAATATATTCCGGATTATCGATAATAATGTATCGGTAACATTTCCCAGGTTCTAGCATTGCGTCTATTATATATTTATGTTAACGTAAGTAGTAACTGAAAGCCTTGTATCTACGAGCAGTAGCTAGTTGTGCTTTATGCCAATAATTATATTTTGTTTAAATGTATTTGTGGAAGATGGCGGTAGTGAGGGTTAATTTATTCTTCCTATGAGTAGTGATAAACAATTTAGGCGAGAGCCGGACTCGCATTAAATGCGTTTCATAACATATCTCCTTAACTCTATGATCCTTCAGTCATATTCTCAAATCTGCGGTCACAGTTAAGCGACGATGTAATGTATCGGTAGGTATTTTCTTTTTAAAGGGGCAGATAACCTGTGCTTTTTATGGTTGTAGCCCTCAAATATCAAGGAACATTTTTTTATCTTTTGAAAGGATGCGTTCATCATAAAATATTAGTTTTCATTTTGCATGAATTCTGCTTAAGTGCAGAATCAAAATCAATTTAGAGAAATAAAAAATATTTCTTGCAGTTTCCGGTGGAAAACAATAGTTTAGTGTCGATTCATTCTTACGGCATTCATTCTTACAGTGCGAAACCCACTGGTAAAAGAAACCTTTATAATTTCGTCGCATTCATCCGCCGTCCGGTCATTTCTCACAACCTCAGATATTTTAATTGATATGTATCATAATATTAATCTTTAATGTTAAGTAGAGTACTTCTTTCGTTATTTCACGAAGCTAACAGAAATTATAAGAATGAAACAAGAAAGTTTCTATTGAAACTAGATGGCCCGATATTTTATCTGTCATTATTTCAATGTTTTAGGCTTGAAGAATGACGAAGTTGAAGAATCCGATGACACCTTCATTACTAGACAGGGTTGTCATTGATTAAATTGCAAGTACGTCACTTAACATTACTAAACTGGTGTCATATTAAAACGTCACCCCTGACCTTTTCAATAACCCACAGCGACGTCTGGTGGCAGTCCCGTAAAATTAGTGTCAGACCATAATCGCATCAGTCTAGAGGTCATTCACATAACGAAAGTTAACGCTAACTAATAGGCGCTAATAAATAGGCGCTTTTTGCTTAAAACTTCCAGCGTTCGAAGGAGGCTCATTAATAAGGCTGACGGGAGGAAATTACAAAGGAGCCTTCACAAGTCGGGGCTTTTGCGAAGAGAGGTGATCGATGCCAGCTGTTGTGTGTGGATGATGTACTTTAAAGGGTAGCTTGAAGAGATGCTTGACGCATGAATCATTACATTGAGGGCAGAGGGATGGTTGAAATATTTATGAAATTATGATTTGATCATAATACGGGTTTTTATTATGCAAAGGGAATGGAACCTTTTTTAATTGATAGATAATTTACCAGAGTATTTGGTGTCAATCGTCCAAAAACTTTACATTCGATTTTCATTATAACCTTAGTAACCATCTGTTTTATATGACGTTATTTCCACATTTCCGTCAAATATGGTATGTATCATTATACTAAATATTTTATTGCTACTGAACATAAGAGTACCCATCCTTATTTTCAGTAGCAGTAAAATATTAAGTACACTACCGAAAATATAAAATTGAGATTAAGTACAGTCTCAGAAAAGGTTGTAATACCATTTTTGTAATGTTATTTTTTCATATTGTTAAATAAAGATTACTCTTATAATTCATCACACCATTCTTACTTTTTTCATAGTTTAGTAATAATTTTTTTGGTGTCATGTACGTGTTTTTAAATTGGAAAAATACGTATGATAAGTATTCTACATTTTTTATTTTTGTTTGGAAAGTACCGCTGCAATGCTTTGACGAAAGATATAATATTTATTTATAAATCAATCTTAATTTAAAATTATTATAATTATAAATTAAGATTGATTTATAAATAAATATTATATCTATATTATTATTATAATAATTATTATATTAAAAAAATCTTCATCCAACAGAAGTATAACTTTAAAACATTATTTAGCATTTCCTTTAGCATTTATTGGAAAATCATCATGGATCAAGAGGTAAGTTTTACATCAAAATAAATAAGATTTTTTCCGAAATGTTCACTTTTTTCTCTGTGCCCTCTTCTATAGCCGTCTTGTAAGGGATGATTTGGCGAATGATGGGTGGCGGCATGATTTCTTGATCTAACATTATTTTTTATCATTTTTATATTTTTTTTCTTTTAGGATTTCGTACCACGGAAAGAGAAAACTGGAATCCTTGTAAGGTCACTTATGTGTCTGTTTGCCTGTCCGTCTTTCCGTTTGTTGCAGCCGTTTTTCTCAGGAACATTTTGATGTAGAAATTTGAAACTTGGCATGATGATAAAGCATAATAATCCACATATATATAGATATTAATACTCAAAAATATTCACAACAAAATTTTGGAGGGGTCTATTTGAGATCTATTCAAAAACGGTTTATTCAGGGTTTTATGTAAGATTATTCAAAGGTATTCAAAAACGATTTATTCAGGGTTTTATGTAAGATTATTTTAAAAATATTGTGGGAAATGTCGGCGAAAAATGTTCTCCACCCCCTACATCTGGAAAACCGTTAAAATAGATTTTACGGAAAAACAATGTTATGAGAAGTTGACCTAACATTTATTAAGGAATTATGGTGATCATTCAATTTTTTTTACTTTCTGAGATATTCACCATATTTACACCCGTAAAAAATACTAGGCAAGATATTTATAAGGTTAAAAATAGCATCAATATTTGTAAACAGTATAATAGAAATATCCTAAATCTTTAAACATTTGCATATGCCTCAGTGGATACGAAACCCTCTAGTGTTAGTTCTCTCGTGGTTGACAGGTTTTATTAATGTTTGTGGTTGACACAAGTCTATATGTACCTACTTTTACATTATTGTCTCGTCATATTCGTACACGTGTCTCATAAAGTACGCAGTGTCCCGCGACACTCTGTTATATTTATATTCGACACGGGTTCATAACATAATATTTGATAAAAAAATACGTCAATACGTCAAAACTTATCCAGGTATGTTTTTTCTATGTATCATTATTGTTTCACGTAAGTGTACTTATATTGCGAGGTATACTACGAATTGAGCGTTATTTCATGTTAACTGAATTCTGATATTAGAGAGTATGTACAGGAGTGAATCGGGGTTGTATGTAATAAAGAATAAATCCTACACAATTAGAAAAACTAACATAGTATTTCTATATATGTAATATATATATATATATATATATATATACATAGTATTTAGAATGAAAATATTATAAACACCAAAATTATTTTTCACTTTGTTAATATATGTAGCATATTTTTTCCTGATTCAAAAGAAAAATGTTCCCCATATATCGTTAATTTTTCATTGTTCTATATGATATGTGTGTGTGTGTGCTTAAACTTATTTTCTTTTTGCCTTATGTTGTAACTGCACTTCAAGTGTCATATATATACGTGTGTGTGTGTGTATATACATACACACGTGTATATAACATGTGTGTGTTAGTGTGCGTGTGTGTTTGAGTGCTGTGTGTGTGTGTGTGTGTGTCACACAACGGTATTCATCAACACTTATGTAAAAAGTTTTGTCATACTTAGTGGTCTGCAATTCACAAATTCCTTTCGAATGTCCAAAACCGACGAATTGAAATTAAATTTCGCTTGTCTGTGAATTATTAAACGATTACATTGAAATCGAGCGCTCCTTTTATCGAGCGAATGTTCATAATTTGTTTACCCTGCCGCACGTAGCGCGAGCTTCTGGCGATTGTGCCGGCGCCACTCTCTCGCACAGCCGGCCGCACGTCCACCGCTAACAAACGATACCGGACAGAGCGTGACCGGAATACTGCACTAATTAAAATGGAGGAACGAGAAGCGGAAACGCGTCGGCTTTGCCTCATCCGGTGCGGCTATCTCTATTTATTGTCTTTGGCAGTGGATTGGACGGACTGGTCTGATCATGACGATTCAATTTAGCGTAAGGTCGCTTTTTTGCTTGTGAAGCCTTGAAATGTTGCAAAATATTTAGTAACATGAAAGTTATTGTCTGAATAATGCTTTCTTCCTTTAAGTGTAATTAAGTTTGAGTGATTTAGTGAATATGCGTAATTAATGAATTTTATTTTATAAAACCAATGATCACGTTATTGAGTAGCATTAAATGTATTTATATACGACGTACGAGTAGCGTTAAATATATTTATATAGACGGTCATACAAATCGTCATTGTAGCGCTCTGTCATAGATAGGGCAGTCATTGACATTCTTGTGATCAGTTTTAGTCATTTAATCCATTATGAAACTGACCCGATAATTTCACATGGATTTTCACCCATATTTTATCGCCATAGTAACGATATATATAGTATCGCTATAGAAGCGATATATATACAGTAGCGAAATATATAGTTCCTATATTATTTTGACTCCCATTTATTGTACATTCATCCGTATTTAAACTAACCCATTCAACCCTGTTTGCCTTTGTTCCACATACCTTTTTTAACTCCCACTATATTTCTTAAAAGTTCTTGCGTTTTTTTTCTGTATATTTTTAACTGAAATTTTCGTTTCTTTTCTTTATACTTTTTTATACGCATTCCATGACGTGATTTTATTTATGACAGTTTGTATTTATTTAAGTCCATTAGTATTATATAATATGTCCTTTGTGGTCCAAAATAAATATATGAGAACACGTTTGCACCAATTGATCGTTATACTTCCGTCCCGAACCGATCTATATAGTGGCACCTTACAGTGCCATGGTTATGAGATCTTATGAACTGTCTCCTCACGAGCACACCGGAATGTAATATAAGTATTTGCAGTGGACAAGTACTAAGTAAGTAGTAATGTACTGCTTGCATAAGCTGTGAAATTCGAAGACCAGCTGTTTTAAATTAGAATCATGGGTCTCAAGAAGAGACTATATTATTCAACATCGGGTTCTACTCCTCAATCCTGAAGCTGCTGGAGTCCAGTCTGCTTAAACCATGAGACTTGAGGATCTGTTATTTTTAAATTAGTGTTATGCGTCTGAAGCAGAGGCTCTGGTATTAAACCTACCTCTTAAGTTCTGATGCTGTGGCGGTACTGTCTGACTATAATGTGAGACTTTTTCCATTTATAAATTAGTATTGTGGATCTCGAGAAGAGATTTTGCAAGTTTCATTTCATTTCAGAACCTAGATTCTAAATTCTCAATTTTGATGCCGTAGGTGTACTGTCTGCTTGAATATTGAAATTTGAGAATCTGTTACTTCTAAATTAGTATTTTAAGTATCAAACGGAGACTGTTTTTAGTCTTTAAGTTCCAACTCACCAATCTGAATGCTGGACTGGTATAGCATGCGTAAATCGTAAGACTTAAGGATATGCTGTTTTTAAATTAGTAATATGGGTTTCAAGCTGAAACTCTGTCATTGAAATCCGGGTTCCAACCTCTAAATTCTGATGCCGCAGTGATACTGCCTACCTAAATAGTGAGATTTGAGAATCTGCTGTTTTTAAATTGTTTTTTTTTGCGTATCAAGCAATGAATCTGCCATTGAACTCTAGGTTTCAACTCCTTAGTCTTGACGCTGTATGGGTACTGCCTGCTTAAATAGTATAACTTGAGGATCTGCTATTGTAAAGATAGTATTGTGGATAGATTCTTGATGCTACAGTGGCACGGTCTATTTTGTGGATGTTAACTCTATATCCAGTATTAAATAACCAATTTAGATGATTCTTTTCATTTTAAAAAAAATCGTTAGAATTTGACTATAGAAATTGAAGGTATAGCATAAAACTTCTTAACAATAAACGGCACGGAAGTTGCGATGACATTGGTTAACAATACTTAAACAATAAACGTCTCTAAAGATTGAACACGACGTAGTCCATAAATCTACCCTTTAACAAAATCAGGGTGCAATGATAGACTTGGAAAATAGCTATAGGACCTCTTCACTGATGAATAGTATATTGAATGAATTTGGAATCATTTTACTAGTCTTGAAGTAAGCAAGAAAATGATAAAAGAACTAGGTAGGTACACAGGCATATAAAAGACATGAAGCAATGAAGATATTAGCGGTATATTATAAATAAGGAAATAAGTACAGATATGAACTAAACGAATAAAAAATAGTAAATGGATAGGTAGCTAAGGAAGTATATACAGGTTTACAGAAAGACATACCGCAACTAAGATATTAGTAGGGAGGTAAGTACGCATGTACCGATATATATATATATATATATATATATATATATATATATATATATATATACATATGTAAGCATGAAGTAACTAATATATTAGCAGGCAGATATAGTGCACACAAGTATACACAGGTTTGAATTATTGATTATGGTGAAGTCAAAAGAGAGAATGTGGTTTATATGTATTTATGCATGTGTGTATGCACTTGGCAGCGACTCTAAAAATGTCTAGCCGTAGCAAAATTTTGCAAATTTATTTACGTTCAGAAACGATATTGTACTGCAAAATTTCCAGCTTTTCACTTTTTATACTTTTTAGTGCGCTTTTTATTCAGAGGTTATTTGAAGACCCTCCACTTTCTTTTTGGAAAAAGAAGTTTTACTATTCTGAGTTTTCTGAATATTGCAAACAGGAATTTTTGGAAGTGGCAGTTAGATTTAATTTTTGAAAATGTGCATGAGATAAATATCGCAAATGATTTATATTGCACGCAATATGTATCATTGGCAATATTAATTTCTTCATCAAATCACATAAAATATATACACCATGAGAGTCAGAGAGATGACAAAACCTCATAAAAGGGAAATACTAAAAATTCCGAGAATGAGAAATGACACTTATTAGTCGTTCTAGTGGATAGGGTAGATAGAGTATCTAAGTTATTTTTTTACTTGAATTTATACATATTTACTCAGTTGGGTGGGGGTATAGCGTGGCGCAAATTTCATCGGAGGGCCGCCGAGCGTGACGCGGCAAAACTAGTCTGAGGTCACCTACTCTTCGAACCCTCCTCGCCGCCAAATGAATGACGCAGGCCCGACTGAAACAGAGTTTAACGGACATCGACTCTATGGACCGTTATTATTTTGAGAGTGAAAAAACAATATGTTGATCCAACCGCTTTAATATGATTTTTTTCAAAGATATCTGACAATATTTGGTAATATATCAGTCTGGATAATGTCGATTTTTAACACACGGTCTAATAATTTGCATGAAGTCAAAAACCCTGTCGTCCTATTCCGTTAATTATGCGGGCAAGTATATTTGCATACTTGTTTTAATAGTCGGTAGTTATGGCTGAAATGCTTATATTATGGAAGAAACATTATTAATAAGGTCGTAGTTAGAATGTAACATTCATAATCCTCGCCAAAGATCTCTGTATGACAATCACAGAATAACTCTTTTTAAATTGAACTGCATTTATTTTTTATTACACATTCCCTGTGAGCAAGCCTTAATATTTAGCTAAAATATTCTCTGTGAATCTTTACTATGATGTTGCTTTCTGATGATCTACAACTGTTTGAAATGTGAAACGGTAAGTTTATTATGACGTAAAGCAAAGTGGAAATTACTAGATTTGAAAATTGTAATTACTGGGATGAGATTGAATACTGAAAACACCCTTTTGTTACCATTTTCATCACAGGACAGTGGAAACAAGGTCGTCGATCAGTACCTCCTTTTGGATTTAAACACTAGCACTCTTCAAAATACTAGATTACGTGTCTTCCGCTAGAAAGTAAGAAGACCTCTTGTAATAAAATCTAGATCTAACCAAAGAACCTTGATTTAAACCTGGACAAGGCATCAAGCAATTTATTTATTTATATATTTATTTATTTATTTATTTATCACCTATGGATAAAAAACAGATACAAGTCATAGTGATATACAAAATAAGAGTTTTTTAACAATAAAGTTAACTTATATCCTAACATTCCCACATGAAAGTAATATTCTACGTACATATATCCTCAGTCTTTCCTAAATATTTCTATAATTAAATATTCAGAAATTTTATAATATATTAAATTAAATTTTAAATAAAGTAATATTTTTAACAAACAATCAATAAATATTGAAATTATTGAAATCAGCCTTTCATTTAAAGTTCACTGTAATAGTTATCAGTAATAGAACTAATATAGTAATAACCATCGCATTCATAATAATATCGATTAAATAAAAAGAAAAAAAAAACACAAAAAGAAAAAAAAAACATCACATTGATTTGAATAAAATGTAAGTGTAGTGTCAACGCTTTTAAAGAACTAATGGTTGTATAGTATTCGTTTAACTGACTGTTTGTATTGAAGTACTGAGCTAGCAAATATGTCCAGAGAATGAAATTTTCCGTCGCAATCATCACAATGCCTACGTAGTGGTACACGAGCACCGGCATTAGTGCGAGCGGAAGGTAGATAGAACAGTGCGGTGCTACGGGTCGCTCTCCCTGGCACACGAAACTGCAACTGTTTCACTATATCGGCGCAATAGTAACGACTATGACAAATATTATAAAGTACAACTGCTCCGAGTTCGATACGCCTTTCGTGGAGAGTACAGTATTTGAATGTGTACAATACATTATAATAGTCTATTTTGGGTATATTGAAGCGATATTGCAGTGGACGTATAAATCGTTTTTGCACTCTTTCGATCATGTCAGAGTATGTAAGATAGTATGGGTTCCAGACGGCAACAGCATATTCAAGTTGAGATCGCACAAGACTTATGTAGAGGATTCGATACGTTCTCATTTGCTTAAAGGGTTTGGTAGTTCGTAAGACAAAGCCTAGCAAAGCATAAGCTCGCGATGTGACCTGCTTTACGTGAACATCAAAATGTAGCTTTTGATCAAACATTACACCAAGATCACGTAGGCAATTAACAGATTCCAAAGAATTACCACCTATGTCATAGGTATGAAAATAGATTGTCTTATTTTTAGAAAAGGTGATCGATTTACACTTACTGTGACTTAATTGTATTTTGTTTATTCTGCAATATGCATCTAGTCTGTTAAGATTTTCTTGTAGCTTCGAATGATCAGAACAATCTCTTATTTTGGAGAAAATCTTTAGATCGTCAGCATATAACATGAACTTGCTTTGTTTAAAACAATTGCTGATGTCATTTATAAACATGACGGACAAAAACGTACCCAATATGGAACCTTGAGGTACCCCTGAAGTCATGGGAACGTGAGGTGATATAAAACCGTTAATTTTTACTGCTTGTTGCCTGTTGCTGAGATAGGAGACGAACCAACGAAATAAATTGCCCTTTATACCGTTGAAACAGAGTTTATTTAGCAAGATGAGATGATCAACCTTGTCGAAAGCTTTTTTAAAATCTGTGTAGATGGAGTCAACCTGTGTCCTGCAATCCATAGATTTAAAGATATATTGCGTGTACAATAACAGGTTGGTTAATGTTGATCGGTTCCGTACGAATCCATGCTGCTCCTCAATAATATGCCGATGCAATGTCGGATAAATCCTATTGTGAACCACTTTTTCAAATACCTTAGATACTACTGACAAAATGGATATAGGCCGATAATTTTCGATAGATTGTTTACTGCCAGATTTATGTACTGGTATTATGTGTGCATCTTTTCAGCACCCGGGAAACGTACCTTGCGCGATACACATGTTAAATATTATGGTGAGTGGAGCAGAAATCGTATCATGTGTGTTTTTAAGAAATATAGGTTCAATGTTGTCTGGACCTGCTCCCTTATTGGGATTGATTTTCTTGAGGGCATTCGTTATTTCATCTCTTTGGAAGCAGATGGAGCTGATATTAATATCCGTCTGAAGCGCCAAATTGTGATGAGGAGGTAGTTTTTGTTCGCAATAACGTATATCTACTCGTAACGAAATGTCACCTTAGTGTGATGCTACTGCATATTATCGTAATAATTCTAGGCCTTATATCTAATCAAAAAAATATTATTACGCATATTCTGGTTTCATAGCCCACTTGCCGTCTTGAAAGCCATCGATAAGTGGGGTGTGCACGATTTCAACTCACCTCTTCCGCATTCAAAGCAGCCCTCGGACAGCCTATGGGCGGCCAGCGGAAGCGGAAAGCGCTGGCTTGCTCAGTAAACCGGAAGAGACGAGATTAATGGCGGTAAAGCGAAAGCTGCCGCCAACCGGATCGAAGTTTGGCCCATTTATTTGCGAAAATGTTAGCGCATCGTGGCTTCGTCGCTAGGGATGCACTTGCGATTTCGAAAGAAATCGATGTCGTCTTTAGTAGATTGTTTTTTTTATAAACTACAGGACATAACCCATACAATACCTAAATTAAACTATGAAGATAAGATACTAGACGATATTAAAAGTCATTGGAACTCATCACTTAGCCTTAAGATATTAAAAATTATATTGTAAAGTTGAAAATGTGACCGTTTCATTTATAATACTTTTTTGAAGTATTGAAATCGTCTTTTGTCTCATAGTTTCGGTAATAGTTTTAAAATTGCATATTTACGATATAACGAACTGAACACGGGATTTTTTTGGTAACAGTATTTTTTTACAATTTTTATAAGAACCATCAAAAAAAATATAATAGATTTTAAGTCATTTTAGGTCGTCATCACCTATATCCACCCATATCTAGATTTATTTAAAATAGGTTTAATGAATTCAAGTGTGATTGTGCACACCTCAGTGACGATATTCGAGAAGAACGCCCTGCGAGGATAATGACCGAAAGAACATCAATCCTATGCGGCTTTCGTTAGAAGGAGATAAAAGAATTATTTATGAGTCTATACGGGCCACTTCAGTGAGTTAAATCCAAAGAATCTTTCAACATCTACGCGTCAGGAAGCTTAATGTTAGATGAATACTCCATAATTTAAGTGAAGCCCAGCGAAACCGTCGTCTAGACTGTGTCATTGAACGAGGTCAGTTAAATGCCGTATAAGGGTAGGTAGTGACCGTTATAATATGGTAGACGCGGTAGTTTGAACTTAAAATAGAAAGTTAATTAAACAGTTTAAATGTTGCTATCTAATAGTTGCCCGTAAATGTAAATAAGGATGAAATGTGAGAAAAAGGTAGCAGCAACGTTCTTTGATCGATCGAGTTGTTACGCAACTATTTCTTGAGAGAATAACAAAATAGTCATTGCAGACTTCTATGTGAATATTTGTTTGTTTCTTTCGAAAATATTTTCGAGTATCATTCAGTTCACCAGACACACTAATATTTTTTTAAGTTCTTTCGACGTAGAATTTATTAGTTATCTACCTTAAAGTCTTAACCTTATATCCCGTGATTTTTATTTCTTTCCGGAAATTAAGGGTACACATCGAGGTATTCGACTAATGAAAATGCGGCTATTTTCTAAACAGTCGTGAAAGATGGAATTGGAATTGGATTCTATGGAAAGGAAACCTTATTCATGGTTTCATTATTAGTGTAAGTTATCTTTTAGGGAACCGTTTGGTTTATTTACGTTTAGCTTATGTTATGTTTTAGGAAACTGTTTGACGTAGATAATTACAATTATGCCAAATTGATAGTGTATAGTTAGAACTCAAAAATATTTATATGGAAATGTTAGACGGGGCAAATGAAGTAGTCGAAAATAGTTCTTTTTCTAATGTCATATGGCGTCTAGGATATCAATTGAAAGAGCGAGTTAAAAGGATTCCAAAGCAACATTTTTAAGAATTTTATGTAAGATGGTTCCGGATACATTGCTGAGAATGTCCATAAGAAATAAGCCACCGCCTCCCATCGTCGAAATGATTTAAGTTAAAATGATGGAAAAACAGTGTTACTAGAATTTTACCTACAGTTTGCCGAAAAAATATGGGGACGATTTTAATTTTCATAGTTTTAAAAAAATTCATGATATTTTTAACCCTGTAAAACATGGACTAGGGGATGTATTTATATGATGAAAAACAATATAAATATTCGCAAAAAGTTTAATAGAAATCTTCGCGGTCTTAAATATTTATACGTTAGATACGTAAGCACATACAGTGTGTCGTAGTGCGAATTCTGCTCGTAACGAATAGGTTTAATTCTGAATTTAATATCTTCCAGAATTTAAATAAATCGAGTTAAAAGTATGTTAAAACCAATTACATATTCAGTTACAAAACGCACAATGAATATTTATAATATCATGTTAGGTACAGGACAGGAATTCAATTCAACGTTTTCGTTTGAAAGTCGAATAATGAACGATAGTATTTCATTAAATAATTCCCCAGTTCAAATCGAGTTTGTTATTGAAGGCCAGCTACGTTATGTGATAGGACTGGCAATCAGTTCGCAGATTTATACTAGAAATACCTTATATTTTCAGGTTCAAAGAAAAGGTTCAATAGGGGCGTAAGTACATATGATGTCGCAGAGAATAAAATATCGAAGAATGTGGGAGTACTCGCGCAGGTTGATCTGTACATAGAAATAATTAGGTGCTCGAGCGAGCTTTGAGTACTAATAAAATGTTAGAAGACAATCTATAATATCAATAATAATAAAACGTAAATTATTTAAATTTATTTGATGAAATCTAACGAAGAGAAAATGAAAAACAGGGAAATTGGGATTGTTTGGTTTTATAGAAAGTATGAACACCCGGATAAGGGGAAACAAAATTTTATTTATACAGAGTTTTGTTTTGTCAGAGTATAATAGAAAAAAGATTAATTAGATCAATCTAAAACGTAGTCCAGTTGCAAACTACGGGTTTCCCATTTAAAAGTGACGAAACCTCTGTACTTGATTCTACTTATAAGTCATAAGTAAGTTCTTATTGTTACGAAGGTAATTGGTATAACAAATCAGTATTTCCGTGGAGTTTTGGGTAAAAAGCTACTTTTATAGTGGGCAAATGCGCAATGGTCACTTATTTTATATTAACTCATAATTGTGCATCTATATTTAACGTTTATCCATAATTGTGCACCTGTACCCTTGGTGCACAATTATGAGTTAATTGGAAGGAGTTATGAGTTAAATGGAGGAGTGAAAGGATAACATTCTCGGTGTGATTAAGGACAACCATATAACATTTCACACATATATCATTGAAACCCATGAGGAGATCTGCAGGAATTTCATTTCAGACTCTAAAGATTTCAATGATAATGAGTGTATTGCTGATTTGTTAAATTCTCTAGTTAGTAATGTCACTGTAATCACTAGATTATTATGGTCTCCGTATGGAGTAACTTATTTACTCACTTTGGAGAACATTTTAAAGAAGTGTTATAGATTTATATGTAAAAAAATCTATGTTAACAATTGTGACTTGTTTCTTTTATATTATATAGTGGGCTTGTTTTTTTCAATCATCAAGTAATTATGTTTTTACGCCCTCGATCTTGGGTTTGATTTTTACAATCATTTTTACAATTTTTACGATCTTGGGTTTGATTTTGATATTATGCTCCTAACTATTACGTTATTATGCTCTTTATGCTCCTAACTATTACATTATGTTCCTAACATTATGACATTATGCTCCTAACTGTTACGTTATTATGCTCTTTATGCTCCTAACTATTACATTATGCTCCAAACATTATGACATTATGCTCCTAACTATTACATTATGCTCCAAACATTATGACATTATGCTCCTAACTATTACATTATGCTCCAAACATTATGACATTATGCTCCTAACTATTACATTATGCTCCTAACTATCACGGTCGAAGTTTCAGTTTATTTAATCTGGCTAGAGTGCGCACGAAGATCTTATTTGTTTTTCACGCACTTACATTGATCAACGTGGTATTGCAAGAGGCATCCTATCTTCAATTTTTTTGCTTCATTAACCGCTCTTAGGATGCGATTATGTGAGTTGCTTGGTAGTTCACGTTTGACAATTAGTCTTATGCATAATTTGAATTGATGTCTGTTATTGTTCATGTTATTATATGCACTGTAAACTATTGTGCTTTGGTGCTTACATATGTCCAAAACGTAGGGGTAACCTGTAAGTTTTTTAATAAATAAATTGACATTTTATAAAAAAATCCTGTCCTATGAAATGGATCGATACATTTCTGAATTTTCATAAAGACAGATTATTAAACAGAATGTTGTTAATTTTTTCTTTTTCTAATATTTTATCTCTGTTTAGGCGACGTCCCATGCTTGTGTCGACATTCCCTTCAATTTGTCGAGCGTGCCTCGTGTTTGCTTAATAAATAGTTACAATTATGCAGCTTGTTAGTACTAGTTTCAGTTGATCTTGTGCGCTCGCTGAGCACGATATTTGCATAATTCCATTGCACTTACGTCGTAAGTCGAACTGTAACGAGGCTCTTTGGCACCACGATAATTGTATCGGTACTCTGTACACAACGTGGGCAGAAACGTCTTTGAATTCCCTCATCCATTAATTTAACAATAGGGCTTGGTAATGTACTAAAGTAGGTTGTCTCTAAAGTAGTTTGTATTGGGTCTAAGCAGCAGAGCGTGGCTGTTTACGTCAGATATTTTAAATGTCGATTACACTGAAGAATATCTATCTGCTTTAGAAGAAATAGGCAAGCAAGATGAACCGCCGCAATATTCGCAATCACTGTCGGAAGCTGTGAAGACCCGAGGGTATTCGGCGCGAAGCCAATGCAGCTGTGAAAGCAAATTTCAAATTGAAGTAGATGAATTGATGCCCGTAACTGGGCCTCAGTGATAGAGGAGCCGTCTCTCTGGGCGAATGGCTTTGCACGTTTATAGTGGGGTAATATTATCACATAAGTATATTTGTTCCACGGGGCGAAAATGGGCTTTCAAGGAAAGTAAGTTGTCGGTGTCTGTTTTATGTGTTTGATTTGTTAAATTAAAATAGATAATTATCTGATAAATTTATAAACCGTGGTTTCGTTGCGAAAAAGCTAGATGTAAATAACATAGGTCAAAGTAATAGTAATATATAGCTGTTAATAAATAAAAAAAATATTGGTTCAATAAACAAATAAACATTTAAGATTAAAAAAGGTACGAAATAAAAAATAAATACGAGGAAAAGTAAACAATTATTAGTTACTGCGTGATTAATTTTTTGAGTCACTATGATTTTAATGCCTGTGAATATAGTTTTATGTGGTTAATGTGGTTTTATGTGGTTAAATAATTATAATTTTTCAAACATTAACTGAACGCAAAAAGGTGGTATTTTATGTAGGCTTAACGAAACGGCCAAAAACTCTATCCAAAATTTCATTACAAAATAAAAATTTACAACCTTATATGAGACCCGATGTACTTGTGACGTTAATAAATTCATTGGTATATTGGTAATATACATTTTTTTCTATATAATATTGTAATTGCAGCGAAGGAAACCACGTCTAAAACAACTTGTAAGTTTGAAGTGACTTGAGTACAGACTATGATATGTGTAGCATTATTGGATCTCTAATCTGTTGGATAATAAAAAGCAATTTCGAAATTTATTTAGTAGTTTCTACGTCACACACTTAGAAAGAAATAGATAGATTCATAGCTAAAAATAAAAATGAGATATTTTTTCCTCGAGAGGTTATTTACTGCGAAAATTCATTCATTCTACTCATTTTTTGGAAATATCTTTAATATTTAGGTTGTTCTAAACTTTGGAACACAGCAAGAGATTCAAGAATTTGTGTAGCAAATAATATACATACGCATTCCCTATGCTATTTTTAGTCATATTTTACATGCTTACAAATAAATCGCTTTAAATTTTCAATTAAAAAAAAATTATTTTTATTTATTGGTTTTTGGTAGTATAGTGAAAATACCTAAAAAAATACCTATTCGAATTATTTTAAAATGACTGTTGAGATAAAAAAGAATCTTCAAAAGAGAAAATTGTATAATGTATACATATAGACATTAACTGTATAAGAATTAACTTTTCCCATCGCATAGAAAGAAGGGAAGAATGGTGGTGTGATTTCTGAAATACAATTGCAATGTCAACACCATTACTTATGAGATTAAGACATTATTTATTTGTTATATAAATAAACGTAAATATTTGTGTTTTTATAAACGGGGTAATTTTTTTAAAATAAAAAAATTAATCCTATTACGGGATAAGAACTACTTTATATCCATACTTATAACACAGGCCATATGTGTGCAGAAAATTAAAGGGATCAGTCAAGTAGTTGAGGCGCGGAATTGAGACAATCAAATAAAAAAACTTGCTATCGTATTTATAATATATTAAAATAAATATAACGAACTATTTAGGGTGTACATGCATCTCATTTTTCACAGCGGTATAGTTTCTATTTTGCTTTCCATGTGATATTCCTTGTATGCATTAGGTTATCTGTATTTATCTATGTATAATTTGTGTATCGGTAAATACACCTAATGTTTTAAGATGAGTATCATATTTCTATTAGCAAAATTCAGGAATGATCTTATCTAATTCTTATATCCAAGATTTTAAGATTGTTAGTTGTGTAAAAATCTGGCTATTCACAGAAACAACTGCCCATATATGCGTTTGATATATGTTTTTTTATTACGAATGAAAGCGAAATTATTTTTTCGTTACGTCTATTGTCTGCTAACACTCGCTGCTATTCGTTAAGTATACATCATTTCACTTCAAAATATATTATCGTAAGTATAAAACGTTTTCCGCAACATTGAGCAGCTAACTTTTTAGGGCGGCATTATACACGGAAACCGCGAGTACCTCTCGTCCGTAGACATGACACCCGTCCCGCTTTCCGCTCCTCCTTTCTCAACACGTGACGTAGAGGTGCGGTCGCCTTCATACAGCCATATCCGGTTACAGCGCAGAGAATACACACTTCGGATCAAATTAACGCGTTACAACCTGCCGAGCCATTCGTATAATGTCAAAGGAAAAGGAAACCTTGCTTTTTGGGCCCTTGTTTAGTTGTGAAATTTGGAAAGTTAATTTTAAAGGGTGTTTTGTAAAAAAATACAAACGTTTTGGATTTTTACTTTAATAAAATAGTCAAATAGTTCTGCAGTTAATGTAAATGGCTTAAACATGGAAATTATATAATTGTTACCAATAACGGTAAGTACAGGAGTCACGTTAGCGTCATGTGAAACGCCTCACCTCCCTAACTTGTGAAGTATGATGAAAGAGAGAGTCAAAGAAAGCATGTACATAAAAGAGAAAGTCGTATTGAATATGTGATAATTATCTCATCTTTTATACGTTTACGCTAAAATTAATGACGAGGTTTCTCCAATAATTTTTTTATAAACTTAAAAAGATAATAAAAATACAAAGTTCTATGTGCATTCGGTTTCGGACTACCAAAAAGGCTGAAATAAAAACGAAGCTATAAAATACTAAAACCTGATTGTGTCGAAAAAAACTAAAAAGTAGAAAAACAATTTTATGAGACATATGTTCTCACGGAAAAAATATTGACATTTCAAAACTGAAAGTATATTTTCAGTTTTTTTTCGTCGCAGTCGGGTTTTAGTTTTTTATAGCTTCATTTTTAATTAAAAAACAAGAAATTTCAGATTTCGATAGTTTTATGTTGTTTTGAAATATATTTTTAAATAATTATAGTGGTACTGCTTACAAACGTGGATAAAAAGAAATAAAACACACGTGAAGTGGCGGGAAGGTAGCTAGTAAATAATGTAAATTCTCGAAAGACGTTGTGTGGTAGAAGCATAAACCTCATTGTACTTTTAAGTCGAAAAACGAAGTGGCTCAATTTCTTTTGATTTCTGTATATCATTATATTTTAATCCGAATTTATGTCGGTGAAAACTTCGCGAAATTGATTTAAGTAAAACATTCATGGCTATGAAGTTGAATATTTTGAATTATTTAAGAACTTTTAAGAAAAATAAACACTTCAGGGGACATTTGACTATTAATCTATTAAAAATAAAAGCATTTTTAAAATAGTTTAAATTAATAAGTAACTTCTTACCAAAAACGTTGTTGTTTACTGAATCTTAAAGTTAATAATGAGAATAATATAAATAAATACAAAGAAAAGATGGCATGGCATGTTGTATGGACGAACTGTATCGATACATGTGGAATCAGATAACGCTTGCACTAGTCATTTTACATAAAAAGAAAACTAAAAATGTCTTTAAATGTTATGAGATTTCCTGTGGAATTAAACTACTTTGAAAAAAAACCAACACTATATATTAAAAAAAAAACGCTTGGATGAACAAGTTTCAAAAATATTTTCATAAATTCGCTGTGATGTTTCATGATGAAAAGCAGTTTATAAAATTAACCGATAGTATGCATAAAATAAATGCTCCATAAATACGATAGATGATATGAAATAAGTCAATTAGATGGAATGTAAAAAAGGCGAATGACGTCAGATCTTATCGAAAAAAGTAGTTGGCGTTAACAGCAGCCGTTTGTAGAATGTACTTACATTTTCAAGGCTTAATCTGTTTGTCGTCTAAGTGCAGAATGTCAAATTAAGAAACTAATTAAGATACGATTAGATGTTATAAGCCGCGTATATAATTTCGCAAAGTATACACTTTTTCCTGCAGCACAGAAACTCGTAGCTTGTATACAGGAGCTCTGAATTAGCGTAAACGAAAGATCATTCTTTTTATTACAAAAAGGCATCCTCTTGTTTTCTCATAGAAATAGCCGTTCAAAAGGTTTTCGAAAAAAATCAAGATGGCGGTTGAAGTACACCTTTCTGTGCCGCGCCATCTTGCTTTTATACTCGACTTACTAATAAATTACAGTAAAAAAATCTCTTTAGGGTTTTAATTAATTTTAATTCATTTGGACGATACAAATGACGGTCTATATTTCGTCGTATATTTTTTTAAATATATATTTTTATGAAAATTTTGAATACAACGTATTCAAACTGGCGTGTGATTTAAATTGAATCGAAATAATTTCAAGCTTGATTTTTTAATCCATATGATGAGTTAATTAAGCTTGAAATTATTTCGGAATTTAAATTACCCTTGGAAAAAAAGCCTTTAATGTATTAAACCTAAAAAATAATTTAACAATAACAATAGATCTAAGAATGTATAAAGAAATATAGCTTTAACTATATTTTAAGATATACTTTTAAGATTTCTACACTTGCGGCATATTACGAGTTTTTTTTAAAATTACTTTTGTTTATTTGATTTTTTTAATAAAATATGGAAAATTAAAAATGAAGTAATCTGGCCATAACTTAATGAAATCAACATTATAAAGTAAAGTGTCAAAAATCTAATTCAAACTTAGACAATAGTTTAGGCAACATCCCAAAAAAGTTATGTAATTATTATAGAATCACTAACTAAAGTGTAATTTCTAATGTATTATTAAGAATATTTGAAAATAGGGGAGGATTAAGGGGTTAAAAAACTAGTTTTTCTTCAATTAATGACTATTTTTGATTTTAAGTTATCAAGAAAACTCGTAAATTGTTTGAGTTTTCTTTAAATTTTCGTTTTCGCATTTTTTTGCAAAATGACATCATAACTAGAGTTAGTGAAGACCCAATAAGACTTTTTTCATCAATTAAAAATGGAGAGAAGCTAGAAGGCTCCGGCGAATAACATGCATTATGACAACAAACCGTATCCATGTCCGCGTGGAATGTAAAGAAGCGTGGGAAGGCATACGTACCGATGTCGTTGGCTGCGTGGAGCAGGTCGTGGAGCAGGTCTGGGTCGTGGCAGGCGATGGCGAGGGCGCGTGGCTCAGCGCCGGGCGCCTCGCGCAGCTGCAGCGCGACTGCTCCTTCGCCGCCCAGCGCCGCGCTGTACATGAGCACCGCGCGCGGGCTGAACGCCGGCAGCGGCAGCCGCGCCGACTGCACCTGACACCGACCAATATGGCATGTTAGACGATAAGGGATCGTTCTTGTCTCAAATATCTTTAATGATCATTTTGCGAATAAAAATAAACATTACGAATACTCGATGTACACAAACATAAAGTAATTTTGGAAAGTGATGGATATATTAGAATTAACCTATCAAATATGAGATAAATCATACAAGTTTTCTGCACGCACATAGGAGTATATAATAAAGGTTATCTCGTATTTGTATGTAGTATTTTACAAATATTTAAATAATGATTTTTACCGTAAAAATATATTTTGTTTGAAACATGAAATCCCTGCTATGAACTTCCAATAACTTTTAGGTAAATTTTTAGTAACTTTTTTTTATAATTTTGGATTTAGTAGTTCGGGAGAAGGGGGGGGATATTTTTGCGAGCATTTTTAGTAATATCTATAAGTATCTTACGCTAAATTCTGAATAAAAAATAGTTTTGGATTTTTTATAATTGGCTCTTTCAGCTGATGTTGGAAATGACGATACTCCATACGAGCGATCTTTAGCGTTAGCTTCAAATATATGCGCATTAGCAAGCTATATTGTTGTGTCAAATATTAAATTTCTACGTCAAACGGTCGATGAAAAGTCTATAAATGTTGAACAATATCTTCAGAATTATCTTATGTAACGTTCTAAAATAAATAATTTTATTAAAAATAAAAAAAAAATAAAATAACTTAATTTGCCACTTTTAAAATTTTCCTATGAATATTTTTGGTATTAATTTTATTCCAAATGGTATGCTTTATTAGTATGCCAAATTATAAGTTTCTATGTAAAACGGTTTCCTAGGAAAATAGCTGCGATAAACAATAGACGGACGGACTTTTGAATGATCTGACATGGGTTCCGGTTTTTCCTTTTGAGGCACATAATCTTAAAAAGTATTACTAATTATTAAATTTTGTTTCGAATATATTAAACACAAGGAATTTAATAAGGAAATGCCTATCGTCATAATAAGAATATATTAAATACTAGGAATTTGAACTACCTATCGTCATAATAAAATAAATGTGTTTAAGAACTATGTAAGACTCACTCGCGTTCAATATTGATATCTAATAGGGAATAAAATCAAACCCGCTGAAGAGGTTATTAAAAAGCATATAACTAATATTATTATTCAAATTCAATTGTTTGTTGAACCTTTTACAGACAATCCGACTAATTTTTTATTGTTGGATCGTTCTTAATTAGTCGGATTCTCGGTATAAGGTTCAGAGAACTATCGAAGTTGAATAACAATATTAGTTATATGCTTTTTAATAACCTCTCCAAAAGCTTTCATTTAAGGATATGTTAAGTGTCCTTAATCGTTTTCGAAACATTTTTTCACTTCTAAATAGACAGCTTCTTCATGGTTTCTTCAAACTTAATTAAAATATCACTTATAGACCCAACTTTACAGCAACAACAAGAACCAATTTCTTAGTTTTATTTTGCATCTACATCTAATGTTTCTATTTGAGTTCTACTGTAAGATTTTCTTCTCGTTTTATGAAATTCTAAAAAAATTATAACTTAAAAATATTTCGTCCAATTTATTACTTGAAGTAGCGAGTAACGATGTTTTAAATTAAATATTGCGAGATTTAAGTTTTTCGTATTCAATTCATACGACTATTATAACATGAACTATTATAAGAACCATAAAATGTATTAGTAGCATTAAATGAATGAAATGAAAATGAGAGTACTTTCAAGTATTAATGGAATATTTAGATTGATTTTGAGTTAAAATCGATTAATTTGAGTAAAATGCGACGAGGAAGAGATTTGATTTATTAAGAAGATTTTATCATGTAAAACAATTATAAACTAAAAAGAAATCACAAAGCCAAAAAATGAATATTTTGATTCGAACTAGTTTTGGAGAAGTCATGGAATTCAAAGAAATTGTACGTATCTCAATTCTCAACGCTGTAGGTAGGAATAAGCTAATATTTTACAAAATGTATGAAACAATTATTGATAGATAACCAAAATTATGGTGTCACCGAAAAGGATTTTATGAAAAAAGGAAAACTAAGAAATAATCCTTTGCCCGAAATTTTCTGACAAATTATAAAATTTAAAGAGATTGCACATATCTCACTTTTTTGTTATGGATAGGAACGAGCTAAAACTTTACAGAGTAAATGAAAAGATTGTTTCTGAATTAAAACTACAGTACCATCGAAAAGGATTTTAAGGAAAAAAGGAAGACTAATGTATACTTGGATAATGTGTTCTTGGAACGTCTGGAAAGTATATATCGAAAATCATGAAATTTAAAGGAAGAGAGATAAATAATGTTGTGTTATAGACAATAAAAAGTTAACAGAATATAAAGTGTACGGAAGAATTACTGCTACTTAATCAAAACGATGACGTCACCAAAAAACGTTGAAACAATTTTATGCCATTAATTCATAAGAACTCATTTACTTTTTTTTATTTTATGCCATATATCATCATCATCATATATATTAATACGCTAAGGTTAAGATGTTACACTCCCTTTTCAGAAAAAACCTCACAACTAATCCACAAAAATTATATATCATTTTATAGATAATTGCTTGCTCTACCGGCATCCACAACTAAAAAATTTATTATTGCTATTGTTTTTGCAAATTAATTAATTATTAAAATTATATACACAAAACAGCAATGCTGCCATCTAACGGCTCAACGTCAATATGATTGACGGTCGGTAAAATTTTTGTTTAATTTCAAATCCACTCACGTATAAATAAAGTGGCGCTTTAGCTCAATGCTTTTGATACTTGCGCCTCTATATGTCAATTTTAGTAAAATATTTGTTTGATCTGTCATCTGAGCTTCATAATGGAATAAATAATGCGAAGACTTTGCACGGGTCACGCTAGTTAATTTTAAATACAAGAACAATTCTTATTTATTAAAAGAAAATAATAATCCGTTCATGATTTCCTTAACTTAATCTCGTATGCAGTGACCATTAAATAAACTTCAAATATAACATTTTATGTTGTCTGCTTTCTAGTCAACTGGGATTAGTTCCATTTCCAGGAAAATGAAACAATATATTGGTTCAGTAAGTTCATAATTTTTTCACAAGTCAAGTTTCACTGTGCATCAGACAAAATGGATGTAGGCATATGGAGTTTTAATGCTTCTACTTATCCTGCCCAAATGGGAAATGATGGGGGTATAGACAAATGTATAGGCGGATAAGATGTCAGCGACACGGCTCTCAGGCACGACGAGGTGTATTCGTCGCCATTGTCCGTACAACAAATACGCTCTCTCGTTACAAAAACGAACACAAAAAGGTCCCCGACATGTGTAAGGGACACAAATTAAGTGCCTATTTATACGGCCACACGCGCGACTGCCCGCCCTCCCTGGCTCCGCCCGCCCGCACGCACCGTCCGTCCGTGCTTTGTTTTGTACGCACAAGACGTAAACAACGGACTAATACAAAAACATTAAAGGATAACTTGTATTTATTGCCATATGCTTATGTGCGAGTCGCTAAATGGATTTAAAAGCCTGTCGCGGAGCTGTTTTTTTTTGTAAGATTGCATAATCGTTTATGCTGAAATCCATTTCTGTAAAGGTAACAATTATGACTAGTTCGTTTGTTGAATTATATTTTTAGGAAATCTACAGGATCAATTCCTGTGATAGACTAACAGTTCCATGTGATGAAAAATATTACACCAGTTTTCATTCTCAAACCTATTCTTGTAGTTGTTTTAGCGAAATAATTCATAATACGGAATCCATTTATCATATTAACAGTAATCCCTTCCAGGTTTTGAATGGGCAAAGAAGGGACCATGGTTCCAATTTGTTTTAATCGTTTTTAGGGTTCCGTAAGTCAAAAAGCTAAATGAAACCTTTATACGATTAAAAGTATTATTGAAAATATCTTTTCAAAAATATTAAAGTAAAAATGGCGTCATTAGATGATTAAGTACTGGAAAACTATAGCGATAATTCTAAACTTTTATAGTTCTTGTGGTATACACATTTTTACGCCTGTGAAAGATATATTAAGCAATAAATAATTTATATATATATATATATGTATATATATATATATATATATATATATCTATATATATATATATATATATATATATATATATATATATATATATATATATATATATATATAGTCAATATTTAATAGTAAATACTCTGAATTTTAATACGAATTGAACTTTTTCTTAACAGGTCTATTTAATGTTAAAGCATGGCTAATTTATTAACGGTATTTTTAACCGTTAAGTTACTTATTTTGTGTTTCATTCGAGTACTGCCTTTTCTTGTACTGCCTTTTCTTCTTTTCATACGTACACTTATAGATGATGAAAGTTTTATGTCAACAGGATATACCAAAACCCTAAAACCCTATCAAGTACGAGACAGCTCGTGCGTCGAAAGCCCCGCATCTCTATGAAGTGAACTTACTTTTTTATGCTAAGTTATCACTAATATGGACGTGCTAGTGTAAAATATATTTATTAATATCTAAAACAATTAAGTACGGATTATATATGTTATGTACATGTATATATATATATATATATATATATATATATATATACATATATATTATTGTCATAGTTTTCCTATAACTTTTTTGTAGATTTTTGAAAACCTCGTTTTTTTCTAATTTTAGGCTCAATAGTTTAGGAAATAAGGACAGGGGATATATTTTTTGGCACATTTTTTCGGTTCATCTCTGAATATTACGAATTGTACTTTTTCGTCACACGGCCTATGGACTTTATAATGGCTCCGTTTACCCTTTTGTGACACGGAACTATAAACACAAATAAAAAACTTTCGATTTTACAAAATTAGTATAATATAGAGGGTTTTATAAATTAATTGTGTCGCTGGTATATGGATAACTTAAAAAAATTGATAAATTTAATAAAATTGACAATATAAACTGAGTAACCTAATTAGTAAGTTGGGAGACCCACGGACTCAAAAAACAATTGTGAACCGTAATGGGACGCCTGGAAGTTGTGAAATATCTAATATTTTTAACACATCTATTTGAACGAATCGAAAACGAAAAAAAAAAAATTCATGTACGAAAATTATATTTTTAAGATAATTTTTCGGAGAAATATTTCTTAACAATCTATTGAGAATATATTTTTTATTTTATAATACTGTTAACCGGCAAGACCTGTCAACCGGCGAAGCTGTCCGAATTAAGCCGGAAAGAGCAGACAAGATGCTAATCTGGCCGAGTGGCATGTCGCGACGTGCCATCAGAACTTTTTAACTCCCAATCAAAGACGCGTTTCCATGTATCACATCAATAATCGTCAACTTCATCACTCAGGGTTATATTCAAATTACATTTTTGGTAATGACATCAGATGATACAGTGACTTTTGATACGTAATTTGATATATCTGCAATTTTACATTAGTAGAATTATATCTTAAGGTTAATTTTTTAAATTATTTACTGCTATGTTTATTAATTAAATGAAACTACGTGATGTAGTATTATTTCTACTTTCTTTAAGTTCTTTACCACGACTTAGGTTTCGTTGTATTACAATATCTTCAAGTGGGCTGTTAGCAAAGCAAAGATCTTTGCTAATAGCTCACCTGAATGTGTTTTAATACAATGAAACCTAGGTCGTGGTAAAGAACTTAAAGAAAGTAGAAATAATACTACATCACGTAGTTTCATTTAATTGTGAATAATGAATTTTTACAAAATTAACACCAAATATATTCAACATGTTATATTTAAATTGCAATTAATTCAGCAAAGAAATGCTATTGTATTTGTATGGTTCCGTAGGGAAACAAAGGATACTATATAATTCTTGTTCATTCGTCCGTCCGTTCATTCATTACAAATACATAATTTCTAGAGCTTTGAACTTATGTGCATTTTTTTCATGTTTCGAATTAGGATCTCATTTATTATATAACAGAATATTTAAAAAGAAAGAGTTTTTAATGCACTTTCCCATACATTTAAAGTGTGAGGGCCATATTTTTCACCGGTCTCCTTGTTATTGTTGCGAGTATTTGTCAAACTTTCTTTGCTGAAAGACAAATGTGTGCGATAGGTGTGAAAATGTTAATTACGTGGAAAGTTATAAAAATTATGTCATATCCTAATGTAGTAGTAACTGTCGCACGGTGATTCCACTTTTCATTGTAATACAACTATTATTTTTATAAATTTCAGTACATCTAGCACTGAACGAAGCTCTGAATTGGGCAAGTTTCGAATTCCTAATGTCATGATTGAGTAGCAAACTTTTCTTGAATTTGCTATTTTTAGTAAAATACCATAAAAGTAGACTTCAAATCTAATACTAAATTGTCATGACTCATTTGCTTCTATGGAATATAACGAGTATTGTTACGAATGTCGTCATTATGTCATATTTCCGTCCAATAAGGATATTTTTCAAATCAAAATATCCATGAAATAAGGATATTTTTTTACGATTTCTCGAATTTTTTCCACCCTAATCAGTTGGTGTTTTAAATTTAAGATTTGTGAAACCAAACGGTATTAGTCAAATACCCAATTACTCACGATATAATACTTAGTACGCTTTGCTACTACGTAGTTTGTAGCTCTCGTATATGACGAGCTACGAGCCATATACTACGGCGAGCTACGAGTTACGAGCAGTGACGCCGCCTAACCACATTTGGACGCAACAAACTCGGCTGAGTAATACAATTTAACAAAACCGTGGCCCCACAAAAAGCTGCGCAAATAATGAAACCGAATCGAATGAAAGTTCAATTTGTCACGTGGCTCGACGCGCGCCCCGCCCGTCCCGTGTAGCCGCCCCGCTTCCTGATTGCGCTTTGGCTTTCCGCCGATAGTCATGATGTGTTATACAGCTACGCTTTCCCACTGTATTGTGCCGTGACGAACTTGCCAAGTGATTTATTAATACAAAGAGTCGGCACGTATGTATGTGATGGAGATGTGGAAATAATAATAACTAGTTTACATTTGAGGTATAAATTGAAATCCAGCGTATAAATACAGGGCAGTCATTTGATGTACTTCTAATTTCAGAAAGGTAATTTCCGTCTTAGTAAAATTTATGCTCAGGATAACCGAAACTGAAATTTCATAAAAGGAAATCAATGTCATGTTTGCACAATGTAGCGCCCCCTAAATACCACTCTCTTTAGTAAATAAGGAAGCCAATTTATACATCTGGAAATAAAAGTTAACTTGAACAACAAATATGCTATATTTATTACATATACGTATAATGCAATTGTAAAGTTTATGTTTTTGTACATTGAAAATATTTGCAAAAAGAAAGGATTTAGGAGAGAGAGTTTAATAGAATGACATTTTTGCCTTTTTTTGTGTTTGACTATTTGAATGTTTGTTAATGCACGTATCATGTAAATACGACTGACTTAATTCGTATGTAGTTTCTATAGAAACATAGGGGCTAATTTGAAGTAATAATTAAATTTCATTTCATCCTAATCAATTCTCTAAATCGGAAGATTTAATATTTTCAAAAATTCATTTATGTTGCATTAGCACAACAAAAATAAAAACGTTTACACAAACAAAATGTGTCTACTCGACGCGTACTAATTCCATAAGTGTACCACACGTGTGTAGTAATTACATAATGTATACTTATATACGGTGCTACGTCTATTTTAAATCACATAATGATTTTATCCACTCGGACATACATTGGCGAAATGGGCATGGGCTCAGGTGAAATGTGTTTGTATGAGAGGGGATATGTACTTATGTAAGCAATCAAAAGGGGCAGATGCATAAGAGCAGACGTTAATTCTGAAAACAACCAACATCGGGTTGTTTTCAGAATTAAATTTTTTTCAAAGTTTTATGTATTCGATATAATTTTATTTTGCTTCTTTGATTTGTTTAAAATTTGAATCTGTTGTCAATATTCATAGTTTAGTTACATTGGCGGGTGTGGTATTTCGCTGTATAAATTTAGTTGTTACGTTCTTTATTATCTAAACATATACTAAAATTATACAATTGACCTATCTGCACATTGAATGTATTTAAGAAAAAAATATTTGTGAAAACATAACAAAAGTAATAAATTAGAGATTATGGAACCGCGTAGTTGATTGTTGAGATATTAATGAGAAATCCGGACTAATAGCCAGTACAACTCTTGATGTCACTGAGCATATTAAGTAAAAGGGAAATGCGGTGACGGAATTAAGGTTTATGTACCCTCTACCATAGAATAATAAAGATAATCCTTGTATTATTCAGGAGGGGCGACATTACCATAGACTTTAACACTCCATCTTAATTAGACACTGTGTGACAGATGTTAATTTCCCATACATGTTAAGCTTACATGGTGATCCCTACTTTAAGTTCACATATATGTATCTTTGATTTTACATTAATTTTATCATTATTTTTACTTTAATTTACACTTCATATGTCACAGGACATCTATTTAATAACATAATTAGGCACTAATACACTAATCTCCCAATCAGAACAATTTCAAGAGGCGTAGTTTCCCAATATGAAGACTAGCTTATATATTGCAGTAGCTATTTATAATTACAAGTATAACAGTAACTACTATTCCAAATTTACAAAGGTATCTAATTTTATTTCAATTTACATTTTATATACACATTTTACATTTTACATTTCATACAATCCTTTTGCACAGATACTTTACTAATTTTACATAAGTCTGTAATTTTTACATATCCAGTATTGACTTGTATTAAGATAGAGTTATACAGTAGGTCCTATATATAACTCATCATATATATATATATATATATATATATATATATATATATATATATATATATATATATACATTTAAAATAAGAGGACTCTCGCTTTTCAAGTTTTTTCTTTTATGAATTTATATTTTGTTCTAGATAAGGTTTTGTGAATTTTTGTATAATTGACTGTAACTATATGATTCAAATCTGTAGCGTTTCCATACATGTGTTTGATTGCCAATTCATATTTACTGTCTATATGTTTGCTTCTTTGGGAAACACCGTTTTTGATCACAATTTTAACACTTCTGTTATTAATATTTACACACATAGATTATTTTAATAAACTTACTTAAGTAACACAATAACTTTCCCTTTGATTGTATTGGAATCCGTCGGTTTATTAGAGATGTGTCTTTGTTGCTGGACTTGTAGTGTACAGCTTTAATCGTCTCTAATATATTTCGAGGGCTTTCCGAAGCGTAAGAAGTACCTAACTTGTACTTTGACTACGTGAGATTTATTGGAACTTGATTTCTTTTAACGATGGTATTTATAAACACCGTTTCGACCTTATATTATTGTTCTTGAGTTGGGTGTTATAAATCGGTATCCTTTTGTATTTTCACAGTATCCAATAAAAGTTACCTTTCTTACTCTGAGATCCCATTTTCTCACCTTTTCTTCTGGAATTAGAATCATCGCTTTACACCCGAATACTCTCGTATGATTGATGCCTCGTTCCTTTTCTAGCCACACCGTTTCTGTAGCACTGTCTTCCAATATTCGTATTGGAGCTCTATTATTGAGATAAGTGGCCGTATATACTGCTTCAACTCAATACTGTTTTGGGAGATTGGCACTGAACAGCAAGCACTTTCATTTTTCAACCAATGTTCGGTTCATTTGTTCCGCTATTCCGATTTTTTCGGGTGTATATGACGTGGTTGTTTGATATATGATCCCAGCGTTTTTCATGAGTTTAGAAAATTTAAGTATCCGATCCCGTTGTCTGTGTGGAGATATTTAATGCTTTGGTTTAGTGAATTTTCTACTAGATTTTTGAATGAGTTGATCTTTTTAAGACTTCCGTTTTCATTTGTAGTAGGTAAGTGAAAATCTTTTATGGACTGTCATATATGAATGTTAAAAAAGTATTTCACTCCATCAAGCGATATGATGTCCATCGGACCGCAAATATCCGAGTGTACTAAGTCCAATGCTTTTGTGGTTTTTGGACATTTATAGTTGCGCGTCAAGAGCTACGTATCTAAGATATTATTAATATCAATGACAAAGTTCCAACACTATATCAATATATATTATTATCATATTTACCTGTAGAAATTAAAAAAATTGCAGAGGGAAAGAATTTAAAGTTTTATTTTTTCTGTGATGTATACAGTGCTCATATAATGAATTAGATTGAATTATTTCAAATATTCTTGGCAGCAAACTTCAGTATATTTACTAGACCGTTGTATATATATGTGTGTGTGTGTATGTGTGTGTCTGTGTGTTTGCGCGGGTGTCTGTGTGTGTGTGTGTGTGTGTGATCTTTGTATAATAACAAGAAAATCTAAAAAAATGGCATTTATACATATTATTAAATACTGCAAATTGTCTATCACAACTCATGTTCCGTTGCAAAATCGAAGAACCGAAGTATTAGGCAAAGTGGTAAGCTATTATTATTATTACGCCAAAAATGTTCTTTCAAAGGATTGCACATGAGAATGAAATATATAAAAAAATTAGCAGATAGTGTACGACTAAACATTATAGATTTTTTGTCATAAGCTTTTTTACGAATATATTAAAAAAATTAGTTCGTTCTTCTCTGTCCTCTCCGAAAGCACATTATATAATATATTATTAAAGCATTACATAAAAAAGGCGAATAAAATAAAATACTTTAGTGGACGAGTTATTCAAATAAAAATGAAAAAAATCTTCCTATATAGAAAATTGTAATGATTATTACAGTTGAATATTATTTTAAGAGCGAAGCAAATATTTTATTTTCGCATTGACGCCATCGCATACTCGCATGTAAGAAGAAAACAGAATTAGGCATTTACAAATAAAAAACTAAACGCATTATAACAAAATAAAGATAAAATAATCGAATAATATATATATATATATATATATATATATGTATATATCTTACTATATATATATATATATATATGTATATATCTTACTATATATATATATATATATATATATATATATATATATATATATATATATATATATATATATATATATATATACTTCGGTTCTTCGATTTTGCAACGGAAAACGGGTCGTAATAGACAATTTGCAGTAATTACTAATATGTACAGTTGACATTTTTTGTAGATTTTTTATTGTTTACAATATCGTTATGTGTGTAATGTAGCTTTAATAGTTTAAAAGTTGATTTTAAAAACGTAGTCGGAAAAATGGACTTCTTTTACTTAAATCGTTATTTCTCATTACTCGTATGTATATACCATACGCTCGTTTGGGCACTATAAGCAATACGATGTTGTAAGTTTCATATCAGTCGAATAAATATCGTTTCAGTATCAAATTTCTGTTTGAATTTTTTATTTAAAATAGAAGAAAAAGAAAGAAAGATTTTTGGCTTTTAAAAGAGGTTTTTTAAACCTTCCTATTCACAAAATTTAAATAATTATTATAATTGAGGTCATTAAAAAAAATTAAATATTATTTCAAAATAAGAGCAAAATATTTTCTTTTCGTAGTACCGCCATCTGGTATGTAGGTAGAAAATAGGACTAGACATTTACGAATAAAAAATATATAAGTAAGAGTTATAACAAAACGAAAAAATGATCTCAAATTGTTTTTTTTTAATTATCAATTTTATGAGTAATTTAACATTACTTATAAAATTGAATTATTTCACTTCAAAGAGATATCATTCTATAAAAAGTGCAAATTCGATGAGTTTCTACATCTCATATATTGGTACATATAATGTGTTCAAATAAATTAGTCGATATTATGTTCATAATAAATAAATTTTCCTGCAAATGGATTGTGTTGAATTAAGCCTGAAGAGCGTTCTGAATCCAAAAATTAAAATACATAAAACCCTCAATCAATTCAATTTCAGGAGACAAAAAGGTTTTCTGTACCCACCCTAAATATAGAAAGCTTATAAATTATTCTGCTTATGTAAGTAGTACATAACTTGGTTTTAATACTTTTGGCAGCAGAAATGGTAATAAACAGGAAGAATGAAATTTAAAAAAATTATTTATGTGGTATGTGTACACATCTGAAAAAGACAGAAATTGCAAACGTTAATTTATGTACTGAATGAAAAAGGTAGCACAAATGGACGATTCTAAATAAGGTAGCATTTAGTAAAACGAGTGTGTCGAAAGAGTTTGGGCGGGCGACTGATTAGCGAGGGTCCACCGCATTGGGCGAGGAAAACGCTATCCCGGTGCCCGAACCCGCTCCTCGTATTTTTGTTAACACTTTAATCGTGCCGCATTTACAAGTTGAAGGCTGACTAATTATGGGCGAGTCGTCGAATCAAAATCCTTTACGAACTAATTAGGAAATATAATTTTCGGCCGCATTAATTAATTTATTAATAATATATGGAGGATATTACCAATTATGTCTGGAAAAGGCTTGCGCGGGTTGCGCGCCGGTAGATAAGTGCCTTTCGAGTTTCGCTTACCCGATTATTTTATTTCATTTAGGTTAAGTTCGTATTTAGAAGTTGTTAAAGAGGGCTCTTCTTCTGTTTCGCATTTTCGGTTAGAATATAAATTTCATGTAACTTGGCCTTTCAAAACCGTCAAGTCTGTAATTAAATTGTAAAGTCGGTAATAAATCTAGTAATTATCGTGATCTTATGACATCGTATTTTTTGGGATTATGATGAATTTTCGAAACTGTATCTTTTAAACATTTTTTTTTCACTAATTTGCTTCTTAAATAATAAAGCTGTATAGAGTCTTAATTTATGTTTTTTTTAAATCTATCTTTAGAGTATCGTGATGAAATCGAATTTAGTTTCCATTCTGAGTTAATAATGATTAACTTATTATTTAATTAAGTTAAATCGTTATAAATGACTACGTAGGCGAGTTTTTACCGAAGTTTTTACTACGAGGTGATTTTGATTAAATATGTAATAGTTATATTACTTAGAACTAATTACAATACGTCAGTAGCTTCCTTTATTTTAAGATACTTTTGTGATATTCTTTACTCGCAAAGACGATAAAGGTACTGTTTTGTATAATTAAAGTGATTAAAATATTTTTCATTCTTTGTTTGTGTCGATATTTTTTCCTTCATTTTACATATTATATAATAATATATTTTAGTACTATTTATTATCGAGAATTAACGAAACTGAGGGATATTTTTCTGTAATATTCCTGTATTCAAATAATATTTCATTGATATATCAACTAGCTTGTATAAATATATCGCAGACCATGACCGAACGTGAGTAACGTTCACATAACATCCTGATACAAGTATTATTATTCTCGCACTAGGATTTTATTTCTTGTAACAGAAGGATATCGACCCTTTATATTAACGTAACCTTTCAAAACCTTCCATTAAACCATACTATATGTAGCGTGTATTTTTTCTATAATATATGTAGCGTGTATTATATTTAACCATACTGTATGTAGCGTGTATTTTTTCTTTTTCTCTAGTATAAATACCTCATATTTTTCTTGCTTGAAGCTCGTTATTATAACATTATTATAAATGAACTTTTCTAGCCACTGTGTAGACTGACAAATTTAGTTTCTCACATATCGTCTGTTGAATTTTTCTGAGGGTACCTTTTCCTTTATTAAATAGTGGGATTTTAAAATTTATTGGAATTTTATCCGTCAGTGAGTACGTTTTACATAAATGAATAATTCATTGAATCATTATAAATGTATGTTATATATATATATATATATATATATATATATATATATATATATATATATATATATATATATATGCATACATATTTTTGCACACATCTTAATTTATTTGTTTATTTCTTGAACACCTTACGTCTAACTTACAGATTTATCCAAAGCGTCGGGCATGTGTAACGTAGCAACAAATGGTTAATTGGAATACAACAGAAATACATTTACTATGTATTACTATGTATTTTCAAATAAATATCACTCTAATTAGTGGTCAGTCGCCAACTATCAAGCAACTCCTTAACCCCATTCTTGGAGATGTCAATGGAACAGAAAATATACCCAGATGGTGCATCTAGTTATATTTTCTGCTTTCATTTCTGAGTGCATCTGGCAAAATTGCATTGAAAAAAATAAGTGAAAAGTCGAAAGACAGGCGAACCCTTTAGGTTATTTTTGCACTCTCCGGGCAGGTTAAATAAATTATTACGTCGGCCCTTTAAGGCAGCAGTCAGGAACATAAAGGGCTACTAAACTTATGGTTTCGGGGTTATCAGCGTAATGATTTAATAAATTGAAAAAAAATGTATAATGGAAAACAATTCCCGTCGGGGTTGAAAGGAATTACACCCTGCCATTATAAGATCTAAGGGTAATAAATAAAGATAATACCCATTCATTTTGTTATACAAAACTTATTGAAACTTTTTAATATTTTCTCCAACACGAGGATTTCAATAATTTCATACGGAGGCCAAAGCTAGGCTTTATGACAGTTTTCGATGATATGAATATGAAATGTACGATGATTATCTATAATTACAATAAATTATTTCAACTGTTTATGTTTTATTAGCTGTACCCAAGATGTCGTGTAGAATTCGGAGTAAGATAAGTTATCAGGAGTTTATATGTGTTTTTTTATTTTAGAACTCTAGGAGCATAAAGTTTACCGAAAACGCTAATAGATAGCGTCGGCAGCCAAATCGTTCCGCCGGTTCTGATATTAGCCTGTACAATGAACCTAAACTAAGATTGATGTACCTTTTTTGTAAACCGATCGAAATGAAACTAAGCCTAAATGTTAGCTTAAGCTAAACTAAATTTATTACTGAAAATCACATTCTAATCGGTTCAGCCGTTGGTGCGATTAGCATGCACAACACCGCTAAACAGACAAAGAGAAAAATAATAGACAAAGCGCCAAAGAAAAAAGAGAAACAATTCTAAAAATTATTGTTTTAGGCTTAGTAGCGTGTCTTTAGTAGGTAGCACTTAGTTTTATTTAAAAATATTCAACTCGGTTTTTTTCAATTTTATTGTATGTATAGACAGATATCGTCTTTCGCTCATAATATATGTAGATGTATGACATAATGTAGAACCTAGAAGAAACTTAACGCTATTTTATTTATTGGAGAAATCTGTCCAACAGTTCTAAGAAATTTTCCAAATATTGTTTCTTTTTTATCCACTTGTGTTTACTAGCCGCAAGCAGTTTGCTGCACGTATTGATTAAATTATTTCCAGTTCTTCAAAAAAGCTTGGTGTTATTTTTCGATTGTAGTAATAGTATGAGAATAGTTCTATCAGATAACGTGGTGTTAACTCGGGATCTGTTTTAGTAAGGATTTTCCTAAATTTAATGTAGGAAGTTGTTTTGGATGAGAATTTTTGGAGACATAAACATTTTCTCTTTGAATCTTTGGAAACAATACATGATTGTATTATAGAAGAGTATACCTTCATCCACAATTGTGCATATATTGCATGCTGCTCCATTTGGTTTTCACCCTAAACGGAGCTCGTGAAGCAACAGTCCTTTATGCGTAAAAATTCAGTTGCAAATTGAACAGAAGATGACAACCATGCTCTTTAAATACCTAACCAAAGATGTTCTATAAGTTTCTACTACATTCTAGGAATAGTTGGAAATAAATAGCATGTTTATTAGTTGCTAAGCTGATAATTACTCGTCCATTTGAAATTATATATTTTTGACTAAAGAAAATAATAGGAAAAAGTAAAACATTGTGAAACTCCGTCTTATTTCGACCATTCGAAACTTTATACTTAATTAATTATTTAGAGCCATCAGAGTAATTAACCAAAACAACCTTTAAATTCCAGTTTGCTTATACTTAATTTATACTTTAATTAATGATGGAACAAATACCTTTCTAAGATAATATTGATACTATTCGTTCCATAATTATCATGTGTTTATACTTTCGTCTTAAATTACAAGATAATACAAATGTTTTCCTCAAAAAACTATTTTGATTGATTATTTTATCGTCATTTTATAGGTTTGTTGAAATTTTTTTAAAATAAAAAAAACAAGGTAAATATTTATAATTGACCTGCAATTTTATATTTTCGTAACAAATTCGTAAATTTCAAAATGGTATGTACGCTCATATCGAATAATTGTTTTTTTTAGAGTTTTTTTAAAATTAAATACCCATTTATGTTCTTACTTATCATTTTTATTTTAAATAAAAAAACAGAATAATGAGATTAGAGTAATTCTGATAAGTAACATATTTGCCTATTGCTGACGATACTGTAGCAAAGTTTTTTGTTAATAATTATATCTGTCATACTAGTTTCATAAAGTGGAAGATTCGTTTGTGTTTTTGTAGAATGTGACACGAAAATGGCTTATCTGATAGACATAAAATGTAACCATCATGGATATTCGTTGAATAATATCTTGTTAGAATGAGTGGGTAACCAGCAATACCCGTAAAAGTGAAGTGAGACAAAGGGCACATCATGCATTTTTGGGTTAACATTTTAAACTATTATACCTGCATTAAAATAATGTAATGAATGAAAAATACTGCAAACTATTACAGTCATATTAAAATATTTATGAAATATTTGTATGTGAAAATGAAGTTCATAAAAAACCCCAAAATATGTATAGCTAATTATTATATACTGTACTATATAAGCCTTTTTATGAAGTTCGAAAGCCATCTTTGTCAGAATAACATCAGCATCAGGATTTATGACTATCAAAATTCTGATCCTCAGGCTTCAAGAAAAGGATCATAAAAGGATTAGAAAAGGATCTGAAAAGGATCAGAAAAGGATCAGAAAAGGACCAGAAGGTACCGTTTTATAACCATTAACCGCCAACTAATATCCTGCGTCGCTTTTCTTTCGTATGCACCACAATATCTCTCATTTCAGCAATGAACGCTGTCCCATATTTTAATATAATATGGGATATTTGATCATTTCTTCTATTCGACTGACATATTTAAGAATTGAATATATTTGGAGTTAATTTTGTAGAAATTCATTATTTACAATTAAACGAAGCTACGTGATGTAGTATTATTTCTATTTTCTTTAAGTTCTTTACCACGACCTAGGTTTCGTTGTATTACAACATCTTTAGGTGGGTATAACAAAGATTTATTAGATTATTAGAACATCTTTGCTAATAGCCCACCTGAAGATGTTGTAACACAACGAAACCTAGATCGTGGCAAAGAACTTAAAGAAAGTAGAAATAATACTACATCACGTAGTTTCATTTAATTGTGGATATTTAAGAATGCGATAAATCATAACATAAATTATATTATACACCGATAGAATCATTAAGTAATTTTACGAATAAAAGTGCTTTTAGTCTAAAGAGACAAAAATTAAAACCGAAAATGTTCAACTGAGATAAAGAAAGGTACGCGATCACAGTAATCAGACAGGTGATCGGCGCGACGTCTCCGACGGCCGAAGGAAATAGTTTCACGCGGGCGGGGCCGCGGTGCTGCGGCGCGTGACGAGGCCCATTGTCGAGAGCTCCTTTTGTGTCAGCCCTCATTAATGAGCCAAGCTAATGGACTCGCATTATTTATCTCGGTAGAGTTCATTTAAACAAAACATCCGCCATAGATTTTCCCGAAACGGACATTTTTTTATTTACATCTTTCAGCGCGTTATTTTTAGCTGTTTGTTTTTTTCGTCTACTTATTTCACAGTAACACTCAGCGTCGGACAGGCCATTGTATGTCGGACTAATGGGGAAAATTATATTATGTTCTACTTTAGTTGATTAAGATTTAATAGGTCAGTACTTGAAGCAGAAAATGAAAAATAAATTGCTTCTTCTGTCCGTAGGTGGCGGCATTGTGTGCGACGTTTCTTTCACGTTAGGCAAATATGAAATTATTTGTTTACATTTCACTCTAAGTCAATTTGTTTTATATAGTACTGGGATATTAGGCTTTTCTTCTAAGCACAATTGTTGTTTTTGCAAAGTGCTTGGCAAAGTGTGGTTGCATTCAGTAACATTTTTTCCATTCAAATGGAGACGTGTAATTGTCCAAAAACATTAACCTGTCTCAATTTCTTTAAATAATTCGGGGACATGTTTACTGAATTATGTGTCTAATTTAGGTAACAGGATTTTTGAAACATTCGCTATATTTTTTGTAAATTTTGAAACTTCAACGTTTTTCTTAGGATGATGTTTTTCGCAAAATTCTCAATATTTCTTTCTCATGGCTATGAAAAACATACCAGGCACTGCAATATGAATATTTAAACAAATTTAATGGAAATACTATGTATCCTTAAAGGTTTAAAAGTTTGGGTAATTCTCATTGACCTTTTTTGTCAGTAAACGTGTTAGCTTTTCTTGTATTATTATTTTGGTTAATTTCTATTGAATGGAAAACATTTGTTATAAAATAGCTACTAGTTACAGTATATTCAATATTTTTGCAGTTATCGGGTAATTGGCAGATAATAGCAAAACTGTTATAACATTCTCAACGTTCCTTCGTTTCCTGGAATATGATTTCTGACTTAATGAAATTTAGTAAGATGGAAATCTTGACCGCTTTCATAGCTATAACGATTATGACGTACTCTTTGGTTATTTTAGCGTCATTCAAAATATATAGAGGTTTTATGGCAAAATAAAAAATAGCTATCGAATTAAGCACAAAACCTTATTAAAATCCGATTACCATTAAAAATGCTCCTATTCTACGTCGTCGTAAGGAAGACCAAAGGGATGAAAACAAAACAATTGATCAACAGGAAAACTTGCTCCGGGGCCAACAGGAATAGTTACATCCAGGCCCTTTTATTAGCCCATTAAATAAAACCCGTCACAGGCGAAGGGTAAAATTGCAAAAAAAAATTAACTTTGCTTTGGGGGCGGGAGGGCGCGAGCTGTATTTTGATCGTTGTTTTCAAGAATCACTGCCGCTATCGGCGAATAATAAATACGACAGGGCGCGACCTCTCGGCATGATTAATTAAATTCTATTTTTAAAAAGAAGTTATCTTCTGCTTAATTAAGGCAACTTTTTTTGTTTAATCGGGTCGTAGAATGCAAATTCTTCGGATTAGAATTCGTCGGAGATTCCAAGCTCGTGGGATATTTTTAGTCTCATTAATAGCGTTTTCCACATCTAAATAGGTACATTTTTAATATATCTAAAACGTAGGATATAAAGAGCCTAATCATTACTCATTATTTAGCCTAATTAATAATTATTTCACGCCAAAACTAGATGCGATTTGAATTATTTGTATATTATAATATATAATGAAATTGTATATTTGTATTGTCGTTACACGAAATATATTTTTAAAAAAAATTAATAAAGGCAGAAAAATAACAGAAATCAAAAATATTGTTATTTAACTAACAAAAATATTGTCTCTTTACGTTTATTTTTCTGCATATCTTGCAAAGAATATTAAAGACATTTAATTTTGTAGTATATGAGATTTGTTCCTACGAATATGTTCTCTGGCTCAATGGGGTTAGTTTAGATTTCAACACAAGCAGGTTTATTTCGTTGCAATAAACCTACTAAAAAGAAAAATATGTTAATTTGATATTTTTCCAAAAAACAAAATTGTTTTCTAATTATAAATAGCGTTATGTGTATTTTAACTTTCTATTTTATAATTATCTTATAAAATTTTTAAGGTTCACGTAAATATACTTTGAAGAGTATTTGTTTACGATATTTAAGATGGTTCGAAGATTTAGGTAAATTGTGACAGAATATGTTTCTGTTTTGAAAGCAGACGTTTTCAGAGTTTTTTTCTTTTAAAGAAAAAAAAGGGTGCTTTATAAGATCACTTCCGCCCCCATCCGCCAATCCTTCTCTCAGAGAGTGTTTCACGTGATGTATGATTTAAAGAAGTTAGTTCGTTTATAATTTTAAGTATCCTATTTCCAGAAATATGCTGAAAAATACGCGACAATATATTCCATTTTCGAAGCTACTGACTATAACAGAAGTTTCTAAAAAAATATTAAAATTTATAAGAAAATTATATCATATACGAATAACAATGCCTTAGGATCACTATATTTATATATTTGAAATTTATTATACTTTTACGCTTCTCAAAAATATACGAGGCAATATATGGTATGTTTAAAGTTTTTTATGTATCTAAGCGTGTACGAAACTACTTTAGCGAGATATTTATTCGCCCTTAATAGTTTTTTTTTCATAAATAAGACGATGTAGAAAATTTCACGGTACTTTACTTCCAAATTGTCGAACCTTCTTTCTGGAAATTTTATGTTATACTGAGAAAAGAATAGTTTATTTTTACGTACGATTTTAAAAGTAAGGGTAATAGATAAACATGTTATCAGAACGAAGTAAAATATAAAAAAGAATCCGCGCAGAGATGCGCCACATTAATTTATTTTTAACTATTCATTTAAAACAATAATTAGCAATTATATTTTATTTTATTTTAATCGCATACTCATTGAAAAACCATTTTTGTATCAATCAATTAGTATTTAGTCGCATGATTTGGTGTCGATCAAACTTATTAACGTAGACTCATTAATCTTGTTATTACGAACATAACTAATATCCTTTGATGTTTATTAAGCTGAAGAAATATTAAAAGGTTAAGGGTTGTCTGAAGATTATGAATATTTTCGAAGGAAACTTGGTGATTTTCTGTTCCTACATATATATATATATATATATATATATATATATATATATATATATGTATATATATATATATATATATATATATATATATATATATGTATAGGTAATATGATTAATAATTGCCTAACAACATGAGAAACATTTTTCAGTACTCAGAGTACTGAAAAATGTTTCTCATAATTTCAAACATATAATACAATCAGAAATTACACAATTAAAAATTTCAGAAATAATAGCCAGCGAAATTTTTTTATTTACGTACACATAAGTATATTGTCTTGTTTAGGTGATGTAGATGTTTAGAAACATAGTATATATTTTTCCTATAAACGTCCTTTACCTTTTTGAGAAAATTTGTTTATTTTGTATAATATTTTAGGCCTTTTTTTGTATCCATACCTCAAAACGAAGGAAAGAAATCTTTATAGTATCACTCAAGTGTTTGTTTGTTTATCTGTCGAAGCCGTTTTTACAAGAGACAGCTTGACGTTGAAAGTTGACATTTGACATTTTAAAAGAGCTCAGCGTGAAATAAAAATAAAAAAAATATTAACCTGATAGTTTCAGAGGAGATAAGGTTGGTGTAAGAAAAGATATCAATTTAGTGGGGTTACGAGGAATATAAAATATTTTTTTACAAAATGTTATCCGACTCAATTTTGAAGATATTGCTATATTAAAATACCCACAGGAACAGTTCCTTATTTCGGAAATTCTTAAGTTTTTCTGAAATTCACCGGAAACTATAGCAATGATCTCATAGTTTCTGAGAAATTGGCAACATTTTTTTTTATCTGTGAAATGTACGTTATACAATAAATAATGTGAAATATAATTAATGTTTAAAAATAGTTAAGCAGAAATACTATACACCCTCATTAAATGTTTATATTTGCCTAAGTGTTTATGGGACCTTCCTAGCACAAGTTGTATTCATAATTAATAGGTTGTTTCTTGCAATCATTGGCCTTAATTTAAATTTTGATTCATTAATATTTCACCGATTGATGGAAAATTGACAATTGGGAAAACGGTTGTATATCACACACTAGCTGTGTCTACGACTTTATTCGCGTGAAATTTGGAATAACAAAACTTATTAGAATTTTTTCTCTTAGGTTTTATCTATTACCATACCAATTTTCATCAAAATCCGTTCAGTAATTTTTGCGTGATCGGCGAACAAATTAACACATAGACAGAGAGACAAAAAATCTAAAAATAGATTTTCTTGCTTCTATTATCATTCTTTACCCTAAATCAATCACACTTTTTAAAATATTTTCCGTGTACAGAATTCACCTTGTTATAATTTTATTATACGAGTATGTGTAGATTACTGAAACGTGGTTAATGTTTCTTTGTTCCCAGGAATATCTTCTCTAACTTAACAGGATTTATTGAGATAGCAACACAAATGACCTCATTGTTAAGGGTTGTGAAACACTCTGTGATAATTTTATAGTTATTTGAAATATATTGTGGTTTTATGGAAAAATAAAAACTAACAAAATATGGCAGTACGACGTCTGTTGAATTCAATAAATATAGAATCAAATATAACAATTATAAAAATCCAATTACTGTTGAAAATGCTCCGATTCTATCTCGAAATAAAGAAGTCACTTACTCACCAATGGGATGAAAACTAACCCTATGAATCTTAAATAGATTTCAAATAACCGAAACGTGCAATTACATTTCCAAGTTTATAGATTTTAGTCATGATAAGGATACTAATAAGCGGTATTATGAAACAACGTTTTCTCTAGGTTTAGATTTTTTTCCGAGAGGTCAGTGTGAAACAATATTCTGGACTGTATTTTCTGAACTCTTTTTAGAGATTGACAACTAACTAGCTTATTACGGACGACTGCGGTATCGATGTTTAAGGTCGAGAGTTGAACACAATTGCATTCCTGACTCCGAAGGCCGCTGCAACCAACGCAATAATCGAGCGGCCGCGCGAATGGATCGAATTGTGTATAAGAGACGATACAAATTCACTTCAATTTGCATTTATGTTCAGTGTTCGAGCAGGCTTGGGTTCGGATTCGAGTTCAACGGTTAAAAATTCCAGAGAAAACTTCCAATATAGCGTCTTCAACAGTGCAACGGCCAAGAGGCCAGTGAAATAATGTAGTCAGGATCAATTAGCTAAAAACTCTTGAGATTTTATTTTTTTTTTCAATTTAAAACTGTCCCTTTTGCCAAACTTACATTCAATGCGCCACAAGAACAGAGTTGCATAATTGCTACGTAGATAGGCTAGCGTCGCGCGGATCTAATGTACGTGCTAGTGGCAGAGTGTGACGTCACGTGCGACACGTGTCGCCGCTGCGCCGAACGTGGACTCACACCGCAGGCGCTTTTTGCGAGCCGGGCCTTTATTTTATTAAATGCCCATGCGGCGCTTACTCGTAGAGGGCGTTCTATTGCCCCAGTTGCGTTGAGTCTTCGATATGTGGGCGTTTTCTTTTTGTGAACATGCTTGCCTAAATCGTTTCATTTTAATTTATTCAATGCAATTTTGGACGTAACAAGTAAAGAGTTTGAACTATGAAGGATAATTTTTTGACATCGTATTTCTTCGATATTCATTTTATTATAATATAAAACGCTGTGCCACTTTTAACATTCGGTGTAATAAACACACTAAAGTCTAATAATAAAATATTTGCCAATGACGTTTGAATTTTTATGGACAAGTGACTATTGTCAAATCCGAAATCACATTTTAAGTTTACTAGATAGAAATTAATTTTAAGGCCTGCCACTTCGAAAAGTGTGAACAGACTTTGGTTAGTGAGATTCGATCTACATTTTGTATTAATTGACATAGCAACGTGAAGTTTTAGACAGAAATCGAATATTGCCAACTTACACAGAGTTAAAATGGGTGAACTAAAATGTGATCAGATTTGGAGTACAAATCTGAAAATATGTTTTTCTAAATGCGACAGGAGTACAGGTGAAATTCTAGAAACTTTGAGATTTTGTAGTTACATAAATTTGTATGTTACGTTCGCTTTTTTACCACTTTTGTAATATTTTATGTGTGTGATTATAATTACACAATATTTGCCTGAAATTAATAAACGAGTTTAATTTAACTGTTGAATTTCGGTTTTGATTAAGTAAAATTTGTTTTTATAGGACAAGTAGTCATGAGAAGTAAATTATTATTTATATGGATAATACGGCTCAGTTTACTTTAATTTAATAATAACTTCTAAGCTGTCCTAATATCGCAAGTACATTGTGAGATTTCAAAGGGGAACAAGAAATATTTAATACTTTGCACTCTAATAATTAAAAATGTTTAATATTTTAATTTATTTTGCACTCGCCGTTTGTAGAAGTCAATAATGCATTGAAAGTAGCAAAATTGTGTCAGTTTTATTTAATAATGCCTTGAAAGTAGTAAAAACTGACACATTTCATTTATTTTATGAGTTTTATACATCGTCTTTTTCTGAATCATACGTTTGCTTAAGCGTTGCATTAGCAGAAATATATTCATTTAAATATTTTTGGTTTTTCATTTGAGACAATATGAAGAATCACGTGAATATTATAAATAAATATAAATAGTTTTACGTCTCGTATACTAAGTCTCGTATACCATGTAACTACGTGTGTAATGATAAGTAATTTGCTTATTAAAAAAGATAAGTTACTTTTTTGATTACGTAGAAATTAGCGGGTTAAGCCCGCGGTTTTTTCATGTGAAAAAGGCAAAAAGTGGTGATATTATTTAAAAATAATATTCTTGCGAAATATTGTATCTTGGCGTTGGAAAGGGCTAAATAGTTTGAAACATATATACGTTTACTTATAAAAATATATTGATGTTCTAATTCCTAATGGGGTTTTTTCTTTTAAATTACAAATAAAACCAATTTTATTTCATAAAAAAGATAAAAAGCATAGGATAAAAAGCAAAAGGATAAAAAGCATCTGACATTTTTTATACACACTTGTGTGAAAAAAATTATAGAGATCAGTTGGAAAGTAGAGGCGTGAAAGTGAGACAAATTAACAAGCTCACTTCCATGTTTATTACATTAGATGGGACTAGGGACACAAAATTAAGTAGTTTCGTAAACAATGAAATGTATAAAAATTAAATTGAAAATGAAATTAACTTTTTAAACAGTGTTTTTAAACTCATTTTACTTTCATCATTACTTTCGTTTCCGGTAATGAATGTATTAATTAAAGTCGAAAATGCAGTTAATATAAACAATCCTTAACGATTGATATGTGTTATTCGGAGCTTATTAGGGTACCGTAGCCAAATTTGGAACCCTTTTAGTTTCACCATATTCATCTGTCTGTCAGTGTGCATGTCACAGAGGTTTTAGCTACGTACTGACTGGGCGAGCAGCCTTGCGAGGCAAATGCGCGGTCAGTCAGTATGCGCCTCGCCCGAAGCAAATGCATGCACAGTCTCGGGCGAGCGCTGCCGCGGCTGATCCACGAGGAGTCGGTTTTTTGCCATGGCCAAAGATACCTTAATGCGTTTGCTACCCTTACTAAGGACCGATATCTTGGGCCTCGCTCGATCGCAATGGATAAAGAGCAGTGTTTGAAGCTGATCCAGTTATATAACTGTTATAGACGGCTTTGGTACTCGCAGTGTTCAGAGTATGTGAACAGAGGGCTAAGGGAAGACGCGTGGTGAAATAACTTTTCTCGCGTAGCAATTGCTTCACGCAAGTTTGTGTCACTTTTACGTATTTTGGCATTTACAATGGTGTGGAGTATTTTGAATTCCTCTCAAGACACTCATGTAAAATTTTGTTCTTCATCATCGAAAGCTAATTCTTGAAATAATCTGTTTCTATATTGTAGTCTGTTTGCGTACATTTTTAATCTAAAACCGTTTAAATTTCTGTTTCTTTTTCTTTATAATTCGGTGAGTCAATAAAAACGCAGTAGCTGTGACAGCAATTCGCATGCGCGACTTCACGTCGATTGAATGCTCACATGGCTTGTGTCTTGGCCTCGATGTGCGCGGCAGCCTCGCGTTGTATCGAAGTTGCTTCGCACGGCATTCGGGCGAGGCTGCCTGGCGAAGCTACTTGCTCAGTCAATACGCAGCTACTAGTGCTATAAAACTGAAATTTTGAGTGTTTATACATATTTATAAAACCTACAAAGTTATCAACTGAAAGGTTTTGAAAAAAAAATATGGCATTTTTCCTACACATAAAAAGGAGAATATTTTTTTTGCCACATTGTGTATGATTAATTGAATAGGTCTTTCAATTTGATCTGTCAATATTGAGAGTATGTTAAAAATACTTCTTCGATACAGGGATCCATTTGCGAAATATTAAGTGGTTATCTTGGTTAGGGTTATGTGTACTAACATCTGAACTGCTATTTTTGAGTATCAGAAAATTATTGATTATAGTATGAAACTATTGGCAATAAAGTTTGAAAAGTGTTGATAATGTAATGGAATTAAAAGGCAGATTACCACATTTAAGTACACTTTATTGGTTTATGAGCAATAGTCGACCAACTTATGACATGTAATTTGGCTTGTAAAAACTTCAGAGGAACTCCATACAAGTAATTTAAATGAATTGCAAAAATAATTTTACGGTTTGAAATGTATATTTATTATCTGTGTGAAAAATTAGTATTTGTAAATAGTTTAATAGAAATATCATGTGTCTTTATATTTTTATAAATGTGTCCGTCCTATTATGTATTGTTTACAGCAAAAATCTTGTAAATGAATGTAGCTGGCACTTCATAGTAATAGCGTCGGGGTCTTTGTAACAACGGGTGTGGATTCATAGGTTATGTGATATAGTTTTTATAATTATTGACAATTAACGTAAGAGTTCAGCCTCAAAGAAAATTAAGTAAAATTTTAGTTTCTGTCCGATGATTCTGGTATAAGCAGCATGTATTTAGATCAGTTTAATTTATTCCATTACAATGCGTTGTCATAATTATAACTATGAGCAAATAAGTAAACGTTATGCAAAAAATTAAAATAATTAGAGCACCCTTACAATAAAGGGTAGTGGGAGGGACGTCGGATATAAGGTAATTTTAAACCTTTCACATTTCAATGAGCGCGTCGGCGATACGCGTTGATCCTGCCGAACAGTTCACCGATAGCGTTCGATTTCCTGTGAGCGGATATACTGCGCTGTGGGAAACTTCCGCTTGCTAAATCTCGAAATCGATTTCCGCCGGACGTATCTTGTTATTTGCAAACCGCAGGTCCTCGTTTGACGGTAGGCGCTCTTCGGCTGGGCTACGCGAGGCGCAGTAAAGCATGACGAGGTTGTGAAAAAGAATTGAAAAAACGCCTTTTTTGGAGAATAAAATATTTTTTTACAAATAACAAGTAAATTACTTTTTAGAATATTGAATTAATATTGATCTACGTTTTATGTTTCGTGAACAGGATGAAATACAGCAGATAATATGTAAACTGAACAATTATTCTTTTATTGAGAATAATTTGCCTTTATTACAAAGAATTTGCATTTATTACAATTAATTATAATTGTTGGTTATAATTAATTATAATAAAGGCAAATTAAGACCAGCTAAGAGTAAATAGGACGTGATAGTCGAGGTTCGTTAGTGCCGGAAATAAGAAACTACGATTATAACATTAATGAATTCTTTTGATTATGAAACGATGCCCCTGTGTGTACTCACTATTATAATATGCTACTAATCTATGCGTTACCGTTATTTACAAAATTATAGTATATATGTTATAAGTTGTCATCATGCCAAACATCAACGTTTGTTTGTTGATCTTGATGTTTGAAGTTTTGACATTTGAAAATGTAACTTATTGCTCAGACTCCATTGGAATACTGAGTCGATATCACGTTGGAATGGCTCACTATACCACGACGCCAGATTGAGTAAAATAAGGTCTAGATTCGAAATTTCTGAATCGGGTGTATTACTTGCGAGCCTGAAGTAACTTGCAAATAAATTTACTAGAAGAGAAGACATTCCTACCTCCAACAATTTGACTAGCAAAGTATTATTGTCGGCTCGTTCAATTGCCTTTTTAAAATCAAAATAGGCTACATCTACTTGTCAACCTCAATCCAAATCTCGAGCCATTTAATCCATAAAATTGGTGTGATTAGTTACGCTGGAACGCTTTGGACGGAAACCGTGCAAAGCGTCATCATATCATCGAAATCGGTGAGAAAGCGTATATGGTACTAGGATTTGTCATACGGCATTCTCATAATTTTCATGATTATGAATGTATCGTTGCTTAATTTAACTCTTTGGTCCATAATATTCTGGAAACCAATGCAATCATCTGGACTCCATATGAAGCTATTTATATCCTCGTTCTAGAGAAAATGTTAAAAAAGTTCAATCGGTTTTTGTATTGCGAAATGTATAGATATTATCTTTATTTATTCCTTTCCGAATTTATAACGGGCATAGTCGGATGGAATTCCCTTCATTTCCGACGGGTATTGTTTTGAGCATGCATTTTATATATTATTAAATCATAACTTTGATAATTTCTCGATCTTGAGTTTAATAGCGCTTAATGCTTCTGAATGCTACATCAGAGGACAATGTCATGGTTTATTTCATCTGCCTAGAGCACGCACGAACACGCTGTTTTTCGTGCACTCACATTGTTTAATGCAGTGTTACGAGATGCACCCAGTCTAAATATTTTAATTTGCTCCACTGGCTGCTTCAGGAATAGGGTTATGGAGTTACTTGGTGGTACAGGATTAATCACTAGTTAGAATTATATTTATTCGAGTTAGTGTGCCTTTCTGCTTGTCATAATTGCTTGTAAGTTTTGATCAAAAAAATGAATAAAACCTTAAGTGTGATTCGTTTTTATAATATTTACGTCGAGACACGATCTACAGCGTACGCGCAAAGGTTTATTTTGAATATTTTTTAAAGCATTTTCTCAAAGTTCGTTTTGGAGATACCATGTTGTTTACGTGTGGTCGATAAATATCAAGTGAATCAGAATAATCCTTATAGTCTTTCTGAAATTATTGATAAAACGTCGTGAATGACAAAATATAACATCATGACCTAGCTATATGAAAACTGTTTGCAAAGAAATCGATGTCAAAATTAACGAAACTACGACACGGTGTTTAATTTGTCCGACTGTGCTGCAAGAATTATTGTTACTCATATAAGACAGATTTTACGTTTCATCAAAAAAAAGCTTTTGCCATCCCGTGACTGTGTGCATAGTCGCTACAAAGAGTAGCGGTTGCCACCATACCAGAGCCCAGCTCTCTCGTACCAAAGAGAATAAAGGCCGTTCGCTGATATTCAAATCAATCGGGCATTAAGGTTCGCCTGCAGCTCCGGCTGCCGACGGACGGCAGCGCCCCGGCGCGGGACGTAACAATAACAGGGCGATTTATATCGAAACTTTCCACATAAAATTTCAACGAACCATTAAATAAAGTGATCGGCGCGCCGCCGCCGGTCGCGCGCGCTGGCGGCTATCTTTTTTCGCTTTCTTATCTCTCCCTTTTCCCATTCTTTGTTAAATTCTTCGCCTATTTACCCTTTTATTATCTATTGTTTCAACACAAAAGGAACTTCTTTATAAAACAACAAATTGTCGATATTTAGCGGGGCGGCGGCGGGCGGTATTGCTTTTCTTTGGGGAATTAGGGATGAACTTTTCGATATAATAATGATAAATATTGTTTCGATATTAATACAGTATCGAAGTACTGTATTTTAAGGCCTGTATTTCATCTAACTAGGAGGACATCGAAAAAACGCTACAATGGTCGGGAATAAGACTGAAAAAAGCTTTTAAGAATTAGTGATGGTTATTTTATACAAGTTGAATTATTGATTATTTTATAGACTTTTGTGATGACGTTTTTATTTTCATTTGATGGCGCAGAGCACAATTAAATAAATTATAGAAATACTGTAATTCAATGTTAATATTTGGTCTGATTACGAGAACATCGATGGAACGCCATGGTTATAATCGAAACTAAGCCTAAAAAAACTTTTGAGAATTATACGATTGTTATTTTAAAAAACAGGTAAAATTATTGACATAGTTATAGGATATGAGGCGTTGTTGTTATTTTAATTCCATGGCTCAGAGCATAATTAAAAACAGTACACGAATACTTTACAGTATTTCTGTACTTTATTTAATTTTTTCAATATTCATATTTGATTTAATTGCCGACGAAACGCCATGGCTTTAATCGGAAATAAGACTGAAAAAAAAATATTTTGGGAATTATGTGATGGTAATTTTTTATACAACAGGTTAAATTACTGTTTTATTTATACACTTTTGTAGTGACGTTTTAATTTTAATTCGATGGTTTAGAGCATAATTGGATAAAGAGTATAAATACTGTAATTCAATGTTAATATTTGATTTAGTTACGAGGCTATCGACGAAACGTTACGATTATAATCGAAAATGTTATTGAAAAAAGCTTTTAAAAATTATGCAATGGTAATTTTATACAAGGGATTAAATTATTGACATATTTATAGGTTTTGGCGGTGATGTTTTTATTTCAAGTCGATGGTTCAGAGCACAATTGGGTATTTGACCAAATTTTTTTTATTTCATTAACCATAATTTCAAGGTACAAAAGCTAATGAATAGTGAAATGTTTTTTTAATAATCTTAAAAATTTATCGAGTTATAAAAGTTGAAACTAAACTTTCAGACAAGGACGACAATGCTGTGTTGTGAAGTCATTTATAATATTGCACATTATATTTTACGAGAAGAAAAGAGACAGGGATATACCCAACTCTATCCGTATCTCCAAATTTAGAAGCCTACAACTGGCTTATTTTTCACAATATTGTACGAAAAATATCAAAATTTAGAATGAGTCAACTACCGTATTAGATAAATTATAGGAATACTGTAATTCAATGATAATATTTGATTTCATTACGACGAAATGATAAGGTTATAATCGAAAATAAGAACGAAAAAAATGCTTTTGGGAATTATGCGATGGTTCTTTCGCGAAAGTATGCAGTAGGTTAACTTATTAATATATCTACCGTCTTTGGCGGTGACATTTTAACTCGGACATTAACATTTTATTTTTATAAAAGGTTAATTTTTTTTAAAACAAACCTTTTTGAACCAACTTACGAAAATATTCAATAAAGATGTGTTTATATACGAACACTGTGTTATAGAAAGATGGGCCAAATATTATAGTTTGAGCGGAGTGATATTTCATTACTATCTCGCTGGATAGTCGTGATATCTGTCGCGTACGTGCTGAGAAAACAAAGTGAAGTGGTGAAGAGAATGCCCAAGGCAAGTCTATGGGGAGCGCTGCAGTGTTCATTGTAATTTACCCTTATGTGCCGTGTTATCAAGGTTAATATCGCTTGCTCGGTGTAACTTTACTTACGTAATAAAATGTAACTTACGTAATAAAATGTAACATACGTAATCTGTAATAAAATGCTACTTCTATTGAAAACTTCTTGTAAAAGTTATTTTTATAGTAAAATTTCTAGTGCTTTATTTGATTATAATTAAGCTATAATACAATTTTTCCATATACAGAGAGATAAATTTGAAGTGAACTAAATCTTTTTCGTTTATATATTTTTATAAGTAGTTTTATATAATAAGATTAAATTTTGTATATTTGCAAGCTACACGGTCTATGTCTGGAAAATCATCATACTGAACGGAACAGACAGACGAAACGGGATTGTTTATTGTGATTTTGTATTACTTTAGACTAATAGTAATTTTTTTACTTCTTGATATGAATGATATAGTGTTTTATTCGGATTTTGTGGAGAATTGTCAAGATTACATTGTTAATGAGTTTAATTAATTATGAATTTTTTTTTAAAAGTCGATGGATTCATTCATATTTTTGCTGGACATAGATTAATATAGATGAAGCTAGTGGCAATAAATATGTATTTCATAATAATTGTCATTAATATTTACCTGTCAATGTCATATTGACCAACAATTTCTGAGTTTATAATGTAGAAAGTAAATGATAGCAGGAAATAAGCAATAAAGAGCATATAACCGATGTTGAAAAAGTAGCATATATTATGGAAGAACAAAAAACTTTATTGACAATTGGTTTTCTACAAAGGCGTGCCTTAAATCCCCATTTGTATTTTCATCTACTTAAAATTAACTACTTCCTTTAGTATCGTCTCGGCTGTTGAAAAGAAAGACGCGAAAAAAGTGAGATTGTTTCGGAAAATTCATAGTCTCTTTCATGTTTCTTCTTCATTTCCTTAATCGCTTTCAAATGTTGTTTGTGCTCTGAATGTTTTACGAGGGGAGTGCAATTTAAGCAGAGTTCGCTCAACGTTGCTCGGCCTCGGAGCAAAGTTAGTTAATTAAAGACCGGGAGGCTTGTTGGGCTGCAAGATGGCTTTGACTTCCAGAACTTTGGGTGATTTTGTCATTCACAGTTAATAACGTAATGTAAAAATATTAAACGATGAAAAGGGGTGAATAAAATTGAAGCCGAGAATTAATTATAAAATCGATGCCAGAATATTTGCGTTTGAGAAGTTGGATTTCTTACTCGCACCGACTGGTACGCTGAGCCGAAAGCTGAGCGCAGGATGTGGCCGGATTTTTGTTATTAAATTTTCATAGTTATAAATTAGAGTTTAATTTTATTTATTCTATATCTTCTTCGCGACAGTTGTTACAGCTCTTTTATACGTTTATACTTTAAGCTTTACGGCTCGATGCGGTCGATAGCACATATTTTGAATGCCAACGATATGGTTACAGTTTTTGAAACGACAGTAATTATAAAAATATTTAAGTTTACGAAAATATCAAACTATCCGTATGTGATAGGTATCTTGTTTCTTCTTTTTACTGTTAATAGAGTAATTGTCTCTTAATAAAAAAGATATTTACAGTTTCACAATCCGGTAGTTGACTCATTCTAAATTTTGATATTTTTCGTACAATATTGTGAAATATAAGTTAATTAAAAACCAGTCTTGAAAAAAATTCAAGTATTGATTGAAAAATAAGCCAATTATAGGTTTTTAAATTTGAAGATATGGATAGAATTGGGTATATCCTTGTCTTGTTTCCTCTTGCAGAATTTAAATGTGCAATATTAAAAATGACTTCACAACACCGTATTACTGTCCTTGTCTAAAGGTTATATTTAAACTTTTATAAGTTGGTCAATTTTTAAGATTATTTAAAAAAAACTCTTCACTCTTCATCAGCTTGTACCTAGGAACTACCTAAAAAACTATCGCACTATCATGTGTACTATATATCATGTTTCTTCTTTATGTAATTTGTAATGTAGTTGTCTTGTAACATGGAAAATATTGCTATAATAGTAGTCCTCCAAAAGAAATAACATTTCTAAAACTACACAACTATCCGTAAGTGGTGTATATCCTGTTTCTTGTTTATGATATTTATATTGTAACTATTTTGTGACAGTAAATACATGGCCATTTTCACGACTGCTGTAATGACATTGTTTCTAAAGAAATTATTATTATTACAAAACTAGAGAACTATTCGTATATTGTATATATACCCTGTTTTTCCTTATGTTATTTATAACGTAATTGTCTTGTAACAGGAAAAATATTAGCATTTTTGCGGGCTCTCTAATGATAGTCTTTCGAAAATAGAAATTAAAGTTTTTCCAAAAATACCGAACTATTATTACATATATTCCGCTTCCTTCTTTTTACGTTATTTACAACATAATTATCATCTAACTGTAATAATAGTTAAAGTAATAATATACAAACTTATACAATAATAATATTGGCATTTCCACGTTTCCATTACACATTTTTGTTGCAAAGAAGCATACTGATATGATTTTTAAGTACGCAGCTTAATGATCATATGAATTCTGGTCACTTTCCATACATACTACATATATTTTATCCGTAATTCTAATATGCATAGCTAATATTGTTATGGTGATGACAAGTGTGTTAATGTACGAAAGTAGCAATGTAATGCTCTTTCAATAATATCAATATCATTTTTGTACGTGATAGTGCTGAGGTAAATAGTTCAAATAATCTATCTCTTTTAAACTCTGCAAATAATATTTCTGTTCCAGCATAACTTTGAAATGGGTGCAACAACTTGTGCACAAGCTTATCATCTATATATTATTCGACACGTTTTATTAACTTGATATGAATATCCACTGGATTTTCTTATACACAATGGACAAGTTTATATATTACTCGACATGTTTTATTAACTTGATATGAAGGTCAACTGGATTTTCTTATACACAATGGACAAGTTTCTATATTACTCAACATAAAACATGTGACAATGGACAAGTTTATAAGCATAGGTAATTGCCTATGCAGCTTAAATTAGACAAAAATAGTCCATAATTACTCGACATGTTTTATTAACTTAATATGAATATCACCTGGATTTTCTTATACATAATGGACAAGTTTATAAGCATAGTCAATTATCTATGTAATTTAAATTAGAAAAAAAATAGTCTATATATTACTCGACATTAACTTGATTTTCAACTAGATTTTCTTATAAACCATGGACAAGTTTATATATCACTCGACATGTTTCATTAGCTGGAAATGAATATCAACTGGATTTTCTTATACACAATGGACAAGTTTATAAGCATAGTCAATTATCTATGCAGTTTGAATTAGACACAAATAATTATTTATTTCGGTGTTAATACTAACATTTCTTTTGTAAGTTTAAGAACTTTACGTTTGTGTTTATTTCATGACTATTTTTTATTTAGTTAAATAATGATAAAAGCGACTGAAAATGAATAATTTATATCTATAAAGTTGTGTATTCTTTCCTTTTTAGGGGTAAAAAGAGAATAAAAAGCGGGTAGCAATTTTAATACCAGACAGTGACGTTTAAGTAATTTTCGTAATCCAGCTTCGAATGTACCAACTCTGTTTTTTAAAATTTTAGTTTAACATTTCTTATTTAAATTAAAAGTAAATTATTATTCATAATAATAAAAAAGAATTTTTGAAGTGATATTGTTCACGCTGGCTTTATTTCTGTATCTTACATAGTTATTAAATTTATAAAGTGATTTTATTCATATTTTTATTTTATAAATAGCCACAAAATACAAGAGCCGACAATACGTACGTATACTTGTGAGGTAATTGGAGCTTAAAAGTGCCCCTTACGGCAAATGGAAAGATACATTTTTAATATGAGCTATCGATACGAAGTATCTGAAAAATCTATTTTCATAGTTGTCGTCGATATGTATGTTTTAAGAAAAGTAAACCGGTTAAGTAAGGGTGACACTCTTACTATGAGGCTTACGTACATATTAAAGTTTAAATATTTAATACATATTATAAAATATAAGTATGAATAAAATCACTTTATAAGTTTAATAACTATGTAAAATACATAAAGCACTTAGGTATATATTAAAGTTTAAATATTTAAAGTTACGTAATATTTTATACTGTTTGTAATAACTATGTGTTAATATTGAATTAATTTTTTGCAATATTAATTTGTATTTTGCTCATTACATTTTGCACGGACATACGACAAATAACTTGATTGAATATATCTCTTTAAATTTTTTAATGCAATTTCATATATGGCTTTACCTACTAACTGTCATTATCTTCATTTTTTGTTTTTTTTGACATACACCCCGTATGTTAAAAGACAGAGACTGCACAGCGAAGCGCTTTTGAAATTTATGTCTCTAGTTATTTGTCGATACATGAACACGTTGTATCAACAAATAACTAGAAATTTTTATTGTATTTTAACTAACATATCGTTCCGTCACATTATGCACTTATTAACATTTAAGTTTCTATTAAAATTTCAAAAAAAGAATTCTAATATGTAATCTTTAATAAAATTCATTAAAATTTCTATTATTTTTAGGTTTAGTATATTGCCTCTTTTATTTTTCACAGGGGTAAAAATATTGCGTATATTTAAATTATATTATTTTTCACCATTTGTATGGATTTTCTATGACTTTTTTACAGATTCAATTACATGTCATAAGTTGGTCGACTATTAATCATAATTTAGTAGAACCTTCTTAGCTGTTATAATTTTTGTTTTAATTTCGTTTAATTTTTGAAAATAATTTTCAGATATAAAAAAAATAGTGATTTAGCTGGTGGGGACACGTAACTCTAACAAAAACGACCTATTTAAAGTGTAATATTTTATAAACTACCAATATTTTGGAAAACCTATTTGAACGATATCATATTCAAAGAAGTATATGAAAAATATATCTATTCCACTTTACATGTAGTTGAGGTACTCTAAAAACTTTTCCTTAATATTTTATTCCATAACTTTGTAGGCATTATAATGAGGTTATATTCAGTTTATAGCGCTATTGGTCTGCGAGTAAAAGGGTTGTGACATATAAATAGATAGACCGACACAGCAAAACTATAAGTATTCGAGGTTTGGCTACAGCACATTAAAATTTTGTTCAGTGACATTGCTTCTAAAGGAGGTGGTGAGAAAATAATGTTCTGACCCCATTTCAATGTATGGAGAGATACTTAATACAAATGAGAAAACCCGATACGTCAAAACTATAAGTGTCCGAAGTTTGGCTACAGCGCACTAAACATTTCTTCAGTAACATTGCTTCTAAAGGAGGTGGTGAGAAAATAATGTTCTAACTCCATTTCAATGTACGGGGAGATACTTAGAACAAATGAGAAAACCCGATACGTCAAAACTATAAGTGTCCGAAGTTTGGCTACAGCGCACTAAACATTTCTTCAGTAACATTGCTTCTAAAGGAGGTGGTGAGAAAATAATGTTCTAACTCCATTTCAATGTATGGGGAGATACTTAGAACAAATGAGAAAAACCGATTAATAAAAACTATATGTGTTCGAAGTTTGGCTGCGGCACACTAAAAAATGTCTTCAGTAATATTGCTTTTAAAGGAGGTGGTGAGAAAATAATGTTCTAACCCCATTTCAATGTACGGGGAGATACTTAGAACAAATGAGAAAACCCGATACGTCAAAACTATAAGTGTCCGAAGTTTGGCTACAGCGCACTAAACATTTCTTCAGTAACATTGCTTCTAAAGGAGGTGGTGAGAAAATAATGTTCTAACCCCATTTCAATGTACGGGGAGATACTTAGAACAAATGAGAAAAACCGATTAATAAAAACTATATGTATTCGAAGTTTGGCTGCGGCACAATAAAAAATGTCTTCAGTAATATTGCTTTTAAAGGAGGTGGTGAGAAAATAATTTTCTAACCCCATTTCAACGTATGGAGAGATACTTAAAACAAATAAAGAAAATATTTACTCTTTATTTCTGTGTTCACCAATTTCATTTATGTTTTCCTGTAAAAATTCATTACGATGGTCTTGAACTGGAAGTGTTATGCTGTGACATACGAATAAGCAATTTGATTATGGAACCTTAAAAAAAGTTAGTAAATCTCGTTATAAGTTTAGTGTTATATATCGTAGTAGACGAGAATTTGTCTAATAATACAGTCACCGTCATGGAATTTTAGCACTATTAACAATAAATTTTATTGCGATGAAATTCATTATATCATTTACAGTTGATTGGTTTTGCAACTCTTTAAGTCAGATTTATGTATGAAGCTATTTGAGAAAAGTAGAAAAGATGTGGCAGGAAAGATAGTAGTAAGAGGGCGAGGTAAATTTGAATAACAAGTAGTTCGATTAGAAATAAATTTATTGAAATAGATTTTACACAGTGTGAATCACTCAGTCGACGAGTCGCCCGCTCAAAGGGCAAAATCAATTTGCTGACGTCGAATAAAAATTGATGAGTTGTTAGACTTCATGTACACGACGATTTAAAATAGATAGGGAAACTCAAATTTTTAATGATAATGATGAATTTTTTATGTAAGACAAGTCAATCAATTTGTTGATTTTTAGCCTACCGAGATGATTTTTTTAAAGTGAAATCCAATGAGTTTTCCAAATGAAATTAATATTATGATTGTTTTTTCGAGTTTTAATTATATTTCTATCGTAGAAGTAGTCACTCTGCTCGTTCTACAAGAGGAAAATTTGTTCTGTTATTTTCCTATATCTCCAAACTTCTTTTCTGTGGGGTTCATCTAAGAGGGCTCGAGATAATGTTACAGAATCTGATAGATAGTGAAGATGCTGCAGTTACCGTTATGTAAATACAAATGTATTATTATATTAAAAATATTTCTCAAAAATAACTACCGCCATCTATTGAAGAATTATAAAATTATGTGTCAATAAGTTATTATGGCCGCCTATAAAATAAATATATGTCGCCATCAATTTATATATTTAACCGTTTTATGAAATAAAGATGAACATTTGGATTTTATACATAAGTTGATTTATTACTAACTAATGTAAGGTTAATATTATATAAATTTCGAATTTGACTCTTGCGAGACAAAGTTCATTTCATTCACTTGACACATTTTCGTCTTTTCTTTGAAGAGTGGTCCAGATCTTTCCGAAGCCACACCGGCGAAAACCTAGATATGTACATAAATACAGGTATAATAATTATTACTCTTTTTTACGCAATAGAGTTAATGAGTTAAAGTTTAGTTTAAAATTTAAATCGGTCAGAAACTGTGGTCAAGTTTATGGTCATTGAAGGCGATCACAGAGTTTGTCTGTACTGTACTATACAAAAGTTATATTATTGTTAGCATATTGAGCATTATCTTGCTGGGGCAACAAGTTTGCCACTATTCCTGCTTTGTGAGGAATCAGTAACATACAAGAAAGAGTGGTACTGAAATACATTCTGCCATTGTAGCCGCGCTGTTGCGTTCTTAAATTATTATCAATTTTGAAACGTGTCAATATTTTTTTGCATTTTGTTTCGTTTTACAATTTTAACTTTCCATAGTGGAATGGCAAAATAAAACATGATGCCTGTTTATTGGATCGTACGTATTATAGATCTTACAATTTAAGATCTATTGTGATGCTGTTTTATAGGAAGATGTAGTTGAGTTACGTAAATATTCAGAAAAATTGGTTTTAAATTTTATTTGGAAGTATCTCGTCATATTTCGATGTAGAGACCGCATTAAGTGAAAGGTCATTGAAGAAATTATAAATTATTTAAAATATATTCGAAAATGTGTGGTAACATTTCCTGATACGGCCCACGGTGGGCGGAAATTTTGTTTTTTGGGCTTAATGAAAAACAATTGTGGAAGTGTAGTGATGCTGTTTCTAAACATTTTGTTATCATATAATTTCCTTTTTTTTTTAAATTAATATTTTGACTTGTCGAATATTTTACTTTATCGATTGACTAACATAGCCTAATAATAAATAGGCTCATGTAAAATGGCATTTGATATGAGCATATTTATTATATTCAGGGTTAATGATTAAAAAAAATGACTAATATCACTTGTATTGTGCTCGCAGTTCACTGGGTGATATCATATCATGACGAATTAGGCTATATTATTCAATCGATAAGTTCACTACATGGCCACTCGCCACTCTCCTTTATACGAAATTGAACAAAATATCTTATGAATCATGGCGTACACCACGTTTATTACAATACGGGTTGTCTGCCCCTGAATTTATTATTTTTTTTAGGAAAATATCTCTTTTGCGGTCACGACGAGAGTTACTATCTTAAAAAAGGCGTCAAAATTCTATACTGGCCTCCTTGTCTAAACGTTAAGTTTAAACCTACGTAACTCGATAAATGTTTGCTATCTATTAGTCTAAAGCTTGGAATTAAGAGAGAGTGTCTAATTATTTTTTTGTTTCAAAAGCGATACTATGATGATGTCGACAAAAATGACTTCTATTCTAGAGAAAATAGAAAAAAATAAGCCCCTTTCATTAAATTGTCAATGAGAGAAATGAGAAACCTTGCATTTATTTATGAAAAGTCCCATTATTTTTCCTATTAGTTTAAAAATGATATTTTTATAGAACTCTTTGAACTAGTGAGATGATAAACTAATCCGTGAATTTGGCAAGCTTGACGGTGTCGTTAAAAAAGACATGTAAACTAGGGGTATTTATTCTGACACTAACAGGATATTTCTAAATGGCGATAAAGAGTTTATTTTTAATTAATTTAGCCAATGGCTACACACTAAAAAGTACTGATTATTATTTTAATCATTTTTAAAAAGTTATTATGTTCTTAATTATATATTTATTGATATTTTTATTTCTTTTTTATAATTCTTGATATATTAAAAATATGATATATAAATGTTTGTGGAAATACCTTTTTGTTTTGTATTAATGTTACAATTTTTTTCTTATTTTGTATTCTTTTCTGATTGTCCATCGCTAAATTGTTTGTTTTTTTATAATTTACAAAAATTCAGATTTTTAAAAAATCACATTCTATTTTTGTAACGTCGGTTCCATTTGCCGGTATTCTTTTGTTGAAATGTTGTTTATTAACCTTGTGTCGGTAATTTGTATACTATTTAACCTTAATATAAATATATAATTTAAATATTTACTCGAATTTTGTATTTATGTTAAAATGTTAATAAAAAAACTTTCAAAAATCTATTACGCTTCATGGTTTATTCACTAAATACGTTTTTCTATTAAATTTTTATTTCTTTAAATTCTATTATGTTACGTTTATAATGATATAGAAAGTAAGTTTCAGTTTTATTGCTAATTTTGTTAGTAATAATTACCTGACTATCTTAATGAAATGGTAATAATATTTTGATCACATCTTATAACGGATATTGGGAACTAATAATACATATGAAAGTCATTTTACGGGTTTTAATACTTTCCCATATTCACAAACGTTCAATCAGACACAAGCCCAGCGTGACTTGGTCCAACGTGGTGAGATAAATTGCGCGGCACTCAGTGTCAAGCCGTAACTTCACCTTCCCGCGACTTCTGGCGAGCGTAGATCAATATTTGTCGGTTTACGGGTCGCTGCAGTATCCTCGCTTCTGCCGCGGACCATAACTTCACGTTTACGACGAATGTAAATTCACGTTACACAACCGTAAAATTGCTGCGCAAAATCTACGGCCGTAGCGCAATGGACTTTGTCATCGATTTTACTGCCTGCATATTTTTTGTTTTGACTATATACAGGATAAAAAACCAAATAAATACCTTTTATTCTGAATTTGTGAACGCTTTTTTTTTACAGGTGACACGTGTAATATTTGAACACGTGGAAAGCGTTCTCTTACTTATATTGGCTTTGTTATCATTTACAGTAAGCGGGCGATGGAAACTTCAATTATGGAAAATAAATTAACGAATTACTGGCATTATCGGGAGGTGGCGTCATTCCATTTGTCTTGCTACTAAATGTAGAATAGAAAAAGATGTATTGTAATACAATCGATCTTTGAGTAGATAAATCAGTATGAAACGAATTTCTTACTAAACTTTTGTTACATCTAAATAATTAATATGGGTATAAAATTCGAGTTTGAATTAAAATCTGAGTCTCACTTCCCACAATCCTTTGAATTTGAAATTCAACATGGAGGTAATGTTTAGTATATAGACAAAGGTAAAATTAATAAGTCGCTAGGAGTTTTTCCTATTTGAAAATTTTTGTGATAAATTTTAATACGGTAGTTGACTCATTCTAAATTTTGATATTTTTCGTATAACATTGTGAAATATAAGTTAATTAAAAACCAGTCTTGAAAAAAATTCAAAAATTGATCGAAAAATAAGCCAGTTGTAGGCTTTTAAATTTTAAGATACGGATAGAGTTGTATATATCCCTGTCTCTTTTGCTCTCGTAGAATATAATGCGCAATATTAAAAATGACCTCACAAAACAGTATTGCCGTTAAAATGTATAAATTATATTTATTAGAGATTTACTAACTTAGCATTTCAGTTGTAGAACCACTTTACGTTTAACTGGCGTAAAAAGAGGTTATCAATTATATAAACGAAGGACTTTCAATTAATTTTAATAGGGAAAAGAGAAAAAAATGTGAAAATTAAAATATTTTATTTTTAAATTTAATTCTCGTTTATATTAATACATTTTCCAATCTGAACCAATTAATGCAAACCTCCCTCGATAATTAAACCATTGTTTTGTTTTATATAGATGTTTGCTTGTTTTTATGAATCATACACGGCGAAATTTATCATTTTTAATTCGGAAGTAGGAAAAAGTTACTATCGGCCAGATCTCGATTATACGATGGATTGTTGGCTTATTCATATATTACTATATTTCTCAATAAAATCCAGTAACCAATATTTCAATCCACTGACGTTATAAGGATTATAATATTTGGTTACATAGTTTCTTAAAACAAATCAATGACTAAGTCTTTTGGTCCTTACCGGTATTTATTACAAAATTTCACGCCGAAAATGTTAACAGTGTTATCATTACATGTTATTTACAAAACGAGGCAATTTAATTTTAAGATACTGAGTACGAATACATATTCTAACTCCTATTTTTACGATAAATTACCTTATTGAATTACATTTCGATTCTTTGGACAAGCAAATATTTCACCAGCGTAGACATTACATTTTAATGTACTTTTAGTCTTATAAACGAAGAAAAAAGCTGTGAAATATAACAGAGTAATAATAATATTTTTAGTTTATCTAATGAAGGGAAAGGTTACATATAAACATTAATAGTTTTTAATTCCAATAACGCACGTTTCAACCCGGTCGTTAACTAGTAATTTTCTAATGTCAATATTTTATTATATATAGAAATACCTAATTAAGGATTCGTTGAATTTGGACTTTCCATTCAGTGGCTTCGCTATTTATTAAAATTTAGGAATCGTAAACACTATTTCTTATCTTTTTGAGAAGTTAATTAATATAAAGATTAAATTTAAACTTTTATAACTCGGTCAATTTTTAAGATTATTAAAAAAAAATTCACTCTTCATCAGCTTGTACCTTGAAATTATGAATAATGAAATAAAAAAAATTTGTCAAATACCAAATTGTCGCGAATATAAGTACTTAAGACAGTTAGCCTGGCATATGAAATACGCGCTTAATTGTCTGTTGACAGTCAGCAAAACGTACGAATTGTGAAAAGTAACTGTTTTGTATTGAGGAAATATCGTTTGATATAAATAGATATATTGTAAAAATATTTTAACACAAAATTTATGTTTGGTATCGGTCTATTAATAAAGATTAAAGCAAAATTGGTAATTGCAAGACGATACCGTACTTCGCCACACGAAAATTTTAAAGAATTTTTTGAACCAACTAATTGAAATTTATGAATTTTATCCAAACTGTTTGCTGAACTGAAGCGGATTAGGTTGATGCAGCGTGGAACTGCATTTCCGTAAAGTTCAATACCAACTACACCGGAGTTTTATTTCCGCAACATATGGCAACAAGTACACATCGAATCCTAAAACACATATCATCAAGCGTAGGCACTACACTTGGAGACGGCGACTACCTACAAGAAAAATTAAAATTCCATAAAACTAAAAACATTGTAAACCGTTATGGGAGGCCGGGCAGACGTAAAATACTTAAACTTTTTTTTATATTGAAATATTTTATTTGAACGAATTTAAAACAATAAAAAAACAAATGTTCAGATAGTAGTTAATAATAAAATAGAAGTTTAATTGTGTTATTTTATTGTTATGAAAAATTTACCACAGACTATTTCTTAACAACATATTGAAAATACATTTTTTATTTTATAATACTGTTAGTCGACAAGACACAAAGCTAGCTAAGTTAAGTTGAAAAGAGCCGACAAGATGCAAGCTAGACCAATGGCACGTCGCGACGTGCCATCAGAACGTTTTAACTCCCATCCAAGGGCGCCGTTAGACGTTTCACATCAAAAATCTTACAAAAAGACTAGTGTCGTAATCCTTTGACCATAAAAAGTAATAAGGTATATGGTAAAGTCTATCGCGTTCTTATTAACGCTGGTACTTTGATTAAAGAGACCTGTAAAAATAATGTAAAAATATTAATTAACAGCCGCCTGATTTCACAGTTAAGCAGTACTAGCAATACTAGTGTGAGGTTACTACTTACATTAAATAAATAATAGTTAAGTCGGATTTACTTACATTCCTAATGAGCCCTAACAATTTTATATAAAATTGTTACGGAAAATCTACGGCCGTAGCGCAAAGAGCTGCGTCATCGATTTTATGGCTTGCATACTTTTTTCTTTGATATTGATTATATAGAGGAAAAACTAAATTAATATATTTTATCCTGACTTAGTGAAAGCTATTTTTTTTACAAGTGGCACGTGAAATAGGTAACACGTCGAAAATATTTTGTAACTTATTTTGGCTTTGTTATCATTTGTAGCAAGCGGGTGATGGAAACTAGATTTATGGAATATAAATTAGCGAATTAAAAATTATAAGTAGCTCGCACTTCTCATTAAAAATTACAGTGAATTTAAAATTACAATTAACTCTTATTTCTCATTAAAAATTACAGTGAATTAAAAGTTACAATTAACTCGCACTCCCCATTAAAAATTACAGAAAATTAAAAATTACAATTAACTCTTACTCCCTATTAAAAATTACAGCGAATTAAAATTACAATCAACTCTAACTACTGTACTCCCTATTAAAACATACAGCGAATCAAAAATTACAATTAACTCGTACATTCCATTAGAAATTACAGCGAATTAAAAATTACAATTAATTCGTACTTTCCATTAGAAATTACAGCGAATTAAAAATTACAATTAACTCTTACTTGTACTCCCCAAAATCATCATGAGATGATTTTTAGTTTTATCTTCGAACTAAAAATATATCCATAAAATAAAAAAAAACTAACCTAAGTTGCATAATGACACGTTTTAAAGGTGCCGTAAAAACTGAAATGCCAAAAAAATCAAAACCTTTATAAGATCATTTCAGTTTATTCGTTAAGACCCTTTTTTCCGGAACAGCTAGAGACATAATGTTGAAATTAATAACAAATAATAAAGTCTACGAACCCGTAGTAAATTCAATTAATGCAATAAGAATATGAAAACTTTCACATATCACGTATTTTGATACGGATCAACTAAATATTTTTTTGGATAAATTATCCATTCGCTAAGCTTTACGATGAAATCATATAACAGTGTGTAAAGCTCAATGCGAGTCTTATTTGCACTTGGCCGTTCTTTTTGAAAACTATAACAATGTAGTAGTCATTGTTTATTATACTAACTGTTAAAATTGTAGTATTTATATTCGGATAATATCTTTATTAAACGTAGTAAAATTTTATAAAATCTATTAAATATAAACAAATCTTTATATCTTGATTGGTTAACTATTTTAGTTTATGTGGCAAATAAATAGCCAACAAAGAATACCGATGAGGTTACAAGAAAAATGAGAAATTATACGATTCTGTTCTTTTGCCGTATTACGTAACGGGTCACCTTTATGAGACCTTAGGTAAAGTCCGAAAAGTTTAACTTGCGCTATTGTAGTACCGTTACACAAGGGAAAAGGTATCCATAAGTGTTTCAAGAAACATTAAGGTCTATACGGTACGGAACAAAGGTTTTACGACACCAACTGGACATAATCGGTCTGTGAATTTCTCCGTCGTATGTGTTCTAGTCAGTCTTAGAAAACGACATTGTAGTTTTGAGGACAAGTAGTTTTTTGCAAATATGCTTTTAAAGGAGTCAAAATTGTACGTTCAAACCGCAGTTTAAATTGTAATTTAATAGCATATATAAATTTCTCATTCCGATGTCTTAAAAACGTTGTTTTCATGAAACTGGAAAACGTTGTTTTTGTGAAATTTGAACTTATATTGTTTTATCGTTATTTTCTACAAAGATGCTTACTTGTTATTTTCCATAGCTTGTACTTATGTCTATAAGTTAAAACGGCTACTGAAAGAAATATATATTAATACTTTGAAAACATTTAAGGTTTTGATTAAATTGTGACGAAACTAAGTTTTTCTATATGCATTAATCGTTTTTAAAGTTATTTTATTTTTTCTTACATATTTTTTAGAGTCGAGTATAAACTTATTGTTTTGAATTCAAGTGCTTAATTTCTTCGTTAAAAAGGAATATTGCCACTTGTGGCTCATTAACAATTTATACATTTAATGTTTTACATTAAGATAAAAGAAGATTGAACTAACTTACATTAGTCAAGTGACTTCAGGCAAAAAACTATACTGTTCATTCAACGTATTGTTCTACTTCTGTATTATTGTGTAGATATAGTTTGTACACAAAAAAAGAAACGTGTAGTAATGTTTTTTGAAAAGCATTTTCCTTGGCACAGCTCCATTCTTCTCATCTTAAAAAATGCAATGAAGCGATTGTTGTTTTCATCAAGTTCGTAACAACACAGCTAGTTTCGTTTCGTTTCGTTTGATGGTCTTTGTCGAATTCTTGAGCATTTATCGGTTTTAAACCGCATACTAAAGGAGACCTTGAGTTAAAACAAATCATATAAAGGAGGATTGAGATACTCTACATTAATTAGTTGAAGATTGATTTCCATGTTTAATTCAAAAATAGTGACTGTTAAGCAGAAATCTTGGGATTTCATAATATTTTGACTATAAATAATTAAAAGAAAAATAAGAAATTCGACGTTTCAATACGCCGTTAACGGAAAACTTCCAATGTGTCTTGTGTAATATAAAACTGCAAATAACATGGAATAAGATTATAAATGAAGTGTTAGGGTGAATAAAAATATTAAAGAAACACTTAAGAATGGAATAGATGACAAATATTGCATAGAAGTCATATCATATCATCAGCAATTTTATAACATCACAAAAACCGAGGGTACTCGTATGTACCACGATCAGTTCCTTATTCACATCGTAATGTGATATATATACAATACAAGTAGATAATAAAACATGTTCTTTTGACGTGGTTTGAAAATGAACGTGAGTTAAATTTAGTAAGAGTATTTAAATGTTTTTTTTTATACATAATGTACATTTATACATACGTACGCTTCTTGAATTAAAAGTACGTATATTTTGGTACAATTATATAAATTAAAGAAATGAATAATTATTAAACAAAGAGTAAAATTACGCAAGACTTTAGTAACGATCGTATCGCTGATTGCGTCGGAGACTGCCGATCGGTAAAATGATCGAACGCCCAAGAGCGCGCCAGCCGTTCATCGAAGTCCAATAAGCCGATAATTCTTGCGCCTCGAGCTCGGCTGCCGGTATAACCGACTCGGAAAGTAATCTCCGTGTCCTATCATCCCATCGTACATATCATAAGCCAGTAGCAAGTTAATCCGCCTAAACGAACCCCGAATCCTCTCCCGGAGCCGCACGGATCGCCCCGCTTACTTTTTACTGCAGCCCATAATCATAACGCCGCCCGCCCAGAGATGATATCGTTTCGCTATTAAAAAAATGTAGTTGCGCGCCGCCCTAGCCAGCGGTCTAGGGCGGCGCAGTCGTAAAGCAGTTTCGGACAAGCTCAGGGGAAAAGGATGTTTATATAGATAGCGATGGAACATTGTATTATGGTATGCGGCTTATTACATATGATGCTGGCGTCGCTGCTCCACTTTATATCGTTTCGAAGTGAAGCGACTCTAATATTTGTTCACCGATTTAGTTCTCTTTTTGTGAATTACGATAAACTTATTTAAAACATATTATCGTATTATATTGATATATTTGACAAGCGTTTTACCTCCGGGTGTGTTAATGTGGACATTTTATCTATCTCAACCTCAACGACGGGTGTAAGTTGGATTATAATTTGTGTTTAAAGTAAAGTTACAAGTTAAAACAACATTGCTAAATTTAATTTAAACCAGAGTAGAACTTCTACAGTTATAAACCTAAACAGCAGTGAAGCGTTTCATAAATTTTAAGACTTACTGGCAGAGTTATGTTGCCAATTTTAGATCTATACGTATCGTGAAATGGCAATCAAATAGACGTTTCTGGATCAAAAACATTTGATTTTTAGAGTTACTTCCTTAAAAGGAAAAAGAAAACCCTTATAAAGAGCACTCACGTGTTTATCGTAACCGATTTTCTCGGAAATTTCTTGACGTAGAAATTTAAAACTTGGTAAAATAAGAAAAAATATAAACTATGTGCGATAGTTAACACTAAAAATATTTAAATGAAAATTTTAGGGGAAGCAAATTAAGCAATTGCATTTTTTTAAATTCCATATATGATTTGGAATATTGTGCGAAAGGTCTAATTACAAGGGTATAAAATATTTTTTTCAAAGATGTCCTAAAAATATGTTCGCCTCTTTTATTTCCAAAACTACTCAACCTAAAATTATGAAAAAATTAAGATTTTCAGAAGCCTACGTAAATGTTGTAGGAAAACTAGCAATTATTCTAAAATATGCACGATCTTTTTATGTCTATGAAGGATATGTTAGGCAATATATTTACTCTTTTAATAGACAATTGTAAACAGTTTAAGAAAAATACTACGTATCCTTAAGTGTTTATAAGAGCTTACACTACAAATATACTTACACTACAAAGACACCGTATACTTAATGTATACGGTGTCTTTGTATTATATTTTTAAAATTTGGGTTTTGTCGTGTAAGAGAGTGTTAGTGTGACGTGTAAGTTGATTACATAATATTAAAACTATTCATAATAAAACCGCTTAACTTAAAACATTTGTTTAGTTTTATTAATTTTTTAACTTTGTTTACATTGTTTGCTTAGCCTGTTTTTATTACATTGATTTAATGACTCGAGTCATGTCTTGTGGCCTACTTTACCAATTTGAAACCAGCAGATCGTCAAGCCCCCTGAATAAGGAAAGTCATATCGCTACAGCGTCAGACTGAGGAGTGAAAAACTGAAATTCAATTATAGTATCTCTATTTCAGACCCAACAATATTAATTTAAAAACAGCAGATCCTCAAGTCTCGCGGTTTAGGCCGCCAGTACCCTGTAGTATCACGATTTAAGGATCAAAGGTTGAAGTTATGATAGTATAGTATTGTCATATTGACTGAATATGTGTGCGAATTGCATGATTAGTGGTTAAAGAGAAGTTGTTGAAAAAGCAGTTGCAAGATTTTAATCAATAACTACATAAGAAATATGAAGTATCATATCATCTCATGAAAACTGTTATGAATTTTCGATAATCCTATTGTTTATTTTTGATTGATTTCAGTATCTTTGAAAATACTTAGATATTATTAAAATTTGGGTTTTGTCGTGTAAGATGATTTGTTTTAAAATTATTTGTCGTATACGTACAACTAAATATAATGGATTCATACAGATTATTTTCTGTAACGTACTGTCGTGACAATATAAGTAGCGCAAGTCGGTTGCTATGACAGCATGTTAAAATACCGTTAAGAAATTCGTGAATAATTCTCGTCAAGGGCAAACTTTTCATCCTATTTTATAGCCGTCTCAAAAATTATAAAAAAATATAGTAAGTCGTCACAAAAATTAAGAAAAACACATTAAGCAAGGATTCCAGTTATTACGGGGCTGTTGCTTTAACAAACAGAAGTATGTACAATTTATGAGAGTGTAGAGGAAAAAATGTTAAAATATGACCGGCGGGCAGGCAGACCAGCGTCACCTACCTTTTACGTCCATTTATTACATTTTGAATCTTTTCATTATTTTTTGTTTTACAGAGCCCAGCTTCGGGGGGTCGCGGACTTCGGGCCGGGAGGCGCTCGGGGCGGAAAAGCTTTGTCGTGGGGTGTCCAACGCTTTGTGCTTTTTCATACAATTTGGTTCACTATAAATTATAAAATTATCTTTGTTTAGAATTTTTCGGTGACGTATGTTGCAACGTTTACACTGCCGCACCGTATGAAGGTTTTCAAATTACTGTAACCTTTGATCGCGCATTTGTTTATATTTGATCAATTTAAAATTGTTCATCGAGATAATTATCATAAATTTTTAGGTTTATATATGGTATTAATAGTTGTGTAAATGCATAACATTTTGATTCATATTAAAGACATAAGAACCAATCAAAGCCATAGGTAGATGATCTCATATATATTTCGGTGCATATGAAAGTTTAAACATTTGTAAATATTATTTCTATACACTATTTAGAAATACTGGTATTATTTTTCAGATGTAAGCATATTGCTTACCAAGAAAAAGTTGCATGGTTGCATATATATATATTATTGATCAATGTAAGTTGACCGAGACTTTTGACATAGGTGGTAAAATATTAAGAAAGTGTTTGCAAAACGTCTTTCCTATTCTTGCGGAGGATACGCCGAATCAAAAAATATTGTTAGAAATTTTCCTTTTACGTTTTAAAGGATCCTTTTAATGATAGTTACCTTGAAGCTGTGAGAAAAAAATTACGATATGTGGTGTACATAACAAAAAGAATCTCGCCTCTGGTAATTTTATTACAATCGGCCCTAATTTGAGAGGGCACACGGAGGGATGGTTGAATAGACAGACATGATGACATTTTAAGGGTTCATTTTTATCTTTTGGCTATGGAAATATTTTTTTATGGATATTTTATGGATATTCTTCGAATAAGGGACAGACAATTCGGCTATATACATTAGTTTGAATAATCGATTTTTAAATCAATTTATATTATTTCGAGAAATATATGTGTGCATATATATATATATATATATATATATATATATATATATATATATATATATTCAGCTTATATTTCTTATGTAGTTATTGATTAAAATATTGCAACTGCTTTTTTAACAACTTCTACTTAACTGCTAATCATGAAATTAGCACACGTATTCAGTCACATGACAATACAATACTATCATAACTTCAACCTTTAATCCTTAAATCGTGATACTACAGGGTACTGGCAGCCTAAGCCATGATACTTGAGGGTCTGCTGCTTTTAAATTAATACTATTGGGTCTAAAATAGAGACACTGTAATTGAATTTCAATTTTTCACTCCTCAGTCTGACGCTGTAGCGGTATGACTTTCTTTATTCAGGGGGCTTGACGATCTGCTGGTTTCAAATTGGTAAAGTAGGCCACAAGACATGACTCGACTCATTGAATCAATGTAATAAAAACAGGCTAAGCAAACAAAGTACATAAAGTTAAAAATGAAATAAAACAAATGTTTTGAGTTAGGCGGTTTTATTATTAATAGTTTTAATATTATGTAATCAATTATGTGCTAAAAAATTACGGGTCACTAGCATGACATTGATCTTATCAAAATTAAATTGTGGGACGCATTTAATAGGAATTCTTTTGTCTGAGATTGAAATTAAAAAAGTTCAATTTTTTTTACCTTTATAAGATTACTAACGTCAGTCGTCGTCTGTCAGTTCGCCTATCACAGTCGATTTGCCCGGAAAGTATGCGCCATAGAAACTAGAAATTTGGCATAGTAGCACATCCTATTAACTCAGATCTTTTACACTAGCTAGCTATTTTACAATATCATTGTAAGAATTAAGGAGGGGTAAATAAATGTTTTTTAAAGAATTTTTTTTTAACTTTTTTGTGTCATGTGGAACATAATTTGAATGGGAAAGTTATGAGCAATACAAAAATATTATTTAATAATTTAAATTGCACGTTTAAGTAGATATTATAGAGAAATATGCTAAAATGTAGCCTCTCTCTACCTGTTCCAAGGCAGTAGTCTTAAAGACCAGACCAGTAGTCTTAAAGTTGTGAAAAAACCTAAGTTTAAAAACTTACGTAAAGGTTGTAGGAAAACTAAAGCAAACATTCTAGATTTCAGAGTTGTGGAAATATGCGCCGTGTTTTACGCTAGTGAAAGATACAGTAATGTTTTAAGTTGTGAAGGAATAACATTTGTAAATAATTTAATTCAAAAACAATGAATCAAATGTTTATAAGTGCTTAAATGTGCACAGGACCCTCGAAAGCTTTGGTGAAACTTATTAAATTTTGTTGCATTATTTAAATTATATTAACACCGTATTGTGATAAGTTCCCTTCTCACTTATTACATTGCTTTATTCTTAGAATACACACTCCTAAGTAATTTTATTATTCTTAGAATACACACGCCTAAGTAATTTTATTATTCTTAGAATACACACGCCTAAGTAATTTTATTATTCTTAGAATATACACGTCTAAGTAATTTTATTATGTACTGGTCATTTAAAAATTATATTATAAATATTAAATAAATGGATAATCTGCACGTTATATTGACCCACTTCAACGTCAGTGTAACAATCTTTCACTACAACGACGTCCGGGTTAAAGCGGGGGTACTGACGGATTACTTCTTATACCAGAATTCTACTTATTCCACAACTTAACAGCGCGTACACCGTAAAAGAGTCTTAATAAAATGACTTTATGTTTGAGTGAGTAGGTTTTGCGATTAGGTTTTGGTTTTGAGTGTGATGCTATTAGAGGAGGAAAAATTATCTTAATTATTAAAATTCAGTGTATATTTAGTACAGTGTATATCATATAATTGTAAGTTCGAAACAGCAAATATTTTATTTAATATCTGCTGTTTCACACTTTCTCCGAGAAAATAGGTTGTGGCAGACTGACTGACAGACAAATGGGTGCTCTTATAAGGGTTCCATTTTTTAGTTTGAGGTACGGAACTCTAAAAAGGAAAAAAAAACCGAATGTTAAAACGTCAGGACAGAATCATAATGTTTTTCATATTAACGTGTAATTTAATTATCAATCTCCTTGGAAACTGCGTTCGCTTACACTTGGGTTTACCGCACCCAATAGATATGTTTGCAGTGCGTTTTTCAATGGTAGTCCAGTAGAGTTGTAGCACACCAGGCCTTGATTGCACGTGCGGTTTCGTGCTCTATAACATCATATTCTACCATAGCGCCCTCCATTGACGTACGTGCATTTATACCCGACGATGACCATACAGTGATATTTGGTGATCACAATACATACTTGTATGGTACTGCGACGTTGCCTTCAATCTCTACATTATCACTGTTTTCTGCATTTTCTTCCAACGACGCCTGCATATAATTCGTGGCCGTTTGGACGTTGCTGGACGCTGTATGCTCGATGGGCCAGCTACGTAATTGCTTAGCGTCGTTTTTCCATTTTTTTTCCGACGCTTTCGTGGCTTTTGCATTTGATCGGCCCTGTAATTTTAGCTTTCTTGGATTCTTTTTGACGCAAACTTTCCTCTGACTTTTATTTTCTGTAATTCAGAGCATATTTGGGATTCATTTGAGACGACGTCTTTGATTTTTCCATTTAATACCAATTTTTACTTATATTCTGGTTATATTTTTATTGTCTCACTTTAGCTCCTGGTAGTGGTTCCCAAGCTCTTCATAATGATACCTTCTAAGCTATACGCGTTTTCATAATACACTAATTTATATCTTTAGAAAACTTTAATAAGTAACAATCATGCGAATACATCTACACTAGTTCGATAATATTACAGACAAAATAAATACTGCACGATAAATACGGACAGACATGCTCTGGTTATGGCTCTGTTGTGGGCTCAACCATTGTTAACGCATTATTAGTCCCGTAGTTTCTAGCGATTGAAATCTGAAGGTATTTTGTAACATAAAAAAATTCGATCGGCTATGACTATACTTAACGAGTAAATAAACGTTTTACGTAAGCGCTTATAAAATATCTGTCCGTCTGTCTGCTACAGTCGTTTTTCTTAGAAATCGACTCGTACATATTTGTATCGAAATTTGAAAGGTGACAAATTAATTACTCGTTTTTTTATAACTCGTTATGTCGATTGAAAATGCTAGTTGTATGGATATCAAAAATATTTGTTTATAGTTTAACTAGTAAGGTTAAAACTATAAACAAACGTTTTTAGTTTTACGTCTTTGGGTATCTCTGAAGATAAACTTCAAAGATATCTGAAAAAAACCTGCAAAAAAGTATTTTCTTCCATCATACCCCCGTTTCAAAAAGTATCTAACCTAAAATTATTGAAATAACGGAATTTTTAGAAGCTTACCAAAAGTTTATAGGAAAACTATATCTACAGTTTGTGAAAAATTCACGATTTGATTATACCCGTGAAAAACATGGTAAATGATACATTCACCTAGTAAACAATAGCACTTAATATTTGTAAGTAGTTTAATGGAAAAACAATATAATGTTATATGTTTAAATTCTTACGTTAAGTGTGTACGGAATTTTCGTAGTGTGAGTTCTATTTTAACTAAACAGGTTTTATCATTTATTAACTTTTACCCGCGCTTTCGCTGACGTGAATTCTTGAAATAAAATGTATGTTAGGTTTATTTCCATAAAACAGGTGATATGTAACCTAAATTTCATGATTATCGATTGAATAGATGAGCCATAAAAGTGGAATAAACAAACTTATTTTCCAATTTATTACATTAGTTGGGATAAGTACGAAAGCATTGACATAAAAACAATATTTTTACGTACCTCCTAACAGTATTGAAAGCTTTTGTGGAAATGTTGAAAAATGAATTTAGCTACTCTACCCATATTATGAGATATTGACGTGTCCTGAATTGTATTACCACTACATACCTATCCATCCAATAGGATATACGGTTACATGATCCTTATATCACTGACACGCTTTAGGGGTTCTATTAAAACAAAACATTGAAGATGGTAGCACGCCAGTTTGAAACATGTATTGAATTATTTATTTTTCGAGTGCTTTCACAAATTTTAAAGTTAACAGAACCATATAATTTTTTAGTGCATACTTTCTTTATATAAGGAAGTTTTGTGCAAATTATCAATTTTCTAGAGCCAGCGGTTAGGACTATGCGTTGAGCGTTTGAGTCAGTTAGTTTCTTCTTTTATACGTATAGATTTTCAAAAAAAGTTTAAAATACGTATTTAATTATTTATTTTTAGAGTACCTATTGGCTTTTACGAAGATTAAGAGTTAATACTAACATCGAATATATGTGCGTTATACAGATTTTGAACTTCCCTTCTACCCTTTCAGTGGTTAAATTTAAAAAAAAATCCTATTCAGCAGCTGGCTACATTGTGTACAGAATATTCATTGTGATCAATAGAATTGTCAATCAAGTCACCGCCTTAGCAAAAAAATGTAAAACATGTATTTAAATACTTATTTCTTAGAGTACTTCTACGAAATTCCGAGTTAGGTTTCTTTTTTTTTCATACAAATTTTACACCCCCGTTTCATTCACTTACGGGTTGATTTCCGAAAATCTGTAATTGTATTTAATTATTTATTACTTAGAACGATTTTACCAAGTTTTGAATTAAAAAAACCATTTAATTTGTTTCACACAAAATTTGGAACCCCTATTTTAGCCCGTAGGGATTAAATTTTGAGAGATACTCCCTTACCGGATGCCTATATTATTTAAGGAATCTCTGAAAAAATTTTAAATCAAGTTTCTAGAGATAGGGGTTCGATTTGACGGTAATGAGTCAGTCAGTCAGTCAGTACACGTTATTTCTCATATAGGTCAGTTCGCCCAAGTGAAAGAAGAAATCCTTTTATGTTCATATAAATTTGTTCGTCTTTTACAGTCTCACAGTTTCTGTAGTTTTAGACCCCGATGCGTGAAATTTTTCAAGTAGATATTTGCAACACGGACTTGCCAATTTTACTTTAATTATCTTTTTTTTTAGTTCATGCAGCTGATTGCGTTTGCAAAATTTATTTTAATCAAATTAAAACTTAACTCATCGGGAGTTTTCCATATATATTCAAAATCCATAACCTTACGAGTTTTCAATTGGGTAGGTCTACATAATAATTTAAGTAAGCTTTTTATATGTTGCCATTTACAATATGTTGCCAAGTTACGATGCGAGGACGGCTTGAGCATTCTCAGGATTAACAAGTTTTGATTATCCCCCACGAACGTAAGACTTTTTTCTGCTGCTCCAGTTTATGTTTCTTGTTCGTTAATTGAAGTGTTTGTTGTTGAGTAGGTCTATGAACTTTTCTATACTGATACACTAACACAATATACAGTACATGTAATACAATATATACGGTTGTTCCCATGGTGTATTGGATTGGTCACAGAGTTCGATTTCCAGCTGCTCTTCGAGCGGGGTTGGAATGGTATTCTGTTTGGCTATATGAGATTGCTCTCATAGCAATAAACCCGCCATGTGTATGTATCATTTCTATATAAATATATCCGATTGTATTAAATAGTTTCTTTAAAAGTTTTCAGTAACGTATTCTGTTTTAGTAACCCCGTAGATCAAAAAGTCGATTTTTGATTTTGTTTTTGACTCTTGTCATAATTTAAAAAGCAGTTTCCACGCCGAGTGCCAAAGCACGCCGAGTGTGTTTTTGAGTTCCATATTTGCATTGGCTTTACTAATATTAAATATGTGAAACTATTTTTATTTGTACATCAATTTTACATGCGTAAATATTGTTTTGCAGAGTAAAACAAACTATTGCGAAGTAAGACATATATCCGTAGCTTTGTATGCATATCATCACGAAAAGTGAGTTTGGATGTTTATGGCTGAATCACGCTTAAACAATCGGACAGATTTACATGAAACTTTGTATAATCATCGCGCGTGATTTGAATTAATATATAGGCCAATATCTAATGCGAGAAAGAATATATAAATGTTGAAACATTCTACACCAGCCTGGTGATACATGGATTAACGCATATAAGTATATTAGTCCGGCAAAACTTTTAGTAAATTTTATGGAGAGGCTTTGTGATAGTCTTATTGGATCAGAAATAAATCCACGCGGGCGGAACTGTGAGCAAAGTCTAGTAATAAGTATAATAATAATTGAATCGAAAAAGACACATGATATTATTTATCGCGAAATAACTTTGTAAAGTTCTTACCTAGGTTCTGAACACTCCCTACTTTCGTTTAGACGATTAATTACACGACTGTACCAGAGCTGTCCTTAACAGTCGAGACAAATATATATTTCTTCATTCAGTAATTTCTAACTCAAATGTTCTTTAAAACTTGTAAATTCGTGTTGAATTTTGATATTAATGAAGGACGCCCCGAGCGCAGTTGAGTCCGCGAAATTCGCGAGGAACCCCCGCCGCCTAAATCTGTTATTGTGGCTCGGTTTTAATATTAGAACGAAAGCCGGCAACCTCCGGGTCGGTTGCCCGCCCGCCTTTAATCAGGAACGTTAGATATTTTGCGTTAGTTAAGTGTACATAATGGGAGTAATTATTAATAACTCCAAGTTGAGACGAGTTTAAAGGCCCCGCCATTGAGTGTCCAATATACACTAATTTGAATAACAAATTTTGAAATCACCTAGTATTATTACAAGAAATATTATATTTCTACCTACACAGTGCACAGTTAATTGTATTATTCCATTAGATCTATGGCAATTGCAAAACATCGCCGGAGTATTTAGAAAATTAGTATGAATATTTGCAACTAACTGTAGCGAGGAAAAGTTACTTATGTACATATAAGAGTTATTTTTACCATACGAGTAAATACATTTTTTTATAAATTTTACCGAAAACTTTATTGAATATTAGAATCAGATAAAAATGGACTATGATTGTATTTTGTTTTAATAGTTTTTTATATGCTGATTGTTTTTTGTATTTTCTTTCGTTCAGTTATTTATTTTGCGTTTTAGTTTTAAAACAGTAATATCTGATTGAATCCATTTCTTATTGTAAGGCCATCTCCTAATTCCTCCTATAAGGCCAAAAGTCAAAACGCTTTCACCAAATAATGTAAGGTTTTTGTTAATTTTATTAGCGTATACAATTCTTTCAAATGTTATTTTAATTTAGCCTAACGTTTTAGTTTATATTAATGGAAAAAATGGGTTATAAGAGACAATCTGTAATAATTAGTGTGGCGTTGTCCTTTTTATTTTGATATCTACATAATGTCTATAATATATTCTAGGGTTTAGTTTTCCTAAGTTCTTCCACATCTCGTTATAAGGCCATCTCTTAATTCATCTTGAGGCCAAAAGTCAAAATACTTTTAACAAACAATGCATAATAGTTAACCTTACATATACCAAGTTTTTTGTAGATTCTATTAGCGTGTACAATTACTTCAAACGTTATTTTAATTTAGCTATAACGCTTGATTTGATTCAATTAAAAATATCCTTGGGGCGCGATATTATAACAGAAAATGGGTTCTAAAATATAATATGTAATAATTAGCATACTGTTGTATTTTTTATTATATATTTTCTTGTTTTTTTTTGTAATATAATCTGTGGTTTGTAGCTTTTTTGCGGTTTGAGTATGTCCTGTATTTGCGATGTGTAACTTTAGTGTATAATTTCATCCATGTATCCTTTGGTCATCCACTAATTCCCATTACGGCCAAAATTCAAAACGCTTTTAACAAGCAATGCAAAATAATTGACCAAATTTATACAATGTTTTTTTATAGATTTTAATAGCATTTACAATTCTTTAAAGTGCTGTTTTGGTGTTGCTATAACGCTTGAATTTTTGTGCTTAACAATACCCCTGTAATGCGATTTTGTAACAGAAAACGGGTAATAACAGACAATATATAATAATTAGAGTACCATTGTACTTTTTATTATAAATGTTTGTGTTGTCTATAATATATTGCAAATTATACTAATGTTTTAATAAAATTAATTCCAAGATGAACTTGAAACATTTCGATTCTAAAAAAATATATAATTCATATCCATCTGGATACAATTGACTATACGATGATGGAGGTTGCATGTAAATCCACTGAACCGTTTTTATTCGATACCCTAAAATATTAATAAACAAATAAATGATACTATAACATTCGTATGATTAATAATAAGAACAAAATAATCATTATATGATCCATGACAATAGAATTAGGATTCGAACTTGACCTTGATTATTAAGTTATTTTTTTAAATGCGCTCCAAAAAATCGAAATAATTATTATTTTCACAAATATTTATTCATATTCTTTAGAAAGTTTAAAAATTTATAGTATCTAATATAATAATAAATTATAGATAGAATTCTTACACTTGTTTTATTCGTTTAGAGTCGTAGTTCAAATGGCTCACGGTCGCCACAACTCGTGGGGATGTGTAGTTAACGAGCTTTTGTCAGTGGCTCCCCTCGTTCTATATTTCTTTTTAACTTTTTTGGGGCAATTATATTTATACTGATCACAGTATAAAAATAATAGTAATAATTTAAAAACGTTCTACGCGAGTTTTTGTAGGGAGACTGGAGAGGGAAACAAAGTTTTCTTCTCTGATACAACCCCCTTTGCGCGAAGATTTATAATTAATTGAATTTTTTTTCAATTTCTATACTGTATTCTATAAAAGTACTATGATCGATTACAATATTATGCTCGATAATAGTGTAAACCTAATCTAACATAAACTCATCAAACATAAGCCATTCTAATCCAACATAACTTGACCTTACCTGATCTCAGCTAACTTTAGATATTTTATAATTAAAGATATTTTATTTTAACTACATTGTTCAGACATACATTCTTTTCAGTTCAGACACTGTTCAGACGTACATTCTTTGCATTCCCGTAGGGAAAGGAAAGAATGTATCTTTCAATTATTATCACTATGTTAATTCCATTTCCCATCAACTCTCATAGGGTTTGGGCGTTGTTAGCAAGCATGATATGGAAATATATTATAAATGGTGTGAAAATTCTTTATAATTTCACTCCTTATAATGGAAAACTCTCTATAACGTAAACACTGCTTGATGTTGGTTGGATTGGCTTGTAACTCATACACTGATTAACCCTTTATAACGAACTTGCCATTCTCTATTAAGAACGAGAAGACATTGTTTAAGCGGCAAAAGTTTTTTATTGTTCATTATCACTAAGTACATATTTATCACCAATAGACCTAAATAGACACCGAAATTATCTTCACGAATGCCGATAATTCTAAGAATGAATAGACATAGCTTTAATGCTGCTATTATGCATAGCCATTACTGCTGTTTTCGTTAGGCACATGTGTTTACTGGGTAAAGCTGACGCTTGGTATATTACTGCTTTCGTATATATGGAAATACAAAATAACTATTGGAATAGTAAACATATTCAATCAGAGTTGGCGGATTATTTTAAATTATCATTTTAAAATGTTAGAAACAAAGGTAAGTTATAAGAATAAATATGTTTATAATTAAAACCGAATAAATAATTTCAGATCTTAATATATGTCTTTTATTTACACACTCCATAAAGTGAAACACTTTTAATTTGAGCCTTAAGCTGAATAGCTGTAACGCTGCAACAGTCTTCAACAATTTCTATTCATCTGTTTTAATCCTGCGCTTTTGATTTTTGGCTTTAATACTACAGATTTTAAGCTTATTTTAAAAAGTAATTTCTTAAATTTTGAAATTTGAAGTATCATCTTAGTGAAAGTTTCATTCAAATCAATTTAGTGGCTTTTATGTAATGCATGGACAGACAAGTATATAAACAATAAACAAGCATATAAACAAGAAAGAGGCACATAAAACATAAACAAGCATATAAACAATAAACAAAAGGTAGGCTAAATTTCAGTTTGAACCCCAATAATTACTTTGGAGAAAGTTCTATTCAAATCAGTCCAGCAATTTTTGAATAGAAAAAATTGTTTTGGATTCAGATGAGCCTGACTAGCATATCCTAGAATTTTTTAAAAAACATTTCCAAAGTAGAGAAACCCCTCTTACATTTTTATAATAGTATAGACTAGCATACAGAGCACAATAGTCAAATTGGCTAGTCTGGAGCTGATATTTAAAATGTTTATCAGAGTTTGATAATGTAAATTTGGCTCTTATAAGAAATCTTTCTACGGATAAAATACTGTCAGCACATAAAGGAATAAATTTTCGTTCAGTCTATTTACTTATATTAATTTTTTGATAAGAAATATGATCCTAAATATTATCCGTTTGCTACATCAATATTTTTTTATTAAATTGTGGATTAAATGTTACTAAAAAAAATTCAAATTGATTACAGTTTCAGAGATCAATAAAAATAGTCTAGATTATAATTCATATACCTAACTATGCACATAAATGGCACGTGTATAATAAAGTAAAGTTTTATGTGCAATTGTTTGTTCGGTATGTCTAATATCTAATTATAAATCTCTAATTTTGTTGTTTTTGGAATCTTAAGTTTAACAGTTTTAAAAATTTAATTGATTCCAAATCGTCATGATATCGATTGCCAGTTTTTTATTACCTTGACTAGAAATATATTGTCAGTTTTAATAGGTTTAAATTCAATTGGAATATATTTTTTGATAATAATACAATTTAAATTAGGAGAATTGCTTACGACTTTCAGTAAAACTGTTTAAATCTTGTATGATGTCTTAGTTATACTCAACCACTTTTGGCGCGTCATGTATCAAAAATCATTGTTTATATTATTTTTTTGGAGTTAATGTCTCGTTATAATTCAATATTCAGATCGCAGTTCAAACCATGAAAATCATTGTTTTTTCTACCATATGGAGGTTTTCACCTTCATATGGTGGAAAAAAATGAATGATTTTCAATATTTCCCTAAAATTTCCGAATATTTGACATTGTATGCCATTACGAATGAGAACAAAGAGTTATTTTACACTTTTCAAAAGTTCGATTTATACAATAAAAACTAGCAATAATACGATAGAAAAAAAAAACGAATTCATTCATTGCTCCCGCCTCGTGCCTATATTTCTTCAGACGTTTGCTATATATAAAAAAATCCACTTATGCAATACAAAACACACACTAGTACAACGATAGACAAACAACAATTTAGCTATAAGTGAAACAATTAAGTTAATACAACAATTAAGTTAATACGACAATTTAGGTATAAATTGTTGTAAAAATTCCATTTATAAAATAAGAAACAAACAGTAATACAACGATAGAAGAAATAAATGAATTCATTCACTGCGCCCGCCTCGTGCCGATATCCCTTCAGACGTTTGAGCGCGCGCAATATTTTTGACAGATCTCCAGCAATCGCGAACAAAGGCGCCGCCCGCCCGCCCCTCGATCGACTCCGATTCGGCTCCCGAATCGTCCTCAATTGATTCCTCCAGATCGCAGCTTCCGCAGACGCTTTGTCGGCGCGCAGTCGACTGTCGGATCGAGTTAGGCGTCTCATCATCGCGCCCACTGACTCACAGCCGCGAGCCGATTCCGCCGACAAAACAGACGTTATGAATAACGAAAATAGGTAGCGAATGAAATAGGTGTCGGCTTTTCTTTATTTAATTTAATGGAGAGGGCGAGATATGGTTTCGTGGATGCGTTGTCTAGCCGCCGTAGAGACGAAATTATTTTTGTTTAATGTTTTGGTTTCGGCATGCAGCTCGGCTATTGGCAGAGAATGATCTAATATCTAAGTTGCGTGAGTGATTCCTTACGTAATGTTGACTATTGCAAAATTCGTTAATTTGATATTGGCGGATGTGTTTTATGTATGGTTTATTTTACTTTTGATATAGGAATTAAGTTTGTAGGTTGAAAGTGGAGCCAGTTGAAAAAAAAAGCCTTAAATATGTAAATCAAAATACAAAATGAAGCGCAGCGTTAGCTTCGTGATGTTTTCAATATCACCACGTAGTTCAGTTCTAGATGCATTATCTGTAATAACTAGAAAATAATTGAACTCACTAAAACTTGCTCATAGAAACCCATATTTCGGAGGTTGTTCGAGATGAAGGGTTTTCAAGGTAGCATAATACAAATTTTCGGTCTATTTAAGTGTATATATATATATATATATATATATATATATATATATATATATATATATATATATATAAATTAGAGGAAATTAAAAGCTTAAATGTATCCGTAACCGATTTTCCAATCCAATTGGGGCAAAGGACGATCATCGACTCGAATTTTTCTTCAGATATTTGTAAATAAAAATTTATTTTTCATTTTTAAATCAAGTTTTTAATAGCATTTTTACATATTTATATTAATACAGACATATTACGTATCACGCTAAGGAAATAATATAATTTCTCAGCGAAGGAAAAATCGTGGGTTTTGATTTTCCCACAGAGTACTTCGATTAACACAGATTTCCATAAAGAATTTGATTTATGTATATCTAAATAGTTTCTGGAATCTTTTAAAAATTATTATGAGATATCTACTAAATTGCGAGTCGAATAATTGGATAGTGATTTCACTTTATTTTCATTTTTTGGTAAGGTTTAATCATCTTTAATGGAATGTATTGAATAATATTAGATGGATCGTTTTGAGGACTTCTTTTTTCCGTTCTATCAATAACTACTAATCTTAATGACAGTTTTCGAAACATAAACTTTGGCCATTTAAATTTTATATTGATATCGAAAGGCGCGACGAATCGTAGGTTCATCCTACGATTAAATAGGGGGATTAAATTCAAAGGATAGATTTAAATAAACAATCACATACTTTATACAACATATTTTGCAAATCTGTTTAGTTTCTGTGCTTGCACCTCAAGGCTACATCGGCTTTATTCTCACTACACATAGCCCCGCATTAAGTGTATGGATGCTTTGAGTTACTATAGAAACTACATATGCAGAGCGAATAGGGACAAGGAGGGCGGGCGTTCTCCGGATTATATGTTCCGGGCAGTTAGCCACTCGAGCGAACAAAACGAGCACCTGCTTCTGGCCTTATCGAAACACCCGCCGCCGGACAAAATGTTTGCGCGTCACAATCGTAATTTGAGTATTTTGTTACGTTGCGCCGTGCGATGGGTCGATGGGTTTTGAACTAACTTTTCGTTCAATTATGTTCCATCCGAGTATCCATAAGGTTTTATATTCAGCTTTACTGAAACTTCACATCAAGGTCCGCAAATAGTTTGACCATTTTTATTCACTATTATAAATTGAGACGTCTCACTTTTAGAAGCATTGTATTAACTATTCATTTGTAGATATTAAAATAGATAATATTCTAAAATACAAAAAAAAAACAGAAAATGATTATTGGATTATCTTGTCATTTTGTTACACGTATTTCTGTCCGTTTATTCTATGGCGAAATATGAAATAATAGAGGTATAATTAAATATTTATTAGTTAATAGCGGTGTAATTTAAAAATATTTTTTTGTGGAAAGAATGAAATTTAGCATTGGAAAAGGTTAAATAGTTTGAGTTGCGCAGGATAGATGAAATGGCGTGAAAGCGAAAAATCCTCTCATGCAGTAGCTAGTCATATGCTGACATGTTGCCCTGATGCGTTGTTAAATACGCCCCGTCTCTAACAGGTGATCTCTTTAACTGCAAAAAAATCTATTTCGGGTTGACGAAAAAGTGCTGTATTATCATTTTTTTTAATTTAAACTGCTTCTCATCTGAAATTTCTTTGTTTTTTTTTGTATTGATCATCAGTTAGATTGACATTCATTTTAATTACCGTGTTTTTTTTCTCTTAAATTTATGGAGACAAATATCAGGTTCCACATTTCTTTGTTCGAAAGAAATACATTTTTGTAAACAACAGTTTTTTGTACTTCAGTGCGAGTATATATCGATGTCGATTTAAAAAAAAACAAGTCGCAAGAATATCGTAAATATATGTTCAGACGAGATAAGAATATATTTTAATTCTTGTCTGTGTAATATTTCTTCATTATATCCATTACGTAATTCTATTATTTATTTCTTTATTTATCTATTTTAATGTATCTAATTGATAAAGATGGCGGACTTATTGCTATGAGAGCAATCTCTTTCAGCCAACCAGCTAACCAGTCCAGCTCCGCTCGGCGAGTGGCCGGATATCGACCCTGGTTACCTGCGGTGTGCTGTACCGCCAAAAGCATATGCCTTGTGATCAACTCAACATACTAGGGCGTCGACATTTCTTAATATTCAAATATACGTATTATTTGTCTGTGTATAAGAAGAAGTTACTGTGTATAAGATTTAATATCTTGATCTTTTAAGGTCACGGAGAAAAAGTAAAAATTGTAGAACTATTTGTAATAGTATGGCTGTTCTTATTTGTTAATTTATAATCCACATAGTCGGGTATAATTTCCTTTCGACTTCAGTTTTTTTTGCTTTTAATCGTGATCTTTTTATTCAGTTATTAAATACTTTTGTTTAAAGCATCTCAGTCTTGGTTTTGGTAAAGCTTCGTGCGGCTGGTTGTTGTATAAGTAGATAAAGTCCTAGTTTATTTCAGCTGCCTAGAAATTCGCATATAAATACCCTGAAGCGTTCACTTCTGTTCTGCACACTCACATTAGTCAACGCTGTATTGTGATATGCGCCCAGTCCTGATGGTTTTTTCACTCCACTGACTTCTTAGGAATGCGATAATGGAGTTGCTGGTTCACTGTTGCTGGTTTGCTATAAACCATTAGGACGTCAGTTAGAGTGACGTCAATTTAAATTACTGCGTTTTTTTTCTTTTCTTCGCCATTGTTTGTACTACATTTTAAACTCACTTACCTTTACGGTAATTGCAAATGTCCAACATTTTGCATTAATTTTGTAAGTTATGAATTGGTAGTTTTAATAAATACATAATGTAGTAACCTAAATATATTAATTCAAATAAAATGAAGTAGCCTGATTATATTAATTCAATAAATTAAGATCTTCAGATTGTCTTCAGGTAGCTTGTATTGAGGTCACGATGAGTAACCAAGCTTTTGTCTCCTATAACAGGTGGGAACAAATTCGTCACGCGAACTGGCGGCGTTGAAAAGTGACTATAATGTATTTTTTTTAAATACACCTATATATGCGCTACAGACAACAGGCCAGATCGACTTTTAGCAAAATAACAGTTGGATAGAAATGGAAAGGGCGTTTGTAATATTGTACACTTCTCTCTATGATATTAACTTGAATTGTTTTTTTTGTTTTCATTCACAATCTATGGTTGTGTCAGTTTAAAATGTTGCTATGGCATGCTTGACAGTATTTTACATCGATTTGTGTGGTGATTAAAATCTTTATAAGACAAGTTTTAAATTCGGGTGACATTATTATCGAAATGTATAAATAAAATGTGTATTCAGAAGGATTTTAAATGGAAAGTGTCTTCGAATTATGCTTTTCTAATTAATTCCATTTACAGCATCCATATCCCAACTAATGTCATAAAACATACAAATGATATATATCCGACTAATGTTTTGTTTGTCAATTTGGCTGTTATTTGATAACCAAGTAATGAATATGCAGTAATGAATCGCCACCGGTACGTGTATTTTCTCCCATCATGGATTATATAGGCTATTAATAGTGGCTTTAATTTCAATTTTATTATATATTTTCATTTCGTAAAAATTTGCAATTCCACGAAAAGAGTGTTTGTATGTTTGTTATTCAATCACGCCTAAACAGCTGCAGAGATTTCCGTGAAACTGTTTATAGATGTACCTTGTGATTCGAATTTATACGTAGGATACTTTTCAATTCAGGAAATAGCATAATTAACGTATCGTAAACTCGATGTTTTACTCGTTAATAAAATTTAGAGCTGTTATATGCAGCCTCGGGAGTTTTAGATCTCCATGTGATGATATCCCGCCATCTTAATAAAAAATCTATGAGAGCGAAGTTGGGGACAAAAATTAACTGAAACATATTTAGAGTTATAAAACATATATAGAAGTTATAAAACAAATATTTATAAAAAAGTGATTACAGAAATTATGAATTTAAAAAAAAATTTAAGAATGAAGAAGCCAAAGTTACCAGTATTTATGAGTTTTTCCCCGATTTGATGATGACTTCTCTAGTTGGTATTGCAAGTACGATAAGTTTGAAACACACCACGAGTTATCTACCAAGTATGAACTACAGCGTCAGCGCCTTAGATCTATTTCGAAATTAAAAAGAGCTTATCGTGACAAGATTTAATCCTTTAATAAAACAATCAGTAATTCAATAAAAATATTTTGAATATATTTGGCGTTAATTTTGTAGAAATTCATTATTCACAATTAAATGAAACTACGTGATGTAGTATTATTTCTACTTTCTTTAAGTTCTTTACCACGACCTAGGTTTCGTTGTATTACAACATCTTCAGGTGGGATATTAGCAAATATATCTTTGCTAATAGCAAAGATATCGTGGTAAAGAAAGTAGAAATAATCGTGGTAAAGAAAGTAGAAATAATACTACATCACGTAGTTTCATTTAATTGTGAAAAAAATATTTATTAATATGTTTCGTACTTTCATCAACATGATGAATCACGATAGTATGAATTTTTTTTTAAAGACATAGAATCCGGAAGGAGCTTGTCATTAACTACGCATTTTTTATTTAATATTGCTCAGCGGAATGAACATAATGGTATGTTTTCGACCCCAGAAACCCGTTTCGTTCCGCTCTTGCGTTATGCCACTGAAAAGTTTAAACCTATGTCCTTCAAAAACTAAAGAAAACTTAATTGGAGCGTAACGAGAACAAATTGTAGGCAACTCAAATTGGTCAATTGATGGCACCTTTTATTTTTAATTATATTTGGAAAAGTATTTTTGGAGGTAAAGGCAAAAAGCTGAATTTATTGCTTGCCAGTTATTACTGAATCGCTCTTATTTTATAAGTCATGAGGAATTTGAATCAGTTGTAAAATAAAATTAGACTTTTTGATAAAAGACCGAATTCACTCTAAATTTGGATTTGAAACGTTACTAAATGCCATTTCAATGAAATGCCCATCTGACTTTACTTCAGAACGCTCAATTCATTAAATATATTCAGTTGCTGTGCATCTTGCTGCAAACTCCCAAATTATACGAACTATCAAGCCATAAACAATTTCGACACGATCAAGCTACTAAGAATGTTACAAGTCCCAGCTGTTTTGTCTAATTAAGATTTACTTTTTACTGTGAATTAATTTCGAAAAAGGACTATTTTTACGCCGCCCCGTGCAAAATTAGATTACGTCGCTTCATCACATCCTGTCGTTCGGCCGCGCTTTTTTCGCTCAAAATTTCAATTCACATACGAAGTGCGGAACGTTTGTTTAGGCCGAAGCAGACTTAATTAATATTAAAATTTAGCCCCGGAACTCCGACTCCCCTAAAAGTTACCGATCAGACGTCAGCATGACGGACGACTTAAATATGTTGTCCCCTGTGTGGACAACGTGGGCTGCTGCGGATAAAATAAGGTAAATTGGAGATGCAAGATATGTTCCGATGGCGGCGGTAGATGTGTCCCTTGTATTTGAAACCGTTTTATTATTTAGTAATAATAGTTGAGAATTGTTTTAATTACTTTACCTGCGGATAATTGTTAGTCATATTTAAATGTAAATTGTGTGCTGTTTCCATATCTTTGAATAAAGGATGTAATTTAGTTTATTATAAATCAGTAATTGATACCATCTGCGCATAATTATGCTTCTTTACGATATTTTGAACAATCCAAGTTATCTAACCTAACTCAGAAGCAGGTTTAATCACTTGTTTGCTCATTGTCTAGGGTTATGTTTTAAAAATCTGATCGGAATTTTTTCTACCAAATGTACTACTATTTTCTATGACAAGTTTTTTTTTCTATCCATGCTACAGACTGTGGAATTAACTGGAAGCTGACGACCAGAAACTCACCCTCTGTGGTATTTTTCAAGGGTCGTCTGAAACAGTCTTACTCCTTTGAGTACTTAACCTCTATTCCTTTCTAATTCTATATTATTTCTTTAACTATGTTAATATTTGGAAATATATTTTTTAATAAATTTTTTTTTTGGAAATTGAGTTTGTTTAATGTTTTTCCTTCTAGTAACAATTTATTTTTAAGATTTTAAGGTTTATCTTTCCGAACATTCCATATAAATCAAAATCCTTTCATAGATTCACCTTGAAATTATAAGACGAAAATAATCAATAACTTTTTATGGGCATTCATTATGGAGAAATGAATTATTTTTCAATAACAAAATATATTTTGTTTTCTTAATCATAGCAAACTATAATTACGTTTCATTATCACAGACAGAACCTCAATGAAAGAAAACATGAATCACTAGTGTAATCAATTTCTATTCTGCGTTGTATACGTATGCATTTCACTCAATATTCAAGTCTAATAAAAGGTTCGTCGCGTCTTATTGCTTTGATGATATCATGTTGCTCTTTGAATTAAAGTTGAAAGAGTATACCTCGGAAATACGTACATCTCGGGAAAAAGAATACCTTGGGAAAATGTATATCTCGGGAAAAAGTATACCTCGGGAATACGTTTATCTCGGGAATTCGTATATCTCGGGAAAAAGTATACCTTGGGAAAAAGTATACTTCATATCGATTAAGTATAAAAAATTATTGATTTTAATCGTCCTATTTTGTTCTCAGAAAACCATAGAAGAAGGCTTGCTTTATCAATTTACGAGTATATTTGCTAATATTTTACAGTTCGAAATAAATAAATAAAGTCCATGAACCAATATATTTTATAATAAGGATTATTTACGCGATTGTACTATATTCAGATGTTTCTATCTATGGCACGACTCTTTATGTCAGTGCTAAAATTAATTATCATAATGAAAAATTTGTCTTAAAAATACATGTTAAATATTTTATTATTTAATTTTTTAAATTTGGCTTAAAAATACATGTTAAATATTTTATTATTTTGTCTTTATATTTATAGATTAACTTTATCAATTTGTATATCGTATAGAGGAATATATAATTCCAATTCAAATGACTATTTTATTAAGTAATCTTAATAAAATAGTCATTTGAATTGGAATTATATTTTCCTCTACTAGATAGTTTATGTTTTCGCAGACTTCATTTTATGACAATACACTGAATGATCTTGAAGTTACTATCGGTTTATTATGACTTTACCTCCTTTTAATGAATGAAAAAAATCATGTTTTCATTTTTATAACTTTCCCCGTATTATGTATATGGCACTTTGAGAGAAAATTTATTAACATAATATTAATAGATACTTTGTGTTTTCGCAGACTTCATTTTATGACAATACACTGAATTACCTTGAAGTTACTATCGGTTTATTATGTCTTTACCTCCTTTTAATGAATGAAAAAAATCATGTTTTCATTTTTATAACTTTCCCCGTATTATATATATGGCACTTTGAGAGAAAATTTATTAACATAATATTAATAGATAGTTTGTGTTTTCGAAAACTCCATTTTAGGACAATACACTGAATGAACTCGAAGTTACTATCGGTTTATTACGCCTTTATATCCTTTTAATGAATGTAAAAACTCATGTTTCCATTTTTATAACTTTTCCGTATTATATATATTTGGTATTTTGAGTGAAAAAATATTAATAGAATGTTAATAGATAGTTTATGTTTTCGAAGACTTCATTTTATGACAATACACTGAATGAACTCGAAGTTACTATCGGTTCACTATGACTTTATCTCCTTTTAATGAATGTAAAAAATTATGTTTTCATTTTTATAACTTTCTCCTTATTATGTATAGAGCATTTTGAGGGAAAATTTATTAATCGAATATTAATATATAGTGTGTATTTTCGAAGATTCCATTTTATGACAATGCACCGAATGATCTCGAAGTTACTGTCGGTTTACTATGACTTTATCTCCTTCTAATGAATGTAAAAATTATGTTTCATTTATTATAACTTACCCCACATTATGTAGATTAAACTCACACCCCCCATTATGTAGGCAAATCTAATTAACTAAATATATACACAATACAATTCTAATTAAATAAATATCTTATTAACTAAATATATACGCTCCACATAATATGTGCGTAGTGTTATTTTCGATTCAACGGAGATATTACAATTTGTTAGTTCGCGTTGTATTGCTTCTACAATTGTTTTGTTAATAGAATTTTGTTTATCTTTAATTTAATAGTTTTTAAATTTTTTAATTTGAGTGTTTTTTCAAGTTGTACTTGTTTAGGCGCATTCTGAAAAAGTGATGATAGTAAAATTTTACGATGCGCGCGCACGATGCTACAAAAATCGACAGGATGAAGTTGTTGACCAACCATATATTTACATGCGTGTTGTGGCGGATAGTTACAGAGGTATTTGTAAATATCTGTACTTTTAGATAATATTTTTCAGTAAATAAAATTTAATGGTGGTTCATAAAATAAAAAAATAATATTTATTGTGAATATACTTGATAGAAATAGTGCTTATGAGTTTTTAAATTATATTTAAGGTGCATTTTTTTTTGTTTCGGTACGTATTTATTTGCATTATAAATTATTACTTTATCATTTATTAAATATTTGAAATTAATAAATTACAATAAATATTCAGCACATTCATTTATTTTCATAATATCATTATTAAATGAGAGTGATTGTTATTCTGGATAAAAATATAAAATTGTTTACTACTTGGTTTGAGAAAATAAATTTTAATTTTGAAAATTCAATTACTTGATTGACAAAATTCTACCAACTGCATTTGTAATCACGCTCCAGTCTTTTTATTATTTTATTTACATTAATTATTTGCTTGCTAAATAAAGTTATTCTTGTATCATGCCACACAAGTGAAACTTCTAACACGTGTACACAAGTACCTACATGAAATTTTTTTTATTTCAATATATTGATAGAACACAGCAAAATAAAACGAGTTTCATTGTGATACCACTACTTTTGATGCGATATTGATATACAATCCCAATATTCCATATTGGCGTGGGCATTGCCTTTTGGTAGTGGTTTGTTGAACTGTTGCAGAGTTACTAAGTAACAAACAGAGAAATAAACAAAAATACTCTCCTATTTATAATATTAGTAGGAATTGTAACATCGAGTGATTGGACATACTTCACACTGTAAATGATGTGTAAATTATATCCAGTGTGTGAGTGAGGCCAAAGTGCTAAATACTATGCAGGCAGACGCAATTTAAGATCACAACGTTGTTGCTTTTTAGCTCACCTCGGTTGGAGACAACATTAAAATAAAAATAGAAATAGTGTACGCGATTTTTAACGCGGTACTCACGGTCAAAAAACATTTCAGTCTCGATAAGTTGCTAAAAAATATTCTCAATGCAACCCACAAATCAAGTCTAATTTTAAATATGCGTTCCAGATGTCTCAGAATATGCGTAAACTTTACTCTGTCATGTGATCAACTTACGTATCTGTGGAATTCTAATGTCGTATTTATTTTGTCAAATCTCGGCTTTCTCACAATTATTTAATTGGATTATCATTATTTTAATTCAGTTTCTTTATCGACGTTACACGTCGACTGTGCATCGCGCGAACATTTCCGGTTCCGCAGTTTTTTAAATCAAAGCTCAGCCGGTAATCCGTTATTTGCAGCCGCAAGTGACCTGCTCGTTCCCATCGTTTTTCAAATGTTCGCAAAAGCGATTTGCGCGCAATCATTTTTTATTCCACACTGGGAAGGTCTACTGAGCATTATATTTTATGGTGCTCGATAAATTAGATAGATTATCGAGCGCAGCGGAATTTTGGCTCGTGCATCGCGGGCACGTGCGTTGCATTCGAAGTGGTATGATCTGATGAATGGGAAATAACATTCGCTCCATGAGGGGGCCGCCAATGGAAATAAATTTGTTAATAAAATATTTTTATAAATTCATCCTCATAAAATAAAAACGTAATATCAAAAAAATAACATTCAAGAAAAACAAACATTATAATCAGCGAATAATTACGCCTGTGAGAGATACAGTAGGCAATATATTTACGTTGTGAACATTGGTATTTGTAAATATGGAAATACTTGCACTTAAATGTTTCCTACCTGAATGTGTACGATATCTTCGTAGTGCGATTTCTACTCATACTAGATATTCAACCTTTTTACACATATTTTATGTTACAATTAATTTCAATTACTTCAAATTACAAAATGTGTTAGATGATATGGCCATAAAGGCATGTTAATAAAATTGAATTTGAATAAGTAAGTCAAGTCATAATTTAGGATTTTTTCTTTGGAATATAAATAGTTCATTTAATAGTATATATTAGTTAATTACGAAAATTGAAATAAAAACATTACGATCACGTATTTAAGTCATAGACTTTATTTTGGTAGAAGTGATGAGATGTATTATTTTATTGGAGTTATTTAAAAATATGTGAATGGAACATCCTAAAGGGTGTTAAGATGTTCCATTCAAGAGGGTATCGAATCGGTTGTTTTGCAGATTTTTGGTCGTATGTATTTGTTTACAAACCATCCATCAATTCATTTGGAAATATATTTTAATACGGCCAATTTATCCGGTACAGTTTTGGGAATTCCTCAACGTATTCGCTTATATTTCCTAACCTATAGCTACGGGTAATTAGAAAGATAGATCTTGACATCAACGCCAATGTTGCTCCCTGTTTATATCACTACACCTCGCACATTCCACCACCCAGAAGACGATCACATTTCAATGCGAGGAGCTAAACAGCTGCTCCCGATCTCGCACCCGTCGGAGCAATGTGTAGGCATTACCCGCCCGGATACAATTACACGCTTTAATGAGAAATATTTAAAATATATTAACGCTAGGGGCGCGGGAGGAATTTCCCCGAAAATTCGTCTGTCAAATTAACTTCATAGAAGCTGGAAATATCGGGTGGCGCACTTGCCTCTATTTATCTAAGTAGTAAATAATTAATAAACGCTATGATAAGGTGTTTATTTATTTAGCTGCCGCGTGTTTGTGCGTGTCGGTGTATTCCTTGTCTTTTGCCTCGGTAATAACCTCATCGTTACGTAGGTTGCTTTGCCTAACTGCGGTTTATTTAGATTCAATATTAAGTTTATGAGCACACAACGATGTACGCATGAACATACACATAACTTTAGCTCCGCCGTTTACATTCAATGCCATACAATTTAATTTATCAATAGGCTTAAACCACAGTGGTTGTCTATATTTAATTTATGGTCGCATATTAAAGGAATTATTAATAAGAGCTTTTTGAAAATGCAGATTGTTTTTTTAAATTGTTAACTAGGTATTTTGTAGTTTATAATGAAATTTAATAGCGTAAGATAACAAAATTAAATGGCATTTTTGAGAAAAAGAAAAATGTACCGTGCTAGCTAATCAATGGCGTCGTTTGCACTATGAGCCGAATTTCTAATAATAAATATAAGAAAATGTGTAGATTAATTATCGAAGTACAATATCATGAGGCAGCGCCACACCATTTGTAGCGAACGTCATGTCAGATCTGAGAATTCAGACTTGAGAAGTTAGCTACAAATTACATCTCTTCTACATAACATTTGTCGGTGGGTAGGACTTCTTACGGTACGGTGTGAAATCATTTGTAGCAAACTATATGTTATAACCGGAAATTCAGACTTGAGCAGTTAGCCACAGATGATGTTTCTGCTGCATGGCACTTTTCAGTGGCGAGAATTTCTTAGGGCGCAGTGTGAAACCATTTGTAGCAGACTATGTTTTTTAAATTCATAATTAAATGAAACTACGTGATGTAGTAGTATATCTACTTTCTTTAAGTTCTTTACTACAACCTAGGTTTCGTTGTATTACAACGTCTTCAGGTTGGTTATTAGCATAGATTAACGCCACACGAAATTGACGCCAAACATATTCAATTTTTTAAATTGATTTTGAAAATTTAAACAATTAACTTATTAAAAATGTAAATTTATTTAATTATGTATTTATTACAAACTTAAAAGTACACTATATATATATATATATATATATATATATATATATATATATATGTATATAATGTATATAATATTTGGCAGCCTTATTACTACATAAGTCCACGCTTCACAGATGAAAATTTTGTGTCTTCAACGGTGTTGTAGAAGACACTAATACAAAATCAAATTATTAAGATATTTATAACATGTAAGAAAAAAATAACAAATAATTAAGCAAAAATCAAATTAAATATAAAAAGTACAAAAAGTCATTACTTATAAAATCGGGAACAAGGATAATATTTGGTATTTTTTATATTTAATTTGATTTTTGCTTAATTATTTGTTATTTTTTTCTTACATGTTATTAATATCTTAATAATTTTATTTTTTATTAGTGTCTTCTACACCACTGTAGAAGACACAAAATTTTAATCACATAGTCGGGAACAAGGATAAGGGAACAAAGAGGAAGTAGGAGGAGTAAGATAACGGATTATAAAAAGAAGAACTTTTCCAGGCGGGCATTTGAACACATTTACAGGGAGCGTGTTCCTGGTACATAGCGACGAACTTTTCAGAAAAGTTGGTTGCACGTTCGGGAAAAAGGAGACTGAGCTGGTTTTCAGAGCATAGCCCTAGATGTGATTAGATAAGTAATTAGGTCTGCTTTAAAAATTTATATAAAGATTGCACCGATTGCGTACTTCTTCCATTTGAACTGCGTTTTGGTTGCAAAAATTGTGAATATATTTCTCAATTAAGAAACTAATTGAGAAACATGTTCACAATATTTGCAATTAAAAAGTAGCGGATGTATAAATTTTGAAGATGTTTTAATTTTTTAAAACGATTCATAGCAAGGTCTGGGTTGGATGCATCTTAAAAATCAAACAGATGCAGTAAACGTATTTGAAAGAGGTGAGTTTTGGTTTTATCTTTTAATCTAGAAAATTTTGTAGATACCTGAGGGAGTCATTGGGACGAAGATATAATTACTTACATATTTTACTTGAGTTTCGAGCTAAGATTTCGTAAAGTAGTCTTTGGCTGCCAATTGTGATAGCTTGGAACTTAATTTAATTAATTAACAGACCCACTTTATGAGCGTATTGACTGATTTAGACGCGGTCTTCATTGAGGGTATTGATGACGGTTGCTATAGAGTTTACATCAGTATGTGCATATATTTGTAAGTAATCAGTGTAAAGAAGACAATTACTGTGTAGATACCTAACAACTCCATCAATGAATAAAGAAAAAGAAGTGGAGAAAGAACATATCCTTAAGGCGCACTAACTGATAAGTTCGTCCATTCAAAGAATCCATATGAAGACTTCAGATTGTCGACGTCTGTATGACTTATCCAATTTGTTTTAGAAGCAGATTCAGTTACTTATCTGCACACGGTATAGGAGAACGCTTGAACGCTGAAAACCAGCTTAGTATTCTTTTCCCAAATATATAAGGAGATTTTATTAAAAGACCTTCGCTGTCCAAGTTATAAAATTTTGGAATTGATATGAACTAAATTATTCTATTGAGTGTTGAGATATATTCAAAGACTTCAGAAGAGTTAACCAAATTTGATATTTGGTTAACCAAATATCAAAGTCAGTGGAATTGAAGGCCCTGCTGAAATCAGGAAGTGAGTCACGGCCAAACCTAAATCATCTGTGATTTTCACTAACGCTGTTGAGTTACTATGATCAGTTTTGAAATCATATTGAAGTATAATTAGAAATTTGCATGTGTTAAGGTGTCAAATTAGTTGTGCATAGACTATGAGATCAAAAAATTTGGAAAGAAGTGGTATTATCGAAATGGGTCGAAAGTCCTTAGGAAGTACAGCCTATAATGTTTTCGGTAAGATAATTATATAGAAAGTGGCAGTTGTAGGAGATGTGTTAAATATATATTAAACTATCTAGGCTTAAGAGCTTTAATATTTAGGCCACCGCAACCCATAGAATTAGTTTTTATCGACAGAAGTTTTTATCGACAGAAGGTTTTTAATTTCTGAATCACAGGTATTATGAAACGTTAATTCATGATTAAAAGAGAGAAGATGAACACTGCTCAATGTTTTCGAATTAACAGTTGGGTCGAGTAATATTGGGGTTCAGCAAAGAAAGAGCATAAAATATTAAGGTCGAGCTGGTAATACCAACTCTTGTTGAGAATTGCTAACTCTTAGATTATCAAGGTACTTCCAAATGTTTGTAGAAGCGCATTGGCGTATGGAAGTGTTTTTAGTATTTCTACACATTTATGTACGTCTATTCCTAAGGAATTTAAATGTCTTTGTTGATGGACTGGCATTCGCCTTATACCTTATTTTCTCGATTACGCTCGGCCATCACTTTTTAGATGTATTCATTAAACCACTGGCCTGCTTTTCTTTTAATTTTAACTCACTTGAAAGGAGCACGTTTATCGAACAAGTTGATGATATGATTGTTGCAAAGAATTAAATATCCAAAGAAATTAATAAATTATTTATTTTAATGTAATCGTTTATTTTTATCTTTTTGCATTCTTCAAATATTTCAATTACTTTCATTTTCCTTTTTATTAAATTTGGTAATTTAATCATGTTTAATGAAATAATAAAAGAAGTATCAGGCCGTAGAAGACTACTGTTGCGTGGTCCACAGACCACACATATCGTTTTAGTACTGTATAAGAGTTTGAAGAATTTTTCTTCAGTTTATGAGCAGAGTGGAGGCGAGCATTTGTTGCACATTGTGGCGCCGGTATTTGTTATGTGCTTTCAGAGTCACGTTGAACATTGTTCAAGACCCGCTAGTCGCATCTCACTAAGCCTTTCCCAAGTTCCCTTAATGGCTTCCTTCGGCTGCCGCTTCCCGTGCCGGACGGGCGCCCGTAATATATTGTTGTTCGGGCGGATATTTAATGGGCCGGAAGTTTGCAGCGGAGTGGAGCTTATATAATTTTCCGTATTCGAATGTGGAATTTCCCGAGCGCTCGTGTGGGGACCCCGAGCTGCGGACTTTTGCGAGATGCTTTGTGCTCTTGGTGCCATTGTTGTTTTCAGTTATTAGCGTAATTCTTTATAATCGATTGCGGACTGTCAGGCTCGAAATTGCGTATACATAGAATTTAGTAGGTATTGTAATTTTAATAGGATTATTTAAAATTAATTTATATTTCATATTAAATTTGAATGGATATTTAATTTGTAAAACTAATATGATACACCAAATTTATTATATTTATACTTTGAAAATACCTTCGAAAATTATGAGGTTGTAACCCAGCACATTAATTGATCGATTGATTCACGAAATTTAACATATAACGAGTGTAATTAAATATTCAATAAATTTATAATAATAAATCTACATATGTATTTGAAAAGTTTAACTTTAACAAATTTTACTGCTTTAATTAAACCAAAAAAAGTTTCGCATTAAAAATTGTTATTACTTCAGTATTTAACTAAGACTTTATAATTTATTTTTACAAGTGTGGAAAAATAAAAATAAAATTATATATAATTTATTTTTATAAACCTGTTTTCCAAAAAAGTGCCAATACTCAGAGAGAAAGTTCGCACTACGGGTATTTCACACATATATATGAAATTATATATATATATATATATATATATATATATATATATATATATATACATTTGCACACACACATATATATATATATATATATATATATATATATGCAATTTTTAAATATGTAAGTGTACACATTGTTTTTAATAAACTATTTATAAACATCAATTTTATTTTTCGCTCTGTAAACATATCGCTTGTTATATCTTTAACAGGCGTAAGAAAATTACTTGCTTATAAACGTCATATGTCCTAGATCTCTGGACAACTGAAATGCGGTCTGTGGACGGCAAACGCATTAGTCGTTCACGGGCGTCCGACGCGTCTACACGTTTTAATTATTTGCGTAGATATCCAAAAATGCCATGGTATACATTAAGATACTGTACAAATTACACTAAAAAGTATAAAAAGCGATGAAAGAAAATTAAAATTACGTTTTCAATATTCAATTACTTATTAATTTCACTCTTTAAATATATGTTTATTAACAATAACAGTCCTTTTTCATATTCATACTTACGTGCCGATTAGCGTGAAAAGGTAAGATAATCAATGCGAAAAGGTAAATACCACTTTTTCACCTCTACATATGAGGGAACGAGAAATAAAAAGCTTTACAGGAAATAACCGAAATCAAACGATGATTTCCGGATAATTAGTTGAAACGTAATTGTGATTTAATATTATTTAAAGTCTATCAAATAATAGCTCGATGGCTGCAAATATTCTTTTATTTATTTTTGCAAGAGTGGTAAAAGCTTTTAATATATACCGCTATTCTGTAAGTGGTTAAAAAAAGTTGGGGGGCGGTTGGTGGAGGACATTGAAAAATGCTTTGGAGATTTACATCTTGTAAAGAATTTCTTAGAATCCAGTTCGATTGAGTTTGTGGCAAAACATGTCCTTAATCCCAAGTTTATTGTATAGGAATGTACTTTATACAAATTAAAAAAATATATTTATATGTGCTCATATAATTTAACAATGTCTTACTGTAAAATCAAACCGAAATTGAAAAAAAAAGCTATGATGTTGTGGACAGATGAACATGATAAAATTAAAGGCTTCTCACTTCCGCCATTTAGCTATGAAATCTTACAAACATAAATGAATCGAATTTCGCTTGATTGTTTAAAGAAGACTATATAGAAATGTAATTCAATTTTCTTGGTTAATGATTACATCATATAATTTGATAGCACTTTGAGAACAAATTTCTGCTAATGTTGTAAAAAAATTCCATAATTTATTTGAATTATAGTTTCACGACTAATTTATGGTAAGTACATTAAACTATCACAAGTATCTTCTTGCTCGTTTATTTAATTTACTCATCGGTAAAGTGAGGTGTGTGCGTTAAATCTTTGGTAATTTAATAGGCACCGGTGTGAATTAGGTAGACACGGGCTAGAAAGGAGACCGGCAAATGTCCATATGTAGTTGGCTCCAGGTTTTAATAGTATAAAAATAACGCTCTTAAATAGGGGAATTAAAAAAAACGAGTCTCTAAATCAACCGAGTTAGTCAGAAAGACAGATTATTTTTCTTAATAGTTTGTACAAAATTCTGTGTTTCTACAGAACTTTTAGAAAAAAACAAAGATGATACAAAGTGTCAATTGTGTGCTGTTATATAGATGTGACGTATCAATACAGATCCGAAAGGGTCTTCATAATAAACTTCCTGAAGAACAAGAAGACATTTATTTTGATAAAACAGAACGAATGTCACTGTTAGTTAAAAGTGGAGTTTATTTTTACTTCCTTTAGGGTACTCATTCAAAATGCGATTGATATTGATTATTGTCTGTAATCGTTTCCAAAACATCATGATGTACTTCGTTCAATTTTTATTTTTAATTCTTATTAACAGTTCTTGGTATTATAAAAATATAATACACGGTAATGAAGATCGCATGATTGTATTTTTGAAGATCGTTCCTATTTTTTTCGTATTTTGATTAGAGAATTATTTGATTTCTTGTAATTTTCTGATTGTTAATTATTTAATTATCCGATTTTTTATATTCTAAAAATGTTGGCTTTTTATAATTATATTCTATTTCGTCAGGCCCGCTTTCGCCGGCTCCTCTCTGTACTAAATAAAATATCATTGCATCGATGATTTATTTCATTTGCTCTCAAACCATGCTTCCTGCTGGGAGAAAATTGCTAACTTTTCATTTAATACTGTACTTTTAATTTGATTTTGGTATATGATAACATCTTATGACTAGATTTTATTTTTTATTTTAATCGAAGAACTTGAGATTTAAGTTTTTATGTATTGCGATTGCGGGAAATTCTATAACTACCGTGGAAAAGAAAAAAGAAAATCTGAGCAACGTTTTAATCGTTAGACCTAATTTAAATTGTAATGATAAATAAATATTTTTTTAATAATACGAAAAAAACAATATTAAAAGAATGTAGTTTTCTTGAAACCACTTTAATATTTGGAACAAAGCACGGCCAGGTGGAAACAGCTTTAGGTATTAATTTGTCTAGAAATAGAGAATGTCTCAGGCTGGCCTCCTGTGCTTTGAGTTAAATTAATGCTGTGTAATAAAGGTGAAAATCGTAAAATTATGAGGAAAGTGAACTGAGGTAACGTGATTTTTGAAACAAAAAACTTACTGAAAAGAAATTTTACTTTAACCTTCAGTATGACGTCAACTAGAGGCGGTTGTTTGGCTACAGGTCTATTTTAAGGACATTGATAGGAAAACGAGTAATAGTTGGCGGTTGATTTAAAAAATATAATTTTGTAAGTCTGACTGCAACTCACACTACGAGATTCCGTACACATGTAGGTATAAAAAGTTTAAAGTTTTAATAGTAAATACCATTTCTGTTGAACTATTTACAGATATTAATAATATTCCTCACCATTATCAATATTTTTACCAATATTTTTCTAATATATTTCCACTAATGTAAAAACGTCACAGAGTTCTCAAAAGCTCTTAGATCTAGAATTATCTATATAATTTTCCACTAAACTTTAGGTGAGGTTGTAATAAGCCTGTATTTCCGCAATTTTAATTTTAGTAGGTTTTAAAATTGGGATAGGGCATTTTTTGTGGACGTTTTCAACAATATCTGCATAAGTTTTGGGATTTCGTAATCCTTTAGCATATAAAAAAAATCAACAAATCTTTCGAGCTTGCTTTTAGTACCGAACTAATGCTAGTCTAATGCTAGGGCGTATTGGATATAAAATTTGTGTAGGATATTGGTTTGAGCCTAAGTAATATGAAACAGAACGCGTCTCTAAAAACAAACTCAACCTGAACTTTTTCATTTATATAAATAACTAGCTTTTTCTTGCTCATGCAGACCATCTGATGTTCACAACTTCAACGATTGACGATAGTCAAGGATTGACAGCGTCGCTGCAGTCGTCGCGCCATATATATTTTAGAGCCTATTCGCGTTACACGGTATGTGTTAACGCGAATAGGCACTAAAATATATATAAAATATATATGGCCTCATAAATATTAATATAGTTCTGGAACTTGAGCATCAATACTAGTATTTTACACATAATACTCTATATGATAATTAAAATTGGATCAAAATCTATGCATTAGAACTTCAGTTATAAGCGAATAGACACTCAGGTAGAGAACAGGTAGATGTTATGTTTTATATACGTTTAGAGATGTGAACTTTTATGACGTGGATGATCAATAGTAATTCTTATCCAATAGACACTTAGAGCTGACTATGTATAGATTAAATTAGTGACGGCCAATAATGACAGTGAGATCCTTGTCGAGTGACAATATACCTTAAGATATTTTTCAACATTTGAATACAAGTATCCTTATTAGAAATACAGACTCGTCATGATAACGCAAATATTCTTTGAAAATATCTATGTTTTATTCATAGAAAGTAAGTTTAGGACTAGAAGTATCATCGAATATCGATTATTTAGGAAATTTGTTTGTCGAGTTGCGCATAATTAGGAATAATTTTACCGGATAGCGAATTGTTATGAATTATAATAACAAAGTTTATTGTTCAGGTTTATTTACGTAAATTTTTTAGTGACTATGATCTTTTCCTAATTTTTACTTAGAAGTTTCAGGAAGAAAGGGAAGGGGAAATGACATATTTTCTAGATACATTAGATTCTAAAACAACTAGTAAAATCTAAAAATGGCTTACTTTTTCATTGTATTTTTCACACATACATCACAGATGATACATGATGTTAAAGAAAAATTCAAATATATTATTTGTCTTCTCTAAAAGTTCCATATAAATATTTTTGGAAGTAACTGAGGTGTATGTGGGTTAGTATGCTAAATAAAGAAGTTTCTATGTCAAACGGGTCCTGAGAAAAACAGCTGTAACCGACGGGCGGAAGGCGGGACATGTGGTGATTTTATAAGGGTTCCGTTTTTTAAAATTTTTGAGACACAGAGCCCTAAAACTACACATTTTCACAATAAAGATTTAAAAGTATTATTGAACTGACGTCTTAGATTAACCACATACACGTATGTTAAAATTCATTTCTAATATCTCAGGTTAGATAAATATGTGAAATAATATATTTTAAACTCTATTTAGAAACTAATAATATGAACCGATGTAATGATTTTACTTTTTTGTATTGAATTAAAAAGAGTTATGAAAATCAAAATATTATGCCTGTGTTCTTTATTATTATATAACTGTTAAATAGTTTTCTTTATATTATTTACATAAATAAAGTATATTCATACTAGCAAAAGAAAAAGAGAAAGAAAAAGAGAGTTTGTGTGATTAAATGTCTTTTTTACGTTTTCATGACCAAACTAACAAACCTATCTTAATAAATTTATGTGAAGTAATTCTGCGCTTGCTGAGAATTTCCTTCGTGCAGAATTTCCAATTGTTAATATAATAATAATAGGTTATAATCTTTGTATGTTTTCTCCATGCTTTGAATCATTATACAATGCCACTTAAGGAGTGAATAGTTTCGTCATAAATATTTTTTATGCGGATAGCAACGGGGGTAAATAGCTCGCATGTATGTTTTATCCAAATATTATCATCAATATCCGGGTTATACAACATTAAATATTAAAAAAAATGTAAAGTAAATAAAAACTGTCTAATCTGTGGTTGGAAATAATTTTATTAATTCCTTTGTTTAAAATAATAATCGAGTACATATGGGTTGTTTGACGTACACGCCGAGCTACATGTACCGTTATTTGTAATGGATTTAATCCCAACTTATGAAGTTATAATTTCACATTGAATCTCAAAGTAGGTGAACTAGTAAATTTTTTGAGATTGTTGTGTTTAGCCAATTAAATAAAAAATTAAATAATCCGATAACTCCTGAAGTGGTCTTTCAAACTTTTTTACATATTCAGGATTCCGTACTTCATAATGAAAATAACGGAACCTTTATTCTCATAAACGCTATTATGAAAATTGGGAGGAACAGTCATAGGAGGAACAGTCATAGGTTTAGTTGAAATGAAAAGATACGGTTTTTCATAAGCTACGTATTTAGATGCTGATGCTCTCATCAAGACCTACAGGGTACTTCTTGAAGAAACTGGAAGATTGGCATGAAGGAAAATAACATAAGATCTCATAGCACAAGTATAAAAACAGCTTTATAATTATACAAAAGAAACAAAAAGGAAAATAAATGATTTAAAAGTCTATGTGGAGACATTACGTGACAAATTATCACTCATTTATTAAATGTGACAAATTATCACACATAAATTATATGTTCTTTTGCAATAGAACATGGTCTATAATTAAGGAAAAAATGAAACCCTTGTAATATCAGAGAAAAGAATAATTATTTATTAATAAATTAATAAGTATGTGTATGAGAAGTTCTGCTCATATATAAGGAAATCCAAGACAAGCGTACGGTTAAAGGTGTTCGATGTAGCTCTCTGGCATCGCCGATATATTAAAATGTATTTAGTGAAAGTATGTGGAAATACTAAAGTCCCGAAATTACCTTCCCATTAATCTGTTAATCATTAATGGTTTTACTTAACCGCTCAGCCTTAATCAATTGAAATTAGGACGAGGCGTGTCCGCGCGCCATCCATTAGATACACCTGCTCAAACAATAGATTTAGCTCCCTCGGGTGAGTCCTAGCAGAAAAGTAAATCTCAATAGAAAGCATCCCACCCGCTCACCCCCGTCTATTTCATTGTAGACTGAAAATGTTAAACTGGTTCTCATATTTATACTATGGTAAATCGACTTAATGCATAGTCAGTACCGGTTATTGGATTATCATTTTTGTAAAAGTCAATATTTTTTCCTTAATATCAGTATTGAGTTGACTATATTAAAGTTAAAAGAATAATGGAAGAAAATATTTTTAATTCATTTGAATACGGTATAACAAAAAATTGTATAACATGTTGTTTATACAACTGGTTTTATTTTTTATGTTTACTTTTTACATTTTCAACAAAGAAACTGTTTCAAAATCTTAAATTGCCTCTCTCGTAATATTGGCAGAAGATACCAAACAGTTTAGCGTTAGTGTAGTTTGTAGAACATTTCGAGATTAATAAACAAATTTATTACTAAAATATATAATATTGTAGTGTGTACCCTATGTGTTCCTCCAAAACATATTAGTATACAGTCTTGTGTAGTTTAATATCTTACTAATAAATTACATTACGATGTTGCAACGTTACATTCAAGATAGGTATTCACAGATCAAGTGAACAATATTAAACACTATTTGGTTCCTCCATTACTAGCTTGAAATATAGAAATTGGCGTATGAGGTTTAATGTTCCATAATCATAAACATGAAATACATCTTAATAACGAAATATTTTCTACGTAATTCGCAGGTTTTATATTTTAAAAATATCGAAGTTTTAGGGGTGAAAAATTAAATACTTAAAGGAAGAACTAAAAAAAAATTAATTCTATATATGTATATATATATATATATATATATATATATATATATATATATATATATATATATATATGTATATATATGTATGGGTGTCGTTTCAAAGCGCTAGTTATAAGGGTCTCGGATCTTCGGAGGTATACTGAAAAATATGCAAAAAATATGTTCGCCATTTATTTACGAGACTACTGCACCCAAAGGTGTAAAGAAACAGGGTTTTTAGAATGCATTGTATTTACGTTGTGAAAAATTAATATTTCTAAATAGTTTAATAGAAATATTAAGTACCCTTAAACGTTTATAAGGGTCTGATGTGTACGGAACATTCATAAGGATTCTATATGTATTTGACAAGTTTATTAATCATGAACTCGATTATGAGTTTATGGACTATTTTTTTACAAATTACATTTTATATTTGATAACAAAAAGGATTTACGAAGTTCCAACAAGTAATTCAAAGAACCACTTCAGAAGAATTTCCACGAGTGGAAAATTACAGCAACAAAATAACTTCACAAATAGCCATCATCTTTGACACTAAATACATGTAATTAAATGCAAAATGTTACAGGAGAAACGATCTACTTTCATCCATTGGGTGCTCGAACGGTTCACAAAGTTTTGATAGGAACATTTTTTAAGTGGCGTCGTTAGGTTGCTTTATGGCGACGAGATTTATGAAAATATTTCCCGTCTTATCAAACTTGTTGTTAGATACCTAGTATCCATAAGCTGCTTTAACGATCGACATCAGCTTACTGATAGCTTTCACATTATATCAATTATCAAAAAACTGATCGCGGACGATGAACTATATGCTGGCTCCTGCAATGTCGTCGCGAGCGGTTGCCGAAGGCCAACTCTGAGCGATGACCGCGAATGTGTCCAATAAATAAGGCGAGTCCGCCGAGACAGCAATAATGGAGACATTGATCATTGCCCGCGGCGAGTGGGTAGGCGCCGACCGCCGCCGCGCCGGACCTGCTCGGCTCCTGCGGGGGTGGAGGTCTGCCTAATGGCCGGCTGTGCGTCATTTCGTCGGGATGTTATGACGTAAGGAACGCAAGCCAAAGTGGACCGAGTTTGCTTTCTCGCACTGCTCGTAGTTGAATACCGGAAGACTGGTGAACACGAGCAAGTGATTTCGGTAGTTGAATTTTAGAAGGTAGCAGTTGAAGTGCCTATTAGAGCCTGCCTGCGTGTATAAATATCTTGAAGCGTTTACCTGCTTTTCGTTCAGATAAACGTGGTATTTCGAGATGCGCCTAGCCTTGGTGTCTTTTCTTTCGTTTTAGGAATGTGATTATTATGTTAGTTGGTAGTTTGCGATTCAGTTAGTCTGGTGTTAATTTGAGTTATTGCCTGTTTCTTTCGGATTTTCTCGTTATTGTTTTTAAATATTGAATATATTTGGCATTAATTTTGTAGAAATTCATCATTCACAATTAAATGAAATTACGTGATGTAGTATTATTTCTACTTTCTTTAAGTTCTTTACCACGACCTAGGTTTCGTTGTATTACAACATCTTCAGGTGGGCTAATAGCCCAAAGTGGATCGTGAGTTCGTAGTAAGATCGATCGAAGAATGGATCGTAGTAAGATCGTGGTAAAGAACTTAAAGGAAGTAGAAATAATACTACATCACGTATTTTCATTTAATTGCGGTTATCGTTTTTAACAATCTTGACAGCCGTTTTTCGATATGACACTAGAAAGTATCCAATGCTTTGAGCCAATCTGTAAGTTGGACACGAGGTTTTCAGGGAATATTTAAATTAATTTAATGTGATCGGCTACTAATGATGAATCTCAAGGATGAGGTAAATAAGGATACGTGTTTAAAAACATCCGTCTAATATTCTAAGAAATATCTTTCATTTCCGTTAAAATATGATATAACTTCTATAGTGTCCAATAATATACATCCATATTGCATTATATCTTAATATATTTGTTAGTTAATTATATTCTTGGAATAACTTCAAGGATGATGTAAATAACTGTTCTCATTTGAACATACTCATCTAATATTCCCAGAAGTACCTTTTATTACAGTTAAAATATCGCGGAACTTCTATAATACTGAGTAATATATTTCCATAGTACATTACCTCTGAATAGATTTGATATTTTTCGTTTCTTCATTAAATTATATTTCTATAACTATACTCATTTTCTTGTAAAGCTTATCGTGTCATTTATTTGATGAAATTTTTACGAAAAATAAAATTTTTCTTCGCAATACTATAGCGACTGCCATTACAGCGATCTTTAATTGCTGTTAGTAATTTAATTTTTAATAATGGTATATATATATTCAGGGACGTCTTTCCTCGGAAACTGCCAGGAAAGACGGCAAGTAGTTCCGAAATGTTAATCCTTGCAATAAATATATAGCTCATATAACTATCGATATGGCTTGCCACTTGTACTGGTATTGCTACTTATTCGGTTTTTATAGCTCAACATTATCTTTTATTTGTATATATAATCTTCGGTGATCCGTATTCTAAAAGCACAACTCCTATGATAGTCATTTTTATCTCGTCTTTGTAAAGTTAACCTAACGACACTACGTACTAAATGTTCCTTCCTGTGAAAACTTGTAACCCGTTTGGGTTTCTGATAGATGAAAGTAGGCTGAGGCTTCCGTAACTTTTTGTATTTAATTACGTGTATCGAATGTCAAAGATGATACCAATTTTTGTAGTTACTTTATCGCAGTAATTTTTCGCTCGTGGAAGTCGTTGTGAATTTATTCCGTGAATTATAAAACCTTTATGACACAACCCCGCTAGTTTCATGTAGTAAGCCTGTTATAGGTCAATATTTAATCACAAAAAAAGCCTTCGTTGAGTAATTTTAGTCAATTATAATTGAGATTTGGTATAAAAGCATTAAAATATGATTAAGATATCAAACATCTAGATAAGTGGGGAAATTCTAGCTTTTTCCCTTACTATGGGTAAGTATGTAACTTAGAGTACAAGTAAAAATTGTAAATTAATAAAAAAAATTAATGTAAAGAAAGCATAGAGAACAAGAAAATAAAGAATTAAGAACGTCAAATAGCCAAAAGGCAGTCTTATAATTATACAGATATAAATCCGTTACATTACTTAAACATTCCCAGAAATTTATAGAATTTTTTAGAAATATTCCTAGTACTTCTATATAAAAATCCCCACAAGAAAATTTAATTAAAGATTCGATAAAAAAATCCCTTACAAAATCATTTTCATGAATTTCGTTTAGACTACAAAGCAAGAAAAGCAATCGTAATATATGTATTTCAATGTGGGAAAAAAAAACTCCTTTGGATTCTGTTTTTCAACGTAGTCAGATCATAATCGCCAATCGATCTTGGGAGCCTCAACTGCGAAGACCGAGGGCAACTTGCAAAGCGGGTTGGATGCCCATATAGCATAGTGGACAAATAACCCCTAATTGGGAAAGATAAGGAAATATAGAGAGTGGGTATCTACAGGAGTTAACATAGTTTTAATGCGAGAGTCGATTAATTTATTTAAAATTTCTTTTAGAAGGAAAATCCGGATGAATTTATAATATTGTTATAGGTAGGGAGAGATGTGAGTTTTTATGTATTATATACGAAAGTATTGGCTTAGTTTGATGAAAAAGCACTATTGCTTGTTCATAAATTCGATACCGAAATTAGATAATAACCAAAAAAGTAAGATTTCCTGTATGGTGCAAAATTAATGATTACATCAATTAGATTAGAACTGTTAATTTATACTATACACGGCCAAAAAAGATTAAAATAAAATAAAACATCATTTATTTTTACACTATAATGCGTGACAACATATTGCTAAACAAACTTGTGAAAAATTAAGGAAATCTGTTTAGACAGCTTATGAAAATTATTCTCATTTTCTGAAATTTTTCCCCACAGATAATGATCTTTACAGGTCACTAATACATCATGAGCGCAAAAAAATGATGTAGTACAAATTAAGTGAGAATTAATCAGTTTCTTTCATGAAAGAAGTTCAATGATTTTCAGGAAAAAAGAAAATCTACCTCGTCTACTGCATTATCTTTAATAGAAAGTAATAGATTCTGATGGTGAATCTATTATTGACAAGTCATGTTTCCAAAATGGTGGCCTTATATTTAGATAATCCAATATCGAAATATAGTGCCACTATCTGTAATTTAGTGCTCGCGGCTCATAAAGCGGAGAAGCCCACTGATCTGTTCATAGCGTCTAGACACATAAAACGAACACTAAATGAACAACGACGGGTTCGAATTTATTAAGTACACGCTAAAGTGTAACTTCCGCTTAGTAGGCAGACAATTACAGCCGACCGTGTCTAATGCGTAATAAAATGCGCATCCTTATGTGATAGTTCAGCTTTAGCGGAACACGACAGTATATCTGTTCACATTGGCATGTATTTATAAAATTATATTTGCTGTATGTCCTCGTCAATTGTAGATAGTTAGGTCTGAGAATCTAAATGGTTTCCGGATGTACAAGAGGTCTTAAGGGTTATATGTTCGATGCACCTATATGCATTTCGCTCTGTAAATAGAAACGTATCACGTATTGCAACATATAACAAAAAAAATGGAATGTATTGAATAACATATTATCTCTTTAATTTGTAAAAAACCTATCAATTACGAGTGGAACTCACATTACGAGGATTCTGTACACATTTAGACATTTATAAACATTTATGGGTATATATATATTCTAATTAAGCCATTTACAACATTTTAATTTTTTAGACGGAAAATATATTGCTTGCTATATCTTTCACAGGCGCATATTTAAAAAAAAAATAACATGATGTAAATAAAAATTAACTATAGGTTTTGATTTATTTACTAATGTCAAAAATGCGGCATAAATGGCTGTATTTTTAGGGTTTTTTTATTGCGTAGAAGTTTGCCATTTTTACAGCTAACAGCAGAAGTTAATTTCAACTTGATACCTCCACGCATCCCTGAGAACAAGGGTTTTTACACGCAGACAGACGGACAACGAAGTGATCCTATAAGGGTTCTTTTTTCCTTTCGAGGCACAGAACCCTAAAACGCCACATCGTAAACGAAAACATTGCAGCAAGATAAAGTAATAACGCCAGCGGAGGTTTTTAATTTAATAGCGCGACGAAAGTTTAAATCAATCCATAAATATTTATATGCTATCATTATGTAGTGATAAGTAAATATTTCAATAATAAACTTACCTTTCAAAGTAATTACGAACATTGTTATCAAATATAAAAATGTCACTTAATATTTAAATTTTTCTCAACTTTGTGGTTTGAAATTATAATAAATGGATGAGACAGCTGAAGGAGGACCTAAGCGTGTCCAACTTTCCATTTGCCGTGTTTCGCGCTCCAAATTTATATTTTCGAGCGACTGGCGCGTCTACAACCCGTTACCTCTCGATCACATTGCGAACATACTGTTACCGAAGGCATGGAAATAGATGCACGACCGAAAGGCGCATTTCAGACTTGCGCACGGAACTACATTCACCAGCTTGTACCGGAATACGATTCTATGGCGATATGATCACCCTGACGTCCCCATCATTATATGTAATTCGGACTGTTATTTCGTTTTGTTATTTTTAGGGTTCCGTACATAAAAAGAAAAAAATAGAACCCTTACAACATCATTGTTCGTCTGTTACGGCCATTTTTATTAGAAACCGTTTGTTGCAGCAAATTTAGTACGTTGTATGGTGATAAAACATGTTAATTCACATATTTAATTCACTCCATAGTTAACATTAAAACATAATTATGTGGAAATTTTAGAAGGAAACTAAAATACTTGAAAACACAAAACAAATACACAAAGCAAAAAACAAAATCACAAATAACCAAAAAACAAATATATTTTCAAGCACAGAGCATATATGCTCTGCGCTTGACAATTATGTGAAAATTATGGAAAAAAAGATTAATGGAAGATTATCTAAATTTACCCGGAAAACTAAGGAAATGATTCTAAATTTCCCAATTTTATCGAATATTCACTATATTTTTACGCCTTGTGAAGGTTATATTAATATTTTCGTGGTGGAAAATAATATTAATATTGGTAAACAACTTGATAGACATGTATGTATCTATAGATGGATATGTACTTTTAAATGGTTATTATGCTAAGGTTTGCAAAGCTCCAGGGTCCTCATAGCGCGAGTTCAACTTATACTTAATAACTTTTTCTTTTGTTGTAATTTAGAAAATGTTTGGGATTTGATTCACTGTCAATACAATTATATTGTTGTTTATTACTGCAAATTAGGCTAAATAAAGTTCGTTTTTAAGTTTGGAATACAGTACTTATGATATTAATTTTCAGGCAATATAGTTTGTAAAGTGATTGTTTAACGTAACCTTGCTCCCACCCCTCGCCTCACTTAGTAATAAGCTACCCAAAGTGAGGTCCAACCTGCAAAGCGATTCATATTTCTCGCATGTCAATAAAGAGAGTCCAGCGCTCTTAAAAAGAGCAATAAAACTGAGTGGCAACAAAGCCGCCTTACAGCAGGCCGCCGTACAACAAACCGAGGCGATAAACACTATTCAGGTGTTATCTTTAAAATTCGAGTCGCTCCGGGCATTCATTGCTCTATCTTCTCCACCTCTCCACTGCTGCGCTTCGACGCGACAATGAAACGCGACGCCGCTCGTATCGCGCGCTTTACGGCCGTCGGAGGCCGACCGGCCGCCCGCCCGCCGCGCCGCTCAATAAAACGGGGCGGCCTTCGAGATCTCCTCTGTGTATTTTTCCTGCACACCCGTCGCGTATTGCAGCTCGGTACTGATTTATTTACCGAAGTCTCGTAACACTCCTCCGTCGCTGATGGTAAATATTTGATGGGCCATAACCTGCAAGTCGAGGTATTAAATTATTCAAATCATAATCCCGTAGGCGAACAGTAGCCGGACCTGACTGTTGACGGTATTAACTTCAATATTGGAAGCGCATCCTGTGTAAGATGTTTACGACTCTTTAAAAAAGGGATGTCGAATAATACAAGTTTTAGGTTAGACCTAAGACCTAGTGAGAAGGATCTAGTCTTGTGACCAGTGAGTATCGAATATGTACAGCGAGCACACGGTTCACGAACTCGTGTCTATAAGAACTATATTAGTCGTCACTGCTACCATAGTCGCGGAGCGGCACATGGAATTTTCTAGTTCATGTGGGAATTGTAATGAATTTAAAGAATTTTATTCTTATGTTAAGAATCGAATACATTACGTTTTTTTATTACGAATATAAAACATATAGACATAATCTTTCCGTTTTTATTGTTAACTGTATATTTGGGTGTTATTTTTTGTATGGAAATTTAAATTTTGACTGATCGTACGATTAGCCATATATCAATATAAGTATCAACCTAGGTATATGTTTATAATTAGCAAAGCATTAATCTTTGTTAAAGCATAGACTTATTTATTTGTGTTCTACGTGTTAAGAAATAAACTATTCACCCCATTTTTAAGATTGCTTAATCAAAAAAAGTTGTAAAGTTTTTTCTTATTCAGACTTTTTAGCTCATTTTTTTTGTTAGAAATGCGATTGCACATTTTGTAAATTTATGAGTTTTTCTCTTACTCTCACTCTCTCTTTCTATATGTATATATATATATATATATATACATATATATATATATATATATATATATATATATATATATATTTATACACACACATATAGATGTGTCTTTATACTTAAATTTTGATTTATATTTATATATTAAAGGTCTGAACATAAACATAATAAATAATTGCAGCGTATGAAATAAGATATAGTGTATATTATAAACTCTGTGACCAAAAAGAACATTATGAGTTTGATATATTTGTTAATATTTTTCGTTCCGACTTTTTAATGTTTTTTTATATGAAAGTAAGTTTCTAACGCAACTATAGAGTATTCGATCGTTATTATGGATTCGCTGTAATGAATGTAAAGAAAAGTTCGATGAAAAGTTAGTTCATAATAATCCATAAATAAATGACAACCATTTTTTTTGTGTCCGTTATTATCGTGATTTAAAAATATCAATTGAATTTCAATTTCGAATATATTGTGTTTTCAAACTTAATTTTATCTTGCTTGATAATTAAATATGAATCAAATTTAATTTTAGATTATGTGGTATTATAAAACTTAATTTTATCTTGCTAGATAATGAACTATGAATCTAATTTGGTTTTCGAATGCATTGTATTTTAAAACGTAATTTTATATAACTTGATAATTAAATTTGGAGAGAATTTGATTTTCGAACGTATTATATTCTAAAACTTAATTTTATTTTGTTCGATAAAAAGAACATAATTTTTTTTGTGGTTGTCAGAAAAAAATGGTAATATCTCTGAAACTAACACCGTAAGCAATATTGTTCAGAACTCATAGCCAGTATAGTTTCTCTTGTATGCTTTGTAATTTACAACGTTCATGATAAAATGTCGTTAAGAATTTTGTAGTTTTATTGATTGAGTTATGGAAAAGTATGTATGTCAAAAAAACGGTTTCTAATGATCATTAAACAAATTTAATCTATTTATCATTCATTATTAAAACCTTGGAGAACTTCCAAGATTAGTTTATTATTTATATAGATTTGGGGTTTGTGAAAGTTATCACTTGCTTTGGTTATTTTATTAAGATATGTAATTTGTTAGATTTTACTAGTTAATTCTGATTAACAATGAATATAGCTACATGCTCATTATTTATTCATTGCATCAACTTGCTAGTCTGTAACTATTTCTTCAAATTAGTTGGAAGAATTAGCAGCACTTCACAAAATTGGACGTGTCGACAGTTACCCCGATATTTAATGTATTAAAGCGGAGTCTGATGAACAAACTACTACAATTTTGTTTGTTTTGTTTGATAATTCTTACTGTGATAGATTTCGTGATGATTTCGAACTAATTACTCTGAATATATTGTGTTCGCATGTCGAATTGGACTTAATCTTTTCTAGTTTCTTTTGGATATTACTGAAAATAGAAAAATGTATCAGGTAATGTTAATGTTCTATAAGTTACGTGAAACTTATTTGTCTCCAGAAAGTTCGAAACTCGTCACATCATGATAAAATCTGCGTGTTATTCTTTATGATGAATTAAATTCTAATTAAGGTATAGTTCAGGATAAGTGAATTTCCAATATACGTTATGTATTTGTAACATTTACGCCGGTATATATGTATTATTGCTTTCTATAGGAAAAACTGTTGTATTTTGATCATATATTTGTATATAGCGATTTCTTAGTGCAGTGTGTATTTAATTTTTTTTCTGAGGAGAAGAGATATTGATTTTCGTCCTTAAGTATTTGTTTTGTTTATTACATATGTAAATACCACTGGCATATTACTGAAATTTAATCAATTAAAATTATCGTTATAGCAAAGGAAATTTATCTTATTTTCATGTAAGTTTTGATGAAAAAAAATCATTTAAGTCGTCGTCGTAGTGTGTTGGGTTGATTATAGAGCTTACGGGATTTGACGATGCGGGGAACCGTGGGGACTTGGGTTCGATTCCCGGCCGTTCGTCGAACGGTTGTAAGAAATTGCTCTCGTAGCAATAAGTCCGCCATATGTATCAATTAGATACATTAAAGTAGACAAATAAATAGATGAATAATTTTATATCACTTATGAGTTGTTTGTATTTTATATGTTTAATGTTAATAATAAATTCTGTACTAAATAATAAATTTACCGTTGAAAGAATGTGTTTATAGTAAATACTAGTTTAGTTACTTAGTATATTATTAATGCTCGAGGTTAAGAAATATGTATTCCAGGAATGTTATGTCTAAAGATTTTTGAATACAAAGTGTTTTTTATTTTACGTAACTTATTTTATTTCTACCCTTATGGCGTATAAAAAAACGATTACCATAAATAAAAGGATTGCGTATAATATATACACGATGCAAAAATTAGCTACATTATTTCTACAATTGTCAAAAGGAGCTTTTTAGAAAAACAAAAGAACATTTATGTACACAAATATACACTCGCATATACTTTAGATATATGAATTTCTTTCCAGAAAGAGCAAATAGTTATCGAAATTAGGGTTATCATTTCATTACAGAAATCTTTATCTATTTAAATTGTTGTATTGCATAATTTACTTAACGTAGAGATTTTGCACATTCCGAATTTTTTTTCAAATTAGCGCACATTAAATTTTAATGTTAATTACAATATTTCAAATAGTTGTTCAAATATTATTCATAACCAATTAACATGAATTCGTAAATTTGTAAGCTCAAATTAGGAGTTTAAATAATTCATAAGTAATTTTGTGAAATGTTAATAATCGAAGATTTAAAAATAAACACCCTTACAGCTACGTTTTAGCGTGATTAGTATTATTGTTTAAATAAAACTACCCGACCTTTACCTGGTATTATTGTTTGCTGTTTGATTGTGAAGTAAATATGCTACGAAAACACGAATCTTAAATTGGATAAATAGTAAAATAACAATAAACTACACCGTGTAGATAAATGTGTACTTTTTTTAAATTCAGCTCTCCTTAACTTTATCTAAAACCGCCCTTGATTGACGCCTGACATTCGCTATAAAGTTCACAAATTGTAACGACGAAAACATAGACGTAAGAATAAATTTGCGAAGGACATTTCAATTTATATCAATCGTGCTCCACTTTATTGGGATACTGTCAGCTACAGGATATTGATTCGGTGAGGGTGAGCTTGTGACGCAAGTACATGTCTTAATTTTATCGCGACAGAAACATTTCGAATTATCTTGATTGGATGAAAATCATTTGATGCTCTGTTATGAGTAATACCGTGATACGACAAATATTTATGTTTGAAATTCTCATATTTTTTACAAAATAATTTGCCCTTTGAAATAGACATACATACACGTATGTAGTCCTTTAAATTTACTAATTGAAGAAAAATTGTATTTCAGTAACAGATACTCGTGTATGGAAAGACATTGTGTAAATTTACTTAAGATAATGACGCATTTACGTTGCAGAAATACCGTAGGATTAACGAAGAGTATTATTTATGACGATAGAAATTAATTATAATTGAAATGTAAATAAACAAGCGAAATTATTTGCTTACTATAAGTATTAGATTCGTCCACATTCGTTTGAGTTTGCTATAATAAGGGTGAATTTTTTTATATTTTAAACTGCAGCCATTTTTAAACTATTGAACCAATTTTGTTTGTCTGTATCTAATCTTAATTTAGACTTTTATCTAAGCCATTTTTGTACCTAGTTTCATCCGGATCGAAAAAGAAATGGAACTTCCAGAGCGTCTCCAAATATCGTTATATTCTCTAGCTTCCTTTCACTTTATTACGCTTTGCTGTGGTTCAGTCTGATATGAAATGAATGGGAAAGTAAAGAAAAGTATTCCAGAGAACATAGATTCACGGAGAAAACACATTATTCAATTCAATATCTTGCCTTTCGTTTCGGTGTTATGTGGAATGAAAGGAAAAGAAGAAAAAACATGTTTTTCACAAAAAATCATTTTTTATTGTGAAGCTAGTGGACTGACTACGTTTTTTGTGTGTCTGCTTTCTGCATAAACATGAAGATTAGATAGTTTACCGATTCGGGAGAATGCAACGTGTAATTGCAGGGTGTATTGGAAATTGAAGTCGTCTGAACTCGAACACCATGTCGGTTATGGAATTCGTGGAAATAATACATTCTTTATGAGGTCCAATTAGAATTTTTGCTTCAATTAGATAGTTCGTACATTTTTCAACTATTAATTATGTGCCATTGCATAACTTTGGCTGATTGATGTTTCGGAATAATATAATTGGCTCTCTTATTTTCAAATTCAGAGGGACGAGGAACATCGAGGGAATAAAGAAATTCCGTTGGACAATTCGCTATATCACTTTGGTTCACCATGGAATTAATGGATTTGTATTTCACTATTCCACTTGCGATTTTGTTTAGAAAGATGTTGTTAATATCTTGTACGTTGAAATTTTTAGCCGTTAGAGTGACTTTTCCGCTAAACTATGGGTGATTTCGATAATTTGTTTCGATGCTTTGGATAACCCTGTCTAGAGATTCTTCCTTTGAATTCAAGATGTTGTAGAAATGATATGTGAAGGTCATTAAACAATTAAAAAAAATGTAATAATAATGAAAATTTTGATAAAAACACGCGCGTATTTAACTTAAATGTTTTGTAATCATTTCAAGTCAATCGACCGACTCTTCTTCAAGTTTAACGAGTAAAACCTTACGAAGGCTGAATTTTTATAGATTAACTGGCACCTATATTGTTTAAAAACAAGTGAATAATTTTATAGCGGAAAGTATCATATCATTTTATAATGCCACACGGGGTCACCTGGGGTGCCAACATTATAATTATTTAATGCGTACATTTTTACTGAGCGACGCAAATTTATAATATTTTCTTTTAATTTTTGCCTAGTAATATTAGTTAAGGGATTATGGCTTCATATGTTAGTTATTAATTGATAAAATTAATTTTTATGTACGTATATTATGAAAGACTCTGATAAATGATAGGAGTTGGCCAGTAACTAACATTTTCCAAGGACCATACGACTCCGAAAATCATCAAGAATGATGGTCAAATTATAATTCAGCGAAATTCTCTAGTCTTTCTTCAATTCATATTCTTTAGGTCTGCTGTTTTACTTACTAGGCATCAATTTTAAGTCAGTCTTGTTTGTTTTTACTTTGTTTTTTTTGCTCCTAAAATAAATATAGTTTATAAAACAATTTATAATACTCAATCTAAATTACTCATATCTCCAGGCAGAATTCCTTATTGACTACTATTTTTAACTCTCTTTATTTTCTCTTTCTTCTCTGTTTCTTCTTAACATTCCGTTTTTAGGGTTCCGTGGCGAAACGGCAAAAACGGAACCATAATAATTTCGTGTTGTTCGTCTGTTGCTCTGTCCGTCTGTCGCAAAGCCATTTTACTCGGAGCTATTGACACCATATAGGTAAAATTTGAATGGCAGCTGTCATCTATGAATCGCTATAAAATGAAATAGTAGAATTATAAAAAATTATATTAGAGGATATGTTCAAGTCTTAAAAAGTGATATAGAAGTTCTAAAATAACTTTTTTATTTAAGTCAATAGTTCGCATGTCGCAATGCGTGGAATCTTAAAAAGTATCCCACTAACCTAACTTTTCAACTAACGTGTGCAAAATTTTGAAAAAATTAAGACTTAAAATAAACTTTCAACAAAAACTGGTTTGAGTAAAACATATTTATGTAGTTTTTAAGATAAGTTTGTAATACTCTTTCGCTGTATGTGATGTCACGGGTGGAAATTTGATTTGATTATTTGAAATGTACCGTCGATTTACAATTTCAAAAGTCTGAAAATTAATCCTTATTTTGATTTTCTACCACAACTTTATTTCTCCCACCCTTATCCTATTTTATATTGTTCTTTTGTCCTACCTTTATTAATATTTAATTTCTATATTTGTACATAATTATACATGTATTTATTACATTTTGCTTCCAGTATATTGCGATTTTCCAGAATATTCAGTTTCCTACATAGACTATATTACTCATCTAAGAGAGACTGCATGTGTAGCAATATTTTCAAAAATATAGGGCACACAGCTACGTCCAAACCTTCAAATAAATTAGTTACAAATTAATCATATCATTTTCAGACTGTAACCCAAGAGCATGTGGACAAGAACTGGAAATAAATTTAGTATTTTTTCCATTGTTATCTTGAAAATATTTTACTGAAATATATAGAAACTATTTTTCTATCACGACCCGTCGATTGATGATCTTGTTAGTTCGAGTGTTTAAAGCCACTGGTTTACAGTAATTACAAAAAAATAATCAGTTCATACGAATCAAGTAACATAAACACTTGCTGTTGTAATGATGATATTATCATGTTTAAAGTGGATACCGTGTTTCTGATACTAAGGTATAATATAATACTGATTATAATTATAAGTATGGCAGTATATTGATAAGGAATAATATAAAATATACCTAAATTCCATTACAAAATATGTTGCTCGTACATAGCAAAGAATATTTATATCGATAAAGTTCTTTAGTTTACTATATATTAAAAATAACCTGTTAATTATGGATAGATACGTATAGATTAACAAATGTTTATATTGAATATATTTAGCGTTAATTTTGTAGTAATTTATTATTCACAATTAAATGCCCACCTGAAGATGTTGTAATACAACGAAACCTAGGTCGTGGTAAAGAACTTAAAGAAAGTAGAAATAATACTACATCACGTAGTTTCATTTAATTGTGAATGATGAATTTCTACAAAATTAATGCCAAATATATTCAAAAGAACAAAAAATAACCAAGCTTTGGCTTTTATAATGCTGAGTTAGGATTAAAAAAATCACGTCTATCCATTGCGGCGTTGCCTTGTTATTCCATTTTTGGTTTCACATAAGAATTTTCCAAAGTAAATAAAACTTAAAGAAAGTAGAAATAATACTACATCACGTAGTATTTAATTGTGAAATATTTATATTGTTTTTTGCTATGTAAATATATTGCCTAGATGACTTTTACGGGTGTCAGACCAATAAGTTGGATTCTTATGTCCTTTTAATTTATTAAAGCAAGTTTACCTAAGCAATTTAGTAATAAGTATTTACTAAATTCCGTAATCTTAATTTTTCTCAGGCTTTGATATACGTGGTTAAAAAGTTAGAAGTAGTCCTATTTTTAAACGCTCTGGAGATTTATATCGAATATAAGCGATGCTCTATCAAATGATGGAATTTGTGTGGAAAACAATTTTCATGCTTAATTTCGATGTACGGGAACTAATTTAAAAAAAATTTCTTTATTTTTATATTAAGTTTTACTTGCTGCGTCGCTCGCGTGGTTATGGTTACCAACTTATGGGAAACAATTAAAACATGCTGCGCCATCTAGCATTATTAAGGGAGAGTTAATGCTAAGCCTTCATTTTTGTGACTTTATAATGGAAATGACAATTAAAATAAAAATATTTACTTTGGAATTAGTGATTCAAGGGAGTGATTCTGTTGCTCCTTTAAATCGTGTATGATGCTCTGTTGTAAAATTGTTCGATATTCCATTTTAAAATTCAGATAAGAATTTTTCCAAAGGAATAAGATTACCCGAAGTAAAAAGTATTCTATATATTTTTCCCCATCCTGCTAATTATTTCTGTGCAAAAAATCAACGGAGCAACATATCGACGATATGTTTTTTAAATTTTAAATTTTTCGGGACAAATAATATATTATTTCTTGGTCCATTAACTATATTTATGCAAAAATTCACATCGATTCATTGTTTTGTTGCGACTTGAAAGAAAAACAAACAAACACATTTTTACATTAATAATATTATAATATTTACGTGCTACCATTAGGTCTCCATATAAAATTTCATCACATTCAGACTAATAGTTATGGTCCCATGAGCTACTAAATTACAGACGGACATACAGATGGGACGATATAACAATGGCTCCATTTTTACCATTTTGGTTGGAAAATCTTAAAAAAAAACAAAGAAACAAAATATTTATGAAAAGAAAATTTACGGGAGAAATATTGATTTACAATTTGAACAGTAATTTACTTTGGTTTATATATGTAATCCTTGTATAAATTTTGTTCAAAGACCGTTTGCGTCCTACTTCTCAAATTCTACTAAGCGCTTGTAGCCATCGACCCCGACCACTCCGATGTCAACAATCGAACAAAACGTCGCCGAAGATGTAAACAGGTGATGTTGAATAAAAATAAGTTGCGATTCGGTTATCGCGATCAACAGACACTCGGGCACAGCGGTGGAGCCTGTATTAACCTACTTGCGGCGCCGCCCTACCTGCGTGGCCCACTTTATTTTTACTGCGGAGACTGCACGACGCCACCTCCCCGCCGCCTGTGACCTACTTCGCACTGTTGTTCCGATGTCGACGGATCGTTTGCAGAAAAATTGGCGTGGCGCGTTTGGGGAAAACCTAATACGTGTGCGGAGTTAGTATCAGTCGGGCTGGCAAACGAGAGCTAGTACGTAATTAAGAACTAAAAGAAGCGTTTGAATATAAATGATAACTCGTTATATTCGAAACAATGAAAACCGGAGAAAACGGCCCTAGTGTTTAAGAGATAGAACAAATTATAACTTTTCAGAAACGATTACAAAATGTAATCAGTACCAATTCCTTTTATAATTTGTCAAAATGATTGTCTTTTTATCTCTTTCCGAGTTTTACGTGATTTTTTCCATGGCCCTGTCGGGCCTGCAAGTTTCACCTGCAAAGCTCTTGCAAGTGGCCTGCAATATAGAGAGGATGTAATAGGACACAATCTGTACTTTGTTTCACTTTTTGGGTCAAAAAGTTCCGTAGAAATAGCATTTACAAGCTGTTACGAAAAATATCCTGACTTTTCATGAAAAAATACATTTGTCATTTGTCTAATAAATTTTAAGGAGCTTATTTTTTCATTTTCCTTATGTAATAGTGTCATTCAACAAATATTTGTTTTGTTATTCCGAATAATATTATATCCTCGATGATATATTTTGTAAGATATTTAACAATGTAACTTAAATGGTAAAGAGGATTTAATATCTTATTATCTCTTAAAACATGTATTAAACTTGTGCTCTTACGTTTGTAAATATACGAGTATCGATTTGACCGAGAAAAATATTAATGAAAAATAGTCTGCCATTGCTTAACAGTCCTTTTAAAAGCATTAAATTTGTTGCAAAGTTACGGCAAAAAGAATTAAAACCAAATAAACCATTTGTTTACTACGGGAACATAAATATTAACGTCCACCTCGGCCCCTGACAGCTCTAAGTGTTTACGGGGAAAATACATTATTATTTCTCTCCGCTACGCCCGTGTCCATACCTAGACTCAACTTTCCTTCTATCTCTGTGTTATTTCAGCGAACTTGAAAGCTCCATACATTTCAAAGCCCAATACGTAACAGTCAAAAGCTTTCAAAGCTCTGAGATTTCGTTAGAATTATTATTTTGCGTCCAAAGCAAACATTCGTCGAATCGTCTCGCGCGCGCGGTGTATGATTGAATGTTGCATTATTTATGTATGTACAATACGGGTGAAAGTTTATCAGAATAGGTAAGTACCTGCGTGACGTCGTGGAAATGTTTATATAAAAGCTTCTTTCATACCCTTGTCTAGTTTCGTTTGTTTCTTATATTCCTTTCGTATTATTATTTGTACTTGTATTTTCTGCGACTGTTGCTTAATCAATGTATGCGTAGTGGTTTTTGGAGTACGTGGCTAGTTTAAGACTATTTACTTTTATCTGTAGGAAATCATTGGATTGCTGATATATATGTCGTATTACTGTGTTATTATGATAGTATGAGTGGATACCATGTTTTTTTTTCTTTTAATGGGATATATTTAGGGATATATTTTGATTCGGTTATTAAAGTTGAGGGGTGTTTAAGTTTAGCGTTCTAAATATTATATTTTAAACGCATTGCATATTAAGAATGTACTTTTGCTTCGAACATTAAAAAAAAATAAATGAAACTAATAAGCCAAAATACATAAAAAAGTTATGCTATTTGTACGGTCGGTTTTGTCTGTTTCGAAACTATTTTGTCTTTTTTGAAAAAGTAAAGTAGAAAAATTGAATGTTTATTCACAGACGAGTTACAATTACTCATTTTATTTGATTGTATTCGCAGAAAAATTACGAAAAAAAATTACAACCACATTCCCCATTCACAACGACCTAAAAAGTCATAGTGAGCTAAAAAATAAAAGAAATGTATGTAACGAAAAAATAAAAGTGTGTAAAAAAGCTTGTACTGTGCTTCTATTTCGGAAAATTAAAAAAAAACAATGAACATCGGAAATTATTAGTATTTTCAGCAATATTCTTATGCTATTTATGATTTCCATGAAGCGTGACTTTTATGTGAAGCGATTGACTAATATTTAAGTAGAAAATGTAGTCTGCTATTAATTTAGAAAAGAATTACAGGGTAAATCGTGACAAAAATTATAACAATATTTTCTGATTGTTTAATTTGTCGTTGCAAGGGGTTGTTTAACTTCGCGTAAGAGAACCTGGTCTCACAAAATGGTGCCTGCTGTAATAATCGATACTCTACGCTTATAACATTAATCTATTGTTAGTTAGATATAACGAACGATTCCTCTTTTGGTATCAATACTAAATGTTTTATTTTGCCTTTAATTACGTGCTGCTGTTATTATATAATATTTATAATTGCTTAGGGTGATGCATTGTTAATGCAGTGATGTAGCCATTTTCCCCGTAAATGTATATATTTCGTTAAAAATAAAAATAATAACTAGAACATTGTACAGATTTAAAAAATGAGTTTCGGTAAAAAAATAGGTCTTCAATTAAGCTTCAGACAAGCAATAGCGCATTTTTGGATGCCCGCATATAAAAAGAACTACTTTTTTTTAGACTTTGTAAGAAATTACATGGGTAGGTCCATCTGTCTGCCTCTCTAGCTGTTTTTTTTTAATGATAGGAAAATTAAAGGCATATTGGAAGTATTCTTTTAGAATGTATGTACAACAATTTTAGAGACATTGTCAAAGAAACGGTCAATCTCTAAAAGTACCAATGTTGAAATTGCAAAATAAATAGGGCTGCTAAAAATTAACGTGAAAGTATAGCAAACAACTGTGTTGATTCAAGCTTTTATAGTTTTTGAGAAATTAGCAGTATTACGCCTGTGAAGTATATTCTAGGTAATATGTTCACACGCTGAAAAGCAATATATATGTAGTTTATTAATAAAATTACTATTTATCCCTAAATGTTTAAAATTTCAGATGTACCAAAATAGGTACGGAAACAAGTTCTGCTTAATCAGTTACAATAATTATTAAGAAAACATAATTATTTTTCAAATTTATGTTTCTTAAAAAAAACTAGGAACGTGTCATTTCAGTGTAATGGCAGAAATTTGACAGAGCAATGTTAAGACTGTCGCTAATATTTAGACAAAATAAGTTGACGACACTGAGGAATATTGTTGAGATTAAATCGACGTGAGTGAAACCATGGACGAAAAGCCAGTATATAAATAAGTAAATAGGAATAGAAAGTGTCTCTATATACTAAAACAAAATATTTAAAGTTTTTAATTGAACTGCAGTATTATTTAGATATGAACAATTTATAAACCATCCAGACTATTAGCAAATTAGCTTTAATTAATTATTTTTTTGAAACAGTTTTATTTGTTACAAGACATCAAATCTTGAAACTATTACTTTGTAACTATCTGATACAGAGGTATAATAATTCTGAATTCATATCCGGGATAATTGAATTTTCCAATTTTGAACTGCAAAATTTTTGTAAATTTGATCGGAATCAATTCAATAGTGCTTAATTTTTAAATTGTTTTTTTATCTTAATAATGGTTACTGACCTCTTTCTGGAAAACACTTTTAACGATTTATCAAATCACATATTGAAAAGATCTACAAGCTTTGAGATTAATCCTGTTTAAGAAACAGAATCTTTAGTTTCTTGCGGCACTTTGTCCGCATCTATCGTGTTTTATACTTTAACAGATTTTTTATTGTGCAGCAATTGTACTGGTTAAAACCCAGGAAGTATTTCCAAGAAATAATTTTCGGTGGATTATTCTGAAGCTATCAAAGGCAAAATGCTATTAATGCGTTATCCAGTCTTCATTTATGTCGAAAAAAAACTTATTAAATAGAGTTAGAAAAATACTATTAGTCGTTATATATACGAATATAGGCTTTAGTACTTGAGTTTTACTGATGCGATTTTGATGCGATTTTCGAAATTTTGCAGGTTATTTATTCTGAAAGATTTTTGGGTAATTTTTTTTATATTAAACAATTAGTGTAAATATAGAGACTATGGATTTACGTTAATGTTTATGAGGTGAATCACTGAGTGTGAGAAAGCGGGAAGTGCTATGAATTTTGACGACAGAGATGGAACTGGATTACCAGAGAGCAAGTTATTCCATCACTAAAGTTAAATATTACAATTTCCGTTAGAGGTGTGGTAAGCTGAGTTGTGTAAAAAACGTAATTCTTTAAATGATGTCGCATTTTGTTTAGATTATTTTTTACATCGAATCATATACATAGATCAAATAACAATTTAGCCCAACGATTCTTTATTGCTACTCCAATAAAACGTTACCACACGTAAGATAGAAAGGAAAAAAGCGAATAAAATATAATTCATGTGACATTTTTCCTTGCTACTTTAGAAGAATGACTTAGAAATACATAAAATGAAAATGGATTTTTTTGCACATCATGTCCCCAAAGTTACGTTAATAGTGAAAAACATTTAGCACGGTTTGATATTCCCTCAGCTTATTCATAATGGAGGTAAATATCTAAATGGCAACGGCTAGCTGTGACTCGCGACTTCGCTCGTACGCAGCGGCAATAGCACTATCTGGCAGCGTCTTAAAAATGTTTTTTTTTGTTAATTCCTCAAGAAATTGTGTTTTTTTTTACATGGCAAATAGCCTATAAGTTTGATTGTAATACGATCTGTTAGTGCACAAGATTGATTAAAAATTTGTTCATTCCTTAAATAGCTATTGAGTTGGAATGGAAATCATCAAACAAAAACATTTTTCTATTTATAATACTAGTTTCTATAATAAAATTCGCTGGAACCAAGTCAATCACTGAAAAAAATAATAATGTCTTTGGTGAAAATATCGTTGCGGCGATGTTACGTGCATATACAACGTTTGAGAATATTTGAAACAATACCCTGGAATATTTTCAGTTGTTTGGAGGATTGATGATCTAATTACATGGCTCGTAGAGACAATCATCAACAAACGAAAGTTGCTTACTTCATTAAAGATTTGATCGTTGAACTTGTTCAAATCAAAGAAATAACCTGCCAAGGTCACGAAAATGTAATACTTTTAAGTAAGTTTATTTAATAATATTTTTATATTGTAATATTGATAAACCACATTGCTTCAACATATACTAAGTCTATTTCCACTTCACATTAATACACTTCACATACACATTCCCGTGTATATTGAAATACTCGAAAGTTTAGCACCTTAGTGTCTATAAATTGGCAGTCTGGGAAATTAATACGCAGGAAATGATTTATACATTGCCAGTCTGTTCCGTCGAAAACAAAGACAACAGTTATTATGGCTTCAATCTTTACGTCGAATCTTTTATACGACAGTTGTTAAGCTTATCTCGGGAGCTTAACTGCTATAAGTTGAAATGCTATTACATATTTGTATGTTCCTCATACTGGAAGGGTAGAAGGGTAACTACATACTCACATACGTACATGCTCATACCAACATAACATATATGTATATATATATATATATATATATATATATATATGCGAACTTTTAAAAATTTGCTAACTATGGGTTGAATTCGGACTAGGAGGTTTCCGTTCACATTTAGGGAAATTTTAAAATTGAAATTTTTAGGCATACCTTGTATTCATTTCAAAATATTTACAAAAAGCGATATAATTCTAATCATGTAAATATAGAGCTTATTGTATCTTTTATATATTTAAGTATATCTTCAATTTATCTATATACCAGTGCGATTTAATATCATCGCTGTGTGTTTACAGTAAATTTATTGTAAATTTGTTTTCTCGTATTTTTAATTTTCGGAGACTTGTTTATTTATACGCATTTTCATCAAATATATCTAGAGCTTTTTTGTTTAAAATTCTGGAAAATAAATTATTTTGGAATACTTAGAAAGCAAATATTTTTATAAAAGAAGCTAAAGCAAAATTCTCATATAAATAAGTCTTAAGTTATTATTATAACAAAATATAATAGAAGGTTTATAAGATTGGATTAATAAGATCCATTATTATACCAAATTTTAACTTCCTCTGGGAGACACATACGGATGGAAGTATGAAATATGATGTATTTCGTTTTTATTTTGATGCCAGTAACCATTAAAGTTTTCAAGTTTCTAACTGTATTTCGAATATTTCTCAATGAAATCTTACTCTGTATTCAATTTAAAGTATTTTCTATATATTTTCAATGTTTTTGTTCGTTATTCACAAATTGTGTAACATTCTAACCATGATTGCGGTTATATGATTGAAAATACGAATATTAATAGTCTAATAATTACGATACACTTAAAGTATTTTAAGAAATAGTGAGAATGGATTTTTCTTTTAAATAATACGTCACAACCTTTTCATATTTTTGGTGATATAATCTAGACAATTTTTTTAATTTTTGAAAATCCAATTTCCTATTATTGCTTAAAATTTTGTCGAAAATTTAAAATACATCACTTGCCTGTTAAAATTTCATTGTTCTAATAGAATAAAATATTGTATTTACCATAATAATAAAAGGAGAAATGTTAGTTTTACAAATTTAACACATTTCATTATCTACATATTTCTAAAGAAGGAGCACTTAGTTAAGTATCTATTAAAAAAAGTGAAAAATAAGTTAAGATATCAGTTTGTTCAGAGGATAACTTAGTATAGGGGCTACGTTGGAGACGATTTAGGTAAAGGAAACTTAAACTAAGTAACCTTATATCATTTTTTGAATGGGGGAAGTGACCACTAAATGTTCTGAATGACAGTAATATGAGTTTAGTTTAGCAAAAATGCCAATTGTACGTTGCATTTAAAAAACCTGCAAAGGACGAGTATAATTCGTACTAAAACGGTTCCATACTTAACACATATGGACACTTATAAATATTTAAGGGGGTGCATACTGTTGTTGTTAAACAACTTAATAATATTAATTTATCACAATGTAATATATCACCTATTGTCTATTTTAAAGGTATAAAATATGGTGTATATCTGAAAAATTATAAGATCTAAGATAATAGCTTTGGTTTTACTGTAATCTTTCAGTCCGATTCCAACCTTGTTCTTTCATGATTTTTGATTCAGCAGTTTTGAAATTCAAGGATAAGTAATACTTCATTTTTGAACATTTTTTTTCAAATTATGGAAAAATACGTTTTTTTCACACAAGCTATTTCAAATGATAACCTCACATAATGAATAATATATAAAAAAAATTTTATTACTTTATTTACCCCCTCTTTTTTGAAAAAATTAGATAGTGCAAAAAATGTGGATTAATAAAATATATTACTATGCCATATTTCAGATTTCTGAGAAAATCGAATCTGACAGACGGACAAACAGGTACATGAGGGATCTTATGAAGGTTTTGTTTTTCCATTTGAGGTAAGGAACCCTAAATATTGTTATAAAAAATTAAATTAGAAAAATAAGATTTATTCATAATGAATACCCCAGTTTTTTATTGCTAACGTTTTTTTCACCATTTTCACTTTTTTCACTTTAAATTTATAATTAGATATAATTTATAATTAGGTACCCTTAACAGACATATGGACAAAAATGTTAATAATAAAAGTAATAGTAACATAGAATAATAAGAATTTATAATGTATTATATAGGTAAGTGATTATGACATCTATCTCACTTAATATTAACAAAACCATTATTCAGTCAATCTTAAAAATTGACTTTAAATCTTCATTTAGTTGTACATTTTTTTTGAAATGTGAATTCGTGTTTGTATTTACAATCAATTTTGTTTATTTAAAATTTTAAGTTTTTTGTATCAACAGACAGTACAATTTTCACAGCTTCTAAATTACGTTTGTTTCTAATTTTAAGGTATAATTGAACAAAAAATTATATAAAAGTTTTAAAATTAATTTTAAAATTTGTTAGTATTGAGTATTTCTGTCGATGTTAACGGTTTTAACTTTTATTTATTATCATTTTATTGTAACTATTATTATAAAGATATATTTCTACATTCTTGCTGATTGTATTGTATCTAATTATAAATTTAAAGTACAAATAGTGAAAAACATTTAGCAAAAAAAATAGAGGTATTCATGGCGAGTAAATTTATTCACACAAATTTGTTATAACATAATTGCGACTGTACCATATTTTTAAATATGTCGTTTTTTATGCAGATTTTTTCATTTAAAGAAAAAAAACAGTAAAATTTGCATTTTCACCAAATCGAACTTATTTCTAAAGAATGTTTGTTTGAAAGAAACTTTGAACATTATTTATTAAACAAATAATAAAGATTTGAAAAAGGTTTGAAGCAGTAAAAAATGAAACGCCCACAAAGCTACATTTACAGCTCGTAAGGTGGGCCATCTTGATACTATTCGTGACGTGACATGAGCCACGTGAAGTTTACGTTTGTTTAAATTCTCCCTTCACAATAATATTAAAATGGTAAAGCGTATTTTCCCCATAAGTAAAAGCTCCCGCCCGCTCGGCGGCCGCGCACACTGGGGCGGTTAAATAAATATGAAATATTCGCCGTTTCATAATACATAAAATAAATAGAAAGCATTTCGTAGCCATTCATTGCGTGTCGTGCGGTTGTGTGTGTGTGCGAGGGGGGGGGGGGCGGGCGGTGGCGGCGTAGTGTGTGTAGGTGTGCGAGTTGCATAGGTTGGTTCGCGACGCATTTTCAAAAGACTAAAAATAAATAAACCGCATAATGGTTTTAAGTGTGACGTCAATTGAGAGAAAATGGCATATTTTGTGTTAGAAAATAATTTTCCTCTGTTTTATAAGTTACCCATAAAGGACCGCATTTATATGATGATATGTAGAAACAGTTTCCGATAATGTACACTGATTAATATCAAAGTAATTTTGTAATAAAAATAAGTTATAGTGAACAGAAATACTTTACGTATCTTGGTTAGTAGTGTTTATTCCTCGTTGGATTTTAAAGGCGATCATTGTAGTCATAATACAATAAATGGAATCCCATCCGAAAGTTCATTATAATTCGATGATAAATTGATTTTAGATTTATCAGGTATCGGAACTACCCTGTACCTGTTGCACGAGGACACACACTGGCGCAGAAAGTGTGGCGGATATTGAAACCGAAGTGTACCTATCCGCACACGCACACCCTTACCTACGATTATAAGTGCATCCTTCTTATACCAAGAAACGCCGCGCATATATCCGTCCCGCTCCACACAAACGTTACTGCGTAACGCAGGCTTCGCGGATTCGGATCGATAGAGTGGAGGCCTATTCTGTAACTGCCTTTTTATTTTTGTTCAGATTCGCTTTGCGTAGTTTTTTTTCGTGTTTCATCTCCACTGTTATTGGCAGCAATTTTTGTGTTTAGTCCGTCTCGCTACGTGCTCTGGGCTGGAATGAAGCTCGGAAGCCTAATTGGAGACACGAATTTAGGAGTTGTTTTGTCAAACGTTTTGCTTGCATATGTATGGTATTAGCATTCTCAGTGTATGTTGCTTACGAGTTTAATTTTAATAGCATTTTATAAAATCAATCAGTCAGGTTTCGAAGTAATGACTGAGCTTTGGAATGGTTCATTTCATAAGTATAAATTAGAAACATCTCGTGGTATTTTTTGTGTTATGATCAATGGTATTGTATATATATATATATATATATATATATATATATATATATATATATATATACATATATTATATTATTTTAAAAATTGATATCATTTTTGTTTTGGTTACCATATTGCGTTGGGAAGCTTTTCAAGTCATACATTATTGACAGAAGCTACAGTGTCTTATAGTTGGTTTTAGTATTAATAGGATTCGGAAATTTGCCATTATATTAATTTAAATTATTTCTGTAATATGTTAAAATGGTTTTCGATAAACTGATTCTGTATATTAATTGAAATCAGTTGATATTATGAAAATTAATATGTATAATTTTTCTGACCTTCGTAAATATATTTTCACTGCTGAGATTCATGTATTATTTTTGTAACATTCAATTAAACGGAATCACAGAAACTCAAGTGAAATGTTTTATTAGTTAATTTAATTTAGTTTAATTGCTGGACATTGTTTTTTGAAACAATCGATATAATAATGATAGTGGTATAAAATGCTACTACGTGTTAGAATGTAGTTTCTGTATTTTTATAATAACATTTACTTTGTCAGTATTATTATTATTGCATAAATATTAATATTATTATTTAATTGCATCATAGTGAGGTTTCCAAGCGTTTAATAAAAATATTATCGATATAATTATTATTTCCCTTCTAAGACTTCACGTATGCAAAATAAAAGTCAAAACCAAATAGATATGTGCGAATAGGTACTTTGCGCAAAACTACGTCAATGGGGCCATGTTTTCAATGTACAACTAAATTTATCTATAAAATTTGCTCGCGCATATATTAATATTGCTGACCAGAGCCGAAAGCCGATTAGCCGTGCTCAATAGTAAATAATAAATATTGCTAAAAGCTTCTCATAAAAGGTCAATAGCGAGAGCTTAATGAAGAACTTTCCTAAAGTTGCTCGCTAAAAGCTGCAGCCGGCCACCCTCTAAAATCGGTTGTAAAACTGAATCGGTGCTGAAAACTGAAATATGTTTTGTACGTTTTATTGAATAATTGAATAATTTCGATGTATTTTGTGAGCTTAGGCGCCGTCGGCACAAATTGAACCCATAAAAAGGCCTTGGGGTAGATATTGCCGCGATCTATTGGGCGGAGCGTAATTGTGAATGTTGTTAAATCGGTTGTTAGCCTCCGGTGCCGAGTGGTTTGAGCAGTGAAATTAAAGCCGACATGTTGCTTGTAAGATTATTTCTAATAAAGAATAATGCTACTGAACTGTAAGTTTTGAGCGGAAAATATATTTCTTGAAAATAGAACAGAAGGTGGTGAATACTATTTTCGGTGTTTCGTTGTGAAATACAAATACCCTTACAATTTCATAATATCCGTCTGCCGCAGTCTTAGAAATTCTACAGTTTTAAATCGAAATTCATGAAATGTTTCATAGAGAAATCTCATTAAAAAAGTACATAATTAAAAAAAGTACAGAAATTAGCCGATATCAATTTTCAAATAAATTCATATCGGCTAATTTCCGTGAACGATTTTGGAAAATGTAAACAACAGTGGAACTCTGTTTTGTATATGCACTTCGTCTTCTCGACAACGGTGTTAGACACAAATGTGGATTAATTTATGTGGAAACATTAGGACTACAATTATTAACATAAATCATCTACTATATATATATATATATATATATATATATATGTATATATATACATATATATATATATATATATATATATATATATATATATATATACATATATATATATATACACATACATAAATAAATATGGATCTACGAGCAGTCCCTCTAGTGAAGAAATCACAGCTATTTTCACGGTGATAAGTGATATATGTTATCACTTCTCCGTACGAAATACGAATAATTCGAAATTCAAATAATTCTAGTGTAAGTTTTTCTCTTATCCACGCTTGTACACATGAAACTATAGGGAGCGAAACAGATGATTACTTTTACCGCTCCCAGCTGTCTTTACCTTCCCTCTAACCTGCAGTCAACCACGGTATCCCACGGTACCGATATAGATTACTATCGATGATGCCTCCAGTAAGCTCAGCGCATGCTTGCGAAATCGTCTTACCTCCATGCATACAATATATCGTGCAGTTTGATTAAAATTAAATGCGCTGTTTACACTAAAATACTTTGTAACTAATTTATTGTGGAAAATACTAAGTTAATAATTGGTGATATAAAGATCGACGAAACGAATCTTATAAGCTGTCAAAGAGATCTGAGAAGGAAAAATGGCAAACTGTATGACGAATGGGAAAAAAATTAAGTGGACATGTGGACATACGATGCAAACGTCCGCAGATATAATAAATTATCAAAGACAACATGCGATTACTTTCATGTATTTCTAGCGTTAAAGTTGCTCGATTACGAAAACAAGCTTATTATTTCTGCCAGGCCTAATAAATACATTTTATTTTTTTGGAAAAGGTAACCGTTTCCATTTCTGGTCAATTGGTTAAATGTGTATCTCAGACCTTTAAAAGGAAACATTTTAACTGGTAAGTTAGTATATTGTAAGTTAAGATCTCTTCGAGTAATAATTTTTGTTATTTGTTCGTGTCATCGTTTTATATGATACTCGTTTCAAAAAAAAAAAAAAATGATACGATTTAAATTATGAAAGAAGACAAAAAAAAATCATTTGAAAAGGGGGATATCGATTATTATAGTAGACAAGATTTCCTCACGACCACATTTCACATCAATACTTCCTTGGATTGAGTATTGGTTATAATATATATATATATATATATACATATATATATATATATATATATATATATATATATATATATATATATATATAAAGATTTTTCGCGGTTTCGCCCGCGTGGATTTACGGTGAAATACGGTGAATCATGAATTCAAAATAAAAAGACACACTCAAATACACAATAAAAATAAAATTTTTGTTCACAATCACACAGACATAAACAAACACGGGCCATAGAAACAAACACACAAACATAAACTGACAAATAAATACACAAACATAAACTGACAAATAAACACACAAACATAAAATGAACACAATCACAAACAAACACACAACACACACATAAATAATAAAAATATTAACACACAAACGTAGACACGCACATCGGTAGACACGTGGATGCGTAGACACGCAGCATGCAGATATGCAGGCACGTAATCACGCACTTAGAAATTTTCCTAACTGATTAGAAGCGATTGAATATAAAATCTGTATGTCTGCGTGTCTGTGTACACTTTTTGAGGTTTTAGTATTGCACGCGAGCGAAGTCACTGGCGAATGCCCGCCTGTGGTTATTTTTAAATTGTACATTCATTAGTAATAAATGTTAAAAATAAGGGTTTTATCCGTTAAATATTAAACTATATTTTAATTTTCCCTAAGTTATGTAGATAAAACTTCGTGGCAGAATTTAATAACAAAAAAACTGACCCAATGTGGGTCGGAATCCCGCACGAAGGGTTCCGTAGTACCAAACAGTATTAAACTTCTGTTTGTTTTCTCAAAGAATTGTGAAAAAAAATGTTATTACCGTGGTGGGAACCGAAAATATCCCATAGGTCAAAAACTAACCATGTCTTATTCAAACCAATTTTCGTTGAAAGTTTATTACAAGTTTTACAACATTAATTTTTATAGTATTTTACACTTTTTAAGATTTTATCTCACACTTTTTAAGATTTTAGAAACACATCTAACAATTTAACTTAAAGAAAAAAGTTATTTTGGAATCCCTTTATCATTTTTAAGACCAATCTAACGATATCCCACACTCCTAGGTGTAATGGATTTTTTTCATTCCTCAGATACATGTATGGAGTGCCAGATTTCATTGTATAGCGGTTCATAGAAGACACCTACTATCTAAATTTTGTCTATATGGTGCCAATAGTCTCCGAGTAAAATGGCTATGAATACGGACAGACATACAGATGGATAGACTGACATAACGAAATTACAAAGGTTTGGTTTTTGCCATTTGGCTACGGAACCATAAAAAAAGTATCATTTGCAATTACATCGTATATCATGTTCAAATATGACAAATATGACAATATTGACATTGGTCAAAATTACTATCGGCTATTTATAGCTTATATGTATTTTGTCAACGGACAAATAAAGTCACGCGGAAAGAATAATGTAATAGAATCTATAATAACAGTCATTATTCTTTATTTCAATTATAAATTAAATATAATCATGGTACATATTGTGTGTATTTCTTATATTAGTATTCCGTATGTCTATTACAATAATCATGATGACGGTTTGCACTGAACTGAGTAAATTGTATGGGTCCTATGAGTTGTTCGATGTTTTGAAAGTTGTATAGCTAGTGTTCAGTAAGGTTAGGGTGTTCTACAATGTTATTGATTTTACTGATTACATTATATGATATTTCAAATAATATTAAGAAAATAGTGATTGAGTGTCAATTTTATTACTCCACAATATTGACGTCAATATTTAGTTGTCGCAAAGTTCTATACCAGGAATATTTTTTTCACACCAGGAAGCAGTTGCTAACCGTTCGATAAGCAGACGAACGATTTATTTTATTCGTCCAATAATCGAAGGAATAAATTATTATAATAGTCCGATTATCGAAAAATTAATTTATTATATTAAACCTATAATTTAACTCTTAACTGGTATCATAAATTTGATATACATAACTGGTATCGAGGGGGCCGCGCGGCTACCAATGAAAATTGGCTTCCAGCAAGCAAGTTCCCACAATGTTATTCAATAATAGTTTATAAACGATAAATACCAAGTTTGTTTTATGTAATAAACAAGTTTTTATTCATATAATTTGTATTACTTATTTACTAGAAGAACACAAACATTTTGGTAACTTTTTGGTAATTTTTTTTCTAACGCCATAAAAATCTAAAAACCCCACTGTTTTGATAGTCCTTAACATACATATTTACGTTTTCTTATTCTTTATAAAATAATCTATAAAAAACCGTAATATGTATCTAATTAACGTTACACAAAAAATCAACTCACAATATAATTTTTTCTAAGCTTAGGGCTTGGGAACATTTTAAGGCAACAAAGTTCAGTCTTGACAATTATCACATAGCAATTTCATTCTACTGTGCACTTCACAAATTAATTTCAAGCAATTGCTGCATTTTGTAGGAAATTTTTTGTCTTTTTTCTTTTAGATAGTGAGACAGCGCCCTGTTTTCAAAACGCTTTAGCTTGGGCTAGTAACTTCAGGGGTCGAGGATTCAGTTTCAGGGTTCGAGGTTCGAGGAGGAGGAACTTCAGGAGTTGCAGACATTGTAGTTGTCTCTACAATCTTGTCTATCTTTTCACGTAAATCTCCTGGGTACTTGGAATACTCAACTTTGTGATTTATTACACGTTCTTTTATTATTTCCATCTTAATTGATTTTATGTAGTTTTTCCGTTTAATTTTTTCTTCAGTATTTAAATGTTTCTACAACACATAAGCGTTCACATAAACAATATTTAGAATCCTAGCAAACCCTATACTTGGCCAACGTCGTGTTCTGCGAGCTAGAGAGTTATTAGTGCATGTTTGATTCAAAGCATCAACTCCCCCTTTTGTGGAGTTGTAAAATTCAATGATTGCCGGTTTTCTAGATTTTTCATTGACGGTTTGGTCGTGGTGCATTAAAGAAATCTATATTACACTTTTATTCTTTTTCGGCACAAAAGAAGCTAATATTATGCCAGTTGTAAATTCAAAAACAGTAGTCCTAGGTTTACGTTGTTTATGTGGTTTAAATTCTGGGAGGGATTCGACTTTATTTTTTCTCTATGTCCTAACCTATGTAAATTCTTTTGAGTAACACACCTACCAGTTCTACCAAAGAAAGCCAGTTGTCTACGGATTGTGTAGGAATAGATGATTGACCTTTTCTATGACCATACTGTTTGCCTATATATATATATATGAAAGCATTATATAAAGACTACTCTTGGCATCACAAAGGCATAATATATTGATGCCGTATTTAGCTGACTTCGATTTCATGTAGATCCGGAACAGACATCGGCCTCGGAATGGACCTAACATTTTATCAATGGTTATATATTCAGAGCAACTGTAATTCTTTTGGAAATTATTCACAAACTTGTCAAACACGTCAGAAATTAATACGGCCCAATCTACAGTTTTTCATTCCTCTCTTGATGCAATATCGTCGAATCGAAGATTTTATAAAATAAACAAAAATATTTTCAAAGTCATGGTTGTCCTAAACATTTCGCGCCCAGTTCCGTTTGTGGCCCACAAAGATTCTACGTTTTCATGTCCACATTTGAATACTCCGGCCAACAGCAAAAGATCTCTAAAAGCTTTTATCTCTATTACAGAAACATGTTTTGTGCAAAATGCAAGGGTAGAATTATTATCTGAACTCTCTATAATATTTTCGTTGTTGTAGTTGGTTATGATATATATATATATATATATATATATATATATATATATATATATATATATATATATGATATAATACTATAGCATACATAAGTAGTTCAAATGATTTTTAGTAGTAATCTCATCTTTTGATGTGGCTGGATCAATAAATCCAGCTCTTTGCCTGATAATGTTGTGTTGGCGAGAACGTGAAGGTGCTGGTGTGTTGTTAGACAACTTGCACTTATTTTTGCCATAATAACTCGTATGACTTGGTTCTGTAATAGGCTCATCTTCAGTATCTGCAGAACATGCTTGCAATTCAAAACCCAGATCCTTATTGCTATCCGAACTGTATGGTGGTGACTTGTCACAATCCCTAATTCCTTCATTGTCGCTGTTTTGTTCTTCTGGTTGGCCATTGATGGTATCACTGATTTAGAATCAGAGTCCTCGTTTAATATCTCCTCTATCGTTTTATTACTTAAAGGTAGCGCCATGTTGGCAAAATAACTGTAATAAATGAGAAACGAATATGGAAAAAACCTGAGTAAGTGGCATTGTGGGGACACCGCGGTCGCCAACACATGGTACCTCCGTCCTGGTAAGTGCTGTAGAGCCGTACATCCAGCACCCACTGCGCGTTGCAACGTAATGAGATTACTTAAAATGGTGACCACGCATGACGCATAGTTTCTAAAAAATTCTTAAAAATATAACGCGTGGGGGCCCCACGTAATAACAGACAAGGGTTAAATAGTAAAATTTATGTTATTTTCGTAAACAATGTACGAGTATGTACAATTTACTGTTTTGTTTTTTGGTGTAAGGTACTGTTGAACGGGGCGAGCTGGAATACGCCTGGTACAAAATCCGGTTTACTTTTCAAAATGTGGTATGAACCCAGCGAATGATCAGATATGAACCCAGTGAACATCATAAAAGACGGATGCTGTCTCTCGGAACTAATTTAGATTTCAGGTTAAAAGTAGTTTTTCCAGGTCTATTCGGTAAATTCTTTCCAATTTACCGAATATTCCAGGTTTATTCGGTAAATTCTTCCAGAAATGGTGAAGTTACAGAGTAACAAACATAAATCCTTCTATCTATTCAAAGTTTGTCTCGCAACAGCGGTTTATTAACAATGCGCTAGGTATAAACTCCAGGAATATCAATCACATGGTTTATAACATTACCTGGAAATGAATAAAAAGTTTATTGGAAATCCATTTTTGTGTTCGTTTAATGGGAGTATAATAACTTAATTCTGACTGTCTCCCTTTAAGATGGAGCAGGCGTTGATAATAGAGAGGTGCACTTAGGCGTCGAGACCGGCGTCCATGAGATGCTGCAAATGAGGGCCCGCCGCTCTGCTAACGCTAAGCTAGATTTAATTTAAACAAAATGAGACACATTTAATGGGGCGTAGGACATTGTGGCTTAATGCGATAGTAAGTCAGTTATATTTGACGGTGGCTAGATTCATAATCAATGTCTTTTGTGACATTAATTAAGTAACATTTAAGGAATTTCTCGAATACCGCCCTAATGATTATATGTGGAGCATGTTAATTAGACTGCAGTCATCGTTAATAGTAAATAAATTAAAATAAATCTAATTAGATTTAACTTACATTTTGTATTCGAGGTTTTCTGCCTTTTTAACATTTCTCCTGTCATTAATTTCTCCCCTTTACGCCAACTTACCTGTAATTAAAAGAAATAAAAAAGTTTAATAAAACGTGGAAGTCATGACAATATACTGTTTTGTTTTTATTTTACGGTTTCGTAGCAAAACAAGCAGCCTTAACAATTTAATCACGTCCGTTCATCTGCCCATCAATCGCTGCGTTATTGTTTCTGCAGTTTTTGATACATATGACATTTTGCAAGTAGATAGATGATTTATATGGATATTTAAATTAATATGTTGATTGTACTCATAATTTTACACAATAAATTAAAAACTTAAAATTTTGCAAACCGAAGTTAAACATGTGGAATGACAAAGAAAACTGTTATTTAGTTTTAAAAGACCTATTCAATTAAACAAACGTTGGTTATTAATTGAATAGGTCTTTCAAAATTACATCATTTTTTTTCATTTATCATTTTAATTGTTTAACTTCTATTTGTAAAATATTAAGTTTCAAATTGACATGCCGTAAGATATTCATATGACCACTAACATTTTTTGAATCCCGAGTTTGAATAATGTAAAAATATTTCAAAAAATTGTACAGGATTTACTGATTTTTAGTTTTAAATATTTTTATTTGTTAAGTAAATATATTTTTAATAACTTTGCCATAATTTTATATTTATGTAATATATTATTAATATGCAATGTAAATACACATCTTAAATCACTTAGAGATATACTCCAAAATATTGATCATTGGTTTTCACTAATAATAAGTAAGAAAATGTATTAAACAACGGAATTGAAATCCAAGTGAATTAATTCGAAGAACAGACAGGTTAAAAACAGGTATAAATTCTCAACAAACTACAGTTCAGTTGCTGCTTCGTTGTTTTTGACGAACTTTTAATTAAAAAGCTCAAAACTCTCGTGCAATCATAACAGACTTTAAATCTGTCGTGAGCATAGTCGCTACGAAATTGATTTCAGGTTAGCCAATTAAAACTTTACATAAACCGAATATCCGAATATCCATTGAGGATGTTTACGGATATCATTAGACAACCAAAATACAGGGCGGCCCTGCCTTCGAAAGCTTTCGCTACGCCCTAAGCACTAAGCTCAGTTTATTCTCTGCTGTCATCAATGGACTTATTTCTTCTAACCCTCACGTTGGAAGATTTTCTTCGGTAGCTAATTCTAACAATTCTAATAAATAGTATGGTGAATACTTAAAATTAAGGTTTTTAGAAAGCAAATGATGTATATTTTTAAATATTTTAAAAATCCAGGAAAGGAAGCTAGTAATATTAAAAAGATTTATACCAGTTTCCTGTAAGGCACTTGATATCATGCGTTTTTTATTTAATCCTTTATTTTTAGGTAAATTTTAAAAGTATTTGAATACAGGAATTAAAATTTTTACGTCGATGTTCTGGTGGTGAAATCTAGTTGTTGATGGGTCTTTTATTATTAAAACTCTTATCGCTATAACGAAGAGACGCGACTGTTATGATGGTAGTAAGGTCAAAAATGGAATTTTATTGTATTTACATAATTTTTAATTATGTACGTATATACATATATATATATATATATATATATATATATATATATCAGTGGCGTGTAGTGGTTTTTAGGAAAGACAAGTGATAGACAATATATAAAAAATTATATGGATATGCACAAATGCGTGCAGGCGTCCGCCGACCGCCCCTGATAGCGCTGCAAACGGCATTGAAGGTGTAATAGATTGAAAACGTGTCTCAATAATTGAATCATAGGCACTCAAAATCAATAAACTCTCGACGTAATTCCCGGACTTATCCAACTATGACCTTAATCGTGACCATGAAAAGATAATTCTTGTTACCTAAAAGTACAATTTAATTTGACAAAACATTTGATTTAAAATGCAAATTCCGATTAGCCACCAATAGGTTTTTTATCTTAAATGAAAAAATATACATAAAAAAACGACGTATTGGAAAGAATTCGGGCACGATTATTCCATTATAAAAAATTGGTTGCAAAAATGCTTTTTATGAGGAAACACGGTTGTCAGTTAGCTGTCAAACATAAATGTTATAATCTCACTCCTTTGCCCAATTTCATATTCTTATTTCGTTCTTTATTTTTTTTCTAACATCAATTCTTCTTTGTATTTGCAAATTTTCTGTCAAGTGTTACTAAAATAGCAAATAAGTCGAAAAACTTCTAACTAAAATTTCCTTCACAAAATTCAGTTTTGTATGGGACCTCTTTCCAAATCACCTTTTTTTAATAAAATAATCGCGACCGCGTCCTACTTTTGGTAATTACTTCATTTTTTAACAATTTTCTTTGATTTAAAACAAACAATAGGGAATTTACATTTTTGCTAACCTGAACTTGTTCAATCAATACTAATTTTAAATATTACTTTGAAAATTCAGTACACTAGATTTATGTATGTATACGAACGTATAATTTCAAAACTTATTTCGATCTACCATTCTCGATTCTATAATTTTTTTCACTAAAAGAAAAATTTAAAAATCCTACCTTAATCACGTAATAAACAGCAACATTTGATAGTCGCCATTGTTTACTGTCATGGCAAAAATGTACGTCAAAAAATAAACTAATAAAATATTAATTGTGATGCACTGAGAAAACTTCATTGCTAAAATATATTTCACTGACAAAATACAATACGTATATTTAAAAACCAAAACTATCAAAATTGTAAAATTATTTTCGAAAGAAAACTGTAAACTGACAGCGAGCTCATTATAACACAATGATTCATTATTTATATGCAAATGTTATAATTACGGCATTGTTTCAGTCTGAATATAGTCGATAATCCACTGCGTGCCTTTAGATGATCAACTGACGTTTTGCAACGAAGTAATCAATTTTAATTTTGTATAAACCATTTCTGATTCGAAAATTTTTTGTAATTTCATACAATATGGGGGTGAAGTTTGTAGGTTATATATAAAATTACAGCAACCAGAAACGTTCGCTTACTACAAATCATATATCGAAGTGTGGCTTTCATAAATTTGTAACTATGTTATCCATATATGCTAAATATTCAGGGCAAGCAACGTGTTATTGCTTATAAAAAGCTAATATGTATATATATAAATATATACATATATATATATATATATATATATATATATATATATATATATATATATATATATAATTAAGTACTCAATTTTTTTAAAATTCCTTGTATAGTGTGGGTTGTATTCGTTTGAAATATTTATAAGTATCTCAAAAATACTTATTCTCATAATTTGAGGTAGTGTATCTTCAGAGATGTACTGAAAAATATGCAAAATATATGTCTCTCCTTTTCTCCGATATTACTTAAAATTAGATTATGAAGCTTACGCAAAGGTTACAAGGAAACTATAGCGATGACTTAATATATCATAATTTTTAAAATGTTCATTATGTTTTTACGCCCATGAAGAATATAGTAGGCAATATACTTGGTCAGAAAATTTAAATATTTCTTAATAATTAATATAAGTACTATGTGATTTTAAATGCTTATTAAACTCTATGTCTCTACGAACTCTCGCAGCGCGAGTTCTACTAGTATTTGGCAAGTTTTTCGTAGTTTGTACTTATAATTTTAGGATTATAAAATGATAGGAATATTAGATTGGTTAATATTCGAATCAATATTCGAATTAGATTGGCGAATATCCGAATTCATCATACAGATGCATCCTGTGATGAAAAGCATAAATCGCGCATTAACCATTCACTGTTTTGTTCAATAAAAAATTCTTTGATGCATGTGATCAAAACACACATCGCGTGTTATTATTCATCCTTTTGTTAAATCAGCGATTGCCTGAACGTCTCAGAGATTGCCTGAACGCCTATCTATATAGAGTGCCTGAACACCTACCTATATATAGTGCCTGAACATCTTATTTATTTTTTGTTTCGTTACTATCGGCAACCATAGCTCAGATTAGTAATCTATTGACAGAGTAGCTGCACAGGTGATTAAGTACATTATTGAACACTACGCTTTGTGAAAATGCGGTTCCAGTCATCTGCAGTTTGCTTCTCTGGATCTCTCAGCTTTTCCTTATAAGCTCGCTTAAAAACGACAGACCGTATTTTACTTTTTTAAAACTGGCAAAATGCATGGAAAGTTTTGAAATGTATAAATGATCATCATTTCCACACGAGACTAATAAATACGTACACGAGACTGAGAAATAGTGAAGATGAGTAATAAGCCGCCCAAAAATCTTATTTATATTACATAACATTTCTTCATCTATTGGACCATAGGTGCGGAAGGATAGGGAAGTATATTAATGTTGGTATATTACGTGTTGGTTTAAACACGTTTAAGTTTTAGCGAAAGATCAACTTTAGGGTTAAAATTGCATCTATTTTTCATGAAAATGTAAACATTTAAACTGGATTAAATGTTTTCCATTTATTTGATGAGTTTACGATTCGATTTTTACTTCCAACAATCGAAGATATGAAATGTTACAGTAAAATTGGTAAAAGAAGGTGTTTTATTACAAAATATATAAGTACAAACTAAATCAGAGTCTGTGAGTGTATGTTTGTACGTAATTATGTAAGTTCGTAAGCTTGCAAAGGCTTATAAAATTTGAAATAAGTTTTCATTTAGAATCGAATTCGATTTTGGCAACACCGACATAATTATGTAAAATTTAAACTTACATCCAAAAAGTTGAGGAAATGTTATTGAATTCGAACCGTATAAAGTTTAGGCTCTTCATTAAAATCGATAGAAAAACTTTGGACACCTGGCTAAATACACGATTTTTTGGTCACTTGTGGCTTATATAGAATCTCTCATGTTTAATATTAAGATAGCTTTCATATTGTAGCAGTCATTGTTATGATTACGTTGTTTGTCATTTTGAAATTCATATTTTTGTTTTAATTAAGTAATAATTAAGTAATTAAGTATGCTTCAAATTAAGAAGTAATGGGACTATTCTAAACAGTGGTCATACAAGTGGTCATCAAACTCTGATCATAAAATGTTCATAAATTGTTTCCATAAATGTGTAAAATACGTGATGTACGGAAAATTTTTTGTTTCATTAACGTGAACAGGCTTTATAAATAGTATTCCAAAAGGCAATAATTAATACTTAATTCAAAAATATTCACAAACAAGTTTCCAGTTAGTCATTCGATTTAAAATATTGCTATCAAAATTATTAACAATTGATGTCAAATAACATTCAGGCTATTTTTGTAATCCGGTCCCCCGTTCATTACGACCTCATCGTACGCGGCTGCCAGCCTCTAGTCTCCTTCAGGCGACCTCCTACCTTATTTTAGTAAAATGATTCGATAAAATCGATTCATCTTAATGTTTATTTCTGAGTTTGGGTCCATTTCTTTTCAGACGGTTGTTTGGGAGCCTGTCTGCAATGTGTATGTAATTTGTCTTAGTCTCGCCCTTCATGAATTGTTTTCTAAAAGTTAGTTGAAATTTAGAATAAACCTGACTACCTGCTCGGCCTCGCTCCGTGTTATTTTTGTTTCTTCACTACCAATAAATACAGCATTTCGTAGATAATTTACTAACTAGAATGGTGGGAAAAGCAAACGCAAAATGATAAATGGAAAATAAAAAAAAGTGTTATTAGGAGTTAATTGTGAATCCGATACAAATATTTTTTAGCACTTTTGTGAACTATGTAACGAATGTTTTGCCCATATCCTTTTTTTATAATGACCCTTATAAAATGTCGAGTTTTTCGTGTAAGGAAAACAATTCCACGTACTTTAATTTTACCACTCGAATTTCATTAAGTGTTTTTTTTGTGAAATTATAAAGGTGCATTAAAATCGTTTTGTAGGTTTTAATATTAGCGCACTCGCGAAATCAGATAGAACGAAAAAGCAAAATTTTCTGTTGTGCTTTTATATTTCATCTGAATTAGATAATTAAAATATTTTATACATCTATTGCGCGTGAAAAACGGATTATCATTAACTGTTATATGTAGTGTACATACGTACGTAGAATAATACTGTATTTATAATAACCCATATCTTCTGGTACTGGAAGGACACAGCTACGACGTAGCAAAGGAAAAGCTGGGAATTTAACGGTGTATGTACATATGTATAAATGTTCGTTTGCAGTTCAGAAACTACTTAACTGATTTGATTAAATAAGGTGTCACGTGGTAATGACTACGCTATAGTTAAGTCATCAGCGTAATCATTTAAAATTGAATTCAGTATATTATGTTTTTGAATGAATCTTCATTATTCAGTTTTTTACAAAGCAGACTTGCCTATATATAGAGAAAATTTCAGTCTATGATGAATATCGGGAGGAATATTTCCTTGTTTCATGCTTTTCAGTTAGTTTTTTTCCGTAGTCGGGTTATAGTTGTTTTTAACTTTTATTTTTATTTTCTTAATAGTATTTATGTTTAAATATTACATATCTCCGCGCGCTTTAGAGCGTAGGCTAGTTTTCGGAGTAGCCTTGCGTATTCCGGATGTATATTTGCATGAAACATTTTGAGTCACTTTTGATATCTGCTAACTTAAGATTTATTTAATATAGACAAACTTATATTAAAAATATCATACTTCTAAATTTCCTACTGTATTTATAAGCCCCCAAATTTGCTAATTTGACACTAACTGATTCACTGGTCATCGATACTTCTAACATATTCTTATTGAATCAGAAACCAACATTTGACATTTTAGCTATATGCTAAAATGTTACATATAAATAAAAGGAAAAGTCACAAATTGGCCAAGAGTAAGTTAGTTTGGGTTAAATTGGATTATGTTCGGTTAGGTTTGATTAGGTTTGGCTAGGTTGGGTTAGGCAGTATTAGATCGAGTTAGGTAGTATTAGTTTGGGTTAGGTTCTATTAAGTTATGTTAGATTAGACTAGGTTGGGTTAGCTTATATTAGATTAAGCTGGGTTATGTTTGGTAAGGTTTTATTAGGTTGGGTGAAATTGATTAGTGTAAATTTTCTTGGTTTATCAATTGCCAGCAAAGCAAAAAGTCGCGAAATTCCTTCATAAACATAAATGTAAAAGGGGATCAAGTTCTTTCCAGATGACCATGACAGGTGAAAGTTCAATTAGGAAGTCAAGTTCCTACTTGTTATTAGTAGTTTTTTAATGCGGAATTAGAATACAGAGGAAATTTAAAAGATGTATGCATAAATATTATGAAGTACTTAACACAATTTTTATATTTTAAGTTGGCAAATTTTAATTTCTGTTATAAAACATTTTACTTGATTTTAACAATTTTCCGAGTTCTAACGTAAATATTATGTAAAGTGCTTAAAAATATTTAAGCGTATCTTTTATCCTTTGACTTTATTCTAATTTAACATACAGAAAATACATCGAATTTGATGGTTAAATTCAGATGACGGTTTCTTGTGAAAGGGATAACTTTACAGCATCCAATTAGATATCAACCTATTTTGCACAGATAACATCTGTTAAACAATTCTTGAAACTTTTTTAACTGTAGATGTCATTAATTAAAAGTACGTGTTGGATAGGTTTTAACTTATAGTTCCGTAACCATTTGTTCGGAGATAATTCTGTGATTTGTGAGTCACACATACTATTGGTTTAATAGAATATACTTTGATTAAGTTACGTGTGTCGCAGTATCTATGGAGTTTCTGCTGACCTCACTAGGTACAATAACTTGATTGTTTATATCTTCTTAATTTATTAAGTGAATTAATCAAAATAAGTACTTACTACATTGTGTTATCATGCTTTGTACTATTATCAAAATGTTCAAAGCGTTGTGTTAGTATCCAGGGGGTAGGGGAGGGGATAAAACAATGTGTAAGGAAATAAAAGTGTTTTCAAAGGAAAAGTTAAAGGATAAATGGGAATCACATCGGGGTCTGTTGGTATGTATTTATGTATATGTACGTATGTACATGCGCTTTCAAATGCTTATAAAATCTGAAGAGACCATTCGATTAATTATGTTTTTTTATTTGACAGTGCTCAGCAGAACAAAGAAAAAATCGACAATTTTAATCCTATATCCTACAAAAACAAAAGAAAATATAATTTAATTGTAATTGGATAAATTGTAGCCTATTTGTATTGGTCCATTGACGGTATCTATTATTTTTAATTGTAATTGGAAATGTATTTTTGGGGGTAAATGCAGAAAACTAATTTTTTTCGATACACTAGAAAGATAGCGGCAGGCCGCACGAGCGCGGCAGAGAAATATTACTGCCATGTTATGGCTGTTGCTATGGTTATGTTATTTGACAGCTCAGATTCTAGAGGTTTATTCTTTTCCACCGTCATTCAAATAAGTCTGCTGCCCTTGATGCGAAATTGTTTGTTCATGTTTGTGGGCGAGGTCGGATAATTTAGTATTAAATTGTTACTGTGTCACATTTTTATCACAGTAATTCATATATGGCTTCCTTTTGATGAACATTTTGCTTTATTACATAATGAACAATCATTCATCAATCGATTAAATTAAAAAAAAATCTTCATTAATACTGCAGGCAGTGAGGTTTTTTAGAAGAAAATCTGTTTTCCCGGTTAGATATAGAAATAAAGAAGAATAATAAAAATGTGTTTTTATTATTTTCCAATTTCCATATACTTTCGTGTAAAACTTTATTACAATCGGTCTTAACCGAAAGAACTACGGAGTTTTTGTCGTTTGGCAAAGGAGTCATGAAAACGTCTTGTATATATTTATATAAAATATATTTGATTTTATATAAATATGTTGAGGCTAATCCGGAGCCCAATCATAAAAGACGATATATGCGTATTGTGTAGCGGTGACCCAGTTACTTACGACGTACCGGGGGACAGTTTGCAACAATATCGATAACCCTAGAGGGGTTGTCGAGCCCCTTTTGTGTCCCGCATTGTGCTATCTTGCCTCGTATTTGGATTAATTAATTCTACACAAATAAACGAAAACAAAGATACGTAATTCTTTTGGAGACGCGCGCGTGATGCCCCTGTTTTGTTCTAGCTGCTGGTGTTCGAGATTTGTGATTAAAACCGATTTGTGGTTTGGAACTGTTGTAAGAACATGGTTTATTATGCACAGCATTAATATATATATATATATATATATATACATACATATATATATATATATATATACATATATATATATATATATATATATATATATATATACATACATATATATATATATATATATATATATATATATATATATATATATATATATGTATATACACATATCTTATTACAAAGGCATTAATTTGAACCCCAGGCCTCTGGGGTTCAAATTAATGCCTTTGTAATTTTGAAAATTTATCAATATTTTGTTAAAATATTCATTGAGTAATGCTGCTTGAAGTTCAAAAATATTCATACAAATCTTTTTGAATTTTCTTAAGTATTTTATTAATGAATTAAATAAAAACACTATAGTTATCACAAAACATAAAAGGGAGGTATGTGGTGCTACAGTTTTTTAGTATAGGTATATGAAAGTCATATCTCTGTCATGCATCATTTTAAGACAGGATTATTTACGTGATACATACCGTTAGGCAAAATGGCCTGCATCTATAGGTCCCAATTGAAAATTTGGAACCAGCAGATCGTCAAGTGATATGATTTAGGATCGTCAAGTGATATGTTTGAGGTCTTACCGCGGTAATATTAAGACTGAGAAGTTGGAACCAGGAGTTCATTGGCAAAGTCTTTGCTGATATTGGCCATCTAGTTGAACTCAAGTTATGAGCAAACTGATGGACGGATATACGTTGTATTTTATAATATCAAGGCTATACACAAATATTATATATATATATATATATATATATATATATATGTATGTATATGTATATATATATATATATATATATATATATATATATATATATATAAGTAAAAATTGTCAGTTTAATAGTACAGCGTAATAAATAGTACTACATACCCTGAAAATACTTTATTTTGAGTGAATAAAAGGTAAAATGAAAACAGTGTAATTATGTGTCGAACTGTGATTTACAATGCACTTAAAATGGAGTACCTTAATTATTTTAATAGTGTGAGGTTTACGTTAAAAGTCTATGCAGTTAATTAAAAATTGGTAAAAGGAAATAAGAAAAAGGAAAAAAATAAAATTAGATTACCTACTTTCACACACAAATATATATATATATATATATTAATGTAAAACTCTTAATATAAATGGTATTAATTAATTATAGACAATTTGTAATATAAAGTAATTTATTGCAATTGTTCGATTTTTTTTATTGTATACACGATATTACTAAAATTTTGTACAGCGTTCAGACATAAGTAAATAATGCTCAAAATTGCTCTTAATCGAATTCGTGCCGGATAAACCGTAAAGGTTTTGGAACATCGTCTGAAAACGACGCTTAACGTTCAATTAGCGAGAGTGTGACGTGGGCAGGTGTACGACATGGGGCTGCCGTCGCGTGCGTTACGTAAGACACATCTTTTTAATACACCGAAGCAGTTTGTTACAGGCACGGAGTCGAGGACAAAGGGTTGATCGCCAGTGAGTGTGGATGGCGATAAATATTTAATGACGATGCCGCGTCTGCTTTTCGTAAATGTTTAACGAGAAGGTCGAAACTCGGGGGGTGGCCATCGCCTCTATGGTGAAATGCACACCATTTCATTTATTTGTTTCGTCATCAACTCTACATTATGTCATTGTGGATTTTATAACAAAATAGCTTTTACTCACGGCTTTGTTCGCGTGGTGACAGTTATAAATTTATATAGAGAAATTAAAACATATAACGTCATGGAAAATTATTAAGGAAAATTAAATACTAAGTTTTCATTATTGTGGCTTTATGACACAAACGATAATGAAAACAAAAATATTTTTCTCAAAATTAGTGAGGAAGTGACTCTGTCGCTCTTTTCTATTGCCTGCAGCCGCGTTTTAAAAGATCACCTTGATTCGTTTTTCCGTTGCAAAGTTGCTTCGTTATTCCGTATTAAATTGAAATTTATTCAATTTAAAATAAGAATTTTTCCTATGGAATGAGATTGTGCTAGAAAAAAAGTAGCCTATATCAACCTATCAACTATATATATACAAAAATCATGTCAAAATATTGTTCTGTTGCGACGTAAAAGAAGGGCGAACAAATACACTTTTTAGGATTTAGATGTCATTTCCCGGGGTAAATGGTTGCTCCGTTGCCATATGACAAAAGGGCTACCAAGGAAGCTTTCGCATTTATAATATTAGTTAGGATTCATGACGTGATTCAAGATAGAGCCTGCGATAATCAAAACACCACTTTGTATACTGATTCAAATGGTAATCATGCCTTCATTCCACATATATTTTAGCCTAATTGCTTTTTGATTAAAACTGGTATTATTGGAAAATCAACGTGAAATCAAAATTAATATTCAAATTGAATATGACCGTCCGTTTGTGAGCAATGTTTATGTTGGCGGGGGATTAATTAATTGAGGGTATGTATGAAACACGTATTATGTATAGTCTCGTTCAATTTCACCTTCAGAAGTAGCGAAAGTCAATATGAGCTGTTGAATTTCAATTGCCATGTAATTTTTTATACCAGTTAAATTTATAGTTATATGAGTAGAGAAGTTTGATAATTGAAGAAAAATAAATAATTATAGGGTTCCGTGCCTCAAAAGAAAAAAGTAACCCATATAGGTTGACTTCGTTGTCCGTCCGTCTGTCTATTTGCCGAGACCCTTTTTTTCAGGAACACATGGATGTATCAAGTTGAAATTATCAAATACTCAGGTCTACGGTCTCTGGTAGTTGTCAGAAAATCAAGATCCTAAAAATACGGCCATTTATGCCCCACATTTTGACACAAATAAATCAAAGCCTATCTGTACTTTCCGTTCACCTAGAATTATAAAATTTTGCAAGAATCAAAATTCTAATAAATGTTTCTAATAAATGTGAAATATTTCCGTTATTTTATTAACAATAAGATTCACAAAACAAGATTTATATTTTATAACATTTGCAAATAGAATTTAAATCACTCTAACAAAACTTTAATGTCTTTTGAAGACTATATTAATACATTAAAGGGCAGCACGTTTAAAACAATTATGTTTTACTTATAATTCATATCGCTTTAGTTTGGTTTATTTGGAAAATTATTCTATATTTATCTCCGGATATTTCGCAAACATTAACACTATCCAAACGATTCATTAGCATCAATTATAATGACTAAAATGCACGCAGCGGTTCCATCACAATACTAAATCACATCACCGATCGCCAAATAGGCAACTAGGTCACGATCGTCCAATCCGTAACTAGCAGGCGCCCGGTAAAAGCTCCATAATTCACCGCCCTACGTAATTGCGGGGAGCGGTAGGGCGGCGACGTAGATCGACGTAAGACGGCGTAGGGTGACGTAGGGCAGCGAGGGTGAAAGGATAGGCGGTAATAGTTTTAATTACTTTGAATGCAGTCGTCGTGTAGTACGATGGGTAGTTTTTAGTATTAAATATTCTAATGCGGAACATTGTAGGGAAAACATCTCTAAAAATAAAGTTTTAATTTTTAATAATGAGTAACCTCTGAAGTTTAATGGTATAATCAATCCAATTGCGATCAATAGTTTAAAGTTTCACATGTCACTCGGATTAGAAAAATTGGTTCTATATAATAAATGCAATGCGACAATGAAGAGGCAAATTTTATTCTATCTGCCACAGTTTCCAAATCGGTCTAAATTTATATTTTTCTGATACACAAACTAGCAGGCGCTTGATGATTGGTGTTACCATATTCGAGTTGGTATCACAATGACAGAAATGTGTGATAGGGACCTACTTAATCAAGACTTTAATATTAGCGTACCACATTTTAGCTTAACCAGCTTTCATCATCTCTCAGCTGAATCTCTCGTAATGTTGACACATAAAAACAACAAAAAGCTTAACAACATTTCAACCATCCTGATGCACTCTATAACATATAATACTCCTAAAATATAATTTGTTCAATGTAATACTGGCATCCTTTTAGACTTTTCCTTTTTATGAAAAGAATGAACTTTTTCTTCTACCCCTAGAGTTGTTTTACGTTGTTTTTTTACTTTCATGACATATCTTTAAACAATTTAAAAGCTTTATGTGATACAATAATATATTAGCAAGATATATTTGCTACACCTTACATTATAACTCACATGTATTGTAAACAGAAGTTTATTCAGGGAGGGGCAAAGGAATTGATTAAATTTTTCATATATTTTAAAAGTATGGAAACTCTTATTGATAACAGGTAATGACACAAATATCAATAGATCATTTCTACGGAGGAACAATTCATACCTAATCAGACTTAGCGTAATTTTAAGATATTGGATCTTCTGTGAGTTTTTGATTGAGTTATAAAATACTTTTTAAAAAAGCAACTTGTCGAGTAGTTTTATTGACGACGAATTGTTTTTCAATAAGTCAACACTTTTAAAACAGTTTTAAAATCAAGAAGTTGAATAAATAACATTTTAAGTTAAATAAATAAAATAGGTAAGTGATTTTGCTTAGAGGAATACGACATTTTTATAATTCTAAATGTACCGATTCAACTATCACAATAAATCCAGTTGTGTCAAATCATATCCATTTTGGACACTGATCGTTTGAGCGTCATGTGAAATGAATAATGCATACTGTTTACTTCACCATCATCAAAGCATAGGAGTAAAAAGGAACTAAACAGCCATTACCATATCAATAAATTACTTTATATATAGTCGATAATTGATAATTTACACCATATAAGATATACAGAAGATAACCAAATAGAAAGAGTAGCCTTAAAAATCATTCGCTTGGGGAATTAAAACATATAAATAAAATCTAAGTGTATGTCTGAGCTTTTTGAATTTTCAGCCTTTAAATGTTTTTTTAGTTTGTACAATAGATTACTAAAACGAATCTAATGAAGACTACTGGTGTCATTAATTTTCCAATTAAATCCATTCGTACATACAGATAGCCAGACAGTTAACCAGACAATTTGTTTTTAATATAAGATTAGTTTTTGTAATTAACGTTTAGTTTAACATACAGGATACGTATAGTAATAATACTGGGGCCAATTTAGGTTTTGTTTCATTACGATTTCTGAAACGGTTTCGAAATTATGACGATGAAAATTTATGAACAAAATTAAATGAAATATTTGCCACGCGGATGGTGGAGACCGATGGGCTATAGGGACATTAGAAGCGGGCAGAGGAACGGGGGAAGGGAGTGCATATTGGAGCTCGATTGGGGTTTAAACAAAACTGTGTCAAATATAAGAACATAAAATATACACAATAAACACTGCACTTGCATTTTAGAATACCACGCAGATTGAGTTGGAAAGTACTGTCGGTTTTTGATAAAATTGTCATATAAATTTCATGATGAGAAATGAATCTCAAAAAAAGTTTCAGATCAACCTAAAGAATGGTTTTAGATAATAATAGTTTAAGTAAATAACAGTTTAACTTATGCACGAATAACTAACATGTGGGCAAGTGAATAAAAACTTTTCTGGTATCTGAAGTTTTAAACATTTTTAATCGTTTTCACTATTAAATATGGCAAATCTTATATAGCCGTCCGATATTGGCATAATATCGATTATCATTTTTGTCTAGCCTATAAATGAAATTAAAATAAAATTTTCATTATTTAATTATGTTTTAAAAGCAATTAGAATATATTTAATAATATCTAACAAAACACATATTTAAATCGTACGTTGATTTCGTGACTCGAGCTCGCAATTCTTCAATTTCACTTTTTAGGAATTATATGATGGATAAGTTATTCTCGATCGATATATTGACCAATGTTTTTCTTTATTCAATTGGAAAAAATAAGCCAAATGTTTTTCATAATATAACATTTAAATCACATAAACGTTCTTGGATCAAAAAACGAGTTAAAAAAACAATTTTTTGGGTGACTCTTGACATATTTCCTAAGATGAGAGAACAAAATGTGGATAATTACGTTATAAAAATAATACGTCCGTCGGTTTAAGTTAGACCAAAAGAATAATTATTTTGATTTATTACTTATTTAGGTATGAAGTACAACTTCAAATAGTATTGTCCTTTAGTTGTTGTTTTTATTTCATTGAAAATATAAAACGCTTTTAAAAAGTCGTGGTGGAGACTTCTTGAAATATTAGTCTAGTATTTTCAGGCAATGGAAAATATATTGACCATCATGAAATACATTTTCAAAATAAATACAATTCGTTGGTAAACCCAAAAGTGCAAATATCGATTTTTTTATTGTTTTATTAAACATTTGTGTTGAAAAGTTAAAAATAAAAAAAAGGTTGAAATCAGCAAGAAGATCCGCACAAAACGGAGCCCGACAGCAGTGCCTAAGCACGAAAATGGAAGATTTGTAGAAAATTGTTTATAAATATTAAACTATTTGATAAATCGCTATGAAGATTTAACAGCTAATCAATCGATAGAGAAAAGAGTGACTAAACCCGTCAAGAATTGGGAACTGTTGCATGTTCTCTTACGCATTTACGTATATACACACGTACAAATCTAACGACTTTTTTCCAGATTTTTTTCCGATTTTTGGTATATATTGTTATTATACATATTAATTTTTTATATTTTTAATTTATATAATTAAAAAAATTAGGGACGGAGAAAAGCTACAAAACCCTTTGGAGACTCATATTTAGCGAGAGAGGCCATATCAAAAATATTATCAAAAATTATCGATTATATTTTAAAATATGTCTTCAGTGACGTATTTAATGGCGTTCATGAAAAAAATCATAAGTATAGTGAAATATTTAATTCTTTTTTTATTATTTCCAACTGTTCAAGTAGTTTAACATTGTCTTCTTGTTAAATTTTATCACCTAAAAGAGCCTTGACGTGACATACGAACCGCAGACAGATAGAGTGACATGATGAAATTATATGAGTTTCGCTTTTGACATTTGGTATCTCAAAAAGTGGAGCTACATGCGTAGTTAGCAATTCTACAAGAAGTTGATAATGCCATTTCAAAAAACTTTGTTTAGGTTATCATATGGGATTTGAGAGAAAATTGAATCAACGTATCTAAATATGTGTTTATATTTTTATACTTCGTTTACTGTGGCAAACACTCACGATTATCCACAGAAATTTAAAAAAATCAATTAATGAATGCAACAAACAAATAAATTGATTAAATACTTTAGTTTCTCGCTTACTATTCGCCTGTTAATATCCGAACCGAACCGTAATCAATGTTTAAGGAACGACGCCGACGGCATGCGATCGGCTAGGGCGGATTGCGCCGCCCGCACCGCACGCGCCGCCTGTGCTGACGCCGTTGTTACCGGACGCAACTAATTGGAAATTGTTCCATCGGCGGCCTCGCGCTCGTTAACAACTCGTTGCCGAAATGGGAATGCACGTTGCCAAAACTATTCCACGTATTACAAATATGGTTCGCGCGTCTAGTTTTACCTATTGCAAGCGTGTTTGTTACGTAACTGGATATGTCGTTGAACTGGAAATGGTTTTCGTTGATATCAAATAAATTGTTATTTTACTGTTTACTTGAGTGCTTAAACGAACGCAATTGTTATTGTTTTCCTTACGACGTTGCATGTTTCTTTTTCAAAGTTTTATAAAACATTTGCTTATTTCTTTTTTTTTATTTTGTACCACCAAAAGAAATACAAGGGACTTTTATGGGATAACTTATGTGTTCGCCCCCTAGATTTAATATTGTACATCACGAAGTCTATGGTTTGTCCGTCCGCCGGTCTAAGGAAAACTGCTGTTTTTGTCAGAAACCCTTTGACGTAAAAAGTTGAAGTTTAGCATAGTAATGGAACTTATTGAGTGGCATATATTACTATAGTGTGACCCTAAAAAAACATTGCTCTGAGAATTTTGAAGGGGGAAGTATAGTATAAAATATTTTTTTTTAGAATTCTATATACTTATAGTAAACTTTCAGAGATATTGTTGAAAATGTCTACAAAGCATGTTCCATAGCCCAACCCCTAAACTGCTAAAGTTAAAAATAGGAAAAATACAGTATTACTCAAAATTAACTTACAGTTTATTGGAAAACTACAGCCATGATTAAATCTCATAGTTTTTTTTTAGAAAATCGCGTTATTTTTCGCCCATCAAAGGTATGGAGTTTAATATTAAATAAATTTAAACTAATAATTAAGTTAAATTTATACGCATTCTTAAATGTTTAAGTTTTCATGTGCACATTAGAATTGGCGACATGAGTTGCAAAAGTACACCGGTATCACTGGCGATATAGTATAGTAACATATGTTGTCGCAAGTATTGCGGTTTGTGATTAGTCCATGTTCCCTTAAAGGCTGATGGAAACAATCGCAGCGTCAACCAAACGAAATTGTTAGAGGTTAACGTCAACAGTGTGGTATTACCTATGAGAGCTGATAGAAAGAAGCGTTGTTACCATAAGTATGTTCGAAACTATCATATTTAGAGTTCTACTCGTACTTATTTGTTTTATTCTTCTAATTGCCAATATCACGCGCAGTTTTTATGATAGGCATCTGTTGGTTCACAGACTGTCGTTTATAATATGCTATACTTGGTTGATTACCAGCAGTCCGGGTATGCTCTTCCATGTACACATGTACAGTCTGTCTTTTTTGTATCTTCGGTATGTTCTTAATGTCTTCACTATACACTCTCGTTGTTGCCATATACCCCTTAGAAGATGCTTTTAGTCTAGAGTGGGGGATTTGAGGAACCAAATTTTGAGTCAACTTCGAGCTACGGTTGAGACTGTAGTCCAGAAACAAATTAATTTAAGGAGTGGTTCTAAAAATAGTTCATTTAGGATACAAAATTGTTTTAGACGTAATTTTAGTTTAAATATTCCTTACCGTCAGACATTATTAAAAAAAAGTATAATCGAGCAGAGGAATTGTTTCCGCGATATAACCAACCAAAGTAGTCCAGACTACATTTCATGCACATAAGTGGCGTGTGGGTAAGTAGAACTAGTATTTTCGACGTATATTTTGAACGTTATTTTTCGTATCTCAAGTTTTAATAATTTTGAACAAATTTTAAATAAATTTTAACATATTTGACCTGCTATGGTCGTTTCGATTGATCCAGTATGGCCTTCAGAATTAGTAGTTTTTCTTCTCGCCAAAAATTTACAAATTTTAACTTTCTTTTTTTATGATAAATAATTAAAGTTAAAATTTATGTTTTTTAGTCATGGTCACGTACATAATATATGTACAGTTGGCTCGTTGATTTAATAATATTAGCTCGCACTTTCTAGTTTAACTTTTTCGAAAATATTGATCTGGAAAGCACGAGTTAAGGTTTTTTCGGCCAGAATTTATGATGCCCAAAAGCCTATGCTCTTTTGAACACCTAAACGATCGAAAAATGACTCTATTTATGATGAACCTTTCTAATTTCAATCTTATAAAGCAGTTAGAACCTTTTACTAATATGGCTACGGAAAAGGTATTTATGATCTCAGTGCGACTTCAATCTGCTCTCTATTGGTTAAGGTTAGTGTTTACCACTAGGTTACAGGGATGAAAAATTGTAATTAACGTAAATTGATATGCGTGATGTAAACAACTGTGTCGGTCAAAGAATGGAGGTTAGTGAGAAAGTGTTTTTTTAGTGAATTTGATGTTAATATTAGCGTATTGGTTGTACCTTCGCGTGTACCTTTGGAAAATATTATTAAGTTAATTATAAGACTGAAGGTTAAATAAACGCAACGCCATCTACAATACATCATAATATAAACTGTTCTGTAAGTAATTGTGGTTTGAATCGAATTTTAAAATGATCGTATTATCTTTTTAGCAGGTCAATTGCAATGAAACTAAGCCTTAGATCTTACACAATTCATGAGTTACTGTAAAAAAGTCTTAATATTTTCCCTAAATCGTTTTTTTTTCTTTTACTCTACGTAAAAATATTGTGAGCCTATAGTTTTATTATCGGTTGGTTATTTTATTATCACTTGATATGGATTGGCAAAGCAGGCTCATCGTGATTAAAAAATATAAATGAGTTAAGTCAAAAAGTTTGATATTTACATCACTAAACATGGCAAAGATACAAAGCCGACGCTAAGCCATTACTAGTTTTGTTCAAGTACTTATATAATGTCAAGTTCCGGTTATTTCGTCACAGAAATTTCTTGATCACGTATATTAGGGTTAAATGCTTTTCAGCGTAAACACTTTCCAATATTGCAAAGTGAACACGAGAATAATAACTGTCTAATGAATTTATATTGTGTTTTCGTTGTGACCGCAATCGTCAACCACTTTGTTTTTGATACATGTGTTTTAACGTAACTAATAAAATGTATCGATACAAACATATTTTAATGGTGCGTTCGTATAAAATAATCGATGAAAATATTTAAAAAAATATGATTTTATGTTAAAAACATCAAAATAGTCAAATTTGCTTTTCTTAAAAAATGGAAATCAAGATGCATTCTGGAAAATATTGATGTAAATATATAATAAAAAGGTTCTTAAAAAATGATACGTCTCCTGATTCTTGGCAGAAATTATTTAAGTTTTCGTTATGTTTTTGAAAATTGTTACTTGCTTTATGCACCTCTTTTTATAAATAAAATGTTTTATTATTGATTATATCAAAAACCTACATTTAGATATTCATTTATCAGACTTTAAATTATTTACTTATATTTTTGTAAATTACATAGCCATTTCGTTTGGGAGAGGCCGACTTTCTATTTCAATTTGAATTGGTATCTCAAGATTTCTAGTAGCAAATATTATTTCCATCAAACTTACTCCGGTTATGTAAATACTCAACTAAATCATACTAATTAGGATAAAATGATGTGACAGAATATTGCAAATTAATCAGCATTCGACACTTATTACTGAATACACAGAATCGCCATATCATGTAAGGTGTGGATCTTTGAAACATACTTTATTGCGTTTGTAATTAATAAATTAAATTCTTCTAAAATAACTGTTCGTAAAACGCTTTCACACTCGTACAAAAATGCCTGCACAAACTTAAATCCGACAAATTATATATAAAGCTCTACTTCAAGCTTAGTCACAATTTATTCCATAAACAAAAGTTTGCATCCAAAGCTTAATAATAATAATTACAACGCTCCTTCGCGAGCTTTTAATAATACCTAGTCGGATCATAACTGTTAAGACACACGCACACAAAAGTGGCGAGTGAGCGGCGTCGTAAGCTGAATAGAGCCTGAGAGCTCCGGTGCCTTTCACCCTTTATAACTTATGCAGTTTGTCTAACGCGCAAGGCTCGTTCCGGATAAGCGAGGTCTATTAGCGTCCCGGCGGCCACATGAACGCCGGCGGGGCCAGTTAGCGCTTTTTGCATTCACCTGCCAACTTATCAACAATTATGAGCAGTGCGAGGGGGCGGAGTTATGAAGGTAAACAGGAAGGCAGTTAAAAACTTTTTTATCTATGCAGTCTATGAATGAAAGTCTATACAATTCTATAACAACTAAATAGTCGAGATCGATTCTGCGTTTATTCAAATAAAAATCCTGTCTAGTACAAGAACGTTATTTATATGAAACTATTTACAAATATTATTTTTTCACAATATATATATATATATATAAAAAAAAAAAAAAAAAAAATATATGTATATATATATATATCGCTTACTGTATCTTACATCTTTACGTCTACTTTCTCACCATGTAAAAATATGGATATACAGGCTGTCCATTGGCAGGATTAGGTTTTGAATTTCAAATTTTTCTAAAGCCGCTGGGCTGTTTCAATTTCTTTAAAACCGCTGAGCGGAGAACAATGGGCATTCGCAATCGAAGCGTACTTCAAGGCCAATGATTCGTGTGCAGCTGCTCGTCCAAGATTTTGTTCGCATTACAATCTTTGAAGTTTGCGTGACGTCCCAAGTGAAGATTTGATTCGGTTAAGTGTACTAAGGTTCCTAGCAAAAAGTTCAGCATCAAACAACCCACGGTCGGGACCGGCCGCACGTCGAGAACGAATGATAACATTGAACTCGTCGCGAGCAGTTTGCACGGTAATCGCCGTCAGTCCGTCCGCAAGAGAGCGGCTGCTCTAGGGCTTCCAAAAACTATTGTGCACGAAATATTTAAGGATATTAAATTTCATCCTTTTAAAATTCAAATTGTGCAAGCGCTTCAGTCTAATGATTTTAATTTCTTCAAAAAGTTGTGCGAGATAAAGTTAGAGCGATTTCGTACAGTAAACACTATCTTTTGGAATGGAGTAGCCCATTTTCATTTAAATGGAAGTGTCAATAAACAGAATTGCCGTTATTGGGCACCTAAAGGACAGAATCCACTTTTGAATCATCAAAAGCCACCTTACAGTTCCAAAGTGAAGGTTTGGTGTGCATTGTCAAGCCGTGGAATAATTGGACCCTTTTTTGTTGAAAATCGTCAAGGGCGAGTCATTGCTGTGAACGGTGTTTCTTGCCGGTGCGATTATTTTTTACAAATATTGAGAGAATATTCTGTCCATACTTCACACACATGGTTTCAATAAGATGGCGCTACGCCTCATACTGCTAGAGAGACCATGGCGTTTCTTCGTGATTTCTTTCCTGACAAATTAATAAGCCGTTTCGATGACATCCCCTAAGCACCCTGGTCGCCTGATCTCACCCCCATGGACTTTTTTTTGTGGGGATATCTGACAAGCAAAGTCCATAAAATAAACACAGCGATCATCTCAGAATTGAAAGAAAATATAGTCCGCGAGGTTAATGGTATCCCGACGTCACTACTTCAGCGAGTGGCACGGAATAATGAGTCCAGATTCCAAGTATCCAATAAAACCCGCACTTTTCTTCTTTGTAAAAATAATTGAAATAAATTGATATCCTCTGCAGTCTTTTTTTATTTACATTTGAAAACCGAATCCTGCCACCGGATACCCTTTATTATTTAGTAAATCTTACATAGAAATTATAAATGTACATTTTAAGACAAAATATTATTTTCCTATTGATTTCAATCATTTGCATTGAGTTTCTACGAACATTCATGTATGTCATAAGTTGGTCGATTATTACTCGTAAACTAGTAGAACATAGATAGCTGTGATATTTTTCAATTTCGTTGTATATACTACTATTGTGAGTGCTATTCGGGAATTCAAAAATAGCCGTTTAAATGGTTGTGATACGTAACTCTAACAAAAGGGACTCCTGTATCGAAAAAGTTTTCGTAACATACCCCCCGATATTTTTGAAAGACTATTCAATCCCGCCCTACATAAAATGGTATGCGCAAGTAGATCCATCTCTAGTTTACATGAAGGGGGTTTACCCTAAAGATTTTATTTTGTAACTTTGTAGGCATTATAATTATGTAAAACCATACCAATTTTTTGTTTTATAGAACTAATAATCTGTGAGTAATACGGTTACGGCATACAAACGTACAGACAGGTAGATGGACATGGCGAAACTATATGGGTTCCTAGTTTAACTATAGAAAACCAAACATGATGAGTGTCTATCTGCGTTTTAGGTGGGTTTATACGCGAAGTAAGAAAATGAGCTTGAAGAAAAATATCGTACTGTTACGGTGATTTATGTAATATGTTTTAAACCATACATAATCTGGAATAAACTTGAAAGAGAGACTGGAACGTAATTCCTATGTTACGAACGAAACTGGATTCCTATGTTATCCACCATTATGTTTCGATATGTTCATGCATCTTAAAAATTATGAAGGGAAACGAAGCCGTTAATTAATTTAAGAAGTACATTTTGCGAACAGTCATTATGTGAAACTGTAATAATTTGTTTGTTACAACTTTGATTAGATACATGTGAAAAGTATAAAAAGGTAAGTATATATAGATCCAAGTAATTGTGACATATTCGATTTAAGGCCGAACGATTATATTAAGATCAATGTGTCTAGTCTTCGAAGCATCACGGCCGCACCCCGCCGGGCGCCGAGCTGGAAACATTCGCCAAGTTTAATAAAATATTCATTTCTCCTCTACGATATAAAGTGATTGAAGGAAAAACAAACATATAAATCACATAAAGTGAGATGAATTTCGAACAAATACTGTTGTTATTCTCGCGGCGGGCCGTCATTCGCCCAAACTTCTTTCCATCTGTCACTTCGTGCCGCGCTACTCCCAGAGCGCTGTCGGACAGGGCGATCCGTAACGCGTCGGCCGGTAATGTTTTTATTATGGCGTCGAGTAATATGGTTGGGAAGTGTGCAGGTATGATTCTCACACAGCTAGGTGATGGCCAAAATAAGTGTCTGACTTTATTTTCGCGATATATTATTTTGGCAGACTCTGTTAGGATCAGCGTGTTTTAATTAGAAAGGTTAATTTCGATGTATGTTAATTATATATTTATTTATTTACATATATTTATCGATATATTACAGATGCCCTATTCGTATCAATATATAAAAAGTGAGTTATAAAACTGTTTAACAATTAAAACAAGAGAAGTCAATTTATTTTGAAAGTTTAATTTTTAGAAAAAAGTTTAATAATTAAAAAAATAATTCATTAAATATGAATACAAAATACACAAGAACTATAATACGTAACGTCAATTTTATGACAAATTTACTTTCACTACTACTACTTTGCACCGAAGTGTGATCATAAACAAATCACACTCTAGTGCGACCGCGATCAGGTGGTTGAGGAGTTCAATGCCGTGGGTAACTTGAGAGCTCCGATATAATTCGGTTCTAGAGGGTGGTATAGCGAACAGGTGATGATTGCGTGAACGCAGGAAATTGTCAGGTACGAACAATGCAAATTTACCCAATCGTACTGGGTATGGAATTTTTCCTTTTTATAGCCGAAAGATAACTTTCATAATAACAACGTCTCTTCTGAGTTGCGAGAAATGGAAACATAGCATACCCAAGAGGAAATTGGTAGGAAATTGAAAGGAGAAATAACCATACTATCTCCTATGCAGAGATATAGGAAGACCGTCCTTGAAACACGTTCAATTATTAAGCTGTGCTTGGCTACGTGTGGGCTCCAAATAATGGAGTCAGATTCTAATCGGCTCTGTCCAATGAGGTAATATGTTTATTTTGAAACAATTGAATTATTTATGAAAGTGAAACTTAGCCCTACCATTGGCACTCAAAGTCCCTCAGAATCTACGGAAAGGGCTATTCTCGGATTTCTCTACGATATAATCCGTGATAAGGAGATCCTTAGGAGAACTAAGGTCACCGATATAGCTCGTAGAACCAGCAGACTGAAGTGAAAATGGACAGGTCATATAGCGAGCAGAACTGACATTCGCTGAGAAGAAAGGTTCTCTAATGGCGACCACGTAACGGAAGATGCAGAGTAGGACGGTCCCTTGTTAGGTAAACAGATGATCTGGTAAAGGCCGCGGAAGGAACGGAAGCCTTTGAATGGAAGCAGTACGGCGTCGATCTTTATGGGAATCTATATTTAGCAGTGAACCTCTTCCAGCAGATGATTTTGATAACAAATTGTTAAATATTTTTTATATAACTTAAAATTATTAAAGGTTTATTGAATTTACAAATAAATATGATATTAATGAAATATGCAAACAAATAATTGTGGTATTGAATAATTTCTAAAAAAACAGGATACGCTACATGAATTGGCTATCGCTTTTAATAAAATATCCATACGTCATATTTTCTTTTTTAAATATTTCATTGAATAAATTGACAGGGAGTTATGGCTACAAAAATACCCTAAAAACTTATTTTAGCACCACCCTATAAACATCCAATTGATTAAGCTATCTTTCGGTTAAAATGGCTATCGCGGTCTCGTCCTAGAGTTTGACAGTTGCGACTGCTCGCCCTCCTTCCGCAGTGGTGCCCCTCTTTGCGCCCCACGTCCATTTCTCAAGCGTGACACGGGACGAGGCGCCGCTCGGCTGGAGGAGCGCTTCGCCTCGTGGGAGCGGGCGCAGAAGATTGAAACGAATAAGAAGTGAGAGCTTGACAAAGATCGTGTATTAATAAGAACAGTCAATGGTGTGCAGAAAAAGGAATACGTGTGTCCGAATGAAGGAAAAGAAAACGACAAGGAGGCGAAGAGGGAGTTTCCCATGTCGAGGCAAATTTTCTTAATGGTAACTTTACTTCTCAAGAAAGACTCACTTTCTTCTTGAAAAAACCTGTTAAGTACGAATAGATTACAACCACTACGTAGGTGCCATACACTCTTAGGTAAATTCAAAGTTTAACCATTCTAGAATACATAGTATTTCTATTAAACTATTGAGATATTTTCATGTTATTCTCAACATATAAATACTGCGTACGTATATCATTTAACAGGTAAATTCAAAGTTTAACCATTCTAGAATATATAGTATTTCTATTAAACTATTGATACATTTTCATGTCATTTTAAACATATAAATACAGCGTACGTTTATCATTTAATAGGTAAATTCAAGGTTCAACCATTCTAGAATACATAGTATTTCTAGTAAACCATTGAGATATTTTTATGTCATTTTCAACATATAAATACAGCGTACGTACATCACTTAATAGGTAAATTCAAAGTTTAACCATTCTAGAATACATAGTATTTCAAAACAAAACAATATGAGCTTCAAATTCTAGAGAATCATCTCTATCTCTGTATATACGTAAAACTAATACAGAGTAAATTCTAGACATGGAAACAATTCTTAAAAGAGCGATTGATTTAGCGTCAAGAATGATAGTAGAAGTCAGAAAACCTGTTTTTAGAATTTTTGTCTGCCTGTCTGTATGTATGTTAATTTGTTTGTCGATCACGCGAAGTTTACTGGACGGATTTTGATTTGAGCGTCCGCCATTTTTCTAACCAGATTTGCCAAACTCTATACGAGGTAAAACAATAAGCGACCGGTAGCTCACCAGAAAGAAACTAAAGCTTCATGAGACACTGGTAACAGCTTTACACATGCACATACAGACGCGTAAATTATTTTATTTCTTTGCGACTAATTTTTTTTGTCTGACACGCAGAACATTTAAATCAGAGACAGGAGTTTTATTACTTAATCAAATTTGATTAGGCGCAATGTTTTGAAAAAAAATTATGTTTTAAAGCTTTTGTTTTTAATTGTCTAAAAGAAAAACTGTTCGAGTTAGAAAAAAAGACACGCAAACGAATGAGGTTAATTGCCAAAAAAGGCAAAGTTGCGAAAAGGGAAAAATATCAACATCGCAACATTTATTATTATTATGATTTATGAAATTGGTTCCATATCTTGGAGGACGGATAGTAATGCTCGTGCTGTGAATTTTCATAATTAGGTATTTAGTTGGTACGGCATCCCATTAAAATAGATAAGTCTATTTCAATATGGCATTGCTGAACATGTACTCGCACTATGCATATATGCCCCTTTATATATATATGTATATATATATATATATATATATATATATATATATATATATATATATATATATATTAGGAAAACACTTTTGTATTTACAATGTTAATTAGTATTTGCAGATATTCCATCGCTCTTCTATTAAGTGGAATTTTTAATGTGTGATCATGTTATATATTTATGTTTGAACATTAAATATATTAAAGTGGCATGCCCCATTATATCGTGATATGGCAGTTATAAAACGTAATCAAACACACAAATTACTTTCACGAGCGCTTAATAATTAAAACGATTCGCTGCCGCCTGCAGCGGGGAAATTCGAATAATAATTTCATGTCGGTTGCGGGTGTAATTTACGAGTATTTCCATAAACGTGAGTTTTCCAAATTTTCGAGTGCATTTGTTATTGCACACCCGTGCGCGCTCGGGCGTATTATCACCGTAACGACATGCGCAGTGTTCAATATTCATTAAGCCCAATATCTTGTCGGAAAGTGTAAACAAGAATTTTATTTAACTTCTATAATAGAGATGACGTGTGATTTGTATGTAACTGTTATCCTATGATTGCCCCCATAAGGTTATACTCCCATATGAATTTAAAAATTGTGCGTGTCAGCTCCAAAACGCGACTGGAGTATACTCCTTAAGTATGATTGTCTTGAAATGCATAAAATAGATAACACTGTATATAAATATCAGTAGTATTAAATGTAAATGGAAAAATCTTTAATAAAAAGTGCTAACAATATAATTATTTTCAAGTAAAGCACACATCAACAACATCAAAATTATACAACAAAATAAAAGAAAAATTGTAGCATAGAAGACATCAAATATTCACATATAATATACATTTAATGATTACATCTTGGTATATATATACATTTAATGATTACATCTTGGTATAAACGAACGATAGTAAACTATGTGTGTCACACTCTGTCATTGCGATTACGCCAAAAGAATATGCCAATGTGTGTCACAATCCGTTATTGCCATTACGCCATAAGGAAATGTCAAATTAATATATTGATATCTCACTCTAAAGATGCTCAGAAATATATCGCGGAGAGACCACCTAATGGCTACACTTTTTTAAAATTCTGAACTTCTGGTTTTACTCCTCATACAATTTCATTCCGGGCGCTATATATGAAAATCGATACATCAGGAGTAAACTTCAAAAATGAAAGCGGAAATAGAACTCACATTTGATCACTGCACCTTTGCTAATATTTTGAAAACTTCGCCACTGAGTACTGTCATGGACAAAAAGTAATCATTGTTTAATATTGATTTTTTGATGAAGTAATTTTTTGGATTCACTGCAGTACAATTTTTTATTGATAAAAACAAAGAAAAAGGAGATTAATTAGAATTTAAATTAAAAACGATTTTTATAGTTATAAACAGCATCTTAAAAAAATCTACACTAAATGCACTTCACACTAAAACAAAAATAGAAGAACAATAACATGAAATAATTAAATCTGATGAGTACGAGAACAACCGCACTATGATGGTTCTATACTAATCTAGATAAACATAAAATTTAAACATACATAAAAGGATAAATAGCATTTTTAACAAATTATCACTAAATATCGCTATTATTTTTCACCGTGTGAATATATAGTAAATATACCTAGTAAATCTATAACATAATTTCCTAATAATTGTGAGATGTAGTGTCACAGCTATATTTGCTATAAACAAAGCTATTTTCTAGAAATAATAATTTTAGGTTTTATAGTTCCGGAAATAGAGGTAAGAGGTTTTTCGTATTTTTAGCATATTTCTGGAAATATGACTATAAAAATATTTTTAGATCTTTATGACAATTTTTTTTTTCAAACGATATTCTATAAGAAAAATATTAAAAAAAATGTCATGCTTATTTGTCCCTTTTAAAATTTCTAAATAAATTTTGTTTAGTTTTACAAATGTTAAATTTCTACGTGAAAGAGCTCCGTTTTCTCCTCTGGATACGAAACTCTAAAAATTAAAAAAAAAAGAAAACATTCAAAACCCAAATTATGAAACATTAATCTAGGTACAGTTCATAAATTTTAATGAACCAAATTAAATATATTCAAAACACGAAATTTGTTCTAATTACATATTTCCGACAATACATTTCCCTCAATACAATTCGTCCAAGGTACGAGTTGGCCCATAGCAGATTTAACGATTAAAACATAGAACAAGATGGGACGAAATGATTAGAGTTATGTCAGTTTCGAGTGATGCCGCGGCTTGTTGTCGCACGCGAGATGCGAGCGCCGCCGAGTTTATGAAGGCGGGCGGCGCCGCCTGCCGCCCATTAAACTTATGGAAATGTGTTGTGCCGGGTTGTGTTACTTGATCGTCGTTGTTGTTCGAGATTTATCTTAATCGTGTTTAATGGGGTCAACAAATGTTCGCCATTGCGATTGAAATTAGGGCGTGCGAGAGTTTTTGTTCACATGCCATGTGTAGGTCTTGTTTTTTTGGAGGTATAAAGACTGCGGACGGGGGAACAATTATATACATATTAGTGTCCGACTCAAGTAAGGTTTTTCCACAGAAATCAAATTTTATAAAACATGTATTACATATTTTGCGAAAATTGCTCGTCCGTTTAAACAGGAAGTGAGGTTGGGATTTTATTTCAAATGTTAATGACTTTGTTTATAAGATTCCTTGCCCAAAAAAAAGCGGAATCCTTATAATATTACTTACGTGTCTATTGGTCATAGCCATTTTATTAGAAACTGTCACAGTAATAAAATATATTAACCCGCATATATCTTATTAAAAGTTAACACTAAAAAGTATTTGCGTAGCCATTTTAGGGCGGATAAATTAAGTATTCAGAAAAAATATAGCGTGGGATATTGCGTAGAAAGAGCTTAAAATAAGGACCTCAAATATATATTTTCATAATTTCAGGTAATATATCTTCAGAGATATAATGAAAAATGTACGAAAAGATATATCCCCCCTTTATTCTGAAATTACTTGACCTAAAATTATGAAAAAATCTGATTTTTAAGAAACCTATCCATAGCTTTTAGGAAAATTGGGGCGATTATCCTGGACCTTATAATTTTTTAAACATACATCCTGTTTCAAGGCCTGCGTAATGTATAGCAGGCAATATATTTACATAGTGAAAATTTATATTCGGAAATAATTAAAAAAAAATACTACGTAATATTTAATGTCCAAAAGTGCCTAAATATGCATAGAAACCTCTTAGTGTGAGTTCCATTCGTGCTTGATATGTTCTTTATGTTCTTTAACCTATAACTTAGATTTATAGGCGTATAATTGTAATAGCTTTAAATATACACTTTTTATCCAAAACTGCTTTCTATAATGATTACGGTTTATATTGAAATTCCCGATGGACAGAATATAAATAGTGTTTTCCATATACGGCTATTTTTAATAAAAAAAGTTGCCTTGTTATGATTATTCGAACGAATCAAGGAGTAACAGTCGATAAATTAAACTACACACGTATACAAAATTAATGTGAAGTAGTGATATTATTACAAGCACTCAAATTTGCTAATGAATATTTAGAGTGAAAATAAGCTAAGCGAACTTTAGAAAGAAACTCGTTTACTTTCAAAACACATATTTTCTGTTAATGACTGGTTCATTGAACTACTACATTACACAGACATGTGGGAATGCTAGGAATTTCATTAATTTTGAATGTTCCGTAAACTTACATGTACACCTAATAAATTTCGTGGAAGCCGCTCATATTAGCTATTAAATTTGATTATTTGTATTATATATAAGCAAATAATAATTGATGAAATAACAACAATCTTGTCATAAAAAGAAAAAATAACAACGTGATAACAAACATTAGGTTTGAACGAATATATTAATTACACTGGGAAAAATATTTATTTTTCATCAAGATGTAAAAATATATATCTTGTTAAGATCGTCTATGCCAGTATGTCGGCTAGAATAATTATACAAATTAGTGCATCACGTACATATGTCATTTTTAATGCTTACTTTGGACATTGGAACAAAAAGAAGGATTATGTGGATCACACACATATATATTTGTATAATGTGTACTTTTAGAATTCTTAGTAATTTACAATATTATGGAAAAACATACTATCATACAATGAATTGCATCATAGTGTATTTCTCCATGTCAGTTTATCAGTGTAGCTAACGTGATACAATCACAAAACATTTCCATTTCTTCCACAAAGCATTTTGTTACAGTATGAGAGTAGCTCCGCCAGATGACGTGAATTTAACCTGGGATTTGTTTCAATGAGGCTTTTTAATTTTCATAAATTTAACAAAGAATGTTCACATGGATGAAAATTAGAATTAAAATTTTCTTCTTTGCATCTTTGGAACCAATGCCTGGTTGTGTCGAAGGGAGTCTACCTTCGCCCATTGTTGTGTATATATTGCAATAGCTATCAGTTCGCTTTTTACCCTAAACAGTATTTATGACGCCAGGAGTGCACTAAGTTGTCTTAGTAAACCTTCCATATTTGTTTGTTCTTTACTCGCCGAAAGTCAGTTGCTAATTGTAATGAATATCTAACGTTGTGATGTTTATATATTCTGGTTTTTGGATGTTCAAGGAGTTTCTATGATATTAGAGAAATCGGTCGAAAAAGTGACAAATTTCAGATTATTACGTTGAAGTTAAAAATATTTTTTACCTTTACATTCTTCTACTCTTTTATATATATATATATATATATATATATATATGTATATATATATATATATATATGTATATATATATATATATGTATATATATATATATATATATATATATATATACATATGATATTTTATTTACTTTGGAGCCAGACAAATTCCTAAAGAAAAACGGGACTCTCACACGGCCTGTCGTAGCCGTTCGTGTGTGCGCATATCCGAAAACCTTTGACGTAAGAAGTGTAAATTAGCATAGGATTATTAGTCTCATACTTTGCAAAACTGGAAAGGAAAAAGTGCTCGTATCAGAATTTTGGTGGTGATACATTTAGTATAAGTATAACAATATTTTTTTGCCTTCTATCGTACAGTATATTAATTACAGAGGCGCGTTATGAAGATTCCCAAAGTATTTTTTTTTCTCTGAATGGTATGTAGAAATATCGGCAAAAGTTTTGTTCCATATTAACCATCCTTCTCTTGCCCGCAACCGTATTGCTAATGTCAAAATTATGTAAAAATAGGGTTATTAGAACTTAAAGTTAAATTAACCAAAAAACCATAGTGCTAGTTCTACATCTAATAGTTTTTAACAAATTCTCTATATCTTACTGAAAGATATACTAAACAGTATATTTGTAGAGAGTGAAATGTAATTTAATATTCGTAAATAATTTTAATGAAACACAAATTGAAACACAAACATGTACACTTATATTTTTAAACTATCACATGTACATAACTATGTACAGATTGACTCAACAGGTTTTTTACAAGTAATTTTGATACGAATATACATAATTTCATTTATAATTCGTATATGTGAAATATTGTTAAACACAATATAAATAACCCAGGATTGTTCCTGCATTGCTTTTATTGTATGTAAAGGTACGCTACGCTTATACGGGACATTGAGGTTTGGAAAATTTTATTCAGCGGTGTATGTAGTAGAGCATGCCGACAATACCCATGGAGCTTATGCGGTACGCTTGCATCTAATCCTTATGTGCTTTGTAATAATACTATTTATGGGCGTATTGTTTTTAATTGGGTAACCAAATTGGTCACCAGCTATATAAAGTTGAATAAATTTAAGTCAATAGATACAGTGAATAGTTGTAAATGAAGAAAATTGGCCCGAGACAAAATATATTTTGAGATTGTGATAAATTTCTTTATATATTTTACTATATGCTACATACACATACTTCAGAGTCCTTTCTTATATTTTTTACTAATCTATTAAGTTAATGTAAGCTTAGCAACTACTAAGCTAAGTTAGTAATTAGAAAACAAAGAGGAATGTAATAAATGAAAACATGAAATAAAAAGAATGCCTATAGAAATTGGTGTAAAACGATAACGTTTGAAGTTGAATATTCAACAATGTTTTATTAAATGGACACGTCGTTAGCATTCTAAAATTGGTCCACAATACAAGGTAATTCGTTTGTTTTCATTATAGTCTTTTTTATACATGTCCTACTTTGACCGTCCATCTCTTTCTATATGGAGCGTGTATACTCTTCACCTGGAACCACTTTCTTTTTTTTCATTTTGCGATGTCATAACGTGTCTATTTAATGCAATGTTATAGAAAATATTCCTCTATTGTTAAATAAAAGAATGAATTTTAATTGACTTAAATATAAATTTTTGAATTATTAGTCTAAAAATTATATTAGGCATTTTAATATTAACTTAGTTTAAATATAAAGAGACTATTCCTATTCATTTTTGAACGACAAAAGGAGCGAATTAAGTATTGTAATTGTCAAAAAAATAATTAGTGTTTAAGTAGTCCAAGAATACAAATACATTATAATAAAATTTAAAAATACTCACTTTTAGATGTTGGTTTTAGAAGTTAATGCAGTATTACCGTATAGTTTAATTTGTAACTAAAGCAGCAAGGTTAAATATTTGTTACGACCAATTTAAGTTGCAGTTTTTTTAATACATGGTCAACTTTGATTTCTCCTTAATAACCTTGATATATGTAATATATAAATATAAACTAATACCTTGTATGCGCTAAGGCAATTAACATACAATACGTTAGTAGCATACAGCATATTAGTAACATGGGTTTCTACTTTGGCGTTCCCTAGTTGACAACATTATAACGTTGAACATTATTAACGTAGTAAATTAACCATTTATTTGTTTTAACATGTGATTTGTTTACACTTTTATTGTTAATAGAATATTATGCCTAGTGCGGCAGAAGGACAATATCAGGCTATTCATGTAGATCGTTTCATGGAATAGCCGTCATATTGATTTCAAGTCGTTATTTCTATACTAATCCTTTAGCATATAGAAGTAAAACAAATAGTATTGAATAAAATAAAAAACAATACAACTTTTATATCAGATTACCTTTACTTTTAAAAAAGTTTTTTATTCATGTCATCAACTAAAACAATTCCTATGTTTTTGATTCTCTCTTATTCTTTTAGGCAATTTGTAGCTTTGTTTTGTCCGATTTTCCAAAATCATATATGTTTAGTTCCTCCATAATTACCACTTCTTATTAATTGTAAAGTGTGTAATTGGAGTCTGTGTGTATGTACGTAACTACTTATGTATATACGTAAGTATGTACGTGTGAGCGCTTTGAAAGGCTTATAAACTCAGAAGGGAGCTAAATCCGAATTGGATCTAAAATCCGACTGGCTACTATTTTACTTGACAGTGCTGAGTGAAACCAATAAAAAGAAAAGATTCGTGCTCTGCAATCCGTTTCACCCTTGAGTTGTGCTTTCCGAAACATTACAGTAACACACATAAAAGTATTTTCGGAGGTAAAAACCAAAAAACGGAATTTTCTTTCGAATACTAAAAATTTACTAACGGATCGCTAGCATGCAGTAAATAAATTTGACTGCTGCGTTAATGTTATTGCCAGGATTATTTTGTTTAGTGACTCACATCTAGAGGTTATTCTTTCCTGTTGTAACTTGTATAAATATAGCAAACTTAACCGATTTAAAACTCTTTTGATGCGAAATCGTTCGGCCATGTTTGTAACGTTGTTCGATTTAGTATTTAATTGTGTTAGCGTTATTCACATATTTTGATGAAAGTTTCGTTTGCAGAATTTTTGCCAAAACATTCGCTTAAATCCTGGAAGGAGTGGCACTTAATGTCGTCGAGGTATAAGGATCACTTATTAGATGCATTGTTTATGCAATAAAATTAACCCGTTAAGTTCGAGTTGAGGTCATTGGGAACAACGTCACTAAAGTAAATAAGTAAGTAAAATACGTAAGTTTGGACCAATTATAGAGTTTCAGTAAATCATAGACCCTTATCTTAGAGAACCAATTAGCAGATTCATTTAAATGCTTCTAATATCTAAAGTAGGCATAATTCATTTTTGACTATCAAACAATATTTTTCTCTGATACCCTGGAAAATTCATCACGTATTTTTTAAAATTTTCTATAATAATGATTTTTTAGAATTTTTTATCTGTACGTTATGAAGGCAGTAGATGAAAACAATTTTTTTCATATTTTAAAAAGGTACTTTGTTTAAATAATACGAAAATATAAACATTCGTTTCATATTTTTATCATTATTTCTTAGAGGTTTTATAACAATATATTTTTAAAATGTTTCTTGCAATAATTTATTCATTTAGCGCTTATGTGAAAAAAAAGATAGTAATTATAATAAAATACAATGGTTGAGAATATTAGACAGATTTGAACATAAATATTCACGTATAACAATTTAAGAAAAGTAAGAAAATAAAAGAGAGACATTGTTTTAAATTTCAAATTAATATAAAAACATATTCAAATTAAGAACCATAATGAATATTATGTAAATGGCGCTGCAAAAGAAAATAGTATTTTCTTTACCGCATTTAAAACATTTATGAAACAAAATTTTACAATTTAATGCATTTCCTCTTAAGCTAAAAAAATACCCTCGGCCTTCACCAAATAGTTTAGAGCCATTAAGAGGGTTGCAAGCGAAATTATTATTTCCCTCAATTATACCCACACAAGGCAATGAAGCGATATAATGAGAAGATAAAAATACTCGGGACGCGACAGTGAATGTCCTCCCCGTGTGTAATTACGGCCACGGATGCTGCAGACATATCCCGAACGCGGTCACACGCGCCGTCTCTGCGCCATATTTCATTCGCTAAATAAACGAGCGCATATGAAAGTTGTTCACTTACCTATGTTGTAAACTTACATTAATTTAAATTTACACCAATATGCGTTTTTGTTTCCTACATGCGTTCCTAGTAGGAATATTATGCGCTAAATTAAGCACAAAATGTATGCCCTACATTAGTGTGGTTACCTATTGTTAGTTTACACGTGTCTCGTACGCGTGGAAAAGTAAAATGGAAGATACAAAATAACATTTACCTATTTCAGTTAATCGATGAAAGTTTACAAAGTGACTTAGAAGGCTTCGAGCCCACCGGGTATAGCCAGTTTTAACGTCCTAACTAATATGTAGCGAAAGTGTATTTGTTTGTCCTTTTTTCACGTCGCAACGCAGCAACGGATCGACATCATCCTGAGAAATCTTATTCTTTCGGGAAAATTCGTATTTGAAACTTCGTATTTGAAAGAGACAAATTGAATAACGAAGCAACGTCACAACGAAGCAAATGATCGATGCATTTTTTTTAAAGGCTCTATACGCGATATAAAGTAGCAAACAGAATCACTCCCTTTAAACCCTAATTCAGAGGAAAATATTATTTGTTTGGTGATTTTTTTATAAAGTTACTCAAATAAAGACTTAGTATTTGATTTCGTTAAATAATTCTAGATGGCGCTGCACGTTTTAAGTTTTTATAAGTTTTCTTTATTTAATCTTTAACTATGAGAGTGAAGCCGCGGGTAAAAGCCAGTATTTAAATATATTTTTACGTTATTATATATATATATATAGGTGTTGTAGAAAGCTTGTTTGTTAAATAAACGCGAGGAAAAATGTATTTTATCAAAGCATTATCCTGCATGTATGATAATGTTTAAAAGTATAACATTTACGTAGGTTGTTTAGATATAGCACAGACAAGAGTAGGTGATATAAACATAAAAATATGTGAAAGTCAATATTTTATATATTTAGAACTTAATTGAGAAATACGATGGCTCTAAATACATACGTTTCCTTAAATTATATGATTTGCTCTACTAAGTACAGGTACTATGAATAATATGAAAATCTGAGTGATTTAATGTTGGTTATAGACATATTTTATGGGACGAGGTTTATTTATGGGCTGATTTTTTAGGGTTTCATATTGTAAAAGTAAACATAAAAACATTGTGGCAAAACTTGGTTGCTTACTTATTCGGTTTATAAAATACGTGTAATCATCATTTCAATTTATGTTAAATCTAATACTTTTTCCTGCGGTATAATTTCATTTTGTTTCTTTGAGTTTTGTGAATATGATTATTGGAAATTTTTATTGAATATGATTATTGGAAAGTTTTATTTTTAATGGATGTTGTATGTAATGGGTTTTTTACCAGACTATTCGTAAATCTAGCACGAATTTTTTTGCAAGTGTTTCTTTAGTCTCAATCTTTTCTACCTCATTTAAATTTTGCATTTTTCGTACACGAATCTTTGGTATATAATTATTAAACTTATACACTATCATGCACAGTTATTTCTTAATTTCTTCGATATGATTTTGCTATTTACTTCTTCCATAAAGCTGATATTATTTCTAACGATCATATGCGGTCTTCACCTCAGAAATTTCCTAAACAAACTTATCCAATAGCTTTATAATTAGCTTAGTTATTTCCGTTTCGCAAATACTTTTCTATTGGCTCTTTACAAAAGCCAATCCTTACTGTTTTCTAGCTTTTATTTGTAGTTTCTAGAAGTGAACTTAAGATATTTATGCTGCTAGACGTAATAAATCAATGTATGCAGATGTTGATAAGATAACATCATCTATATACCTAAAATATGAAAATGTATTATTTTCCATTGGTATATAACATTCATGTTTAGATAAAATACAACTTTAATAACCAGTTAACTCGTCCTAGGTTCTGATAGAAGCTTTTCTATCGTAATGAAACGAATTTGCTTCTTGAATTAGTTGATTGGCCAATATACACCTTAATATTTTCCATAACTCTTCTCTTAAAGGTTTATCATACATTTTATTAAGATCAATAAAAACAATGTAGATGTTTGGCCTATATATATATATATATATATATATATTAGTTTGTTATTAATGAACTCAAGATAAAGAGCTGATGTATGTATTGCATTTCTAGTCTACTACGATAGAGTATTGGTAAATATTTATTCCTTTTCGTTTATACCAGTGAGTACGAAAAAAATTTGTAATTGTCTAACATGTAAGGTTTGCATTTTTTTAGTCTAGTTTTTGTACGTCAGTGATATGAATTTTGAATACTTATGTAGATAATTCTTCAAAACAAGTTTATAAATAAAATAAGTTTCAAAGTTTTAATGCTTCGTCTAGATTTTTTTCCAAATCATGTAGTTCTTAACATTCTGTTGATTGTAATGAATGAGTACAAATATAGAACTCTCGGCATGCGGTGTGAGTTGCTCTAGATTTTTGTTATTGTAAAATATTTTAACAATGACTTGTTTTGGCTAATAAAATTTAATTAAGTAAAGTTAAAATAACCCTGGTTTAGTTGACATTGCGTATTTTGATATTCCAAAAATATTACTATTGATAATGCTGTTTTCAATACGTGTCAGAAAACACAGGCCAGAAAATATACATTGGGCATAAAATGTTGCCGAGAAAAAATAACAAAGTTATGGATTTTTTAAAATTATTAACTAACTTTGATTTTTTCTATCATTTTAATTTAATAAATAATAACCGAAATTTAATAATATTTGCATTATTTTTGACGAACTATATTAGGTCCATAAAGACCCGCTTCGATCTTTTGCTCAAGTACTAACTGAAGAAATTAAGGTATATGACGCATACGCCACAACTTTAACACATTATGTATATATTAGTATTTTTATATTTCTAACCTTTATTTCTTTATAGAATATAACACGATATTCTGGTGGTATATCAGTTACTACGCAATGGTTTATATTCCGACTTATTCAATGATTTTCGCTTTTAATTCGATTAAAATGATCAATAAATGAAATTGCATCTGCAAACCGAAAAAAGGTAATCGAGTTAACGATTATAAAAACTAAAAAAATGAGCATAGAAAGATAATTTTGGATTTATTTGGAATTAATTTATTTATAAAATGAACCATTTACTAATTCTATTTTGGCTTTTTAGAGCTATTCGGAGTGTATCTAGTGTATATATGGTTTTTTAGAGCTATATGGAAATCGAATTTCTTTGACTTTTTGAACACTTTCATTTAAAATTACGTGTTAAAATTTTTAATTATAAAGGTTGAAAACTATTTTCGTAATATTAATTGAATTAATTTGTGAAAGATTAATGTGGGGAGAATTATTGTTAATGAAAAAATCGTTGGAAAGAAACAGGACTTGCTGTAACGACAGCAGATTTCCTGAAAGAACCCAACGTTCACAAGTACAAGGAATCCTTTGTAAAGAATCACAGTACAAAACTAACAGCAAAATTGTTTGCTGCATTCAGCCGAGTGGCAAATTCAAGCATTTATAAACTCATTACCAACTCAAACACATAATTCATTCAGTTAAACGCGAAGGGCCAGGTCAAGTCCGATCTTGAATACAAATTAATAACTTTAAAACTAAATGAGACGGGCATTTAAGCCGGGAAACCTCCAAGAGTTACTTACACTACCTTACATTATGCATAAATGCTTGGAAGTTGAAACAGTTCCTTTGAATGTTGAAGGAGATAAAATTATTTTGCTGCAAGATATTAGTATTTGGAGTTTATCTTAAAGATTCCATTATCAGTGACCAATTTATGGAGAATAAAGTAGATCTTCATGAATGTACACAAAAAAATAGCAGTTGATCGTTTGATAATAAGCCTAATTTAATAAGAGAAATTTTACCAAAATAACAAGTAATAATTAAGATTAATGGTTAAATATTAAGACGGGGAGATAAGAGAATGGAGCAAGACAAAAACAATTTGCCAGGTAACACGCTTATTGTGCGAGAAAATTGTGTTCCATAATACATGTCTAGATCTTCCTAGGAAGAGGGATATTTCATTTTTTCTTATATTTTTTAGTATCTCTTAAAATATACTGCCTAAAATGATGAAATATTTTATATATTTAAATATTATATTTTTGAAACTTTTATAGCGAGTCCTTTTTAACGATTCCCCATGCCATATATAGAATAATACACATTTTTTTGAGTACTTAATTTGATACCCCCCCACTCTGTATAAGCATTTTTGCGTATCACGTACGACAAACGGTTTCTGAGGAAAATTACTGTGACAAAGGGATAGCCGAAGACGTGCGTGGTGTTTTAATGGTTTAGTTTTTCTTTTGAGGTATGACTAAGGTCATATTACCATATAAGTTATAAAATTCCAATCAATAAATATTATAAAAGTAAGTATACGATATGTGTGCCGCTAAAACTCAGAAACGAGCCCCGGTACGATCAAGGGAGTTATATGGTGTGATAGCCCTCTATCCCCCATCCATGAAGATGGTTCCCGTTTTTACCTGAAGGGCGTGCTTAAGGGCTGAAGTTTCGCCCTCTAGACATTTTTAGAACAGTCTAGAACATTCTGGAGTATTCGAGAGCATTACATAGCATTCCAGAACATTCCGGAAAATTCCGAAATGTTGTGGAATGTTTGGGAACAGTCTGAAACTTTCGGGAACATCCCAGATAATGATCTGTTGGTGGAACATTCCAGAACACTACCGAATGTTGTGGAAACTTTTGGAACATTGTGGACAATTCGAAGCTTTTTTTGTAGGGGTTAATAAAGCAAATCCGTCGAAGGTTCGAACGTCAGTTTCTTGTCAGTGAAATGCAGTGAGTGAATAAAAACAAATACTGAAGTGCGAGAAATCAAAGTGATACAGTGAAAATAAAGTGTGAAAAGTTTTTAAAGTGTACTTAGTGTATTTCTTAATAAAAAGTTAATTTGATTTATATTTTACGGAATGTCCAAACGTAAAAGAGGAGAAGATCTTGCCAGTTCTGAAGCAAAACGGCGAAAAAAAAAGAACAGGGAAAAAGCGAAACAGTCGAAGCGCGAAGCACGTTACCAATGAACGCAAATGAGTACAGCGAGAAGCAGAGAAACAGAAGAACAACGAAATCAACGAATTACAAAATCAAGAATTTCGACACAATCTTATAATAAAAGACTGCGAACGCAGGCCATCCCTGTAAATATCACTCTACGAGAAGCGTAGACGAGTACAAGTAAAGAGTACAATCTAACAAATGAAGCATTCCACTACGACTCGACGAAAAAATATAACAAACAAAAACACGCCGTAATCGAAAAAATGGATAGCATCTGTCAATTTTGCAACGCGAAAAAATTTAGTAGGAATCTGTTGCATGAATGGAAAAATTCGATTACCACTATTGGAAGCACCACCGCAGGAATTTTCACATCACATGACCGGGGAAACTGCAGAATCAAAACACATTCTACAAAATATAAAAGCGTGCAACGCCTGCTTCAAAATGACTTCTTTCGGTGTCATTATTATTGTTGTGCAGCTTAGCAATAACTAAGTCTCAACATCTGAAATCTTAACGTCAATTCTGCTGGTGGATAACATCTTCTCTAATACTAGCCGCTCATTGTGTCAGCGATGAATATACTTGTTGTCACGGTTCGCTACTGACTTGGATTAATAATTATTAATTGGTTTTATTTAACTAGAAATTTTTCCTTTTAGAAATACTTTTCGTTTTTTATGGGCGTAAAAGTTTACGTGACAATTCTTTTTTACTCAAAGTCTAATGTTGAATTCTATTTCTAATAATCTTATTACTTATTTTCCTTAATGATTTGATGTATACTAAATTATTGTCAATCGAATAAGATAGAATTAACGTATTGCTTGAATGAGGCAGAGTTTAGGAATTGCTACCTCTATTTCATTCAATTAATTTTCAATTTTTTAAAATAAATTTTCGTTATCCATACAATTCTTCTCATCCACCATTGATAAGAGACAACCGATTAATTTTATGATTTATAAACATACCAATGACTAATAGAATTGATGTCGTTCTCCTGTTTTCTTTCGCAGTTTCAGCAGTCGATCGATGTCGTTCTCCTGTTTTCTTTCGCACGTGTAATGTATATGACGTATCATGCAGATTTGGGATATTGGACTAGCTAGATATATAATGATTTTTTTTAAGGCTGTTTGCTATTTTTAATAGCAAATGTTGAAAGCTAAAGTTAAAACTTAAAATATATTTGACTGAAATCTTGAAATATGTTACATCAAAACCATATGATCCATTTTCGTTTGCTCAACCATATTTGAGTACATTAGTGAAGATGTTAATTTAAACTATTAGAGTCAAACGTAAAACATCTTTAAAATTTATTTACGTCTACACCAAACTTGCATCTACGCTGAGGTATATGAGTTAGAAGAGTATTTTACACCATTTGTTTATATACAAATGTCATTCAATAAATTAGTATATTGTTCATTTTTGTGTGAATAGGCCTAGTAATTAATTAATAAATTTTCCAGAGTTTATTAATTAATTACTATTACAGGGAAAAAAGTGACAAAAAAGCGGGAAAAAAGGAAAGAGAGCCATATGTAGTGGATAAATCGTCAATGGTACACAAAGTTACATGTATTATTCAATGAAAAAATCCATATGTATCTATACAATAATAAAGTGAAAATAATCGATAAGTAAACTTAAAAAAATACTTGGAAAATAAATCAGTAATAATTGAATAATAACACTAACTTGTTTGTAATGTTTTTAATTAATAACATTTTATGAAACTTCTTTTTTCTACAGTTTATATTTAAAGAAATGCGATTGTAGTGAAAATTAAAACTCATCCGTAATGGGAAGAGCGATTTCCATCTCTACTAGCAGTCATTGAGCGCGTTTGTTAATAGCAGATCAGCAGCAAGTTAAGCATATCATTTCTTTTGTCGTCCGTACTACCCGGTTACCCGATATAGGAGAAGATTCTAATGCGCATGTGGATTGCACGCTTAACAAAAGTATTTAAAATCTTATATAATGTATATTTATATAACTTCTAGCTAGTTGATCTAGTAGTTTAGGAGATATCTAGCGTAAAAATAAACGACTATAAAAAAATTCATCTCAACTCAAGATCATCGTTGTAATTTCATTTACGATAAATTCAAGAGCGTTATACAAAACTCCCCGCCTATTTTGTCTCTGAATTAGCAGCGATATTGCCTTTATACTTGTAAAGAATTTAGCGTGGCAAGTTTCTCGTTTTTATGTGTAGCGCCTATTTTAGGCAAACTCGTCAAATGTTTACGTCCGACTTACCTCCTTTTGAGGACGTGTAACCGACACTTGATTCAATCTGTATTGTATTATCTACATATTAAGACTACGAATTTTGAGTCTAAATACTCAAAATTCCAAAACTGTTTAAAAGAAATAGTGTTTTAAGGCCATTAGTGGTTTTAGATGTGTGTTACAATTCTTTGCTTATTTCAATTGTTTTCGATTTCGATTTAGTTTAAATTTTTTGAATAGAACTTCTCGGTGCTATTGAGGTGATTGTTTAAAGTTTTACAGTAACAAATAAAATACTTTTATATCAATCAAGAGTATTTATGAGATAAAACCTTTATCACTGGAGAAAAACTACACTGTCTTAAAAATGCATTCAAAAGAAGCCTTTGGCAAAAATCAGGTAAAGCAGGTTCGATGTTAGAAACACGTCTCATAGGATAATCTATGTTTTGCAATTTACAAGTGGATTTCAAGAAATATAAGCGGTGCATTAATCAAATAGTCTCAGCGAATCTACATATCTGGTGGGAAATACCGTGAGATATAATTGAAAAATGTACTTTTAAATTCTTTAATTATTTCGAATCTTTTCGATTTCGATCAAATTTCAATTCTTTGAACATAAATTCTAGATGCTATTAAGGTGATTCTGTATAGAGTTTTAATGTAATAAAATAAGATACTTTTACATCAATAAAGAGTAATTTGAGATAAAAACTTTATTAATGAAGAAAAACCCCGTCCCTTAAAAAAATGTGTTCAAAAGAAGCCACTGGCAAAAATCAGTGCAGGTAAAGCATGCTCAACGTTGACAAGGTTCATGGGATAATCTATATTTTGAAATTTACAAGTGGAATTCACGAAATATAAGCGGTGTGTAAATTAAATAGTCTCAGACGCATTTACATATCCGGTGGAAAATGCTATTTAGTACAAATTTAATGAGTTCCAGGTTTTATTGCTATTAACGAGGTAATGTTTCTAAAAATATATAAAACTATATGTTCGAGAGGAAGAGGCACGTAAGGTGTATTAAGATCGTTCGATGTAATAAGATCACAAAACATCATAGAATTACACAAATTCTCTCTTCTGATTTATGAATTTAAATTTAAACAAGCGACGACAAACGGTCACGCTAGACGAGCGACCATCGGTGTGAAATGGCTCACCGTTTACTTGAAATTAAACTAGTTTGTTGAGTGCAGAAGGGTTTTTACGAGCTGACTGGAGCGTCCGCTCATACCTGATTAAGCTTTGCTGTGGCGCACTTGCGACGTCCACGTTCAATTACACCCGTACCTTTCAGAATTAAACTATTCAAGGTGCAGTCACATTTCGAAATCAAATGGTTAATTAAGCTCTGTGATTTTTTGAATGCCGTACTAACAGATTGAGAAAAACTAATACTTATGTAAAGTTATGCGACAAAATTATCAATTATGATTTCTGGAGAGAAAAATATTAACATTTATGTTCATTTCTATGAATTTGTCAAGAGCAAGATTCGGGTTTTATTCTATATGAGTATAAATTGCTTAGTAAGGAGACCAGATTGATTGGTTTTAAAAATAGTAAATTAATTGGAGTTGGAAGAGAATGCTGCATATACCATGGACTGCCAAAAGAATCAACAAATATGTACTCAACCGACTTCAGATTAATACTAAATTATTGGTATATTACCAACGGTGATCGATATTTTAGTCCCTGATCGATAATTTACTCTGTTTCTTTGACTATATTGTTCGTAGGAAGCCAGACAACCGAGATAAAAACCTATATGACAAAATGATACGGAAAATATAGACCAAAAGACCTCGTAATCGACTCTTTAGCCGATAGTCTGTTTAGGTTAAGATTATCACAGGATTTTCTGTCACTGCTGCCCTTCGACAAACCGAAGAGAGGACAGCGAGGAATCAACTGGTCAGTTCCTTTAGCAAGACTCTTAAAGATGCACACGATCTTCAGTAATGAAAATGTCACGAAGAAGTAGAAGTTAAACAGAGTCACAATATATTTGACATCGTGGAAATCGTTAGACTGTCGTAGGATAAATCGCATTGATGGCAAGTTATAATAAGTATAAAATACTACTTTGTACAGGAATTCAGTAACTTGAATTGAAGTAAATTTCAGTTAGGACAAGAATTGTTCGCTCGGAATTGATGTGCTGCTGCAGATATTTTATTTTAAGGCAAGCAGGTAGCAAGCAAGTAGGCCCTGCATGATTCTACCTTCAAGGTTGTGCAGTAAAAAAAGAAACTAGTGTAATTTTGTTGTGTTCATTCGTTCTTCCATCTGTCTGTCGCGACCTTACAATTTCTTTGGTTTTAGACTCACGTTTATGAGATTTTGCAAGTAGGTGGTTTATATGGATATCTCAAATGCGAGTATTATGTGACAAAATTAAAAAAAAATATATTTAATGTTCTGGGAGAGGACATTAAATTTCTTTTATTAAAATATAATCTGGGAACAAAAAATACTTTCGCGTGTGAATGAGGTATCATTTAATAGGTCTTTTGAAATTAAATTAAGGTGTAATTGACCATTTTTAAATTTTTAAGTACGATTTCTGAAACGTTAAGCTTGAAAATGAATTGCAATGTATCTCCTTATTCTAATTTTTCCTTGATTAAAAAAACCTCAAACAATGCCACTTTATTAGAACAATTTTGGAAAGTATAAGCCATTACGGTATTCTATTTTTTGGTTGCCCTAATACTTACTTGGTTTTTTTATTCCGAGCTAATTACAGTAAAAGATATACCACGTATTAGTCTGATAAAATGAATCTAGACAGTCTCACATTTAAAGTAGTATTTTTTGAGCTCGTAACTATATTTTACCTTAAATTGACATCCATAATATTAAAAGATTAATCATACAAATTGCGAGCGCAAATTCAAAATATTGGTTTAATTTCCAAATAACTGGAATTACTCTACCGCTCATTGTAATTTGAGGATATAACAGACTTTACCGTAAACACAAAGCGAGAGAAGAATATACTTATTAATTTTATTTTTCAGCCATGCTATTATAAAGACGTCTTCATTCAGGATTCTGCTCCTGAATAAAATGGCGACCGTTCGTCTATTATTATCATTGAATGTAATTTTTCTTTTTCTCGTCCGAAATTAATCGAAATATAAGTTACTAAACTATCATTCCGCTATTAATGCGGATGTTAAATGGAAGAAACCATTTATTTCTGAGTATTACTTTCGTAAAGCCTGAGGCGAGGACGAAGGCTCTCTATAAGAGGCTTACCATTGGTGGAGTTTATACCTCCTCCGAGTGTACATGTTCGGGTGAAGTTGCCCCGTAAAATGACCTTTCGGAAACATTGGCCAATTAAATAGAACTATTTTAATTTAAGTTTATTGTTTATTCATAATTATATAAGTTCTATGTTATAAGAGAGGCAATTTAAAAAATCGATAAGTATTCAATTATCTGTAATGAATTTTTCAAACGATATAATGACCGCGGGTGGTGTTCGCATTTTACTAGAATCGTAAGTCTAGACAAAATCTGGCGGTATAATTGATATATCAGATTATGTATTATGGGGTGATAATATTAAAATTGAATAAAATAGATATCCACAATTAAATGAAACTACGTGATATAGTATTATTTCTATTTTCTTTAAGTTCTTTACAACGATCTAGGCTTCGTTGTATTACAACATCATCAGGTGAGCAATTAGCAAAGATTGATTGATTGAAGAAAGAGAGAGAGAGTAAGATCTTTGCTTATAGCCCACCTGAAGATGTTGTAATACAATGAAACCTAGGTCGTGGTAAAGAACTTAAAGAAAGTAGAAATAATACTACATCACGTAGTTTCATTTAATTGTGAATAATGAATTTATACAAAATTAACGCCTAATATATTCAATAAAATGATATGTCAAAATTATTACTAATTCTTGAGAAAAAAATGTGAGTACATTCAGTTATTCCTTTTCACTTTTGATGGAGTAAACATAAATGACATAAGACTCAGTTGAACCATCATTCTCGCTCCAAACCATTTAAAGGTTTTTCAAATCTTTTCCGGATATGAGACAAACATTTTGTTTTAGATAATATTAGTGGTCCTAATTACCAATTTCAGTTTTTTATTTTAGTTGGAAACATCGAAAAATGGATATACGAAAAGCGTTGAGGGGTAAATTGTTAAGGGCTAAATGACAAATGTACGTGTTAAGATACAGTCATGGAACAAGATTTAAGCTTTCGTATAAATACACTTATTTATGATTATTATGACTATAGGAAAATGATGACGTTTAAAAGATCGTTTTTTTCTATATATTTTCTGAATATTTATAAATATTTATACTTATATTAATTTACTCTGCGTACTTTTACTAGCTTCTTACTGGTAAAAACAAAGACGATAAAATTAGTGAATCTCATGCATATCAAGATTTGCACGATGATAACGTAATAGATACCGGCCAAATGCGAGTTAGATTCGTGCACAAAGATTTCTGTAGTACCAAATAATATTAAGCTTATAGATATTTGATATTTTATTATAACGTATTATAATATATTATGATGTATTATTGTATTTCCCAAAGACACTATGAAAAACAAAGTTATTGTCGCGGTCGGCATCGAAAATATTCCATATATAAAAAACAACCTAACATATGATATTAAACTAATTTTTGTTGAAAGTTTATTTTAAATCTTACTGACTTAATTTTTTCAGAATCTTTTAAGAATTTAGAAACGCATATCTCACCAACTATTGAGTTATACAAAAAAATTATTTTGGAACCTACATCTATAATTTTTAAGATCTGTCTAACGATACCCCACACATCTGCGTGCACTGGATTTTTTTCATTCCTCAGTTGATGTATTGAGTACCTCCCCTAATATTATTTTTCATAATCTAACATTTTGTTATATAATGGTCCATAGAAGACACCTACCATCCAAATTTAACCTACATAGTGCCAACAGCTTCTGAGTAGAATGAATGTGGCCTACGGATAGACAGACAGACACATAGGCGGACAGAAAGACGGGACGAAATTGTAAGGGTTCCGTTTTGGCAATTTGGCTACGGAACCCTAAAAAGAGATCTTATTTGATAAGGTTAAATTATAAAAGCTTAAATATGTTTAAGTATTCAAACCCTCATAAGTACAGGGTTTTGTGGAAGCTTTAACGACCCAATCTACAACTAGCAAACGTGAGGCCATGTGTCACAAAAAATCCGGCGTGTCTTCCTAGTGTAGTCTTTCTGTCTGTTACACTTAATTATTTTAAAATTAAAGGCGATAATTGTATAGCCCTAAATTTAATAAAGTTGTCTCGTTTTGGTTTAACATTTCCCAATTAATTGAAAAACATGTTCGATTAAGAAGTAGAGGTATGGGATCATCGTCATGTCAAATAAAAAGAGATTAGGAATAAAAATTATGCCAACAGATTTTTGAAGGGATACAAAACTTTTTACGTTAAAGGGGAAAAATCATAACAATTTTTATAAATATTTTTACCCGGATTATTTAGAAAATAAAAAAATGAAAACATTCAAAACAAAACTCTTTTAGTTTATTCCTACCAGAAATACTATATTTTTAACGTAAATAAAGATACGAACAAAACGAACCATAATTGATTCGTTTATTTAGTAGGTAATCAATTATATTGTTTTCTGGGTCAATCGATTAAGTGTTGCAAATTAATTATAAATAGTGATTAAAAAAGTATTGCGAAAGTTTACTCAACTTACTCTATTAAAATGATTAGCCTTAAACTTGCGAAAATGCTCAAAAATATCTTTCGAAATTAACTTATCAAGTGTCACGTCAAATGTTGTTGTCAAATCTCAATGTTCATGTTAAATTTTATAACTTATAAAAATTGTAAGTTTATTTTTTGAGACAATGTAACTCGAGTTTCTCGGTTTAAAACAAATCAAAGATTTACATGGAAGGCTCATGTGCTTATGATAAAAAATAGTAGTTACAATTTCATTATCCTATACCACATCATATATTTATAAATTTAAGCACAAAAACGTTGATCTTTTTGTTATCAATTATGAATAGAGTTTCAATTTTTGCACCATTACCTTCAAAATTATATTAATATCTTTATCAATAGTAGTTAGGACTAATTTCAGAAACATATAAGTTAAAGCAGGACACAGGTGTAAAGTTTAGAAAATTTTCGGTTTAAAAATTAAAAATAAGATCTGTTAGCCAGAAATTACTAAAGTACTAATAATATTTAAACCATGATCCGATTTTTTGAATTTAATTGAATAGTTACGGAATGCTTATAGACGATCGCATGAAAATAAAATATAATAATAGATTTTTAATCATGCTTTACGTTCAAAAAGTATTGAGCAGAGTGCCTATATATATATATAAGAGTGTATGAATTGGGAGGACATAGCTGCTCTACCGAATACATCAAATCCCTCACAAAATGTAGACAGAGAAATGAGAAAAAGTTTATTCCGCTATCAATAGCAAAAGGTCCGGCACCAGTATTTGCCGTCGAAGTCCGCGCGAGCTTTCGAGACGAGAGTTTTTCGCAGAAAAGTTTTCTTATAAAGAAAAGCTTGGCATTCATTCGTCGGTTTAAAAAAGTGTTTGGTCAGTCATCTTATGCCAGTGAAATTTACAGTTAGCATTAAGTTTATTTTTTAGCTCACGTTATTATCGTGGAGTAGGCTAACTTCCGAATTTGAATTCTTATATAATAAAAAAGGTTAATAATATATTATCTTTTTTATTTTCAGCGAGTACTTCAGCTTTACACTTTTATGCTATCACCTGCTGGGATTGGTAGGTAGGGATAATAAAGTGCCGTGACGCAACTTTCCGTGTTTTTAGGAATATTTTTTATGACATGCAGTACCCAAGCAACTCTTATAATAACGTCATTACGTCCGTCCCCCAGTCTGTCACAGCCTCGAAGTTTTAAATCTACGTATCTACGTACGTCTATATATCGTGTATATAGCAAGTGATTAGTGGTTTGAGATTTCAACTGATCTGTAGCAAAACATGAAAAAACAAATTTTATATTTTTATTTTATTTTCTCGACATATTTATCTGCTATACTAATAAACTGCTTTAGAAATGCGATTGGAAGTTGCTTGGTAGTTTACGATTGATAATTAATCAATTCTATGTTTAATTTAAATTAACGTGCGTTTTTATTTTTTATGTCATATATGCGTATTGTAAACTATAATGATTTTGGTGGCTTGTACATATCCAATTCTTTGGGGCCACCAGTAACAGTGACATGGTTTTTTAAATAAATTAATTAAGTAAACCGGTTTTAGGGGACAAGTAAAATGAGGGCAAATTTTTTGGGCACACTGACAAATGGGATGTTGTGGGAGAGGTTTTGTTAAATAAAATTCATCTTTCACTTATTATTTCTCCTTTTAAAGCTCCGTTCGTGAAATATTAACCAACTGATGTGTAATCTGATGACGGATAATTCCAATGATTTGGATTTTTTAAATACATATGAGGCAATTTCACCTCACACTTTCTTTTTGGAACTTTAGGGACTCATATATTACTAGAGTGCGCTCCGAGTTTTTCGTTAGAGTTATTTTATTTGAGCTATGTCGTTTATATTTTTTGAATCTCTTTTATATATACAGATAATTTAAGCCAACATCTTCTCTCAGTTATTTAAAATAATTTAAATAAAAGCGAGCATTCTTCCATTGTCACTTATATTAAAGAAAGGTTTTGTTAAGAAAAAATGGTTACTTTTGTAATTTGTGGTTAGATAATAGTGATAAGAACCACTTGTAGTCGTTGTATTAAAAACCGTGGTTAATACTGCTAAGACACTAAAGAAATAATTCAGGATTAAAGGTGTTAATGTCTGAACAATAAGAAAATAAATTGTATGTAAGTCACACTAATCAAATACACTATAGTCACTTGAAGAAACGTAAGCTATCGTTCAAAAGATCTTGGCCTGAATGGACACTTTATGTTAATATGGTACGGAGTCGCTTCTTCCATTATATAAATTTACCTCTGTAAATATAAAATATACATATTTTATATAAGCGCAGCGAGGATATTAACCTATCGATGTGATTCTGATTTCTATAGTGCATCGTCAGTGAATTGTGTGTATTTGTTAGAAGAACATGACATATAAATGACAGTCTGTTATAAATTGGCGATAGTAGCTTAAAAGAAGTTTTAAAAACTGGCGATCTGTGAATAAATACAAAGTATTTGATGGCGTTCGACGTCTGTCATTCTGTTTTTAAATCGTCACTTGATGCTTATATTGTCAGTGTTCTTTCTTATACATTGGTTTTAATGTCCTACATTTTAATGGTATTTTATAAAGACAAAAAACTACAAATTGAGGTAATGTCAAACAATTTAGGTGGATAACAAAATATGCGAACGAAAGAATATTATTGTATACCAATTTAAGAAATTTTTAAACATTTCTATTTAAGTTAGATTGAATTCGAAAAAGGAAGAATACACACAAACAAATTTACTAGGTTATAGTTTTATCTCTTCATATCATTTTTATGCTTTTTACTAAATTATGCATTTTTTCTTTAAATCACGCAGTGACCGCTAGTGACTCGCTGTCAATGGCAAGTGTCGGTGGACCGCCCATACGTTTCGAGTAATAGTTACATTAAATGTGCAAAGTAAAGCCGCTTATCGTTAGTTGGTGTCACCGCAGCGCATTAAGGCCGGTATTACGATGCAAACGACCGCGTTTACGACTCCAACTGTCATAATGATACGATACGAGTCACCCCGCTACGCCGCGCCGCCCGTAGCTTTTTATTCGCTTTTATTTCAGAGCGCTGTTAAATACATAGGCTGTTGACTGAGTCGGCACGGTTATTGTCAAATATACGCACGTTCCGGGGCAAATATTTAGTACACTATTGTATTACAGTAATGAAATCAACGTGCTTTGGGCTGAAAAACGATTTCCATTGAATCAAGTTTCAAGAATTATATAGTTTTAACGGATTCGTGCTTCTTCTATTAATTTAGGGAAAACTGAATATAATTATCTTTTTAGATTAAATAATTTAGGTGTGTAATGTAAATAAATAGATTATTCCTTTATACACGTTTTTAGATGAAATAAGTTAGGTGTCTAATGTAAATAAATTGATTATCTTTCTATACGCGTTTTTAGATTAAACAAGTTAGGTGTCTAATGTAAATAAATTGGTTATCCTTCTATACACGATTTTAGATTAAACAAGTTAGGTGTCTAATGTAAATAAATTGGTTATCCTTCTATACACGTTTTTAGATTAAACAAGTTAGGTGTCTAATGTAAATAAATATATTATCCTTATATACGCGTTTTTAGATTAAACAAGTTAGGTGTCTAATGTAAATAAATTGGTTATCCTTCTATACAGGTTTTTAGATTAAACAAGTTAGGTGTCTAATGTAAATAAATATATTATCCTTCTATACGCGTTTTTAGATTAAACAAGTTAGGTGTTTAATGTAAATAAATTGATTGTCCTTCTATACGCGTTTCTAAAAAATACGTTTGAATTGTTGATAATTGTGTAAGTTATGAAATAATATTTTCTTTCATTCTTCACATTTCTACTTCAAAGCATCCAAGTAGTAATACAAACACATTTTGTGAACCGATGAATGCTTGAATAGTAATACTATAAGATGCGCGTTAAAAATTAACAACATACGACGTTTGTTTATAAGTAGTTCGATCCTTTAAAATTCAATTGTCGTATCTGAACTATTTTTTACTTGACATAAACCGTATCTACTGTTTTATCCAGCATTTCAGTGTTTTTTTAAACAAAAATTTGTAGAAAATCAGTTTATCAATAGTTTTTACATCAATAAGACTTGTTTTTCTTTTTTTCGAAACTTATATTTTATATTTGATATTTTAAAGTGTTTGCATGGAAATATGTAAGTGCTAACTATCGATTTCACTAACAACGGAATTTCAGTTGCTTGTTTTTTTAAAATAAAAAATAATTGGTAAATACACAGATATGATTTATTTAAGTTAATATTTTATTTTACTTACGTCACTCAAGACGATTTTTGAATTATCATATAATTATAGACAGTGAGATTTTTGTAAATACGCGGTTATTTATATTTTCAAACTTATAACAATTATAATAACCGGTGGTATCGAAATTTAATCTAATGTATTTTCTCTATCTGCTGTTTCTTGCGGCACTTGATAGCGATTATAGATCTTTAAAATAATATATAATTTTTTAATTAAAAATCAGTTTGTTTTGTGATGGATATTTTTCCAGGAATTTGAAAAAATCCAAAATACGATGATAATTCGATGCTGATTTTGTGAAACATATAACAATCGTTCTAGATTTATCTGGTGTAATAAACAATGATTTTGTCACAATTCAAGTGGCGAAAAAATAATAAGAAAAGAAACTGACTGACAGACTGACCGTAATTTTAACGAACAGTGACGTGGACGTGAACACAAGGACTTGGAATGGCTTTAATATTGTTAATTGAGTAAAATTGTTATTCATTTGGTGAAAATATTCCTTATACATATAATGTACACAGCGCAGCACCTAAGGAGAAATTTTACAAAATTTAACCCCTAAAGAGGTAAAAAGGATTGAAATATTTTAATAAACTCAAATTGTCGAGTTTATGATTCATGAGCGCTTCCCACGGTAGTTCACCTCGGTAGTTCACCTTCTCACTTCATCTGGAAAGTGGTCAAAGAATCATGTTCAACCTTTTTTTTATTAGAATCACTAAAATTAAAATTGCGTATGATTGCCAATGAAGTAATGGTCCACAGAAAACATTTAGGTCCTTCCTTTAACATATGCCAAATATATATATTTGTAAAAATCCTGTTTTATTCCAAGGTATTGACATAATAGGTTTGTGAAAAAAATATAGCTTCGAAAAGAGAAAAAGAGGAGCCGATGGATATCAATGGAAAGCCAGGTGTAAAGGACATTTACGGGGCACTCAAATAATACGGAGTACTACCATCTCTAATGCTCGAAGGGGATGCGCTTTATCAATCGCTCTTTTCAACATGAGGGGGAGTTAGAATATTCATATGCATAATTTGGGATGGTGGCGTGAGACTTAAATGGGTAACCAAGTTTTTTAAGTTACACATTAAAGGATAAACTTGAAAGATAAATGAAATTAAAAAAGGAACATTTGATTTCCATACTGGCTCTCCCATAACATAAGCTTTTACTTTGCTACCTGGGATATTGCTCGGAAATTTGAAGGCCTCAAAATTCTACAACCAGACTGCAAGTCAAAGCTCTACATTACAACTTAGTTGAGCACACTATTTTATCTGGATCTATTCAGGGAGAAACAATGTTCGTGCTGCGTATTCCATTGACTTCCCTTTCGCATTCAAGGAACAGCAGTTTTTCACAAGATTTGTTTCGAGATGACAAAAATGTCTCAGGGCAAACTCTCTGAACTTTGCAGAAGTTGGCTTGAGGCAAGTTTGTTTTTTTCCATAGTCAGCTACACTCCATGAAAACGTACCCCTTAATTTCTTTTAATGTCACTTTCTAAAATGGATAAGAACATTGTTTATAAGAAAGTATCGTAAGCCTAATTTACATGTACTGTTTCAGTTTTCCATCACACTACCAACTCACACGGTTTAAGCTAATTTATAGTTGGACTTGCTAGTAACTACTTAACATTTTGTCGTAGTCACGGTGTTGTTGGTGAAGTCTAATAGATTTGCTAGTATAAGGCTCATATAAAGATATATGTTCTAATTATTAAACGAATTGGTATATGTTAGTAGTTCGATGTATATTTCGTCGATATTTCGTTACGTATACACCATAATAGGTAGCGGTCAGTTGAATTTGAGAGAGAAAAATAGAGCTTCAAATTTTTTTTTACTGTCTTTATTTAAAACTCTATGTACGACTGCATCAATGTCATGTTATGGCGTTATAAATACGTCAAGTCTGTGGGTGCTTTGAATGTTTAATAAATGCTAATAAATGTATGATTCATTCATAACGCAGACATCGTAAGGAGTACACCTATGTAGAAAATCTATTTATTGGATTTTAAATATTTTATTAAAGTGTTCTTGCATTGCGATGTACACTTGGAAAATATATTTCAAGGCAGTGGGCAATACGAACATTGAACAGACTATCAGCAAGTTTTTAATTAAAAGTTAAAGTAATATATGTCTTTTGAAAGTTCATTCGTTTCGGAGGAAAAAAGAACTATTAAAATATACAAGGCGGCACACAATACGAAGGATCATTATACATAAAAAGGAAACTCGCGCATACGAGAGATGGAAAAGTAAATTTTCTTGTTGACATTAACTCAGGTATTCGGTTGAACGCCGAGAAGTTAGTCTCCCTGGAGGAGGTGCGGAGGGCCTCCGAGAGATGGTTGCGCTGAGTTTTTTTTCTCTAAAACACTTTGCATTTTTTTCGTCTCGAGTTACTTGAGATATTTTTACGGTGACGTCAAAATACACACCTATACGCACCTACGGTATATCTACAGTTGGATATAAGTCGATAAGTATTTGAAAATGTTTAAGCAGTTTGTAATTTGCTAAGAGTAATTCGTAGAACTGATCGCAATGGTTTCTCTGAGTGCTGTTAATAAAAAATTGTTCGTTTTCATATCTTCTTCGGTTTGTTTTTTCTTTGATTTACTTTGTTATTCGTATTGCTTTGAATATAACTTGTCAATTTAATTATTTGTTAACATATTTCCAATCAAATTTGTTATTTAACTGTAAGTCAAGTTAGAATGTCTTCTGATTGAGTGAACTCATTACGATGAAATAACATTTAAATATTATTTCAAATTAACCCCTATATTTTTCTAAACCTTTAACACCAAACAGGCTCCTAGTTTTTACGCGAGCACAGACAAACATTCCAGAAATTATCGTAATGCATTCTGTCACTTATCTTTCATCCCTCCAAAATTTTCAATTTAAAGACAGTGGAATATATTTGGCGTTAATTTTGTAGAAATGCATTATTCACAATTAAATTAAACTACGTGATGTAGTATTATTTCTACTTTCTTTAATTTTTTTATCACGGTGTATATATTGTGGGATATTAGCAATCTTTGCTAGTATCCCACCTGAAGATGTTGTAATACAACGGAACCTAGGTCGTGGTAAAGAAATTAAAGAAAGTAGAAATAATACTACGTCACGTAGTTTCATTTAATTGTGAATTTAAAGACAGGTAAAATTTACAGTTGTATTATAAGTATGTTACTTTGGAATCGGCGTCGTGTTTGTTCTAAGCTGTTATGTGCAAGCTACAAGCCATCTGCCATTATATATATCGCATACCAGCATCAACGTCTGTTTAGTGTGGTATTTTGGTGAAGTATGCTTCATCAAAATATGGCTATTTTAAAACATTAACTTATTTTATGTACATAATCGTAATTGTTTTATATGATTCAAACGTTGTTTCTCTTTATTGTCTACTATCGTTTTTTAACTTAACGTTGGCACGTTGTTATTAAGTTGTTCAACTTCTTACCCTCGAGTTGTAGGTATTTCAAGAATGTTATCGGAATAAATAAATATACCAATAAGCAATATTGTCTTAATTCTACATAAGTTATTGAGCCATAACTCACCACTTTGGCTGTTACTAAACTAATCATAAACAAATATGTCGCATATCCTCATAATTCCGATAACTATCAACTAACCAATAACTATCTACTGAAAATTAATACGAGTAACTTAGTAATTGCGGTCTACTAACTATTAATGGAATGGTATTTATATGCTAGAGTAAATAATGTTGATTTTGAACTGTGTAATTTAGTTATTGATTATAACCAACACTTCGTAGTTCGGGTTCAGTTGGCAGATCTGTTCCCCAGCAATAAGTTAAAAAATTAAGCTAGATTTACAACGTGAATGTAAATAGTCGTGGTTATTTAATTTTTTTGGTAAAATACTTTGGCACTTGCCAAAGCCCGACTAGTATTTATTGTATTATTACTTGACTGCATATTATTTTAATCGGTTTTATAATCATATTTACCGTTAATTTGTAGATAGCGTTCTCAGTGATTTTGCTATTTACTTCATCTCTATTCAATTACAGACCGGTATTGCTGAATTCTTTTAACAAAAAACCTTTATAACTCAAAAAACGTTTATAAATCTGTAAATTCATAACATATAGCCATATGTATCAGGGAAATTTTTTCTAGATTTAATTGTCGTGCACAATTTTTTAAAAATATTATTTGATTAGTTTCGGAAATAAATTATAATTAATATCTCTGAAGGTTAAAGTTATGAAATATTTTTGAGACATTTATTAATAGAATTTTCAAATTACATCCTGTACTACATGTGGAAATAAAAAATATTCTTTGAAGTATTTAATTTGCTCTACCTAAAATTTCCACATAAATATTTTTGAATTTTAGTTATTAAGATATTTGCGGGTTATATGTTTTATTGCTAAGCTAAATTTCTAAGTTTTACTGCTAAGTTTCTAAGTAGAGCAGTTTCTGCGAAAAACTGCTGTTACAAATTGGCTGATAGAAATATGAGTGATATTATATGTGATCCTTTTAATGTACGGGACCCAAAAAAATGCTCTCGGCGCAATTCGATTCCCTTCACTTAAATCGTTGGTAATTTTAACCCACACGTCTTTTAAAGATATTTTCTAGCCTCTATTCATTTCCAAGTTACGCGATGATTAACGTTTAAGTCAATCGAATCAACCGGTTTCCGAAACCGAAAACAAATTTTCGTCTTTATAAAATTAGAATAATTAAAAAGTTACATAACCACTATTAATTAGTTTTCTGTTTCAATTAATGATTTGAAATTTTGATTAGTTAAATCTCGACACATCACTAGATCTACATAAATTTTATCGCTATTATCAATGTGTGTGCCATAAATTTGCACGAAGCACTCAAAACATATTCAGTCACTACAAGCTTAATATAATACTATAATTAAGCCTCACAATACAAGTATAATAATAATACTAATAACAATAATAGAGAAACATCGGACTACGAAAGTGATACATTTACACCCCCATCCCTCTTGGCGCTAATTTAAACTCATTCGTCTTCATTAAACGTATTTTCGAAATGAGCCTCGTCATATCGCGCCACGTTACATAAACGGTGACGCTTTTGCCGGCTAACTTAGATTCCCGTCTGGCGGCGCGAGCTTTTGTAAGCTTTAAGCTCGCCGGGCGAATGACTTGAACTTCAGTTCGTTGACCTAAAAGTGGCTTCTTGTGAGAACCAATGGTTAAGGTTAACGGATGGTTTAGGTAGGGGTAATGTTGGAGATTGAACAAGGTACTTTACGATGAAGTTCTGCTGACTGAACTAAGTTCTGGATTTTTACAATATTATCTCTATGATAATTCGTTCTTTATATAATGATTTTTCCATCAGTCTATTAGTAATTCGATATGGAAACATAGTGAATTTAATAATTTTTTTCGAAATCATAAATAATCTTTAGTTTGAATGCCATTCGGTAACAATGAATAGAAAAACAATATCAATTAACTTATATCAATTAACTATTTGGAGCCGAATTTTTCAATATGTTAGTTTTAGTTAACATTCATAGTAAAATAGCTATCGTATTTTTTAATATCGTCGAAGATACGAATGAAAATAATAGAATGAAGGTGTGTCAGACGAGAAGCGGCTTAAAGCTGTTTTTTTTAATATTAAGTTTATAAAACAGCTTAAACGCTTCTCACTCGCTCACTAATAATCCTTACACATTTTTCCAGCGATTTCAGGTATGTAACAGAGACTTCTCGAATATCTCTGATAAGATATATAAAGAGCGCAACATTTGATCTCCTCTTCAGTTTTCAGCTGAGTTTTAGCGAATAAATAGAAAAGAAAAAAAAGACAATTGCATGAAGAGAACTGAGAGTCTCCTTGCTTCATGAATTACAAATATTAATATTATTACTTACCATGTAAATGTATAAATATATTGCCTAGTATATCTTTCACACGTAACGTTAATATACATTTTAAGCATAATGCTATTTTCCAGTTGATTTAAATCATTTGTAACGAGTTTCTGTGAACTTTCATGTATGCCATAATTTGGTCGACGATTACTCGTAAACTAATAAAGACTACTTAGCTGTGATAATTTTCTTTTAATTTCATTATATGAGTATATACTACAATTACGAATACTTTTCAAAATACTTATTTATTTCAGGATATATTTTCTTTATATCAGGTTAATATACCTTTCCTACGTAGACATGGAGAAAAATGCTTTATGGTAAGTATGTCAGTTAAGTTAGGTTAGGTTAAGATAAACTATATTAGTAAGTAAGTCAGGTTATATTAGGTTAGGTTAGGTTGGGTTAAATTAGGTTAGACTAGGTAAAGTTATGTTAAGGTAGGTCAGGCCAGGTAAGGTTATGTTAGGTTATATTATGTTAGGTTTGGTTAGGTTATGTTAGATTATATTAGGTTAGGTTAAGTTAGGTTATATTAGGTCTTTTTAGATCGGACTATTCAAAATACTTAGATCCATATATTAAAAAATAGCCGGTTTAGCTGGTAGTAGGTGGGAACACGTAACTCTAACAAAAAAATCATTTCAAAGTTAAATATTTCGTAAACGGAATCCTTTATCGAAAAATTGTTCGTTATATACCCACTGACACTTTTGAAAGACTTTTTCAACGATTCCCTACAGAATAGGGTATACATATAAAAAATTACTACCACTTTAATATATGGGATTACCATACAAAACATTTTTTTCTATGATTTTATTTCATAGCTTTTTAGGCATTATAAATAAGCAACGTAAACTTCAGAATCATAGTCGGCGAGTAGAATTGCTGTCACGACAGAGGAAGAGAAGGACAAGGCTTCCTAATTCATTTACTGAACCCTAATTCCTTGTTAAAAGGAAGTTCCTAATTCCTGTAGTAGTTGTTAATTCACGTTATCTAACGGAGCTTTTATACTATAATGGAAACACAACTTCACACTTTGGGGAAAAAGTTACTACCGAATGAGCTAATACTCCTTCAACTTAAAAATAGGACCAACGTGTGCATGGAACTACTAATTTTCCATTCCACCAATCATTGGTTTTATTTTCACTTGGGCGGACTGTGCTTTCTCACTCACTTCCGTTTTTCACTTTCTCACTCACTTCCGTTTCTGGACGGACTGTGCTTTCTCACTCACGTTTCCTAATCAGTTTCCGCTGCCTAATTATTTAGGTGATAAAAAAAATAATGGCATTCTATCATAAATATCTTAATCTAACTTTTAGTTAAAAACGCAAAGACTTCAAAGGCAAAGACAAAGAAATAGTAATTTTGTGAACTGAAATGGCTATTTTATAAGGTGCCAATCCAGCATTTTGTTATTGTGTTCCTTCTACATAATAAAGTTGCCGTGCAAAGCAAGCTTACATACATACATTATGGGCAGGCACATAATTAATTATCCAATACAAAGTGAGTGCAGAGAATGTTTCACCTAAGTGCAACGAAATTAAATGATTTTAGGGCGAATATACAAAGGAACGCTGCACATTAAAGTTCGCAAACATAAGGAACATGCAGATTAATTTTGCTAATATATCATTGTGTGCACACTTAATGCGATTTCCAGCACAAGGAGTAACTCCACAGAAATAAATGGAATCGTTGAAGCAATAGAGCTTGTCGGATCCTGAAAGTTTATACGTGTTACCTAGTAGAATTAATGTTGAGCTGTTGCCCTATTACAGAATCGAGTTGTCTGTCATAGTAGATAAATCTTTAATAAATAACAAGAAATAGCGTTTGAAGTTTTCCGCAATTAATTGGCAAAAACGAAATATTTACGGATTCGATATGTCTGTCCCATGCATGATGCTATGACTTACTGTCTACATGTCATAGTATCATGTATGTTATAGTATTCTTCAAGTTTAAGAATGATTATGATGAAATTTTATACGAAACATATATGAGTTACGTGACATACAGTTATAAAACAAAACAGTTACAGTACAAAGATGTCTAGGCACGTTTTTTTTAATTCCTCCCTGTACATTGAATTTGGTGATAAAAATATTCTTCTCACCACAACTTTGAGTGAAATATCACTGGAGAGGTCTCCTAAAATGAAATAAAAAATGTAGCGTCGTATTTTTTACGTCTTCTACTTTGGAAGATATAAGCCTTTAAACTGTTTTGCAGTGTATTTCCACCACACTCTATATTTGTAATATATATTTTAAGAATAAAATATTGCATTTATGGGCAGTTAGTATGTACTTGAAGCAATTTATGAATTTACACTAATAAATTAGATATACGTAGATAATTAAACATACGTATTTGTTCATTTGTTTACAACAAATGAACAAATACGTAACATAGTTATATGTTCATTTGTTTACATCTGTGAATGATTTACTAGGCAATATATCTACATAGAGAAATGAAATATAAATATTTATAAAAAGTTTAATAAAAATATTAAATACCCTTAATAATTAACTTTTTTATGACCCAAGTATCTAGCGAACGTTCCTAATAAGATTTCTCTCCTAATTAACAGATTTTTCTTAAACAATCAAATTACAAGTTCATCCAACGAATCTCTTTGGGAAGACAAAGGAGATCAAATACCACTTATGCAGAAACAGTAAACGAATACGTACTACGATCAATTCATCGAAATATCAATATCATCATCGAAATATCAATTCATCAAATCATCGAAATATCAATTCATCGAAATATCAATTTATCGAAATACTAAAAAACTTTTGGGGCTAAGCTTATTTTTTAAAATAATTGATCGAGACAAGTTTCATGGGTTGGTACGGAAATATGTACATATTTGCTGTTTTTTAAATATAGGTATGTCAATGAGGAATCAAAAAAACATCTAGACATAAAAGCCTTTTAAATTGATTACTATTCAGATAAATAGATTTGAATTCGGTGGCAATGGAAAACGAACATGTAATTCAAATGTATTTAGTTTTTTAGGGTTCCATACGACAAAAGGAAAAACGAAACCCTTATAAGATCACTCACCTGTCTGTCTGTCTGTCTGTCGTAGCATGTTTTCTCAGAAACTGCTTGACGTAGAAACTGCAAATATGGCGTAGTGATGAAACATGTTCACCTGCACATATCTCAATTTCACATTGGCTATCAACAGGGTCACGGGCACCGCGCTTAGTGTTTATGATGTTCGATGGTCTATAGTTGAACATCGCATGCTTAAAGATATTATATACGTACTATTGTGGTATATTTATTTGTTTCGTATCTTAAATAACAAAGGAATATACCGGTCCTATTCATGTGACGGGGTGTATATATATATTATATATATATACACACACACATTCACTCGGGTCTGTACATATGCCGACATTTCGAAGATTTATATGAAGTATACTCCCACTCGCGTAACAAGTTCGCGAATGAACGCCACCCCTACTCCGCATTGTACACAGGCTAACTCGCACATAACTCCCTAGTACTGAGCGGACCTACAAAACGCTCGATAGTTAAATAAGGCCGAGCACAACTGCGAAACACGAAATTGAAACAAGGGCCGACTATAATAATTACACGCAAGATTAGGGACACAAACTTGCCCGCTTATGCTCGCTCTCGTCCTCTTGTCATTAAGCAGAGGCCCTATTAGACTTGGCATGCCCTTTTAACTTGTGACTTGTAAGTTATTTGGTTTGTTAATGAGAACGGGCCCTTGTTTAGGGCGCCGCCAGACGGCACTTACTTATTTGTTATTTATTATCTTTTTATTATGCACCCTCCAAACTGAAGAAATGTTAAGCACTTCACTGAAAAGTGGATTTAAGGAGAATAAAATAGTGAAGTGAAATCATTTCACCAATTTTCAATCCTCCTTCGTGTTTTGCCCTAATAATTGGTATAATATCAGAATTATTTAGGAAACAAAATTAACATTTTAAACTGTTGTATCACAGAAAAAATATTGGAATGTCAAATACAAAGAGATATTTACTGTGCAACTAACTTTGACGAAGGTTAGATACTTTCGAATTTGTTTTCGTGTCTTTTCCGATGAAACGAAACTATTTGAAATAATAAATTCATGTTTAATGACAACATTAAATATTTGTGAAAATATATATGTAATTTTCCAATTTGTCATGCGATACACAGGTGATTTAAATATTGAAACTTAATTTATTAATGACCATTCACATTAATAGACGCTTAAACATATAAATTATAAAATACATTTGAAAACAATTAATTCATGTGTAAATAAATTAATGAAAATAGTGATGTAATTTATTTGTATATGAAGTTTGGGTTATATTGTTATCTATTCGTATACATAGTGAACTTTTTCAAACTACAAATAGGTATCACATTAATCTTTGTCACAATTTATTTTAAAAGGCTACGTGTCAGTGTGTGTCAGTCCTACCGCGTTTCTCGCACCATTATTTGACCGCCCCCGCACGCGGTTTCCATGAGCACTTGTTTACGTCATGCCTGCTTCTGAAGATGTAATTAGCCACCCTCAATAGCTCATAGTGCCAACCTTTCATATATGCTGTTGTCAGTTACCCCAAATAGAAAATGTCACGTTGGTATGACGCTTTTACGGAAGAGTTATCTTTTGCGACTGACGTTATGACAATACCGTTTCCGGGGTTCTGTAACTGAAAAGGAAAAAAGTGGAATCTTTAAAAGAATACTCACGAATCTTCCTTTTTTTTTATGTGACAGTCCTGTTTGTTGGAAACTATTTGACGCTGAAACTCGAAATTTGACATTATTATAAAGTAATTTTAGTAATCAGCACATATTTATCTCAATAGTTAACAATCAATGATATCTGGAAATATCCAAGATTTTTAATTATGTTTATAAACCATATTTTTATTTCATGTTTTTTGTAATTGAAAGTTTGAGTTTTTCAGAATTTTATGTACTTTAGTTCTAGAAATATTTCGGAAAATATCCACGCAACATTATTCTTTCTCTTCACCCGTGAAACTGCTAAAGTATCGTGTGAGAATGTCACGTAGTTTTTACGCCTGCGAAAGATATGAGCCTTAAATATTTATATGTCTATGTATATGCTGAACCTCAGCAGTATGAGTATTGCTATTATTTAACAGATAATTTCTATTTTAGTTATTTTAATTTCCATAAAATCTTTTTATTATTATTCTTAAACCTAGTATTTATTCACTAAACATCATGATGAAATGATTCGTAAAACGCTCATATTTTATTCACGAATACAATTTGTAATCTCTAGTCTGAGTAATCTTCATTATTAAATAACAAAACTTTGGATATGGCCAGAAGATTTGGAATATATTTCACGGTTCATGAGAGGGATAAATTCATTGAGCTAATTTTGAACAAGAGGATCACAAAAGTGTCAAAATAATACGCCTCGTAGAATAACGTCTATTTCGCTCCAAAGTAACGCACAACTTATAAGAATAATACGTTTCTCAAGTAATCCCTCGGTCGCTATTTCGCCGAGAAACAATGAAGCAATTTAAATAGCGGGGAGACGCAGATGTCGCCGCGAATTCTTTTCAGTGTCTCTAACGAAAAATCAGTCAAAAGCTGCGCTATCACGTTACTCGGGCTGGCGGATCTCCAAAGCGCGGTGGGCGGATGCGCTGTGCTTTTTCGTATCGCCGAGCTTTTGATAACAAGTTTCAGAGTAAATTTTAATGCGCGCCGTTGTTTGGCGTTCTTGTTACGTTCAAATTAAATTATTTTTGGTTATCAAGCTTGCGTTTACTAGTGGTTGTTCCAATAAGTAATTCATATGCCGATATAAAGACGACACGAATGAAAATGCTTTGCACTAATAAAAGATTAGGACAAATATGATGGTGACTGAATTATAATAGTGAATTAAGATGCATGAAGAATTCAGAAGCACCTTTAAAAATGTTAATATTGTCAAAATGTTAGAAACGCTACTAAAATATTTGCATATTTAACTTAAATATAAATAATAAATTGATTATATAATACGATTTAAAACCTCAATATTATTCAGCCAAAATAAAAAATTTTCTTCTTTTAAACTTTTTAAATCATTTTTTAATATAATTGTTTTAATATATATGATATGTTAGCATTATAAAAGTACCACAGTCAATTCGTAAATGTGTGGAGTGCTGTATTTGCGGTGAAGTAATGCCAACGTCACGAGTTTGGGGTTCAGAGCAGACGTAGCGTCACCAAGCTGATGTTTGTCGCGTGTCGCTTGCAGCCATATGACGCACGGCTCGTGCACGAATACTGACGTGTTCACACATTAAAAATATCTTCTTATTTATTACATCAGACAACTAGTCGTTGCTTGGAATGCTAAAATTGTCGATTGGCACACAAGATATTTATGACAATTCCCTTATTTAGAAAATGCGATTAATGACAAGAGAAAGGAAATTTGTCAACATACGGTTTCCTCATTAAATTAAATACCAGAAATTAGAATTATAATAATTGCCAATATTTGCTATAACACTTTCATAAACATGATTTATTAAAGTAATTTTTTTGAGTATTACTAAATTAAGAAAATTCTATTTGAAAATTAATAAATTATTTTCTAAATTTCAATTTGATTTTTAGGCCGAAATAATATATATGTATATATATATATATATATATATATATATATACACACACACACACACACACACACATATATATATATATATATACATATATATACACACATATACGTATAACTAGAGTTGTGGTCATCTAATCAGGAACGAACGGAAATTAAGGAAATTTTAAATTTCTAATAAAATTTCCACTGTTGCTGTTGTCATCGTAATTGTATTTTCTTAAGTGGTAAAAATATTTTGGTACTTAATGATTTCAAAAATATGGACAACAATACGGGTTGTGACCCATCTACTGTGAATTTACCGTGACACTTTATGAACGTGATTGGTCTCACAAGATTGCTGATCATTTGAAATACTCTAAATCTAAAGTTTTCAACGCAATTAATCATTTCAAAAGATTAAACATCACTGTAACGTCATTCGGAACCCTCGAACTCAAAAAAACAACATTTTGTGAATACTATTTGATCCTCCGTTTAGCCTAGTCTGTTCCGTTCAAGGGATCTGAATACATACGAAGGGATGTTTTTGGAAATGAGAATGCATCTGCACTTACAATACGAAGCGATTTGCGGATGTAACACTGTTTGGAAGAATAGCCAAAAGAGTACCGTTTTTGATGAAGTAACACCGAAAACTCATTTAGATTTTGCGACAAAGTATGGCAATTGGACAGAAAGGCAGTTATAAGACATCTTATTTTTGGACGAAACGAAAATAAATCGTTTAGGTTCAGATGGAAAAGATATGTCCATCGAAATCAAGTTCTTAATCATAACTATGCAAAAAAAGTGAAGTGGAGGTGGAAACGTTACAGTTTTGGGGATATTTCTCAAACATGAGACATGGTGTTGGATCAGCAAAAAAAATTGAAAATATGTTAGATTAATTTAAATACAAGCCAATATTAGAAGACATTATGCTTCCTTATGCTGAAGAAACGTTGCCACTGCCATACTAGTTTCAGCATGCCTGTTTCAGCTGTTTGAACAATTAGATTAGATTGGTCTGCTTACAGCTTGAATTTAAATCCGATAAAAAATCTTTGCAGCGAAGTTAAGAAGAGTGTAGCCGCTAAAAGAATAAACAATTCCATACCCAGTCACTGTACGCAGCTATTGTAATCAAGGGGGATCTTACGAAATATTAATCGACACTATTCTAAGCAGTATATTTAATTTTAGCAGTTAATTTGTTTTATTTTTAAATAATAATGTTATTGTATGATACTATAATAACTAACCAGTTTAACTACTTTAACTAACCGTTCTTAATTATTTGTCCAACGACAATGAGTTTGAAATAAAATACCTATCTCAAATAAATAAAATAATCAAGGAGGGGGTGGGGCGGCTATGTTTTGCATTAGCTAGTGCAATGTATTAAAATTTACAAAAAATTATTTTATTTTAACGTTGATAAATGTTAAAATCGAAAGCTAAATGTAGTGTCACCTACCTGTTTACCCAATAGTCACTTCGGTATTAGTCATTCTTAATTATATGACCACCGCAACAGAGCATTATTTTTTGGTCTGTAACCACCAATGAATATATATGTATATATATATGTATATATATATATATATATATATATATATATGTGTGTGTGTGTGTGTGTGTGTCTGTGTGGTGTTATATATATATACACACATGCATGTATGTTTTTTACTTATTCAACTATTTCTTATCCGTTGTCTTATATTTACCCGTTTAAAGAAAAAGAGTATTGCCCGTTAGAAAAAAAAGAATATTTGTATAAGCTTATATATTTTAATCCAACTTATAAATTTTATATTTGAAAAAAATTGTGGTATTAAAAAAATGTAAGACGACTTTTTAAACAGGTTAACGTTTTAGGCACAAAAAGTGATATTTATTGTGAAAACATGTATTGCTTATCAATTATTAATTAAGGTAATATAATGAAACTTTTAAAATATCACATTTAATTGTAAATTATAGTACTAAAGTTTGTACAAGATCACGATTTACACTTAATGGTAATATATCCTCATCGAGACGGAAATATTTTATAATGAGATTTGTTTTTGTTTCTCGTTATGTAAGTGCATGGTGGAGTAATCACAAAAATACCAAACAATCACAAAAACTCCAAAAGATCACAAAAATAACTAGCCGTCTAATAATTACAAAAGAATCCAAGTTAGAAATAAAATAAATAAGGAGTAAGGAAAACCATGATAAAAACGATCGACCTTTTATTGAACAATCTAATTCTTAATCATCGAATTATTTTATAATTAATTTAAAAGGTAGCGACAAGCGTTTAACTATATTTAACTGAAATAAATTAACGTATCATGGGATAAGCATGCGATCACATGCGCAGACATGCGTCCTTACGTGTCGGTGTATCCCACAGTGTGTCTCGCTTGGCCGAGAACTGTGCCAATTATTTCTATTTCAGTGTATCTAAATGTGACAATACTATGCGCGTTCCATTGTCCCCGCGCGATCCCGTGGCGCGCTGTGGCGTGTCGCTCGCCGGCAGCGCTAGTGCCTGCCTATTCGATATGTTCATGATTATCGATAAATTTAGTTAAGTTTACAACTTCGGTAACTTAAATTTGTTACTATCTTATTTTAATACTAATAAATCCTAAAATCAGAACATCCAGAACTCATTTTCGACAAATGTTTCCAAAAGCCGTCTAACAAATTACTATTTTCCATAATATTTAGCCTTTTTTGCATTCTTGCTCTTGCCTTTTCCCAGTCTTAACTGATATCATACATCATTCTGTAGTCTTTTTAAACTTGATATAATTATATTTTTTATGATTTCGTACCTTAAAAGGAAAAAAAGAGGCTTTCGCAATCGTTTTTCTCAGAAACCGTGTGTGGTATTCGATTCATGTAAATAAGGCTATACACCATTCTTTAATTTATTTTAGAAAAAAAAATGTGCTATGTCATTTTTTGTTTGGAGAATTTGCAGAATTTGCTTGCACGATACCGTGCAGTTATATAAAAAAACTAAAATATATCTCATTATAAGAGGTCCATTTATAACTTTTAGATTCGAAAGTCAGAATAAAGTTTACGTAAATTTTAGAATAAGAATCACGAAATAAAAATATAATGAATTTAAAAGAAAATACTTTCAATTTTTAATATCACGAATTAAAAGAAAATTTCAAAAAAAACCTTTTTATTTTAAATATAATAGAAATAAGAAACACAAACAAAGAAATGGTCAAACAAGTAAAACTAATCCAAAATCGATTTATTTATAATATACCATTAAAGAGTTAAATTCCTTGCCCTATTTCCATCTTCATCATAAGATCCGTGTGGTTATGATACGTATGGTTATGCAAGTTTCATGTTTCAAACCTATCAGGGAGTAGCTGAAATGTCGGTAACGAAATTTGTAGCAGACAGATAACAAATCAAGTTAAACACAAAGTTTTAAAACAAACTAAAATAAGATATATACGTTGAATGTTTCAAAAGAACTAAAAGTGGAAAATAAATAAAGATATATTTATTTTTAACTTTTGATGTACAGAATCTTGAAAAATGGGAAGCTCGAAAAGCACGTTACGTCTGTTACTGGTGTAAACATTATCAGATTTAATATTAATATGACAGGTAAATATTTACAATACTATAAGCACTTTATTGATTAATATCTAGAAGAGTGCGAGTTAATCAATTGAATTAATCAATTGACTAACTATACCGAATATTGTCTCATTTTTTATATATAAATGTAATGTTTTATATATGAATGTAAACATAACAACCGAGCCTCATTTATCTTAATTTATTCTAAACTGAGAGGCATACATCGAGAAGTGGTCCCTTCTCTACCTCTTATAAATTGTTTTATTTACGTTAATAAAGTAATTTTCATTTACGATAATCAAGAAATTTTAATTGATTTGAAATTTTTTGAATCTGTAGTTGAAAAATTAAAAAGAATTGAAAAAAATTAAAAGGACGCATGAATAAATATGTTTCACTTCAGAATCTTAAAAAACATGAGTATTGAGGAAGACGAAACAATTTTTAACATTCTTCTCTCATCGCCAAAAACTGCCGATAACAATAGCGTTGTCACAGCACTATGAACATCAAACAGTTTTCTATAGATGGCCGACTTTTGTGGCTAGGGCTGAATCTTACTGAGCTAATTTGTAAGAATTTTGTTAGGTAATAAGGCCATTTGTATTTGGCGTAGTCTGTCGCCGAATAATCCAAGCGCTCGGCTCGATGTGCATACATTTCCTATAATACTTTTCCGTCCCGTTGCTTCCGGTGCGATGAAACTTCCCGGAAGCGACCCTAGGATGCCAGGAAATGAAATTAGAAAATTCGAAGCGCTAATGTATCTTTGGCTTAACTCAAAGATATACAGCATCACTCCATTTACTGTGAATCTACATTTAAGGAAATGTCATTTTACATGTGTTACAAAGCGTTTTAAACTAATTTGAAAAAAATCACCTTGAACGTCTTATTTATAAATTGGAGTCTGAGTTGGTGTACCTATATAAGTAGTTAGTTTTGATAAATTTTTAGAAAATGGTTGCTTAATTATCTTAATTAATTTCCACTATTTTTCGTTTATTGTACTATTCAATTATTTATTCGAAGATGTCTTTAAAAATATTAACATTGTGATTATGTAAATTTATAAATATATCTGTTGTACTACATTGTTTGAATTATTTTTGAATAGAGCCTTATATGACGTTATTCTTGAGTTTGTTACGTAATATTTTTTATTCATCACGTGAAAGTAGAGCATTTTCCTTAAAAATTATCTGCTTTGAAATCTTATTTAATTTAAAAGCGTTAAACTACGCTTTTATTTTTTTTTTAATTTTTTTTTATAAGTACTTATTAATACTTGTTCTGATTATTAGTTATTTTGTATATAAATACAAATTGAAATAATTATTAATTCAACAATTAAATTCGCAATCCGGGTTCAAAAGTAACAAAATAATTAAATACAAGTTCCAGGGTTAATCATTGAGTCCAAAAGAAATGCTTATTCGATTTTCCTGTCACCATCGAATTATTTGGATGCCTTCTCCTTCTTTGGATTTAAGTTGGTGAACGAAAAAGGGTATCATATCATCGATACGTTGCTCTAGGTCCGCAAGGTTTAGAAAAATTACGATTATTTCTCTGTACGCTTCATATCGGTGTCTTTCGATTTTTTTGGGATCAATTCCTTTATGTTTAGTTAGTCCTGGATTTCTTTGCAGAGCATTGGATTCTACATGGAGCAAATAGTTGTTTCCATAGGAATTGGTGGGGTATTTCACTTTCGTTCATTCTGTATACTTGTCCGAACTGTAACAAACGCCGCTGTTGATTTGATATCTCGAAGGTCGGTTGTTGCCTGCACGTTGCTCAGATGATTTGTTTGTGATTCAGTAAAAAAATAATAATCGTAATAAATTAAAATAGTAAACAACCATGGCGGCGTCGTAAATATCTATATACGTGTTTACACTCAGTTCCAAACTTTGGTCTCGTCAGATGTTTTGTATTGCTAAAAAAAGTGAAATTGTATCATTAGACAAAAGATACTAACGCAGTGAGAGACAATTGACGATAGTGTGAAATGTATATATATATATATATATATATATATATATATATATATATATATATATTTATATATTATACAGTTGTAACGGGGTGATTGGCTTTCCCTTATAACGTGTTTTGCTAAAATGGGAAGCAAGAACTTTTTTTGTTCTTACTATACTTTAAACATTTTTTTAAAAAACTTATATATTATAACTTATAAGTAAGTCTTAATAGACTGCTTGTAACACATCATCATCTGCGCATATTATATATGAGACTGCGTGTTTATTATTCAAATATTATATTTTGTCATTTATTCCAAAACTATTTGTTTTTTTATTATTTACTTTCGTATCTAAAAACTATAGTGAATAGCATTGTGGATCACGCTTTACATTTATAGCACACATGTCTTTTGTTATCGATCCACCTATACATACATATAATATTTACTCGCTATTATGTTTAATTAATAAATGTTTTGTTTCAAAATACTTCTTAAAATAATTTTATAAACCAATTTTGGTGATAGAATTTGACAAGCGCCATTCTACGTGTATGTATTTTTATATATCGATTACAGATGAAACGTGGAAGTGGAGATTTTATTTTGTGTACTATATACTATATAAATAATTTTTCGGATATGTCTAAACAATTAATCATACATTACGCGTCTGCCGTTATGGTACAAATGACACTTATGGTGATTAGTTTTCCGCCTAATTAATTAAAGAAAGCTTAAAAGCACAGATACCAAAATTGCAACTAATTATACTTAAATAAAATGGTTTGACGGTACTTAATTGATGCAATATTTATCTACTTAATTATTATTCAGGAACATAAACTGTGTACTGAATTTAATAATATTTTAAGTCAGAAAATATATTACGTCGGCTACGCCAGTCTTCCTAGAAGTTGGCAATGAATGGAAGTGAATAAAAACACTCGGAAAAATATTTGCCTATGGCCAATTACAGCCTTTTCTGGAATTTATTAGTACGATGATCGCGTTGGAAGAAAAACGTCTCGTAACGAGGTCGTGTTAGTAAATCTTTTGAAGGAGATTTCCTTCCTCGAATCAAAAAGATCGCTTTTCAGTTTTTTAGAAAATCCTATAATTAGCTTGCATTTGCAAATTATTTCAATTATCATGATATGTATTAAGGAAAAGATTATTGTTTTACTAGAAAATTTCGCTTAGAAAAAAATGGATCTTTTGGCAGATGAATGTTCGTAATAAAAAGGTAGGAGTATTCGATTGGAGAATGTTTTTATTTGTCGTCTTGTTTTACAAGTTAATTAGATATGCATTAAATGAAATTGGAATATTACACTGTTTTAAATAGGTTAAGTAGAATAAAATGATTAGGTAAAAATATTGTTGCAAAGATTGTTTTTTTTTCAATTTTTTGGTAGCTCGAGATTATGAATCGCTAATAATGAAACGTAATTATTTTTTATGTGGTTAATTAATATAGATTTACATGAACATTAAAAACAAGAAGCTAATCCAAAAATTTGATAAGGAGACCAGCGAAAATGAAACCAGCGGTATAGAAATAGATTGTAATTAATAAAAATCGGATATTTTTAGAATATCAAAAATAACAATTCAGTGATTGATAAAAAATAAAATATAATTTACGATCATAATCTAAAATAAAAAAGCTAGCTTCATAAATGTGTGTATATAATATTTTTAATATAACGAGAATTGTTGATAAAAAATAATAAATATAATAATAATCTAACGAAGTAAAATAACTTTTTGAAAGGCTTATTAAAAATAAATTATGTTGATTATTTCTTGTAATAGCTTTTTAAATATGTAGCCATAGCTTCAAAGAATTAAAAATAAACTGTCAACTAGACACTGGCTCCGTTGTTGTCAAAATGGATTTGGAAAAAAACATGGACATTCGCTCCGTTGTAGTCAAACTGGACATCATTTTCGCTTTAGGAATTTAACAAACCTTTTTTTGTGACTTTGTAGGGAGGAACTATGAATTTCAAGAATTATTATTTTATAAAGGATATAAAGAGACACAATTTGCTCTTTGTTTCGTCGTGCTGGTTTATAGAACTCCGTGGAAATAGCATTTACAAAGAATACTGAAAAAAAATAACCTGACTTAATAAAAAATACGAAATTTTTCATTAGTCCGATCGATGATTTAAATAAATTTTTAAAGCCCTTATTTTTTCACTTCTTGCCAATAAGAGTGTTACTATCTATTTTTGTAATACCTGGATACATCTCCGTGTGGACTTTTGTTAGTTTTCTTTCTGAAGTTGTATTGTTTTATTTAACTACATGAAAAAAAAAACCCAAAGGTCGGTGGGTGGTCCACCAAATAAGATTAAAGCAACGAGTTTATACAGCGTATAAAGCCGATAAATGGTATTTTAGAACCCGTCCGGAGCAGCCCTCGGTCAAGTTTAATTACAGACAGCCCAGTGCGTGTATAGCGCGAGGTACAGTCAGGCGCTTGCGTGGGCGGGCGGCCCGAATTCAGTAAAATAAGGTAGAAAAAGATTAATTTAACGAAACCTATTTAGACTAGCACGCAACTAATTTCTGCTAGATTCTAGAAAAAAGAAACTACCTTGTTAAATATGTAATGAATAAAAACTGTTAGGAAAGATTTTCATAGCAAAACGAAGTTCCAAATTCATATTCATTTTCCATAATTATGTTGGGATAAGGATATCACACAATTCACGTAATATTTTTATTTTTTTAAAATACTTATATATTATATTTGTTACACTCGAAATCATTTTTGAAATATTTGTAAATCTAGAAATAATACGATTCTCTCCTTAATTTTATTTCGCGACCCGTTTGACGCAAAAGTGTTACAGATTATGGAAAAATGTTATTTATTTATTTTCTTTGTAGAATCCTTGTTCAACTTATGGCCTAATGCGAGTACATTGTTATGTATATGCGGAATATTAAATAGCGGTGTTATTCATATTTGTGCATAATATTCCGTCACAAAAAATTATTTCGATTCCAAGGCTGGTGCGTTGTTAATATAACCTATTTTGAGTAAATGCAGGGCCTGGTTCCAACTTTCTCCTCTTTTCAATGCGTTCTTTATATCTAACCAGGTTTAAAATGAAAAGCAAGGTATACATGCGGGTATAGTAACCATAATTTTTTTAAATAAGGAAAGCGAATGAATGTTTTCAAAATTTTCTCCAACAGTAAAGTGTGAGTGAACTCATGTAGAGACTATATAACTAAATTCGTTTCTAATTTGCTACGAATTGGTGTGTTACACAAAGTCTTATTACAGTTGATGTCATGGAAGTCTCAGGAGTACAGTGTGACAAATCCGAGTATCCTAAATGGAATCTTACAAGTATCAGTAATGTGATCGCGATATGACAGGCGGCGGGAGCTTGAGCAGCGAGAGCCCGCTAATGTATACACACAAAAGCTTGTTTTCACACTCCATTGTACAACTGGATCGAAGTTCCTTTCCAAAGTGTATATATTTATTACCAAATCGTAATTAAACTTTACAATTATTGCATCAAGTGTCAATGAATGGCTTTAGAGGGTATGGGCAGAAATACCATCATGTTATTAAGTTGTCTTAGTTATCATCACATTTAAACATACTCGTATTTATTTTCATGTCTCTCGCCTTATCTCGCTTATTTGTTGCCATTCTTCTAATGTACATTATTTATTGTTATCATAAGAATTAGATAAAATTGAAATGTCAATTTGTTAATTTGTTATTCATTTCATAAAGCTAATACTACTTTTAAAATTTAATAAGTTTTTTGTAATATTATAATAAGTTTTTTGTAAGAAATTACTCATTAATAACATTTTAATTTGGGGAAACCAGATAAGTAGCTCATGCTATTTTATTCGTGTTATATTACAAATACGTTTCAAAAGAATAAATATGGACTTGCCGTTATATTTTTTTACATAAATCTTCGTAGTTTTGTTTACAAATATTAAGTATATTATAATTATAATCCACTTAAATTATAAATAATATCGTAATTGTGACTCTTTATAAGTTAACGTATGTAAATAAATATATGCTGTTTATAGCAGAGCGATTACTCTGGATAAATAACTTAAATGAGAAATCTGAAACTAACGATCGGATTTCTGACCGGGCAAGCTGGTTAGCATGCGCAGTTACAATTACTCATGATTCAAGTTTGGTTTCGTTTAAGAAATAGTTAAATTAGAAGTCCGGCATGCCCGTTCGATCATCCTTGACGTTTCCTGTTTACTCAAGTCCACAGTCTTTGCTTGAACATATTGTCTATAAATACGAGTGACGCCAAATGACGTAATTGAGTGATTCTGATGGGATACGGATGCCTTGTCAGCTCTCGATTTCTATTGGCTGTAGTTCTGGAGCTTTGTCTGTAAGACTTTAACTCATTGGCTAAAGTTAGTTGATTGCACCTCGAATTTTAGCGTTATTAAGCATAATTTTAGCATTATTTTGGAAAGAAATTGATTTAATCAATAAGCAGTAACGTGAAATTTGGAAAAAGATTACAAAAACGATTCATTTTAAAAATTTAAAAGGGATAGCCAAAAAGCAATACTGTAAGTGTATGTGTATATTTCGCATTTGAGCTGAATATTGAAAAATAGCGTCAAAATTTCAAAAACAAGGAAAACAGAAGGCAGAATATGAATTTAAATAGAATTAAACTCAGTCGTACATTCTATTATTCAGAACTTTCATTAGCAGCATAATCGGTTGCTAAATGATTAAATTGGAAAATATTTTAAATAGTACTAATGTAAGCAAAAGTTCGCAATAATTTTAGCTCTATATAGTATTGTTTTCAAAGGTATATTAATGAAATATTTAAAAACTATTTGATGTTGTCTTCCGTCGCGTCGACGTTATCGGAACAAAGAAGGCTTATAAGAAGTGCCATTTGTTTCGTGTGTTGAGCTGACTTTAAAAGATGGTAGGGATTTTATATTGTAAAGGTTAATTATACTGAATATTATGAAATAAAACTGGAAAACATTTTAAAATAACAGATACACATCATTGTGCCCTTTACTATGTTAAGGATTATAATTTATAATTAAGAATACGGCCATCTGTAGAAGCGTTTCAATGAAAAGTTATTTTAGGAGAGCCAGAATACGATTGTTGAAATAATAATACTGCATAAAATGCTTCAAATAATCGCATGCTGATGTTACAGGCTTATTATATGTATTAGTGAAGACACACTGACCAACGTTAAGCATGGCTTTGCATCAAATGAACTTTTCGCTATAAAATACATATAATAGGGTCGAAGGAGAAAATGTATCCTAAGCGAAGTATTTGTAATCAATATGACGAAGTTTTTGCAGAAAAATATATCATGAGTGCTAGAGATAAAGTAGGCACTTTTTAAAAAAGTATGAAGCAGTAAAATAAAATACAAGTTTGTTTATGCAAGTTTGAAAAATGGGAAATTGGCGATATTTTAAAGAGGCTGTAGTTTCGAGCTTTGACGATTTCCACAATATATTATTAAATTATAATTACAGGCGAGATTAATCTTGAACTAAACGTTACTTCATCTAAGAATTCAATTAAGGAACGTGTTGATATGATTGACGAATCAATTTAGTTAAATACCTGTCGATTTGTTATGAGAATTGAACAAAAGCACTGTTGATTCCGATTACATTTTAATAATAAGTTACTAATTCGAGTGATGATTTGAGTTAAAGATTGAATAAGTTCAGAAAACCAAGGTTGACTTTGACAATTGATTTAATGTTTTTGAAATTATTTTATATCGTAATTTATTATTCTTTCGTAATGAAATTAGGAAAATTTAGAATATTAAGTTAATATTTCATTTACCCTAATTAACACAGCACTACGGTAGTTACATATCTTAACATCATATTATATTTATAGATTTCTCAAGATGTTTTCTACACCTCGCAGTTTTTTGTTTTTTTTTTTCATATAAATCCCAAATGTGCGATAGAGATAACGATAGGAAACGTTAGACCACAAATTTAAAACATTTTTTTCCGGTAGGTTTGTTATATTTTATGTAATCGAAAATTCTTATGGATTGTTTAACAGGGACGCTCTAGCATATACACTGTTATGATCCTATTGATCTTTTCGATAAAAGATTCAGCGACATGTGGCCCTCAATTTCATAAAAATGAGAGAAATCGTTTATACTATATGCATTTATTGTTGTTCATTTTTGCGATTAAAACGATATAGTAAAGTGTAGCATATTTTTAATAACGTTTGACATATTTTGTTACTTAGTCACAATTTAAGTAATTGGTTTCACTCAGGAGAGGATTGTTATATTATATTAAAATCCATGTTTGGAGTTGACCGTTTGGTTCGATATTATCAAAAGTGTTAGATGGAAGATTGTTTCATCTCTATCATTATTTAATGTGCATATTTGTAGTCAAGTAAAGAAAATGGCTTTTGATGTGATGATGACCATATGAATATCGAGTATTCTAATATTGATTAATACAGATCACGTCATTTTACTAGCACTGAATGATTTTGATATTTTACAATGTCTAATGATACGAGGGTCTTGTTGCTATTATATCCTGTGATATTACATTAGTATAACTTGGGAACTGTGGGATGAATACCGGTGATACCGCGCTGGTATCATGTAGAAACAGTCGGAAAAATACCGGTGACAAAATTTACATTGACATATGCTCATATATATATATTCTCGAAATTTTGCGAAAACCGGGGACAGATATTTAATACTTAGGAAGATATTTTAAGATCTTTCAGAAAACACAGGCGATAAACAACATGACACGTACACGAATTAGACAAAAGAGTCAATGTATAATAGCGTACGCGTAATAACGTATGTAGGCGCCAAAGTGTTAAGTGTGCTTAATAAATTATCTAATGAAATTATCTAATGTATGACTGCTGACAAGAGGAAAGTAATAGCAGTTGGAAAGAATACATTAAAAACGATGAAATAAATAAAGGAAATTTATTTATTTTAATGTATATAATTAATATGATGGACTTATTGCTACGAGAGCAATCTCTTACAGCCAACCATAACACCAGTCCAGCCCGTAAGGGCCGGGAATCAAACCCGGGTCCCCGCGGTGCGCCGCATCGTCTTTTGATCAATCTAACACACCACAGCGACGACGTATACAATAAATACACATCGTTGTGCACCTTACTATGTTATGCAATCTGGTTATGGGGACTTATTTAACACAACTCTGTTAAACTTTCCTACTGAGGACAGAAAAAATATAAGATGACACGAAAGAGCGAGTAGGGTAACGACTGAGAGAATGAATTTTACTAATTCAGAAAAAAGAATAAAGACATAATCAATGCATACATATGGCTTAATATTAATACTATATGGAGGTATTGAAAAATCACCAAGACCTGTATTGCTCAAGTTTTTGTGTTCCCCCAGTCTCTGTACGTCTCAGAGACATAGAATATAAAATTGAAACGACGAAGATAGAGAAGAAGAGAAGCCCTGGATATATAGTGCCGAAAAAGTATATTTGGAATATTCTGGATATAATTCCGAATTAATGTCTCCATACTCCAAGAACTCGACAATTAAATACGAAACTGAGTTTTGAACAAAGAGAACAATAATGAAAGGAAATTAATACTATTGAAATGAGATCAGCGCCAAATGTGTATGAACAAAGAATTATTGTCACGGTAAAGAAGGGAAAATTCAGATATATTGGCCATTTTCAACGCGTGTACACGTCTAAGTTAATAATCAGTTATATGGCAGAAATAAGTAGCTAAAAAAGCATAATACCAATAAAGAAATGGGCGGACTGAATTGCGGTCTAATCTTCTAAAGTATGATAACGTGGGTAGTTATAAAAGTTGGAGCATGTATATGCATACGCATATACATGCTCTAGGGATAAATGAAGTGGAAGAGTTGCCAGGACAGAAACGTGTGGTGCTTCATAGTCCAATGAAAGAGAGGGCGTAAAGGTACAGATAAAAAATGCCACTCTAAGAAGTAATCGCATATCATTTTTTGTATGAATTATGAACGCCTACGTTTTGCAATAATGTCTGATCATGATGTGACAAGTTGAGCGACGTAATCTTGCGATTGTTTCTAAATGTGATTTAACTGTAGATAAATGTAATAGTTTTTTTTTGTTTTTTCATATACTTTTTCGAATAATATCTTTTATTTACATTTTTCCGAGAGGGAAATTTTTAGTGAAGCTCATATCTTTTTCCGTGGATTCGTGTCTTGGAAATTCATCCAGATCGGTGGGCGATCATTTTTGGTGCCATAATATGGTAGCGATAGAGGCTGATTATCTCTCATGTCGTGATTCATAACAAGCAAAACAGTGATGTGAGATGATAAGTTATTTTATTGGTATGAATATGCCAACAATTTTTTCGTTATTGCTTCTTAGAGAAGGTATGAAGCAATGTATTATATAATAGGTAATCCCATAAGTTTCTCGTTTCAGACCAGAGAAAATGTTATTAGATAAATAGATGCGAAATTTATGAATATCCGTTATACATAAAAATATTATATAAATGTAAGTACGAGATTTATATTAGAAATAAACGCACAATTAAAGCTAAAAATTAAAAAGCTATGTCAAAATTTAATTTATCGCGTTCTATCATTTTTAATTTTCCACCCGAATATATTAAGTTTAATTAAAAAGATAAAGGTTTTAAATAATATTATTAAATATATATACATTGCCGGAATATTAAATATTCCGATAATATATAGATACCGGAATATTAAAAAATATTTTTTTAAATATGAAGAGCGTATTTAATATGAAGAGCAGTTTTTATATGTCATTATTTTTTCCATTAGAACCTGTGTCAAAACTGAACGCCACCTATGATTTCACAATCCAACGACGATTATTTTTCAGTGAAATTATTATGACCTGACTTGTTTTTCTGCTTTTCAATTTTTTCGTAGCAGTCGGGTTTTAGTTTTTTATTGCTTTGTTTTCATTAGCTATGTTATTTAATGTCAGTTGAATTAAATTTATGAATTAATATTAAATTCATTAACATAATTGTAGTTCCAAAATTAGAAGAATTATGATTTAAAGTGCCGCGATGAATGAAATCACAAGAAATTAATAGCCATTTTCAATTTAAAAGTACAACTCTTATCGCATGTTTCCACTTTACCTCTTATAATTTTTTGAATTAAAATATTTTTTTCGGTATAATATAAATGGCTGTTTGTTAATATATTAATATTTCTCAAACAATTTCGGTAATTATAATAAATTACTAAAATTTTTGAAAACTCTTCTTGTAATCGAGAAATGAAATATTTACGTTCTGGAATGTTAGAATATATATTTACATATATATTCCATGTTTTTAAAATAATAAATCAAAAACACATTTCTTTAAAGTAAACCATGATTCTTCTTGACTTACTTAATTAAGTACAACAAACATGCAATTGTTCGCAACAGATTTATTTTATAAAGAAAAAATGGAAGAGTTTACCTTTACGTCTTAGATTTCTTCTCTTCTTAATTTAGATATTTTTAAAATCTTTTATATCATTGTGCCACATTTTTTTTATAAATTAGGTTTCTTGTAATGTTTATTTTATTATCCCGTTTCCTATTATTGTGAATTGAATCTAGTATAAGTCGATTCTAAAGGAGTAACAAAGCGTAAACATTCAAATGCAGGTACGTATGTGTTTTATATGCCCAAAAATATTTTGAAAGAATAAAATTTCATTGTGACGTTACAAAAAAAGACACACATAGGACTGCGTGTAGCAATATTTACTTATTACTTGCAGGGAGAAAACTTAGCATACATCACTAGTTTAATAGTTGTTGCGTGTTGAAGATGAGTATATTAAGATATAGTAATAGTTGCGATATTATTAACATTTGATATATTTCTACAATTTGAATTCTCATTGAGCTTGTGTCATCGCAGAAACTCGGACAAAATAAAACAACGCAAGTAACGCTTCGTAACAATCCACGACTCAACTGGCAAATTATAATCGGTATTAATAGGCACACGAACGACTTTATTAACACAATTGATGTCGTTCAAGTGATACAGTGGCGGACAACTGGCTGTGACCTAAATAATTATAATCGGTAAGGCCGCGTCATTACGTTGGTCACGATTTTTCTACAAACTTATTTCGGAAAGTTTTACAATTTAATTTATATATATTTTTTCTAAACAGAGTAGAAAGCAAATTATATCTATTGTAGGCCATTAACATGCCACAAATAAAGCAATAATTTTATACTGTCATCACAGAAGAATCCGATTTCATATTGAGATTTCCTTTTCGGAGCAAATTGTAGATTAGCAGATGTTTGCTACTACTGAAATACTCATACAATTTGTATGTAAATTGTATTTTGTACCCAAATTTAGTAATAAAGGTAGATTTAAAACACAATAGGGTTTTCAGTTCGGAGTTTTTTGTCGTAAAATTTGTAACATACGGTAATTCATAGTAAAGCATACATAACAGTGTTTATCAGCATGCGAAAACAAATATTGTATCTTGTTGCATGTGTACTTGTGGAATAAAAAACGTGGGCGAATTGTAAAACTCACATTGCTTTAGAAGCGTCCACATTACAACTTCCGTGGTTTCTTAATCAGATGAAAACCAAATGAATAAATTAATTGTCCTGTAAGTATAAATTTTAATGACTATTTATAGTAATTCATTTTGTTAAGTTCAACATTTTTTTCTCACGTTATTTTTTCTGAAAATTCTTTTCTGTGTTTACTTGGAATGGGGTGGCTTTAGAATTAATTTTTGAAATGGCGTATCAGAATATCTAATGGATAATGCAAGTATTGATAATAATTTGTCAAATACCCGTATATTTTCATTAATTCTCTAATGAGCAATTAAAAAAATACACAAAAATTCAAAATGATCCCTCGCGTTGGAGCACATGCGATTTATGAAACTGTTCTTTCATATGCCTATCATCGTAAGAAGATGGACCCAGTAGCACCGCTGATGATTTTATAGTTTTTGACGCTTATGAAAAAGAAAAACAAGCATTTTTTTCCAATATCGATTTCAGTGTAATTTACTGTTCGCTCGGTAGTTTGTTGTAAAACAATAAATTATTTCTACTCGTGGAAACGGCAATGTGTGCTCCGAGTGTGGTTTAAGCCGTAAGTCGTAAAGTTAATTTGAGATGGTGCCATCGAATAGTGTCCATCCAAATCTTCAGTTTTGTTTTAGGCTTTTCGTATTTCATTAGAATTTCGATTTTGGTCGGAAGTATATTTTATTTGTTTGCTCAAACCAAAACTCTCAAAATGATACGGAATGCGTCAGCGACATTTGATACATAAAACTTGATGTATTGAGAAAAATCTATAACATTGTTTTGGGTTAAACTAAAGATACGACATTATTATAGTTTTCGTGTAGTAAATTTATACTTTATACTATTTCATATTTCAAGACTATTTCATAGGGCCTAGCCCTATCTATCTGACAGATAGTGACGATCCCGTAATTTTTTAATATTTAATTATAAAATAAACATCGTCAATTCTAAAATAAAACTAAACATTGCTGTCAATTAATAAAGTGGTAATGTGTTAATTAGTTGAATGGTAACTGAGTTGAGTAATAATTTTAATATTTTTTACTACAGTTGTTGACCAAGCATCTAAAGTATAAAATTGCAAAGTTTTATTAACTAGTAGTTTTTGACTGACATGGCTTTGATATTATTTATTATAAGTATAGATTAATTGTCTTAAACAATTTACTTATCTTGTAGTACACTATTATCCATTTATAAATAAGAAAAAAATTGTCTATATAACTTGAAAACAATTGTTTCTTGCAAATTTACGATAATCACCTTTATTCTAATTTGTCCTAACTAACGGCGTCTCGACATGGCGTAAAACGAAAACGGTTTGTTATAGCAACAAAGGGATAAAAATAATGAAGGAAAATGAAGAAAAGGTTGTTCCCACAATATTTCACAGGAACAAATTCCAGCATGCATCATTTCTTTTATTCCATTGTTCTCCATTTTCCGTCTGAGGCTACCTGCCTAACAAGCGAGGGAAATAACTTTGCTGGCCACCAATTATGGCTCGCTCGGCATCTGGCTGTAATTAAAATTATGTACTTTGAACATTCATTTTATGTATTTCGAAAAGTTAACAGAATTTCGAATTTTACGGCTTAATTTAATTATTGATTTATCATAAATTTGGCGCGGAATTCACAGTAATTGAATAATTAGTTTTAAATGCAACTCACAGAACATATAATTTAACTTATATTTGATATAATTTTTTACAACTAGATGAAACTACGTGATGTAATTTCATTTCTACTTTATTTAAATTTTTTACCACTACCTAGGTTTTGTTGTAAAAAATTAAAAAAAAATAAATTTCTATAAATTTAACGCCAAATATATTAACATTCCATATACATTATAAAATTGGAAATGGTTAAAGATAATACTGAGAAATTTTCACTAGGAAATGGAATGTTGCATTTGCTTTTTTGCTCCTTTTAGTATGCTTTTGATGTCTTATCCATTTGTACTCATAATAATGGTTTATATTTAATATATTGAAAATCTTATAGTGTGTAGCGATGATCTAACCTGTTAACACTTGTTTCTCAGTAATTTGTAGTCGAAACGCTTTTTTTCAGATTTTGTTTAACAGATTACTCAAATAATATTACTAAACTTAAAGTTTTCAAAGAACCTTCTTGGACGAGAAAATATATATCAATTCATTAGTCGAGTTTTTCCAAGTTTCCGCCGAAGTTTGCCACTGCAAACCGACAGAGCAGCAAATGAAGGACTCGGAGTTAACTTTTTAAACATTCTCTCCAGATAGTTAGCCTGCACGGTTTCGCGTCGCGTTCCTTGGTATACTTTCAGTAACCTGACGAGTGCTTTTTGTTCGCAAAAGTTTGCGCTTCAACATTTTAAATATTGAATAATTACTTGCCATTTAATTAGTTCCAGTGGAGTTGCTTCGCGTAACTTTTAAATTTGTTTTCGCTTTTTATATACTTACTTATAAAAAGCGAAAACAAATATAAAGGACACATGTATAGTCAGTTAAAGCTACAAATTTGTATACTATCGAACTTATACATTTTGTTTGTTCTACTGATAAATAAATTGCCTACACATCAATAGCATTGAAATAATTAGTAAAAATTCTAATTGAAAAATTACGATATCTTATGACAACTTTGCAAATGTTGCTACATTCGGCATTCAGAAACTTGCTACACGAAATTTCTGTAATAGTTTGCATCATATTTGAATAGCATAACTCAATAAGCTGATATTAAGAGCTAAAGGTCCTTTCCTGATTAAGTTGTTAGGTGTTAATTAATAAACTAATTCTCACATATCTTCAAATTTCCTTCGTCGGATTTACGGTGAAATGAATTTAAATTCACAACACCAATATTATATTTTACAGATCGATAGTGGTAGAATCAGAATGTGCAAAAGAAATTAAAACAATCACTTTCTTCGCCTTTTTAGAGTTCCGTATCTCAACGGGAAAGAAAACGAAACCTTTATAAGATAAGTGTCCATCCGTCTGACGATCAGAGTCGTTTTTCTTAGAAACTATTTGAGGTGAAAACATGAAAGTGGCATATCAATAACGTATAAATTATATTGAAATATTAGAGAAGAGGTATTTGTTTTTTTTAAGTTCATCTGACATGATATAATTATAAATTCAAGTTATATTCTTTTACGATAATAATTTTTTAAAATTAATTTTGTGTAATATAATTCAACAAATATTATAGAAAATATCCAAAAAGTATATTTTTCACCCTCTTTATTCGAAACTTCTAAATTTAAAATTATGTAAAAAGAGGATTAAAAACTTATCTAAAAACCGAAAATGATGGAATCATCAATCTCATAGTTTTTGGAAATTCACGAGATTTTTACACCTTGTGAAAAACACGTTTGGTGATATATTTTCATGGAAAAAATAATATTAACATTTGCAAAATGTTTAATGGAAAAAATATTAAATAATTTAATAGAAACCCTATGGACAATGAAATGTTTAAACGTGTTTAAGTGAGTACGAAACCTCCCTAGGGCGGACGGAATCCTAGTATTGTCAATGCTACACCTACATGACAACTTTTATTTCATTTTCGTTTTTTGCCTCTTGTGATAAATTTGTCTGGTCCTTTCTCCCGTGAAGGATCATATATTAGCTGAAACTCCCGCCTGGGTTCCCTCGTGTTTGACTTCCAGGATCGTTTCCTTGGGCTTCGCTCCCAGTACTACATCCTCATGCCTGGCTCTCAGCATCGTTTCTTTAAGCTTGCCTTCCAGTATTGTTTCCTACCATCTGGTTCCTAGCATCATTTTTTTGTGTCTGACTCCTAGCATTGTTTTAACCATCTGGTTCCTAGCATCGTTTTTTGTGTCTGACTCCTAGCATTGTTTCTTTGCACTTGGTTCCCAGCATAATTATCTTGCGTCTGGCATTCAGCATTGCTTCTTTGCGTCCGATTCCTAGGCTCGATTCCTTGCTCCCGGTTCGTAGCGTTATTTTGTTGCGCCTAAATCTCAGTATTGCTTCCTTGTGCCTGGCTTCCTGCGAGTATTTCGCCACTGAACAACCGTTATTTCGGTCTCGCCACTCGGTCACTTTAATTATTACACATTTGTGCCGACTACGACAATCAATTACGACTTGACTTGGCAACGGTAACATTCTTAAACGATATATTTAAGTATTGTTTTGATTGTTAACGCTCCTTGTAGCGTTCGTGTGTTGAGATCGTATTATTTGGGGAAAAATGGTGTAGCGAGAATTTCTTGTCTTTATCCTTTCTCTCCAAGAATATTAAACAGGATAATAGTTTATAATGTTTTTACCGTTCTCGGATAGCTTGCTTTGCTAGTTACGTTTAAAATAAGCACATAGACATTTTTATTAGATAACACATGCTGAGTGTTTCAAAATGTGAAAGAATATAAAGTAGTTATTAGCCTATTTACAACAGAAAGGCAAAGAATGGAAAAAAAAGATTAATAAAGTACTTTCCAATATCACGGATGCTACTTGTTGAAATATCCGATGCAATGATGATATATTAATTAGATAATACATTAGCGTGCTAAATGCGGTCTTCAAAAGACAAGGCAATTTATTTTCTGCAATTTAACTATTTTTTCTATTTATAGGTGAATAAATGTGTACGAGGCCTTCGTATTGTGAGTTTTACTCGTAATTAAGAGGTTGTGTAAGAGTTAAACGTGTCTATTTGATATATTATCATTGATATAATTACTTTTTTCTACACTGCGAAATATAAACAACGATTTCAGCCACATTGTTATTTCATTATGGTCAAACAGTACTGTATACAGAAATTTTTATCTATCTGAAATTTTATCTCCAAACTGTAAGCCAATCTATCATAAAATCAAATAAATCGACTTAATAATCGTTCCAACTCGGTTCACAAAATAAAGTTATCCACGCAAATTAATTATCGGCTCTGCGAGTGGCACAACTATCTCGCGTGGTGAATAACAACAATTTAATACTATCATTAACTGGACAAATCGCCGACAGTTTCCGTAATAATCCGAAAGTACGTACGCTTGTGCCCCCGAGCCCAACTTCGTATTACGGTTTTAACATCCGATTGGATGTCCGCGGCCGATCTATTATTAAAGTAATCGCTTACATCGGAGACGGCGAACTTCACAATATTTCAGCGTTTTACGAGCTGTAATTTGTTCGAGCTTAGATTGAATAATTAATATCACGCGGATGGAGGAGGACTGAGCTTACAGCCTGCTGATGCGCGCGGCGCACTCCATAAAGATGCTCTAGATGGAAGCCGGTCGTTGCATCTACGGTTTCAGAAGATCGGGTAGTAGATTATGTGCGCGTCTCATAATTTCAGGTTAATTCGATCTAATTAAAATAATTTACAATACACATGAAATGCAAACGTGTGGACTACTCATTAAAGTACCGTAACAAATCGATTCTAATTCACAGTATCGTATGTTCACGGCTTTAAAACGGTAATAATATCGTATTTTTATGCCTTATATATGTTTTATCCATATTCATAGTTATATAAAAGTCTTATTTGTATAAAACTTTTTCGTAATCGCCTATTGAGAGTAGTTGTAGAATCTAAAAAAGCGGTTTTAACGATAAATTTTGTATTTTAAATAAAAACCTTTTGATTGTTTAATGGTGTGTTTGGAAAGGTGTCGCCGGTTGAAGAAAACGTAGTTTTTTATATTTTCTGTATCCTATTACTGCATCATAAACAAATCTAATTCTTTTTAAAATTATTATAAAAATTGAAAAGTTTGAGTTTAAATTAATGATTAAATTTTCTTTGGAACGTTAAATGGTGGTTCAATTTTGTTCAAAGAGCGCTGACAGTTTTCATCAGTCTTTTTTTACATTTTCATTTCTACATTTTTTATGTAAACGTTTTTTGTTCAGCTACTTTTAATATTTCTTTTGTAATACTTATTTTATTTAATACTCAAAATACTAAAAAAATAAATGTTATGTTCATTCCCCAGATATAAACTGTGCCGGGGTCTTATATGAAATCATTTTTATCTACAATACTAGAATCATTATTATAGTCCACAAAAAAATAAAAATACGCACTTGTAATAATTTTTCCTCAATTTTTGTGATATTTCTATAACATTTTTTTTTCGATTCCACTCTTACTTTTATCGACTATACTCGTATATATTTTTCATTTTTGTAATTAAATATATTTGTAATTGAATCCAGTGAGCAGAAAATAATATATTAAATATATATTGTTTTCATAATCATGCGTTAATATTTATACCTTGTGTAATAGAACATGGTGCGAGAAATATCCGAAAGATTGTGTTAATTTCTTACGATTTAGTTCATTGAATTGAGAACGTCTTCAGGGGCATCACGCGGACTTTTTCTGAGAAGTGAACGAAACAAAACCGGTGCGCTCGCGTCAGTGACGTTGAATCGGGTAAACTCGGCTTCCTTCGGCATCGGCCAAGCGAGTTCACTGTTCGGGTAAACATGGCCACCTCTGAGCGTTTCGTCGTTTCAAGAATTATATTTTATTTTTGATTAATATTTTATTTGAGTATAATTTAATATAATACGCTTATGTTACTTTATATAATCAGTGTAATATTTCAAGTGTATACAGTTATTATTTTAATATTTTATTTGAGAGTAGTTTAATATAATACGTGTATGTTTATTGTATTTTTTATTTTAGTTTTCATTTCTCTTGTGTGGTAATAAACACACACCAATTTTTTTTATATTTCATTACCTCGATTATATCCTTTGAATATTTTTTTTCTTCTCTGGATTTGCACAAGAACTATAAAGATTGCTCGAAAATGACAGAAATAATAACTTTGTTTACATGTTTGTTAATATCAGTGCAGTATTTTATTGACGGAAAGTCATAAACGTCATTTAATGTAAAGCTTTCAGGTCACGAATAATTCGTGATTCTATTTTTGAAAAATTAAATTCTATATTGGTTTTATAAATTCTTAAGATGTGTTTATACTACACCATATTAAAGCTATAAATAATTTTGATTGATTACAATATGTGTATCCCGAGAACTTCGCACGAGAAAGTTATGGCAGTGTAACCAAATGATTATTAATTTATTACCAGATGACATTGATATCATTTTGCACTATCTATATATTAAAACATAGTACAAAAATCTAATTAAATTTAAATAAACTTTGTAATGCTACTGACATCAAACGTACAAAAGTAGATAGTAAACTTTATTCAAATGTTGACTGTGTAATTTATCTAATGAGATATTTTTATTCCTTAACAATTATTACTTTCGATGTTATGTCCTCAAAGTGAGCGATTTTTATTGCTTCTGCAAAGTGACTCTGAAAGTGACTGGTCTAATTGGGTGAAAATCGTAATTGTATGTATGAACGATATTTTTATACAACACAATTTTCCATGTCTTTACTAGAAATACATCTTATATTGAAAGATACATTTTTCTATTATTGATACGAAAAAAAAACTAACTCGCAAATAACATTTATAAATTTTTTATTATCGGGTTTTAGACTGATTTTGGGATTACTAATTGGAAAAGTAAAATTTGAATTGCTAAAAGTTAGATATTATTATAAAATATTTACATAAGAAGTGTCAACCTGCCTGTGGGATAATAACATATCTCTATCATTATTTACGACCTATTTTCACAGGGTTGATTCGGTTGCTAAATTCTGAATAATAAAAAGTAAGAAAAATTTAATTAAGTTAATTTCTATGGATTGATAATATACATATATCATTGTTTACGATCTATTTTCACAGGGTTGATTCGGTTGCTAAATTCTGAATAATAAAAAGTAAGAAAAATTTAATTAAGTTAATTTCTATGGATTGATAATATACCTATATCATTGTTTACAATCTATTTTCACAGGGTTGATTCGGTTGCTAAATTCTGAATAATAAAAAGTAAGAAAAATTTAATTAAGTTAATTTCTATTGAATGTTAATATACCTATATCATTCTTTACGATCTATTTTCACAGGGTTGATTCGGTTGCTAAATTCTGAATAACAAAAAGAAAGAAAAATTTAATTAAATCACTTTCTGAATTTACTTTACGGCTGTAATAAACATTATGGAAAAAAACATCATACCAACAATCCGAATTGTTAGCAGATATCAATTTTAAAGAATGTTTTTTTGATAGTTGATAAAGGCATATTTTGCTAGGAGTAGTAAGATTTGTTGTAATAAATGCATTGAAGAAAAAAACAGGGCCCGTTTATAATATTTAGATGTGCGCGTTTTTGTCCATAGTATCATTAACATCTATCCAGAGAACAAACAACATTAGCAGATATTCTCTCAATAAATAATTTAAGAATAACAATCGGAAGACAACATACTTTTTGTCATATCAGGAGTCGAAGAAAACAATGTCACAAATCGTAATGGTTTAGTAAAAACCATAGTCTGCGGACGGTTTCCACGAAACGAAATAAATACATCGATAACGTTAATGTTATTAAATCATATAGAGCGATGTAGAGCTTCTACTTTCATTCGATTTACGGGCTAAATTTATTTCACGTTTATTAATTTTCCGACAGGAAGTTGTTTAAAGCACTCAAATATTTGTATGCTGTATTCCGATCTTGTTTCGGTTGCTCAACAGATATCGCTATAAAGTTATGCGTCCGTGAGATAATATTTATTGATTATTATATTAATCTATAGCTTTATAATAACACGGGGAGGCATAAGTAAACTTTGAATTGTGTTTGAATAGCCGTGTTTAAGCAAAATATGCAATATTAATGAATATATATTACCATTGTATTTTAGTATATAATAGCCTTAATTGTATTTTAGTATATAATAGCCTAAATAAAATTATAATTAAAATATTAGCACAGTTATAATTGTTATCTAGGTACATTCTCCTTTTAATGATACTAATTTTATAAAGAGGGAAGTTTTGTTTGCCTTTGAAACAAAAACAACTAATCCTATTGGTATGAACCTTGTAAACATCAAACAGCTTATATTGTGCAGATGTACACAGAGTGTGAAAATATCTTTTAAGTACGTGTGGTTAATGAGTAATAATGATTGAAGTGATGGGAGTCTGTATGTGTCGGGTACATTTTTCAGTAAATTTTTTAAACGCTGTTTTCAGTTTAACTCTTAACGTATTTAAACTTATACTATTCATATTTTATGTTATAACATCTCTTATAGTTTACAAACCACGTATTTTTAAATTATTGCTATGATTTACTCAGGTCTATCATATGTAGTTAACATTAACATTTTAATTAATATTTTAAATGCGAAAGTGCGCATGTTTTTACTTCTGTGACACCGCAAGAAAGCAATAGATCGACGTGATTTTTTGCACAGAGATATTTGGTAGGTCGCAAAATAATATAGGGAAAATTTTTATTTGAAACTAAAAAGTACACAAAGAAACATCGCAATGGAGCAACGAATCGACGTCATTGTTTTGAAAATACATATTTAATATAAATTCTCCCTAATTTAGGGGGTAATATTTCGTTTTCATTGTTATTTGTTTTATAACGACATGAAAATAAAGACTCGGTAATTAAGTTCCCTTAATCATTCTAGATGACGCTGGACGTTTCAATTTCTCTCCGTAAGTTTATAACTATAACTGTGCAAGCGACACCGCGTGAAAGCCTAGTTGGTAAATTAACAATTAATTAAATAAATATGAGGTATATTTACGCTTCTATTAAATGGTTTATTAAAATATTATAGATAATATTAAAATCTATCAATGCTCTTGTATTATCGTAATTAGAATACGCCAATACTCTATTTATTCTAACAGTACTGGGAGAGAAAATGACAAAAATATTTGTAGTAAGTAGCTTTACAATGTCGTGCCGTTGGTTCTGAAGTATTTTACAATACCTTTGTAGATAACTATAAGTATGACATCCTCTATCATAGGCGTTCATTGTAAGAGTTAATGGTTCTTTATAATATTGCTAGAATAACTGCAATAGTCTATCTTTAATGAGTCACTTAAAATTATCACACTGCTTGACATAAAAATTTGAAAACTTGGCACAGTGGTAAATTATATTAATCCATCTGTCTTAATAGTTAACACTCGAACATATTTTGAGAAAATTTTGTTTTGCGTCGACAAATTAGCAAATTAAGTGCTTACCCGATAAAACTGGATTTTTCTTCTTCATAATTTGTTGCTTTATATGTAGTGTTGAAAAATGTCAACAAAAACATACTCCATCCCCTCTCTCATCTACGAAACTTAAAAAAATACCTTTGCTCGAAGTTTATTTAAAGTGTTGCCAGTAAAAATATAGTGAGATTCTAAATCCTATGGTTTGGGGGAAATTAATTATATTTTTTCGGTTGTGAAAGATGTATTTTGAAATATATTTGCACGGTGAAAAATAATATTAATATTTGTGAATAGTTTAATAGAAATACTGTTTATATTTAAATGCGTTTATACAAGTATGCTCACGCGCGTTAGTAGCTGGTATAGCGCAAGTTCTATTCGAATTTAACAGACCTTATTTATTTTCATAAGTATTTTTGTTTCATAAAAATAATATTTGAAATAAGTACCCTAATAAATCAAATCTTTTCAGCTATTGAAACATTTAGGGAACATCAACAGAACACAATGCTGAACATCTAAACAAAATTAGCAACGCACACGAATGTAGGTGCGCATCGCCACATTCTATTCTGGTTGGCATTTCAGAGAAACACCACAAATCAGAAACGCCGCTTCAATCCGAAGCGGAATGGCGCGACGCGAGCCATTGTCGCGTCTCGCCCCGCCCGCCTCCACCCGCCCGCACCGCCGACGCATTAAGCGAATTAATTTAGTTTGCCACTCAAGATTACAAACTCGTCGTGTTTGCCAAACCCTTCAAGGACCGAACAAACATAATAGCTATAGCATTTGAATATCCGACGCGGAAGTGGATGGACGGTCAATGAAGGTCATCCGTTCGCCATCGTTGCATTTATGATGTATCCATCAGAATGACAAACTGCAAAATATAAACGTTTATTAACTTTATTATAAACACAACACCGTGGTTACGAAACAATGTTTCATGTACTTTACGCTGAAAAAATAAAATACCACCCCTTCCGGTCTAAAAATCAACAACAGTGTGCATAAAAAAATATAATTAACATGTAAAATCACTTATCGTTATGTCCTCATAGGGTTAACGGCGCTATACAAACACGAGCTTTCGAACTTGTGTTTCAAACCGAAGCTTTGGTGAACGCGAGGGCGGCTCCGCGTCTCGGTTTAATGAAATCACCACTGGTACCTATGTCGCGTCACATTAGAAGGTTGTGATTCCGAGGAAAGCTCGCTTTTGGTAATATACATACATTCATTAAATTACGTCGGGTGTAGTGAAGACGTATTTAATTTGTAATTTACAAATTTACGCACACCTTCTTTTACGACCGCATCTAAATATGACATAATGTCAATATGTAATTCAGTGGGATTGCAAACTCAGACAAATCGATCCCAATTATAGAATTAGAAATAAAACTAATTCTTTCGTGAAATGTTTTTTTCTGTTTACGGAATTATTACAGGAGCAAAGAAGTGACAACTATTTCCACCTAATTAATGCTGTAAAGAAATATAAAATAGGGTCTTTTTAGCGTGTCATAAAGACATCGGTGGCGATTAATTTCTACATGACTATTATAAAAGTGTGATTATTATTGTATAGATTTATACCGTTAATTAGTTTATTTTCCGTCTTCAATAAAGCGTGTGTAGTGCTGTGTAGACCGCACTTTTATTGGTTACATAATGAAGGGTAGTTATCTTGTCCTACAAAGCTGATAGAAAATTTTAATTACGTTAATTATATGAAATGACTTATAGTAACCCTGATCGTTATTTGATAGAGATTATATTGCGCATATTATTAAGAAGTTCAAGAAACTAAGAACAACAACTATTCTTCATTGGAAGTTTCTAAATATATCCTTCTGTGAGAAAAAACTCTCTATTTAAGCATTTGGAAAATTGCTAACCGTCAATTATTATACGGATAAAAGCGAATAAAACAAAATGCAGTCATGGTTCATTTATGTCTAAGATGTTATTACCCATATAAATTTAACTGTTTATTAATATTTAAAATTTCAACTGATATATTAAATGGTTGGATTTAATAAAATGGACAAAAAATAAATAACACGTGGTTAGTATAAAATGTTATGTTAGATCCATTAATCTATACATGTCACATTCATATGCTTGTAATTTGGGATATATTCATTTTCACTATATTTCTTTTGTTAGAAGCTCATATTGATTTCATCAAATTTGATACTATTCAGCGCGTAAGTACTAGGAAAAAAATGTTAAAATTACGTCAAGCCGGAATTTTTTTGAGCCTAAACAAATTTTATCTCAAAAAAAATAAGTCTAATATTGAAACAATGAGTTTACCTGCCACCGGACTACAACTACTTAAAGCAGAATATGGGACACGTTTGAAATAAATATATACCGCAGTAGTGGTAACGGTATCGGCAGTTAATCACTCTTGATATTATATCCAGAAAATCAGGACTCTCGTTAGGTGATCAGTCACCGTAATGACAAGATTGTAGAATAATGTGAAATTCCGTCTCCACTTCTTACTGCACAGCGTAACAGCTAAAATTTAATTAAATTGATTAAATTTTAATTGTTCGTTATGAAAACGCTAACCTTGATAGTCGCCGTCTAGTTGTAACAGACTTAACGACAAAGTCAATATTAAGCACTGTGGGCAATGGAACATTTCTTGTGAGTCAGTTGGAGACTTTTTATGATATTGGAATTTATTTAACATTTTTATTTCCAACTAGCACACTTCCGACGTCCGATAGTTTTAAAAAGGTTTCGTTCAATTTAGTTTTTTAGAACATCGTACGTTAAAAGAAACAAAACAATCTTTTATGATCACTAGAATCCATGTCAGTCTGCATATTTGTCGTAGCCGTTTTTCGTTGAATAAATTGAAGGAAGAAACTTGAAATTTGGCCTAGTTATAAAATATAAAGATAAGATTAGATAAGATCTAAGATAAAAATAAAGAAAAGATAAGATCTAAAGATAAACATTTGAAAAAATTTCAATTTAAATTATAGGAAGGATAAATTAAGTACTTTATTGTTTTAAATTTAATGTATGTAGATCATTTACATAGGATGACTAACATTTGATACTTCTAGAGACATTACTGAAAATATCTCTAAAAAACATATCGATGCCTGAAATTGCTGAATTCAAGATTACGAAAAAAAAACAACGTCATTAGAAGTTTATTTATGGTTTGTCGGAAAATGATTGCGATAATTTTAAATTTAAGAATTTTTGGGAAACTCACAATGACGTTTTGACACCTGTGAATGATATATAGGGAAATAAATTTACTTGTTCAAAAGTAATATTAATATTTATATGTATATCTTTTAGTAAAAAAGACACTTTCCTTTTATTATATATATATATATATATATATATATATATATATATATATATATATATATATATAATATGTTTCACTCATACAATGCCTCATTCATGCGTCGTATATATGTTTCATTCATATTTTGATTTTATTGCTCTTATTTTATTCCATTTTTAGATAATAATATTACCGACTTTAATGATGCCTACTAGTATAATAGAGGTCAGTGGATACTATACATAAATTATTTCTACACGCGCTAATTTCCTATTATGCAATGTTACACTCAGTTCTGTCGATAATCCTTTATTATTCAATGCTTCATTCATGCATCGTATATATGTTTCATTCATGTTTTGATTTTATTGTTCTTATTTTATTCCATTTTTAGATAATATTACTCACTTTAATACTGCTTACTGGTATAATAGAGGTCAGTGGATACTATGCATAAATTAGTTCTATATGCGCTAATTTCCTGTTATGCAATGTTACACGCAGTTCTTTCGATAATTCTTTATTATTTAATGCGTTCGTTCATGCATCGTTTATTTTCATACATTTTCTTTAATTTTAATATTTTACTGCGTATATTTTTTTGCTTGCTTTTTTCTCAAACACTATTCATAAATTACGGTCACATATACCAATGTTATATTACGCACCGCTACGCGCAATTCTTTCGTTGTCCCTTCGCTATTAAATACGTTTATTCATGCATCGTTTATTCAATTTCCTTCAAATACTAATAACTTTATATTTTCGGCGTAGCAAAGAACGTATGATCATATTTCCAAGTTAGTAACGCATCACGACTGAAATACTTTGAGTTTCGTGACCGGCGGGAACTTTATATTCTTCTGCCGTTCTATAATGTCTCAAACGATGCTTTATTTTCTTACTTTTAGATTTATAGCTCAATTTACTGTCGAGTCGATTCTACGTTAAAAGACCTTATGCTAAGGAACTAACCTAAGAATGGTGTTATCCTTTTGCGATTATTTATTCATTGTCTAGGCATTCGAGTTATTATACGTCGTATATCTCTGCTTCAATATTTCTTCAATGCGTACTGGTATTTTCAAAACTAGTTCACAAGTATACATCTCCTTATTTTACTCAAATGTGATATGTACTTATCCCCTTTTCTTTTGGTGTTCTCTATTTTTTTATCCTTTTTATGTTCTCCGCCCATATCTTGAGTTAAGCTTTGATTTTTTCTTCGTTTTAGTATTCTTTTATCTCTATGTGGATGTTTATCACATCGTGTATCGCATATTTTACCTCTTTATACTATTGCTACAATCCACCGTGTTAAAATTATCTTTCCATGGTACATATCAGTTAGATTTAATGCTAGAAACAATAATATATATAACACGGTTACATTTATTACTGGCTTAAAATAATAAATTATAAATAAAAACAGTTTATTATTACTGTTCATTCAGCTGCTTACTATTTCCATCTAATTTGTAGATAATATAAAGGCCGATCTAAAATTAGTCATAAAAGGGTATTAATATAATTTACTGAAGAAAGAAATATACGTGGTTTCATACCATTATGTTTAAATTAATTATTTATACAAAAATCATATAAATAGCACGTAATTATCAGAAGTTGTATTAACTACGAAGGAAAAACAAGAAAATGGTGAAAAAAGAAGTTAAAATTCTTAAGCCGGACAATAATTATACTGTAGACGATCATGGAAGGGTATGAGTCTATGTTCATCACCAAATATATTGTTAGGGGAGATCAACATCAGCATTAGATATTTAGGCGTTTTAATATGATACTATTCAAAAGATCTTTGCTAGAAAACTGCACACAAAAAGTTTTTGCGTGTTATCTACCGAAAACAAAATCGAAGGATCAAAAGACGGGTCGAATCAACATTACAAGGTCTAGAAATCTACCAAGCTGATCAGGATAATGATTTGTTATTACGAACGATTGTTACTATGGATAAAAGCATATTCCCCCACTTCAACCTCGAGATGCAACAACAACCTATAATTTTGGAAAGACCGCCTTCGCCGTCGCGCAAGAAATTCAGTTACAAACTTGGCAGGACATTTTTTTAGGGGTGAACATCGGATTATTAAAAAAATTGAAATGTTATTAGTGGTTCATAATAGGCAGAGGAAATAAAAAATTAAGAGAATATATCACAAAAAAAATTAGGAAAACTACAAAAGGGAGTTCTCTTTCAACATATCTTCGTGATGTACGCATTTATAAGTCCGAAGTTGCAGTGTCAACCATTTATCAAGCTGTTTTCCATCTGCTTAAGAATCCTATTTATTTTATAAATCTCCCGTACCTTAGTATAGTCCCGCAGCTTCCGAAGTTCTACTTTCTCAGAAAAGGGACAATAACGGGATGGATGGTTGCCGTTGAAGAGTCAAGAAACGGATCTTAATTTCATTTTAACTGTAAATGTCGTTTTAATTAGCTATTATTATTTTTCGTACATATGTTCCCAGGTTATCAATATATGTGATAAATTTGAATAAAAAATATGGGGGTTTTGTCGTAAGTCTGTAATATTTATTTAAGTGAAGTCGTATTAATCAGAGTAAATGGGAGTAAAAATAAACCAATTGCCACAAGGAGTAAAACAGAGTAAAATTATATTCGTATTAATCGGAGTAAATAGGAGTAAAAAGAAACAAATTGTCATTGCTAAAAGACTGCATTAGTCTCGCATAAATTGTTTGAAACGAATTTACAACAATCTCGCTTTACTCTTATACCACAAAATGTTCTTATTTCTTTTTGTTATTAGCCTCATTCAAAGCATCCATTAAAATATAAAATATTATTCATCATTATGACACATTAGTTACACAACTCTCTTCATCATTTGTCGACGCTTTTATGTACGTCGCGTACATAATATTAAAACACTCAGAAGATTATACTCGATAATGTATTAGAACAAACGAGAGGAATAATATGTTTGGTTTCCCTGGCACATCTCTATGATTCACTTTACATTAATTTAACTTAATTTCTCAATGTGTTTTGCCCTCATTCATCTACCTTTTCGTATAAATGTTCATGTATGAAATATCATATTTTATTTCTTAGAAGAGTTCTTGTAATGGTGATACGTACCACACATACGTATGAAATATATCCTATTTTAATTAAACGACAAAAATACTTAAAATACGTATGTAAAATAATATGGCTTCAATTCTGATTCAATTGTCATACATTACGTCAATAATTCAATTGCAATAATTATTTTATCCTTAAAGTTCAAATCATTTTATGTATTTAAATTATCTATATTTAGACATTAATATATTAACTACGTGATGACCGCGTAGAGAAAAAGTATAGTGGATACCAGTAGACAAGAAGAGAACTTTATGGTGCGCTCTGGAAGAACTACATTTTCGTAATTTTCACGTTCAATCTACTGTGACGACTGATTACCAGTGGGGTACCGATAGGTTTCGTTTACATGTAATTGTTATGGCATATTGTAGGTGTAACATCTAAAAGTGTTATAAACCATTATGAATTTTTATTTCCACGGAGGTTTCAACAAGGTAATCATGTGGATATATTTTTTTGTAATTAAAAAACTATTAATCGAACTTCAACAGAATTTCATTAATCTGTACGTACATAATAAACTTGTAACAGAGTAAATTCTGTACATGCAGAGTGTTTGATTTAGTGTATAGAATGACAATAGAAGATGGAAAACCATTTTTTTTAAATTTTTGTCTATCTGAATGTTAGTTTGAGTATCAGTCATGCGAAATCTACTAGACGGATTTTGATGAAATTTGATGTGGATATAGATTGCAAGGAAGATGATAAAAAAAAATCTTAATCGGAATTTCACGCGAGTGAAATAGTGGGGCACAGCTAGTGTTGATTTAATTTTGTTTCCGTAAAGAGAAGGAAGAGATAAAATTCAGCCTTGAAAATTAATGGCAAAATTATTTTCATATTATATTTACGTTTATGATTTTACTTTTCTTCATTTTTCATTTACATACCTTCACCATGTGTCAGTTTAATTGATGATCTAATAATGGTAGAAGCGTAGCTCTATAGAAGGATATGCAGAATGGTTTTGTTACCTCAGTTTTTGATAAAAATATTTTTAAATATCTTTTTTATTATTTTATTTAAGATTAAGAGAGATTTGATTTAAGATAGTTTAGGGATTTCGGAAATTATTTGTGATTGAAACTACTTGTGAGTCCACCACTATATCGATGATGGAAAAGCAATACAGGATTTATAAAAATTTCCCACCTCAATATTCGAAAATTTGTTTTCTCGCCATTTTTTCCTATTTGTATACAGAATTTGTTTCACCAAATTTTTTAAAATTTAAAAAGCGGTTTAAACCTGACTTATCGATATGATTTTGTTTGACTCTTTAAATAGGAAATTAAGAAGACGATTATTTAAAGTAAAACGCTGTTTATCAGGGATAATAAGTGAAATAAAAGAAATAGGGAAATGTACTGTGACGTGTAAAGTGTAAAGAATAGGGAAATGTACTGAAATGTGCCTCTCATTTATTCAATATTTTCTATTTAACATTTCCCCTCTTCACTACTCCTTTTAATGAAATATGCCCATATATAAATTGCTTCAAGTTTAATAGGTTTAGTGAGGTACACATTACATTACCATTTATGTATAAATATATGCTAAAATGAAAACTAAAAAATATTATTGTGAAAATCGATCGCTATGAGCGACGTAACAATTTCAACAAATCGGAATGTGTTTTTCGCTTTACAGGTTAACCATAGACAATATATTTTCGAACTAGATCTCGCTGTGCGTTGATACTTGTGATACGTTGATAATTTAGCAAATAGAGTGACCAAAAATTACAAAATAACACTTTTAATATCCTTACGCAATTATGGGGATGTGGAGTTCATCAAAAATAAAGTTGCAGATGGGGATATCTAAATTTATGAAGATAATCTGCACTTGGAAAAAGCAGGTATGGATATCCGTTACACCCCAGATAAGAAAAAATAGGCTGGTTGCTGGCGCGGTCCCCAAATAACCTCTGATTGCAGTTAACGAGTTAGTGGGTTATACTAGTGGTTCGGATACGACATCTGTGAAATTGCCTATCACACATAGAATTATTTGTTTGTCTGCCTTAGGGACAAAAAAAAAGTAAACTAGAAACATATTTTTAAAGGACTTTCTTCTCCGTAACCTTAATTTAAAGGAATAATCTCCATGTCGATCTATTGAAGATACATTTTTTTCGAAGATCACATCACAAAAAAAAAATTGTATTTTGACCCAATTATACACCTTATGTGAAAAACTGAAATTAATTTTCAGGGAATAGTTTTGATAGGCGAGAAAGAAAGCGAAAAACAATTTCGAGGTGAATATGAAACGAAAGCTTATTGAAAGGTGATTTTAAAAATATACAACTTAATTTTTTTTCTTACAAGATTTCCCAAAACCGTTGCCACCTTGATGATTTCAAATGCTTTTAAAAATATGTAAAGAAATCGAAAATAATAAAAAACATATCGGTATCTTATCACCCGATATAGTTTTTTGTTTATTAAAAACAGTTTATTTAGATAAATATAATTACAACCAGAGTATTACTGGCATCAAGATAATGACCGGACGATGCGTTTTAAATTCCAACAGACGTGTGAAGGATAAAAACAAACATCCAACCTGTATGTATGCAAATTATTAAAGTAATAGTTTCATTATTTTTATAGAAAGTTACGTATTTAGAAACATTTACAAAAGAAACGTATTTCGCTGTCGTTTTCCTAAATTGTAACAAATGATTTTTCCTGTCATTTTTACATTGTTATAAACATTCAAGAATCATTACTAATTTTTCTGTCGCTCCATATTACGATGCGACCCATATTACGATAAAAAAAACTTTTTTTTATCTACAATTTTTTTTTATTCTGGTTCTGTTTCACCATTTCAACCTAACTTTATATTTCTTTTGTTACCTTCCAATTATTTTTCGTAACTATTTTTTCAATTAATTGTTAATTCCGTGTAACAAGAAAAAATAAGACACTCAATACAACTTCGAGACACAGTATGTATATATATATATATATATATATATATATATATATATACATATTTACATATAAAGGATAAAGTCGTTTCAGGCTGTGGCTACCAATGACCATCACGACGCGGGTTTTCGCAGTGTCCCTCCTGGGAACCGTAACAACCAGCTTTATGTCACACAGGTATGCCTAGACATTTATTGCGTTCCGTACCTGCGAAAAATGCTTTCACTCAAAAAGTCAAAGGTTGTCCCTACGTAACGAGGCATTCAGCGCTACCATTTTTTCGCGAATACCTTTGTAAATGCTCTTAACGACTCAAATATCGATCTACCATTAACCAAGTTATGAAGATTGAAGATCATGTTCGAAGCATTTCCGTGATTCTACTTTGCTAAGCTGACGTACAACTCTCTGACAAAACACTACACACTTCCATTTGTTCAATGCTTTAGAACTACTGTGTCAGTTTAATGATGTTATATTATATAGGCATGTTCTACATATATGAAATGAACGAAAATGTACCTTCACTTATCGTTACTTGCTACGCGCAAATTGCGAAAAAAGAGATGGAGGATCAAAGAAAGCACGTGCATAAAAGAGGTAGTTATACCAAAAAGAAACAATTATTCGTGTTATAAGGACCACTTTCAGAGTATTAATAAAAAATGAAAAACCAGATAGACACGAGAAAGTGTTGAAAATGCAAGTTATTAACCGTGATAAAATACTTTCAGAAAATTACTACTAAGAAAGAGAGAAAGTACGTTTTATTTCTTTATTTTTCTTCCTTTCACAATTTTGTTAATGTTATTATTTTTTACTAAAAAAATTAATTTCAGTTTCTTAACTAATTCTTTGCCTCATTCTCAAGGTAATTTAGCTGATATTACCTCCTCTGACAATAACTTGACAGCATGCGACGAATTTAGATCTAAAAATGAATAAACAACGATAAATTTAACATACACACTCTATGCCAATTATTTACATCCACTGAATCTGCGTAGCTGGCGAATGCTACACCGGAAATTTGTATCGATTAGATCGGACATATGGCAGTATATAAAGAGACAAATACTTCCCAAAAAAAGATAAATATATCAGCGAAGAAATACGATATTTATCATGAGAACGCTGTTTGCACAATATATTTCATTAAGAGTTTTTCAATCGTTTTATGAAGGAGACTTCATAGGAAGCGCTAAATATTAACAAGCCCTGTATATATATATATATATATATATATATGTATGTATATATATACATATATATTTATATATATATGTATGTATATATATATATATTTATATATATATATATATATAATAATATTTTAACAGGGTGAATTCCGCACATGGAAACAATTAAAAAAAAAGTAATTGATTTAGGGCGTAGAATGACAGTAGAAGCTAGAAAACTTATTCTTAGAATTTATGTCTGACTTTTTGTGTATTAATTTTTTCTTCAACCAGGCAACATTTATTGCACGAAGTTTTATGAAATTTGATATGATAATATCAAATACCTTCGCGCAACATAGAGGATACTTCTATCTCGATATTAAAGATATGAAAATACAACCTGATTTTGTGAATATTTATATATTAGCGTTTTTATTAAACTTTATGCTCATAGAGTTCTGAGAGAAAAAAAGACAAAACAATGCGTAATAACTTTTCTTACACTGAATTCCATGCGAATGAAGTCGTGACGGCAAAACTAATATATATATATATATATATATATATATATATATATATATATATATATATATATATATATATATATACATCAATCTGTTTATTAGAGATTCTCTGACTCTAACATTCACAAAACAAAGCCATTAGTAAGGTCCGCATAAACAAAAGTTTCACTATTCAAATTAACAAATTTCATACAAAAGGGTTTAAAGTCTCCCGTTACGTATCCCTTTCACCGAGGTATAATTTAAATATTTATAATACTAACTATCCCGAGAGCTTGGCGAAGCAATCGATGTGTTATTTTTATGAAATAACTAAAGTTACGGATAGTTGAGGCGGGTTCGAGCTTCGCACTCAAATGGGTAAAGCTCGCCACCGAGCTTCGCCGATCTGTTGAGTGGCGACGGATCAAATTGAAACTTGTGAAGATGATACTTTGATAATGAAATAGTAAATAGAAAAGGAAATTTCAATCGAGGAACTAAGTTAGCATTTATTTCATTGGGTTTGTTTTGAGTTACGTTTTCCACATTTGGATTTATTTTAATTTATAAGAATAAACTTTATTTAACGATATTATAATTATGCCACCTAGTAATGAGAAATGCATAATAGTTTCATATTTCATATATTCATAATATCTCTATACATAGACTTAATTTATTAAATCTATGGTTACATACTAAAGTTATCAACGCACGTTAACTTGTGTTAAGATATACCTATTTATATAGATATATATGTTTTCCAAATATAACTTAGGTTATAACAATAATAAGGTATTAAGAAAACAAGGTATTTTCTTAAATCTAGTAACACTTCATATAATACTTTTTAATGAATACAATGAATCTTGATTAATTAACAATCACAAATAAAACGTTATCAATTTTGGTTGTTATGTTTTAAAAAGTTTAATTTTGTAGTATTGTTTAAATTTGTACACTAATAAAGTTGTGTGGCAATTTTAACATTTTTTTTTTTATTAAACTGAATAATAAAAAGCATCATATTCACTTCCATGTATTCTAACAAGAACAATTTGGTGTAAATTTATGTTTTTATGGAACCGTACTATCTTTGTATCATGATTATCATAGTCATATTTCATTAATGTCTTGTTTACATAATGTAAAATATTTAAAAAAATATTTTGTTGCAAATTAATTTGTTTAAATGTAAAAATAAATTAATTAACATGAACAAGAGAAAGCAAAGTTTTTTACGATGTGGAAATTTGAATAGATGTAAAAAGCTATACTAATATAAGTACCAAATTAAGATTTACCCTAAGAGCTTTTAGCTCTTCTGTGAATTATAACAGAATTTTCAGAAACTTTCATTGCGGAATGCAACTCACCGAATTAACAGTGGCCATAATCTCGACGGCGACTTCCGCTGACAGCCACTCGCCCTGCTATGAATTCATTCTGCAAAGAAATAAAACGGTATCCGTTAAGTTTAACTCTAAATTAGGATATGAAAGACAGAATGGTATCCTTTCTGGGTTTGTTCTCACTTATAAATTCAAGTATTTAAAGTTGAAATAAAATATCGAAAATATTTGGCGTTAATTTTGTAGAAATTCATTATTCACAACTAAATGAAACTACGTGATGTAGTATTATTACTACTTTATTTAAGTTCTTTACCATGACCTGGGTTTCGTTGTATTACATCTTCAATTAGCAAAGAATGCAAAGAATCTTTGCTAATAGCCCACCTGAAGATGTTGTCATACAACGAAACCTAGGTCGTGATGAAGAATTTTGTAAAATAGAAATTATACTACATTAGATAGTTTCATTTAAGTGTGATGAAATAAAATAATATATCTTTGAACCCAAATACAAAAGTCGCTAACAGGATGGATAGATTTTTTTCATCGAATTTTTGTTAAGGGAATATTTTCATTTCACTGGATGGCAAAGCTTTTAGAGCCTAATGTTTAATTTTTTTGTCCTAAGGCTATTTTTATATAAATTTAACCTAATCTAACAATCATCCATAATTCTTTATAAATCAATACACTTCCTTTTTTACGTTTATATTACATTAATATGTAATATCATTCTATAATTTATTATGAAATTTGGAGACTATATTTCTTCAACAATAAAGTGAGCAAATAAAAAAAATTTCGATGTTAAACCCATACTATAATAGTATTTACTGCATCACAAAGTCTATAATATAATAATAAAGTTCTTGAATTTGTTGAGATTTTTGTTTATAATTTTTTAAAAATTATATTTTTCGAAGGAAATCGGGAAAAATAGGCCTGGCGTTACAGAAAAGAGTATAATTTTTGAAAAGATAATTTTTTTTAAACAAGAAAGCAAACTGATAATTAGGAGGAAACAAAATTTAAAACCATAATACAAAATAAAAATGGTATATTCATAAATGCGCGTACACTATATTTTAAATATGTCGAGAATTGTTAATAGAAAATAAAAATAACTATAAAAATCTGACGATGTAGATAATAACTTTTTCGAAACGATCACAAAATATAACAAATACTGATTAAATTTTTAAAGTATAGCCATTGCCTTAATTAATTAAAAATAAACTCTTGACAATGCGGGAGAGTGGTAGAGCGAACAATAGACGTGTTTGTAAACACACGCCGCCTAACGTTGATACCGCCGCCCGCGCACCTGAGAGTGGCCCGCCCGCCTTGAACCGGGGGAGAATCACGAGTGCACGAGAGTTCATGTGCTGCGTCTTGTTGGCTATTATTATGAAACAGCTCGGCGTTTTGATAATGACAGATTGATCAATCAATGCTTCAATTGTTTTTAGGACGATAGGCCTAAGTACACGCTAAATGGCATCGCTTAAAACTAACGGTAAGTGACCGAGGACTCGCACATCATTACTCTACCGACGACTCGCAACCGCTAGCGGTTTCTATGAAATTGTCTGTTATTTCGATGACCACAGATGAAACAATTAGGGTTATAATTTAAAAAAAAATGCCAGCCGTACATGCTAAATTTGGAAAGCATTACTTTTAAAACTAAAGGTAAGCGAATGAAGATTCTCATACCGCTATTCACCAGCGATTACTATAAAATAATTTGAAATTTTGACCTTCTTGTATGCCAAATTTGGAGGGAATTATTTTTAAATCTAATAGTAAGCGACCAATAATTTGGTATACCGCTACTCGCTAGCGATTAACTATGAATTAGTTGGGCGCTATAATGTCCATAGACTAATAGTGACATAAAATCAAATAATTTTCGGAGAATTACAGATTTTAGTACATTAAAAATTTAAGGCACTTTTAATTTGAAAATATTGTTTTCATCATTATTCATTTCAAAATGAATTTCAAAACCTACAAAAATTATTAGCACTAGCACTTGATTCGAAACTTCAATACTTCGATTGAACTGCATTGGGATTTTAAAGAGACGTAGGTAATTACGTAACCCTACTTTATTTTATTTATTTATTTCGGTCGACTGACGAATTTATTTTTACGAAGGCCATCTCTTACAGTCAACCAGAATTACAGTGCATTTATAAAATTGTAAGTATTTTACACGCATTTTATGTTTTGGAAGTGAAACTTCTATAGAATCGTTGTGATTTAAAAGTCGATGAAACGAAAATGCGTCACGACAAAGAAACAAGACACTGTCTAATACTTGCTCTGGTCCGAGTGTTCTACGTGTGTATATTAGTATGTGTGTTAATACGTGTGTATGCACCTGCGTGTTACAAAGCTTTAGTAAAAAGCCAGCGCGGTATATTATTTTAATCTTAGTAAATGTGTTAGTTATTTCCAAGTTTGTTTGCTTTAATTCATATTTGTTCATATAATACTTAAGAATAAAGTCTTATTTGATTCCAATATTCTTCGGCAATACTTAAATATTTTTTACTGTATTATTTGTTTGTTTTTATTTTCTTACTAGAGGGCGAGATATGTTTTCGTAAAATATACACAGTCAAATTCAAAATCGAATTGTTTGATGTTTAAATAATTCAGGCCGTCTGCGCTGCACAATGAACTGTTTGGCAGATTTACACGAGAAAATGTTAAGTCCAGGAAATGCTAATTGTTTTTTTCTTTAATAGTAATCTACCTTTAAATAGGAATGAGTGATTAGTTAGTATACGTATAAGAAAGGATGCGCTTCCAGCTTCGTGCAATGGATTTTGCTCGCAATCGTTTAAACATTATTTGTATAGTAGTGAAATATTTGAACGGTTAGAAATTTAGTGATAATAATGAAGTTGTATTATTTAATATAAATTTTTGAATAAACATATGCTATATTTGTTGCTTAAGTTACAAGAAACTTAGATATCACCGTAATCACCGCTGTGCAAGTTTGAAATATTTACAAACATATTTAAATATGAAGGCAGCTTTGTAATCATACTACTTTAACATATTTGAATGCTTTAACTGTATACTTTCTGAATTTATAGTCAGTTGACTTAGCATGATTTTAGGCAAATTAAAAAAAATTAAGGAATAGTTTTTTTTTGGGACGTTTTGAGATTTTTTATATTTGGTTCTGTATATTGAAATAGGGTTGTACCGAAAAAATTCTTCATCACCTATTAATTATATTTATTGAACTTAATGAATAAATGATAATGGACAAAGCGGCTCAAATCGGAAATTCGGCGGCTGCTAATAAATTTGAGAAAATATGGGAGTCCTCTGATACTCAGGTACGCAATTTTATCAAGTATATCACTACTTATTTTTTTGTGCACAAATAATGCATTTTCCAACCGTTATTTACTTAATATTTAAATTTGTTTTTCTTTATATTTTTTATAATTTGGTGCTTCTTTATATATTAAGGAAATAGTTAACGACACTACTTCACGTTTATTGAAAGCCCAAGAACTTCTGATCGTCAATAATGTTATGTAATATCAGTTTACAAATGGAGTAATGATGATAGTTCTAGTCATAACACGTGCAAACAAATGTTTGCGAAGCACAAACGAATTTTTATTTATTTTCTTAATTTTTCTTTATTTATTTTATGTAATTATTAATATCGACGTTATTATTAACATTGATATAATTAATAACCATTAAATAAAATCGTGGACAAATAAGAACTTATCTCATCTAAATCATACAAACGCGACACTGTGCATCGTGTCACGCCGCGGTGCTAATAAAGCAATCACAGTTTGAATCCAGCGTCTGGTTGTCCGACATCACGCATCAAAAACTTCCAGTCGCCCATTAAAATGTTTATCTTTCGAAATATTACCCACTAAATGTCATTGTAAACCTTTTCATAGTGACTGTGGACGCTAGTTAATTGCTTGCGAAATAACACGAGTACGAAAACCAGATGAGTAACGCAAAGATATTTCTGTTATTCCTATATCCCACAATATATATGTTATTCTTATATCTGATGATTTGTATGTTAATCTTATATCCTATGGACTCTTATAAAAGGCAATCGTTATTTTGATGGACGTCTAAGCAAAAATTGCTTTTAGAGTATGTAAAGTGATTAAAAAAACAAGCCGAAAGGATATTATTAGTATTTATTCACATAATTTGCAGCTATTTAAATTTATCGCATTTTAATTATAAAACTATTAGTAAATAATTTTTATGAAAATAAAAATTGAAAAAAAAGTGTTAATACACGTTTAATTTATCTACTGCAGGTTTTTTAATATAACATTTAATATTTTATAATAAAAAATATTGTTTAAATTCATCGTTGGATTTGTAATGCATTGTTGGGCTCATAAAAAGGAAGCAGCGATTTGCCCTCGTGGTAAAAACTATAGTTATAATGTACTAATAAATGGAAAGTTTGAAGAAAATTGTATTTGATTACCTCATTTTCTTAGGTAATTTTGAATAGAAAAAAGAAAAATAATGGAATATTCTCAAATATAAAATTTCGTCCAAATCGATAGGGGATTAGATCCTGCCTACGACTTAGATACAAAGGCATTCTTAATTTCCTTTTTTACACTAAATTCGTAATTTGAGACTAATTTTTTAAAATCTCAATATTGTTTTTAGGCGGTTATATTTATTCACTTCTATTGCCGTTCGAAAGTACAATGAAGTTTGAAAGTAGGCAGAAAAAGGGGAAGAAAAAAATAGTTTTTTCTAACAAAATAATATGAAATTTTATTATATCATTTACAAAATAATATTTACATTTAAATTTTTATGTGCAGCACAAGATTAGTTATGTTTTCAAGGCTGTATGAAATTCGATCTCCCTCTCTCTCATTTCTTCATTATTATTACATCTTAAATTTTTCAGTAATTAACAAAAACATGTAAAGTTTTGTTTAAAATTATTTTGAATATTGTTATATTATTATTTTATAACCATTCAATTCAAACGGTTTTGTTTGAAATCTCTAATTACAAGACTAAATGAATACAATAGTATGGCAGACCATTATAATATAAAAAAAAGTATTTTAAATAGAATTAAGAAAATCTTGAAATAATAATTTCACGGTGAAACTGAATAATAAAAAGCGACTTTCATTTGGATACAGAATTATTTTACAAAAAATAAACATTTTGTAAGTTACTAAATTGTTCAAATATGAATAAATATTTTCACCTAAAAATAACGAGAAACTATTACGTCAGCTGGAGGTTCGACGGGTAGTCGGGTGTACCCGCCGAGCGATAACGACGCGGGCCGAAGATGCAGCACGTCGGTGAGAAAAACGTACAAGAAAAAGAAATCATTAGGCGGCCCGAATTGCCCTCAATTTTCCAACATCAAAGCTGCTTAATGAGGGTGGGACTGCGGCGCCCGCCCAGCTCGCTCCGCATAGTCGCGCTCCTCAATGTCATTATGTTTGATAACGCAGGTACAAAGTTTCGTGTCGCTCGGAGAGTCCCCTCGCGGGCGAGCGTGATTTTGCATCTTGAAATTTGAATAAGGCAGATGGAAAATATGATAAGTTGAAAAATTATCATGGATTGAGGGAAAGTTATGAAAAAAAATATTAAAGAACTGTTTAATGCGTCCTCGCAATTAATACGAATAGTATTGGGTATTTATTCTCCTAATTTCTAAGGTTAAAAGGAAGGAAAAGGCGATATTAACTTAGCCTAATGTTTCAACAGATACACATCTAATATAAAATGCAATAATATCTCCCAATAGAGAGAAATTTGTTTCAAGGCTGCAATTCGAACATCGGTTATAAATAGTGAATAGCGTGTGGCACGCTATAACGCGGTCCGGAACGCGATAACTAAGAACGTGTAATTAAACAATCATATTCAGCTTAATCATGTTTAGATAATTTTTCAATAAACTCGTAATTTGGAACAATCGCTGGGAGTGAAAACAATTCCATTCTTCTGCATAGTTTATAGAGCTATCAACAGATGTGTATAAAATCAATCGCAAGTGTAATGTAAGTAAAGAGGGAAATTAAAATTAGTAATGTATTTATATACAAATTTACAATTAACAAGAATATACAAAGCATTGTTTCACTTTACGGAATTAGTAACATTGCTATTTCATTACACGGAATCAGTTATTTCGTTTTTTCGTGTACGAAATTAGATATTTTGTTGTTTTATTGTACAGAATTAGTTATTTTGCTGTTTTATTGTATAGAATTAGTTATTTTGCTGTTTCATTGTACATAATTAGTTATTTTGCTGTTTCATTGTACAGAATTAGTTATTTTGCTGCTTTATTGCATAGAATTAGTTATTTTGTTGTTTTATTGTACGGAATTAGTTATTTTGTTATTTCATTGTACGGAATAAGTTATTTTGCTGTTTCACAGTACAAAATTAATTATTTTGTCGTTTCGCTATAAGAAATTAGCTATTTTACTTTTTCACAGCACGAAATTAGTCTATAAGAGATATGAGCAGCTTTCGGAATTTTTCTCCAAAATGTTTTTTTTAGTTCACTTTATTTCCGTGACAACTCAGATATATATTTTTACTTTAATGTCACCTCCAATGATATTTGGATAGACAGTGCCAATGAGATTTAGTTCGATATTGACGGATTTCGTTGGATATCTCTGTCGACCTTCGTTGTTTTACATTCTTTTTCATTGTTTAACGCTATAGTTTTTTTGTATTTTTTTCACAATATTTTTTTCATGGTTCTGTACATATAATCTACAGTAATGTAATTTGTTTCTAAAAATTCTGAAAAAGCGGCATTACCAAAGGTTTAAAGTTCACAAAAAACTATAGCGATTCCCCTAAATCTCAAAACTTTTGAAAAATTCACGCTATTCTTACATAAATGAAAATTATGCTCCGCACTATATTTACAGGGTGAAAAATAATATTAATATTTATAAAAAGTTTAACAGAAATACTAATGTATCCTTAGATGTTTATATATACTTAAACATATACGGTAATCAAGTGATGCATGCTTTTCTTGTAATTAACAGTTTTTATTATAATATATACATGAAATCATTACAGTTGGAACATTATAGCATATAACTGTGATGGCTCACCATAATCTTACGTCTTCGTGAGATAAAGCAAGATATACTCGTATTGTCATCTTTTTCTGCGATAAGCAATTTTATATTAATATTATACGAGGACAGTTGTAGTATTAACTGGAATCGGATGCTTAGAATTCTGATGTTTAACTATTTTACGACACGTTATTTAAACAGAGACTGAGATATTTTTAACTTCCAGCAACTGGTATCCACATTGGATTACCTTCACGTACCTACATACCAGACTATTGGATTACGATTTCTATTTTATTTTTAATATACCAGGTTTTTAATACGCTCACTGGTGTCCCAGGACACCTAAAAAAATTATTTAAAATATAAATATTATAAATTATTTTTTATGACCCAGAGAAAATATTAATCTACCTCGTTAACAGCCTTACGATAGATTACACGGATTTATTATCCAATAAAAGAAACAGGGATAGAACTTTAAAAAGATTCTGGAGGTTTACATTTTTTCATTAACATAATACACAAGATGATAGTCATTCGTCTTATTTTGCCCTTTATATTTTAACAAGATTTTGAAAACAACATACTCGAACTAAAGTTAGGGCGTGATCAAGATAATTGCAAATAAAATTTAGAACTGAACCTGTCAATTTATAAAAAAATTAAAAATATTATACATAATTAATTGTATTTGTTTATTTTCTTCTTTTCTAAACGACAAACAATCATTGAATCTATCATTCCGTTTTTAAATTGATTAAGATGCAAAATTTATTTTTCTTAAAATATGTACAACAGAATCCAATATTATTTAAATGGATATAACGAATTCAGGTTTCAAATTTTTCAGAGAAAACGTTATAATAAAATATGGCTTTTTTCAAATAAAATGTCACTTTAAAATATTAGAAATTTTCCGGTAAATATTAATGTCAGCTTTCAAGCACAATAGTCAAATGGTGCAATACCAATTGTCTAGTGAGTACCGAAGACGATATATCAAAAAGTTGAAAGTTCCATTGCGCGCAGTTTTTATATCCGTCAAGTAAATTGTGAAATTTATAGATTTACAAAATGTTGACTTGACATGTGTTACGTCCGGCGAGAATAGATCATTTTTAAAGCAACAAACAATATTTATTACAAATCTTAAAGCCGCCGCATGCGTTGACATTATGATGGGTTGACACTGATTGATCGTTTGTTCTGTGCCGCAGGATTATTAACTGTACCTTAATATCTATTCGGCTAGCGTCGTATGAAAAATTCATCATTCGCAGGTGACTGTACAGTCACGAATAAGACGCCTTTCTATAGAGCTGATAACCTTTTTGTTAAGGGACAGAGTATTCCAACTCTTGAATTTTGATCGCACGATGTGGGAATAAAGGCTGAAATAGTATCAGAACTCGATTTATCGACGTTATCTGTCCACTTAAGTAGAATATAAATAGCCGAGTGTCACACCATGCAATTTAATTAAAAAAATACACAGGATATAAAGTTGCAGTACAAGAAAGCCGCTGAGAGATAATTTTCCTTCGATATCATGAAGGGCATAATGAAAATTGTTTTTCAAAGTTCGGTTAAAGAAAAAGTTATGACTGTTTGAAAAATTAAAAGAAAGTTAGTTGTGGGCTTGAGTACTTAATAATCAACTGATTTATGAAATAGATAAGAACGTACGTTTCGTTCTAAATACTCCAATGTTTTTTGGTTTCATTTTTGTATATACACAAACACACACACACACACAACTGTCCAACTGACAAACAAAAAATAATTCTAAATATCATGATTTAGTAATAATAGAATTGTGAAAAACTTCTTTATTTCTTTATTTGTTACCATTGGTCTCTTAGGGATTACAAACAATCTAGTAACTCTAATACGGAATCCTCGTAGTGCGAACTCGACCCGTTTTTGATACATTTTATCTAATTTGGAAGCATAGCTTCAATTTCGGGAAAGTTGTCGGCTGATATAAATACATATTAAAAGCTTTTTTAAAAATAAATGTAGTATATTGGGATTTCTAAAATTTCGTCATCAGGGACTTCTAAAGTATTATAGATTTGATACTACATAACGTAGTTTTATTTACTTATTAGACAAAGTAAGTCATCTAATAAAAGCTAAATATTTACACTTTACATACCAGACATTTTAAAAAATCTCATACGTCTAAAAATCATCAAAATAATAAAATAAAAAATGAAATGCAATTTCCGAATTGATATTTCTAAAATATTACCCACACCAATCTCGGTAACAGAGAATCCGATAAATACGTAAATAAAGTATTATAGATTTAATATAAGATCACGTAGTTTCATTTACTTCTTAAAAAATCTAATAAACGCTAAATATTTACACTTTATATATCATACGTGCAGACATTTTAAAAAATCTTATATATCTAAAAATCATCAATATAATACAATGAGAAATACAATGCAATTTCCGAAATGATATTTCTAAAATATTACCCACACCAATCGCGTAACAAAGAATCCGAAATACGCTAGTCACGGGTATAATTTATATGGATATAAAATAGTGATTTATATAGAAACGCTGACCGACTTGGCACAGATAAATTAGCGGTATAAGACTGGATATAGTTTTGTTTTGCAGCTTGACTTATGTAAGTTTGACTGTATACACAAAGGAACATGCTTACACACGCATTCACGAGATGTTTTCGTTAGATTCTGTTAATATATTTGTAAGAAAATCGATTTCCATCAAAACACGGGTTCAAATTCCTGGATGATTACAATATTTCCTTCACTTGTCAACGTTATTCTAAAAGAAATAATATCTGCTAGTTACGCGTAGTAGTTCTGATAAAATATTCCCAATTTTCAACATTGTTTTTCAACATTTATCTAGGAATATTGCCAGGTACTTCTTATAAAGGCGTGAAAGTATCGTAATTTTCTCAAAAACTATGAAATTTGTAACCATCACCATTATTTCCTGGTCAATTTTAGGTAAATTATAGGAGTATTACGTTAGTTATAATATTTAGTTTAGTTAATTATATATATACATATATATATATATATATATATATATATATATATATATATATGTATATATATACATATATATATGTGTGTGTGTGTGTGTGTATATATAATAATATGACACCGTGCTTGCCGTAGCTGTAGTGTATTAGATTGAGCATGGAACAGGGTAGCGAAAATGCCACAGACCAGCGACGGACAACAGACCCATTGGCGTGAGAAGCAACGCACTACAATTATCCTTGTTGATTTGTTTTTTATATGGGATATAATGAAATTTGAGAATGTTCTGGAAGCCATATTTCTCGTTCCATCAGGATAAAACTTAGTACAAAAACATCGTCTATCAAAATCTTCTTAGTTCATAGATGGGTAAATAAAGTTACAACTAAAGTACACAGATACAACATTGTTGAAAACAAAATTTAAAATACTTAAAACGTTTTACAAGTATTTTTTTCTAAAATTTATTAAAAAATTGCGATGGAAAAAAAATTTTTAAATTCTCATTGTAGTAATTGTTAAATCTCCATATAGATGCGATAAGTATCGTACAATGAGAATGGCTCTGTATGATATATAAATATATATATATATATATATATATATATATATGTATTTAATAAAAAAGCGATTAAGTTTCTATTTGAAAACAGCGCTGTATATTATTTTTATTTATATTTGTTTTTTAATTCAAAAGTATATTTTTGGTATTTTTCCTTAATATTACTCACAATACAGGCACAATAATCACAAAATGGCGAAATTCACCTTTCCGGCTGGCACTTACCATCGGTTTTATTTTTCGTAATCTTGTTGTTGCGATTAACTGATGTAAAACATGAAAAAAAAACAATGCTTTTTTTGTTGTCTTCATAATTTAATACAACGCTTTATTTGTTGCCTTCATAATTTAATACTTCGCTTTATTTGTGGCCTTCATAAATTAATACAACGCTTTATTTGTTGCTTTCATAATTTTCATATAAATATTTTTGAGTATTAATTATTAAAGTTGGTTATTATGCTTTCTTACTGTGCCGTATTTCAGGTCTCCATATCAAACTGTTTGTAAGAAAAATAACTGTAAAATACAGTCAGACAACTTATAAACGTTCTGTTTTATTCATTTTTAAGAAACAATTAATTCTACTTTTCTACTCTCTGTAACTTGGCTTAGACTTCATATGTTCTACAATAGTTAACGTTTTACGTGATATTTGTATCACGTAGGTCGCTTCTGTCATGTTATTATACGTTTGATTCATTGTATATCAAGATTACATTTAGAACACGCAGTGCTCTTACGAACTGCGTATTCTAAATACATTGTCGATATAGAATGAGTTAAACGTCAATATTAAATGGCAATCGCAGTTCATCAACTTTCGCCTATTATTATTATACACAAACGCCGATGATATATGTATATATATATATATATATATATATATATATATATATATATATATACATATGTAATAGAACAATATCATATTATAGTAACGTTAGTTCAAAATATATTTAACTGGATATCTGTGACTTACAAACTCTAAAGTTAATTTTGTTTTTTTTTTTATCGCAATAAATAATTTTATTTTATTCATATTGATCCTCGTAACTTTCTACAATTGAGAAGTAAAAAATTACCTGAAAGTTGGTTACAAACAAAAAATCTACGTTATTGAAGTCTTCAAATTTATTAAAGTATTGATACGATGTTAAAGATGCGTGGAAATCGATATACATTTTATTAACAGATATTCCAAGTTGAATATATGTATATGTAGTATATAAAGTTGAATATATATATATATATATATATATATATATATATATATATATATATATATATCTGCCTGCATATTATATTCTTCAAGATATTATACTTTAAGATATTAATAATTTAAAAAAATAGGTCCTTTCGATAACATTCCCTAATATCTACAAATTACACTTGTTTTTTTTAATGTTGTTAAAATAATTTGAAGAAAAAAAAACATAAATGCAGTGTCCATTTAAATGTACTCGTAAGTTTTATATTTGTGGTTTGTAGTAAAAGAATTTGTTTACAATATTACAAACAAAATAAAAAAAAAACCGCAAAAGTAATTCACTGTATATTCGTGAAACTGCCCACAGTTTGTTTGTTTATAAATTTTTGAAGCAAAGTTTTCGACTTTATGGAAGTTAAGAGAGAAGTTTTTTTTTTTCTTTGTAAATTTAATGTTTCTTTCTTAAAGAATGTAAGCTGTTATAAAATAAAAATTCTGATGAGACGTTTATCCTAGATGATTAAACTCATCTGGAGCAAACGTAAGCATCTCAACTCGATGCTCAGAAGCACGTACTAGCCGGTAGTAGAAAAAAGTCACAGATTTGAAATTAAAGCAAAATGGCTGTATAAAAAACTATACACAAACCGATTTGAACTTCGAGATTGAATCGAACTTGGAAGGATAGCTATCAACTGTAAAATAGAAATCGTAAAAAGGTTACAAACAAGACTGTTGGATTAATGACAAACATTACCAAAATGGATCAATAAAAGCAGCTTCTACAAGATCTTAAACTAAGAACGGTTAGGCCAGATAATTCTCATTAAGATATTGACTACCAGGCATAGCTGTGAAAATTCTGGCTTCCAAGTTATCAGGATTTGGAAGCATCCAATTCACAAAACTAGAGAGAAATAGTGTATCAACTCCCTGTAGCGATTTCCCAACTACTATTAAGATAAAAACAACGGACGGAGACTTTCACATAATACAACATGTCCAGACAAAGTTAGCTAAAGGACCAGCTAAATGGTGTCGGACAGATTGCTGTGATACGCACGTATTTTACGTCAAATAAAAGAACGAGACGTTTAGGATAGGATAGTGGTTTATTTATAAATTTGGTGTATTTCATACTTCTAGAACTGGCGGTCACACTTTTAAAGCAGATCACCATGGTTGCTGAGAGCAAATGAACGTAATAAAGTTGATGTTTTTTATTATATGTAATTTATATTTTATTCACCTAATCATCGTGTACTACGATAATTCAATCAAGTATCTAATATTCTAGTCTTGACCCGCGGCTTTGCTTGCGCGGAAAAGAGAAAATGTTGTGGTGATTTTTTTAATTCAAAACATTTATTTGTCGCTTAAGATGAACAATGTCATCTTACTATATAAATGTATATACATATTATGGGCACTTATTATATAAATGTATATATATATTTATGCTTACGTTCTTATTGTGGGGTAATTTTTGAAATTATCGAATAAAATAAATTCTATTCTGAGATTATGATCAACTTATATTTGTCTCCACGATACAGACTACAGGCATGTAACAAGTTCACCGAGATCGATTGAGTAGTTGAGGCGTGGAAGCGAGACAAATAAACAAACGGAAAATTCATTTTTTAATATTAATTAGAGTTAGGATATATAATTTCAAATATTGATAAAGGAAACATTCACATTTTGAATAAATAAATGTCTATGTTAGCGCTCCTGCGCTTAATTTTCATTTCATTTTATTTTTCATTTCATTTTTCGCGATTTCATCTACAAAGTAATTACACTGGAACTCTCCACTTTCCCACTGCATTCAACTTGTCCATCACCTGAACATCACACCATTATATGTATTAATTATAAGATTAAATGTTCTCATAACTCAATTAAGAAATCAAATAATGTTATTCATGACATATTTACAATAATTGTACAATTATCAATGAATTATGAATCGTTGAAAGGCATATTCCTTCGTCGTATTTCTCTAGTCTTATGCCAGTTTTTAATAGTAGTAATGAAGTATAAATAAACACAATTTGTTATTAAAATTACTTTATTTATTGCCAAAGCAAGTCTACGAAAACTTGCATTGCGCTACATTTTCAGGAGTTCGGACCTCGTTGCGTTTCAAAGTGCCGTCGGGCGGTCAGCGCACGCGGCGCCTACCGCCCTCATATCCAATAAGTGGTAATAAATCAAAAGCTTTAAGCGCGTATAAAACGACTGTCACTCGTTGGACGCCGCTCGCAGTGCCACTTTTAATGTTCCATTAAAGTTACATTGTTTACTCCAAACGCTCTTTATAGTCAGTCAGTCGTACGGAGCCGATATAGCCCCACGTAGACGTTCTCGTTTCTTTTGGTGGCTGAATGTGGTAATTATATAAATTATGCTTGCTATAAGATTTGTACTTATTACGTTAAAATTTAATGCAATGTTGAATCAGCTATGATGTAAATACAAGTTGAAACACAAATGCTAGGTTGCGTTAAATAAAAATTAATTATAATTCAAATTGTCTTAACTAAGATTAGCTGAATAACGTATATTTATGCTTTTTCTTGTAATGTATGATCCTATCAAAACATGTTGAAAAGCCCAGGATAAGTTCTGTTTGAGCAATGATAAATTGTTGGTCTAAAAAGTTTACAAATCCAATGCAATGCCAATTTCAATATTACTTTTCCATAAACCAAATTTTCTCCATACACCAAATGTGGTAAATTTTAAAAATAAAACACTAATAAATTTGAACTAAGTTTTCGTGATGATGATCATATTCTTAATTTCACTTAAAGTAACACGAAAACCTGTCATTTTATTTTTTTTTTTTAAACTGAGCTTTTCTGGAACTGACTTTTTTGCTCAAAATTGTTTGTATAAAGAGCCCGGTGTTTCGAGAACTTATTTTGCGCAGTATCGTGTGCTTAAATTTTTGGGGTATTTTTTAAAAATTCTTTAGTCACATTCTTTCTTTACTAAAGACCATAACCAAGCAAGGTCTGAATTTATAACTATTTTCTTTTCATTGCACTTTACGTACTGTTTCACATAACCAAATATTGAACTGGATTTCATCTTTGTAAACTATATGCCCAGCAGAAATTGTATACTTTTTAAAGCGTCAACTTTATTACGTATTTTTTTTCCCAATGTCCTTCTTTTTTCTCTCAGAGCATGAGAATACATTTAGATCAATGATGGCTCACATTATACAGTTTACTCTCATTGGGTTGAATGAGAGATATTTGCTTTTATGTGTTCAATTACAATTGTAAGAATGACATTATAATTCTGGAATTTTCTGGTTAGTTTTCAAATAATTAATATTGCCCTAAATATATATACACACACACACACATATATATATATATATATATATATATATATATATACGTATATTTACACACACACACGCGTAGTCGGATATGTCGAATTGAATGGACATTTCACGTTATACAACGTATCTAAATGACGACTAGCTGTTATGTAAAGCGGCGCGCATTGCGTCACTTACAGATGTGCATGTGTCAAGAAAATGTTCTTTGCTTATTTCAATGTCACTCTAGTTTAACGTGCATTAAAAGTAGAATTAGAATTGATTATTCAATAAACAATGCAGGTTAATCTTAAAATTAGTTATTATAGATATTAGTAGATATAATAGTTAAAATAGTAGATATTAATCTATTCCTAGAGATAGCAAAAAAATTAATTAATAATGTCCTTAGATTTACGTACTTTAATGTTTACAAACGGTTTAGATTGATATTTGCGTTCTCAATTTTAAAAAAAAGTGGTTCTGTTTATATAATTTAACCTATATAATGATCTCATACCTATGTTAGATTATTATTAATAAGTCGTTCTTGTAAATTAAATAAAGTCGGATAATATTAATGTAACAAATGTGATTGACAAATAAGTAAGAAATGCTTAAAAATGGGGTAAGCTATTTTACTAAAGATATATTACTCATATGCGAGGTCGTAGTTTTTAATTGGCCACATAGTTCTTAAGTGAAAATTTTGTTCGATTTGTTTTCATTTGTTTAATGTTATTAGTAAATAATACCATATAAATGTATGTTGATTATTTAATTTCTTATATGTAGTGCTGCATTTTTTTAATAATGCTGGTATCTATGCATACGTATACATACATATATATTATATATATATATATATATATATATATATATATATATATATATATATATATATATATATATATATATAAATACTTTTAACTTGCGAATTTATATAAGTACAAAATCCAGCTTGAAAAAGCTTCAATTATCTAATATTCAAAAATACAATTCAGGTGAGCTATTAGCAATCTTGCCAATAGCCCACCTGATGATTGAATTTTAACAAAATTAACGCCAAACATATTCAATATATATAATTGTTGGTTAAGTATTTCAATGCTTAAAATATTATTTATATTATATTACAGTTATTTTTGTAAAGTGTTTATGGTATAGGCCGTCCATTTAACTTTTATGAAATTGTAACGGTCATTTAAACGTTTCTTTATTTTTTTATTTTAAATTTATAATTATAACTGTGTTCACATTTATATTGAAGAATACTACAAGTTTTTAAGAATTTTTTTAAAGAATTGTTATAAAATGTTCATTATATACGTCATTTACGCGATTTTTCCGAAATTCTATATGCATTTTAATATTTGTCCATTTTTATTTTAAAATTATAATTCAATATACGAAGGATTCTCTCATCGATTAAATGTTTACTGACAATAATGCAGTTGTAGTTGATTCAGATGTTCAAGCAGTGAACATCCTCTTTCAAATAACAAGCATTGCGCTGTCATGCGGCTCGAAGATAAACGTAGACAAGATCGAAGTAAAATCTACAGACGGATTGCAGACAATCGTTAAGTACAAGAAAACCAATCGAGAAATTCCAGGAACTAACCCAAAGACGACACCTACAAATATTCATGGTAACTTTTTTCGAATGAAACTGAATAGTTTAACTCTCACACTTCTCAGACGCGGAATAGTTTAACACGCAACCTTCTCTGGAATACTTGGAAAGTTTAATGCAGAGCACCAAAGAAAATATGAACTAGTTACATTAGTGAAGTTATCCAGAATCAACGTCGACTGTCAAAGAAGCTGCAAAACCGTCGGGAAAGATCGCCAATTATCCTTGAAGTAGCTACGACACATACTTTTGAGTTATATTAAAGACCATTTCTATTTTTGGGTTAACAAATTGCATGTTATGTGTAGTCATGATCTTATTTCGTTTAGAAATTAGATGTCCTGATAAATGGACAAAGGGTAGGACAGATAACGCTACCAAAATAATATAATACGGATAGACAATGCTACTGCAATGGTTCCGTCACGAAATCAATGGTTCCATCACGAAATCTTAAATGATGGCTATCAGATGGGCTTTCTTTAAAGATCTAAATAGCGTGTCAAGCACGAGTAGAATGCATTGCATGTCAAGCACGAGTAGAATGCTTGCATTATGATGGTTCCACATACATCTATGCACTTATAATCACTTAAGTGTACATTGCATTTCTGTTAAGCATTGGAAATATTAACACGATATCACAATGTCAATATATTGCAATGCATTATAATACTGCATCTTCCATTAGCTTAAAGGGATTTTTGTTTCTAGCATAATTGCTGCTATTCTCCTGTAATATTCTAGTTAGATTTTACGGATTCTGTTCCTTTTAGGATTTTTGGCTCATTAATTTCAGTAATAAAAGAGGGGGATAATGTTCTAATTTTGCATATTTTTCGGCAAATGTTTCTAAATGTGTAATAACAAATTATGAAAAAAAGTATTTTTTTCTTCATAATAAGTCCTTTGAAACAATAATACATGAAATTAATAAAAACTCTTTTTATATGTTTTATTTGCAAATTTTGTGTGAACCTAATGTACAGATACATTAGGTTCTTAAGTGTTATAGATTTTATAATTTTATAGCACATAAGAACCCAGGATGCCAATGAATTCGATATCATAATATTAATTTTTTTAATTTTCCTAAGTTGCTATAAATAATAAAATATTTATAGGATTGAGGTGCAGAATATGTAAGACTTAATTTTACTATTAATATATATTGAAATAATAGATCTTATAATTTATATGGTGGTCACCAGCAACAGAATTAGGTTTATGTTTTCTAAATATTAATGAAAAATATAATATTTTTGACCCCAATACCGACTTTTTATCGATTCAGACCACAAATCACGAGATTTTGAAGTTAATAAAAGTGGGGTAAACACGAAATTTATCCTTACTTTGATTTGAAAATTGGAATGTGACAATGGATTACTGACTGCTAAATTTTAATTTCATGATTTGTATTTAAATAAAGACGTAAGGACCATAATACATATCATGATATATAAACACACGTCAAACTCATTGGTTTTATCACCCAAGTGGTACTTAAACTTAAAAGTCGTAAACATAATTTTATGTTGTCTTCAGTGTTTAATACGAGTGAATACGTCAGTAGATGGACGGTTAGGTTATATAGACATATGTGCAAATATGAAAATAATTAACTTTGAATTTCGTCTTTATTTATGTGCTTGGTTTATTTCTTAATATAATAGTTTGTGTAAAATTAAGGATAAGGTAGGTGGTCGATAAAAAATTAGGAATGAATTTTCTTTGTTGTTTTGAAATTTGAATTCAGGCATGGCAAGAAAAATTTAATAAAATTAGTTAGACTAATTTTTATGTGGTGATGTATAGGTTGCATCGAAGGAAAATTTTTGTGAAAGTATTAACGGACGCTAGCAAACCAATAATGAACGATAACACCGAAAAGTTTTACTAACAGCATGTATATATATATATATATATATATATATATATATATATATATATGTATATATATACATATATATATATATATATATATATACATATATATATATATATATATATATATATATATATATATATATATATATATCTTAATTTACATTAGTATTTATATGTTACGAATACATGACGCGTCGTCTCCTGTTAGTAAAACCAATGTTTTTTTCCCTCGTGTATGGACTAAATAAAAATTAAACAGAAATTTAAGACATTACGAAACGAAACAAGAACCCCTAATTGATTTACGGGTGCAGATTGTGTGTTGAGATTTTTAGACAAAAGATTACTATTATTATTTATGATGATTCGGAAAGAAACTAGGTTGACCTCTTGAAACATATCTTTAACATACTTCCGCTCAAACATCTGAAGTAATTTAAAAAGAAACTACAGAGCCTATTATATTATAATTAAAATTTTAAGTTTACAATGAATCAGAAAGTTTTTATAATAATAAGAAAAAACGAGAGAATTAAAATTCGTCAGGCATGAATGGAACTCACGCTATAATTCGTCAGGCATGAATGGAACTCACACTATAATTCGTCAGGCATGAATGGAACTCACACTATAATTCGTCAGGCATGAATGGAACTCACACTATAATTCGTCAGGAATGAATGGAACTCACACTAAGGCACTTGTAAACATTTCAATATATCCTTTAAACTATTTACAAATATTAATTTTAACTAACCTAAATATATTGACTATTATATATTTTTATAAGCATACAATATGATGCATATTTAAATATTTATTAAATATAGGGTAATCGTTATAGTCTTCCTAAAACGTTTGAGTAGGCTTCCAAAAATTAAATGTTTTCATAATTGTGAAATAATAAGGAAAGGGGAAAATAAAAAAAAAGGAAAGGGGAAAAATTCTTTGTACATTTTTTAGTATATATCTAAATGTATAGTACCTAAAATTATTATTATCCCTTTAAAACGATGTCACACACTATATATTCCTAAAATTTCCGTGTAAATTTTTGCGTATAATAGGTTTTATTACTGTGTTAAATTTAATTTTTGGATCAAGTGGCTTTTTGAGAAAAACAAATGAGACCGACGGACACATTTGAGTGATCTTATAAGAATTCTGTTTTTCCTTTTGATATACAGATTTTGAAAACGGAATTCGATGTATTCTGTCATAAGGGATAAAATCTAATACAATTTTACTATATACGTTACAGGAAGAAAATGAAGGGTATTTGGTTGAAATGAGGGGTTTTTGGAGGTCAGTTAAATTAGATTTACTATTGTTTGAATACAATCTAGACAATATCAAATCGGCTAATAAACAACGTTTTTAGAAAATCTCTATAATTTTTTTTAAACTTCCAGAATATTCTACGGCTGAGTATATATAAAGAGCGCGCTGCGTTCTTCGACTTTATTTATAGTTTGACTATTGACCACTCAACATCGAGAATATGTGAACGACTTTAAACACCATCTGCTTGCTTTATGAATTTCAATGCGGCCATTCCACGCCGGAAGTCACAGCAGCACATTTCCTAGAATGGTTTCCGATGCCATCTCTGAAGTTACTGCAAGTCGACGGTGTTAGCGTTTCCAGAGTGGCGATTATCATATAGAATAATCAACTCGCCGGCAATTCTCCATATATATATATATATATATATATATATATATATATATATATATATATATATAAATATATGGGGTCTTGCCGACGTTTTATTGTATTAATTTCGACAACTTAAAGTTGTAGACATAAGAAAATCATCGCCGGCTTTCAATACAGGTTTCGTCTACTCAACTTGAATGCGCTCACGGTACAGTAAAGAAATATTTGCACGAAATAGGCAAATACTACAGTGTTTAAATACCCCATGAGTTGAGGCAGGCTCAACTCAATTGTTGTTCAGACATATAGACATAACGTTTCTCTTCTCAGCGTACGATCAATTGGTTAAACCTCCTTCTCACTGGGTATGGCAAATTATTAGGGATTCTCTATTAGGGAAAGAACACCATAAAATAAAGATAAGATCATGGAATGTAGAGTAGCGCCACCCAGTGCAATGTTGCAACATTTGAGTGTTCTGCTTTACCTTTGTATTATTAGTTTTATACTGTCAGAGATCACTATGATTGAAACATTTTCTATGATTGAAACATATGTTATTTGAAAGATTAAAATTATTAGAATTATATGTAAAGAACATTTCATTAAAAATTTGTAAAATTTTATAAATGTTTGCAAAAGTGTGGTTGTATAGATTTAGCAAACTCTGTTATATCATTTAGCGCAATTTTCGAGTGTTCTATTATCCAATTTCATTTTTTTTATTTTTACGCTGCCAGATATCATTAAGCAACATTTTTAATAGTTCATACTATTTCGTCTCAATCACAGTCATTTGGGTTGAAACGAAATAAATTACCTATAACTTCATCCTTCATACACTCGTAAGCATAAATGACGCTAATCAAGAAAAATATAATGAAAATACTCAATTCTGGTAGTTAATACGTTTAAGTATTAACATTAATACTATACACTAAAACTACGCCGAAAGTGTTACAATTGATTGATGTGCTCAGCCGTGATGACAAACAAGTGTTATTGTAAAGAATCTGATCTGGATCGCATCCCTAAATACAATTTAATTATTCTACTTTCATTAGTACTATGTATACGACGATTATGACAAAAATAAAATAGCGTAAACGGAAATTGATTGACAATCCGTATAGCACAGATGCTCCAGTGATCCTCCTTTTTCAATGTTTTGTAATGGGCTCTAAACCGTTATTTTTAGGGCATAAAATATTTTAATTAAATTCAGAATTTAAACCCAACGTTCTTTAATTATGAGAAGTATACTAAAATAATCAAATTTTTTAACGCCTTTTTTTCAATATAAACGAAATGTGCACATTGTTTTTTTTTTCATTTTAAGCATTCTCCTTTGGAATTCTTATTGGACTTCGACGCTTTTCGGGCTCTTATTGAAGAAAATTCGCGGCAGGTGGATAGTATTTAGCAGAGCCACTTCTGTGCTCAAAAAGTAGGGTCTTATCGTATCTTCACGAAATGGGCAAGATTTGAAAACTTGAACTGTGTGTTCCGCACAAGCTGAATGAAATACTGAAGCAACTGATTGAAGTATTATTGTAAACAAACAAAATAATACTTCAATTATAAGACACTTCATTAGCTAAAGAATACTAATAAACTTATATTAAATAAAAAATTGCAGATGTAAACATTTGATACACATTAAGTAAGCATTTTAATCAATTGTATTACAAATTAAATACCGTGACCGATAGTTCTTTGAAAATCAGGTTATTACATAGACTATTATGTAATTTTTATAAATTAAAATGATTAATTATAATCATAACTTATTTTAGACAAATCAAACGATTTTTTGGAGCTTATTCTTTAAGAATCGATTTTCATATATAGCACCGGTATGAAGTTTTAATGCGGAGTAAAAGCAGAATTTAAGAGCATACGAAGTTCAGAGCGTTCAAAAACGTGTAACTGTTAGGTTCTGATCATACAAAGATCAGAGCGATAAAAAAGTGTAACCATTTTATGACCTCTCCGCATAACATTTCTGCGCTAAATTATAGTGAGATATCAATATGTTTATTTGGCATTTTCTTATGGCGTAAACGCAATGACGGAGTGTGATTCACATAGTTTACTATTGTTCAATTATATCAAAATGTAATCTATAAAAACGTGTGAATATTTGTTGTCTTCTATCCTACAAAACAAAAAGTCTCTTTTAATTTTAACTTCTTAATCTGACGTTACTTAATGATTTAATTTCGTTGTATAAAGTTGATCTTGTTCATTTGTATGTTACTTAAAAATAATTATAATGTCAGCATTTTATTATTGAATAATTTTTCATTCACATTTAATAATATTTATATATATATATATACATTTACATTTAATGTACGAAGTGCGAAGCTGGTCGAATGGCACGACGCGACCTGCCATCAGAATGTTTTAACTCCCATCCAAACGCGCTATTAGCTATTTTAAATCAATAAAAAAACAATTATAGGCGAGATGTTCCATAACTTAGTTAATTAGATAAAATATAGGGAAATTGTCACCCTGTTTAGAATGTTTAGTGAGGAATTTAAGTCCACGATATAAATTCAACACGTCTGCATCAACGTATATAAAGGATTTGGAATTGGGTTAACTGGAAGAAAAGAAAACATATTATAAAACATAATTAATTTTTTTTTCAATTATAAGATCACGTTCTACTTTTCGGCTAGATGTAAATATATGAATACAGTTGGAGCAAGTGAAGCGCGCTCATTAAAGCATTCCACGTCACCGAGTGCTCAGCGGCTGAACGCCAAAATCCGCTCCTCTTAATCAAGCGCGGGGCGCTCGATGTTTGCTGGAACGTGGCTGCGATTGTCTGTCACTTGCGTTCATTTAAAGGTTAATCAAAATGTGAAACGAATACCGGGTGGCACGGCGAGGAAATCCTCCTGGTGTAAAGGACAAAAAATGTCTGATTGGTTGAAACTTCTTATAAATGCCCTGGGATCTAAAAAATATAGCCTTCTTAAGTTGCTAAATTTTATTAGGGTTCAGTTTTTGTTGCTCATAATGGATTACTAAATGTTTAATACTAGCATTTTAGCATCTTATCGTTGTAATTAAATTGAGAAGAAATAACTAATTTCATAGAATCAATAAAGCAACTGATCTAAATTATCTGAAAACTTTTTTCTGGTTTGGTTTATTTCACACTACATAGATAGATAAAATAAAATGGAACGAGGTTCTGTTTTTTATTAAATAAGAAAAGGTTCATTGAAAGCAAAAGTTCTTAAAAGAAAGCTAATATTTGTATGGAGTTTCACGTGGGAATACTTATAATTATCGGAAAATAATCGGGCCACTCTCTTTGTCTCTATGGCAACTTAATTTTATCTTTTGAAAAGGTTTTTCGCGGAAAATTACCGTAATTGGGGAAGCTCTCTTTATTTCTTAAAATAATTGCAGCTTCTGTAAGACTTTTTGTTGCGTTTGAGTTTACTTATTGTTACACGCTTATAATAAAAATAAATATTGGATATATTTTGGCATTAATTTTCTAGAAATTCATAATTGACAATGAAATGAAACTACGTGATTACATATTATTTCTACTTTCTTTAATTTCTTTACCACGACCTAGAAAAGTAGAAAGAAAGTAGAAATAATACTACATCACGTAGTTTCATTTCATTGTGATTAAAAATGAATTAAAAAGTTTCGTTTCTTATAAACAAACGAGAAGTGGCGTTCCAAAAGTGTGACTTGTTGCTGCGTTACCAAACTCTTATATGTCTGAATTTCGTAACGCTACTTTTATGCAATTTTCGCATAAAGAACTACGCTAATTTATTTTACTCTGGCAGAATGAATTGAAAACAAATGGAGGAGATGAGTCATAATTGCAATGCTGATAATCATGTACTTTAAAATGTGAAATGACCAATAGTTTTTAAATGATCGCGTAATAAATATGTGTGTTTTCATTGTTATTTTAATATGGGTTTTTAATAATTACTTTAATTATTAGAATTGATTACAGTTGGAGCAAGTTATCTAAGTATACTTTGCTTCTTTTACATGCTTCAACCGTGAAAATATGTGAAAATGATTTAAATAAGAAACTGGTTATATACGCCGCTAACTACATTCAGTGTCATGATTTAACCAGGAAAGGCACAGCACTAAACGGGCAATATTTTCAAAAATATAATATTATTCATTGTTTAAATATTTTAATAATATAAATCATTTATACGAACTAATGTTTTTGCCCACAAAAATGTCATACTATTAAATTAAATCAAATTTATGGTTAGTATTTTATGGTGTTGCCGGTAGTAAGCAAAACCTAGACAAAGAAATACATGGATATTTTTAAAAATATTTTTTTATGTACTTAATATTTCTTAAAAATCCTGTCACTTAACGATGCAGTGTCACAAATATATCGAATTTAATACTTTTCGCGGTTTTTTGTAAAACAATTAAGCTATTAATCTTCTTTGGAACGTTCAAAAATATAAAACAACATGACGTACGGTTGAGCACGCCTCAACTTTGTTATTTGCACAGATTTAAAATCGCTAATAGACAAGGGCGCGGTATCTTGTTGCGCCAAGCTGTAAGGCGAAGTTGGCAACGATAAAGTGTGTCGCGACATTTGTCGATTTAACGAATAATAAATGCCCCGCCCTCCGTCAGCGCATCGGGCGGGCGGCGCGCCCGATAACCTTATTAGGATTATTCAAATTACGAAAGCGGCCCGGATAAAAGCTACGTAGGGAAAAAGCTCTGGCTTGTTATTGAAAGTTTCCTGCCTTTGTGAAATGTTTATTTTTGTTAGGGGAATAAGTTGAAAATATTTATGTTTAAGATGTGGAGCGATATCGGTAATGTAATCTTTCAACGGGTCACCGGTGTCGCGCGGGATTAATTTGTTTCATTTGTTATTGTTTCGTTAAGAGGGATGACAAGACTGAATTGATTTTCGACTGTCAATCGTTCTCAATAAAACAAAGCTACAACCATTGTTTTGTGGTTGTCTCGTCTGTTGCCTTAAAGAGTATGTTAGCAGTCTCAAAGCAAATTCAGTATATCTCTTTTTGCCCGTGAACGTTACTAATAATAGTGCCTATTAATAATATAATACATCCTCGTGGCATCTGGATCCATTTGATATGTAGGTAATGGGTATAAAATAAAAAAAAATAATCGTGCTTAAGATTAAAATGCAATCTAACAATGCAAACGTGGCCCTTGTACACTGAGTATGCTCATGTAATATATATATATATATATATATATATATATACATATATATATAGATATATATATATATATATATATATATATGTATATATATATAAATATATATATATATATACATCACTCGCCCGATTACTCACTCATTCAGTTATACTCGGTCCGCCATCGAATATATACGGGCGTGTTACGCTGCGTGATGCTTGCTGGCAGTTTTATAACCCGCAAACAATACCGTACTCCGCTGCTCGACGTTCTCGTTCGGCCGTACGAGTATAGCCGAAGCGCTTCAAGTCCGTGACGTGACGCGAACATAAAATATGTTTACCATAAAAAACTCTTGACAAGTTGGGCCAAAAGAAGTTTTAAAAAAGTTTACTTCGAAAGTAAACTTAAGACTAACTAAGAAGAAAGAAGGCTATGAAACCGAACTAAAAAAAAATCAAAAAGAAATGAATTTGAATTAAAATTGAGTATATTCTCAAATGTTATTTAATGAAGTGTAATATTCGATATTGCTATGTTTGCGTCTCCGACTTAAATTTTATTTATCAGTATCACGTATATTATGTTGAACTAAATTTGGAATGTGAACAATGTATATTGTATTAACTGTGGCACTCAAATAATCATGTTTCTACTTCAGTGGCAATGAGCTGGGATTACTTTTCTGTAGGTATAACAGTGCCTATGTCCTAAAAACGTCTTGATAAGTGACTATTACTCTACAAACATAGGTTTTAAGGAACGCGAAATTTGATACCGATTTATAAAAGTTATAGAATTTATAACAGACTTACGTTTAATGTTAATTTAATATTATAATGCGAGCCCGCGTTCGAGGTTCGAGTGTTGCCATAACTAGATTACGACAAATCAATCAACGATTCTCAACTTTCATTCTACACGTGTAACCTGTTCCTTTTGCCAATTTCCGAATAACTTCGAACAAACCGATTCCCGCTTCCCAATCGCCATCCGAATAGACGCAGAGCGCTCTAGGCATATTTGCAGATTAAACAAATGACATTTTCGGCCTTGGCGCTGCGCCAAGCTCTGCGGCGTTCGCGAGTTAATGACTTTTTTATTCTCTCAATGTTATGAATATCAATTATTATTGGGCCGCTTAAGAAAACGCGTGAGATTTATTGTCCGGTCGCGCCGTGTAAATGGCTCGGTTTATTGAGACAACAATGAAAGAAGACGCAGCAGGGGGCGGTTTGGTTACGATACCGACTACGACTTAGACGCGTCTAGCCCGTACGAGGTTCGATCTCTTTTTCATCTTATCGGTTACTTTCCATTATGTAAGTGAACGTGATAGACACGCTGACAAATAAAATCGGATCTCGACATGATTTGTAGCACAACAGTTTAGTTTGATATTTATTTGATTAAAAGGAATTTTTCAGAAGGTATTATAATGAGATAAAAGATAGGTGTAAGTGATTAAGCATAAAAATAATTTTCATTAACAAAAAGTAAAAAAAAGTAAGGAAATATAAAAAAAAATATTTAAATTGATAAAAAATAAGACGTAAATGAAATATACGCAAATCGGTCATGTGTCATCAATATACTCTACGATTAAATAGCATTGAGTATGACATTTGGTAGGAGTAGTTCGACAATCTTTATTAATTTTAATTTAAATATCGTAAAAGTCCTACATTGGCACAATACTTTTCAATAAGTAGGTTTCATTAATTTTACCTTCTAGTGTACCTTTTGATTGACAGTAAAATGGACTGATATACATTACAATCAATCGGCATACAAATGAACAATTTTAGAGTTTAACATCTCGAAATTATTCTGTTTAAATAAAATAAAATTATACAATCATCACGCGTGAAATAGATGAAAAATGTGTTTGAAACTATGAATACGAACTTTAACAAATAGTAGATTGGTATGCGGTGTATCGCGACACCTTCTTGAGGCAATCATTTTGAACGAAAATTGCGTATAACGTGGCTTATTCATACAACTTGTAATAATGGATAAAAACTATATACAAAAATATTTAATGTATATATCATATTTCTGTAAAATGACTATTGGTTAACCAACAAAAACAAAATTAAAATGATTTTTAACAAGATAATACATCTTAAATTTTATATTACGACGGATATGAATACCAAACTAAAATGACAATTTTCAAGTTGCTTATTAGTCTTCGTAAAAAAAATTTCCAAAGTTAGAGGGCTTTCTGTATTTGTTCAATGCTCGGTAAACAATCGCGTATATCGAAGCCGTGTAAAACCGAGTCGCTGCGTATCACTGTAATTTTAATAAAAACTGTTATCTTGAATGATAAGTATTTATATAAAAAGAAAACTGGAAACGATATGAACAATTATAATAAATATGAGTCCTTTTTAAGAAAGAATGGGATGAATATAAAAAAAGGCGTCCATGGGTATGTTAACGGAGTCCTTATTTTGACAACTAATTGTCAAATAAGTATCATTATGAGAATAAAGTGAAAAATTTAACAGAAAGTAAAGAACTTAAAAAAAGTAGAAAGAATATTACATCACGTAGTTTCATTTAATTGTGAAATCGAACAGATCAATTTTGTGGCCATTTTAAAAATTACATAAGCAAAGTTACAATTTGGGATCATGCTTTTAACCGAATGAAGCAAAAGAAATAACAGTTGGCCACAATAGTCTTACAAAAATTGCCTATTTACGTAATATGTATTATTATTTCTTATTTATTTGTACAAAATACACATTTTTCACGTAAAAATATGGGAATGTTCAACACGTTTATTAAAAAATTCACTCGATGACAATGACGTAGAAAATAATCTCGACACTATTGGCTGTGGGGCCTCAAAAGAATCATTAAAAATTATAGCCGCTATGATATAAACCCGATATAACGTACGCAATAGTATACAACACACCTAACAATAGATGCTATTCCATTTTTAATGAGCCAAATTGTATAAGCATATAATAAAAATAAAATCAAAATTATCAAAGTCGATACATAAATTCTAGGTCACTTGAGTCCCGGCTCCATTCTACAACGCCACAACAGACACTTTAATTAAAATGGAATATAAATAATTCTCCTCGGAGTGAATTAAGAATTTAATATTAAAATATCGTCTATAAGAAGGCCGGAAGCTCATTGCGTTTAAAAAACTAATAAACCGTCGCTCCCAAGGGTTTCCTTCGTTTAATTCGCAGCCTCTTTCACCCCGTTCATGGTGCGCTCCATCGATTCGTGCTAGTACCTCCGCGACCGACACTGCAACACCAGTCCACTGAAACTTTAATAAAGCCATCTTCGAGAACTCGAAGCATACTTTGGGAAAGCAAATGTTTAAAATCAGTTTGGATTTAACTTTGAGTATCACCTATATGTAAAAACTAACAAATATTATTATTTAAAAATCTTGCAGAAGAGGAAGAGATTTGTAGCCATAATTATTCGTATGGTGTTGTTGGTGCATTGACTATTTTTGGGAAATTTTATGTCAGAAATGTATTTGGGATTGAATTAAAATAGAAAAAAATTAATTTTAAAATGTTTTCCTATTTTCTTCTTAAATATTGGCTTGTCACGACATCGCAAAAACTACTGAACAAATTTGAATTAGTCTTTTACCAGGATGATGTTTGGAGTTAATAATAAAATACAGATTACTTTTTATCCTGATTTGATACTTCCCAAGGGATTTTTGTCTGTTAATTTTTTTATTTGCATGTTTATTTGGTACAGCATCATCGAACTTAATGAAAACGTCACTGGGATGATACTTGGTTTGAAATCATAGTATCTTAACAAATTAAAATCTACGCTATCTTTTGTTTCTAAAACCGAGAGAAAAAAATGTTTTAGAGAGTATTCAATTCTCTAAAGTACTTCTTTCTTTCTGTCAGTTTTCTATCATTCAATGTATCTGTAACGTCATATAAAAACTACTAGGCTGATTTGAACACTTTTGCCGAGACGATACTTGGGTTTCTGGCTATAAACTAGGTTGTATTTTATTATTCTTACCAGCTACTTCTTTAGGCTCTTGAAATTTAGTTACTGGTGCTTAAAGAGTATAAATAGAGTGCGGACCAAAAATTCATAAACAGAATTTTCCAAGGCTGTAAAAGCGATTCAGTTAAAGTTCAAGTTGAGATACATCTTATTTATAACGCGCCAAGTGTACTTCCATGATGCAAATATTATTGTTGGAGAACAACTTCAGCGCAATATTTAAAAATCTCTACGGGAAAAACATTACATTTAATAAAGTACGTAATATCTAATCAATTCAGTTTTATCCTGTAAATGATAAAAATATAGAAACGGTGTCATAGAAAATTCATGACGTAATACAGTTTTTCTATGAATAAATAAATCAAGAGCTTAATTTTCATAAATTATGTATTAAAATAAGTTTGTAAATAATCGTTTCTTAACAATTATTTCATTTGTAGGCAAAATGAGTCAATAAATTAGAGGTATTATTAAATTACAACAAAAATGTACCAAGCAAGTTATTTAGTTACTTTACTGAATATATTTCAATACGTATTGGAATATCTTTCATTAATATCTATTTTATTATTGAATATATTTGTCGTTAATTTTGTAGAAATTCATTATTCATAATTAAATGAAACTACGTGATGTGGTATTATTTCTACTTTAAAGGAAGTAGAAATAATACTACATCACGTAGTTTCCATTTTATTACTCAAATGACACGATTTATTGCTACTAGTAACATTTCTCACTTTGCTTGGGTTCGACATAAATATATTTTCTATCCATAGACAAATCTTTTATTTAACAAGTAACCATCAAGCAAAAGTAACTTGCCATCGACCAAAATTATAATTTAGACCGACAGAGCTTTGGCGATAACATTTTCATGAAAATGAGACCGACCCACGAATAATTCGCAATAATTTGCTGGTACTTCATCAGTACAATGAAATATTACCTGGTATTTATGTTTAGTTTCTATAAACGACATGAACATTGACAAAACAGAGTGAAAATAAAAACGAGTACATTTGAAAATCTAATGATTATTAATACGGTGAACGTGCATGTTTACTGAAAATTTGCTCATTAGTAGGATAACTGTTTTTAAGCACTTAACTTCTTGTAATTATATGTAAATTTTGCCAAAATTCGGTAAAGTCTTTGTATCCATATAATTGTTTAATTTAAATTTTCGGTACAAAGATAAAATTAATGTCCGCCAACGGCCTTTGTGATCTCGTAAGGGGAAGTATAAAAAAATACGTTACAATGAAGCCAGTTTTTTAAGATGGGCTCAGTGGTTTTGAAATAAAGATTTTTCTTTAAGAAATTGAAGTTTTGCATGCTAAATGGAAATTTTAATTAAACGTTTTCCGTGGAAAACTCCTTGACAAGGCTTCATTTACACTGCCGAAATGGGTGGTTAGGGACTCAACCCAATTTTTCAAAGGCTATACTTTTTATTTTCAATTTTATTTTTATAAGCCTTAATTTTTTTCAAACGTCGTTGCCGTTAGTAGGAAAAACTGAAGGAGGATTTGTGTCAAAATTCGCTCACAAGGAATTTACCTCACAGAAATCTTCAAAATTAAATTAAAACAACGTCTAAAAATATTGAGATATTTTACGTTATTGTTTATGACAAACGATTATAAATTTAAAATATTTGCCTTTAGAGTTGCCAAATTGTATTTATATTACCAAATTGTGTTTTATCAATCAGTGTAAGAAAAATCATCTTCGAATTCTAACTTAAAGAGAAAAATATTTTCCTTTGAATATTAATAATTTATTAGTATTATAGAATTACCATTAAACTATCGGATCTTCAAATATCATAATGTACTTTCGTAGAATAGCAAGCGTCTCAAGGGTATATCAATTGGATGGTATTATCAAGAGCAATATAAAATACTAGCTGTCCTCCCCCGACTTTCCCCCCCGACCCCCGGTCATAAATGTTAAAAAAAAATTTATGAAATTATTATCTACAGTTAATTTACTAACGGCGCTTAAAGAAAATAAATAACTAAATAATTTTATATCCTTTGCTTTAATAAAGTACGGCCTTGATTTTTTCTACGCAATTTTAAATCTTGAGAAAAAACTATTTGTAATTATTAAGCCATGTTTTTAGATCCTGAAAGTTTTTATGAATTTAATTTTTTGTATATTTCTTTCAGACATTATTTTAATGTAGCTATAATGGTGTAGTTTATATAACTCAAAAATACTTCTACGGTTCGATTTTGTAAAAGAAAACATCTTCGCAACAAACAATCTGTGGTAAATAGCAATACATAGGATTTTAAAGTCTTCAATATCTACAATATAAGATCTATAGCAATCTTGTTTTTTCATAATTTTTGGTTCAGTCGTTTTGATAATAAAGGCCGGTTGATTTATTTTTTGGTGTTTTTTTGAGTACGTTTTTTAAACGCCCAATTTCAAATAGTACATGAAATTTAAAAAAACAAATTTTCAGTACGCTATTTACCCCTTCTACAATTGTGATATGGATTTTTTAAAAAGTTAACTAGATAAAACTATATAGATAAGATGTATTACTATGCCAAATTTCAAGGTTCTACGTCGCATAGTTTCTAAGAAAATCGGCTGTGGCAGAAGGATAGACACATAAGTGATCTCAAATGAGCTTCATTTTTTACTTTGAGGTACGGAACACTAAAAACGTCTTCTATTTCTACAATGTCTTAGTTGAACCAATTTCTCCATTATGGAATATTTTAAAAATATTTACCGATTATATTCGATCGATGGTTACGTTATAACACGCGCTTTTTTTAAATTTAGACGAAATTATTTTTCATTAACACAGCGTTAGTAGACATCAAAGAAAAACCTTTCGCAAATACATCATTCTCTACAGGCACATTATCCGCATTACAACGAAATAATTTTTAAGCAAACGGTGAAACGAAATGGAAACAAAAATGTCCGTCACAATTACCATGGGACGCGAACGCTCGCGATGCAAAAGTATTAAAACACACGAAACGCGCGGAGGAAATTGTTTCTAGAATTAGGTTGTCGCTAAGAGTCGTTTTGACATTTATTATCGTCTTTGTCTCAAGTTTCAGACGCGTTAAGAGAAATATAAAGAGCGACCGGCGCGACGCGTTCACCACGTCGGGAGGCATTATGCTCGCTCGAGCGATAAAACAAAAATACAAGTCATTTCTCGAAATCGCGCTGTATAGAGAATAGGTGGATACGTTCTTTTGTTCTGGCGGAGACAGACGAACGCTAAGCTAAGTTGGACATTGACTGACATGACTCGCTCGGTATAAAACTTTTCGTTTTGCACTTTTATTAGCATCGTCGATCCATCTGCACAATCAAGAAAAAGTAGGTTAAATGATGTGATATAGTTTCAGCTCAAATTTGTATTGGTGAATAAATGGAATACAGACAAAGGTGACACGAAAGCAGCAGTTTTTTTGGTTCAACAAAGTTTAATTAAATGAAGGTTTAATAATTGCTTCATAATGGATATTAACCCTAAATATTTTGTTGAATGTAAAAATAGTTTTCAGGATATGATTTATAAAAGCTAACAAGATTAATTTGTGCAATATAGGGATTAATTAAAAGTTAATGCAATGTCCACTTACGAAATCATCGCACGACCTGGATAGATATGACTTTTATATCCAATTTATATTGTAAATTAACTTTAAATTATTTTAAAATATATAGTGCATTAAAAAAAAATCTGTTGAAATTTTATACAAAATTAATTATAGCTTTTACAGTTCGATTTTACTTCATAACAAACCTCTGTGGTAATTAGTAATAAATAGGGGGTAAAGTTGAGCACGACAAAGCCGCAGAGAGGTAATTCCCTTCAATGTCCCGAAGAGAACAGTGGAAACCGTTTCTTTTTTTTAATTCGCGATGCTTCCGGAGTTTTTCAAGACCAAAATTTAAATTTCGAGCAAAACAATTTTTGACTACTTTGACTGCTTATATAACACATATCTTATCATATAGTAATATTTAGATAAATAAAAAATTAATTTCTAATAAAAAATGTTTAGGCCCTAAAGTCTGCTATTTTATGGTTACCCTTTGTTATCTTTTATTATACTTTGCTTACTTTTAAAATTAATTAATTTTTTAAAGGTTACTCGGTTTTAATATCATGCAAATTTCTATTTTTTTATTAAATATCGTAATAGAGTAGACTAAATTAAGTTTATAGCCCGTGGGTTCACAGAAATTATTAACAAAGTTCACAAATTAGCGAAAAATTAATACAGACTGTAAACACGAAAACAACAATGATGGAGTAAAAATAATATTGGCAGATTCAATTTGTAGAAAAGGCTGAAAAAAGTGGATGAAAAAACTAACTAAAAGACTAAAAATCGGTACTTAAAAAAACAGTTCCCAATCATCGAAGGAAAACATTAATTTATATTTCACAATTAAAGTACGAACATACTCGTGTACACTACAACCATATGCGATACTTATCCAGTATCGCATCAACACTAATCGATCAGGTAAACACTTAAATACTGTAACATACTTAACCTTTAATCAATAACATTTTTTAATATTAGCCATATTACCTCATTACCTGTAATCAAATCAGTGATATAATTTTAATACTAAAATAAAATAACCTTATAAACACATTAACAATTCTTTCCCTCCAAAATGTGATAATATAGTGTCTTCATTTTTTCCGCAATTAATGTTTAACTTTTATACGTAGAAGAATCGGATAGCCATCGTCTGCTTCAGAAACTAGTTACGGAGATTTCATATTGTTATGTTCAATATGCGTTATATTTTTAATTCAACAATTTAGACATTTTCTGTCGCGCGTAAAGCTTGCGCGGGATGACACTTGACACCCCTGAAAAACTCGTTTTTCAGGCGTGTCAGGGGTGTGACGCCAGATGTAACGTAATAAATGAATTAATAATACAGAAACGTCAAATAACAAAACGCGTAATTATAGTTTAAAATATCATGACATATTGTTGAATATTCTGCGTATTTCGTATTTAGATATTTTATTATTACATAATCCACATCGATCTCATACTTTAACCTTATATATTTTGCTTTTAATATCTATATGATCTCCACATATTTTGCTTTACACATTTTGTTTTTAATATCTGTACTCGAATGTATATTGTGTTTCCATTTATTATTAATTGAGGCGACCTAGAAATTTTGTTGTTACTTTCGCTTTTTCTAAATGAAAATAAATAGCTTCGCAGATTTCATATTTTTCCTTACTAATTTGTTTGGCAAAATAAAATAATATAATTTCGTAAAGGATATTAATAAATTGGTTTCTTTCACTTATGTGAGATTCTTACTTTTATTTTATTGTACTTATTTACGGAAACATTATTTTATAGCTTCGCAGATATTATATTTTTCCTTACTAATTTGTTTTGTAAAATAAAAATAATATAATTTCGTAAAGGATACTAATAAATTGGTTTCTTTCACTTATGTGAGATTCTTACTTTTATTTTAATCTACTTATTTACGGAAACATTATTTTACAGCTTCGCAGTTATTATATTTTTCCTTACTAATTTGTTTTGTAAAATAAAAATAATATAATTTCGTAAAGGATACTAATAAATTGGTTTCTTTCACTTATGTGAGATTCTTACTTTTATTTTAATCTACTTATTTACGGAAACATTATTTTACAGCTTCGCAGTTATTATATTTTTCCTTACTAATTTGTTTTGTAAAATAAAAATAATATAATTTCGTAAAGGATACTAATAAATTGGTTTCTTTTACTTATGTGAGATTCTTACTTTTATTTTAATCTACTTATTTACGGAAACATTATTTTATAGCTTCGCAGATATTATATTTTTCCTTACTAATTTGTTTTGCAAAATAAAAATAATACAATTTCGTAAAGGATACTAATAAATTGGTTTCTTATGTGAGATTCTTAATTTTATTTTATTCTACTTATTTACGGAAACATTACAGTATATATATATTTGTGTTTCAATAACGATAACGGGACTATTAATTAAATTCATAAAATATATCGACGACCCACTGCAACAATCTTACTTTTATTCAGCATAAACATGTCAGACTCTGGTGCAATTGAGCAATTGCATACCGTGTAAAAGTGAAGTTTTTATATAACTCGGTTCCAAATGCCGACATAGCAAAAAGATGATGTCACCAGGTACGAAGAGGATTATCAGACACGCGAGCACAGGTAGTAATCAGGTACGCGAGCATAGATAATTATCAGGTATACGAGCACTGATAACTATCAGGTACGCGAGCGGAGATAGTTATCAGAACGGAGAGTTTTTTCGATAAATTAGGGCATAAAACCTCACCATTTCACAATCGGAAAATACATATCATCAAAAAAGTGCTCTTCTGTGCTATAATGTGTGATTAATCGGCATAGCGAAGAGAAAATCGATAGGAAATAGAGAAGGGAACTAACTATATCACCTCACGTACAAGTATCGAATAAACATTTTTTGGACAAGTTCAGTCATCAGGCGTATTTAGTTCCACGCGGACTTCAAATAATAGAGCTGGCTTCTAACTTGTGTCGCACTAAAGTCACATATCTTGTAATCTTGACATAGAGTCATATACTTTGAAATTCTGAAATTGAGCCACATATCTTGTTATCCTGAACTTGAGTGATAAAACCTTGTAATTCTGAATGGTGTATAATTTCTCTTTGACGTGTTATTTCTATATATACACAAATAAAACAAGCTTTAGCCCGCCACTTCGTTTGCGTGGATTTTCGATTAAGGTCGCGACGGGATTTGCCTCGGACGTAATGAGATCATTGTAATGGACGTAATGAGACCTCTCTATGGACCATAATGAAACGCTTTGTTTATTCAACAAACATGTTGCGCTATTTATTGACATGTCGTAGTGCTAAACTTTTATCATCGAATGCAAAACACGAGTTTTCATCATATAGGAATTATTGAAGTAAAACTTCTTTACGCACGCTTGACTTGGGGAGTAAGTTGGTGAATGTGTGACGAGAGCGTCACGAAAAGTATGATCGGGCGAGGCGAACGGAAGTTTAGAGGGAGATATTAGTTAGTGAAGACAGAAAGAGAGAGAGAGTTACGTTTCGTATATTACTGTAGGGTCAAGAGAGAGAGGTGCGAGCACACACACACGCACACACACACATATATATATATATATATATATATATATATATATATATGCGAGTTTGCTAGCGTTACGCGAACGGTGATTTTTTGATTATTTTGTAATTTTATTTCGCTCTTGAACAATTTTATAAATTATTATTTTGTTCAATACATTAAATATTCTACGTTTAAAGTGAATAAAATTGTAAATTCATATTAAAGTTCATATTTTGTGAATTTGAAGTTGTACTTCAGTCGTGTGGTCTAAACTACACTCGTTTTTTTCCATTTGCCGGTTTAAAAATTAGTCTTTATATTAATTTGAATGTTAAACTATGTCTCTATTTAAGTTTAGACGTAATTGAGTAACAAACATCTATGTACACTTTTCATCTTATCAGTGTTTTACACGGGCGAAGCTGCGGGTAGCAGCTCATTTCTTATTCCATCGCACGAATGATCTGCATGCCAAAATTAAAAGCGATTCGTAGCTTGATTGCAGATTTGTTAAGAGAGAAACAAATAAAAGACGCTCACAATTTATAAAATTAGTAGGGAAAAATATGTTGGCTAAATTATTTCCAATTTCGTAATCCCAATAATTGGAACGAATTTTAAGAATTTTTATATGATCCAATGGTTTGACGAGAGTGGCACTGAAAAGTCTTAGAACTGGCCGTTTGTAATTGAGATAATAAAACAATAAATTCGTATTCAACATCGTTAGAGGCAACGAAAGTTAGATATATTGTTATGAACCCAAAGCTAGAGACAACAGTGGGCAGTGGGAGTTTCGTAAAAGCTTCCTGGAGAGATGAACAAAGAACCTTTCAAAGCTATCATTTTGAATTTAACCAGAAACAGAAGACAACAAATGTATTGGAAATAAGTTAATGTCATTTATATCCCTTTATTGGGATAATAGAATTCATTTCGTCCAAAGGACAGGACGTTTTGTAGTTAATACGATAAATCATATTAAGATGAATTAGTAACAATACCGGCTTGTAAATTGTACTAACCATAGTATGGTCAGTACAATTTACCTTAAAACGGCGTTAACAATGAGCTCCGAAATAAACGTAAAATGCGTTATGATATATTTTTCTCTCCACGTTCTTATATCTATTAAATTCGCTTTGACAGTTAATGTATATTATTGGCGATTAAAGAAAAAAATATTGATTAATTAAAAACATTTAGTAGCTAGTAGGCCATGAGCGGTATATGGAATAAAGATATTCCTCGTAAGGACCATGTCGCCTTTTAAACAAGTCTGCTTTATTTTTTAATTTTATTTTACGTTATAATTTAATAAATACATGAACATATCACGTGCATGCGAAATAAAACAGTAGAAACTTGTGCACTTTCGAGTCCAGCACTTTTGCGATAGCGGTGTTATGGCGAAACGGCAACGAAGCGAGTGTGCCCACAGGCGGGCCGCAATCAGCCCCCCGCGTGCTATACGTCATTATTTTGCCAATTAGGGGTTCGCGACCGGTCCGTGTACGTCCGTGCCTCTGGGCGGTTTCTGATTTACCGATCGAGGTCTTTTTAATGTTTTTGTTTTTCTTAACATGGTTCTTTATATTTTAACAGGCAGTTTACCAAATCAATGAAGTTTACCAAATTAGAAGTTTAAATTCTGTTATTATTTGATGTATTTTATTGTAATTTAAAGTGATTTAGAATTTATTTTCAGAACTTACAGAATTCGTGTTCAGTCTTAATACTTCTCTATTTAAAAGGGTTTTAAAACCAAGAATATACTCAACGTAAATTTGCTTTAAGCAGTTCTAGTTCCCAGAAATCTATTTTTTTTCGTGGATATTTTAGTTTGTAAATTAGGAAAAAAACTTGGTAACAAAATGCAATAATTAGTTGTTTATTTCCGGAACATTTTCTAAAGTGATACGCTATGCGCAAACCGCTAAGAAACAGTTCTATGAAAATATTTTGGCCGATAAATGATAAGGTTAAAAAAGGTAAATTGTTACAAATATATATATATATATATATATATATATATATATATATATATATATATATATATAATATAGATTTCTCATAGAATATATTTAGAAAAGTTTTTTGAATTATGAATATTTTTGAAAAATTTTAATGAGGCAGCTCCATTCAATTGCAACGATAGGAAGCAGAGTTTTTCAGTTGATATTTCACCAATTTAGGGAAGTGCATCAAAAAGGCCATACCGGTTTCGCTTTTCGCTAAAAATAAACATCGCATATCAAAGTTTATTTTATTGACGTAAGCACATGTAGTAAAAATGGATCATAATTCATTTTAGGTTTTTTTATCAGGAACTCATGTTTTACGGCCTTTACGATACTGTAGTCAATAGTATTTATAACGTAAAAGTGAAGTACTCGTTACCAGATTACCAAAAATAGTTACATTTCCATTTTTCATGGAGATCAATATTAATATTAATGCATGTCAATACGATTTATTATATCATATTCATCTTTAACATATTCGGTCTTTTGATTGAACTGAATTTTGTTCCAAAAAAGGTGCACCATATAAATGACAGTAAGTTATTTACAGTAAATTTTATTTCGTAGGATTCTATTTAAGTCCATAACTGAAGATTTAAAATTTTTACAAAAAATATAACAGTAAAATTAGTAAAAAGTATTGGTCGATAATTTTCATATACAGACAAAAAATCTTGATGGAGAGCAATTATCGATAAATTAAACAGTAAAATCAAATTCAAAAAATTCCTAATCCATAAGGTTATTTGATTCTAAATTTAAAACTACTGCATCGATTTTCAATAGTCAGTGATCTGTAGCATCGAATCTGACCTTATAAAGATCGAAATTTTAAGAGAAGGCTAAAATTTGTGAATGCTGAAATTATGTGAATGCTACCCCTTTTACAAAAACACTAACACAATCAAATGTTAGTTTATAGGATAAGATAAGATAGAATATCAAGCTGTGTTTATTGTAATTCGAACTTAACTAATTTTACATCGATCTATTCTAAATATCACATTAATCTATTCGTTTATTATTTCTTGATTTCTTCGATCACTAGTTTTATCTATTTTTTAAAAAAAATCTACATTTATAGTAATCAATAGTCCCTTAAATTCAATAACATCGTGTAACTTTTAACAGCATTTCGATTCACTGGTACGCAATAATTTCGTAATCAACTTCTCCCAATGAAAAAAATGTTTAAAAATACACCTCGAACAAGAATAATAAAAATTAAAAAGGGTCCCGAGTCCATGTACGATGCCCTATACCGATCCCGGCCAGTGCTGTCATCGCGTCCCGGAAGCGGCAAAAACGTAGCGCGACAGGAAATGACAGGCCAACGAACGGAAATTACATCATGGACAATAATAGAAAAAAAAATACGTCCGGAAACAGCGGAGGCCGCCGCGTCACGACATGGCGCGACCAAATTCACTTTTCAAAAAACTCACATCTCTCGCGGGTGAGCGCGGCTAATTGGGTCAAGTAACAAGTGGACATTTTGTAGGTGAAATTGTTTCGTGTTTTCGAGACGGGCGGTGCCTTCCCTCGATTGGATTTAAATTTTGATTTAATCTCTTTTATTGTCTTTGAAGTTGAATATTCTGACAGTATCTAGGAATTAAAATATAATTTTTTTATTATATTAAACTAATACTATCGCTTCCATATATGTATTATTATATAAATAAGCTTAATAGAAGAACAGATGATATATTTTAATGATTACAGTTATCGATTTATGAAAATAAACCCCTTAAAATATAGATGAAGATTAAAATTGCTAAACGAGAGTAACTTATTTGGAAATAAAATATTGTGTTTTTGATAATGTAACTATATTAAAAGTAGATCATATTTAAGTTTCCTTAAAAATTTTTCTCCAAAAAATTCTTGTAAACTATAAAAAATTCTTATAAATATTATCTTCATCTTTTATACAACTAAAAAAATGGAAAATTATGAAAACTTCCCATGTTCTCATCAATTTCCGTCTCTTCCATATTTATTTCATTAGCTTTCATATATTATTTGCATAATATCGTTTAATATTTTTTTTTAATGGAAAGTTGGTGATCTTAACTTTTAACTACTAGTTACATTAGCATTAAGTACGTTTTGTAATATCAATTCATTTTTGATCTGTAATTTGTTTTCAATGTAATTTGATTAAGTGTTTCGATTACTTTATTTACTAAAATACGTTAATTAAAGTTGCTGATGCTGATACGGATTCAGATTACATGAAGACTGGGAGAAATATAATTTTAAAGATATTATCCATGCAATCGTTCTGCAAGAAAATAGTACGTCCACACTATTCCATAAATTCGCCAAAAAAAATTAATTTCAGTAAATGTGTTTTACACAAGTTTTATGTTATTGGAAACAAGAGATAACGTGCCTAATTTACGTTTTCCCAACAGTCGCTCCGTATGTATCAAAATAAACCTTCGGAAGGAAATGTTTCGCCTAAATAAACTTCATACGCAAATTGCCATTTACCGTACATCACCGTTGGGAACAAAACATTAGCTTTTTGAGCAAAATCTAATACAGACGTATAATTTTGTTGCCTTATTACTCATTAGTCTAACAAGGCTCTTCAATTGGAAATGTGATTAATGGCTAACTTTCAAAATTTTGCTGCTCCATTGCCTACACTTTGTTAATAACTGAGTTAGTACACCCATTATACAGGAAGTTGGTAAATTGGTATAGCTGTTCTTGAAATACACTATTTCAACGTTAATGCAAGAATTAAATATTGTGCAGTATTTTGTGAGCGTCGCGTGGACCATTAACACGGCGCGATGCAGCGAACCTTCATTACTGGTATATTTGAATATGCAGCGCCACGAGTACATAAAGAAAAATCGATTATACCGGAATTCCAAATGTTTTAAATTTTTTTAAGTACAGTTTCTGCAATAATTTTTTTCTTATCACAATTATATTTAGTAACATTATGATGAAATGTTGATACGAAAAAATTAATAATTTCTCCGTAATAAAGACTTAAACCAAAAAGTCTGATAGATTATGTTCGCCTTAGGATTTCGGGAGGAATCGTAAAAAGAATGTCTGCTATATCAATTAACCAAAAGGACTGTTATTCGAACTATACTGTTGACATAACTGCATAATTTGAGATAACTGCATTTTATTTTCTTTTTTTATGGTTAATTGGTTATTTTAGCAACCTACCATATATGTGATAATATGTATGTAAAAATAATTTCGAAAAGATTTATGAAAAACATTATTATATTATATTACATATTTTTATCTACCGTTATTGTACTGTTGCGCTTATTTTTTCCATGAATTATCGTATATATTGTCCCTATTACTGTTTCTTTATTACTGACTAGCAGTACAGGCCGACTTTACTACAGAAAAAAATTGACATAACTGCATTTTATTTTCTTTTTTTACGTGATAATTATATAGGATTATCATATTACCGGTATGTTTCGTGTTTAGTTATTTATTTCTGAAGAACTCTATGTCCAATCGTACGTATGTAGTCAAGTACAGAACTGTAGGTACGACAAAATCATTTAATAGAAAAGGCTTATAACAAACAGTCCATAATAAGAGAGTTATAAACATCTGGCATGTTTTTGAAAGTTTTATGTTATTTTTAATAACTACATACATAATTTTAATAGCTTCAAAGTTTAACAAAAAAGTGCACGCCGCACACTTCGACTTCGAAGTACAGATATTTAGTTATTGCTTATTCATACCTAACGTTCCAAAAACATATCATATATTCGGTGATCAGTTTTATTTCAAGCTATTTTATGCTACACCTTGCTACACTAAACAAAATTTTACTCTTTATAAAATTAGTATAAATTCGAATAGAACTTTATATATTGACAGCAAATAAACATAAGGAGCGTCATTGAATGACATTCTTGATGCTGCATTAGAATGTGGTAGACTTCACAATATGAGAGGTTCTGGTTTTAAGGTTCACGTTCTAGAATATTGGTTATATTGTTGGCAAAGACATTCCGAAAAATTACCGTATTTATATACACAAACGTGTGAGAAGGGCACTTTTTATTCCCTGATCACAAAATAGACATAAACAATATTAATAATTTTTAGGGTTACATATTAAAACAAGGAACTCCTATAATTTCCACATGTTCATCCTTATGTTACACCTTCACATTTTATGGAGTAGAAAATTCATGAACATTTGCAAGTCGTGTATTTCATATGCAAAATTTCAATTAACATCTAGTTAAAATCGTATTTTTTTAAATATGTCCTCATAGATATGCAGTAGAAATGCAAAATTCATACATTCCATTCAGTGGGACGTAATTCGACAGGTATTTTGAATAAAACTGATATTCCATTTACCATTTTTTCATATTAAACGGCTTTTATGAAAAATTAAGGTCCAAAACAACGTGCAATGTGCACCCGCTCTCTAATTTTTAATAATATGTTAAAACCACCTGATATTAACATTTGATTCTTCTTTCTGCTTTCTACATAACTGGTGGAGAACTTAGAGATCGGAACCTCGTTCATGATATTCTTTCACAGTTGAAGATCTTTGGCTTTTTTCAAAATGGTTCTGGATATCTTCGCTAATATAACTAATCTATGTCTGCTTTGATGCTGTGCGGTGAACTTTCTAGACGATCGGTCAAAGAAGCTTAAATGGTAAATGATCCGCTTTCATTCGACAGCGTGACAAAACCAATCTTTGGATTAGTCGAGCGATCGTTGGCCTCATAGTCCAGTCGAATCTTTTAATTCCCGATGAATTCACTTAGAGAGAGTTAGAGAATTTTTAGATAAGAATTTTCAAATAGAATTATAATGCTCGCATCGATAATTTCACGAGATACATATAAAACGAAGATCTATTGTGTATGTGTGTAGATACGCACATTGATTGTTTTTCAATTAAGTTCACCCAGAGTGTACATGGTCTATTAAGTCTCCATTTGCCTGTTTGTTCCTTCCGTAGTGTGGTTATTTTTTTTCACCTGCCTACGTGCATCCTAATAACGTGGTCAGTCCATCGTCACTTTTGTTTCAAAAGTGTTTTACTGCATCTCTTACTTTTATTTTCCTTCTTATTTTTATATTTCTTATCTTACGTTTCGATATTGAGAATGCTCCTTTGGATGGTTTCGCGACTGATATCTACAAATTAACATTAAGAGAGGATAAGAATAGCTTATGGTTTTTTTAGATTAAATGGTAAGGAAATTTGGAAATTTACGTCATACTCTAGAATTTGTTCCAGATTTTATTAACTCTTCTGACAATCTTTTCAATCTTTTTACTCATTATAATAGATAGTTACTTCCCAAGATATTTAACAACACATATGTGTATATATATATATATGTATATATATATATATATATATATATATAAATATATATATATATATATATATATATATATATATATATATATATATATATATATATTTATATATATATATATAACTGTAAACAAATAGTCGAAGTATGAGTGGTTTGATTTAATAGTTGCGTATTGCAAGGCAGTCAGTTAGCCTTTCCTTTTTTCAATTTTTATTGCAGTAAAAAAATGCAATACACTTATCAATTATTTGTAAATAATCTGTCTAAATTCAGGCTTTAAACTGGCAGTCAGTAAGATCAAAATATGGGCCATCATTAAACAATAAATGAACTCTGCTATTTCTTTTTTTACCATGACATAAAACCTGGCCTATTCATTGATTCAAATGTTAGCTGGCAGACCCAGGCAATGATGTCAGTCATCGATCTTCGACAAAATGTGTTCTCCTAAAAGTCCCCATATTCTATGTGTACGTTATCTACGAAGATATTTTTCTCGGGACTATTTGTTATCATTTTTGTTTTTTTTTATGTTTATTTCTAGACCAATTTCTTTAATAGAGAGATGTAGATTATTAAGCATATATTGTTTTGGATATAATGTGGGGTTTCTTTCGCTAACACGACGTCATCTCTGAATATAAAGTGAGATAGATGTTTTCTATTCAAATATTGACCCATATAAACGACTTGAAGATTTAATGCACACGTCTTAAGACAATGGAGTGTGAATATATCGGCATTTGAAGGAAAGATTTCACCTAAACAAACTTTACATTTTTTATTACATTACGATGTGTATCTATTATGTATGAAAATGATATATAAACTTCATAAAAATGGAAAAATGTAATTATGTAATATTTCCTCGGTTTTTGCCGTGGTTAGTTTAATATGTTCCTGATTTATGATATCACATTTCGCTATTGAATGATGCAGTTACAGACCATTGTGTCCCGCATGTCCTTATTAATTAGTCACAAGTGGTTATAACGCTTTTAATTACTATTTTTAATGGTTTTGAACTACCAACAAATCACAAATAATTTAATGATATTCGTTGGAACAAACAGCTAGACACTGTGAATGGTTAGCAATAAAATATCTGGACCGTACTATGCTAATAATAAAGATACAAATACATGGAAATAACATATTCCATTAGTAAATCGTTTAAGGTTGGTAAAAAAGAAGAAGATTCTGATTAATTTTAATTGAAAGGGAAATAATAAAACATAACTCGAGTTTTGAAAATCTAACAACTCTATAAATGTAAGCCTCGGGCGCAAAAACGAAGTTCCACTACACATTCGCAATCCAGGGCACATAATAGCGTAATCCTTTAACTAAATGTAAATACGCTCCCGAACCCTCAGAGGGAGGACGGCAGCGCTTCAGAGCTCGGGACGTTTCGAGTGAGCTCTCAAGGATAATGGAAGACAATTCAGATAAACATGTTTTTGTTGTCTGGTTGTGGATACTCGTATCGAGAGGGCGACCCATATATCGCCCGAAGAAAACAGATTATTCGTGAGAAACATTGTCAGATATACTCAAACTACATTGTCATATGTATACCTAAGCAAAATGGCCACAGTCCGCTTTTGTTTCTGTGTATAAATCTCACAGGAACAATAATCTTAGCTTGAATATATTTGGCATTAATTTTGTAGAAATTCACAATTAAATGAAACTACGTGATGTAGTATTATTTCTACTTTCTTTAAGTTCTTTACCACGACCTAGGTTTTGTTGTATTATATCTTTAGGTGGGCTATTAGCAAAGATCTTTGCTATCAGAGAAGATAGAAATAATACTACATCACGCAGTTTCATTGAATTGTGAATAATCTTAGCTGTAATAATATATTTGCATGTAAGTCTTTAATTATTGTCAATGTTAATAACTATAACTCACAATGTGATGCAAATTTTCTTTGATGAAATTGATTTTCCGATTGTAAAATGGAAAAATGTTATGCTCCAATTTAGTGGAAAAACTCTCGCTCTTGATAACTACTTGCGCTTACATTGTAATAATTATTTTGCTACACCCGAAGTTAGAACTGACTTATATTGAAATTGTTCACTTTTCCATGATATATAATTGCTCAACCACCTTATTACGATTGCGCTAGAGTGATATGTTTGTGATGAATGAAGATAAACTAATTAAAGTGTGTTATAGTTATGTGTTATAATGTTATTAAATCTATTTAATCGTATTCTTACCGCAATTGAACCGCTACGGTTAATAACTATAATATTTTCATAAATTAATGTCAATAAATAATTAATGTAAAAATGATTTGTACTAAATAAGGTTTTTATATAAACCTACAATACTCACCTAATGTTATAAATATAATTGTCTTCATCTATTTGTTATTAATACCTTTAATACCTTTGGAACTAAATAACAAATGGCAATAAAATTAATAATTTAGCTCATATAATTTATTATAATAGGTAAATTATATTACCTGTGCTTTTATTTACGTGGACTAATTTTATACAACCAGAATATATGAATATTTTTTAAGCAATCACGCTTAAATATTTAAACTGATTTTAAGACATTTGGTTATGATTTGAATTAATATATAAAAAACTTGTATGTATTTATAATGTATAGAAAAACATTATAATTACTGTATGACGAAATTTAATATTTTTATTCAATACCATTATAACATGGCGATTCATGACAAAACATTTATATTAAATGTATTGGCACGTTTCACAAGAAGCTAAACCTGGCATGTAAATTCTGCAGGTGTTTCCTAAAATTCACATAGGAGAATCCGCGAAAAAAAGCTAGTTATTTGTATAATTTAATTTATTATAGTTACTTGATTATTTATTAAACAATTTAGAGAGACAAGATTTCAAGCGATCAAAGCATCTTTAATTTGATTAACAACAATAAAGACTGATAATGTTACTAGGGCTACATTATTGCTCTTAAATTTATAGTAAAAAATATCCCTGGTTAGAACTGACTCTGAACTGAATCTGGCTTAAAATATAAAGTATGGTTAATAACTCTGATTAATATAAGTACAAACATTTTGATTACATTACACGACAATGTTGATTGTAATGCATCAAAGGCGGATGCAATGAAAAAAAATCAGCCTGAAAATTTTAAATACTAACTTTTATTTTAAGATGGTGCTAATAAAACTATGTTGAGTTCAATTTATGAAAAATTTTGGTCTTTTTCATTCAAAATAGTCATAATATGAATACATAATACGCGTTCTGTATTATCAAAGGAGCAGTCTAGCGACAAAAGACAATGCTTGACTTCCTAAAGTTGTTAAGTTCACGAGAAGTTAATTACAGTGGTTTCGTGAAAGCGAAGTGGCAAGTTACTGCAAAGAAGCCTAACATAAATAATATTTCATATTACGCAACGGTCCTAGGTTATATAATACAAATAATTTCACGATTCAAAAGATTTTCAGTTTTCCGCTCTATCGAATCTAATTTTTCGAAAATGTAGCAGATTTTTGGGTATCTGCATGCAGATACTAGATGATCGAGAACAGAACGTTTTTATTAGTTCATACTTTTAACGTTCGGCTGTACTATGTACTGGCTTCCTGCTCAGGTATTTCTCGCACATCCCGCATATTAGGACGTGGCCACTTAATGTTATCAATGTCGATGTTGGGTCCATTCAATTTTTGCACGGTCTTGCCTCAATTTTAAAATCTTGTGTTTTTGAGAAAATATTACAGAAGATTAGACTCTTCCATTTAAATTGAATATAATCCTTGAGACTATTTTGTAAGAGAGTTTGCAGTATATATGAGGGAAAGTTGTAGGCTGTCCGGAATGTCGGCTGGTATGAAATAAAGAGAAGCAGAATCACTTGTATGAATAATAAACACGATCTTTGTTACTCTCTGTATACATATATAAACCAGTATACTTGAAGAGTGTTCCTTAAAAAAATATAAATTTTTCTTCCGTTGAAATCGTAATTTTGTCTATGATTTCTTCCAGAAATTTGGTTGGGAATGTCATACAGTTCTTTAACAGTCTGATTCCCAGTTTGACACTTTACATCTTGTATGTTATACAAATATAAATACAATTTATAATATACAAGAAGTAACAACTGTATAATAGTATCAAATTCAGCTTCAGACCTAAATAACGAATCAACAACAAAAGCGTGAATGGAAAAATTATTTTTTGGGGTTCCATACCTCAATAGGAAAAAAGGAAACCTTGTGGAATAATTTCGTTGCTCGTCTGATGGTTTGTTAAGAACCTTTTTCTCAGAAACGTTTTGAGATTTTAAGTTGAAATTAATGTCAAATACTTAGGTCTATGGTACCTTGGAGCTGCAAAAATTCAAGCTTCTAGGTCAACGTAATGAAGAAGAACCCTAAAAGTGCGGCCATTTATTCCGCATATTTTGACACTCGCAAATAAATCAAAACTTTTAGGGTACTTCTAGTTGATCAAGAATCATGAAATATGGTAAGAAGCAAGACCTTAGAGCATAAATAAAGAAAACAATCATTCATTTTTAATTATATGGCTTAAAATGACTGTTTTTAAATGTGCACCTATGATAGATGAAGTAGGCAACATATTTTTGTTCTAAGCATTTTTTGTAAATAGTTTAATAGGAATATTATGTACCATTAAATGTTTATAAATGTCTATCTGTGCACGGAATCTTCGTAGTTCGCTTGACAGGTTTTTTCGTTTCTAACATTCACTTGGCGTATAAAAGGTACGTGCACGGTTGCAAAATAAGCTGTCCTTAGCTTTATCTTCTCACTCAGATTCGTGCTGAAAATAAATACTTTCCTCCTTAAATAAAATTATCCTTTTTTGAGATTCCGTTCCTTACAATGATAAAACAAAAACCTTTAGAATCACTTTATTATCCGTCTGTCCATCCATCAGGCTGTTAGAGCCTTTTTATCAGAAACATCTTGAGATATTAAGTTGAAATTAATATCGTATTCTCAGGTCTGTAACCTTACATTGCTGTAAAAATATTTTTTGGTTCACGCAGCAAGAAGATATGGCCCTATAAAGGGTATTTTTTTATTAGTTATATCGTCATCAAAACCTACAACCTTGAAAGTCAGCATGATGGAAGATCTTATAGCACAAGTAAAGGAAAAAATCCAAACCTCAATGATTTCTAATTCTATGTGGAATTATATTTTTTTTTAAATACGCATCTGTGAAATAATATGTTCTAAAAATTAAAATTTACTAAATATTTATATGTTTACAGAATGTATTGCGAGTTCTCCTTGTGCTTGACGTTTTTTTAAATTTTGTTGTTGTAATATACGGATGGAATCCTTTTCCCATATCACAACGATTATCTAATAGCTCTCTCAAGGACATAGACTGGACTCCGTGCCTGTTCCCAACCAAAAATATTTATCAATATACGATTAAAATCTTGCTATCTTTTTCTAAATTAATTCTAAAATCTCAAGCAACCTATTCTTCCATATACCCATGAATGACGAATAGATCTTGTATAGAGCGTCTAAAGGTGTGCGAAAGTTCTTTGTATTCCCTAGTATTGTGGAAGGGAGCTTTTAATCCTGATATACAAATAGGTTTTTAAATTATTAAGTTGGCTTAAAAAGTTTTATAACCCAAAATCTTCTTTAATATTTGATTAAAAACTTTATTTTTTGTTATATTTTCCTTTCTTTAATGAATATTAAAATCACCTAAATTACCATTAATTATATGCATAAAGGAATAAGTTTAAATCATATATTTTCAATAGCAAAGCTTTAGTATAAGCGAAATCGCTCAATTTACAATACAAGATCGCTGTGTGAAGTCTTTAAAAACAAATTGAAAAATATATGCTTGAAAATTGTATCATTTTACGTAACAAAATGTCCTGAAACTACACGAAAACTTATAAACACATATAGTTAGAGTGCACAGTGTCGTATACAGTTGTTATAGATTGTGAAAAATTATTTCCAAGATTTCTTTTTTTAAAAAAAAACGGAAATCGTTGAAAGATCATACACGCGTCCGTGCATTTGTCTGTCATAGTCATTTTCTCAGAAATCGTTAGAATTTTGTCATAGTTATAAAGTATATTTACCGGGCTATATGTCAATATTTAACTCTAAAAACAATTTACATAAAAACGTTAGAAAGGGTAAATTAAGCATTGGTATTCTTCATATGTCGCATGGGGAATTGGTCGAAAAGGCTAGTTATACAAGCGAGGATCTCAAAAAAATGTTTTTTTTTCGTAACCTTAAATAGCATATCTTCAAAGACATACTGAAAAATGTGCGAAAACACACATCTCCCTTCCCCGTCTCCATAAGTACAGAACCTAAAGTTATGAAAATATAACGGTTTTTAGAACTTCATTTAAAATTTCAGATTTAAATATAGCGATGATTTCAGATCTTATCGTTATAGAGCAATTCATGATAAGTTTACGCTCGTGAAAAGTAATTATTTAGTCTATACATTTAGGAAAATTAAAGAAAATCTTAATATTTGTACATAGGTTAACAGAAATGCTATGTATCCTTAAGTATTTAAACTTTAATATATACGTAATTGTATACGGAGCACTCGTAGTGAGGTCTATTCGTACTTGCAATTTTTTTTCTATTATGAAATGTAAATATATTCGCGCCTGACTTTCCGTACGCATATGGCGGATGCAGCGAAAAAGTAATTCAGCAGGCTCGGATTTCCGTTGGTTAATATTAGGAACTTCCGATGCATTTTCTCAATTAACATTTATATGATTTTGGTGCGAAGCAAGTTAAAAGCCAGCTCTATTATTTGGGACCAACATGAAATTAAATACAACCTGATGTCTGAAACTATCCGAAAAAGGTTCCTTCGATATTTACACATTAGATGATATGGTTTATTTCTCTTTTATATTTTCTACCGATTTTTCCCGGAATATGCTGGGCATACTGGAGCACTGAAGAAAACTTTGTTTGATGACATTTTTTTTCCTAAATAGAAAGATTTTATGCCTTAACATATTGGACACATTTTCGCTCTTCCTAACTGAAAACTGCCTGCGCTAGCGTAGTCATCATCTTTTTTTGCTATATTCTATGCCTGAAATCAAATTATATTGAAATATTGCACTTTTTCACGGTATATAATTGTTTAATTACATGATCGCGGTTGCATAAGGGTTTAATAAGTTTGTGATGAGTGATAATAATCTTATTACACTAAGTCATCATTAGGTGTTAAAACGTTATTGAATTTCATCAATTTGCTTATCACGGTTATTGAAATGCATAGTTGTTAAAATTGCAATGTTTCCATAGGTGTATGCAATAAAAATATGTATGTAAATAAATAAATACATGGACTCCGTCACTACGGGTCTTATTTAATTGATATGGGCCGGTTTAAGCTCACAAAACGGCATTATGATTACACAAAAATTCCATTAAAAAGAATCACTCCATTTGAATAACGAATTGCTCATAGCGACAGACTAATTAATTATCTAGAACAAACAGACAATGAGACATTTATATTGAAATAGACCAATGTCACCGAAGCCCGATGCTGGGTCCGATCAAGTTTTTCCATGGCCTCGTCCCAATTTTAAACTTTTGTATTTTTTTAATTCACGCCAACTTGACGATGCGTCTCTTTGTGTCGCGTAGACACAGAATGTGGAATGGCAACAGCGTACCGTAATAACGTTAAATTCATTTGTTTCTCATACGTTTAAACGGTAAACACGGCTATATCGCTTTTCCGCCTCACTATATCTATATCGTCACGTCATTATCTTTCAAATTAGCAAAATCGGCAACGCGGCGACGTAGCGTAGAGGAATGTATCTCGAGACGGTTTAGTAGCTTTTCTCTTTCAATCAATTTTTTACGTTGAAGCTGTTCACAATCTTTATACACTGAGACACTGTACAAATGACGAGAGCATGGCGAATTGAGACAATGTAGTTTGTATTTAAAAAAAAATATCTCTGTCTCTTTAATGACTGTATATTAAAAGATTAAAAATATTTTTTTGTGTACTACAATGAGGCGAAACTAAAAAAAAACAAGGGAAGCTCATATCATAAATATAGGTAAATAAATCTGTGAAACACGAGGGAAACTTAAACATTTAGGCGTTTATAAACATTCAACGGTACATAATATTCCTTTCAAATTACAAAATTTTAATTATTTAGAATGAAAATATTTTGCCTACTGTATCTTTCACAGTCACATATTTTAAAAAAAAAGTTATATTTGATATAACTACAAATTAACGATTTTCGGATTTTTTCTTTTACTTGTGCTGTGAGACCATATTTCTTGCCAACTTTCATGATTCTGAGGTGTTTATTTATTTGAGAATGTCAAAATATGCGACATAAATGGCCGTATTTTTAGAATTATTTTTGATTACGTTGCCTTAGATGGTTGATTTTCTTACAGCTTTGACTTATTATTTGATATTAATTTCAACATGATACCTCCACGCGTTCCGGAGAAACATGGTCTTGTCCCACGGGCAGACGAACCACCAAGTGATCCTATAAGGGTTCCTTTTTTGCTTTTGAGGTACGGAACCCTAAAAAGGCGCATTTCAAAAGATAAAGTTGCAAAAAGAGAGAATTATCAGCATCACAGCATTTATTACTATTGTAATTTGTATGAAATCGGTCTCATGTCTGGGACGGACGGGTAATTATGCTCGTGCGGTGAATTTTCATAACCAGGTATTTAGTTGATACATCCTATTAAAGTAGTTGGGTCTACTTTAATATGGCATTTGATACCTCCATGCATTTCGGAGAAAAAGGGACAGACCGACAGATAGACAAGAAAGTATTCATATAAGGGTTCTTTTGAGGAACAGAACTGTAAAAATAGAAGTAAATTTAATAAAGAAAATCGACAAATGGGTAGTCAGTTAAGTCGACTTGCGTAGCTCTGTTGACACCATCAGCAGCACGGCCAGTTTTATGATAAGACCCAATAGTATTACTAATTACTCAAATAATTTTATCATTAAAAACTTATCAAGTGCATTCATATGCATTCACATAGTATTTCTGTCAAACAATTTATAAAAATTAATTTTCCACAATATAAGTGTATTGCTTGTTATGTACTGCATATATATAATATGATGCATATTTAAATAAAATTATTTTTCACCATGTAAATATATAAATATTTTGCCGAGTGTATCTTTCACAAATATAATAAATACATATTTTAAAATGAAAAATTGTTTTTGCAGTTGATTTAATTCATTTATATGACTCCATATATAATTCTTTTACAAACCTTAAACTAGTATAAACTAATAGAGTCGACTAATAGTCGTCCAGACTATTACTCGTAAACTAGTAGGACTTACATAGGTGTGAGAATTTTCCTTTTAATTTCGTTCTATATACTATTATTGTGAATGTTTTTCCGATATTAAAAAAATAGAGGTTTACCTGGTGAGATTGCGACACGTAACTCTGTAACAAAAATTAGCATTTTAAAGCTTAGTTTTCCATAAATTTTCCGTAATGGAGGATGTGAAAAAACAATTACTCCCGCTTCACATGAGGTACCCTAAAAAACTTTTTTAAAAGATTTTTGTTTCATAATTTTGCAGGCGTTATAAATATATGTAATCATCCCAAATTTCAGCTTTGTGGTGCTAATAGTCGGGAGTAAAACTGTTGTGACGTACAAACGGACGGACAGAGAGACGTACATGGTTAAACCATAAGCGTTCCTAGTTTGGCTTTAAAACCTTAAAAAAACTAAACGTAAATACAGTATGTATAATAGATGACTATTAGTAATAAAATGTAGATTTACTTAGATGGAATTTAGTTAAAATTTAGATCTATGTTAAATAATTGTTATTTACCATCCACATATTTATGAAAAGGACTTTCGTTAAACTGGTTTTTAGCGCGGCTTCATCCGTATGGATTTCTCTCATCTCATAATATTGATTATATTCTTATTCAACGAGACTGTTACAACACTTTCCTATAATGCAATGTAATAGTAATATAAGCATTACGTCATCTATTGATATTTCTTATTACTAAACATTTATTATTGAAATTATGCAATTTACTGATGCAGGGAAAGTAACACATAAAAGTAAGTAATTTCTTTGTAACAGTGTAACAAATCGGTTATTACTGTAGGTCTGCGCAGTACGTGGAGCAGAATCCTCTTCTGATAGAGAAGTCAAAGCAACTTTCAAGGTGAATAGCGAAAGTGACACTTTTATCACTTCTTTGGAGGAAATACAAATAATTCGAAATTTAAATAATTCTTGTCTATTATTCCCGCATGAATACATAGAACGATCGAGAGCGAAATAGACAATTATCGGTCCCGCTCCCAGCTAACTTCACCTAGTTTCATTCTGCCCTCGTGATTCCCATACTATCGATGGCGCCTCTAGTAAGCCCGCCGTGTGCTGGCGAAACGGACTTACCTCCATAGTTTAGACCTATGGTATTATTACTCCACTATACGAACTAAACGCATGCTAATTTTGGGAGCGATTTGTTTCTTAATTTTAAAGTTATTAGTTAATAAACAAGCAAATCCACTTTCGCATTTATAATATATTACATATTTTTTACAAAACATTTTTCACTTACTTTTGTAAATATAATCATACAAATCAAATAAACATATATAATTCAGTCTCAGTGTCACAACTGCCTGTGTATACACATAATATTCGTATTCTTTAATCAGCTCCGAGAGATGTACTCCTATAACGTGCTGTTTATATATTTTTCCTCAGAAATGAACTTTTGAATACATTTGTATAAATAAATACGTTTAAAGAAATCATAATGTTGCATATATTTATGATCAAATTCGTCGAATCTTACGCTTCAAGCGTTCCACATAATTGGACTTTGCTCAACGTCCTTTTGCTATAAGCCAAATTATGTATGTGTATATATCGCAAAGTATTTGCTTATTTTCACAATATTATAACTTTTCATTTTCGTTGTATTCATTTATTTTCTTTGTTTAATAGAAAATGTTTTATTAAAGCTGAAAAAGTAATCAGAATTATACTAAGGTAATATAACCCAATAGGATTACAAGAAATTAGACAAATTAAATCGTATTCGTCAGAAAACTATAGTAATAATAAACTTGATTTACGTTCATGTACATAAAAATGTTAAGTTGATAGTGTTTTATAGTTTATGATTACATTTTCAATTAAATGAATTTTCCGGAACTCTCATCTCTTCTATAACACTTTCAATAAGCATTTTGTTTAATAATGATTATGCCCCAGATTTCATCTCTGTCAATAATTCTTTCTTCAGCGTCTGAGATCATATAATATTTTAATTAAGTAAGATATATATTCGTTTTCTAAATGCAAATTTCATATGTGACCTAATCAGTTATACTAATTTTATAAAGAAGACAGTTTCCTTAGCTTGTTTTTTAGAGTTTAGCAAAAAAGACTTGTCCGATTGACATAAAACTTTCACTATAATATGATCTATAATATCTGTGAAAATATAACAAATAATATATATTTTAGAATGTTCCGGTAATATGCAATATGAATTCAACTAACGTGACATATAGTAAAACTTTAAGTGAAGTATCAATATGTGTCGAGTGAATTTTAAACTTTAAAACCATTAGAACTATTTAAAAGAAAATTACGAAAATACCGTAGTCAAGTAAAAGTACAAACGTTTCGAAGATATATATTGTTAATTATGACATCCATTATAATTCATTTTCTGTTGCAAAATCGGAACGTAGAAATAGTTTTAAGTTAAACAAAATAAACTGCTATGGCTACATCATAATAACATTTGAAAGAATATAAACAACAATATAATGTACAAAAAAGTTTTATGATAAATATGGCTAGTTTTTATTGATAATTCTTTATTATAAATCTTTTTAGATTACAAGATTAAGCCATACGTTCTATACCCGAGTAAAGGATTGTACTCTTTCTGAAATTACTAAATCTTTGAGAATACCTGTAATAAATTAAACGTAAATATTTTTTATATAAATAGGCGTTTAAAACAAAAGGCAGCCACAATTCTTTTTTGCATGGGTAAAGATGAAAGTGACAACTAGTATATGTATTTATATATAGTTGAAAATTCCACCCAATAAATTATTTTTGAAGTTATACTTGTTTAGACGCGTTATGAAGAAATTATGAGAGTGAAACTTTACGATGCGGTCTTGTGAACGCACGACGCAAGAAAAATGGACAGTGTGAAGTTGGTCACTAAATGAACGTGTAGTAACTGATACTATATTCATGACAGTTACTAGGTATTTGTAAGTACATAACTAGTATTTAATACTGATAAAAAACTAAGTTATAAATGTGCTTTTTAAATAATGTTTTTTAGTAATCGAAATTTAATAGTGGTCCATATTATTATATGGACCACTATTAAATTAAAAATAAAAATATTTATTGTAAGTATTTGTGATAGAAATAGTGCTTATACGCCTTTTAAAATAGATTTTAAGTGTATTCCTCTAAGTGAGGTTAAGTTTCGGTATGCATTTTTTGCATCATAAATTATAAATTATTTCTTTATCATTTATTAAATACTTTAATTCATTTTTTAATTATTACATGATAACGACTGTAATTCCAGATAAAATGAAATATTTTACTGCTCCTTACGAGAAAATCAATTTTAATTTTGAAAATTGAATTATTTTAGATTTATGATAGATTTTGTCAACCGCATTTATAATCACGCTTCAGTAATTTTACTATTTTATTTCCATGAATCATTTGCGTGCTAAATAAAGTTATTCTTGTACTATACCAAAAAGAAGTATAACTTCTAAAGCGCGTACATAAGTACATGTATATTTTTATGTGTTTACGACCGGAAAAATCGATAGAAAAGGATCAATTACTTGATAAATCTAATCAGTTTCAGTCCAACTTGTCGTCGAATATTATTCTTGAACCGCTGAGTACATTCCATTGGAGCGTTCTCCGATAGCATTGCCATACCATTAACTTCGTATAACAAATTACCGTCTCAGTGACGTCACCGTACGGCCATGCGAATCGAGCGTAATAAAAAGCACAACGCTATTGTCGCTGTCCCTCACACTCGGCTATAAAGAGATTATTATTTCCTTTTTGCTGGTATATTTTTATACGCGATACCTAGATTTTTATAAATGCCGTAGGAGAGTAAATGAACGGGATACGTCCGGAGAGTGATCGAACTTTTGTTCGGCGAAGTCAGATAGTGCCTTTGGATATGTCTCATACTACAGAATTGTCATTCATATAGTGTCTTTACAGAATTGTCATTCATATTGGGTATGTCTCATAATACAGAAATCTTATTCATATAGTGCCTTTGGATGCGTCTCATAATACAGAAATCTTATTCATATAGTGCCTTTGGATGCGTTTCATACTACAGAAATGTTATTCATATATTGTCTTTGGGTATGTCTCATAATACAGAAATCTTATTCATATAGTGCCTTTGGATACGCCTCATACTACAGAAATGTCATTCATATGGTACCTTTGGGTATGTCTCATTATACAGAAACTTTATTCATATAGTGCCTTTGGATACGCCTCATACTACAGAAATGTTATTCATATAGTGCCTTTGGATACATCTCATACTACAGAAATGTTAGCAACATCGAGCAATGGCCCAATGGCAGTCTCAAAGAAATGGTAATCACATAATTGAGTTATGTTTATATAAAAAGGGACTGCCGCGTCCGAAGGTTATTTTTGCGTTTAAAAAAGATTGTTTCCATTTTGACACAAGTGTATGTAAGTTTAAGTAACCTCGGAAAGTTAGGATAATGCGTGTTTTAGTGGTTTTTAAGGGGTATTGGTAATTATTGACTTAGAGGCATATTTATATTATTTTTACTTCGATTATGACTTGCATAATATGGAAGTTCAAAGTACTTTTGTGAATGTTAAAAAAAACGCACTAATTTTAACTAGGCCATTTACGATTTTTTCTCTCTAACGTTTCTCTACCATACGTGTCTCACACAAATGAAAGTTGATCCTTGGAATGAAAATATAGAGTACCGGATTTACGAGAACAACGTTGGTGAAAAATCTGAATCGTTGCGAGGTTTACAGCTGTACAAAGTAAAGAATCGGGAGCGATCGCGCGTCTAATGTGGCAGAGGTTCTGGTTTTGATTTCGAATTTCATCCTGAATGTATATAAAAATTAAAATGGGCAAAAGGCGCGAATTTAGGTTAATGCTGTGGGATAATAAAATGTGTTTGCGAGACTATAAAAAAATAAAAATAAAAGAAATGTAACGCATTGGCGCATTTATATTTAGCTCCTAATCCGTCGAGTTTTGTCAAAACAATGTTCGTTCCAAAGCATGTTTACTCATTGCAATACAAGCGAACTTTTTTATTATTGCAGCGAAAATTGACATACGAGACGGCAAAATTGCGCAGTGTCCTGATAGTTTCGTTCCAGAAATATTTCTGAGGATAAAAGAAGCACTTCAGCATATTTAAAGCGTCATTTATTGTGGAAACTGCAAAGCTGAACGTAGATACTAAGACGCGTCTAGGTAATAGGCGAATACAGTTTGATTTGAAAATTTCAGGAATTATTTTTTAACTAATTTCAGATTTTTATATCAGCTTATATTTCTAGACTGTCAAGTTGATTAGATTTGGTTGTTATTATCTAAGTACCCATGTCGATATTAAAATTAATATATCAATATGGGATATTTACAAAATTCTCCACACTCTGATTATTGTCTAATTCCAATTTTTTTTTGTTTAACTTTCAATTTTCAATATTTTCTGGATTATCCACTTTATAGTTTAATTATCTGCTAATGGTTATCTTGCCTTATATACGGTATGTGACAAAAATTTACGTTTGTAGGAACAAATAAGTTGTTTACAGAATTTTAATAATAGTATGAAAATAAAGAAGAAACGCAAGGAGCGCTGTCGGGCGCGGGCAGCTAGCTGCTCGTGTCGCGGCGGCGGCCGTGAGTTATGACGCGACAGCCGCGCGACGCAAATACGCTGAGCGAGGGCGGCACTCATTCAGACAGCTGGGGTTATTATCGTTTTTTTTTAATTCTAAAACTTCTGGAGAATGAGTTTCAATGAAAGTCGTAAAAATGGTGAAAAATAACACCTAAATAAAATTTCGTGACTGGCATTCGCCTAGTTAATCGAGTCGTACGGTTTTCGCTACGTTCATCTTTGTTGTTATACCTATGTTATTACAAGTAACATATAGAAGAGAAGCATATTGATTATTAGATTATGTTATATTATAGATCGAAGCTGAAATATAATAATACAACATAAAATTTATGGGATTGCCATAGAAGTGAACTATTCCATACGGCGTCCATATATGTATGGATGTCGTATTAAATAGGTCTCTTCTCTATAGATGGGATATTATCATTATATTTTACGAGTAAACTAATCATAAGCTCATTAACCTAAAATTGGTCAAATGATGTAAAATGGTGGAATTAGTTATAATGTCAGCAATCAATTTATATTTTTTTAAATAAAAACTATATTTTACAAATAAAGTAATCATAAGATCATTAACTTAAAATTGGCCAAATGACGTCAAACGGTGATAGACAGACAAGCGGACGGAAACACTAGTTATCATGTAAAGGTTAATTTTTTTCCTGTTTGAGGTGCGGAACCCTAAAAATATATTTTTATTATAACTAAATGGATATCTTCGGTGACTAAATGGTTCTGATATAACGTACGAATGCGATAAGAGCTTTTCACAACTTTTTGGATGATTCTTATGATTCATATCACTGATAATCTATTTTACCTAAGTAATAAATAAATAAACATAAACATTTATCTCGTGATAACGTCACAGGACCTCAAGAAATAGCAAATAATTTTAGCAGACTTTATTAGATGTAGCATGTTGACGATATTTGAAACATAAACAAGATGCGAAATGATATATCTGAGTGCTCATTGATACGCAAACATCAATTAAAGTTTATAGCTTCTCCGCCAACCGGCGCTTTTAAAAGAACATAATTTTACTATTCGCGGGCCACTGGCTCTCGTCAGAAGCGAAATGTTGAAAGGCGGATTTTGTCAAATAGCCGTATTGCGGAAGCGGCATTAAGCTTTATGTAACGCAAGTGCGTAAGTGACCACCGCCATTACTGCACGATGTTTGATGATGCGCGTTGCGGTTATTTTTACTTGTCACAGACAGGTCGTGCAGAGCCCTGTACGAATGTATAGGGTATTTGTTTGGCAGAAACCATAAATAATTATTATTTGAATCAATGACTAATTTTAATAGGGTACGTCTTGTACTGTTTTAAAGTATTTTACAAATAAATCCAACACAGCAGTCGTAGCTGTACGGTGTCTCAAGTTAAGTCGTTTCGTTTTACGTCATTCATTGCTAGTGCATAACTTGACTAAAAGTGAGGCCTGCTTGTACATACTTATATGTCATCACCAAAAGGTGCAGTCCCATTAAAGGAATTTGTTTGGCAGAAACCATAAATAATTATTATTTGGATCAATAACTAAGTATAATAGGGTACGTCTTGTACTGTTTTAAAATATTTTACAAATAAATCCAACACAACAGTCGTAGTTGTACGGTGTCTCGAGTTACATCGTTTCGTTTTAAGTCATTCATCGCTAGTGCATAACTTGACTAAAAGTGAGGACTACCTGTACATACTTATAAAAGACAAATGTCTTTGGTGATATACGTAAGTAAATGTTTTTATCTGTGTTCATACTGATGTAGAAATTTCTATTTTTGTAAAGCGTGATTTTTACTTTTGAGCGATGTGAAGTGTGAAGAAAATATTGTAAATGTCAAAAAATTTGTATTCGAATTTTAATGGAAATAGATTTTGTATTAATATAATCAAAGAATAGATACTGTACTAATATAATCTTAAAAACTTGGTAAGAACTAATGGACTAGTAGAGATTCGCACTACGGATTTTCCGTGCACTCGGGTACATATAAAAGGTTAAATATTTAAGAATTCATTGCGTTTCCATTAACTATTATGTATAATATAAATATTGATATTAATTTTCATTACATAAATATATAGTTTAATATACATGTCATAGGCGTAATTAACTTACTTGATTATATATATTTCTTTAATTTATAAATCCTTTTTGACGGAGATAATTTTCCTTTGCAGTACCTATTAAATGACGCATTTTGATTTTTCGGGATATGACTTACCTTTTACAAAATTAGAGGGGAAGAGACATTGATAAACGTCGTGGAAACTCATATAGTGCAAAGGAGGCACTGTACAAAAAGTTTTCCATTGAATTAAAAATTCTTTTATGACTTTACACTCGATGGGCTCCATAAAATAAAAAAGGTTCCTCCCCAAGTTGATGTATTGAGAGGTACTTCCAAAAAAAACAATATTTGTTTCTTATTCAATTCTGTCTTTCTGTAAAATTTCATTGCAAACGACCATTAATTTAAGTAACCAAGGCGCTGTAGTGTTCTGTTTTTGCCGTTTAACTGGAGAACCCTAACAAAACAAAAATATAAAAAATATACGTCTGTTTGCATGTCCCAGTTGTCTGACACCTAAGACGACTTATTTGAATGGAATTTGTTATTTAGTAGTTTTCTTAAAAATATATATCTCATTATAAGCCACTTTCTCTAGGATCATAATTTCAGGTATTTTGCGAAGAAAAAATATCAAATTAAATTTTCTTAATAACGGGTCTAATGACTCTTTAAAACTTTCTAAATCGTTAGTATTTTCTAAATGAAACAATGTTACTGTTTCCGTTACTCAGCTGCTCAGACAAATTCTGAATAGAGCATCTATCATACAAATATGCGCGCGCTCATACAGCGAGGAAGGGTCGTAGAGGAAGGTGAATGACGCTGCACTGATTAGTGCTTTATGAGACTAATACGAGGTTAGTACTGAACGTTCTTAGAACTAGTCATTTGTAATAATGATAAAAATTAATAAATTCAAATTAAAAAAAATCGAACTCTTTGCTAATCCATGATCAATTGCGTATTGGTCGAATTTGTCATTTATTTTTTTGGAATTTGGGGGTAATTTGAGAATTGCATGTATCACGTGAAAATAAATTTACGAGGAGAAAAAATTTGTTTGATGATTTCATGATTTTATTTGTGGTTTCAATTAACAACAAAGTTACGATCAACTTTGACTGACATTTTATGATAAAATCCCGTCCCGTGCTATTGTTTACGACTGGTTTGGTGAGTTCAAGCACAATCGTAGCAATGTCAGTGATGGTCTGCGTGAGAGTCGTTTTTTAACAGCGACAACTGAAGATATAAATACTGTGCGGTACCTATCAGCAGATGTCATAAGTTTGTATATAAGATTTGACGGAGATAATTTTCCTTTGCAGTACCTAATAAATTCTATATGAACATTTATATATCAGGAAGGTTTTTACTACGTGGATATTCCATGATTTTTCTGAAGTTAAAAAATACTGTAAAAAGTAAAGTGAAATATTAGAAAAAACCGACGCAGGTCACTCAGATGCTATTGTCGACATCATTATGTATGATAAATGCAGGATATATTGGTGTGAACTCAAAACTAAAAGGTGGGTAGTGCAGTTGGTGTTTTCTTCTGAAATAATACTTACAAAGGTGAAGACAGTACGAAGTGCTTAAAAAATGTGTTCACCTCATTCTTCAATCGGACGAGTTATCATAGAACGATGCAGAAATGAAAAAAAATCAGTTGTAGACTGTTATACCTGATTGGAAATTGGAAAAAAATTGAAAGCGACGCTCTTTTAATAGAATCCTGCGTAATCACCGTTATGGTAATTACGCGGGATTCTTCCGCACTCGCAAGAAGAATGACCAAATATTTGACAACGTCTGGTATAGAAATGATAGGCCATCCACTATGCAGCTCCGACCTCGAACCATTTGATTCCTTTTCATTCTCAAGAATCAAAGATAAACTATGAGCAATATGATTGCCGAATCAAATGTCGAGAAAGCGGTGATTGCCTTCGAAAAGATTGGAAGAGTGGCCCAAGGAAGAGTTAGCTGATTAAACATCTCAATGGTTCCATCGAATGAAACCATGCATATAGTGCTACGAAGACTACTTTGAAAAATGATAGGTAAATTATAAACTTGCTAGTTGGCTCCCTTTTCGATATTCTAAAAACTTTAGTACCGTAGAATAAATATTTCATAAACTCAACAACATAATAAAACGATAAAGTTCTACAGCGCCATTATCAACAAGTTGTTCCCTTTAATAAGAAAAACTACCCAACTACGATCATAGATACAAGTTTAGGAAGTAAATTCGATCGAATCATCTATCATAATTTTACATTTTTCCCTCGTATATTTTAAACAGGTATTTTTTTGGATTTGTTTTTTAAAACTGGTCCTTTCACAGCCTTCATCATGTTGGATTCATATAAATGATTTCATTAAAATTATTGCTCTTATTGTATATTTTCACTTAAGACACATATATTTTTGAAGTGGTCTTTTAAAGCTTTTCACTCGTGTAGTTACCAGATATCCCGAAGCCAAGTTGTAAGCAATGTTGAATGGCGAGTTTATATATGTACATGTTATTATTAAATATGGTATTTGTTTATACAACATGTTACATATTGTTTAAATCTACTTAATAAGACTTTCCATTTTAAATCTACCTTCGTGGACTTTTTAAATTTTTATTTTTTACGTCGGAAAAAATGGCGCATGATATGGCACGGATTGTGACATAACCACAACATCGTGTATAAAGACGGTCGGATAGTTAAGACGATTCTAATAATATCTCATCTGTCCAAACAGGATTATCCGTGCTCTAAAGAGTAATATGTGAATATATCCATATATAAGCCGATAAATACAATTGCTTTCTTGGCATGCCGCAGTCTGAAAAAAAGCATATGTAGGGCCTTCGGTCTCGTGAGAAAATCAGTGCAACGTAACTAGAATGTTTATTATTTTCGTATTTAATTGGCTAATAATATCTTGTTCCATTCGTCCAAAGACCAAACTGGTTCTCTTGCATGCTATTTTACACGTGTTTACTATATAAAACACACATTTATATAAATGGATACGGGCACACGTATGTGTGGGTGTATACATAAACAGCTCTGTGTTTAGAGTTTTTCATCAAATTACGGCTGTGTATTTGTGCCAGCGTTCGCTTTCATGATTTCGATATAATATTAATTCATTACGGGGCGGGATGGAGGCCGGAGGGTTGCCATGGACCTCTCCACGTGTCGCCATGGCAACGCTCGAGTAGCTTCATTGAGATAATATCTCATTTCGCTAACAGCAGACGCCTACATACATGAGCCTGTAGGTAAGTATATAAGGACGGCGGAGACTCGAGCTAGTGGGGAGTTTGTATTTCTGTGAGCCATATAGAGGCGGATTTATTTATTGAGTGTATTCGATTTTAAGTACTACTCGTGGTATTAATAAACATGCTTTGTGTACGATGGGCGTATTAAAATTATGCAAAACCGGTTAAGTGTGTGTTGAAGCACCCATAAAGAAGAATTTCGTAGTTGTCTACATCTTTCGAAATGTTGGTGCAAGTAACTTTACTTCGAAGTGTTAATCAGATAAAAGTGTTAAGGAAGAAAGGAAACTAGAAAGTTAATTTTGTTTTAATAGACCTATCCATATATTCTACACATAAATGCCCTATAACCCAACCGAGTGCGCGAGCATGTGCGTAAAATATTTTCGAAGTTGGGTTTATTCTTTTTAATTTTTTTGGTGTTATTAGAATAAAGGCCTTATTAGAACAAAGGTCTTATTTGTATCATATCTAACACAATGGGAGGTGTGAATATTTTTTTGAATGCGACTTGAAATGTATGAGGAAGTATATAAATTTTTTTTCAACATTTAGTTACAAATTAACGGAGGTCTTCATTTCATGAACTTATGTATAAAAATATAGAAACCGTGAGTTTGTGACCGATGGATGAATAGTTAGTCATGACGAAATAGTAAAGGTCTCTTTTTTCGTAGTCAAATCGTAAAAACTAATATAGGGTATATAATAAAAGAATATAATCCAAAAATATTTAGATTTATATTTTAAATCAATCTAAATCCTTTTGTAGATATATAAGTTTGTTGTAAGAAGGAGGTGGCTATAAAGCTGAAGGGAAGTTGAAGTTAAACTCAAAAATTATAACACGAAATTTTCAACATGATTTTTCTGGAATAACTACGAATCATTAAGGAAATTGACTCAAATTTAAAGTAGCGATCGAGAGAAAGAGAAATATTCTCAATTGTATATTCTCGAATGTAAAAACATAAAGAGGCCACAATTTGGAAACATTGGATATCATAGGAAAGTGATCATTATACATATAATCTCATAAAGAATACTTTTTCTTTACTTTTTACGGGTTAGCACAAAAATAGATTATACGACTAACATTAAACTTTTGTTATCGTCGCATAGTTTATAGTGATCAGATGCAAGTAGGGTATTTAATACCTTTAAACTATGTGGGTAATAGGCAGTAAGTATTTAACTTTTAAATCATTATGATATCAAAATACTTCTTGAGTTATTACGGAGAACATGAAAATCTGCAAAATAGTTCACCGGTATTATTGCTGATTACAGATTGTGTGATACGACCAAAGATGTTGGAAGACACGCGCGGCCCGTTCTCTACTAGATATTCCATGTCTATTCAAACACTGAATTGTGCAAATGCACACTTCAAGCGAGAAAGTGTGGGTATACATGCACTGGATATTTACGCACACGAACATGCGTCAGGTCTTTGTGTGAGTAGGTTAAAAGTGAGTGTACTGTTTATATTGCTTAGTGTGCGTACACCCAAATTACACGCAGGGTTTCGTACATATGGCATATCTAGTGAGAGCGGGCCGCGGGTGTCTTCCAATATCTTTGAATACGACTCTAAACTTTACAAATATAGTTTTCGACAGAATTGTTTAAGATACTGGAATATTCAAAAAAAGTTCCAAGATCGATGTGGTTAATTATGATATGTTGCATTTTGAAAGTATTTCTGTGTCATAAGTTGGGTCTTACAGTAAATAGCTAACCATAATAGCTTGTTTCTTATAAGCGTGTTTGCCTTAAAGTTTAGAATAAATAAAAGAACCGTTCAAAACTGTTAATAAAGTGACCAAAAATAATCATTATGTAATTATTATATAAAGCAAAATGTTGCGACGATCTCTTTTACTTGAGAAAAGCAGACAAAAAAACAAATGTGCTTTAGACCACACGACTGAAGTTAAACTTGAAATTCACAAAATATGAACTTTAAAATGAATTTATAATTTTATTCACTTTAAACGTAGAATATTTAATGTATTGAACAAAATAATAACTTATAAAATTGTTCAAGAACGAAATGAAATTACAAAATAATCAAAAAATCACCGTTAGCGTAACTCCAGCAAACTCGCATATATATATATATATATATATATATATATATATATATATATATATATATATATTCATGCACCAGTGCATGAGAGGAAGAGAGAAAGAACTCGAATAGAAGACTCTTGCTCTTACAGTGTGATACAGACAATAGGCTTGCACTATGTCTTAGATATACGAAACATAACTGGCTATGAGAGAAAGCGAGAAAGAAAATGTGTGTTCGCACCTCTCTCTCTTGTCCCTACAGTAATATACAAAACGTAACTCTCTCTCTTTCTGTTTTCACTAACTTATATCTCCCTCTCAACTTCCGTTCGGCTCGCCCGATCACACTTTTCGTAACGCTCTCGTTACGCATTCACCAGCTTTCTCCCCAAGTCAAGCGTGCGTAAAGAAGTTTTACTTCAAAAATATAAATGGATTAAAAAACGTAATTCGTAAAAGGTAAAAAATGTAATATTAACCGCGTACCGACCGTGGAATCAGCCTGTACATTCCCGCATGTAGGCTTTAGTTAGCGAATGTTTCACTTAGACGGTTTCTGCGTATAGACGAGACTGTACATGTCCTTATATGTCATACGTAATAGATATAACTACTCGAGCTTACGATAATAGGAGGGCGCCGTATAATAAATATAAAAGGACGATTAGAAGCGTTAGTTTATTTCGGAGAATAAGTAGATATGGTAAGACTTTGTTAAGAAGCGATGAGTTATTAGACGTGCGTCGGTTTTAGTTGAATTAGACCAAGGCGACGAAGGTGCAAGTCTGGTTTTGCGGTATATTATATACTACTGTAGCGAATTCAGCAAGATTTGGGCATTTTTAAGGTTATCCTAATTTTTAGTCATAATTGCTATATTTAATTTGAGTTTGGCTTTTGCTTCTTTAACATTAGTCACTTGAATAGCGTATACCTGTACAGAGACTTCACGGTTTAAGTTTTAAGCTATAATAAAGCGAAAGCTGATGCTAAAATAAGCTCATTTAGGAAACATCTAAAATTAATTGCACTGCACTGAAAGTTTTAGAAGATCTGGCTTAATGTTTACTCGTCAAGAAGAGGAACACATTTGTCATCACTACCGGAAATGTTACGTTTTTACGAATATGAAGAAGTAAACAATACTCGGGTTTCGTACGTGTCATTAGGCTGGCACTAGCTAATACAGATAGAGAGATAGAGAGAGAGAGCGAGAAAGAGAAAGGGCAAAAAGTTTTAACCAATATCAGATCGCAAATGCACTGATGAAGCGGCTAATATGCTGTACATTTCTCGAGGAGAAATGATTAATTTATCACAGGAGTTTGTGCAATGAATACCTAAATCAAAAATCCACGAGGAAAATCTAAATACTCTTTTTTGACGTTAGTGCAAAAGTAGAAAAAATTGTTTTCTGAAGAGAGAATAATAAAGCAGAGAGAATAATAATGTTAAAAACAAATTTTGTAATTACTATCTTATGTTTAGTTATAAACGGAATAAAAATTGTATACAGTTCTTCTTTAACCTTTTTGATGTGAAACTTTTAATGGCGCATTCGGAATGGAGTTAAAACGTTCTAATTGCATATCGCGACGTGCCATTCAGCCAGGTTAGCGACTTGTCGACTCTTTCCGATTTAATTCAGTCAGTTTCGCTTCTTATTGGCTCTTTCCGACTTAATTCGACAAGATTCGCGTCTTGTTGGCTAACAGTATTATAAAATTAAAAATATATTTTGTATAGATTGTTAAGAAATATTTCTGTGATAAAGTATTTCATAAAAATGAAATAAAATTAATATTTCATTATTAACAACTATCGGAATATTTGTTTTTTGTTTTCAATTAGTTCAAATAAAAATATTTCAACATTAAACACAATATTGTTTTTTGTTTTCGATTAGTTCAAATAAAAATATTTCAACATAACAAAATTAGAGGTATCACATCTGCCAAGGGTCCCGTGGCAGCTCACAATTTTTTTAGTAGCCTTTTCAGTGAAGACTGCTTACCCTATGCGGAGTCAAGATGAGCATTTATTTAAAGTTTTTTAAGTAATCTGATAAACTTTAAATAAAATACGGATACTGCTATTTAATTCCATAACCGCTTAAGTACATATGTACATGAAATGTACGCTTTCAGTAGTAAGTGTCATTTTTATTCAAAGTTTAATGATATCACAATCGTGTAACGTCTAGCACATTGTAAAAAATTATAATGCCTCAAGATGGACGAATATATACTGGTACGTATAATAATATCGCACTTAAATTCTTAACTTATGAATTTAGGAAATATTATGAATTCGTATAATTTGAAATAATTTATAGGTAAAAGTTATACATTTAACAAAACCTAATACGGTAGTTGACTCATTCTAAATTTTAATATTTTTCGTACAATATTGTGGAATATGAGTTAATTAAAAAATCTTGGTCTCAGTCTTGAAAAAAATCAGCAATTGATTGAAAAATAAGCTAGTTGTCGGCTTCCCAATTTGAAGATACGGATAGAGTTGGGTATATCCCTGTCTCTTTTCCTCTCGTAGAATATAATGTGCAATATTAAAAATGACCTCACAACACAGTATTGCCATTCTTCTCTAAAGGTTAAATTTAAACTTTTATAATTCGGTCAATATTTAAGATTATTAAAAAATTGTTTTCACTCTTCATCAGCTTGTACCTTGAAATTATGATTAATGAAATAAAAAAAATTAGTCAAATACCCAAATGTCTAATTATCTCTCCGTTTGAAATCCAATTAGCATGTAAAATTTACAAGTTACATTTTAACAACACCAGATTGTCTATTTGTCTCTCCGTTTGAAATCAGTTTAGCATGTTTATAAGTAAATTTAATTGTTGCATGTCGTATTTTTAGTGTATTTTATAACCTATTTTATGGTTCTGTGCTTATAAGGAAAACAAACCTGTCGAGCACGAGTGGGGCACAGACTCATATTTAAATACACAAGTTACACAGGCCCATATTTATAAACTAAATATTTTTTTCATATAAGATAACTACAAATTAACGATTTTCGGATTTTTTCCTATACTTGTATTGTGTGACTGCTTCTTCAGCTTCGTCAGCGGGAAGTAATCAGTGTCCGCCTGGCCATATAATCGAGTTGGCGTTTACCAGCCGGACCCTAGCCTGCGCGGGTCACCGATCCTACCTACTCCCTGGCTGACGACTTACATGTAAAATGGTTCATAAATCATTAGAGAGAAATGAAACGGAATAAGTGAACAATGGTTGATTCCGAGGCTGTCTTTGAAACTTCCCGCTGTTTTCGAGCTCTAACAGCTCTAAAATATTTTTAATCGTAATTATTTAGCTCTTCGAGCTCAAGGATATGACTTCTTTATTCATTTTCGAGCTCCTTGAGCTAGCAAAAGAATAATGGTACTTTTTTGTGTTTTTGAAAAACAATATTTACCAAGCGATTAACTGAATTGGGGCTTCGTTGCTGGTTCTTTGTACAAGACATAAAGTCTATTAAAAAATATTGCTCCATCAAGATATTTGAAAGTTATTTTGAAAGGCACTTTTTTCAAAATTTTAAATGAACTAACCGATTTTGAGTGCATTCAATGCGGTTTTTAAATACATTTTAGGAACTATATTTGTATAATAATATATATAATTGAAAATTAATAATAATATACATATTATCCGACAGTGTCCCGTCCACCCTTATCCCAGGTTTGTGGAGAGCCGCCAATCCGATCCTGGAAGTAATAGTATAGGATTTGATTTATTTGCACGTGTCCAAATATGCGGCAGAAATGGTCATATTTTTAGGGTTGTTTTTGATTGCGTTAAGTCAACGGTTGGTTGATTTTTTTACAGATCTACGGGACAGTAGACCTAAGTATTTGATATTAATTTTAACTTGATACCTTCACGTGTTTCTGAGAAAAAGGGTCTTGACAAACCGACGGACGGAAAACGAAGAGATTCTATAAGGGTTCATTTTTTCCTTTTGAGGAATGGAATCCTAAGAAGAACTTTTAGTGTGACACTTCGGTGTCCGTCTTTCCGTTTTCTGAAGAAATTTGACATAGTTACATAGGTTGTCAAAAGTGAAGTAATGAACGATTTTAGTTTTTTAACCAAGCCAAGAAAGGTCATTAAAATGAAAATAACTTTAAATTTTCATTTTAGTTGCAGTTGGCATAGTTTTTTTATATATCAGTAAAATATATATACCAGCTTCTTCCTTATCTAAACAAAAAACCAAAAAAAACAAAAAGGAAAGAAAACATCATAGCAAAAAAAGAGTTTGGGTGCTGATCGTTCAGTTTTACGCTATTCTCACATATAAAATCGTACTTTCAATTAAAACCACGTAAAACAATAATGTTTTTCTACTGTTTTTTAAGATTAGAATGCCCACGTTATTTTCTTTTTGTCTGTATGTCTTCTTGTCAATTCAGAGTGACCCGACGAGTAGACATATTTTACATTTTTTCCTTGTTATTGCCAAATAAACTTGATGTGAATTTACTTTTATTATACATTTGCCGTAGATATACACGATATAGATTTCAGACACATTTTACTCGTATATAGAAAAATTTTACTCTCATACCTTTTAAGTTTTCACACTCGGAATGACTGCTTTTATACGCGGTTGACAGATAGATGTATTACAATGGCGACTTTCGCCAGTGCCGGCGTGCCGTGTGGACACATGTAGATAGATATGTATATGGTACACGAGCGAGCGTGGCAATCTTCTTCGATCTATTTCGGACGCACTTTTTGTGTGACACAATAGTGAGAAACATCTCCTCGGCAGTCTCGTCATCGGCGGGTAATAATAGCAGGCGGCCCACTCCCACAGCCCAGTGTCTCACTATTTATATGCGGGGCGGCGGAACGGGTTCGGTTCCGCGCTGTGTACAATACGCTAGCTCCGCGCGACGCTCGGCGACGATTGCAAATGATTTTTTGTAGCCTTTTCTCGCGCGATTTAGGCAGTAACCTACGCAATTCTAGAACTCTGTTTCATTTGTTATAAGTAATATTATATTCATATGAAGATCGGTAATTTGATTTGAATGTTGATATTTATCAAAATGTAATGACAAAAACGAAGTGGACCATGTTTGTTCGTAGTTTATTGTATTAGTGTGCGATATATTTAAGGGTCAAAGAAAAAACTTCGTTTACTAAATTTTGCTTATTTTAGAATTAGGGAAATTATTTACACAATTTATGTCTTAAATAATATAAAAATATTATATACGCGAAATATATTTAGTTCCTTTGTTTATTTATCTCGATTTTGCCTTGATTACTTGACGGGTCTCTGGAAAATACAGAATATTTTTTTTCTAATTTAATCCCAGAATAAAATTTATCTATTTTTGGTTATTTAAAAAATTACTTCACTAGAGATTAGAAGATAAATATAGATGAAAATGTAAACATAAATATATAATAAACACATCACGGCAACATGTGAATATACGCCTATTTACTACTTTTTTCATTTAATGCAATTGTTTGGATTCTGTTCATGTCAAATTACTTATACATTTACGATACTAAGATCTAATATTTCACAAAAAAACATTAGTTTTAAAATCACATATATTTTTTTTAATTTTTTCCATTATTTTTTATTCTTTTTCAAGACTAATATATATTATTAATAATATTATTATAAATTAATGACGTTCTATTTTCATGTCCAGGAATATTCCATTTTTAGTATATGATTTATTTCAATATGTTCGGTGTAAATGATGCACTCATTAAACGACCAGCTGAATTCAATCTCTTAAAATGCACGAACGTATTTCGGAAACCATTTTCGACTTGATTGCTCCTACAATGTTACACTTCGAAAATGGGCTTCATTTATTAAGTACTGAACATTCTCTAGTCTGGTGAAGAGATTCCTCTGGTGTTTTTCTGTAACATTGCTGACAGTTAGTCTTTTGGTAACAACAAGGTGCGCGCCGCGAGCGGTCGTCGCGCGCCTCCACAATGCGTCGTAAATAGGACAAGGTGACGAGGTGTATGTCAGGCAGTCTCGCAGGTAGGGCTGGCGCCGTAGAAGAATGCAACGGCTCCACCCCCGTGATTGCTCGCGTGCGTGGCTGTGCAACAAATAGCCAGAAGCGCGATGTGTGGTACATTTAATTTTAAAAATGATGATTTTGGTAAAACGGTATTTAAGCGTTTTCAGGAAGATCAAAGCTCCGATTCAGTGTATTTGAATTGCGTAAGACAACACATGGACAACGAGTAAATGATAAGATAACAATATCAAACCTATTTGGCACCGCATTTGGATCAAACATTTTCTACTAACCGTGTTACAGGAACTTATGCTTGTCTCATTTCCGTTAGTTTCCACATGCTCGAGTGAAACTAACGGAAATTTAAATTTGAGGCTGGTTCACATTATGCCAGCGGTTTATCTGAGCGGCGATGTGATATAAACTAAATGTTTTAGTAACTGAAAAGTGTCCGAGTACAGTGCATTAGAGAGGGACGAATTAAGATGAAGGGAATACAACTGAACTAAATAACTTAATTAAAGATAACGTGACCAGATCTGTCTCGCGTATTATATTGTATTTAGTGAGAAAGAGTGGAGACACTACTCGACCAACGAATTAGAATAAAAAAACATTTACTATACTAAATAAAACTACTAAATTACTCTATATTAAATTGTCGGTTCATACATGTTTAGTTACCTAAACACTTGTTAAATAATTAAAATACTAGAATAATACATAATGTGAAACAGTCTTAACATGAAATAAGATTTAATTTCTGATCTATAGCAGTCTAGATATTTAGTATACAATAAGTAGTATAATGTGAAACAGGCTAAATATGAATAATGTGAAACAGCGTAATGTGAAACAGCCTTAATATGAATAAGATTAAATTTCTGATGTATAGCAGTCTAGATATTTTGTATACATTACGTTGTATAATGTGAAATAGCCTTAATATGAATAATGTGAAACAGCGTAATGTGAAATAGCCTTAATATGAATAAGATTTAATTTCTGATGTATAGCAGTCTAGATATTTTTTATACAATACGTTGTATAATGTGAAACGGCCTTAATATGAATAATGTGAAACAGTCTTAATATGAATAAGATTTAATTTCTGATGTATAGCAGTCTAGATATTTTTTATACAATACGTTGTATAATGTGAAACATCCTTAATATGAATAATGTGAAACAGAATAATTTGAAACAGTCGCAATATGAATAAGATTTAATTTCTTATCTATAGCCGTCTAGATAATTTATATACAATAATATTTTGCATACAAAATATCCTGTTTGCAGTTATTCAATGGACACCTTATTTTCTAGCAATAAAAAATCGCAGTAATTTCCAAGTTAGTTTGTATTTAAATTAACATAGTAAATGAAAAATGACCCTAGCTCGGTAAACAAACAAACGCTCAAGAAACAATTATTTATCACTACATCACTTAAATAATAACTAAGTTAAATTTTCACTGAATAATTAAAATTTTGGTTTAGATTAATCTTAGATCTGTTCAAATTTGTTTAATGGTATATGGCAAACTTCTAAAAAATTTCGAAATCGCGGAACTCGCTATAGTTTGTTTTCTGATAAATTTCTATTAGCACCTTTTTTATTTCAATTTAACAGTTTAAAAAATGCGGAAGTGTCGGTTATTTTTTGATATTTTAACCAATATTTCGTAAGAAAATTTAAATAAAATGTTTCCTTTTGAATTCTTATAATTCACCTTTCCAAAAACTGAAAATATTTTTCTTTTCAATGTTGAACTTATCTCCTCTAAAACTCTTTAAAAACACTTTTTAGATTTTTATTATCGTAAAATATATGGTTAAACAGCTTCTATTACTAAGCTAAATTTTTACTTTCTACCTAAAACAGTTTTTGTGAGAAGCTGTAATTGACGAACGTGTAAGTAATCCGATAAATTATTGAAAGAATTATGAAAAGTTATTCAAAGAATTTTAAAATCATAAATAAAAAGAAAAAAAATAAAGTCAGAAACTAAATGAGTGCCAGCCCTGCGCGATCTTTTCCAGAAGCAGACGTTCCTCGTACTATTGTGAAATGTTATTTCATGATATTTTTCATATGAAATATTTGAGATCTGTTTTTAATGGTCATCAAAAATATATCTTACAGTATGCGCAGATGACAATGTTTTCTTATTTAATGACACGATGCATATTTATGACAAGGAGACAAACAATACTCTTGAAATTCAATTGAAGTTTTACAGCAACCTATTAAACTCTAACATGTGCGAAACTATGTATTTATATGTGTATGTATATATATATATATATATATATATATATATATATATATATATATATATGTATATATATATATATATATATATATATATATATATATATATATATATACACAGTTGTGTGTACATTTTAAAAAATATATTTATTCCATGTAGTAAAGTGGTAACGAAACCGCGTCAGTCGCGCGGTATACAAAAATTTGTAATAAGTCCGATTTCAAAGAAACTTTACAGTTTCATACTTCAAAAGCTTTGCCATCTAATCTGCTGAGAAGATATAAGCAATCGCCAGATTATTCCTCATGGGGTTGAGCATTTAAATAATGGATTACTTTTAATAATTTAACAGCAACATTTATTTCTTTTGTAAGTAACCGTCATAATTATGGTTATAGTTTTATCATGCTGAACTAGATGACGGAATTGATTTTTTTCGTTATTAATACATTTTTACTTTAATAGTGCCTTATATTTACATACTAGTAATTGCAGTATCGTCATTATATATCAACTTATATTACATACTAGTAATTGCAGTATCGTCACTATATATCAACTTATATTACATACTAGTAATTGCAATACCATCACTATATATCAACTTATATTACATACTAGTAATTGCAGTACCATCACTATATATCAACTCATATTACATACTAGTAATTGCAGTACCATCACTATATATCAACTTATATTACATACTAGTAATTGCAGTACCATCACTATATATCAACTAATATTACATACTAGTAATTGCAGTACCATCACTATATATCAACTCATATTACATACTAGTAATTGCAGTATCGTCACTACAACAAATTCCCCGCATGAACAATAGGCAGAATTGCTAGTATGAAATATAGACAATAAAATCCGTTTACTACACTTAAATGACTGACATTGCGACATACGTAATAACAGATTAACAGTTACTGACAAATAACCCAAAGGTTCCAATAAAATCCATAGGAGATTTTATTTGAACGCTTGTCAATGTCATTGAACGCTTGTAAAGATTACGAACTGACCAAGGATATACTTGACATAGCTGATTTTCCCAGAGTTTTTCCTTTTTGACATTCAACACTTCATGTTAAAACCATACTCAGAAAACAGCATAGCAATTATCAGATGAATATCAATTAATAAACTACCCAATAACGGTTAGCAGAACGATTCCTAGTTAATCCTAGATTTTCAAGTTACTTTACTGCATGTTTAATCTACATTTGGTATTCTTAGGCATTCAGGGAATTGTTAAGTTTAAAACTGATTTAAAATGCCAATTTGATCTCCATTTTTTAAATACTTCTCTTCCAATTTTCGAATATTCATCAATCTAGCTATTAAGTTAGAAATTTTGTTCTTTAATTTGCATTCTGACATCTCGTTTCTGCGTAGCCATTGGAATATCTAAAATAAGAGCTTTTGGAGTAGAAGTACAACCGTTTTACATTTTTTTAAAGATAAGCAAACATTTGGTGTTATAATGTAATCATTTCTAGATCAATTTTGTTACCAAATCTATTTCAAAACGGCATTATTCAGGAAGCTGTAATTCGGCTCTAATATTTATTCTAACCAAGTGCTAAAAAGCTCTGAATATAAAATAATTCATGTTATGGGAAATGCCATATTTTGGAGAAATTTATGATATTTTACACCTATGTAAGACGTATTAGGCGATATATTTATATAGTTATAAATATCGAATAGTTTAAAGTCCTATGTGCTCTTAAATATTTTAATAACACACGTACTTAAAAGTTTTGTCATTAAGTCAATCACTATGATATTATTTGTAAATTTAAGTAATTTTATGACAAAACTTTTTTAAGCAATGTTTACATCTGGCGAACGATGATCTAAGTATTGAAATTCTTAAACGTATCACTGACGGTATGGCTCCGGTTACTAATAACAAATTTAACACACTTTTCAACTCCATTTTTTTCAAATGGAAGAAAATTTAATCACTTCATTACCAGAAATGTGACCTCTTCATCTGCTATTCATTTGATCTATTTCTATTCTACCACTTCTATCGAACTACTTTGAGAGCAGTTTCATACCTTTGCGCCCATAAATCTCGCAATCCTCTTGAAATGGTTTAAAAACTAGTCACAGTACATAAATCGCTCTAGTAAAATCGTTTATGGTTTACGCTTAGCCACGAGTAGTACTTACTAACCTCGCTCGTGAGTGCAGATTATATTAATGGATTCGACTTCATTGATTATATAACTCTAAGTGGCTTGAAGTCTTTAAATATATTGCAACGTATTCAAAGTGTGCCCATTTTAAGCATTTTATGTATAAAATTCATATTCTATTAAGAAAAGAATCTAAATGAAAACTAATGCAAAATGAAACATTGACGGTCGTCGATATCTTAAAAATGAGACAAAACAGGTTTTGAAGGTAAAACAAGAAAACAAAACACACTTCTAGAAATGTAAAACTTATAAATACGTAGTAACGGAGTACTTTTGAAATCGCCAAGCTTTGAGTTTCATAATTATTTTTGATGAAACGTGATACTATTTCAATAAATCTCTTTATTGTGTTCTTCTGCTGACCATAAAAAGCTCTCTTTTGCTGATCACATATTTTTACAGACAAATAATTTATACAAAATAAAGGTAATAAATAGGATAAAGAAGCAATGTTCAAAAATGGAATGATTATAATCCTGCACTTATCCACTATTTAATGCAGATATGCAATGACGAAAATTCTCCAGCTTCTAAAGGAACTTTTTGTTACGATGCTTCTGAAATTTTTTTAAAGGAGTTCATTTTAATTGCTAAAAAAACTTGTTTTGTGGCAACTTAAATGAACACAGTACATCAGTTGTACTGGTTCGAAAATTTGTATCGAATCGATACGGAAAATTTTCGAGTGGTATTTCATAAGAATTTTTAATTGGTTTCTCGAAATTTTTGTTTCTTTCTTTTAAAAATCTATATTGAAACTACGGCATAAAGTAAATAATGTAAGCTTAAAGATGTAGTGGTAATAGGCTTGTTATTTTCATTAGCTGAATTTTGAATTGTCATTAGCTAAATTTCATAATAAATTACTCATCTCAGCATATCCTTATTTGAAAAAAATCTAAACACCGATTGGAGTGTGCATAAATACTTCAATTAAAATTATTTCGGTTAATTTGCATTGATAATTTCAAGATATGTCGACAGCCACTGGTCTCAACTTGATGCGTGTTGTGACAGAAATTGAGTTGATCTTTACTACGAACATAACATTAAAAACGCAATAAGTTGATTACATTTTTTTGTAAATGAAATGAAATAAAATTTTTCCGTAAATAACCGGACGCTTTTGTGGATTCTTTCTTGCACTAGGAATATTTAGATATGAATGAAATGTAGTTAAATTATAAAAATGACAAAAACTTAAGTCTCATTTTTCCATTTTATCGTAAATAATTTTTAATTGGTTTAATTAAAATTCATAATTGACACTTTAACTTTATGAAGTTCCACACTTTAACAACGAGTTAATAGCACGGTAGTCTTAACGATACTTTTATACTTGCCGCAGCGAATTTGCGATCGTCAGCAACAGTATAAGAACTCATAATCTTTGTATTTTCACTATATGTAGAATCATTGGTAATTGCAAAATATCACCAACGGGATATGATGACTTGACAGTTATAAATATTTTTTTACGCGGGTAACCGCTAGTATTTCATCTCGTTTGGAAAAAAAATTGTGATATTTCTTTTGCACGACATCGAGATTTCAGCGTTTTAACCAACATATCGAAAATTATTAAAATAAAGAATTTTATAAAAAAAAGAAAGAATTTTTCTTAATTCAATAATATTAGACAATACTAAAATTTTTTCATGTTTAATTTTTATAAAAATAGGGATATTATGATAAAAGAAACGGTAACACCATATGAACCATAAATGGTAAGGAGTCGGATAGTCATGACTATAACTATTATTTAAAATAGCTTCCAGTATCTCCAGAAATTTTCTGAGTTTCCTGTATCTTCTGGGATTTTTCGATTCTCCAGTATCTACTGCTAATTTTGAGTATTGTTTGTTTTCGGCTTCAGAAGATATGATATACTAGCTACTAAAAGTTTCATAATCTGAGCTACATCAGTAATAGTTTCAGCTAAATCTGAACTCAGTTTTAGTTTATGCTTGCATATGAAATGTCTGACTGAGTAGAGTGTCTGTACTGAGTCTTATTTTCAAAAATACATTTGCTGATAATACTTTTAAATTTTGTAATTACTGTTGAGTTGTTGTTTAACGAGCACGAGTGACGACTCGTTCTCGTTAAACATCTTCAAGAAGCTTCCGAAACTGCCTTATCTCTAGTTATTCCTTTTTCTGTCATCCCTTAGTTTCGCCTTGCTCTCTGTTTTTACCGTAAACGAATCTTGCCCCAGAGGAGTTTAATTTTCACACAAAATATTAAAAAAAAATGTGGCATAAATATAAAAAGGTGCGACGTTATCATACTATATAATCGAATCAATGAAATATTAGTAAACTTTGAAGATAAATTTTAATTTCCCGACCGGCTTGGAATGATGCCACGGACGAGTGTGTTCACGGTAATGTAGGCGATGAAAGCGTGCAGAAGATGTTTCTTCAATTGCTTTATTAATAGGCTTATTGTTAAATGGCAGAGTGCGTTGTAATTTGCAAAATACAACAATGACCCACTAATTAAAATATTTACTCAACGTATATTTGCACTAATTATATATATATATATATATATATATATATATATATATATATATATATATATATATATATATATATATCTCATCGGAATTTATGTACAGATACAATAGGCGAAAGTTGATGGACTCGGATTTCCATTTAATATTGACGTTTAACTCATTCTATATCGACATTATATTTAGAATACGCAGTACGTAAGAGTACTGCGTGTTCTAAATGCAATCTCGATATACAATGAATCAAACGTATAATAATACGACAGAAGCGGCCAAGTGATATAAATGTCACGTAAAACGTTAACTATTGTAGAACAGATGAAGTCTAAGCCAAGTTACAGATAGTAGAAAAGTAGAATTAATTATTTCTTAAAATGAATAAAACAGAACTCTTATAAGTTGTCTGACTGTATTTTACAGTTATTTTTCTTGCAAACAGTTTGGCATAGAGATCTGAAATACGGCACAGTAAGAAAGCATAATAACCTGTGTATAATTCAATAATTAATACTCAACAATATTTACATGGAAATTATGAAGGCATTAAATAAGGCGTTGTATTAAATAATGAAAGCAACAAATAAAGCGTTGTATTAAATTATTAAGGCAACAAATAAAGGGTTGTGTTAAATTATGTAAGCAACAAATAAAGCGTTGTATTAAATTATGTAAGCAACAAATAAAGCGTTGTATTAAATTATGAAGGCAACAAATAAAGCGTTGTATTAAATTATGTAAGCAACAAATAAAACGTTGTATTAAATTATGAAGGCAACAAATAAAGCGTTGTATTAAATTATGTAAGCAACAAATAAAGCGTTACATTAAATTATGAAGGCAACAAATAAAGCGTTGTATTAAATTATGAAGGCAAAAAATAAAGCGTTGTTTTTTATTTTATGTCTTACATCAGTTAATCGAAACGGCAAGTTATGAGCATTACACATTTTTTCAGATTTTTATGTAAGGTATTTCTGAAAATGTCTACAAAAAGCCGTTCTCTATCTCGGAAACTGCTAAAATCAAAATTACGAAAAACAAAACCGAAGGCACGTGCCAGCCGGAAATGTGAATTTCGCCATTTTGTGATTACCTATATTGTGTAATAAAAATACCAAAAATATACTAAATATATACTAAAAAATACCAAAAATATACTTTTTAATTAAAAAACAAATATAAATAAAAAGTTTTGTGTGTGCGTGTGTGTCTGTGTATATAATGTAGTTTGGTTTTGGGTGTGCGTGTGTGTCTGTATATAATGTAGTAATAACCAGAATGGCAAGAAAAAATACTGAATATTCGAAAACTCGATAATTAAAATAAAATTTGGAGCTAACCTTGCTCTTGTGTAGCAACAAATTCAAAGTATAATTCTTTTCTTTTCAAATCAATAAAAAGAAACTACTTTGTCGCGTCTGCTTTAACTTATGACTTAAATATAACGAAGAATTTAATTTAAGAAGCTTTATACTAACGAGAAATGGGCTGTTCAGCTGTTACTTTCACCTACGAGCTATTAAATAGCAAGGGTCATAATAATACTCAATAATTGAATATATTTGTAGAGGATCAATACATCGTAGTTAATTAGTCAAACAGTATAAAATCTGAAGAGTCATCAGAAAAATCGTGGACTATTTAATTATATTTAATATCCACTTACAGTGAAATAAGAGTTAACCCTCGTCCTGAAAAAAAACTGACAACTTATATTGCTTTAGTTTTGAAGACTTAAAGATTGGCTGATAAATTTCTTTAGATATAGTATGTGCTAGTCAAGACATCAAAGGTCAAAGTATCAAAAGCTAATCATGAAAAAATATTTATTAATAAAAAAAAGAAATAAAATGTTATAAATTGTAAGTTATTGGAATTAAACAATTTAAAGACATTATAGTATTTGTAGAAGTTTTACTACACATTAAAGTATTTATACATAATTTTGTTATATTGGCAAATATATTTTATTTAATTAACCTTTTTTTAACTTTATTAATAATAATAATAATGGATTATCATATAATTAACTTCCTAAAGTGTACCGTGTATTTGGCTCCACATTTTTTATATAGAATGTAAATTGATATACGCCATCATGGTTTACACAAAATATAAATTGATGTACGCCCTCATGGAAACAGTTAATGATGTACAAAGAATGTATATAATAAATTTTTTAGGGAATTTTTGTACAACAAAATTTTATTAAACCTCTAACTACAGACAAGGCACACGAAGTAAGATATTTGCATGAAAAGGATTTTCCTAACTTTGACCTTTGATATTATCACTAGTGGACAAGGCAGTACCTACTTTATGAGACTTTTCAGCTCATCTTTAGAACGTCAAAATAAAGGCCCACGCGAATTTCCAGCTTTCTTCCTTTCATTCTGTCGCTTAGCTTTTTTTTGCCTTATTTGACTGTATTACTCTGAAAATAGAATTTTAGATAGGTTTCTTTAAAATTTTAAATTAAATAATTCTATAATTATATATTACGAAATTATAACACAATAATTCACTGTAAATTGAAAATATTTTTAAAAAGTGATTAATTTTGCATATAGTGATATAGTAGATAATGGAAACCAGAAATTTTTTTTTAGAATTTTTGTTTGTCTGTATGTTAACTTGTGCTGGTATCACGCAAATTTTACTGAACGGATTTTGATAAAATTTGTCATGATAATAGTATATATCCAGAAGCAATACATAAAAAACAAAAAAATCGTAATTACACGCGAACGAAGTCGTAGGCACAGCCAGTTTATAACAAATCTGCTATTAATTTATATTTAATATAGCGACATTATAAATATATAAATAAACAAATTATATTAAATTCCATTATATTATTTTAAACACAGCGTTCCTCCCGCGCTAGCAACGCAGACTGTCCGCCGGCATTGCTGAAAGCATTACGCGCTATCATAAATAAGACGCAGGTATTTATAAGTAATGGTTATAACGAATGGTGTCCATAAATAACTATAAGTAGTGTCGCTACTGATGAGATCAAACTTATATAGACGGCGTATAATTTCGTACGTGTCCTGCTTGTGAGTCCCGCTAAATTTATTACAATGCTTATTGAGCTTAATTGTAGACGCCTGCGAAGCATAGCTGCAAGCAAACAACTATTTAAAAATGATTCGCATGAAAGACGTGCTACAATAATGCGAGTGTATTTATACACGGGCGGTGCAGAATGCGATGCTTGCGCCTACTTTACACGATGACATGTGACGATGATGACGAATACCGTCTTGCATTTAAAAAAATGACCGCGCGGACGCACGCAGACGAACGGAGAAGCTCGCGTGTGACGCGCTGTAGGCATGAAATAATTTGAGTAATCGTTATTTATAAATATCTACTTGTTATTCGTTGCACATGAGATACATTTTATACAATGTGGTGGAATAGTTTTACAACATTTTTAACTTTGCAACAATTTTTGAGTAATCGTTATTTATAAATATCTGCTTGTTATTCGTTGCATATGATATACATTTTATGCAATGTGGTGGAACAGTTTTACATTTTTAACTTTGCAACAATTTTTCAATTTTACAAAATTTTCAACAATGTGGTGAAACAATTTTTATACAGGCACAAGCTGCAATGGATAAGATGCCACTGGGATGAGTGAAAAAAAATGTTTTTAACCCATCAATAAAAAGCTTTCAATATGGAAGTTTGAGTAACTTTTTTAAGCTCATGATATTTAATTACAATTTTACTTATTGAATACATTTGGCGTTAATTTTGTAGAAATTCATTATCACTTAATTTTTAGTCACAACTAAATGAAACTACGTGATGTAGTATTAATTCTACTTTATTTCAATTCTTAACCACGACATAGGTTTCGTTGCATGACAACATCTACAGGTGGGTAATTAGCAAAGATTCCAAATTTGATTAAAAATTTGGAATCATAATTATGTGTAAAAAGTATGTATTCCCCCCCATCTAATTTTTAACTGACTTGTGTAAAATTCTGAAAAAATTGAGGTAGTAGAACTTAAAAAAACTTTCAACATTGTGTAGGTTTTGAGATACGGGATATTTTCCGTAACGTCTGTAGCAATTACCTTAATTTGCATGGAGTCAGAAATACAAACTTAATAGTTAAGTGCTACGGAACTCTTCATGCGCAAGTCCAACTTGTGCTTAGCCGGTTTTTTAGGCTGCTTGATAAGGTTCATAGTTATTCTTATTTTAACTTAACCGGCTTTAAAAACATTTTACAATATTCATACTTTTAATTATCTTTCATTTTAATACTAAGTATTGTAGCATGTCTAAATTTAGATTCCCTCTTAATATGTATATTGGAGTATAGTGCACTGTCAGGAGTACCTTGTACATTTTACTAGACAATTTTCCTGTTTTCGATAAACGAACGCTTGCGTTTCATTACATTTAATTACGCATATTTTATAAATGAGGTGGAAAAGCAAATGAGACTGAAAATTATTGAAAAAATAGTTTCATTTTGGATGAAATTGGTTGGATTAATCATATTAAATGAATACATGTTAATAAATGAATTTACAAAAAAAAAATAGAACAAACCGTGCAATAATACAAAGCGGCATTCTAGCACGACTTTGTTAACAGAAGTGAATTATGAACGCTGTTAAGTATATTATAAGTATTATTAATACAGTAAAAATTAGGTCACCGAGTGCGGAAAATCATATGAGAGGGAAGTAAAAGTACGCGGTCCAGAGTATAAAAGACCGTGATTCGGAACGAATTCACACAACCATTGAATGAAAAAGTTTGAAAATTAAATCGTTGATCGGTAAGACAAAAAATAAAAGGACGGTGGATAGACAAATTACAAATATTTTAGAAAACAAATTCCAAGTAAGAAGTATAAAGTTCACAATAATGAATGCCAATGCTACGTGCGAATAGTGAACTAAAGGGTCTTTCTTTAGTTTTTTAAATAAAGAGACTTAGTGGAAACACTGGCGTAGAAAGCGTAGAAGGCCATGGGTGACATTCTACGCAATAGTTACGATAAATATTTAAATTATTTATAAACTCTCCGAGACACCACCCAACCATCAGTTATGTTTATTCCCCTCGAATGTTAAAGTATCTATGGTATATTCCCGTGTTTTATTTTCACAAAAATGGCGAAAGTTTTACGTTAGGAGTCAATAAAAATCGTAGGAGATGGTTATTTGGGAAAAAATAATAATAAATAAAAACGAAAAACGTGAGAATCTGTGAATGCACATGCACATATGTGTGTACGTATTCTTTGGAGAATCTACATATCTGATTGCTTCGGACATGTTTTACTGCAAACCTATTTATTAATACTGTTAACGAATGACCAAGGATTCAAAAGTATGTTCAATATTTTTGACGCGAGTTAATAATTCCATTCAATAAAAGCATATGGATTTAAATTATAAGTTATTCAGCTGTTTTAGTACATTTTTATTGTTATCAGAGGAATGTTTCCTTAATTTTTTAAATAATTTTTTTCCGAATGCCATTGTTTTTGAGACGTTAAATTTATGAAACTTTTTCTTTTAACTCCACTTATTAGATGGCATTGTGAAGTATAGAACACTAATTATATCTACGATATATTGCTTAAGCCTTTTTTGTATGTAATAGACACGTTTATATGATCTAATTTGTATGTGGATCAAGCGAAGAAACGTCATCAAATTTGAGGTGGGCATAGTTTATGTGAGTGATATGTACATCTTTCAGGTTGAAGAGATATATCTGGAACAGTTAATAAATAAAAAAAAATGTTTAACAAAATTATGGACATTAAGGGATTTCTGACATTACTTATTGCCCAGTCAAATGGTCGAAAGAATAGATTTATAATTACATATATTTTGGGCGGAGAGCGATTTTATTTTTTAAATAATTTCTAATTTTATGATTTATACAACGCGTAAACGAGGGAAAAATAAAAGTACCTAACTCACATTTATCATACGAAGTGTTCATGATCTCTTTTCAGTTTGTTTATTATTTTAATTTATTTATTTGGTGCCTAAATTAAGTTTCTGGGATACCAAGTCTTTTCGTATTTTGATTATATCTCAGTAATCCTAAATTTGATAAAAATTTTTGAAAAATACTTTTTTGTAGGAAATCAAATAATCTACAGATTTCAATAATAACATTTTTGCATAAATATTAACATTTTTCGAGTTGAAGGAAAAACATGTAGATAAAAATATTAAGAGGTTATAACGTATAATAAAAATATTAAGAGGTTATATTATCAATTTTTAGAAAAAAAACGCGTAAGTACTGTTTGTAAGGCATTTCGAAATAACATATCTGGCATACTTTTTTTAATAATCTTACTTCCGTAGGTTGTACAATACTTCAAAGGGAAAACAATCGACAATTTGCAAAGACTATTTGTTGTGAAAATGTTCACAACTTCATTATAAGTTGGCGTCTGTCGTCTTTGCACTGCTTATGGAAATAAAAAAAAATCGCTACCTATCCAAAATGTACAAAAAACTGCCATTTAACTGAATTATTAGATACAGAAAAGAAATAAGCAATGTGAAAAAGGTAAAGATAAACATAAGCAAGCAATGACGTAATATTATATGGACGTGTTTTGATCTTATAAAACTCAAAATGTCTTATAAGGTTTCAGGCAGCCGGTCATGTGCGATTTATAAAGAAAGAGACAGAGAGTCAAGGAACTCTCATAAAACAATATGTGGTGAAACGAAAATGTGACACAATCACAAGTTAAGGTTAAGTCAACTAACCTTTTATTGTGTCATAAACATAGATGATTTCACGTCAAGAGCAGTAGACTTATCCGAATTAGGACAGAGAAGAGTAACCCCTTAAACCTAGGCTATCAAACAACGTAATTAAAGCAATGGCATTAACATGGTAGTCATCTTTTTCTACTATAAAAAATACTATTTTGCCATTACCTTCGGAAGTACTATTACAGCAAAAAACAATATATACCATTTAAGGACCTATACGAATAGGTTGTAACTTGTTCTGTCCCATTTCGGGATATATACGAATAGCTTATAACTTGCGTTGCTTTAATTTTTATAGGACATAGTGTCAAATTTTATGATTGCACAACTTAAGGGCGATACGGATTCCAATGCTCTAAAATCTTATCTTTTTAAAATTTTTCTAAATATTATCAAATAATAGAAGTCTCCTGTGAATCGAACGCTCCCTTTAGATTTTATGAGCCTCTGAAAAGTCATATACATATATATCCAAATAATTTGGTGTGATTCATGCTTATCGAGAGGCATTTCCTTTGAGAATGCCTGCCTTTCCTTATTCTCCTCCTGCCGCCTGGATGCTAAAATAATACTTTCACGTTTTGGTGAAAGTACAAATAGTCGTAACAAGGAAAATTAAATTACTTGAATCAAAAGTAACTTTTATCCAATATTATAGTTTGGTATTTTTCTCTAGCTACTAGCCACTGGCGTTTACACTAAAAATTAATATAAGCCACCTACTTTTTATCTCCTGTAACAAGATTCTTTATCTCTCGTTGGTACGATGGGAACTCAGTAGCTCCAAGCTCACATTAGCTCTCCTTTGAAGTTGAAAGGATATTAGCTCATGTGGTAGCCAAACGGTATAATTTCATTTCTTTCTCAACGCATGAAATTCTTTTCCCATTGCAATATAAAAGCATAAAAATAGCTTTGCCAAACAATGCGAACTTAATGTGGGACCTGTTTTAATAAGGATTTTATAGGTCGCTTTGGATGAGGTTTGAAACTTTGAAACCAGTACTTGGCTGTATTCTAAGAGGACATACCAACATCCACCGTTGTGTATACTTCGCTGGTTTTTCGCCCTAAATGACATTAATGAAGAAAGAGTTCTCTAAGTTCACTTCGAAATACTTCCATTTTTATTTATTATTTATTCGCCGATTACTCAATTGCAAACTGAACAGAAGTTAGAATATCGCACCCTACAAGAAATATTCTAGAAGCTTCTATAATATTATAGAAATAGGTCGAAGAAAGTGATGGGATTATAAGTTGCCAATCTGGTTCCGAGCTTTTCCTTGCATACTTAGATCCGAGATCAGATCTGAATGTACTGAAGGAAATTAATGACGAAGACATTATTAATCTCCTTCAGTAGATATCAATAAATGCAATAAATGTGGTATTATATATGTTTGAGCTAGGAGACACAGTACTTTACCGTTCATGCTTATTGCATCTCAGCATAAATGAACAAAAAATGACTCCGTAGATAAAACTACCATCACGATGAATACATAAAAAGCGTACACATTAATTAATCATACCGGTGACCGGGATAGAAATACATACGATACCGTATGTATTTCTAATGACCCGACGAGCAATTCGAACTAGGAACGATAGTCTACCTCTCAGCCGCAAGGCCACGACCCATAACCTCAACCCGATTATGAGACTGCACTATTTCGACGGTAAAAAAACAAGTCGGTCCAAAAATACTTCGGTCGCGAGTCGAACCGCTGACCGCCGGACACATCAGCGCGTCGCTCCATTAGCAGCATCACAACCGAACATCACGCCTCTATTTCCGTCACTACTGAACAACAAATATTTGTGACGGAGCCGCGACTCTTAGATGCTTTTGTTTCGGTAGCCAAGTCGCCTCATGTCACCGACTCCTCTTGCGATTCCCATGTCATAAACTACTCTAGGTACAGCCGTGTTCAATAAAAATCCTTGCCGGTCGCGCGTACAGGATGCTGCTAGACAGTGTTATCTGTCCGTTTCAAACAGGGTTCAATGGTTCAGTACAATTTTACGTGAGCTTCTTTTATTACAGTAATTGAAGTAACTATTGTAACTGCTACTCTTCAAGTGGAAACTGGTTATACATTGATGCATCTAATTTGTAAAGTTACAAAAGGCGATGAAGAATTTTAATTTTTTGGAAAGTATACATGACCTAATTAGCGGCCTACAATCTAAGCTGATATATATATATATATATATATATATATATATATATACACATACATATGAGCTCTAATATATAATGATATTCTTAACGGTTTAGGTTTCTTATTCCGTGCTTTAATTGAGTACATAACTTTACGGCCAAGTCGTAAAATAAACATACAATTTATATCCATGTATATCCGATGACTTGAAAATTGCATTGTTGCGCAAAATTCTTTAAAACATTATTTTGATGTAGCCATAACGATTTAATTTCTAAAAGTCAAAAATACTTTATGGTCCGATTTTGCAACCGGAAACTGATTACATCAGAAAATCTGCAATAATTAACAATGAATGCCGTTGACCTTTCTTGTATATTTTATTGTCGTCATTTATTATTTTAATATAGCTAAATAATGGTTCAAAAGTTTACCTAAATTTTCTGCACGTATATCTTCCGAAGGTCCAAATTTGGGCCTAAATACAAAGCACATTGAAATGACCTGAGCTCTCGAGCTCATGAGCTCACTCATGGATTTCTCGAAAGACAAAACAAAAAAATTATGAATGATATATTATTATTTTCTATTATAAATACCGTTAAATAAATATATTATGCTCTACGTATATCTGAACTCCATTAATTATACAATGGTTTTATATAATTAGGTTAAGCTATCTGCCTGTCAAACTATAAAAAATCCTAAAAAACAAAGAAATAAAACTTTTCTCTTTATAAAATTATGATTATTACATGATTATATATATTATATGTTATGATTATTACCGAACAATAGCGGAAGTAATTGCTAAATAATTATTTAACTTGACAATAATTCACACAGCGACGAATTTATTTCTTTTTATTATTTGCCTAAAATTAAATTCTTCAGTGTTGAGAATTTATTAATGTAATATTAATAAATTATTAATGTAATATTAAAAAAATATTTGTAGAAAAAATGTATGACGAATGAAACAAAATAAAATGTGGTTTAAATTAATAAAAATATGTACTCTCTTAGTATTTCGCTGTTCTTTGGCAACTATCCTCTGTAACCATTGACAAATTAACTGCGGGACTAGAGATTAGTTGATTTTATAATGTAAATGCGAAAACAATCTAAAAATTTGCTTAAAGATCCAAAATTTTTGCATTATAACATAATGATTTTGAGTTAACATACAATTGGTGAAATCGTTGATGGACAAGCAGACATAGTAAAAAGATATATCCCCCCTAGACCAATAACTTTCACAGATATATGATTTAGTTTCAAGCGATTGCATTTCCCGGTGAAATGTCATTTGATCTTAGTCTATAATAAAATTATATAGAGAAGTTCTGGTCAAAGAAAAAAATCATTATAAAATAAAAATATACAAAAAAAGAAAAGAAATAGAAGAAAGTATAAAAAATAAATCCATTAATCCATTTCTGTTTTCCATGCGAAAGAAGTCATGGCAAAAAGGTAATCTATAATTCATTTAGTAAATTTCCAGCACTTATAAACATTTAAACATGGATAATATTTCTTTTCAATTAGTTACAAATATTATTTTTTTAAAAAGTAAATATACTAAAAATATACTATTTACTGTGTATTTCACAGGTTTAAAACAGTTAAAAAATGTTTAAGAATTGAAAATATGTAGAAAAATCACTTTGCGTGGGGTTCCAAGAACTCAATTTTTTTCATAATTTTACGTTGAGTAGTTTCGGAAATAGAAAGGGTGGGGGACTTCTTTTGCACGGTGGACGTTTTTTTCAGTATATATTTGAAAATGTAATATCAAAAATTAAGAAAACATTTTGTTTGAGCTATAACTAGCTCTTTCAAATGACACCCCTCGCTATACACATGGAATTAAAAAAAAGTATTTAATTCAATTTGCCCTTCCTAACATTTCCAGATGAATATTTTTGCAATATATTCAAGTTATATCGATATATGTATCTTTTACTACTATACCAAATTTCAAGTTGCCACATCAAGCAGGTTTTGAGAAAAAAAGGCTGTGACTGACTTACGGACAGACACGTGAATTATCTTATAAAGGTTCCGTTTTTCTTCTGAATATACGGAATCCTAAAAATCACACAACAATAAAACTGAAACGTCAACATGATAATTCCGACACGAGCGGATCTGCAGATAAAAATTAGTTTACAAAAAGGCATAGAAATACGCATCAACACGTTAATATTGAAATGTGTTCATAAAGGTCTGAATAAACTAAGAATTCTTGAAATTCAGGTCTTAATTATTCTACGCCTAAAATTTAATTTAACAAATTTTGTTGTGCGACTTTTGAATGAAAAAAATTGTGTCTTTCATTTTTGCAAAACCAATGTTTCTCAGAAATTACTTCTGTATAAAATGTATAAAGTCAAAAATATATTCAGAATATTTCACGTAAAACTTGTCGACCCAATTACTAAAGAATTCAGGATTAGGATAGTAGTTGAAGATATATAATACATATATATATATATATATATATATATATATATATATATATGTATATATATATATATATATATATATATATATATATATATATATATATATATAAATTATTATATTATAAATATACTGAGAAAACCAAAAATCACAAACAAGTAAACCTATTTTCAAATAAAAATTCTCTCCCTGACACTAAACCAAAGTAACCTCAAACAAAATAATGTTTCATGTAATAGATTACGAACTGATCTCATTAAAATAATTGATAGATATCACTGAAAAAAATATCTAAATGTTATAAAGTGAGGTCATAATCGAATTTTCCAATTTGAATGAGACAATTAAAAAAATTGGCAATCATTTGATATGTTATATTCTAAATTTTATTAATATCGTCAAAGAGATGGGAGTACTGTGATGAAGTAAAATAAATGTCATATTACTTGAAATATGAGTTTCCATAAAAATCAGAAAAAGTTGTCAATATGGTCAAATAGCTTTAGTTTTGTAACATTCTACGTTCGTATTAAAAACTATTTAAATCTTACGTCATTAAGTATGAAAGGTTCTATTTCGAACCGAAAGTTGTGTTATGTTTATTATCTTTTAAAAAACTATCGACACAGTTTTGCCATCTTAATGGTATCTTTTAAATGCCGAGAGCAAAGACGTCTGGAGAACGAGCGTTAATAAAATCATAAAAGGCGTTTTCTATAACTTTCTGGAAATCAAATATTTTTACTTGCAAGTTGTGACCCATGGTTTAAAAATATGATAGTTAACTGGGATAATATCCGAAGAACACATTAAGTGACAGAGAGTTTTCAAATCCAGCTCCTATAGTTTGAGCAACGTTGTTTATGCGACATGTGGTTGAATATTGCCCTGCAAGCGAATTGATCATTCTCTATTTAGCAATCTCGGCTGCTCAGAGGCAAACTCTCTCATCATTTAGTGTAATTGGTTATGGCAGATACACGCTGTAATCGTTTGATAAGGTGTCATGAAGCTCTAGTGGATCATATTATCACTAGACCACCAAACACACACCAGTAGAATTTTTGTTTGAATATTCAATTTAGGAGAGTGTTTTGGCTATGCTGATTGCTTGCATTTAACAAAAAGGATTCATATTCTATAATTTGTACCAATTCGACGTAAAATTGGTTCATCTATATACCGTGGCAGTAAAAAAAGGCAAATTTGAAAACTATTTCTCTTCTGATGCTTGTTTCATTCGTGCGGAACCCATCTATCCAGCTTCTTAACCGTAGCGATTTGTTTCAAATGATTCAATATTTTTGGGATAATAACGTCTAATTTTACTGATATTTCACGCATAGTTTGAGATGTATCTGCTTTCACTGCAGATTTCAGTTCATCATTACCTAACTTGCTTTCAAGTGTTCCACGTGGTTCATTTTGAAGATCAAAACTGTCAGGTCGATTTTTTTCAAATTATCGATGTCATTTGTGTTCATTAGTTATATTATTCTTATATATCTCGTTGGTATTTCAAGTTGTCTCTGCACTCCGTGATTTCTACGAATAAACTCATATTAAAAAATAACGACAATTTTCGAGTTATCTATAGCTTACGAAATTTAATCTGCAAAAGACTTTTCAATATATAACTTGAAATAACACATACGTTTGAGGGGACAATAACTAACTTTCACAATTAAAGAAAATATACAAAACTATCAAGCTGAAATAAGAGATGTCGAGAATTAAATTTGGCGTAAACACTCTTAAATAACTTAATACTTGTCTAAGATCACATAGAAATTATCAAGTGAATTTCATATTCGATTCATCAATGGCTTTAGAAAAAAAACAGCATTTTAATGTTATAGTTATCTTACGTCATCATTAGTAATTATTCTGTATTTAGTATTAGTTCTATATTATTTCGAACTTCTTATGTGCATATTAGACTTGTCGATTGATAGCTATTTTTCTAAATATTTTTTTTACAAGCGATATAAACAATTCTGAAATGTTCAATATTTGGCTTTCTTAAAATATTCCGATCGTTAACTATATGCAGCTTCTCTACAATGCAATTAGTTGTATTGTTATATTGAAGAAAATTATAAAAAAAATATAAAGGTTACACCTGTGTAACTTATGTACCATCATTATGCCTTTTAACTAATTCATCACAAGTCTCTTCGTCTTTTTTATTTTCGTCATCCACTTCTCCACTGAAAATAATTTCTTTTAATTATTATTTACTTATTTATCAAAAAAAACCCAAGTCCAACTTACATGTTATTTCAAAGTCCTGTACATGCGCAAACACTAAAAACACAATAGTTTACAGAACACATAACTTAAATAATAATTAGTGAAGCAAAAAAAACATACATTAATTCAAATTAAACATAAAACTAACTAATTATCAAATGGGATCTACCAAGCTACTCCATAAACGCATTCCTAAAGTAATCAATATGGCAGAAAAAAATATCAAGATTTTGTGCTTTTTGTAATACCTCGCTGATCGACATAAGCACGGGAAAACTGATGAACGCCGCTGGATATTTGTAAGCGCTCTACGCAGTTGAAATAAACTATGACTCCGTCCTTTCACGTTATGACAGACCTTTACCACGTCGTTAGAAAATTTTATCCATGCTGTTTTGTCTTCAGAAAATCTCAAATATGGAGAATCGTGAGTGACTTGATTTCGACAGAGCAGGGGTCTACGATGTCGTTTTTCTTTTTTTTACTATTCTTTATCGAGTTTTATGAGGTCATCTGGATATCTTCGGGCTATTTATCTAAAATAAAAAAGAATTTTTTGGTAGTAGATTGTTGGAAGCCGGAGTTGACCGAGGAATGTTTTTCATCATCTATCATACCGTACAGTATCGATTCGAGGTGCATAAACTCACCAACAACTTCTTGGTCTGATAGTTTTCCTGTTAAAGTGAGTTGGCCAGTTCTGTTTAAGATCATGAGATTTATTTTAAACTTCATCGTAAGTCGAACCAGCTCTACCTCGTATTCAAACCACTTAATATCTTGGCAAGGTCCCATTCGAGCAAGTGATATAGTCCGTGTATCCCTAGTTAATGATTTTTACGCCATTCCTCGAGATGGCACCTTCTTATTTTTCAGTGTCTCCCCCATGATATACTCCCCGTAATTATTATATATTTCGAGCATAGTATGCTGCAATTATCTTTATGTAAAATGTTGATTGTTGTTAAGAGCATGCTACAAAGCTGTTTAATAATTACGTATATAACATCTCTTGATCTTATATTCAGGTCCAGTGATTTTTTATGTTTTATCAGAAATGCTATCTTTTGTAATACATGATCTATTCTACGAGTATATTTTGAATCGACAATTATTAATGATAATGTTGGCTATCGCATAAATATTTTAGTTTGCGAAAGTTTCTAAAGGTGGTATGGAAACAAATATAATTCTTTCTCTCTGATTTTATACAAAACTATAGTAAGCAAAAACATAAAATGGAAAGACCGAAAACTTTTAGGAATAACGGAAATGGTATAAAGAAATGTTGTTTAGTTTTATATTTGAATAAAATGTTTAGGTTACCTCTAATATGCTGGCAAATGTTTTGTGAATAATTCAAGTTATTTCGTCTTAAATATCAAATTAATATTCTTGTAGGTAGGATAACATTGTGTTCTTTCTATATACAGGACTCCTAAAATTTAATGTTATACTGGGTACAGAGTGTAGACGAGTTTATAACTACCCAAAAAATATAAAAAAAAAAACAAAACTTTCCAAAGATTTAAAAAATTTAAAATTCCAAATCCCTGAACAAATAAATAACTTTTCACAATTAAATGAAACTACGTGATGTAGTATTATTTCTTCTTTACTTACCATTCTTTACCATGATCTTCAGGTGGGCTATTATCAAAGATAATTTCACATCTTAAAGAATTTAAATAAAGAAGCAATAATACTACATCACGTAGTTTCATTTAATTGTGAATTATGAATTTCTACAATTAGCTTTAACATATATAAATATATATACATATATATATATATATGTATATCTTTTTTTTTCTTCTTTTTCAAAAATTACAATTGTTATAATTCAATTTGGGTAAACTCAAAATTGATTGACGCGTGTATTGACTAACAGGTTAAAAAATATTAAAAATGCTTTATCTTTGACCTGAGTATATTTAAGACCTGATTCGTCTTCAAGTATGCATAGAGCAATCCGACAGGTATAGCCTCGGTAATGAATAGCACACTTCGATAGTTGTAAACACAGCAAAAAATACTGTATCATTTGACATTTCTAAGAGCGAAAGAATAGTCGGCCTGTATAATAACAATTCAAAAATAAAAATCGTCACCGATCCACGGCACCACATCACAGCGAGCAGATTTGAGGCAATATTTTAGGTCGGCGCGTCGTATTTAACGTCTATTAATCAGCCTCTGTATAACTTTCATCGGGTCTGTATAAACAATCAACGTTACAATGCGCGGAAATAGAGGCGCGGAATTGTTTGGGGCTTTTAATTGGTACATATTTTAGCTGTTAGATTAGCATTACGATTACATGTCTCATCTTGTCTTAACCTCGATAATCATGTCTTAGGCAAACAACAGTTTAGTTATCTAAGGACAGAATACGCAGTTAATCATAAGAAGAAAAATGTTCGTTTATGATTTTGGTATTGAGTGGAAAATGTTATTACCAAATGGACTTTGAGTGTTTATACACGAAGTTCTTAAACTAAACAATTGAAATTATTCATTAAGTTTTCCAAAAATTGATATCTCATTCCGATATTGTATTTGTCAATGATTAAAATCCTAGACTAACAAAAAGAGTTGGTGTTTTAAATGTTAATAGTACTGATGACATTGACGGAATTCTGTCTTATGGTTATCAACTATGGAAGTAACTTAGCATACTCGTAGTTATACCGTTTGCTATGTTTGCTATTATTGTTTGCTAAATTTTTTATAAATTTAACCCTACGTAAAATTTAAAAATTATAGGTACATTTTAAGAAATAATCCTTTTAATTTTAATATGCACGATATAAATTTGGAATTAAATAATTATAATTGTTGCCTAACATTATATTTCTGATATAATTAAAATTTTGGATCATCCTCCCTACACTCCCCCCCCCTACCCATATGACTTAATCTTATTTGAATATAGAAAAACTAACAACCTTGGTTATCACGTATAAATAGATTTTCTTAAGAGTCAACAATTTCACTGGTAATTATTTGTTGAATGTATTATTTTTTTCGTAATTCACGTGTTTTTGTCAAATAGCTACAGCTGGTAATTGACAATGTCATAAATATTATTATTAGTAATAAAAATTCTAAAATTTTAAAGATTATAATCCTTATTGCAGTACAAAAAGTCTTTGATTTGATTTAATAGGAAATCTAAAACTTTTTCTTATCTTTAATTATCAAATTACTAAATGGATCATTTTCCCGAGTAATCAGCGTGTTCTTATATTTCTTATAATCTTTAAAATTTTAGAATTTTTATTACTAATATTGGTAGTTTTAATTTATCATATTTTTGACATTGTCAATTACGAGCTGAAGCTATTTGACAAAAGCACGCAAATTCTGAAAAAAAATACACTCAACAAATAATTACCAGTGAAACTGTTGACTTTTAAGAAAATCTATTTATACGTGATAACCAAGGTTGTTAAATTTTCTATACTCAAATAAGATTAAGTCATACGGGCGGGGGGGGATATAGGGAGGATGATCCAAATTTTTAATTGTAGCAGAAATATAATGTTAGGTAGCAATCATAATTAATTAATTCCAAATTTATATCACGCATATCAACATTAAAAGGTTGAATATATTTGGCGTTAATTTTGTAGAAATTTATTATTCACAATTAAATGAAACTACATGATGCAGTATTATTTCTACTTTCTTTAAGTTATTTACCACGACCTAGGTTTCGTTGTATTACAACATCTTCAGGTGGGATATTAGCAAAGATTTTTGAAAAATCTTTGCTAATATCTAGGTAATAATAGGTCGTGGTAAAGAAATTAAAGAAAGGAGAAATAATACTACATCACGTAGTTTAATTTAATTGTGAACATTAAAAGGATTATTTCTTAAAATGTACCTATAATTTTAAAATTATACGTGGGCTTAAATTTATAACAAAAATAGCAAACATAGCAAATAGTATAACTACGAGTATGATAGCTACGCCAACAGCTAGTAATTTATAATGTCACAGATATGTTCAGTTAAAATGATCAATATTCGCAAAATAATTTTAACGTACTTTAAAGATTGCAAGTCCAATTGAAATACAAAAAATATTTCCAAACCAGCGACTATATTTTATATAGCACCCTGTCTAAAATTTGCATCTGTTATATGGGCAGAGCATTCTAATTACTAATACTATTATACATTAGGTATTTAATTAGATGAAAATGGCAGAAAATATGAGGAAAGGTTTTTCCTCTATCGGCGAATTGTTTCATTCCGTATTATTCACTTATCACGTTTTATTATTACTGTGCCTCGTGTGCACGCAGGCAGAGCGATGAACTTTTAATCAAGCGTGCGTCAGCGAAGTCATAATCCGGTTGCATCTCAACAACGCGAGGACAATGCTATGAGATCAGACAACTTGGCAACTGTGGCGTTATAGCTGTGATTTCTGGAAACGCGTGATTTGCACAGCCTGTTTTATTAAAAATAACTATATACGTCCGAGAACAGATCGAACTACAAAATTACAGTACATGCTTTGGTACAAATAAGATTTTAAATACTTATGAGTATATACATTTTCTATTAAACCATTGACAAATATTAACTATTATTTTATCACGTAAATATATTGCCTAGAACATCCAAGTCGACACAGTTACATGTCACCTGGTAAGAAATATACTTTGCATTTTTCAAATACCTAGAATCATATTTATAGACCTATTCTAAGAATTAGAACCATATTTATCATTTTTTGGTAAAATTTAGATAAATCTCTATTAGATCTCTTTTCTGTATTTTCCTTTACCAATTTTGATAAGTATATCCCATTTGTAGGAATATATTTTCCATGAATTTTTTCAACAATATCTTTGGAATTGTATTTTTTTATATTCATAGAGAATTAAAAAATATTTTCATAAGGGCATGCATAAGAAATTTAAATGTAGTCTTTCCAGTAATATTTCATACAAACGAAACTTATACTAAACTCCCCCCCCCCCAAACGTCTATAACAAAATTTTTTTAAAGTTTTTAATACTGTAAAATATGTGGATAAATGGAGCTTCCATTTTTATTCTAAACCTTAACATTTTATGACGTCTTCTTTCTGCTTCTGGAAAAAAACGATTATAATAGATGGACACGCGTGCTTGATCCCATAAAGGTAAGAAAAACTAAAGGTAGTAAGAAAAACTACCTTTAGTTTTTCTCGCGACAAACACGCGACAGGTGAACGTGGCGATCTATCGCATAGCTCTCAGCGTGAATGGCAAAGTTAAAAAATGAATTACGTTACGCGCCTAACGATTTCCGGCGCCCATTTGTACGAGGTGTATAAATAAAGCGCGCAGACGCGACCGCTGCCGGCCGCCGCGCGCCGTCTCTCCGCCACTTGCCCTTCCGAAGTTTCGCTTTTGAGCAACTATTTTCTGTTTATCTTTCTGAATAAACTATGCGCCGAATTAACAAACACGTCAGGTGAACATGATGGATGATGGTAAACTATTAATAGGTAGCGCGAGCCAAACGGTCAAACGGCATGTTTATTATTAGAGATCCGAATAAACGTGATGATTCACGTCGGACGGTCACCGTAATGTAATATGTTTAGCATAGGTAAGCTTTTCGTGATGAGCACAGGCGTTGAAATATTTATATTGCGGCCTGTCTGTGCATGTAGAGACACAGATTTGATCTTCGAGTTCGTTCGAGCATTAAACGTTGACGGAAAGATAAAACGGCCATTGCAGATTATTTAAAGAAAGCAATAATGTAAATAACTAATCGTGATTTTATAGACTTTTTTCTTTTTTTGTTGCCTATTGACTGCCAGGCATCATATTACACATTATACGTGTTTGTCATTTTGAGTATGGTAGTTGACTCATTCCAAATTTTGATATTTTTCTTACAATGTAATGAAATATAAGTTAATTAAAAACCAGTCTTGAAAAAAATTCAAAAATTGATTGAAAAATAAGCCAGTTGTAGGCTTCTAAATTTGAAGATACGGATAGAGTTGGGTATGTCCCTGTCTCTTTCGTCTCATAGAATATAATGTGCAATATTAAAAATGACCTCACAACACAGTATTGCTGTCCTTATCTAAAGGTTAAATTTAAACTTTTATAACTCGATCAATTTTTAAGATTATTAAAATTTTTTTTCACTCTTCATCAGCTTGTACCTTGAAATTATGATTAATGAAATAAAAAAAAATAGTCAAATACCCAATTGTAATGATAAAATTATATAAGACTACTATTGAAATTTGTGTCTAACTTGCATTTTTTAAATTTATAAATACATACTCGTGAACAATAGTAACTATTTTAATTAAGCAGAAGTTTATTTTATTCTTACTTTCTTCCCCATAGTTTTAAATTATTCATAAGTACATATGTATGTTTAATTTTAAGTTAAGGCACTTTAAATTCGTAATATATAGCTAGACTATTAGCTAAAAGATAATCATATTTCTAAGAATTCGAAATGCTACGTTTTTTCGTTTTGTTTTTTTTTTAAATTTCGTATGATACAATGAATAACAAAAGGATAGAAATAAATAAGGAAACAATTAAAATCCAAAAGAACAATAAAGTTTATATGCACAGATATATTACGTAATAATAATTTTCCTTCTAAAGCAGTTTTTATATATTTATTTAAATATCTAACCTATTTATTTAGATAAAGGTATTATGTGACATTGTCACATCCAAAATTCGTTTTTTAATAACAAAATACAATGTTTAAAAGAATTATTACATAATTATATTTTTATGACTGACATGATAAAGCTCGGCTCGAAGCTTCCAAATATAAAAAAATGCACACAATATTTCTGTATATGCGATCGCGCCAAATAATTTAATATAAAAAGGCTGTATATCTTAATAAAGCCCCACTCGGGCAACAAACACCGAGAGGAAAGGAGCGGAACGGCATCGAAACAGAGCTTTTATTCCGCAAAGAAAATAAATGAATTTTCCTCTCGACTCGGTGGAGTGAAATATTTATTTTCAAAACTACAAAGACGGGCGGGGTATTTGGAAAATATAATTTTTAATATTCGTATCTCACAGTCTAATTAATAGGGTTTTTGATGTTTTATGGCGAACTGCGGGCGAGGCACCGGATGAATAAATGTAATTTGAATGGGAAGCGCGCTTATTGTTATTGTGCTTTGTGTTTGAGCGATTTCAGACGCGCCGCTGTTCGCTCGAGATTGTCAGTGGGATCTTTGTGTAATGTTTAAGAATTGTTTAGTGAGATTAATGAGACAATAAATATATATAAACTCTTGATAAAATCGTGCTTCAAATTTACTTCTGTAAGGAATGTACGTTGAATGTAAAGAATGCACTTGTAAGTATGTTATTATTACGTTATGTCTTCAATTTGCGTGCCGGAACAAGTACAGAGCAGAGTTACGTTATTGTCTATATCTCCTGAAATTGTTAATGCAAGCAAGAAGATTTCAAAATTGTAATAAAATTCTAGAATATAGTTTTTTCAAATTTATGGTCGAAAAAAGGTCGACCTATTTTCAAAGACCAATTTCAAACATCATTAACATGCCATCCGTACGATTTTTTTAATACCATAATTTTACAGTTATGGGAAGGATTATATGATTGCTCTTTTATTATTAAATTGAGATCAGCCTTTAAATCATCGAATTTCAAAACATTACGTATGTTGGACTAAAATGTAAAAACTGTGAGGCTGTGTAAGGTCATGACGGATAAAACATCGGTCATGACGGTAAATGCCGGAAAAAAGGACATGACGGACATGATGTCATTGCAGAGTCCTACGAATTAAAGAAAAGAGTGAAAATTTTATGTTGGAGAGATTTCTTGTCATTATTCACACAATTCTCATGTAATACATTAGAGTACATTCCAATACCTATATTAAAAAACTGTACTTAACTTATTCATCGCTACAACTCATAAAAGTCCTGGATGTTATCTGCCACTTTTCCTCTGCAATCGTCTCCCAATTCAGCCAGTCTTTTCCAATTTCAGTTCCCAGCTTTCATAGGTCGATCTCAATGTCATCGGGACAACGCATTTTTAGCTATCTCATCGGGCTTTTATCTTCCGGTTTAAAAAATAATAAATATTTTGAATAAATAGTTTAGTATTCTCTCCTGATTCTTCAATTTCTTGCTTTTTTTGTTTTGGGTGAATTTTATTTGTAAGAGATTGAAACGTTGTATATATAAACTTCAGTACACTCCAAAGATTCTTTAAAGAAATAAGATTCTAATTCACAGAACGAAAATTACGCTAATAATTTACTCACCTACTCTAAAGCTTTCAGTGTAATTATAAAATATTTATGCTCGATTCAATAGTCGAGTAGTGATGGAGCGCATCACTCGATATTATATAAACATTGATAAAGTGGCGCATTATTTTGATTAAATGTATTTTTAGTTTTCTTTTAATGGATAACGAAACACAATATGATTAAAATAGTTCAAGACCGCGTTTTTTTGTTGATCAAATACGTCTAAGAAAATAAATAGATAATTTTTTGTTTTGCAAGATATCTTATCATCATTTTGGAGAAATTCATATATCCATGTTTATGAACTATTTTATCATCTAATAATTTTATTTATATTAAAGAATATTTTATATAAACAAATGCACCTGCAATTATGTAAGTAAGTTTAATACAAACAAATCTTACCTCTTTTCATGATCAGAAATTTGCATTTGACAGAAGTCGGTAAAAGCGAAAAAAACATAAAATTAGTATATTTTTGAGCGAAATAAATTAAGTTTAGTAGTTCAATTTTCAAAAGCAGTTTGAGGAGTTTCAGTGTACTGATGTTTTCCTTCACTAATCTTCACCTACACTGTTTAAATTTCTTCAAACAAATTACGCTTCTCTCACATTTAGTCGATCTCATTTGCTGAGGATTTTTTTGGTGAAAAACGAAAACAAATATATCTAAAAGAGTAATCTCCGCTCCGATATACATTCGTATACGTTGGACGTGCTACTGTACATCGATGTATGAGTACAAGCGCAGTTCAAGGTCACCATTTAATAAATGCAAGTATTTTTATCAAGTGTCCACTAACACGTGCCTTTCGTAATGTTGTTTTCAACAAAGTTGCGATATATTAAGAACGTGCATAACTACACTCAAGAAGTAAAAATGTTATCAGGAAATCAAAAAAAGGTTTAATTAATTATTTCAGAATTAGGAATAAAAATTCCTGTTTATACTTTAAATACAGAAGTATTTTTCTTTGTGTTACTTAATATATCTTTAAGGAATGAAACTATCTTTATTAAATTTTGAATTCTAATGGAGCATATTACCAAAAATTTGGAATAAAATATAATTTATCCTGGAGGATTATACAGTTTCTTAGGGAACAATAAATATATTTCTTAGATTTCCTTTAGATGACTCTACTACTGCTTTGCTTAAGTAAGCAACTTTGAATACTAATGGAACATATTGCAACAAACTGCGAATAAAATATAATTAATCTTGGAGGATCATACAGTTTCTTGGGGTATAACAAACATATATTAGTTTTATCTGTGGGTGAAGAGATGTCAATAATCAAATATACGAACAACTTTTTTTATGAACTCAGTCAAACGCACATTAAGTCTTTATATAAGGAAATGAAGACGGTCTTGTAAAATTTCATTACAGAATTAATGACAAAGGTCAGAAAGAAACTATTCGATAGTTTTTTTTATTTTATCATCATACACAGTTGAAGTAAGTCATAAACCTATCTATTTGCACTAATTCTACCAAAAAATATAGCTGACATTTTAAGTGGAGTTACCGAATGTTTCATTTCGGTCTGAAATCATCTTTCTTTATTCAATAATTTTTCAAATGTTAAGTATTACTAAAACCAAACGGGGTTAAAACCAAATAACTGTGACTAAACTGAAAGGTATTGTCAAAAGAATACAAACAATGAAAATATTTATGCTCGATTCAATAAAATTTCGAATAAAAGGAGGAAAAAGTAATCGAAATTACATTAAAATAAAAGATTGTCTGAAAAATTTACAAAAATAAAAAAAATATATAATAACATTTTCATATAAAAATAAAAAGTTATACGGTTAAAAACGATTACCTACACTTTACGAGTTATAAATGAAGATAAATGGAGTTGTATGTAAAGGGGCGTTATATTAGTTTGTGTGGAGTACATATTTTTACGAATATTTGGACGTCTTATGACGAATGAAAAATGAGCAAGTATAAAAATTAACAAAATCACGACCGTTTGAATGTACGAATTCCATTTTGGCATATCATTGAACGATTTTGTGGATGTGAATTAAAAGAATTATTTTTTTCTAGCTTTGACATATTTAAGGCGGTAACGGTAAAGTTTACAGACTTAGTTTTTTTATGCTTGTATCATTTATTATCGAAATTTCGTTTTTAAATCATTATCGTGAGAAAAAATTTAAACAGGTTTCACTACGACAAAGTGAGGTATTCTGATATAGATCAATTTGGATTTTTTGGAGTTTACTCCTTAAGAATCGATTTTCATATGTAGCGCCCGGTATAAGAAGTCAAATCAGAAGTTTAAGAGCGTTAAAAAGAGTGTAGCAGTTTGTAAGTTGGTAATCGACAAAACTACTGATCCGATTTCAAAAATTCTTTCACCTATATTTAGAAAGGACTTTTAGGATAGACATAGGTTGTATATTACTCCGTTAAAAACATTTTTCATGGAGACCAGTTTTGGAATGTAAGTTAACGAAAAAACAGTCAAGCGAATGCATTTCTTATGAATGCAGCCTTAATATATATATATATATATATATATATATATGATATATTGATATTTATATACAGTGTTACCTATTTTATACATTCCAAGACAATCATAATTAAGGAGTAAACTCCAGTGGCGCGTCGGAGTTGCGCGTCGGACACGCACAATATTTTTTTATTTATTAAACTGGAATAAAAGAAAGTCTGATATAATACAATTATAACTACGATTTTATAAACAAATAGCTTAAAAATGTATTTTTAATTAGTATAAAACAATTCATAATTTTTTGATGATACCACGCAATACAGAAGGATTCCATTTTACTAGAAACTAATTAGTTATATACGGGGGTAGCACTGAACGTTCTTTGAACTGGCTATTGTAATTAATGGTAATAAAACATAAATTTAAATTTCTATGATAATGCATTGAGGTATTTTGCTTCAATTTGTAATTTGTTTAAAAAAATGAAAATTGTGTGTAATAATGAATACTACATGGGAAAATATTTGTTGAATATTTTTTATATCTTTCGTTGTGGTTTGAATCAACCGCAAAGTTACGAAACACTAGTCAAGCGTTTTGTCATGAAACCCCATTCCGCGCTATTATTTACAACTGGTTTAACGAGTCCAATCGTGGTCGTACCGATCCCAATAATGATTTGCATGAAAAACGTATCTCCATAACGACAACTGAATATAGCATCGATGCTGGGCGGCTGACTGGCAGGAGTCAAGTATAAAAAAATCTAAATGAACATCACGTAAAGTCAGAAAGTTTTGTGCTAGGTGGATATCCATTGATTTGACGGAAGCTCAAAAACACCATCGCGTTTATTCGTGTCGCGAAATTTTAGGAAAATTCGACTGAAGTCGTTCATATATTACATTCAACATAGTCAGAAGGGGCGAAATGTAAGAGGCGGTCAAGTGCAAGCGGGTATTTCCTTCTGAAGAGTTGCCTACAAAGATGAAAAAAGAACAAAGTGTTGGAAAAAGATGGTCGGCTTGTTCTTGAGACAGACGGATTATTAAGAAGCAATTGCCTTGAAAAGAAAAAGAAGTCAACCCAGATTGATATACCAGAGACTGTTTTTCTAATATTGTGAAAAGTTTTGTGAGCAACGCCCTCGCAGTAAAATCCTCCTTCATCATATAAACGTCTTTGCACGCTCATTCAGATGTATGACCATATATTTGACTGCAATGGTGCCTAACTTTCAAACTTGGTTTAAAATATTATATTCAGCACGTAGAATACCCGTCCAGGCTTTGCCCGGACGAAAAAAGACCATGACTGCGTTTCATTTTATTTCAGTCGCTTATTTATATAATATTTATTTATCGAAATAAATTTTAAAAAACCGCTGAAACAGGTGCTCCTTTATTTCTATCTGAGAGTCTAAATATAAATTTTCATAACTTTATTTATTTCGAAATTACCATACAACCGCCCCCTACCCCCGTTTTCACACCTTTAAGGGTTAAATTGCGAAAAATTCTTTTTCAATTAGCACACTGACGCCAAGAAAAAATATACGCAACAAATTTTAGCTTGTGAACTTTTTGATTTGGAGATTTCGTGATAGATCAGTTTGTGATGTATTTGGCCTTTACATTAAATTATATAGAATAACAATAAATTAAATTTTTTTCATAAACATTTGTCTTTATTTCCAGTGTTATTTTCTAAATAATGTTAAGGAAAGAGCTGATACCAGGTTTTAATGTGTAGCATAAGTATTGATAATAATTATATCGCCAAAAAATACTCAGCTATTCCTCATTTACCAAAAACTATAGACCAACAATATCACTTTTTTACATCGTATTTTTACATATTTATATTCAATCTTGCATGCCAGCGAAAGTTAAGCTCATAAATTTGTTGTCGCGGCAAGCGGAGCTTAAAGCTCGGTTGCCTGCCGGTTGCAAGTGCAATTTGCTAAAGTGCTAAGTGTCGAGTAAGCTTTATATATATTTGCAAGGCTGCGGTTGAGAGCGTGAGCAACCCTGTAATATACAATAGATATGTATTGTACGTTATGCAGACTTCGTGTGTAAGTTTTATAGGTTATTGTGGGCGACCGCCTATTAAACGTTTGCCATATGCATCGCAGTTATTTTATAATACTAGCGTTGAATTAAATGGGTGGAATAGAGAAATGCATATATTTACATAAACAAAAACAGAATATTATTTTTTATTTTCCAGCAATTGAAGTCTTAGTAAAGGTTGGGAAATGTTCGTAGTAATTTTTGTTGTTTACGTTTTGTTGCTAAAAAACAAGTTTAGGAACAAAAGTTTTTTGTTGACAAGTGTATTTGCTCAGAAATAGCAATGCAGCAAGGGTATAATAATAAATTTCTTTAACTCAATAACGGGTGAAATGGCTTCAGAGTAAGCAATACAAGAGGCCGTACAATAGTGACCGTGTATGTAATTACAAACTTTTCACTTAAATTTTCCGAGACCACGTGAACTTTCTGATTTCAAATTGAAGACTTTTTGTAAGTATGTTTTAAATGTATCACAACAATTTTATAGAAATCTGGAATAGTTAAAGCGTAAACTGAATAAAAAATATAACAAAATATACTTTTTTTTCGGTCTACCTTCGACATCGAATGAAACAATTTCAATAAGTGAACCATCGCGTTCTTACTCTAAAGTCAAAGCCAGTAATAGACTTTCTCAAAAGCGATGTCAAGCAATTCATTGCTCCACATTTATATAAGATAGAATTCAGAATCATATAAATGGAATTGGGAAGGCTCTTTCACATAATCCATCACGTAAGCAACTGTATTTTCGTTTAAAATTTAATAATACCAACATTTCATATGGCCATGCGTATAACTTGGAAGAAACAGTGCAAATGTAAAAAAACGAAATGAAAATCGATTTATCTCTTTTTATTTATTTGTATTCCAGTTTCAGGACTTGATCAACGCTATTAGTTAGATTATTAGTTTTCACAGCATCGAAACCAATTGGCGACTTATTTAGACGACGGCAGCTGAAAAGTACTGAACAAATCATTGTCTCTGTAATTCATATATGTCGATGGTACCTTCTTGGACGATAGTATTGAATACGTTTTCCAGTTCAAAACAGGAATTTGCGAGATTTACCTAGTATACCTATGTTAAACAGAGGTAACAATTGGAGTCTAGTTGTCTTAATATTATATTGAAAGTAGTTATTATTATATAAAACATTTTTTAAAATATTTTTTTCTAAAAAAACAATTGAATCTTTCTTAAAAAAACAATTGAATCTGTACCCTTAGCTATAATTCCAATATTTATGATAAAATGCTAACAACGCATAGAAAAGGGCGATACTGTTACCACAACAATGGTGACTACATTTAAATTAAGCGTTTCAATTTTTTTATACGCATAAGGGCGATGTTTTTTTAAGGTGGTGAAGTACACGTATACTGCAAAGTAACCTATCGTCATGAAAAGTATTCCTAATGACCTACACTTCGATGTCTACCACAGCTGATGCAATTTGTTTTCAGATAATGTTATATTTTTCTTCATGAGAAAATAAGAGGAATGAACTGAACCACTCAACAAATCATTATTCTCGTTGTCTATGCTGACAAGTATGCACATCGACTAAAATAGCACGTTTAAACTATTGTTTCACAAAATATGCTATACATTCTTTGGGAAAGGCATTTAAATGGACGAGCTATTTATCAAGACTTCGTTATCTAGCTAAAGGTCAAACAAGGTCATCGTTCAAGCGAAGAGGCGAATGTGAAGTTCTGATAAAGTTAAAGACCAATTTCAAGTGACAAATTACAAGAGTTGGTGACCCTATAAAATATTTTAGAGTGAAGTTTTTTTTTATTACTGTGTATATAATTTTATTGTTTTGTTTTGCAGATTTCGAGTCGGAAATATTTGAATTTTTGTTACTGAGTTGGTTTTGCTGGCAACGACACGATGTCTTAAATGCGACCTAATTACGTAGTGTGTACACGCATTCCACATTGATGAAGTGATATTAGGCTCTGATATCGCATGATTGATAAACGATATACAGATAGATATTCAAAAAAGAAAAACGAGAATTAAAAATGTAAAAGTAGAAAATGCAAGGAGACTACCAAATTGAGTGCTGTTTATGACAAGAATAATGTTATTTCTCAGAAAATTAATATAAACAAAAATCATTTTTCCAACGCATTTCGTATTCAAATACAATTGCCGTATGATTATATAAAATTTGTCGATTTCTTGTCAACGTGGAATAAAGAGGAGGAACACATAATGTCACATATCGATAGCGTAATGTTGCAAACATTTAAAATTATTTATAATGCTTAAATACGGTATAGCGTATTGTATGGAACGTATCTAAACATCTATACAAAGAAACTCGAGAAATTATGATCTACCAATACATTTCTATATATTTTCAAAAACCAGTATGTTTGCATCATGCAAAGCAGACAAATGAAAATGATTACTTAATGCTATTAAAAAATATTAATGAATTCGTCAGAGTAATCAAATAATTTATTTAAACAATGCCATGTTCAATTTTAAAAAATCTCTTCACTTTGTCACAATCGCTTTTTTATATGAAATACTACTTTTTGTCACGTAAATAAAAGTCGCTTACATCGATGTCGGTATTTCAATATAATTAGTGCTGCTAATTTTAAATACTTAACATTTCTTTAACAATTCTCAAATATAATGGCTTTGTTTGGCCATTTGATTTCAACAAGTCGTTAATCGTTGATTTTAGCGAATAGTTTTGTTAGTTATTGATTTGTGAATTAATTCCTCCTCTATTAATGACTCGTCCCGCTATGGATAATTTTTCTCTTTCATTCACACATTTTCATACTTGCCAATATTCATAAGCAGAAAACCTATGTGATTACTTTATCCATTTCTTTAAAACAAACATATCGCACTTATATTAACAGGTATGTAATCTCAATGCAATATGTTATTATAGTACTTCGAATGGGTTGTAACCATCTATAATGCTCCAAACTTACTTTAGCAACATCTAAGGATTAAAAAAAAAAAAAAAATATATATATGTATATATATATACATATATATATATATATATATATATATATATATATATATATATATATACATATATCTTTGGCAATATCTATGTTTCCAGCTCGGTGCTTACTTTAGTAATTATCCTTAGTGTATTCATATTATACAACGCGTAAGTTTATGATTACGTATTTCGTTGACTTATATCGTTGTTTGGTCTTAATTATAATTGAAATAATTTATTTTGGAATATAAGTACGTTATTTAGCTTCAATCTGATAATCTATTAATCGAATGACCGTTACACGAATAGACTGCCTACCGCAGTCTATTCGTGACCTTTGCGAGCTATTTATGACCTTTGGGTGTAAATGGTGATTCAAAAGAAACATTATGAAAACGATGACAACTTTCTTGAAACCTTTTTATACATAATTAAAATTTCCACTTGATTTGAAAATATTTATTTTCCCACTCAGTTTCCAACTGAAAATTTACCACCTGATAATTTCATCTCAAGTGTCTTTATAGGAACGAAAATGTCCATTATTCATACAGGTGCATTAAACAGAAAAGGAATTCTGTAAAAAATATAATATTTTTTCATTGAAATCAAAGCTTTCTCGGTGTTTTTTTTTCAGAAACGCTTGAGACTATTTATTACAGGTCTATTTTCTATTCAGTTTGATGCACAGAATCACCTTTATGAATAATACACAAGTTCTTTGTTACATCCTGTGTAATAAGTAAACTAATTAACACATGATGCCATCAATGTTTATTGTTGATTTAATATGTTTACTGATTCAAAGATCAAAGTGGCTCACTTAAGTAGCTTCATTTCTAGTGATGCTACTCGTGTATAGTCGAGTACGTACGCAGGTAAACAAGCAGTACAGCTACTGGTCTTTACTTAAAGCGTTCATAAAGCGGGCAGTAATATCAGAAGATTTTTAAATGTTTTGTATTTTGTAGTAGAAAGCAATTAATGGCTCATTTGTTCGTTATTTATTATATGGACTTGTTACCGAGTATTTTATCACTAACATTTATACTTAGAATATCAAATATATAGGAGGTAACGACAAAGCCATTGTTGAAAATGCTATTCCATTAGGACTAATTATAATATACAGGTGTCGTCATTGTAATTGGCATAGCAAGCCGAATTCTCTATGGATTCCTAAATACAAAATAAGATTAGGATTATTATCTGTAAACCCGTTCTCTATATAAACTATTTCTATGTTACCGCAAAGGTCAAACGTCTTGCAGTACATGCACACCAGTGTCGTGCGCTTTCATCAAAGTGATAACGTGACGCATTTGACATCTTGTGCGGTTTTACAAACTGAACTACCAGTTTAATCGAAACATCGATTTGATTAAGTTTTTTTACATGGAGATTCTTTTTAGAATAATGAAACGTTTAAATGTAATTACGGTCAAGCAAATTTAAAATTTTGAACATATTTGGCGTTCATTTTGCAAAAATTAATTATTCACAATTAAATAAAACTACGTTATGTAGTATTACTCCTACTTTATTTAAATTCGTTACCACGACCATTATTAGTTTCGTTATATTACAACATCTTCAGGTGCCGAATTAGCAAAGATCTTTGCTAATTGTCCACCTGAAGATGTTGTAATACAACGAAACCTAGAATAATATTACATCATGCAGTTTAATTGAATTGTGAAAACATAAAATATTTCGTTATTGAAAAATAAATTATTTCTCCATAATAAGGGACAAAATCAGAAAGTGTTTTAGATTATTATAGTTTTCTATTTTGGACAGAAATAAAAAAAAACTTGTTTCAATTAGCCAACAACCTATATCTTTAGCCACATTATGAAAAATAATAATTATTGTTATCGGTCATAAATTATTCTTTTTTACAATGCTTTAAAATTTTATTTTTAAGTTTACATTCCTACATTTCAACATTAAAAATAATCATCGGACCTCCCCTCCAGCGAGATCGACTCGATTAAAAGAAAAGCTCCGTTGACCGATGCGCTGGAATGCTGCATATGCGGATATAACGATCTGCATTAGAATGCAGCGACATGTGTTTCGTCGAAATCTGGGTCATCGAGGTATGGATTTCGTTAAAGTTGCCTTCTTGGAAGTTCTGTTCGCAAATAGAGGTTACGGAGAGTGTACGTTCTTGTTTTACAACTGTGACATTATTTAAGAAACATTACCGGTCATGCACACTTTTATGTCGATGACGTAATCAAACTTTAGCTGATTTACTATGTATCGTAAAATTAAAACATATATTTATAGTTCACAGAAAAATTTCACTCTGCTGAAACGACAAGATAAATAAGTTTTATTACTGTGCAAATAAACATATTAACAATACGTGTCGATTACGAGTCAAACATGCATTACAAAGTGTTCATACAAACTTAAGAGCATATAACCATTTAATGATATATAATTTTCCATAACCGTCAGTCGTAATTTATTTTTAGTACCCTTTAAATATATTATCCAGTACATCTTTTACGTTTGCAAAAAATGTGTGAAACTTTGTAAAAATTTAAATCGTAATAATAATTAAAATCGATATAGTTTTAGGGGTAGGGTTTAGGTTTTAGGGTAAACTTTAAGTAAAATTATTTTGATTTTAGCAGTTTCGAAAATGGTGGGAAGTATATTGATATTTTCAGTAATATTTCTATGTCTTAAACGAAATTATAAAAAATAGTTTTGGGATCCTTACAACTCGCTCTTTTAACTGATGTATTCATTTGATGTCATATGATATTAGAAATAAAAAAACTCGGGTCCTTTTTCTGCTTCCTCTAAAATTCTTAAATAAGTATTTTTGAGAGTTAATTAATGAGATAATGCAGGTTAATATTATTTCTCGCTATGTCAAATTTTAATTTTTTACTTCAAACTATTTCTACGAAAAACGACTGTGACAAGATGCAGGGATATACTAATGATCTCATGCCATTACGAGAACACGGCTTTCATCTTTTTGAAGTAAGGGGTCCTAAAATAAACCTACAATGAAGGTATTTGTAAGCTGGTTTCATTTATACATGAAATTTAATTAATTTCAATGAATAAAAGGCTTTACTCAAATTTATTTAGAGAAACAAAATAGTAGTAAATTAAATTTAGTTTCAAAATATAGATATTCGTGAAAACGTAGCTTTACGCGAAAATTTATATGCATGTATTTAAAAAAATCGTAGACGAAAAACAATTATGAAATTAGAACAAAGCGAATAATAAAGAATAGTGTCGAAATCTTATGTTTGTTGATAACAAGGAATACCGTTGAAATCCTATGTTCGTTAATAACAAACAATACCCTAGAAATCTTATGTTTTTTTTATTACAAGGAATACCACGGAAATGTTATGCTTGATCATGACAAAGGATACCGCAGAAACCCTGCGTTTATTGATAACGAGAAATGGCATTAAAATCATACGTTTGTTGATAACAAGGAATACCGTTGAAATCCTACGTTCGTTAATAACAAAAAATACCCTGGAAATCTTACATTTTTCGGTAACAGGGAATAGCACAGAAATGTTACGTTCGATGATGACAAGGGATACCGCAGAAATTGTATGTAATAACGAGAAATGGCATTAAAATCATACGTTTGCTGATAAAAAGTAATACTGTAGAAATCTTACGTTTTGTTGAATTTGCTTCAAATTATGTTCAAAATACATTATATAATTGGCTTGATTAAAGAGAGGTTAATTACATTTTTTTGAAAACGGTTTTTACATTTTCCTAAAAGTACGCAGCGAAACCTTGGCAAAAACTAGTTTAATATAAAGCTTTTGATGTTAAAAGCTTGTGTTATTAATGTAAAAACTTACGGTTAGTGAAAATAATTTAAAAAAGATTATTTTGCCAACACTAAATTTTGAGTAGGAAAAGTGATTGTTGACAAAAATATAAAAACCCGATAGCTCAAAATTTAAATTTTGGTTTTGAATATTTCAAATCAGGTATTACTCCTACCAAAATAGACTTTGAATGTAGCCAAAACTTCAATAGAGAGATGAAATTTGCTATTGAGCTTCAAATCGTCATTTTTAATAAAAATGATAAAACTCCACATCCATTCTTTTGTTTCCGTTAAAAATGTTAGTCTATATTAAAAGTTATCGAAAGTGTTGTTCGCTAATGCCTCCTGAAGCGTAAGTTTTATTGCAAAAATAGTCTGTACATCATACAATTTTCCAAAAAAGTTTCTTGTGCTTTTTCTCCCTTATATGGTCGTTTGTGAGATACAATGGTTTCAAAAATTGCAAAGGTTGATATTCATTCATATACGGCATGTTTTCGTTATTGGACCTTCAATATAAGTGAAAATATCCAGGCATTGGCTTTTGTGTTTATTCTTCGCAAGAGCTTTCCGATATGGAGTTTTAAAATTTTATTTAAAATGGCGATTTAAAAGAATGTACCATATATAATCTGTATTGGGATTTTAACTGGACTACTCGTATATGTTTCAAATACCATTCTTTGTGATGTTATTTTAACTGTGTACAAAACACTCTATGTATGTATGAAATTGTAATTCTAAATTCGAATATCGAACGAAACATAGGCTATGTGTATGTATGAAATTGTAATTCTAAATTCGAATATCGAACGAAACATAGACTATGTGTATGTGTAAAATTGTAATTCTAAATTCGAATATCAAACTAAACATAGGCTATGTGTATGTGTGAAATTGTAATTCTAAACGAAACATAGACTATGTGTATGTATGAAATTGTAATTCTAAATTCGAATATCGAACGAAACATAGGCTATGTGTATGTATGAAATTGTAATTATAAATTCGAATATAGAACGAAACATAGGCTATGTGTAAGTATGAAATTGTAATTCTAAATTCGAATATCGAACGAAACATAGGCTGTGTGGAACGAAATGTAAAAAACTACGTACAACAAGACCATAACGCACGCACGTCATCTGCGCCGGCACGAGGCGCGCTACATCAAAATAAGTCCCAAAAGATTTGCCCACCTCGGTTGAAATATTTTCGCATTTTATGATATGTCTATTAGCTAAAAATGGAAGCAGATACAAGACAAGACGGAGCGGTCGCGAGGGACGCGGCGGGGCGAGGCGGAACGAGGGTCGGGTGGTTGCGCGTGCCTGATCGGGTCATTCAGTACCCGCTAATTATTGATGGATGATCCACCTTTTATCATCAACCCTCAGGTGCTCAACCGGCTCTTTTGATATATCAATCTTCGCAGATGTACTGTCAAACATATTTCTTGTTCAACGTCATCCATATTCGTTTCTCGAAAAACTATTAACTTTATGGCGCCTGAGAAACATGTAATCGAAAACCGATAATGTGCAGATATTTTATATGAAATATAATTCTTGAAATAATTTTTTTAATGGACTTAGGCCTTAAGATCAATCGTAGTTTAAACCACCGACTGAATTTAAACCAGGGTTTAGTCATAATTTCTTAAGATCAGTAACGTTTAACTTCGTCGAAAGTTTAAACTCTAGATTATTTTTATTGGGGTAGCTGTGTGGTTCAAACCCCTGTTCGTAGATTATCCAAAACAATTTGGTCACCCGGCTTTCAGCGGCTTAAGTTTCTGTCATTCTTCCGAACTATAATAATATTTCAATCATTGGTTTGAAAATTATTTATAATAATAATATAATTATTAGTTTTTAGGTTTGCACTGTTAATTAATCGAAACAATATTGAAAACGCGAGTAGCGTTATTGATGATGAAATCTTATTATTGTTGAATGAGTGGTCTTTGTATTAAATTTCAGAGACAGAGCAGATTAACCATTTTTACTTTTGAAAAAACGAAGGCCGACTGAGTTAACTTTCTCTCTCATTATCAATAAAGTTGGGAATTATCTTTTTTAAACCCGACAATATAAAAGTGAAAACATATATATTCGTAAAAATAACACTTAGCTAACCAAATAATTTTTAAACAATGTTAGAATTGTTTCATAGATTATTTTTAATTAACTTATATTTTTATAGGATTTTGCTTAAAACATCAAATTCCAAAATAAGCAATTCGCAGGTCAAAATGATATTAAAAGCAATTCAAAGCCATCGTATTTTCCCACTGAATCGCGCCAGCAAGCGCTGCTAGACCGAATGGGATTAGATACTTATCAGTTGCTATTGATACACAAAAATCTATCCCCTTCAATTTTTTATTTCGCCTCAACCGTTTCATTCACGACGAACATCAGATTGACGAGCTCCATTTTGAATCGACATAAAGAAATATTCCGTAGGATCGAATGTTTGAAAAGCAAAACAGTCACTAGGCTCATTAGGCATGAACGTGAAGGAAAAACATTTACGGACGCGTGACGAAATAATGCAAATTGCGTGAATAATGTGAAAATGTTTTCGTCCTAGCGAGGAGCGCTCCCGCCCAAATAATAACGTTTTAATGTCGACGACGATTTGTAAATGGCATTCAGATATATTTTTGTAGAAGCTTTCGTGATTTTATTCTGATTGGAGCATGCCAGTACGTAGACGGAGCATGCCAGTGCGTAGACGTTACTAAATATAAACGGAAGTATACCAAATTTGTGCTCTACGTTTAGCATCGGTGTTATAAATGGAGATGCTGTGTGACATACATTAGTAATATGAGTTTTCAGAGCTGTCGCTTCTGAATACTTTTAGCTTGACTTCCGTGTGATAATAACGTCTACACTCCGTTAGAAAAAATGTACGTTTCGTAAAATATTTTATTTAATTGTTTTTCTAATAACACTCTTCATTTATTTATTGATTTTAATGTACAAGTATATAAGGTGGTTTATTGTTAAACGAGTAACCTCTTCCAGTCATCCAATTTACTAAGTAATAAACTATATTATGTGTTGTGAGACCTCAATTAACATGAAGCAAAACATTTTTAAAAAATATTTAAAGCGCTTCCCCATATATGTTAAGTGAGAGCGAAAAAAATGGTGTTCGAACATCTCCTTAAGGGATCCCAGTACTGGTTAGATTTAAAGAATCTAGAAGATGTCTATGAATTTGAGGTTCCACGTACCATTTTTAATTTTTAAAGATCAACTTTAGAAAAACTTTTTTTTCAATTTAAGTAATGTTAGAAATGTTTTCACAATTATTATTAAAAACAGATGATTAATCACGTATGTATATACCTACGTGATATATTTTTAATAGTTACTAAAACGTGGCTTTTGTATGGTAATTTATAAAAAAAAACAAAATTGTCATAAAATCATACTTTCATTAATTCTGCACACGTAAATAAAATGATAAAAGAACGGCCTTTTTTTGCAATAGATTTTTTTTAACATGAACTTCATTACATCCCATGAACTTCAATACTAGGACAACGATTTTTATAAATTCGTTGAATATTTTATTTAACCAAATTTTTATTACAAAATAAATGTTTCATTTTTCAATTCCCTGTTTAATACTTTAATAAGTTGGACACTGATATGCGGAGTGTTATTAATATTGAAGGGAAAAGTTATAAGGAATTGGATTAAAAACAAAAAAAACTACGAAGATAAATATTATTTAGTGCAATTATAATATTTATTAAATTTATCAGATATGAGCTTTTTATTTCAAAGTTTCCCTGAAGATAAAGACACTAATCATAAACAAAATTAGAGATTGTATTTTTTAGATATTTATTGATGTCATACTGTCGTCATTAACAATAGTACCATAAAACGGAGGTAGTAACATGTGCGCAATTAGGCACATTAATTTAGTTTAGTTCCAGTTTTCATTATGCTAACACGATGTTCGAGTTATTATGTTTGTTTTTCGCTTTATAAAATAAATTATAGATGAAACTACAATATAAATATTATTTAGATTTTAACTGTGGAAATTTTGCAAATTTATAAAAAAAATTAGAAGAATTATAGAAATATTTAATGGAAAAAAATATCTAGAGACGGGAAATAGAATAAATTTAAGTCAATAATATTTTTAATTACAAGTCTTTATTTCGCATCGCCATTTTGAATTTCTGTATTTCGAAATTCGTTATTTGTGACATTCGATAAATCGAGACACTAATTTTAGTCGAATCGGTCACAATAGCCAAAACTCTCCATTTTAATTTTCTAAATTTTGAATCCAAGTTCGTTATTCGTGACCTTAAAACTTTTTGATAACGAAGTTCTTTTCGATTCGGACCACAAATGATAATAGTTATCCGCTATATTGGCGCCGCAATCTTGAATTTTTTTATTAAAAATGTCAAATTGTATTACCTTGGCGTATTTAAATTTTCAGGTAGATCGATCGATAAGATGTAGATTAAAACTTCAATAAAAATTTGAACCGGAAAGACATAGGAAACGAGTTAAATAAAAACTTATGAAAAGACGCAGATATTCGATGGTGTGTATCAGCAAACTCGGCGGGAACGTTGCAAAGTAGAGACCGAAATAAACAAATGCACCATACAACCGCCATTTGGACATACTTATGTATTTTACGTCTTCAAACTAGCCGCCGTGTTCGGACACATGTCTATATTTAAGGTTCTGTACCTTAAAAGGAAAAATGGAACCCTTATAAGATCAGTCACGCGTCCGTCTGTGCATCGTTTCGTTTTCCTCAGAAATAACTTGATATAGAAACCTGAATGGTAATAAAACATTTTAACCCACACATATCGAATTAGATAAAACTCAAAAATATTCATTTGGAAATATTAGGAAGGGCAAATTAAGTACTCGAAAAAAATTGAATTTCGCATATAATGTGGTGTTTTGTTTGAAAGGACAAGTTTTAAGGGTTTCAAAAATTATTTTTTCATAATTTTAGGTATTATATCTTCAGAGATATACTGAAAGATATGGCATAAATATGTCCCGTCCTTATTTCAGGAACTACTCGACCCAAATTTATGACAAAAATAAGGGTTTTAGAAGCCCACGCAAATGTTGTAGGAAAACTGTAACAATGATTCTGGATGTCATTGTTTCATATTCTCAATGTTTCACGTCTACGAAAAATGTAGCATACAATACATTTTTGTATTTTGAAAACCGATTTTCTCAGACTATGTAACGCAGACATTTTAAAGTCAGTAACCCCACATATTCAGAAAAAAATTTCACAAAAAAATTTTCTCAAATGTTTCGTATACAAATTAAAGATGAGGTAAATAAAGGTGTTGAAAATATTTTTGTACCTTTTATGTAACATGTCTAATATCATTTGATATTCGACATGTTACATAATATAAAAGAGAAAAAAATGAAGGTAATGAATATAAAAGACTTGTTATGAATACAAAAATATTTTTTTAAAATGTTTAAATAGCATGTTTGAAAGATGTTCTAAAAAGTATGTAAACATTTTTCATTCCAAACATTCCACCTCTTATATCCAACACTAACGAAAATCATGAAGAAACAAGGTTGGTAAAATCTGACTAGACCTTTACAGAAAAATCGATAGCAATTATCCTAGATCTTATAATTTTTTTAGATACGCACCGTGTTTTTAAGTCTAGGAAAGATAGTATAAAATACGTTGTAATGTATTTAGGTTGTGAAAAATTTATAATTGTAAATAGTTGAATATAAATATTATATACGCTTAAATGCTTATAAATACCGAAATGTGCGGAACCCTCATCGTGCGAGTTCTACTCGTGCTTAACAGATTTTACTTTTTATTGTTTTGGTTTTAGTTTATGTTGAATAAAATATTTGTATGCATTATATTAGTACCACTATAATATTGCAATTTTGCTTACGGCAAGTAGACACAACACAAACAGTAATGTTAAAACCGAATGCTTTTTACACAAATAAACCTTTTCCATCCTCATGCCCTCTATATGAGCCCTCTGCGGTCGACTCAACAAATTGTGTCACATTCAGATGAAAACTTATATTTACTTGAAAGCAGTTATTAGAAATTTTGCCTTAAGAATATCTCGGAAACGTAATAATAACAAGTTGAAATCAAACAATTATCGATCTACGAACTAGTGCAAAGATTCGACAAACCAGTTGTCCTCTTAATTTAGCTTATAAAGGGCACATGCATAGAGAAATGTCTAGAAAATATTCTCAGTCTTAGATTTTTAATTCAAATTTGAATTGGAAATATGGGGTACGGATGTATATTCCGTTTGAATATCCCCGGACGTATTTAATCTCAATTTACTTTAACATGTTTAGAATCCACAAAAACTATATATATATATATATATATATATATATATAAACACCGTTTCAGAACGAAAACTTCAAACATGTTGAGGGAACGGTAAGAGTATTTGTTGTGAGAAATGTTCATAATTTCAATGTTAAAGCGCTATATAATCCATGAAAATAGAAACCATATAGAAATATAATACAATTCAAAACACGTAGGTCAAATGTGTCAGTTGGCACCACAAAAACTTGGTTATGCATTATTATTTAACACCCATAACAAAGCCCAAAACAAAACTTTTATCAAAATGAGGAAATATATGAACAGCAGTAATAAAAAATTTGAAACAATCACAGTTTAATACTAAATCTATTAACCTTCAGTTATATCACATAGTCATGTTATATCACAATTTCGCATCCCTTGATGTGACTATAGGAGACTGTAGGAGACTAATCTGAATATAGTAGAAAAAAATAACATACAAAATCTGAGCTGCCGAACAATGTAAATAGAGCAACGGTATTAACACGGTAGTCCTATTTGTCTACTGTATACGAGCAGTCTGCCAGTACTTTTCAAGTGTATGGAAAAGACCCATTTTTGGCTTTACCTCCGGAAACACTTGTCTAATTATAAATAAAAACAACAGGTACCATGTGTAGAACAATACAAATAATTTATAATATCATCGATTTCAATCGTGGCGTTTACTTTGAATAAATTCGCGTATAATACACTAACTCTCCAAGTTTTGCTTAGACAAAAAAGAGTTTTGTTTTTATCGCTTTATTTTTATTAATTGTTATTCAGAGATTGTTAATGGTATTCTCAATGAATCAGATATTTATTATGCGTTAGTCGAGTACAGAGTAGTACTGCCATGTCTTATGACATACAAACTCTTACAATAAACCATCTATAATCGTTAATAATGTAAGTTGCAGTATTTTTTCGAAGTTTTCATTATCGTATACAATTTTTCCTAGTATTATTTTGATGTAACTATTACGATTTAAACTGTTAGTTGGGAAATATTTCTGCGATTAGATTTTCCAACAGAAAGCGGGTCAAAGCAGATGATCAATAATAAATTATCAATATTTAGTGTGAAAATGTTTGTAGATGTTCATGTTGTCCACGATATTTTCACATATTATTTTAATATAACTACCGTGCTTAGGACATTACCTTCAATTAAACTGTAATTATCCACACCTTATAAGATAATAGTTAGACCCTGTATATCCATATTGATATTGTATACTAAACGGTGGTTGAAGCTTTATGTTATCCGCATAAGTCGTCTTTATGTTATCTGTATAAGTCGTCTTTAAACTATAGTTAAAGCTTTATGTTATCCATATAAGTCGTATTTATGTTATCTGTATAAGTCGTCTTTAAAGGATGGTTAAAGCTTTATGTCATCCATATAAGTCGTCTTTGTGCCAAACCCTAAAAAACAAATAAATCAAATGACCATTTTACATAATTAGTATCATTAATTTCCCAATTACACATTTATAAAATCAATCGATTCTCTGTTAATTAAATTAATTATAACGAACAAAGTCAATAGCCTGCATTAATATGCAATTTTAATTAAATCTCTCTGTAATATTATTTAATTAAATCTGTCGTAGAAATTACATCAGGATTAATTAAATATTGTTTAATCGAATTAATTTATCGCAAGCAAAACCGAGTGATTAGAAGCTTATAGCATTTTGAATTAAAAACTCGTTGATATGTACAATAAAGAAGGGCTCATAGAAGTTGAAGAAAATAATAAAAAGGTCTCAGGATTGTTAGTTAAACATACAGTAGCATTTGCAGTAAAGGATGTGTTGCTGAAGATGAAACTATATATGAATTATTAGGTGTTACCGAGACAGGCAAAAGGAATATAGTTAATGTTTGTTGTTATGTGAACAAGCGTGTGGGTGGCTCACGCCGCCATGTTGGAATTTGACATTTTGGCGCGTGGTTGTTGTCTGTGGTCGTCTTATTGGACGAGTTGGCGTCGTTAGATACTGTGTGATGTGTAGTCGATCGATGTTTACAAATGAGGTTGCATTGTTTAAATACGACATAAATAAATGTCATTAACTTTAACTATGTCATGTGTTATTCTATAATTTATACCCGAAATGGAGATTGAGTAAGCGAAAGAGATTAAGTATATAAAATTACAAAATGATTATTTTGAGTAAGAACATGTATATTTACAAATTACCAAATTTATTAGAGTAGATTTTTGATCGATCTGTCTGGTTTCAAATACTTCCGGAGTATATGTGAATACTTATAAAATTCGTACAACATTATCTGTTCGTGCACAAACCTTTTCATTTACGAAGTTGTATTTCAATTTCATTTTATTATCATAATTTTAGTTGCATGGTTTGCTGTAAATTGTGTGTAGGTATAGTTTTAAAATTATTCATATATTATAAAATAAAATGATTTCAAAGTTGGCGAGGATAATGCGAACGAGAGACTAATTTTTTGCTCTGAAATATAAACTATATTTTACTCCAACATACCAATCCCTTGCCATCTCTAATATTTTATCCGGTTGGTAAGTATGGTCAATTTGGCAGCCCAGTGGACATACGTATATTAGGAATGTAAACCATTCTATTAGTATCTCATTTATCGCATTTTTAGATGAAATGTCTAAATTCAGACATTCCTTTTGCTGTAATTATTTACACTTTGTTGTTGTGTTTTGACATAAAATTTTTTCATTTTTAAATTGGTACAAATATATGCAGTTAGTGTAATGTATATATGAGTTTTTTACATCATTAATAGATTTAGCGAAAGATAGCCGTCCGTTAGGCGATTAGATATGACTCATCTACTCTAAAGAATGATGCTATGACTGAAATTTAATGAGTTTAATTGTATGAAAAATTCAAATTAATGTGAGAATAAATTTCCAACGAGATGAAATTTTTCAGTACAAATAAATAACTGTCATATAGCATAACTATAATAACGACAGCAACGTGATTATTCGAGTACACGTATGCAGCTCGTGTATTTTTATTTTTTTGAATACACTTTTAAAACGGTTTTACCGATTTTAACCAAAAATAATGTACCAAAGCAAAGAATATCCAGTTCAAATTTAATATCTTTTTCTCAAGTATTTGTAGGGTATAGGTTTATATTCCAAGAGATAATTTCTCGAGAGCGGTATAAATTTCTGAATCTAAAAATACATCATTATATACGTGCCACCTATTATTATTAAACAAAATAAATTCGAATCCAAACAGAAACTCATTTCAAATTTTACAAACCCGTCGATGTATGAATATTAGAGCTGGGCATTTAAAGTCACTTATGTGACCTAATTCAATCCAGATATTTGAAAGTCGAGAACTAGTTCATTTAGTTCGTTCATTGTGCCTAAAAAGCATCAATTTTTCTCTCATACCATCCAAACTTGAGACTGGTAGTCTGAACTCTTAGGAGACTGGCGTATTTGAAAACATTTAATGGTTTACAAAAATTACTCGACAGTGTGATGACTATTATTCCTATCATTTATAAACAACTAGTTAATAAATTTAATAATCTACACAAACGTAACGAAAAATAAACATATATATTAATTAACAAAATACTTAAATCGTTTAAAAAATAAATAAATAATTGAAATATAAGAATCACAGGCAAACAATCACAGAATGGAAACAGAGTCTGTTTCTATGCTGTGATTGTTTGCATGGTAACAACAATATCAACATAAGATAAATCAACAGAAATCTTAAAAGTTTTTATACATTAGCCTCAAAAAATAAAATCTATGTAAGTTCAGAAGATCTTAATCTAGATCTTCTCTCGGTGAGGACTTGACTTGCCTTTGAGAAGATCCGTTTGTAAGCGACGGAAGTGGCCATGACACACAGTCCGTTTTCAATTATTTTATAGATGTTTGGATAATCATCTCTATTTAACTGTCACCAATCAAGAAAATTATGATCACGGTGAATAGGTTTCTCTCTGAGATAACTATAGAGTTGAATTATCCTGGCTGTTGGTGGCTCTCGATTATCACTAGAAGCACCACCTGAGTTAAAACCTGGGAGCAATAATTACATTTTGCCTTTTCACCAGATAAACTCGTATATAATAGTTCCATATTTCGCTTCGTTTGAGAGACGACACAACACTATTATTTGTAAAAAAACGTAATTAAACTTGCTAAATTTGCTATTAACGCCAAATATATTCAAAACTTGCTAAAGTATTCAAATAATGCAAAAAAAAATAAATAATGGAAATATTAAAATTGAACGTCGAATATCATTAAAATTCCAATAATATATGTTACCTGACAGTTCATATTGTTTTTCTATGGTATAAATGATTTACGAATAAAACAAACGACGAATAAAACAAAGACTGACGTATAAACAAACTTACCAATAAAACAAAGACGAATAAAACAAAAACTGATTGATCGAGATTTGCAATCTATTGATTTAAATATTTTTAGATCGACAGCTCATTTTGACAGATCGATTTTTCGGATTGATCGAAATGAAAGAGACCTATTTGGTTAATCAACCTAGTACATTTAGTATCTCACTCGCTCTTGAAAAAATTGTTACATGCCTTCTTGTTCTTGCGAGGGAACAGGTCTGTGAAGTTAACGTTGCATGTCGGCAATGTATTGCAAATAATGTTTGTTTCCCACTTCACGAATGTCTTTCACGACTGATCTAATTCGCATATATACACACATATTTAAATGTACGTACATATATATTTATAATACGTAAAAGTCAAGTTGGTGTATTGAATATGGGGCATATGAGGACGACATTTTAATTTGTTGTGATTTTTCGTTAAGTGAACTAGAGAATGATATAATTTTATTTACTTAACCTATTCAGCCAAAGAATATTGGTGAATTAATTCATTTTATTCACTCAGTCTTTTCTGCCCATCCCTAGTGAACATACATACGCACGTACGTACACACACATACTCGCACTCGGATTTGTCCGCGCTTATCTACTGAAATTTTGTCATAAAAACCTTCCATAATCATTTTATAGACCTTTTACTGAATCTTTTCCTTGTGATCCTGCCATCTTTTTGATTTATGGAAATAAAAAGGAGTATAATGGAGAGTCGATTTGGCTTATAGCGTGAATTAATTACGTTAGACAATAGTTGAAGATTGTATTGTATAAGCATAGGTTTTTAATAATGTAATGTTATACGAATGCGATCGATAAAATGGATGTTTGATAATCGGTCAGAAGGTCTTATTATAAATGGGCGTACGCGAGTATAAATTTCATCGAGGGTAACATGATGGAATGGAATGATTACATCGGATATAGCTTTATGTCAAACCATAGTAAACACCGTGTTCTGATTTAATGTTACATTTGATTTATAAATTATGTTATAAAGTATGTACCTTTATTAACTTTCAATCGATTATGAGCGAAATAAATAATAACAAAAAAAATTACAGTCAAAATGTGAAAAACACAAAAATAAAAAAGATTAGCTTGTGCGTATATAGAGTTTAGCACCTAAACAGCTGGATCGATTTCAATGAAATTTGGAATATAGGAGTATTTCGAAAATATCTTCGAAGCTTTCTTTTTCATTTTTGCAATTCTAAAATTACTTAGAAATATTAGAACGCTCTTCTTTAAACTTCCCTCTTTATTATTACGTAAGTAAATTGCGCGCGTTGCTACCACGATGGCGCTACCAAGAGCAGGGTGCGCGACCCCGTAATCATTATTAATACTTTATGAGCATAACAATATTAATACTTTATAAGCCGTGCGCATAAAGTGTCTAGATTTTAAATACACTTTTTTATATAAAACTCTCGATTTTTAAGTTTGGAAGCAATAAATATAAATATTGATTATGCTTATAAAACGTGAAAACGAAACACATAATTTTTGCATCGTTTTTTATGTCCCAGGTGTTATAAGATTTGTGAAAAAAGTAATATGATAATGGATGATCGAAAATTGATACAATATATATGGAACTATGAAATAAGTTCATAATTAATTATGATTTACGATATTTGAAATAAGAATGATTGAGAGAAGAGTAAATCAAAAAATGTGTAGTAAAATTAGTTAAATGTAGTGTCATTAAAGTGTGTAACTTATAGTAGTGCGCAATGTTTGTACAAATAATACACATGATAACAGGTAGTATAAATGATATATGACTGAAAAAAACTACTACTAGGCTATGCCGTTAATACGATAGACGTCATTCCTTCATACTACTATCAATCATTATTGAAGTACATCTATTATGTTTATGAGTACCTGTAGGAAAACTCGCGTGCTTTTTGCTACGAATTATGCTACGCGTATATTTTTGTTACGAATTTATATTCGTGTGCTTTTGCACAAATAGAAATATGTATATATATATATATATATATATATATATATATATATATATAGTAGGTAAGTCTAATCTATATGCATAGAAACTTTATTACTCGTTAACTATACAGAGCTTTTGTAGATGCGATGAAACTGTTACAAACATAAATGTTTGTTGCGATAAAATAATCACTAACTGAAAACCGAGGTCCGTATGTAATTTTGTTTAAGCTTATTTTGATTTTTATTTTTAGTCAAGAATAAATGAAGATAAATTAGAGAACATAATATTAACTTATATCAATATAAGCCCACACAACATACAAATATCATTCTAAGCCTACACTTATTACAAAATGTTGCTACTGTACAAAATAAATATTTAAAATTTGATTTAATGTTCATTTAATTGTCAGTGAATCATTACAGATATTTACGAAAATTAGTAGCTGAAGATTAGTGGCTGGATCTTAGTAATACAAATGATCATATCATGATTATAAGAAGTTTTAATCACAGACAGGTTAGCGGTTTTGTGTTATATTATGATTTTCATACCGACAGGAGTATAATATATAGCAGTATTCACTATGAGCCAAACCCTGTTCAGTTATGAATGAGCGACGAAGGTTTGATTTTATTATCTAATGGCACCCTTTATTAGTCCCAGGTCATACTGGTATGTATTATTGTGGATATCTTTTCTTAATGTTGCTTCTTTTAAACAAAAAATAGTCATTAAGTATGTACGAAACCACAATTGTAGATTCATGTACATTTAATGAAAATTTTAAAATATTTATTTAGAATAATCAATCAATCTAATTTGTTTCCACAAGTCAAACCGTTAAACAGGTAGTAAATTTGTTAACTAAAACTAGGGCCTTTTTTATTGTTTGGATTTGGTATTGTTGGTAAAACGCCATGAAATTACAGGCTAACCAGTAATTGAACTATTATAAAAATATTTTAAAAAATAAGCAATTGATTAGCTTTTAAATTCAATGACCGACATTGAATGCAGATATCTCTCTGTCCCATTTACTGTCACAAATTCAATCATTTTAAATTATGTTTAAACCTTTTAAGTTAAAATTAGTTTAAACCTTTCGATCAACTTTTAAGGTTAGTAAAAATGTTTTCACTCTTCGTCGACCAAATTGTATTTGGAATAATGCCATGGAATTATGATTTGTAATGTAAAAGAAAAATGTCAAATACGCTTTGGGTGTCGCAGAGAGACATTTGTAAAAGCGATTAATGGCACGAGGTATATAGAGTTGCCCTAACACATTAGTAGAAAAAATGCTATAAATCTACTTCTACTATCGCATCACGAATATATCACAGCATCGCCATGACTCCCCAGAGAGGAGCGGACTTCTAATCTCACCTTATAATTAACGACAATAATCATACCAATAATTACCTTTCAGACAATAAATCAATTATCTGTCAAAACTCCGCACAGAGCGAAATTCCCTCAGATATGAAAAATTATTAATTACTCTCCATTATAGCCGCACCGTGCCTACCTAGCCCCGCGCAAAATAAATTAAACAATTTACGACGAACAAGAGGCGGGCCGCCGTAGACGCCTATTGTGGAGTTGTATCGGTCGGACTATTACTCATCGCGTCCCGCTGATATTTGCTCCTTTTATTTATAATTAAACGTTGTCCTAGTTCCTTTGAAATGTCAAGATGCTTTCATTAAGAGCGGCGCAAGCAGATACCGTCTCGCTCGCGCGCAGCGTCGCTCTCGCGTCCACTTCATTTAAGCCGATCGCGTGCTGTACTCACCGATATGTTTAAGATTTGAAATTGAAATCATATTTTGAGCATCGCTATAAATTAATCTTAAATTGAAATCATATTTTGAGCATAGCTATAAATTAATCTTAAATATCTATCGGAGTTAAGCTCTAGCTTCTTATTTAATTTGTTGTCGTATTTTTACAGCTTATTTCTAATCGTTACCATTAATGGTTTTAATTTAGTTGTTTGTGACTATATAGAGAAAAGTACGATTTAATAACTCATATACTTCAAGCTAATAGGAGTAGACAATAGCTGTTATCTTAAACATATAGTGTTATGTATGTGGAAGTATTATATTTTTAGCATCACTTCAAATTCATTTCAAGTATATGGCAAATGTAAAAATTGGGTTGTCGTCTGTTCACCGTTTATTTCTAATTGTTACTGTTAATTTCCAATTAATTTTTTGTGGCAACATGTGGTAAAGTACGACTTAGCACCTCTGATGCTTCTATTTAATAAGGATAGACAATAGCTGTTATTTTGAATACAGTGTCGCGTATGTGGACATGTAAGAGATTTGAAATTAAATTTATATTTTCAGCATCACTTCAAATTAAATTCAAATATGTGGTAAATTTAAACAATGACCTCTTACTTGAAGTTGTCGTCTAACCACAGTTTATTTCTAATTGAAGTAAAACTACTTTACGCACGCTTGACTTGGGGAGTAAGCTGGTGAATGCGTGATGAGAGAGTTACGAAAAGTGTGATCGGGCAAGGCGAATGGAAGTCGAGAGGGAGATAACAGTTAGTGAAGACAGAAAGAGAGAGAGTTACATTTCGTATATTACTGTAGGGACAAGAGAGAGAGGTGCGAGCACATATTTTCTTTCTCTCTTTCTCTCATAGCCAGTTAGGTTTCGTATATCTAAGACACAGTGCAAGCCTATTGTCTGTATCACAATGTAGGAGCAAGAGAGAGAGCAGTGTGCGCGCACATTTTCTTTCTCTCTTCCTCTCATAGCCAGTGCATGAACTATATATATATATACATATATACATATACATATATATATATATATATATATATATATATATATATATATATATATATATATATGCGAGTTTGCTAGCATTACGCGAACGGTGATTTTTTGATTATTTTGTAATTTCATTTCGTTCTTGAACAATTTTATAAATTATTATTTTGTTCAATACATTAAATATTCTACGTTTAAAGCAAATAAATTTGTAAATTCATTTTAAAGTTCATATTTTGTGAATTTGAAGTTTTACTTCAGTCGTGTGGTCTAAAGCACACTCGTTTTTTTACCATCAATTTTCCATTAGTTCTACATGCGGAATAGTACGATTTTGCATCTCTGATGCTTCAACATAATAAGGATAGACAATAGCTATTACCTTGTATGCAGAGTATCTCGTGCTAGATAATAGGCCTAAACTAGATAACTAGACGTATTGTACATAAGCAATTACGCAATTAATGTTTTTAAGAAAGCATCAATCAATCCCATCAGCGCTACCAATGACTTCAACTATAACAATGAAAAAAAAGCGTAATAATTATAAATCTCTTATAAATATTAAAATTTAATAACATATACTAAGACAGTTTGAATGTTTTTTTTTATTGAAATCTTAATGCATTAATAGTTTAAACTGACAATTATCCTGCTATCAAATTCGACTTTCCTTAAAAATATTCAACAATTAAACTTACTGAATAATAAAGATAACTGAAGGCCAACGTCATTATTAATTATCACAATGACGGAAACAACCAGTGCTGCTGGCAAAAGGTTAGACGTAAATAATAATAGACAACTTTAATTTAGACGTAAATAATAAGACGTAATAATGTACTGTAGCCGACGCGAAAATGAATGCGATTTAAGTCTAAGTAAGTTTAAGTGGAGATGACTTTTCAGTCTATGTTTTGTACTTTACCGATAATCGATCTGATGATGTGCGATTTTTAGTTGAAATAAACGAGAAGATAATAATTACTTAACTTGCCTTGGCACGAAAATCAATGATAGTTAAATGACGATCCATATTCATTAAGATTAACATTGGATAATGAAATCAGACGTATGATTACAGTGTTTGAGAATTTGCACAAAAGTATTATGAAAATTACTGGGTATAAAAAGTATATATATATATATATATATATATATATATATATATATATATATATATATATTTATTTATTAAAACTTTATGAATTTTAGAGGGAATTTGTTATCTTTTTGAAAGAGAGAGGTTTTTCGTATTCTGTATCTTAGTCTTGCATGTTCAAAGGAATGTACTTATTTGAGGATTATATGACGAACACAGATATATTTCAAGCGTCGATACAAAAAAAATAATGGCATATGATGGGAAAGGATCACTGAGAAGGCAACAACGAAAATAGTATACAAAATAACAAAATGACATTGCAACCTATAAGGGAATTATAATATTTATATCAGTCAGGAATTATAATATTTAGGAATTATAATATTTATATCAGTCAGGAATTATAATATTTAGGAATTATAATATTGATATCAGTCAGGAATTACGATATTTAGGAATTATAATATTTACATCAGTCAGGAATTATAATATTTAGGGTTAAAATCAAATAATATTTATTGGTGGTAATTTAAGTTAGTTTAAAGAAAATCATTTACGCATTTTTAAATTAAGTTTGATTTAAATTTAAATCGGAGAAGATGGATATATAAATCAGTGATACTGCCTTTAAATTCATCGGCGTGAGTTTCCGATCCGCCTTCACCCTGCTTTCACTGCGATTTTGCTCCACTTTCATCGGGGCTTCACCGTGGCTTCATCCGCGTGAGTTTTTGATTGCGAATTACTTACAAGCCGTTTTTGACTATCAAGACAAATAAACAATATATACCTTATACACGTTCCGCCATTTCTCAATAGACACGTCGTATTAGTAATTTTTATTATTACAAAAATAATACCGATTTAACTCACAAAAATTATATTATTTCTTGAGTTATAAAGAAAATTATTTGTTATTTCGAATCATGAAATATGCTTGTGCCAAGTTTTATAAAAATCTGTTCGACCGAATAGGTGCGATTAACTAGCAAATGTTTAATCTAAATATACTTTTTGTGGTGAATTTTAAATATGTGGAAACGCACTATGTTTTGTGAAAATTTAATTATTCAATAAGTTCTATTATAAATTGTTATTAAATTCATAGTAGAATTGTTCGAGTATTTAAAGCGAAGACGGAACATTTTAGAACGAAATTAGGATTATTTCTTTAGACATCGTACTCTGAGCACAAATATATTAAATATGCTAAATAATATGAATTTTGTGCATTATGACCCGCTTTGCAGTTCTCTATTCTCTTAATGGATTGGCTGATTTTGTTGTGTTTTCCTTAATTGAAATAAATCTCTCCGATATCATCGGAATTTTAAATTATAAGCAACTAACCTAATACCATCCTTAGCAACGTGGAATTTGAATGTAGGTAATTTGGACCAACAAATATATTCCATTTCTACCATATAATCTTGAATAGGAAACCCACATTACCGTTGTAAATTAATTTGATTTTGATTCCATCTTCAACGTTTTTCCAAATATTTTCTTTTTTCTCCTTAAAAATGTTGAAAAACTCGGCACTCGCCCTCGATTCGGTCAAACCTACGCGCCTTCCCACGTGACACATCAAATTTACATATTTCATGAGAAAATGTCTAAAGAAATAGGCTCGTTACGATCGCGCCGCCCTAAAACTTTTAAATCCTTTGCGACCAAAACTCGAACTCAGGCAGCTTTCGGTTCTAATAAGCGAAGTACCTGAAAGCGCAAAAAGTTTCCCAACCCCCGAACACCTGAGGCATCTCTTCACAATGTTTATTGAATTGGGAATGAATGACGGAGGCGGGGACGTATTTCCGGCGCGGCCGCATTCATACGGCCGCTTTGTATTGAGGGCGACTCCTCAAAGACGTCCCTGCGGAAGCCCTAGGTTTTAATTAACAGGAAAAAAGCGTAAGTAAAATGTTAACATTCAGGCTGATTTATTATAATATTCTCTACGTAAAATTACTTTTAAAATTGGAATTTCGAAGCGATGTCTTCTTTTTATAAACATACCCAATTTGCAAATAATTAACACGTTATAAATGTGGTTCCATTCGGCTTTCATTCCAGAGATACAGATTTTTAATAACATTATGGAATCGAATAGCTCAAACTTGACTTAGGCTTTAGAAATAATTGAAATTGCTAATTATAAAGAGCGTATATAAATTCAATTTGGCTATAACTATGTACTATATAGTAGTAGCTATAACAAGTGCCTATATTCGAATAAGTTTGTTTAAGAAGATTTTGATTGATATTGTTTTAATTGAGATTTTGTCAATAAGAAAAAACTTAAAAATTAAAAAATTAGAAATATTTTACTAGCATTACTTTTTTTTGTAAATTTGTTACATGTCGTTCAAGAAAAACATTGAATTTTTATAAATTGTATTATATCTGGTTCTTTAAATAAGCGATAAAGTTCGGTTTTATTTTTCCTTCTCAAAAATCCATTGTCAAAGAACCCACCAAAGTTGGATCTAAGGATTTTTTGTTCTTCAGTTTGGGACAATGTCCACGTTTCAGATGCATATGTAAGTACTGATCTGATTAAGTATATAATAGTAATTTAATATCTCTTCTGATATTGTCAGATTTCAGAAATCTTTTTAGTCCATGAAAGAATCTTCGCTACAATTGTTCGTTTCCTCAGTTCTGGAGTCAAATCGTTGGCAGTGTTGATTTTAGATCCAAGGTAGATAAACGAATTCACCTTTTCAAATTTGTAATCACAAGACATATTCTATATATTGACATAAATAATTTACGTACTCGATAACCACATAGAATATTTTTTTCCTAGATAAGATTCCTTTTTTCAAAATTCTCTTATATTCCAAATATAAGACCAAAATAGTTTATTAATTTTAATATATGTATAATATTACAACATAATTTCTTCATCCGAACGAATACTTCATAGCCGAAAAGTTTAACGTAAATTGTGAGTGAAAATTGAAAGTAAAAATACATTTATTATCTCAATCTTGTTTTTTGTTTATTTTTTGTACTTCATAAATCTGTACATTTAAATAAATGGATAAGAAGAGGGGATCCTAGGTACAGTAGCCATATTTTAAAGCGAGATGTTAGCTCGATAGCTACACATCTCGGGATCTTAAGTGCGTTATCACCTACAGTGCTACCGACGTAAATACAATAATGTGGCTATTAGCGAAGTGAGCATTACTACCTAATATAAATATCACTATTTATGATTTATGGGATGGCCGTAAAACCTCAAAGGTGGACAAAAGATTGTAGTTTTGTTACAAAGTAAATTTCTCATTCGGCTTTAGTACATCAAATTAATCACAGGTAAAAGCTGGAAAGCTTTGACGGACTGGAATATACAAGGTACTCTTTTTATCTTTAGAAATATCAAAATCCATAAAAATATTTATTCACGTTCAGTGTGTACACACAAAAATAATTCAAACGCCCTTTGCGCAAAAATTCAATACTTTCACAGCATGTTTTTTACAACATATTTAGTTTTACATTTCAGAATAATACATTTGCTTTTACATTTTATAATAACATATACATTTTAGAATGAAACGAGATTAATACAAATAAAAGCTTTGTACACAATTCTTCTTAAGCGCTTATTAATTAGAGGATACTCGTATATTGCTTTGGATATATTGTTTGCGTCTTTACTTACTTTAAAATTCTACAGTCAAACAAGCAACCTTTATATACGTAATATTGTTAAGTCCGTCTCACTCGTCCATCCAACTGTCTGTCACAGCCTTATGGTTTCTGTAATTTTATACTTATATGGATAAAATTTTGTAAATAGATTGAAGAAAATCTTCAGTAATTATAATAATTATTAAAAAGAAAACCCTTAAAACAATATTTGATGTGGAATATGACCCTATTTTGTAACGAGGGAACGAATATTTTTTCACCTACACCTCTTTTGAAATTAAATTCGTAGTACAGGTTTTTTAAAACAAGAGTCACGTTTTATAATTACTTTTAATTTTTAGCACCGTTTATGAAATGTTAACTTTCGTACTGAGTTACAACGCACCCCTTCCTCTAATTATACAAGTATGGATTTGGTAGTTCTGAAAACATTGTACATTTCATTAAAACTTTCAAATAAAAGCGATTAACTCATTTCGATTGACTTGCTTCAATAATTTTCAGAGAGGCGAACGATTACGGAATCCCACTTTATACGTACTCCAACATGTATTGACCATTTTTATTATTCCAACATGATTTTGCTAAACCATTTTCTCCATATTCCTTTAATCATAATAATATTGATCGTCATATTTACTGTATTAATTAAATCTAATCTTGAATTGCTCTTCAACAAAATAAAACTTAACTTATTTTACTAAATATATATTTTTTTCATATTTAGTGACATATTCGCAATATACCTTCATAAGCAATTTAATATCACCAGAGGAATATTTAGTAATGGTAATGTCATCAAAACAAAATCATGTCATTATCGGAAAATGTTCTTCCTGGAGATCTATTTTTGTAACAACGTCTTTATTCTGTCAATACAGGAAAGAAGCCAGGGCAAATAACTAAATTCATTCAAATCCCGTCTGCTATATTTGTAACAATATCGCAACAAACGATCAACTATCGTAAAATAACAAAATGGTATAATACTAGAGTTATACAGATAAGGGAAAGTATGTTTTAAATTCAAAACTAATTAAGAGAGTAAGAAAAATAATTTTTCAGACATTAACATTTCGAATTGAAACAGTTTTATATATTTAGTGAAATGATTTAAGTAAAACTATTATAAAATAAAGTAATCTCACTGAGAATTGAGTAAACTGCCCCTTATTAGATATTTACGTCATAAATATCTATATGGATGTATAATCTAGAATGGTGATGATATCTCTATTAAAGTGTAAATTACCCAATGAGGAATAAACTGAGAGTGACAAAAATCTAAAATATAAAAACATAGTAAAATTTTAAATTTTCTGAAAAATAAATTTGTTGTATTGAAAACCACATAGCTTTTTTTATTGAATTTAATTTTTAGTGTTCTCTCAAAGATTCATAATGATGTTTCTTCTAAAAATTATTCCACGAACTAAATATTGTGGACATAATTTAACCCATCCATGGAAATGCGTGTTAATCTATTTGAATAATCCATCGTGTGTGTTTTTACTGAGATTAAAAAATACTAAATAAAGAAAAATTACGATTTACAAAATGTTTTATTTTTTATATTTACCTGACATAGAAATATTTCTGCTATGTTTCTTCTTCTATGTTAGGTAAATATAAAAAATAAAATGTTTTGCTAACAGTTTCGTATAAATTAAATTTATTAATCTATATTACTTTTTATTGGGTTGTATAAATAATAAATTTTCCCCATAAATATGTGCACAGAAAAATATCAAAATGATTGATCTCTAAAAGTTTATAATTGTTCAGTAGTTTGAATTAACTACTTGGTTAACTTCAGCAATGTTTTTATTTATATCATCTTATTTTATTAGATTAGGTATGAGTTGAAGTTGTTAGTCGAGTAGAATAAGTTGGTAATAGCGAAAAGTCGTTTACTAACTGCAGAAGTAAAAAATATTAAGAAAAGTTATATTTAATAAACACACATGCCAACTCTATGACAAAAATACTAATAATAAAAGTATTTGTGACATTTATATTTAAATTTTTAAACTTCATTAGAAGCGTCTATTTATATCAGACATTTATTCTGATCCAAAGTCTGAAAATAGTCCACCTACTTATGTCAGTTATTATTATCTGTTGGATATGAAATTTATGAGAAATGCTTGATTGTAAACGGACGTTTATTTTATTAGGAGTTGGTACTCATTGTGATAATATTAGTCGATAAGCAGATTTCTCGCCGATCTTTTGTACAAAAATCAAACATATTATTATTAAATGCCTGAATAAGGGGCGGCAATTAGATGCGTAGATAGTTGTATTAATATTTTTGTTATTCATAAGATTGTTAACCTAACGATAATTTTTAAGTTTAGTTAAATTGACAATTTCCATTAATTAGATCTGTTTGTGCAGTTATTTTAATTATTACATAAAATTGTGATAAGGTGGAATATAGGTATATTTTCTTATTTTTTAAAGATTACTCATAAGTGAGATGCTTGTGTCCTACACGTCGGTATTTGATATTAATTAAAAAGAAATAGAAAGGTGACAAATTGCGAGCTGCGTTAAGTGTATGTGACGTGACACGGGTGTGGTTTGGGAAAAGATTATATTAATTTTAATACAAATCAGTGGTTACGGGGCAAAGTTATTGCTTAAAATTAAATAAGATTAGATGTTAGTTCAAAGAGTAGAAGTACAAATGCTATCTCATTTGTAGTCATACCCGAAGCAAATCCCGATTATATTCTTGTCCAATATGAACAAGCTATTTGGACTACAAAGTAGCTCAAAAGTGACGGCTGGTACATACATTTACTACAAAACTCATTATAAACAGAAATTTATTGGAATTAACAAAATATTATTTCTATCAAGTCACCAGTCAAAGAAGAAGCTAAAACTCTAGCGGAGTTTTTCAATAATTATATGTAAAGAACACCTGAACTTTCCGATGTGAAGCCACTGTACGAGAGTGCACGTTTTTGGGAATTTTCGAGTTTGATAATTATAAGAAAACTGCAGTTGAAAAAGTAAAAGAAATATATGAAGTGTAAAAGATATATTTAAAAAAATGTTTACATAAAATGCCATCTGAATTCTTGTGTCTTTATTAAATAAAGTAATCTTGTAAGTTAAGTAAATTAGGATCTAATCGATTTCGATAGAAGAGGAAATTTACTGGAAATTACCATGAGATTGAAATAATAATTTATGTATCGCATATAATAATTAAATAAATATGATACAATGTTCAAACCCAAGCTTTAAAACGTATACATGAAATTTAGACAAGAAAATAGAAATCTGTATTCTACTATCTATATTCTACGATCCCTAAGCGATCTAATTAAACACTGGCAACCCTCATATACTTACGTCAGAGCCGCAATTTCACGATACTGGCGTAATATATACTCGTTTTATGAGAAGAGTTCTAGAAAGAATGAAATGCATTTATATCCTAGAAAATAGTTGATACAAATAGTATTATAGTTATCTCCGGGCGTGCCATTGCCCAACCGAATCGAGCAAGCACTGTCGTAATATTCTTTACTGGAAGCAATCACTGTCGCAAGCACTGTCGAAACATTCTTTACTGGAAGCAAGCACTGCCGAAACATTCTTTACTACAAGCAAGCACTGTCGCGAGCACTGCTGCAACATTTATTGTTCGATGCAGTTCAGCAGAATCAACAGTACAAAAATATTGATATGCTAGGATGACATCGACGATGTGTTTTTCAGATACTCTTTATATATATATATATATATATATATATATATATATATATATAAATATATACATAAGACAGATTTACACCCTTTATTTGTAAGTGTGTAACCTGATAGTTAAGTGCTTTGTAACTGTTAATGCTCGTAATATTCTTCAAGGAAAGACGTAGGAATTTGTAAAAAATATTGAATGAAAATATCAGAATTAATTAGAACGTTATTAGTTAGATTCGCCAAGGGGCCACTAGGCTTGGGTTCGTTTTTTACATTTTAAACTTTTAGTGGGTTTAATATTGAATAAGCAGTGTACTACTAATCTATTTTTATCTGTATTCACAATTTTGAAAAAAAAACGCTCAAGGATGTTACAAAAATATTTCTTTTATATACGAAAAATTTCTCTAAAAAAGTCTATTAGGATGATTTGGTTTCTACGGCATATAACTAATGAGTGACGAAAAAATAAACACAGCAATTTATTGGGTCAGTGAGTAAGTCGTAGTTTTATAAAGTCTGCAGAGTAATTTTAAAGTCTCCTATAAATTTATCTTAAACTTGATTGATTAAATTGATCAACGCGATTTAACGTTTCCAGTATTAATTTTTTTTATTTTCGTGCATTTAAAAAAAATCTTAATTCAATGAAATGCAGCCCGTTTAGCACCTTCATGAAATTTGTAATGGTGGTTAATATTTTAGCACATTCGTTTTCACGAGAACGAAATGATAGGAAAATAAGCAAATAAAATGTTTTATTTTAATTAAAAATGTGAAGATTTTGTATCAAATAAAGTCAGAAACGTGTCTCTAAAACCAAAACTTAGCCAAGTCTGTGGATAAGTTTTCGATAGTATAATTAAAAACCGGTGATACCCAAGCAAACAAATACTAACTTCATCAGCTAAGAGCACCCTCTTGGAAAAGTGCTCATTCCTAGAAAGCCTCTTAGAAAAGGCTACTATCTATTTCTTGTATAAATTTATGGGTTGTAAAGTTTATAAGGGTTCTGAAGGGCGATGGTTAGAAGATATTAAACATTTATCGATGATTTACTTATTACCAATGTTAGGTGATAAGAAATCAAGTAATAAGTGAAAAACAAAAGTATGTGGAATAAACTTAATGGAATGACCGGCATTGTACACGATTAATTTTGAACTGACTCTCATTCATTACTGGAATAATTTACATTCAGGTATTCCCATAAGACAGTTTAAAAGATTTGTATAGCCTAGTTCAGGAACAGAGGAACGAACAGTTTTTGTTCATGAAGTGTCATTTATTTATTAACGTTCTTTACAAGCTTTAAGGGCATATTTACATTTTTGACGAAAAACTTAAATTTTTGCCAAGTTCACTCTTAATTCTGGGAATATGTGATTTATTTTGATATGAAAAAATATATCAAAATTTCATGTATAATTTAAGCAAATTTCTTTGTATTAGTCTCGTATATATATTTCAAGAAAATCGGCTTTTTGTAACTCATTCCTTCCGAAAATCGCAACAGAGGGTCATGTTAAGACTGTTTCTTTCAAACAATTATTTTCTTTAATTTGATAAAAACAATTTTGATCTACGCAGTAGCAAAAGTTTCCCATACATTTTTAACATCGGCTTGTCATTCTGCAGTGAGAGTGATCTAATTGAAATAGTTTATTAAAAATATCTCTTACTGTAAGTGTTATATGTAATATATAAATACTTATTTATTTTAGTTATCACGTCAATTTGGACATTTCAGAAAGTGTTTGCGTGCAACCAGAAAAAATGCACAATTGGAAAAATTGTAAGTTACTAATTCTTTACCAGGTTTTTAGGGTTTCTTACCTCAAAAGGAACAACGGAACCCCATAAGACCACTACGTGTTTTTCCGTCTATCATTTACAGCCGTCTTTCTGAGAAACCGTTTGACGTAAAACTTGAAATTTGGTATGGCAGTAAAACATATTAATCCACATATATTTTAATAATTTACACTAAAAAATATTCGTCTAATTCCGGGGGAGATACAAATTAAGAACTCAATTTGTTTTTTAAATTTCATATATAGCCCGGAGTACTGTTTGAAAGATTAGTTACAAGGTTCTGAATAATATTTTTTTTCATATATCATCATACTAAAAATATACAAGAAACCCTTCTCCCATCCTTATTCCGATACTACTAAAATTAAATTATGGTAAAATAGGGGTTTGTATTAACCCATGAAAAAGGTTTTAAGGAAACTATAATAATGATTCTAGATGTCATAATTATTGAAATATACACCATATTTTTGCACCTATATATCAGGTATAGTAACAATATATTTACGTTTTCTAGTCTCAGTCGATTTTCACTTTGGCATAGTAATACATCTCATTAACCCATATATTTAGTACTAACAAATTTTTTAAAAATATTCATGTAAAAAATAAAAACGGGGTTAATAAAGGCCTTGAATATTTTTTAAAATTGTACTTTAAATTCAACATTTAAAAATTTATTGTAAAAATATGTAAAAAATTAGAATTTAACTACTGAATACATTTACGTTATACAAATAATATTTGCAAATAGTTTAATAGAAATTCTCTAAACCCTTAAAAGTTTAAAACTGTCTAAATGTGTACAGAGCCCTCGTAGAGCGGGTTCTAATGCTACTTAACAGATTTTTATATATGTATGTAAATAAGTGTACATGTTACAACTTTAAAAGGATCTCTGCCGATGACATTCAAGTGTTATATTGATACTCAAAATAATCTCAATCTGATTAAAACTAGTTTTAGTTTTATTTAATTTATTCGACTATTTAATGCATTTTCCTTATTGCTTCCAGTGAGTCATTTTAGTTAGTAAAATTAACTCTAAATTTATCGTGGAGTTTTCTACATTTTTTCCTTAGTTTTGATTTGAATTTCATACCATTACTGAGTAATACAAATTTTTTCCTAGTTGCTCAACGTCTGAACGAAGAATTCGTTTTATCAGAAAATTAGTTTTATCAGAACTGTACTGATACTAATTATAATTTAGTTTGTAATAAAACAAATGATTCAGTAAAAACGTTTTGCATTCTGTCAAATATAAAGGAGGAAAGAGAGTTAACTTTTCTCACCGAGTTTCTTATAGTGGGCAATATACAGTTATAATAATGTCTTTTAATACAGGTTGTTTACAGTTTTTGTGTATAAATTTATTTTTAAAACAGACTAACTCCAAAATTAAAAATTGGGAACATTTTTTAAAAGTCTTTATGACGCTAAAAATTTTAAGGCAATAAAAAAAAGTTAGGAAGCCCATATCAAAAGATTCTTACTACGGTGATATATATCTGAAACCGAATATGATTGATGGAGTATACGAAAAAGGATTAATAAGTTCCTGAAAGAGTTGATATTGATATCTGATCAGCGGCATGATGTAGAGCACAACACAGTCGATCAAAATGCTAGTCTACTTTGCTTAGAACGTAGACGGAAGTTACTAACAGTTTCGTGGGTTGCCAAAATGTGCAAGAGATGTATAAATACGAATTGCCCTTAATTAGTTAAACCCTGTTTCATTAGTAATTTTATACAGGAATTATTTGAAGCGTATGTCATCAATGAAACCTAGAAAAGACAATGAATCTAATACACCTACAAATCAGCAACCATTTTAAAAATCGACACTGAGGAGTGCAGTTTATTTATTAGTAATGAATTTTCTTTTCTAGGAGCCACACCTATAGCCAGTATACAGACGATATTGCAAAAAAGTCCCCACTGTCTAGTGCCCACTATCTAGCTTTGCTTTGCACCAGATGGAGCAATAAAACCAACAAAAAATTGAATTTTTGAAATAAGATTTTAGTAAAATTAATGTCTATAAAAAGCATATGTCGTTTTATTAAGAATAAGGACAGCTTCGTTTTACTGATCAAGACGGCTGCCCGTTTGTGGTCTAGACTAATATTAATAAATTAATATTTACTGCGAAAAATGACCAATTCTGGAAAAATAACATGAAATCATATTTAGTGAAATTTTATCAAAACTTTTTGCTTTCAGTATTTGTGGATCCTCGACAATCGAGATCAATGAAATTAAGAGATCATTCATCATCATATTCCATTAGTGCTGAGATTTTGAAAAAGAGAAACTAAAGATGATCTGAATAAAAGTTTGTCATTTCAGTGTCCCGATATTTACAAAGTTTATAGCCATTTCTTCTTACGATTTTTTTTTTGAAAAGGAAAAAAGAGAAAGCTTTAATGACTGCTTCGTTAACTAAAGTGAAAACTAAATGAAAACACTTAATTGTATCAAACGAGCCCAAATATAAAACAAATATCTTTGAAGTTTGTTCGCGTAGATATATTTAATTTTAATTAGAAATTCATACTTCATTAAGCAAGTCATTGTCAGGAATTTATGCAGTCTCTACTCGTTTGGGAGTTGAACATTACATTCTACATGTCTTTAACCTTACATTGCACACGTGTTGAACATTACATTGCACATGTGTTGAATATTACATTGCACATGTGTTGAATATTACATTCCACATGTGTTGAATATCACATTGCACATGTGTTGAACATTACATTGCACATGTGTTGAACATTACATTGTCTGTAAAAGGAAAAGTCATGAAGAAACGTGGTATCTCCATTGATTAGTATCTCGTAATTTTTAATAATTGGTAATCTCACGTATTTGCTCACGTACTCATATAATGTCTTTTTTGTTTTTTTTTTTAATTTTTCTCGTATATACATACGATGTGTTTTACGGGATTCATTAGAAGTTAGGTTTTAATCGCCTATAATTCTGTAACATTTAAATATGTATCATTTAAATAAGTCTTAAAATATTTCTCCCATGGTTATCCTATTTCTTTGTCTGTTATGTTGTTTGTGGTTGAAGACGATTAACGACTTCAAGTAATAGGCATTATTGCCTCGATAAAGCCGCATCTGAAACATAAAATCATTGTACACAGCCATTATCGTTAGTTGGCCTGATCAATAGATGGAATCTGAATTAAAACTGGAATAATGCTAACATTGGTCATGTTGTGTTGATGTTATTTTAACAAAAAGAAATAAATTATACCGGTTACCAAATAAATATAAGACATCTATTTTCATCTTAGTTATAATGTAAGTAATAAAAATAATTCGCATAGGCTATAAATTTGTTGCACACCTTTAAAGCACTTAAAAGTCACCTTAAAAGGCACGCTTCAAAAAGGCAATCCTTCACAGACAGTAACCGATATAGAAAAAACAATATATACGTACATATATAAATGTTTAAGATGGAATATGGGAGGGGACTAGAATGTGAAAGGAAATGGAATGGTAAACATAACGAGGAATTATGAGAGGTATAGCATTTTGAGATGACCTTAAATGTTAAAACAGACCGAAAATTTCACGCCTTAGGATGTATGTTTTTTCATATCTTGGCAGAATATACTGAATCTTTCGTAGGCTTTGGGAATATAATCCAATACCACGAGTAGTTAAGACAGTGAGTCTGAGCTCAAGGAGTAATAGACCAATCATATTATTTTAGGCATTTAACAGAAGTAAAAACAAATTATGTCTGTCACGTATTACCACCCACTTTCGGGCCAAGTGTTAAACTTAGAATTATGATTATGTTTTGTGAGGCAGAAGAATCAGAGGCGGCACAAATTTTGAAGGCGACCTAACTTGTTTAAGCGAACTTCAATAAGATCCAGTTAACCAACACCTCCGTAGTCTAGCAAAGGAAATAGAATTGTTCGATAAAGGTGAACTTTAGCTTTAATCGGTAGAAAGTTGTCCAGAAACTTTGAAGAGTATATTCCATTAAAGATATGATGGCGGAAGTCATTTACCTAGAATTGCCATTAAGATTTTGATTGATCAGTTGACCTAAATATTTGAGTGAAACAGTCAAAAGAAATCACAGTACCGTTTAGTAATAACTAAAGTAAACTCGACAGCAAATCATAATAGAAAGTTGTCTCTAATAGCTAACAATAATAGCCTGGAAAATATAGAATGCCATACCAATCAGCAGATTAGTACACTCGGATAACATATCACTTTTATCACGTCGTCTTCGGCTCTGGAAATAGTAAGTATGATGACATTTTTCCATACCGCCGTTTGAGAAAGTAAATAAGTCATGATCACGGGATTGAAAGTTTACAGAACCAAATGAAAAAGAAGTATAATTTAAATAATTGCTAATGAAATTGGCCCTAGATGAAGCTGTATTTACAATTTCTTGCACCTGATTCTTAAGGTTAGCAACATCATGGAACACATATGAACTTCTGTTACGTAATTATTTTAAAATTCAATTAAGTAAGTACCCAGTACTTAGCCATTTTTCAAAATACTTTGATTAATTTAAAAATTGTGTAATCTTATTTAACTATACATTATTATTAACTATACAGACTTATTTTTTTATTTTTAGCTATAATTAACATAAGAATTTAGACAAAAGGGTGCTTTTGTATTATTTTTATTTAAAAAAGTTATTCGAGCGTAGTGCTTTTGAATTCAGACTCTGATATTCTATTGCCCCCTTAATGTCTGATTTTGAGAAACAACGAAACAACCAACATCGTGTGTGTATCTACACACACTACTTACTAATTTTGTGTAGTAATTGGATAAAAAAAACTCAGTTATTTTTTGCATCTACAACTCTCTACTATCTAAATGCCAAGTTTTAAGTTCTTAGGTCAACTAGAAATGTCCAAATAAAGCTCAATTAGAAGTGTCCATAAACACGGCAATTAACGTTTACAACTTTAATGTTGTGATGAAAGAAGGAGGAAGACAAAATTTGTTAAAAATATTTGAAGCTAAACTCCTTTTAGAATTAAGCTATAATTTTTGGTGGAAAATATATTTTTCAACTAGGAAGAAATAAAATCCACGCTATAACAGCATACAGATGATCGTTTGATCAAATAAACTGCGAACACGGCTATGCGATATATATGTAAAAGCCACGATTTCAGTAAAAATTATGTTTATTTCTTCCAAATCTGGAAGCTGGTCAATAAGCTCTTATCTCTATTTATAATTGTTTTACTAATTTTCAGTTTATTTCACAGTTGGATGTATGAAAAACTCAATTGGATGAATTTTGACTACTTTTGCAACTTTTCCATGATTCAGACCTTTTCGTTATGTTAGATATTATGTTTTATGTTCCATCCGTTTAATATCTTATCTGAGAATAAGAGATTAAATTTTTTTCTAGGTATATTTCTGTAAAGATATTTTTTCAATAAACATGCGAGACAAAAAGGAATCACTTAATTACATTAAAAACAAATAAATAGTTATTTTGCTTGTTGTCATAGAAATATTAAGTGAAACTTGCAGGATATTTCTGTCATGCAGAAGTGATTTTTTTATATGCAAAACCCATTTAAATCTTACGAGAAGCGAACATCGTATTCTCGATCTAATGATGGTCTCATAATATTTATTACTACTTTCATACCTGCTTCAGCCTGAACAACTGCCCGTACAATAAAAACATTTTCAGATGTTTCAAAACTGTATTTTTATTGAGCTTACTATTGTTTACCGTAGTTTGCTATAGTTTACACAATTACTCTTTTTATTACAAAAACATGTCTGCTTTTTTCTTCTATACATTATTTCACGAAAAACGACCATAAAAATATTAAAAAAGTATGTAGGTTTTCCGTTTATTATTAGGTAAAACATTATATCCGCATTTTTTCAATCAAAATGAACCAGTTAAGCTAGAGACAAAATATCCAAATTAGTAAAGAATCTATTGAAAAATGCTATCTGTCTTCTTTATTTTTATCCCATAATTTTTTCTCACTTAGGAATTAACCCTTAAATAACTTGACTGGCTAACAAATTCTTTAATGCCATTTAAGATAATAAAAAATAGTTGTAATAATTCTGAAGTAACGCCGTTATTTTGTACTATTTTTTACTTATTTAAAACAGACTTTTTTCAATCCTCCAACAAAGGAAAATTCCTAAAATAAGATAGATTTTTCGAATTCTTAATTAGTATTGGCAAATATGGAAGCCGGAAAGGTTGCAGAGAAATGCAGATGCAGAAGAGGAGCACATAGATTCAGATAGAAACTTAACAATGAAGAGGAAGAAGGAACTTAACCTCGAATCTGTTTTTCAAAACTGCATTTGTGTCTATGGAAATTGCGGCATATTTTAAATATTGATCTGTAAATATGCGTAATAAAAATGTTCTTTTATTTTTCTGCTCATGGTTGCCGGGAAATTTGGGGAAGAGTTAATTTTTGCGCTGTGTGATCATCGGTCATATAACTTTCACATGTATTATTAAGAATTAAATTATAACTTTTTAGAATAAAATAAAATAATCTGAATTTCTGTGTGTCATTTATTATTTATAATATTTTAAAGGTTATCTCTATTTAAGGTATTCACATACGCCTAAAGATGTTTGTCGGTGTTTACGTTGAACATGGAGTTTCTAACCAATAAATAAAATAAACAATCGATTATAATAATAGAATTTTCATAATCGAAAACATTAATAGAAATCAGTCGTTGTTACTTTTTTGCATTAACAAAAATTTATTGTAAACACTTCCCTTTCCCTGAATAACATTGTTATGCATTTTTTTTGAGTAACAGATTAACATAATTTCTTCATTTTTACTAATGATTTTAAAGTATGTTAAAGACTGGTGTCATGTTATGACAATTATAATAGTCGTCTTTTACTACTCTTATTTGAGTAGTAAAAGATTCTATTCAGAATTTATTGAAAAACCTTATTCAAAAAGAGCAACGTCCGTCAATTTATACTAAAAATTTATTAACATTTACTTCACAAACTTTAATAAAATTTGTCTTGCTCACGTAGAATGAATCTTCAGTTATTGTAAAAAATACAAGCTCTAAAAACAATTAGACAGAATAAAAATCTGTAAATCAATGAGTGAAAATACTGAAAAAAATGTGTAAAATATGGAACTAAGCGCAGAAAACATAGTTATCGCTAAGTTATTTTCGCGCTTTTTAAGAATTGTCAAGTTTTTCACTAGCTTTATAGTCGTGTTATTTTGTTACTATCTGTTGGCACAGTGCTCTGCTGTTCTGCCCAGTACGAAATTATTTAAAAAAACATGCCGTTTCTGCAATGTCGCATACAATAATTAGGAAAATGGTTTGAAAAACTTTATTGTAATACATATTCTATATTTAGCAATCTAAACGTATATTTAATCCATATATTTAATTTTATTTAGGGATTTGTACCTCAGAAGGAAAAACGAAAACCTTATAAGATTACTCACGTGTCTGTTTATCTGTATATCACAGTCGTTTCTCTCAGAAATTGCTTGAAGCAGAAATTTAAAATTTGCCAATTTGTAATATTAACCCACACATATCTCAATAGCCAGCACCCAAAAATATTTATATGAAAATTTTAAGAAAAAATTAAGTTATTTTTTTTTTATTAAGTTGTTTTATTTTTTTTAATTATTTTTTTTCATAATTTTAAGACGTATATCTTCAGAGATATACTAAAAGATGCGCAAAAGAAATATGTGCCCACCCCTCTTATTTATTAGCCATAATCTTAGATTTCATACTTTTTTAAATGCACACTATGTTTTAATGTCTGTGAAATATATAGTAGGTATTATATTAACATTATGAATATTGTTTTTTTGAAACATTATGTATTCTTAAATGTTTATAAGTACCCAAGTATATACTGAACCCTCTAGTGCGATTCCTACTCGTACTTGACACGTTTTTTATAAAGTTATTTCGGAAGTTTACTCTATCTATTAGAGTTCTATTGATATTATTCTTGATAAAGTATTATAATATTTGTAACACATACTTCAATTAGACTGGACTGATCATAGAAACGATAATTAAAATGTATCTAACTTATAAAATCATTATTTACGATCAGACGAATGTCATAATTGACAATTGACAATTAGGTGCATTTTATTCCTAACAAATATGCAATGATGTTTATTTACCAGTTTTCTTCCATTATTCACAATTATTCTCTGACTATTTTGATAATTACACACATTTGTTTTCACTCTGGATATTATCAAATAAAGTTAATGAAGTCAACCGCCAACATGGCTACGTCCATATATCATCGAAGGACGCTACGAAGGCAATTCTTTTAAAGCTCACCTCGAACGACCCCATAACAAGTGAAGGCATGCAAGTACGACGCTCGTAAGAGGCGAACGCAGTGCGATAAAAAAAAACTGCAGCCACCCCAAACGGCCCCTCACCTAGCGCCGACACCTGCACCGAATTACAACGCTCCATCCCCTTTTCTCGCACGGCCTTTAAGGGGAGGCGATGCACTCGTTCGCACTTACGTCTCGGAATGGGGGTAGCAATTGACCTATATATTCGCCGGGACACATTAATTTCAGGCGAGTGCGGCGGAGAGCGGGCTCGGGGGCGGCCATAGTCTAGCGGCGGGGTAGGCCCGTCGCCGCCGGAGGTAAATCACCGGGGAGGCATTGTAACTATGCGTGATTGGAGGTCGAAATTTCGTTTAATATAAAAGTTAGCTGGCAAATATTTCACAAAATCTTTCACGGAAACAGATTAAGGTATTAGACGCTCCGTGTTGCGGTATTATTATTAAGTACATAAAAAGTATTTTATACGAGTGCCCAATCTGTTACTTTGTACTAGCTGCAGCTCTAAAATGATTCCAAATTTGGTAATTATGTTTTTTAAAAATAATCACTATTGTTATTGTTTTATATTTACTTCATTATTATAGTACACATTTACTTCGTTATCCTAGTATTTATTTAGTATATTATTGTCCTACATATTTACCACATTATTGTCTTGTTTTGAATACTTTTCTCTCATTTTGAACACTTTTATAGTGACCCTTGGGCATAATAATATGAAAGAGATTTTGAATTGGCTGGTAATAACATGTTACCAAAATTTTTCGTGTTGTTATTTTCACACTTTTTTTCTCAAAAAGGCAAGCAAGATGTTCACTTTTAAAAAAAACCTAACAAATATATAAACTTAGAGTCGTAGAAGAATTTTGATTTGAAAATTTCTTTGTGAAAATAATTTATTTTTAATCTACTTTTTTTAATCTAGGGATTCGTTTTTAGGGTTCCGTACAAGAAATATTTCAAAATGTCCATCTCACTGTTTTTAAACTATCAGACCCATGTACATAAAATGTTGCAGGTATATAATTTAAATCTAAGTGCACGGCAGTGCGCGGTCCAAGTTCTCACAAAATTCGCCCGCAATGTTTACACGAATAAATTCGAACTGCTTTCGACCCCACCGTATATTTCTAAATATTAATTTAAATTCGGAGCTAATATTTGTATGATGTAACAAGATAGATAATTTTCATGCAACAGGTTTTATTGGGACCTCAAAAATAGTTTATTTTAACACTTATTGACTCTTAAACATCATCAAAAGCCATCGATCCCTTATATAAGGTAGAACATTGAACTTTGGAACTTAGTTACTGGTATCAATGAATGTAGTAGAAAAAATTGGAAAATGATGAAAGCTTTTATAATTCCGCACACACCCTTTGTAAAATAATCGAAAACATAACTATGGTCTGAATACCGAGAGAAGATATATTTTTGGTTATTTTACAAAATTTTTGTATGGAGATGCACAGTCATGTCAAAATTATTCTAATTTGTTTTAATCTAACATATACCACGACCATACACTGTTTAATCTATTTGTCGAGACCAAAAAATTCTGTTACTTTATACTTAGTTGAGGCGCGAGCTTACTTTTAAGAATTTTGGAAATTCGAAATACCTACTAAGTATAAAAAAATTTCCAAGTTCGGATCTCAGTATTAAATTGAAAACATGTTCTACTTTGTCCTTATAAAGTGCTTGATCACAATCTTCATACAGAAAATAAACTTGGCATGTTTTAGATTTCGAATCTTTTTATTGTTGACTGAACTTGGCACATTTTTTCACAGTAATGTTTTTGACAGGATGAGATTTCAATTAATATACAATGCGAAGCATTAAAAGAAAGTTTTGTTGTAAAAAAATCACCTCCGATGGATATTTAAAAAGGCAGATTTTTTTCTTCGTTCATTATTTTTATATTTATACGCCTTGTTTAAGATATATCAAAGTTTAAAATAATCCTTTCTTCCGCACTTAATTTATCAAAGGTGGACACGAAAAAACTAAAAAATTTTAGGAAATACAAGTGATAATGAAGGCAACAATCCATAACCGCCACAGCGCGAAGATCGAAATTTGTTAAGGATCAGTAAATAAGACTATGTCTCTGTTTAGTTTTTGTACTTACAGACTTGCATTAAGTTTATTGTGATTTTCTAATACTTGCTAATTGCATTAGCAATCGACAGAAATTATAATTGGAATCAAAATAACAGTCTTATAAGTTGATATCGCGCTTCGGTACCGTCTTTATGCTCTCGAATATTTCAGCCATGACAGTTAGTGTTAGTTTTTGAATAAATTCTGTTGAATTAGGACCTAACAAATGAAAACTTCATGCTTTCTAATATATAGGCTTAAGATGTTTATCATATCAAATATAATATTGATTTATATGATGTTAAAAGTATATATTGTTTATTAAATGTCACACTGTGATTATGTCATCCTGCTACCAGACCACAATCACAACTCAAAAATGGGGTCACATATTATCGTAAATATGTGCACCTCAAAAGTTACGACGAGAATCGTGTAAAACGGTAGTGGTTTCACCGAGTAAATGTATATACCACAGAATGATCTCTATGGGTGAATTAATAGTCAGCCATAGAAAATCACTCTATTAAGTCAGCCATAGAAGATCGCTCTTATGCATTCTGTGATATACACATTCACTCGGTGAAACCTATTTTATACGATACTCATCGTAACTTCTGAGGTGCACATATTTACGATAATATATGACCCCATTTGACCCCAGAGTTGTGATTGTGGTCTGGTAGCAGGATGACATAATCACAGTGTGGTATGTAGTAAACAATATATACTCTAAAAATCATATAAATCAATATTATATTTGATGTGATAAACATCTTAAGCCTATATATTGGAAAGCAAGAAGTTAATTCTTCTTCTTTAATAAGAAGCAAGAACTGATTAACAAAGAATAGTAAAGATTAACTACTTGGCTATGTTCACTTACAGCATCTATACTCATGAAAAGCAATTTGTCTACAATGTTTATATGTTATTTGTCAAAGTGTGTCTCCAAGTAGAAGAGAGTAAATGTTAATATACAAAAGAAGTTGGAATAAGTCGGTGTCATGAGACGGAAGCTTATTTCATTCTAACGTAACATATTTGAGTAGCTTGTGGCTTTACCCAGGAAGGCTATACAAGTTGTAGTCTACAAGTGATTAGTTAATCATTTTCTATGGTTGACTATTAAGTCAGTCATAGAAGATCACTCTTAAACATATATATATATATATATATATATATATATATATATATATATATATATATATATATAGTATTTGTATGTTTTAACTGGCCTTATTTTAATAACCAATACTTCACATCTGACTTGTATTAAAAGTGAAACAAATTTGTGAATCTGAGTTGTTTTAAAGTCATGTAAAAATATTTTCATGTTTTAACTAGCCTACTTTCAGTAACCATAACTTCATATCTGGCTTGTGTCAAAAATCAAAACAATTTTACAAATTAACTCTTGGATCTTTTTTAAATTACGCTGTATTTTCTATTATCACTGACCGTACACTATAACTCGGCGAGACGTACCGTGGATGTTTTGGACGAATAAAAATAAGACAATGAGTTCGCACAGATAGCAAACCGAGTGTCTAGCTGTATTAACATGATAAACTTCAGCAAGCGTATGCCAAGGCGCGAGACCGCGAGCGTCTTGCCAAAGCTTAGTCACCGCGCCACCATTTTGCTCAGCTACACAGTTGTCGTTCTTTGTATGTATATGCTATTGTTTTTCACGTCTTCATGACCGATTTCATAATATAGATTACACGTAACCTTCGCCAGATACTACTTTCAGACAATTCACAGTCGCGTACAAGTGTTTACCATTCGGAGTACGTGACAATATTAGCGAGAGTATATTAAAATACAATACGATAACGTACCGATCGAAGCAACGGCGATATAATGAAAGCACATACAATTAGAGCTCTAAAAGTTATCCTCAAAAGAAAATTAATTGTTTTCATTTCAATACAAATATTTCTTGCATATATTTGGTTTATTTTCCTCCCCGTTTTCTTTTATCTATGCTACGTAGAGTCACTTTTTTGATTGTTTCATTAAAGTGATCTAAATACGTATCTATTTACCTAGTAAATTCTATTAAATAGTTTACTGAGTAAATTGACACGTATTTAGTAAAAGTAGTATAATTTAGTAAACAGTATTACGATTAATTTCTTCATTTACATCTTCGATCCAGTGACCACGTATTAAATAGACATCTAAAAACGTGTCTATTTAAATATAAAGTAATGTTTTGTAATACTATAGATATTTTATAATACAGTTTACATAGAATGAAGGATTTATTAGAAAAAAACTCAATAAGTACACAGACAAAACTATATCATCTTCGTTTGTAGTGCAATGAAGGCAAAGTGTAAAAAAGGTTTATGATACACCGTACCGCTTATTAAATAGACCACATATTAAATAGACATCTAACAAATGTGTCTATTTAAATATAAAGTAATGTTTTGTAATACTATAGATATTTTATAATACAGTTTACATAGAACGAAGGATTTATTAGAAAAAAACTCAATAAGTACACAGACAAAACTATACCATCTTCGTTTGTAGTACAATGAAGGAAACGTGTGAAAAAGGGTTATGCTACACCGTACCGTTTATTAAGTAACGACTGTAGACATTTTAAAAGATACGTCTCACGACTGCACCAATTTTATAGAATGCATATTAATATTATAGTAGTACATTAAGTCCATAAGGCAGTATTCAGCTCAAAGTTGTTATAAAAAAAAACATAGCAAAATGTATAGCATATGCAAAATGTAAAAAATTATTTTCTTTCCAGCAGAAATTCTGTGCAAGCCTCAAACCTGGAGAGGGCTTTTATAGAATAAGCAGCGTTATAACGCAATTTTAATGTGATGATGCCTTTAATAAATCAATCTTGAAATGGTATAAGAATTTAAATGAGAGAGAGGGCACCTGTGATCGGAGAAAGGAATTTTCACACCTAATGATTTTGGAGCAAGTCACAGGTCGCATGAGAGAAACTTTCTTGTACAGCCTCATTATTATATATATTTACACATATAATATAATTTATATATTATTTCTTTTATGTTAAATAAAATTGTAAATAATTAATTTATTTAAAGACATTTCGATCGATAATAAAAATTATAATGACAGTACTAAGAAACGTCATCTCTGATACAGCTTTTAAACGTCAAGGTGAAAAGGTATCCTAACACCATATTATAATTTCCGGTCATGCGACTAATTGTATTATGAATTTCCATTAATAATTCTGAAAACGAAAAAAATTGAGATGAGTAACAGTTTTATTACAATACATTAGTTATTACATTGTTTCATTACATAACATTCATTTATGGATTGTTCAAATGTACTATTTTCTTATTTCAAATATTTAAGTTATTGTGAGCATTTGCGTTGAATCGATATATGTACGTAGTAAAAATTGATGTCACATCACCTAGTCAGAACAAGTGTTTGAATATTCTTAAGGTGTCTGACATTATGTCATTTTTATAAGTTTTTAAACAATTCTTCTAACTTTGAGTCTGAATTTTACAGGCGTCTTTCAGCAAACCGCTCCTCACTTATGGACTCTTTGCAAATCGCTCCACATGTTTATTCATGCTTATTTAACTAGCTCTTATATAACTAGTTGCTTGCTCGGCTTTGTCCAGATAAAAAAAGACCCAGAATCGAATTTTATTTTCATCGCTTTATTTAAATTAATTATTGACGATTAATTTATTAAAGATTTTCTTAAAACAAAAATTATTTTCTTCTATACTTTTCTCGAGTAGAGAGTTAGCAGGGTCTAATATAGTAACATATGAACATGTTAATTACAAATAGAACTCGTACTATGCATTTATAAACAATTGAGATTTCATAGTATTTCTAATAAACTCTTTATAAATATTAATTTTTCGTAAGGTAAATATTAACGTATTGTGTCTTTCGTAGGGGTAAAAACAAAGTTTATATAATAAATATTAATAAATAATGACCTCTGGAATCACCGCCACAGTTTTCCTACAATTTTCACGCAGAGTGCTAAAAACTCTGTTTCATAATGTTACGTTTAGAAGTCTTGGAAAGATAAGGGGTAATATTTTTTTTTATATTGTTCAGTATAGCTATGAAGGCATAATACATGAAATTATGAAAGAAATATTTTGAAATACTAATAACCGGCCTTTTCAAATGAAACTCTAAACTATATATGGAATTAATTTTTTTCGTGTACTTAATTTTTCCCCATAAAATTTCTATATATATCTATATATTAATTTCTATAATATTTTGAGCATTAGCTATGTGTGAGTTAATATGATAAATTACTATGTCAAATTAAAAATTTTTGGGATAGTTTATTTCTGAAAAAAAAATGCTTCTTACAGGCGGTCAGACGGACATGCGGTAGATATTTCAAGGGTTATGTTTTCCCTTTCAAGGTATGGGGCCCTAAAAACGCTTAGAATATATTTGGGAAGGTTTTGTAGATTTCACTGCACATTCAATTTTTTCAAAATTTAACTCAAAAATGTAGCTGCCATACTTAAATCGTTATATCTCTTTACTCACTTATTCTAAAAATATCGTATGCGCTATGTTTATCTGAATACTATAAATTATACGACTGTTTAAATTTCCATGCTAATGGTATAGGTGATTTTTATATCAGGTCAAAAATAACAAATAATCAAAGAAATTTTTCCTGGCTATAAAATTAGCACAATGACAAAATTTCTACGTTTTCACTCTCTTTCCGCATTATTCATCATGGACTTCCGTATACACTAAGTGGCGTACAAATATAATACAATGCTGCAATCCATCGTCCACATCCGCCCGCCCTCGAGTCTGCTCTTAAGGGAGCGCGCGGTAGCGACAATGAATCTCACAATTACGATAAACAATTACACGGCGAACAAATGTTTACGCTTCTATGAAAAAGTTAGATATGTTAATGTTTTTTCGTCTCTATTTCTTCCAAAATATAAATGTCGAGAATTCACCATAAATCGGTACTCCTCCATATATACATTAAAACAAGATTTATGAAAAGAATTGTTTTAAAAATTCGGCGGAATAAAATATTAGACACAATATTTCATATATTTTGTTTTGAAAAACTTTTTCATAATAAAATAAATACACTAATAAAGAAAAATAAATAAATATGCTATAATTCGCGTAAATTGGTATGTGCACTTAACATATTCGAATAATCATATTAATTTAATTAAAAATAATATTTTGTTTACTAGTTTCTGTATTTCAGGGGTTCATACAAAAATTGCCAAACTTGCTGATGCGCAACTTTTGCAATAGCTTATAGTTTCCAGATTGTAATAGTTTATATCTGTATATGTATAATAAAATTGTAACAGAGTGAATTTGTACGTGGAAAATAATAAAAAAATGATTGATTTATCGTGTAAAATGATAGTAGAAACCGAATAAACTTGTTTTTACAATTTTTGTTTTTCCATCTAATTTTTTCTTTAATCACGCAAAATCTACTGCATGGATTTTGATAAAATTTGGTATGACAATAGTTCAAGCAACATATAGAATACTTTCTATCTAGATATTACAGATATAAAAAACACCCTGACCCGGTGTATATTACTATATTCATACTGCATGTTTGGTAAACTTTATGTTAATAGAACTCTGAAAGAAAAAAAAGATAAAAAAGCACGAAAAATTCTTTATAAATTTTCTTATACCGAAATCCACGGGAACGAAGTCGCGCTGGCATAGTTAGTATCATATATATGTGTATACTATAGGTATAGGTACATATTTTATATTTTCTTAGGTATAGTTATAATGCAACGTAATCTGAGGAAAAATCGCTGATCAGGGCCATTTCGTGACGAAAGCTGGACAAAACTATTACAGATACACTAATAGTATGTATGGGGGAATGTGAATCTCAAAATGATCTAAAGAAAAGTCTGGGACGGCATTTATCGATTTTTTATACATAACCAATGGTAGCAATTTTTTATTTAAAAAATTGGCAATGTGTACAATGTCTACGTTAAAATAAATAGTAAAGCTATTTTAAGCCTTTTCGATGGATTAAAATTGACACTTAACACTTTATAATTTTGATTAGTATTCACGAAAACAAATAGATTTTTGAAAGTTAGTGCAAGTGGACATTTTAATGAGATTCGGTGCAATGGATTCGCGCGTGGAAAGGAAGTCGATAAGAGGGATGGAGGGGATAAGCACAGTGGCGTCGTATCGTAGTATCTACCTTATTATATTTTTCGCTAATTTAATTAAAACTACTTTCATGAATGAAGAAAAAAAATTTAAATAAATTGTAATCAAATAATTTAATTTTACCAGAACGTAGCCAGAGTGTATCGCTATTATAATATACAACACGTGTATAGTGATCGAATAACGATTTTAAGTGAAGTAGTTTCAGTGTATCGGGCACATTCGTCAGTTAAACTTTTGAATTTTGTATTAAAATAATATAGTAATACATTATAGACAAAATAAAGTTGATTAAAGTTGATAAATAACTAAGCCGTTGAGCACACTGTTAACAAATAAACCATAAGAATGATTACATGAAAAAGCTATTAAATAAAATGCAGTTATACTCTTTTTGTTCGGGCCTAGCTAGGACAGCGTGTTCGGGTCAAGTTGAGAGCATCAAATATTTCCTATCATCAAATTTTTCCTTCAGTAAAAGTTAGTATCAAATATTTCCTATCATCAAATATTTCTTACAGTAAAAGTTAGTATCAAATATTTCCTATAATCAAACATTTTCTATAGTAAAAGCTAGTATCAAATATTTCCAATTTCTATAATTAAACATTTCATATAGTAAAAGCTAGTATCAAATATTTCCTATCATCAAATATTTAGTATAGTAAAAGCTATTATCAAATATTTCCTGCAGTCAAATATCAAATATTTCTTACAATAAACGTTAGTATGAAATATTTCTTATAGTAAAATGGCGAAATTTAACATATTGGATTTATTCGATTAAAGCAGATTATCACATTTTATGCTCAGATTTATTTATTCTTGTATAGATTAAAAAAAAATACCGTTTGAATTTTTAAGTAATTACTCTAGTAGCTCGTCCAGAAATTTAATGTCGTGTGGTCGTCATTAAAAGTTAATATTGCATTAGGCAACTAGAAAAAAGACGAATGGTTTTATTTTCGTAAAATTCTATTTTTATTCGGAGCACCGCTTTACGATAATAACTAATTGAAAAGAATTTTATCTTTTTTGTGAAAAAGATTATATTTATGGGGATTTTTGTTAAAAAGGAGACCACTTGTACATTTAATTAAGACGTTTTTTGTTTTCAAATATATTAAAAATAAAATAAACTCTGTATCACGTCTCATATCGTGTTATAATAATGTAAAGTATTATTAATTTAAATCAGTTTTTTTGAGTTTCGTTTAATAAACCCATTGTTAATTACACAATAAACTTTACGATGTTAGTAATTTCTGGCATACACCTTTCTGTACTTAGTTACTCGTACTCGCCACGAAATGAAAGCGTTGATAATATGCAGTAACATTGCGTAACCTTATGACCTCTTATTTGCTTTCATCATTGACATCGATTTCTTATACTCTTTCGTAACTATCGATTCTTTTCATAATTTTTTTATGGGACTTTTATTATTACTTTAATTTCACAAATAATATGGCTAAATATTTTTAAAGTAAAAAATTAACCTAAAAATATCTATCCTAATGACTAATGATAGCTTTTATTAATTTCTCTCAATTTCTTATCGTTGAATATATATTCTCATGTGCTTATTTCTCTACAACGCTAAATTATATATATTATATATGATAAATATAAATGAAATTTAGAGTACTTAATTATGTATAAACGTTATTTATAAATACGTAAACAAGAATAAAAGAGTCAGTTAAATTTAGCTCTTACATAAATTCGTGTGGATAAAATGAATATTTTTATGAAAATTGCATAAAGTTTTTTGTAACTCAATCACAGGTCTATTATTAAGTATTACTAACAGATTGTGATTGAGTTACAAAAAACTTTATACAAAAATTATATAACATTTTTTGTAACTCAATCACAATCTATTAGTAAGTATTAAAAATAAATAGCGATTCTTGGCCGCCGTCGTGTAATACGGTATATATTTTAACAAATGTGTTACAAAACATCACCGGAACACATGCTGTGTCGGAAACATTTCAGCCATGGGCCTTCAAAATGGCTGCTCTCTCTATTAAAGTGAAAACAGTGCATAGAACTGTAGGAATCTTATATTTTTTAGTTAATTGAACATTACTGTAACCTTAATTTTAAAAGAAGGAAAAATATAGTTTTTCACTTAAAAAGAACTTGTATAGCTGCTAAATTAAAAATATATGAGCCTCAATTAAAACTTTCATTAGGAAATATTTCAGCCACGGGCCTTCAAAACGACTGCTCTCTCTCTCTGTTAAAGTAAAAACAGTGAATAACGGAATAAAGCTGTAGCAATATTATATTTTTAAGCTAATTTAAAATTACTGTAAATTTAATTTTAAAAAAGGAGAAAGATAGTTTTTCATTTAAAACGAACTTTTATAGCGGCCAAATTAAAAATATATGAGTCTCAATTAAAACTTTTATTCAAAAGAATTAAACGTCGATGTGCTGTCTGCTATGAGAACAATGGATACGCAACTAAAAATGAAAATTACTTCCTTTTTAACTGAGTTCAAAAAAGGAGGTTCTCAATTCGTCGGAATATTTTTTTATATATTTTCAGCGATAATTCTTTACAGAGTGGACCGATTTTGATGATCCTTTTTTAATTTGAAAGAGAGTTCTATAAGTGTGGTCCCATGTAAATACCATGATGATGTCCGGAAATGATCGATGGAACTCCTTAACGACAGTAAATCAACCATGATTCAAGACATTTGGTACGGTACTTTGCAAAATGATGGTGTACCACTTATCAGATCAGATCAGATGGTGTACCCTGATCTGATAAGTGGTGTACCACTTATCAGATCAGGGTCTGTCAAGTGTCATATTAAAGATAAGTGATCTGGTAAGTGGTTGATGACCTGGAAGTGATATGTACCGCATTAACTGTAATTTCACTCTATTTCTTTGTTTAAAGGAAAAAATATTAATACAAAAAACCGATTTGAAGAATGCTATTACTATTGGAAACGGTTATCAATACATTGTTAAACAAAAAATTCATAATCTCTTTTTTTGGGATCATTTTTAATTATTTAAATTTTTTTTTTACTTAGGTTTGTTTTTTGTAATTAATTCCTGTTTGCATTTGCATATTCAATGTTTAGTATTATTCAAAACAGCAATAACAAACAGTTCCTTAAAAAAAACATTTTTGTGGGAAATGTTTTTCAAATAAAATTGGGCTAAAATGTACTTTTTTCCATATTTTTACCGCCAAGATATACTTTGTTATTGAATAATGGCGAATTCTATAATAATATAATGAACGGCATAAAAATGACATCTTCTTTAAAATCAACGTTTGTCGTTTAATTTTTATACTACATCAGTCGAGACAGTGAAAAAATATAAGATCAAAATCAAGTTATAAAAGTTCAGGACAAGACTTCTTTAAATAAAGTTAGACTTGTATCATCTTCAAAACACCCATTTTATGAATATAACAATCAACATCTTTAGATTCTAGTAAACGATGAAACGTCCAATAAAAATAATTAGGTGAATACAGTTTGCTTTTTATGATAACTTTATTGAAGACTGTATTATTCATTTGAACAAATTAATTGTTATCGACTTTAAAAATTGTTTACCTAGACCTTTCCGAAATGAAGTTACAATAACAATATTATTTGGATCCAACGTAACGTTTTGCTGTAAAATTTATTTCACACGAAGAATTATAGATACGCCCTAAGAAATCATAGAAATTCCACCTATTTCTTGGAGTTGCGTTTATTTAATAGCCTTTTAAATTTTTGACCAAAGAGTTACAAGACTTGATTTTTTTGAAAATGAAACGACAACATTAATTTGTATAGTGAAACAGTAGGAACAGTGTAGGATGGATAAAGCTCTATGATTACCAGCGTAACGGAAACTCAACACTCGGTGTATCCACGAAAGACAAGGCAGAGGTGAATATCAATTATCACAATCCTAACTAAGTAAACAGTCAGTGAAAAAATACTGGCTTGTGAAAATATTCGTTATGTTTTCAATCGTATAAAAGTGTCGGTAAACTGGAAATATCCTCTCAGCTATATTTTCTACTGTTGAGAAATGTGTTTCATTTCTATTTCAGCTGGGTATTGTTCGATACTAGTTTTAATTAAATTTTGCGTATACATTTCGTCAGTGATTGTGTATTTTATTTTTCTTTAATATTTTGGATAATTGTTTTATTATCTAATACAAATTTATTGGTATGCTCTTCTAAAGATGGCCTTGCGTAATTACCATTTTTTGAAGAAGATTTATTGAAGTTTAAGTTCATACATAGAGAAATAGGACCGTAACCAAAAGTATAACATACCATTAGCGGAGAAAGCGGGAGATGGATAATTTCTCCCTCCTCTGAGAACAGCTGACCGCGCTAAACAAAGCTTAGTTTGTTTTAGTTTTGGTGGGCTATCAGTCACAGTACAGATTATATTCATATTTATATATTAATAATATATATGTTTTAATAATAATGTTACAATAAACCTAAAGCTTTGATAATGATAAGTAGTGGTAGAACACTTCAGAAAAGTTAATAGATATTTTCTGTAAATAAAATTTTCTTATTTTTATTAGAAGATTGACTTTTTCCTTTTTTTCCTTCCATTTTTCTCCACTATTTTCCAAATCACTATTTTGGCTTTAATAGAGAAAATTAAAAACATAATGGGAATCTAATTAATATTTTTCGCATTCTTAAGCCAAATTAACCTTATATTACCGTATTATAATTATATTTAAATTACAATATACTATTAACGTTAAGAATCTCAGCGTCCATTTATTAGAGTTTTCATCTGATACCCTTTTTTTGCCCTGTAAGTTGTCAGGGGAAATAAACAGTGATTTATAAAAATAAAAATGCAAAGCAATAACTTTACAATGGAGCCAAATATTTATGCTGAATTTTACATATATGTAAAATAATATATTGCCTCTATGTCTGGGAACGGTGAATCAAATTGTTTGTACTCATATTTCTTAATGCTCTTAAACTATGGATTTGATTCTTATGTGATCAGTCTGTTATGTTTTATTACAGATATTTAATAAATTTTGATGAATAAGACTTTTTTTATTTTAAAAATATTTTTTATGTTAAAGAACAGAAAATTGGCGTTACTGACATTGGACTTAGAGTTGCTAGGTTGAAGTGGCATTGGACTGAACATCAGATGAGGTGCAAAAAGAATCGGAAGCCAAACTGACCTTTGTTTCGCCGGTACAAAGGTCAGGTGGATAGATGACATCCAGGTAATGCCTGGCAAATACTAGAATAGCGAGCAAGAAATAGATGGAGAACTTTAGATGGGCTTATATTCAATACTGGACCTCAACAAGCGAATGATAATGTTAGTATAAAATGTTCATGAGACATAACAGTTTTTGTTAACGGTGTATTAAATTAGAGCTAAGCAAACGTAGTACTATTGAATTCTGTATAGATTTTGAAATATACTGTTTAAAATGGTAAATGTTTTTATCCTTTGGTAAATATTTTTTTTATATATACTATGATCTATAATTACTTAAGTAAATAAATATCTGTTACAATTTAAACAAAGCGAATTAGTGAAAATCGATTCAGTGAAATTGCAAAACACTACCGCAATAAATATTGTCATTGGTTAACAATGGAGGTATAGCAGGTACGGTTCAGGTGTACAATCTAAATATATCAGATGGCGTATATTTATTTACTCTTTCACGACATGAAAAAAATAGTCTCGGGATATTTGGTGAAACCAACGTCAATCAGAAAGAAGTGAAAATTTAAGAATCGACATTTCAGTAAAAATCCAGATAAGTCAACAGTTACCATTCTCGTCAAAACTTAAACAAAGCCCAATTATGATGAACACTTCTTGAATTAATAATAGAGGCAGCAGTCTCACGTCGCCCTTCAAATAATTCGACTTTAGGACCGAACGGCCTCTGTGGGGCCCCTGCGCTAATATCCCTTAAAACTCCTTCCATTATCCGTTCACTCGGCCTCACTTGTCATACCCATTTCTCTGTCGAGACGGTCCACTTCTTAGATAGTACATGACGATGACCGCCATATAACGCAGGATAACGTTTTACAGCGAATGAGGATAGTCAAAGTTATATTGCTAGCTATTCACATAACTTATCACCGAAAGCTAGTGGTAAATACTTCATGAACGTGCTTCACACTAGCGATTTCTCTCATTATTCATATTCCTATTATTATTCCTATGGTATCTATGTCTTTTCTTATTATTTCTAGTCCTATTGTTATTTCTATTATATCTAATGAGTCTTCTTATTAGTCCTATTCCTATTTTATTCCTATTATATCTACTGACTTTTCTCATTATTATTCCCATCACATCTTATATAATTTCTTATTATTCCTGTTCCTATTGTTATTCCAGTTATATCCAATGTGTTTTCTTATTATTCCTATTCCTAAGTTATTCCTGTAATATCTAATGAGTTTTCTTATTATTCCTATTTTTATTGCTTTTATATCTATGACTTTTCTTATTATTCTTGTTTTTAAATTCCTATTATTACTACTACCATATATTACGTATTTTGTTATAATTCTTATTCCTATAATTACCCTCATCGTAAGAAAAGATATAAGATATGTCTTTTCTTACTATTCCTAATTTTATTCTTGTTAAATATAATTAGTTTTCTTATTATTCCTATTGCCAAAGAAAGTGACGCTCAATATCTCAAGTTATCAATATTCAATATTTTATTTAGTACTCACTTACTCACATTTTAGTTTCACAATTTACCATAGAGAATAAAAATGTAATATAAAATGATAAATGGCACGAAAACGATGTGGTAAACTTATAAACAATATTAGCGCGTAGTCCATAATTATCTCACTCCTACTTTGATTCAGTTTTATTTAAAATTGCAATTTAAAAAATGCAAGATGTATTTCTGTTTATAATTCTCAATGTCTTCACAGTATTATGACTGTATAAACTTATAAATAATGTTAGTAAGAGTTATAAAAGACTTAACCTACTAACAACATGTTTATTTGGGTGGTGACATACGCGTACCGAGTAATGTATTTTATCATTGAGATGTTTGAGAAAATATAAATAGAATGATTGGAGATGCCAGCGTTGAGAAAAAAACAAACGGCTTCTAGGACGACTTCGTTATTTAATTTAATTACAAGATAGTTGCTATTTGTCTTTTATTACTTGAAATTATATTAAATTCCTGTACCTGAATATTATTTAATGGCAGACAAAATGACAAATTATTACTGTACTTATAGACAAATTTCTAGACATATTATTTTTGTTATTTAAATCGGTAAGAAATAATTTTTATTGTGTCTTATTCAAGTATCGCGAATTATGTCGCGAGCAATTCAAATTTAGTAAAAATGAATAGTTTTAGATTAAATTAAAATATGAATTTAAATTGTCTCTCTTTATTTATAGAATATTTAAATAGTATATTTAAGATTGCCATGTCCTAAGCTCATTTTGGTATCTCATTATTCGACAGATTGCGATACGAAGGAAATTGTTCAATGAGAAAGTATTCTACTAATCATACGTGGGCATAAATTGTTGTTATAAGGTTTCATAAGTTACTAAAACTTCTCTGTTATTATATCGAATTTATATTTAACGAAACTAATGTTTATTATATTTGACTTGACGCTAACTAGGAACAAGTAACATGATTTTATTAACTGGATAAATACAGCACATATATCTCGCGAAAACCTAGTGCCGAATAATTCTTGACATTTAATTAGCTTTGCATTGTTTGCCAATTTGAATTTCCGTAAAATGAATTGCGCCGGGCAACGATAGATGATAATGTAAATAATAATTCTAGATTTAATGACGCACCGATCATCAAATTTAAATTCATTTAATTGAAATAATATTTATCCAGGTAACGGGTCTTAAGTTTTCCAATTTATGTCACATTGGAATATAAAAAGCTGTAAATATTGGTCGATAGTGCATAAAAAGACTTATATGCTAATTCGATTTATATTGTCTTTTAATTTTAAAGTCAACGATTTAAAAGGCAAAGGCTTTCTAATAATATACATCAGTAAGGTAAAACGGAAAAATTCTATAACGTAAATATAAAATACATGTTTAAATAGCGTTACAGGCATAAATATTTATTACGCATATTGCTTTATCTTACTATTTAATTCTGTTTCATCAAAATTTCTTCATTTTATACAATATTTGAAATTCATATTTTGGATAATAATGTAATACAATTTAATATACACACAAAATTGATTAAAATGCAAAAATATATGGAATATCAACGCCACATAGTTGGGGAATGTTGAAGATAATATTTTCAGATTTTTATTATGTTTATTTTTATGATAACGCTCTTAATGATATGATAATACAAAATTAAATGAATTTATCTCACCTCGAGTACGGAGCCGAAAAATTCTCCCGTCTCCCGTGTAAAATTACCTCCAATATACCATGGATCACTTATGTAAATAACACCACATTAATTTAATTTACAACTTGGAGCCTGTTTAATTATTAGAAATGTCAATTGCGGACACTAACAGTTATCTATACAATAATTTGAACACGAAGGTATTTTGATAAATATAATTATTACTTAATTAATAACCAAGAAAAACAATCAAACAAAAGCAGATTTCACAAACTTTTAAAGTTAATGGAAATTTTAATTTAATTACGATTTATAGTAAGGGATGAAATTCATTTAAAAGGGCAATTATAGCGTTATTTATCTTTACATAAATTGTTTAAAAATTATTGTAAACATTCACAACCTTAATGGAAAATAAAGACAGGTGATTATCAATTAGTATTTTTATCTTATATAATGTTAGGTATAAAACACGTATATAATAGAATATTTTTTTATTATTTTAACAGATAAATATGTAAAAACTCTTTGAAAGTATATTTTTTATTATTTACAATTTTTTTAGAGATTATTTGAAGTTAATAAACAACTCAATATAATATTTAGGCTCTATGTAATTTGTTTAGTTTTCATTCCGATCGAAATATATTTACAGTAATCTATTTGTTTTACACATATTTTAATTAATTATATAACATACTGAGGACACTAAATATATCTCCAACATTTTTTTGCAATATAATTATTGTTGATAAAACTGATTATTTTTATTTATTTCGGTTTAATTAAGCTAATCACATAAATATTTAAAGTCTGTTATTTAACAACCACTGATTTCATTATATTGCAATTAAGTTTTAATTATCTTAAATCATATCGAAACCGAAACAACGTCAGCTTTTTAACTTTATCCATTGTACCGTTATACCACAATTAGTTTAAGTCCACGGTCACGGATCTCAAACGTCACATTTTGAATTCAGGAAACATAAACGACAAAGGGTGTGATACAAATATTTTTGAAACGAGTCACAACCGATATTACTCAAAAATTTATTTAAAAAATTTAGTAAACACGTATGAAATTTTTTTTATTGTTAGAACTTTATAATTCGATGATATAATTTCTGTGGAAAACCATTCTCTCTGTATCGACATTGCCAAAAGATAAAAGTGAGAGATAGAAATGTTTTTCGCAACCGTTTTCCGTTTTCCACGTCGAATGTCTGGCGGGTTGACTTTTCGTAGAGATAGCTTTTGTTCGGAACACGCACAAATAATACAATTTATAAAAATAGTAGATTTATATTATTCCCCATCGTTATAGAAACTACACAAAATTCGTTTAACAAACTGTAGCACGATCACTTTTATTTTGTGAGAATTCTTTGTCTCATCGTTACACTGCTCGTCGAATTTACATTCACTTGTACTGTCAAATTTCAATTTTCAATTTTTCTTCAAATCAGATGTTCTATTGTTTTGAATGAAAACCGAAGAAAACTGTGAACCGTGGGGTCGATTATTTAGAATGCGAGATGGAAAAACGTCGTGGAAAACTGTTATCACATCCTTTATCGAAATATCATATTTATGTAAAAATTTTCAGCATCTCTATTTAGTTTTGAGTTACAATGCCTTGATTTTCATTTTCATCACAATAAAATATCGTGCTTCTTGGCCTGATAGTGACGTGCTACTAAACAGCACGCTTCGCGAATACAACAAACCAAAAAACGAACCTGTTGAAATAGGACAGTGTTATACGTTGGACCGAGACGGTTATAGGTCTACCCTATTTCTGCCTCGATGTGCACGTTTCTGTGTTTGTACGCCTATTTCTGACCCCTGTGTGCGTGTGTCTGTGCGTTTTTCGAGCAGTGCGCATGCTGCGTGGGTGCGTGTGTGCGTTGGAAAATGATGTTACCTCATGGAGTGGAGATAGAAAATGTGGTAGGAGAAGGGGAGGGGAGGGGAGGATAGGCATTTCTTTAGTGCATGCTGTATGTATTTTATTGCTCTTATTTTGATATGGAAGCACCCGTTGCGTATGTACTGTTGTCGTATGGTGCGTTAATTTAATCGTGTTTTGATAAATGGTGGCAAGTCTCGTGTGGAATCTTCTTAGTTATGTACCTGGACGACGAACGTCGAAATACATTCAATACTAAAATCTCTCTATTACGAAGTTGTTGTCGGTGATAAATGTAGGTGATTAAAGACAAAAGTCGTGCTAAATAAAGTTGCAGTGGTACTATGATACGCGTGATGATATTTTGGTACATTTGTTTTTTAAAGTATTAATGACAAATACACCAATCGGCTGGACAAAATTTTATCTTCCAATAAAAAAAAAACAATTTATTTGCTTTATTTCTATCATTCACGTTCATCTCAATTAAACAAACATCTTACGCAAATATTAAGGATAAATACTAAAAAAATAGATTTTTTAAAATTTCTCTTAATTAGTTGATTCGTATAAATAGTTTTAAATTAATGTACAACCTGTACTGAATATTGTGCAACTATTGGATTTTATTCGTATCCAGAAAAAGTATTGTACTGAAAAGATACGAAGAAATTTACATAAAATGTTAGTTTTAGTTATACTGTGATGTTATTAGATGTGTGCTGATGGTGATTTCTAGGGAAATAAATAACAATGCCCCAAGAGAAATTCTACAGCAAAACATGAGGTTTGTGACTGAAAGAATTAGTTTCATATACGGTGAGTCCCAAAACTAATTATTTCAGGTACAAAGGTCGCGTATTGCTGTATAACCTCGTTGGCAGCATTATCCTTATTTAGGCATTATACGTATTTACTCATCGGAATTCATTTTCTATGAACTTCTAATAACATTAGGACAATACAATTAGAGTTTTGCATAAATTTTCCTGTATTTTAGCGATTTTTTTCAGTACTCTTCATATTTTCACAATAAATCTGTAAATTTTATAGATTTGGCTAGTTAATTGTTCTTAAACTTTTCTGTTTTTTATAAAATATTATGAAAATGCAGGTTAATCATAAACTAGTGTTAAAATGATTACAATCGTTTATTAAGAAATATTTCTAATATATATATATATATATATATATATATATATATATATATATATATATATATATGTACTGAGGATATCTATTTGTTTCATTGGCTTTCGAAAAATACAACGAACATTATTAAAACATGCCAAGATCTGCTAAAACCGGCAAAGCATACGTTGAATAGGTCCTGTAAGCTTTGGTAAGAGTCACAAGCGGTGCGTCGTTACGTATGTACGACGCATGTACGCTTTACTTGTTGGACCCCGACGTACCACGAAGCCCACACCGATGGTGTGGCTTCGTGGTGCGTCGGGCCAATATACAGTCGGGCCAATATACCAAGATATATTGCCATATACATCAGCTTGAGGGTCGAGCTATTCAGCCCCAACTGACAGACAGACACGTGAGTGATCTTATAAGGGTTTCAGTTTTCAGTGGGAGGTATGGAACCCTGAGCGGAAAACGATGTTGAAATTAAATATTGCCTTCCTTGTTTAAACTTTAAGTTTAGCTTTAAGTTTAAACATTTATAACTCGGTCAATTTTTAAAATTTGTCAAAAATATTATGTTATCACTCCTCGTGAGCTACGTAACAATTACGATTTATGAAATAAAAGAAATGCCATGGAATACTGATTTTTGGTTGGAATTCTCCTTAAGCCCGGCCGCTAGCAAATAAAAGAACACGTTTACATGTTACTCTTACCATTAACAAAGCGTACACCTAGCGGCGAAGAGGCGAACAAGATGCCTATTTATCAAAAGCGTAATTCTCAGCGCAAAGCCCGCGTAATCCGCCCTCGCGGTGTAAAAGTAAAAATACAAGACGAACGAGTGCCAAGTCCACTGAAATTTGAAAAGAGAAAATTTTCGAGGAAAATGTGATTAATGAAGGGAAAGGCTTGAATTATGTCAAGTATAGCCGGCGCGCGTCGCCGTGGATAACTAAGCCTCCAGACGAAATTAATCAGCAGATGTCAGTTGCCGTATTATTTCCTAGTATTCAATTTTATTAAGGGGAATGCCATTAATTCGAGGTGCTTTGAACAATATTATTCATTGAAATAGGCTGTATTATTGACGGAATTCATTTAATATTGATAGGTTTGCTTCGTGTATCGGCGGAATCCGCACGGGAACGCAGCCGTCCCGCCCCCGGCGTTACTAACTTATTTACTTTGCTTTGATTTTGCTCCAATTTTAATTGCGTAATCTGTTTATTCTATATCCAGTTCTTTCTACTCGTTTGAATGCTTAGTTTTAGGTAATCACAGCGAAGATTTACTGAAATAAAGAAAAATAATCCTCGTTATTGGATGCTGAGATGGTGAGTTTTTCAAACGTGTTCTGATATTTTTTTTAAATGATCGTATTATTGGCAAATTTTCGATTTATAGATATTATTTGCTTTTTTCACACGTAGTCATTTGTAGTTGAAATTAAATCTTAAATGAGAAAATTGGTAAATGTTAAAATAAAACTAAAACTTCAAGGCTGTTACGTGTTTTATAGATCGATATATTTCAAATGAATGATTGATTGAACGATCCTTAATTGGCGTCTGATTGAGACCTTCCTCGAAGTCAATATACTGCTGAAGGTGCCGCTGATTCACGAGATTTCTATGTAGGTTCTTTCCATTTCTTCTGGCCTAAAGCGGTAACTTTTTGCTTTATATAAAGCAAGTTGTTGGTTTCTTAAGTTTATTTTGATTTATTTTTATGACTTTTCACAGATTAAATAGAGACCTCCAAAGAAGCTGGGAAGGACGTTGGGACGCTCATGCGGTACACGTATCCTAACCATCTTAAACGACGTTGTTGAATTTTATGCGCCATGGCCATTTATTTCTAACAGCAAGATCAGATGGTGTCATTGATACGGCCACAGATAGATATTCTCAGGATCTGCTGGGCATTTAAAAGACATTCAGTTTAGTAAGATCGGAATTAAGAAGGGTACACGTGTCTACACCATAAAGAAGAATTGGTACGATGAGCATTATTTCACGTGAGTAATTTACTACTGTGTATATTGATGAGGGTACTCCTTCCCTTCATTAACAAATATTACACTACAATGAAATATATTATTCCAACTTTCGTTACCATTGAACCTATGTTTACTTTAACAAATGTCTGTCACAGTAAAATTGAAACAAAATTAACACACCCTGATCCAAGCGCAATATGAGATGAAGTATGATTATATTTGAAAAATATTTTTCATTCTTTCATAACATATATTCTTCTCGTAATGTTCTTTACTTGTAAAATGTTAGGTGATTTGGATATTACCGCAAAATACTTCGTCAAACTTAAAGAAATGTCTAAAACTTTGGTGTTGGAGAATTTATAAATAACTTGGTAAATAATGCATTTCTTATAATAATAATACGTCGCTGCTATTCAACATTTTTTATGGCTTCATCTACAAAGATTAAGTTTGAATATTAGCCATATTAGATAAAATGTCTCCACATTTTCTTCGCTACCTACAAGTGCAAGTTATTATATAATAAGGGTTACTTATACTTTTCTACTACACAATTAAATGAAACTAGTAGAAATAATACTATATTTCTACTTTCTTTAAGTTCTTTACCACGACGAACCTAGTTTCGTTTTATTACAACATCTAGTTTCATTTTATTGTGAATAATGAATTTCTACAAAATTAACGCCAAATATATTCAACTTCTCTACTAAAAAATTCGTTTATTTCGCTGTCCATTCCCTTATAGTATATCCCATCAAATAGTTATGCCAAAACGTATGAAGTACGTTCAAAGTCAATACTCGCAAAAGCATAAAATAAATAGAAACTCACAAATCTTCAAAGATTTCCCATTATGTTTTTTCGGTCTTTTGTATTAACATTTTACTTACCTAACAACTTTTAGAGTTTTACATAAAATGGACCTTAAGAAACACAACTTCACTCATTCGGTTGTCTAATCATTTGTCTGTTTGTGACTGCTTTCTAGTTTTTTTTTAATTATAAATGCTATCTATGTAAATAGTTTGTGTAAAGTGATGAGCGAGAACCGAATTCAAATTTGGCAAAAAAAAATTTTGGATGTGGGAACACTATTATGTGTTAAAGAGTTCTAACATAACATATATACGTATGCGATATATCATTAAAGAGGATGTTTATAGGAGTTAGAAAACATTATTTTCAAAGTTCCCAGGCTTATCGTACCCGAAAATGTGACAAGCTTGATCGTCTAAAACATATGAAATGGGAATCCGGAAAACACATATTATTATTGAAATTTAAACTTAAGAACGACAAAGGTTTCCTTTTGATTTTTCATATTGTTCATGAGAACAGGCTTTCATTTTTTTTCACGCTCATGAAAGACACGCTAGGCAATATATTTCCTTAATAAAAATAATGATTAATGTTTGTAAGCGGTTCAACAGAAAAACTTTGCACCTATATGTCCTTAAATGTTTAAAGTATGCAGTTTTTCAATCACGTTTTTGCAACTCACAAATATTAATCGCATTTACAATGCACTGATTTGGCTTCCATTCATCAAACAATGGTAAAATTACACAACAATGGTTTCAGTAACAGAACTGTTATGACATTTTATTTCCATATGATAAGCGTTCTCGATATTATACAATCGAATTTTATATATAAACAGTAAAATTTTTAATTTTTTTTTACTGATGACGCTATTGTAATATAAACTGTTTACGTTATTTAATAATTATTTTATCTCAAAAATCGAACTGTGTTTCCAGTAAAATAGAATACATTTTATATGCATTATTATTATGGAAAGATTAACGAGTGTTGGTCGTAAAACCTAACTGAAATTTAATTTTTACGTTCGTAGATGAATGGTCGGATAGAGGCAAGTGCACTCTTTGTTTGGTTGAACATTTCTGTTAATGCAAACAAACCAAATGTTAAACTTTCTAATAAAAGTACCTTTCTTTAAGTATATCTGTGAATGGTATCGTGATGCGTTGCCGATCATCAGTGTTTGCCTTTGGACCGTTCAACAAAAGGAAATCCTTCTTGAAAAAAACTGTAAAAAATGAAATTCGAATATTCTTTATAAGTTTTAAAAAGATTAATTAACACTGTGGACCATTTAAACACTCCTTATCTACAACTGATAGGATATAATAAGAGATATGTAAGTAACGTTAGATATTGACGTGCGTAATGAAATATTTGTTTTCCACTTTATTTTTTTATATTACGTTCTTATGGTACATAGTTGATAATTTTATAACCATTTTACACCATAATTACTGTAGTATCGCCTATATTAGCTCCAAATCTGCTGCCCCGTGAATAAATGTATTTCGGTCAGTCGAATGAATTTTGAAAACTTTAGTACATAATGTTGCTATAAAATCATATATTAAGTCAGGTGATATCGATCGCTAAAGTGTGCACTTTTCATTCATTTTACAAAGACGTCTGTCCACTACAAAATTGAACGAAACTATTGAATATTTGAAAGCATATAAAAATATGGAAGCTATTTGAATATATATATATATATATATATATATTCAATTTAACTCACAAATATTAATCGCATTTAAAATAAACTGATTTGGCTTCCATTCATCAAAGACTGAAAAAAATGCACAAATTTGTTTAAGCAATAGGTACTTTATTTCCTTACCATAAGCTTACCATTCTTGATATAGTACTTATTTGATATTTAAACAGTAAAATTTTTAATTTTCTTTTACTGATGAGGCTATCGTTATGTAAACTGTTTACGTTATTAAATAAATATTTTATCTAAAAATCGTACTATGTTTGCAGTAAAATAGAATAAGTTTTACATACATTTTTCATACATCAAAATCATGGAAATATTAACGAGCATTGGTCGTTATTTCTAACTGAAATTTAATTCTTATGTTCGTAGTTAAATGGTCGGATAGAGGACATGCACTCTTTGATTGGTGGTATATTTTTGTTAATGCTAACAAACCAAATAATAAAATTTCTAATAAAAATACCTTTTTGTCACGGGTTGCCGATTATCAGTGTTTGATTTTGAGCCGTTTTAAATATATATACAAATATATTTTACTTATTACATTGTTTGTAGTTATATCTTCAATGAACCTGTTCGACAATATTAATTTTATAGATTTTATTAAATTCTTTAATCAACACATACATAGAAAGGAAATTTTAAGTATCCTTGAACTAACACGATTCTCAAGGAAAGAATTTCCAATTTAAAGTCAGTACTATTTCTAGTTAATTAATTAGTCAATAAAGAAAACGAGTTTTTTTATAACTAAGTTATAGCGTAAGACTATTACCCTAGAATAAGTTAGCACAAAATATAAAAAAAAATGTACAGAAGATGAGCCCATAATGTTTCTGGAAACCTCAATGTAAGATCGTGCACAAAAGTTTTAAGTTGCTATATGAAAGGATTCACCCGCAAAATATTCCTGTCTGTTGTTATTTTAAAACGCATGTTATTTGCATATTTTGGAGCATAATTTTCATGAGCTGATAAACAAATGACAATAAGATGTGAAAAATATTTTTCTTTAACGATTCAGTTTTTAATTGTAAATATCCTGTTAGAAAATACCATTTCAATAAACTATTTGAACCATTTCTATTATGAATAAGGTCATATTTTACACGTTTACTTAGAGTTATTTTCTCTTGATCACCTTCTATCTTCGAATGAAACATGATTTAATAATCAGTTAAGAAGAAGTTCCCTGAATATATAAAGTATCTGATTAAGCAATAATTTAAAGTAGAACACCTTAAAGACCTAGTTATACAGAACCTCTCTCCCAATGAAAGCCTTTATTGTTCGTACAAACAAGCAACGTCAAAGACAGCGCGTAAGGCAACATGTAAAAGCGTAGCCCGCATTACATCTAGACGAAACTGTCAAAGGTAGTTGGTCGCCCGTCGTACCTTTCAATGTTATAGATTTCTTCTTACGATTTGGGGAGGTTTTGTGGGTGGGGAAGCGTACGTCCAAAGGGGCGGCGGAGGAAATATCGAGCGAATATGCGCGCGCAGCCTGACCACGCTGCTGACGCAGCCCTCTCGCTCGCAAAAAAGCTCGGATGTTAAGCTCTCTCGCTCGGTCTATTACAGCCATTCTCCGAATGACACTTACGACCTACTAGAAACTCCAGCTCTCGCGCTGCGCGGCGGCGACTCCGATTTGCGTGCTTCACTAAAAATGATCGCCCCGCTGTCTACTTTCATTAATGTGCCTTTGTTTTTATTGCGCGTTTGTTATTTCCTCTTGCAGGGGCAGTTTCGTGACAAACATTCCGTAAATATAAGCGTAGCGAATTTGCCAATTTGCCATGAAGGGGATGGCATAGTTGCCACCAGGCACTCAGTTCATTTATCCGATCTAGTTATGATACATTTATATGGATTTAGATTTGTTATAAATCTGTATAATAAAGGAATAATAATTTCATAACTATAGAAGTTAATAGAAAACAATACAAATAATTTCACTAAACCTTAACGTAGTTGTTTCAAATTTTCGTATAAAGCGTAAATTTAATATTTTGGTAGAATTTGATAATTTTTTCTATAAAGATTCTTTTTAATTTATCTCAGCGGCTTTGAGAACCCGGCAATAAAACGATTGGACATGTTTTTACCTGTCTGGAGATTACAATTAAGATGATAATATATATAATTTACATTGTAAGAATAGTTTATTATCATTTAGGCCTATTTATTTAGTATTAATATGTGTTTTTCACAACCTAAATATATTGCTTACTATACTTTCACAGGAGAAAAAACACTGCGCATATTTGAAAAATTATAAAATCTAGGGTAATCGCTATAGTTTCCTGTAATTTTCTAATAAAATTTTACCAACCCTTATTTTCCACGATTTTTGATTCAATTCACGATTTTGCTGTATTTTTGAACATTTTTATAGAACATTTTTTAAAAATATAATTTACAATTATGAAAATGTTTTTAATAACTTTTTATTACACATACCTTTTTATTTCTTATAACAAACCCTTTCAAATGGTTCCCCAAATTATATATAAAAAGAAGAAAATAATCTAAATCTCAAGTTTCTAAGTCGCATGAATTCTGTGAAAATCGCCTGTGACAGACGAACAGACGTGAGTGATCTTACAATGGTTCTGTTTTCCACTTTGAGGTTAGGAACCTTGAAAATTAATACGGACCATCATAAATAATATTTAATTCATAAAAATTTGTTAAACGGTTGAAAAAATCGCACTATGAAAAATCCGCACACACCTCATCAATGACCATCATCACCTGTCTAAGGCCACTGCTGGATATAAACCTCTGCAATGAGCGTATCCATCGGAGATATTATCTATAATTGGCGATCGCAGTGTATAGCTTCTGTCACCAGTGGCGGTGCTGCCAATCGCTGATCTGAGGCATTTTAACTACGAGGTGTCGAGAATCGAACTCGGATCCGCACAGTACCCTACGCCTCAAAGGTCGTGTCCTTGTGACAAACGCAACACACTACGGTAACGACTTATAAACTATTTTCAAATATTAATATCATTATTCACTATATAAACGTAGTAATAATATTTTCCACAGGGTTAGGTTAGGTTAGGTGAGGTTAGGTAATACTGTGAATTTCATTATAACTATATGTAAATTTTAACTTTAAATTTAGCAGCTTCGGAAATAGAAGGGGGGAGACACTTTTTTGCACGCTTCAGGTATTACATTTTCAGCATGTCTCTAGGGATAAACTGATTAAAATTATGGAAAACACAATATACATTTAAAAACAAAATTGGTACTCCATTTTCCGCTCTGAAATTTGATGTTAATATTTTTGAACATTAATTATATATATATATATATCTATATACATATATATATATATATATATATATATATATATATATATATATATAAGTGTGTGTGTGTGTGTGTGTGTGTATGAGTTAATACGCTTAATTATTCGGCAAAATGACTGTAACCGACAGGTATGCGGACAGAACATTTATTTTAAAAGAATTGGTTTTTCCCCTTTCGAGGTGTCCAACTCTGAAAAAAGGTTGTCTTCTCCTTTCATTGTTTTTTTATTATTTTGAACCTTTAAACTGTTATCATTGTTATTTGGAACTTTTAAAATATTATCATTATGTAGAGAAGTAAATAGAATCAGAACTTATTTGATTGTTTAGAAAATTGACCATCGTATTCCGTCAAATATTATGTCTTCTCCATCTTGTTTCATACTTTAGCCACTTACTCGTCATAAATAGTGATATGCGTTTAGTACATTTAACGGCTCCTGTAATTATTATCTCCTCCCTAATTAGTGATATGCGTTTAGTACATTTAACTGCTCCTGCTAATTATTATCTCCTCCCTAATTAGTGATATGCGTTTAGTACATTTAACTGCTCCTGGTAATTATTATCTCCTCCCTAATTAGTGATATGCGTTTAGTACATTTAACTGCTCCTGGTAATTATTATCTCCTCCCTAATTAGTGATATGCGTTTAGTACATTTAACGGCTCCGTAAATAGTGATATCCGTTTAGTACATTTAACTGCTCCTGGTAATTATTATCTCCTCCCTAATTAGTGATATGCATTTAGTACATTTAACTGCTCCTGGTAATTATTATCTCCTCCTTAATTAGTGATATGAGTTTAGTACATTTAACTGCTCCTGGTAATTATTATCTCCTCCCTAATTAGTGATATGCCTTAAGTACATTTAACGGCTCCGTAAATAGTGATATGTGTTTAGTACATTTAACGGCTCCTGGTAATTATTATCTCCTCCCTAATTCATTTTAATACGTCATTTTATGTTACAATATATAAAATCCTGATTTATTCTACGAATTATTATTTATTTGTTTAAAATATGTCCTCACGTATGTATTGTATTTATCTACAAAAAATTAAATTTTCTTAAAATTGTCTTAAGTGCTTTAAAAGTCTTTGAAAGACAAAATAAGTGCTTTATCTTCATTGTTATTATTTCTTTTATAAACTAGCTTTCTTGACTGTCTGTCTCTTTATTAATAGTTCAAGTGTGAGAATTACGTGGAGCCACTTTTTAAATAATTGTAAATAAATTTTAGGTTGTACTGCTATTTATAAAAATAACGATATCATCATCAACGTGAATGGAAATAATGAAACATCGCACCTCTCTATTCTGACATAAATTTCCATTGCTCGAACGAAGGCTCGATCAATCTCGGTATATTGCTCGTTTTACTTTCTACATGTCAGTCTGTCTTTATCAAGTAAGACACACAGTACAGCTGGAGAATTTTCGAGAATATAAATATGAAAAATAAGAGTACAATAATAAGTTTAACCACCCGATTAATGAAACTGAAAAAAGTGTTCGTGTAAACGTGAGCGTTTGAAATTAAATTTTTCATTCTCATTTTCTATAATAACATGCACGCAAAATTAATATATTTTTCTAACGAAAGAATGAAGAACGATACTAACTCTTATGTAGGACCATTCGTATTTTCTCCATCTGAGGAAATACCTACTAAACATTATAGTTACTTATCCGAATAAAACATGTTTATTCGGATAAACATGTTTTTTTCGGATAAGTAGCTACAAAAATTGTAAAAAGTAGTATTCGGATGTTAGTAAGAGTAGAAATCGCAGTAAGAGGGTTACTCTTAAATACTGAAATATTTGTACAAACTTAGAAACATTTCAATATTTATTAACCTATAGTATTTCTTGTAGACTACAATATCATTTTTCACAACGTAAATACTCGTATATTGCCTAGTACATGTTTCACAGGCGTAAAATATTGCGGAAATTTTTAAATCATGAAATTAAGATTCATTATTATACAAAAAAAACATTACTAGAACGTTTTTTTCACATTTTCACTAATAGTTTAAGAGGCAGGGATGATTTCAAATGTTTACAAAATATCATAACCACTTAGAAATGTTTTTTGTTAACTTTTTAAATCTAAACAAAAATAATTTTAAAATCCCTGTTATAACTTTTATTTTACACCCCACATAACACATGAAAAAATATTCAAGTGCTTCATTTGCTCTCTCTAAAATATAATAACCTTATTTTTAGCTATGTAAACATATTGCCTAATATTAATTTCACAGGCTTATAAGTATTGGGAATATTTAAAAATTATAAAATTTAGAATCATTATTGAAAATTATATTTCCCATGAAACTTTATCTAAGTTTCTGTTAATAGTTTTTCTTCATAATTCTGACTTTAATAGTGCTATGTCGGACATTCGCACGTAAGTAATCTTATAAGGTTTTGAGGTACGTAACACTGAAAATGAACAACACAGGATTTGTTTGCTATCTGTATGTATATTGCATTCACACATTTTTTTGAACTAAAACGAGTTGAAAAATGGCTTATTGATAAAAAAGTGATATGTGCTGTGATTCAAACCATTTCTTGAACACTTGGTTAAAACGAGCAATATTGTCATAATTATATATTTATGTCGAATTTATGCCTTGAGGTTTGATGACTTAAAACATTGATGTCAAGTTTATTGCAAATTAAAATTGTAAGTGCCGGTCGTAAGAAATTCCAAACCACTTTTTTTTAGAATTAACTGTCGTAAATACGCAAATGGAAATTTCAGAGATACAAAGGGGTTTCTTGTTTCATATGGGATATTAATATAAGGAGCGACGAATAAGAATTAGAAACCATGTGTTCATATTTTGAAATTGTATTTGTAGCTATAGCTATATATGTAATATTGCTCTGGAGATATCGCTCGAAATGTTTGAATTTTCTCAGATTCCATTTGACGTAGAAACTTAAATTGAGGAATGTTAACCTGCATACACCTCAGTAGCAAACACTTAAAAATATTCGCATGGAAATTTTGAAGGGGACAAGACTCGTAGACCATTTTATCTATTATGTCAAATATAAATTTGGAATAGCAGCAAACATTTGGAATCACCTGGATCCTGACATCAGGAAAATCACGTCTATAAATATTTTCAAAGATCGAGTGAAAAAGTCCTGCATCTCCTGAAACCTTTTCCTGTGTGTCCTCGCCCTTTCCTGTCTTTCCTGTCTTTCCCATCTCAAATCATGTTAATATTTTGTTTTCTTTTTTACTTTACTTTTGTATTTTTTGTCTAATGTGCTATTAAGAATGTTCATTGTAAAATCTCTTACAGTCTACCAACTAAATTTCAATACAAATTGCTATGGTTGACTGGAAGAGATTGCTCATGTAGCAAGAAGTCCGCCATATGTACTATACATAAAAGTTAATAATAAATAAATAAATTAAAAGAGCAAGTTATAAAGATATATATTTTTAGAGTTTTCTATTATTTATAGATAAATGGTTGAAAATTTTCAGGAAGGACGACGAAAAAAAAACGCTACTGTAATTTTGACTGAAGTTTACCGCGAAACTATTACGATGATTCTAAAGTTCATACTTTTCGAAGTGGAAAATATAGGCAATACATTCACATGACGAAAAACAATATTAGCACTTGTAAATACTTATAACAGAAGTAATATGTACTTTTTAATGTTTCTAAATGCCTAAATATACGCGCAACCCCCTAAATGCGAGTTCTCAACAGGCTTACTTTTCTGTGATTAACTTTAAAGGCTTGACTTAAGCAGTTTTATTATTAATTAAAACTAATCCTCAAAAAATGAGTTAATTACTTAATTATTGAGTAAGTCTTCAATATGACCGTCTCTTTCGTATACGTGCTTTCTTTAAATTGGATCTCTTTCTTTATAGATAGTGTATTACCGTCATATAAACAACTTTCATATCCATTTTATAAGGACATATCGTGTCTATTGAATTTAAAATCTTTGATAAGATCAATTTATTTCCCATAAGAATAACTGATTATCAATTATTGATAAATAGCTTGGGGTGGATTAATACAATCGGTAAGGAAACACTTATACGTTAATAGCATAGAAAGCTATGTTTAGAGTGACCATATTGATAATAAGTATATACACAACAAAATTACTTTTCGCAAAGTTACCAGTTTATGACGTTCAGGACAATACTTACAATACTACATAAGAGCGAAGGGGAACAATAACTATATAATACTAGTTAGGATGTATACGAGATACGTATGTAATACGAGAGACTACGACGAGACTCAAGTCAATCATAGACGGCTGCCACATGCAAATAGACCAAAATACGGTCCGACACACATGCCTTTAACTGACCAAAATTATACAATCGATTGAAGATATACATGGGACAGACTACATCGCAGTTGATGTTTTTAAGGGGTAGTTAAAAACTAACGATGGTATTTAATTAACGGAAACAAAACTTCTAATCTCAGAAATGGTACCAACATCATGAATCCAGCATATGTCATTCGTAATTTTGAAGGAAAGGCTGATACAATTGGAAAGAAATGTAAGAGTTAAATTTATAGGTACACGTTAATTATTCAAATATAAATGTATGAATTTATTTGTGAATGTCTTAATTATTTTATATTTATTTTATTTTTGTAAATTATTTCAAATAATCACCATCAATTTTATTCAAAGATTCCCTCAAGGAATTCTGAGAATTTCCTTCGTTTATCCTATTCATATAATCATTTTTCTGCGCACCTCGTCGCAGCTTACAAATGTTTCATAACTGTGTTTATTTATTTTATCTTAATTATTTTCGAAGAAACGAGCAAATTGCTCCACAATATCGACCAAAAATAAAGTCTGTATCTTCTAAAAACACTTATTTTATGAGTTTTTTCTCGCTATAATGACGCACCCGCAATTTTAGTCTAAGATTGACTTTATTGGGATACTTTAATCATGTGTGGCCAGTAAAATTTCCTTCATTAGAATGCAAGCATTAAATTCGCAAACATTTTTCGACCTCGGTAAACAGAGGACAACGAAAATAAAGTGATTACCACTGTTGCTTTAATGTTAAGTACTTAATGTGCTGAATTCAAAACTTCAGTATTAAAATACTCCAAGAAAAAAGAGAAGGTATTTTTGTCTTTCTAATCGCTGATGCAACAGTGACCAATGCGTCAAGGATGATTCAGCTGTGCGATCCCGATTAAACATATAGGATCTTAAAAAAAACCTACATATAAAGGAAACGTGTCAAAGTGCCAACAAAAAGTCCTTTATTGTGGAAATTAGACCGAAAAGAGGATTTATAGGAGAAGTTCGACCAAAATAAAGCCCGATCTAAAACCGAACTAGTCAGAAAAAGAAAACTATAAAGGGGATATACGAAAAAAAAACAAAGTATATTTGGAATTAACACAGTAAAAAAACTGCAGTCGTTTTTTACTTTCGTAGCAACTATCCAAATTCCTCATAATTCCTTATTTTTGTTACATACTATTATCTATAATTTTTTTTATGTTATCATAGATTTGATGCTCATTAATCCCAACGCTGCCACACGTTAAAAACAGAAAATAATTCGACGATATACACACATGACGGCGAGTCAAGGGTTCTTTACTAAATAACTAGAAAGAATGAGGATCGATAGCTAGGTTAAAACGGATATTTCGAATGTTTAATCTAAATTGAATTATACTTATTACTTTGTAGAATACTATAATAGCTTGTTCTTAATGATGTGGATATAGTCTTCTATTACTTTAAAAACTACCTCATAAACTCTTTGTATACTGCATCCAAAGACTTCTTTTGATATTACGTCATCATCTTCTGAACCAGACAAGATGACTATAACAATTTATCATCATCCGACAAATTTTCAGTTGGCGTATCGCTGTTGTCAGATGGATGTCAAATGGATTCTTCAATACATCCAAAGTTCCCTAAATAGTAAGGCCTTTTTGGATATGTTTATAAAGAAAAAAAATGTTGTGGTCAATACTCTCATCACAACTTTACACAGTGACAATAATATAGTATTAATTTTTAACTTCAGAATTAAAATTAAAATTGATCTCACTGAATTTATAATACAAAACTATACCGCAGCGAAATGCTAAGACTGTTGGGTTCTTTGGAAATATGAGTAAATTAATTAAGTAATTTACAAAATCCATAAAATACTTGGCAAGTAACATATTCCAAAGCTTTGGTGGCACTTCCAAGTACGGATGAAAAATTTCTTTGTTGTATCGATTAACAGACGTCAGTTAAAATAGGTACTTATAACAACTAGGTAAATTATACTTGGAAATCGTAGTAAATACACAGAAAAAATCCTTCACATATCTTTTATTTCTTAAGTTTTTTTATTGAGCAACCACTTCAACGCCAGCAAAATGGCTCGTTAAATAACCGCATCTTCTGCTAAGTGTGTTCGCTGAAATACTAAACTTAAAATACTGTTAAAGTGGAATTAAATGATTAATCCATCAAGGATATAATCCGTTAAATTAATAATAAATTTTATTATAGCATAATTGATTAAAGTTAGTGAGTGGTATGTAAAAATACAATCGATATATTAAATGTTTATAAATTTATTTTTATTACACTCGCTCGTATTTTGCTTATTATTGTTGTAAGATTTCAAGAGTTTCACTAAAGAAGAAGGTGGTAAGAAATATTACAAATTGATTTGTAACTACAATCAATCATCATTCAGTGTTAACACGGTAAAGAGTAAACTATGCATTGTGCTCTCATATATGTATACGCATTTAATAATGAGATGTAATGTACCAGATTTTCAAAGAACCAAACACAGTAAATATTTGTTGTTAAAAGTTTTTTGATATTAAAAATATTAGTATGCAACCCTACCATTATAACTGATAATGAGATCTTAGAAAGACCAAACGTAGTACAGAGTTTTTATTAAAATATTTTTTAATATTAAAAGTATTATTAACTCTAACATTTAACCTAAATAAGGGTTTAAGCGTTTGCCTCATCGTATTCAACAAAACATTAAAGAAACACTGAAACGCGGTTTAGCCTTTGATGGGCATGAACCTGGGATATTTTCTATGGATATTTTTTCTTTTTACCTGTATTCTTAATAATTCTCAGGTATTGTATAACTGACCTAAACTTTTATTGTGATGGCATTATAATAATAATTTTGGTGATTTTTGAACTCCGTGCTTATTTCTATATCATGGCATTTATCTGGATCGTGTTTTAACAAGTTTTTACGTTTAGGTTTATTGTTTGATATTATTACAGGCGAAACCTATTATTGATTCGCCTACATTCATTTTTCTGGTTCCATGATAAAACTTTATAAATATTATGTTCAACCTTCTAACCAGGTTTTATTTTATATTGTTTATCTATGGCACCTTAAAGTTATCATTATAACATAAATATGATTGTACAGTTACAAATCTGTCTCTAGGCATTATTATAAATACAAAAAAATTATGTAAATTGAATGCCGATTGTGTTTAGCAGCCCACAGATGTTCATACTTAAGAAACTATGAGTATTTTTTCATATGGAGGTTTAGAAATTTTCTTTCTAGACAGCAAAGGTAATATTCTAATGGATTATTGTACACCGTATGAATCAGGACCAAACATTTTGTAATAGACAACAACACCTTACTCTGATTAGAAGTAAGTAGTTGATATTGCTTAATAAACACATTCAAATTATTTAACCTTACTCATAAGTAAAGTCTAAACTCTGTTCTTTCTCATTTCCAGTGCTTCCTCGAAGATCTCATCGTAGCTTATGAGTAGTTGTAGATGGTTGATTTTTTCATCATCAGGAAACCTCTACATACGTACCTGCATCATAATTTGGGAACTCCCCGAAGAGTATGACGACAATTCAATGCCTGCGACATTTTTAAGAAAATTAGTGCTATAAATCTAAAACGATCACAAAAAATGCTATCATGATACAATGAAAATACTAATTAAAAGTTATTTAATATTGTATCTCTTCACTATAATTCACTGCGAGCCCCCAAAAAAGTTATATTTTCTCTTTGTGGATTAGTTATATCCCTTTTTATACTAAGTTTCATAAATCTCTAACAAATAGTTTAAAACTTAGATCCCATGACAAACTGGCAGAGAATTAACTACAATGCAGTAGAATAACAAATATATCTTTATATATATTTTCAGGTACATAATTTTAACAATGAACTAACGAAAACTTCAGTCAACACGAATGTGACAAATTGCAAGGGTTAAACGAACGGGACGATTTCTCAAATAGCACATTCCATTTATCGTTAATATTCCTAAAACCATTAGGGTTTTCTGCTTTTTATGGTTTGATTATTTTTAACCAAAATGTCGGCCAATAATATCCTACTTTCTTTAGATTAGTATATTTTAGCAGCTTTAGGAAATAATCGAACAGAATTAAAAGTTCGGTTGTTTCCACAACTTTACTCTAGAAAAAACTGCTCTCATAAAAATGGAGTTGAGAGCAAGCATCGATATATAAGCACTTTATTCAGTGATAAAATTCAGTATTGGAATTTAGAGATAGAATAAGATAACACGATATGAGAAAGAAGTGGACACGATTTTATGATATGAGAAAGTAATGGATGAAAAGGAACACTTGTTGAAACTACTTGGAATAATCAACAAATAACTGAAACAATATACAAACAAACATACTTAATAGGAACACATGTAAAAGATCCCACAAAAAAAATGATTCAAAAAGAACTAACATCGAGGTTCTCTATAACACACGAACTCCTACAGAAAACCAATACACTGGAAAAGGAAGCAAGGGTGTCAGCTAAAGCTACTTGTTCCATCGTTATTTATCCTATTTCAGCAAAAAAACTGGGCTGTATAATGTATATATTTTAGATATTGATAACAAGTACTGACAATATTGAAACTAATAATGTTTATAAAAGAGAATTAAATAAAAACATATTAAATTCGATCCACTGAAGAAACACCGAATGAATTCCATTAATTCGTAAGAATTTTGACAGCGTAAGTTTCGATCTGTCACACTTTTCAGATTTTTTGCAATTAGTAAGTTATCCAAACATAGGTAGGTATGTTTAAAGTAAACAGATTTTCTTTAAAATTAAGGCGAAATTGAGCGACTTAAAATTTGAGATCCAAAAGCATTCTTCTTGGAATTAATCTCAGCAATTTGACGAGTGAATTACTAATAAACATGCTAAAGTAGATTCTTAGCTTATTATTGTGGAGCTTATTTATATGGCAAATTCAAAGAAATCAAGAAATCTTTTGGATACAGTTTTTTTACCATTTGGTAATGCAGTAGCGGCACCGTAAATTGGTTTTGGCTTGCAGAAGGTTGAATATTTCTAAATTTTTCATGTGTTTCATATTTACAAGACTTAATAAAAATATCGCGTTTCCTTAAATAAAAAGACCAGGTTTCCGGCATTGTCCAATCGATCACTCCGATATTTTGGACAAAATTCGTAAAAAATTACTTTTTTTTTAAATGTCTGCTTAGCAGTGAGTTTGCAGGAATCACAAAACCTGTTTAAAATTGATAATAACGATTTTTACCATAAAACTCTATGGTTAGTTGATAATAAAAAACAATTATTTCATGCACTAATGATGATGGATCGATATGTGGTCAAGATTGAAAACGGGGCAATTTTATTATGATCCCACGATATAAAGCATGTTAAAATATACATACCACACGAATTTCACAAGCGACTATCGACTGCACGGCCGAATGCCGAATATATCTTCATAGCGTAATTACTATAAAACATTTATTTGCTTTCAAATATACTAACTGGCTTTTTCAAAAAATATCTTTATAGTATAAAAGATATCAGCACCGTAACAACTAATATTATTGAGAACGGGTACATTTTCCCTACTTCGATATTTATATTAAGAGGGGTAGATTTATTATAAGAATTAATATTCTCAAAATTAGTAATAATCACAATTAAATGAAACTATGTGATGTAGTATTATTTCTACTTTCTTTAAGTTCTTTACCACGACCTAGGTCTCGTTGTATTACAACATCTTCAGGTGGATTTTTACTTTGCTAATAGCCCACCTGATGATGTCATAATACAACGAAACCTAAGTAGTGGTAAAGAACTTAAATAATTTAGAAATAATACTACATCACGTAGTTTCATTTAATTGTGAATAATGAATTTCTACAAAATAAACGCCAAATATATTCAATATTAGTAATACTTTTAATTCTTCGTCCGCAGTTATTTTAAAATAGGTTAACGATAACATTCGAAGCGATAATACGTCTCTATTTTGTATCATAAAAGTTAAATGTAACACAATTTTCATAGGTTAAATTAGGCTAATCTAATGTCAAAAGTTAAGTTGGAATAAATTAATTGTATTTTTAAATAACATTTTGCATATAGTTGTTTCTTAAAAGGGATGTGTAATTGTTGGAAATAATAATTTAATAATATTTTTGCCCTAAAGAGCTCTCAGAGACAAGACAAAACCTATTTCTAATTTTATCATAATATACTGTATTATATACTTTAAAAATATTATAAGAATTATAAGTATTTATGGGTCCTCAGTACTCTTTTTTTATTTTGTCCATAGTTACTACGTTCTAAGATTTTAGGGCTACAGACATAAATAAAACATCATGGTAACGTAGTCATTCAAAATAAAGAAAACTCTCGGCTGGCGCAGTGGCATAGGGATGGTAAATTTTGGGATTATATTTTTCTAAATACAATGCGTGTCCTTGAATATTTATTAAATTTTAGAAGGCGATTGAAAATCACATTAGTTCTTCACACAGATTTCTATCTATAGCTCTCCATGTCTTTGCTCACGCACAAATAGCAAAATTCTTTGTTTCCGGTCGCCATGCTTTTTATATGCATAAGTATCCCTTAAAAATTAATAAAAGATTCATTCAAACCGATGGAACTACCGATAAGGAAAACTTATTAAATACGATTAGAATTAGTGTATATGGGTTCCGTACATGATTAGGTACATTAAAACGACTAAACATACCATTAAAATATTATTAATATTATTTTTCCACATGTAAATAAATTGCCTAATATACGTTTCACAGGCGTAAATAAAAATATCGAAAACTTACAAAAAAGCATGAGATCCAGAATAATAGCTGTAGTTTTCCGATAAACTACAGGTAAAATTCTAGTAGCCTCGCTTTTACTACTAATTTACCTAGTAGTTTAGGAGAACATAATTTAAACTTCAGCAGTTTCGGAGATAAGGAGGGAGAAGTACGTACTAGGAATTGTATTAGGTAAAATTTGGAAAAAAATGAAACTTTTGGAATCCTTATAGCCCGCCCTTTCAATAGATCGTCCAAACGACTGTGAGCATTACAAGCAAATATTTCTTAGGTCCTTAGTAATATGAATTATACGAGTCAATTTGTGCGCCAGTTTTCAACTTTCTATTTCAAATGGTTTCTGGGAAAATTGACTTGACAGACATATGAAGACATGAGTGATACTGTGGATTTCCATTCGTTAAATTTTTTGAAACACTAAAAATCCATCAGATTTTGACTTAAAGATCTCAAGTTAAAGATAGACGAGTATGGATAGAACTCGCACAAGGATTTACAAATACACGTTTAGGCACTTACGAATATTTAAGGGTAGACTGTATTTCTTACGTTACGTTCTATTTCTATTAAACTATTTTCAAATATATATTTTTCACAATGTAAAAATATTGCCTACTCTAACTTTCACAGGCGTAAAAGCATGTTGCGTATTTAAAAAATGATAAGATCTAGGATAATTACTGTAGTTTTCCTGTCATATTTTTGTCAGATTTTACCATACGTATTATTTACATTTTATTTGGTTAAATAGTTTCGGAAAGAATTGGAAGGATTGCTCTACTGTAACGTATTTTTAGAATATATAAGTGCGCGATTTAAAATTAGGAAAATAATACGTTTGTATTCCTCATTAGAGGCCCTTTCAAATGATCCTGCACGTGATATAGGGTAAACATTTAGTATTTTGTTAAACAAAATACTAATTTTTACCCTATATCAATTGCAGCATTGTTTTAAAGGGCCTGTTATGAGGAATACCCACATATTGTTTTCCTAATTTTAAATCGCGCACTTATATATTCTAAAAATACGTCAAAGTAGAGCAATCCTTCCAATTCTTTCCGAAGCTATTAAACCAAAAATAATGAAAAGAATACGTTTGGTGAAATTTGGCAAGCAGATTACAGGTAAACTACGGTAATTATCTTAGATCTTATAATTTTTTAAATATGCACCATGCTTTTACGCCTGTGAAAGTCATAGTAGGCAATATATTTACATTGAGAAAAATAAATATGTAATAGAAATACAAGACCGTAACCTAATAAATACAGTTTACCCTTACATGTTTATAAGTACCTTACTTGAGTACTTGCAAATTCTTGTAGTACGAGTTCTATTCATAGTTAACGGGTTTTTTTTAAATGTACTTGCAGAGATCAAGTACCAAGTCTTCTTCTACTTGACTGTAAATATAATTTTTTAAGCAAAATGTTTGGGATAGATATACTTTATATAAGGTTTAATTTGTCTCTTTACCAATCCTTTAGATGCTGCGAAAGATCTCTAATATACTCGTCTCTCTTTAACTTGAGATCTTTATGTCAGAATCTGATGGATTTTTAGTGTTTCAAAAAATTTAACGAATGGAAATCCATAGGATCACTCACGTCTTACTGTCAAGTCAATTTTTTTGCAAAATTGTTTGATACAGAAAGTTGAGAACCGGCATACGAATTGACTCGTATAATTCATATTAGTAAGGATTGAGACACATTTGCTTAGAAAATCGGAAGAGTAAATTTTAGTATAGAAAATAAAAATTTGCTCACAATCATGTGGGCGATCTATTGATAGGGCGGGCTATAATTATTGCAAAAGATTTTATTTTTCAGAATTTTACCTAATATAGTTCTTAGGACATATTTGTCCCGCCCTGTCTCCAAAACTGCCCAGGCCTACCAAAGTTTTTCCTATAATTTACCAGAAAACTATAGCTATTATTTTGTATCTCGTGCTGTTTTAGAAGTTTTATATATTTTTAGACGGAGAAAATATATTTAGACGGGGAAAATTAATATTAATAATATTTTAAGGGAAGCTCTATGTACGTTTAGTCGTTTTAATGTAGCTAATCGTGTACGGAACCAATGTACACTAGTTATCGTATTTCATAGGTTTTCCTTAACGGTAGTTTGATCGCTTTGAATGAATCTTTTATTAATTTTTAAAGAATACATATAAAAAGTATGACGTTCATAAACAAAAAAATTGCTATTTGTGCGTGAGCAAAGGCATAAAGAGCTATAGATAGAAATCTGTATGAAGAATAAATGATATTTTCTATAACCTTCTAAAATTTAATAAACATTCAAGGACACGCATTGTATTTAGAAAAAATATATTCTAAAATTTATCTTCCTCATGCCGCTATGCCAACTGAGAGTTTATTTTCAATGACTATGTAACTATGACTAAGTTTTTTTTATGTCTACAGCCCTAAAACCTAAGAATGTAGTAGCTATGGATAAAATGAAATTGTCAAAGAAAACTGACAAAAATTATATTCTTACAATATTTTTAAAGTATGTAATATACTGTACATTACGACAAAATCAGAAGTATGTCTTGTTACTGAGAATTTATTAAGCCAAAAATATTATTAAATTATTTAGGAAATAACGATATGCAAAATGTGATTCAGCAATGCATTTAACTTATTCCAATTTAACCTGTGACATTAGTTTAGTCTAATTTAATGCTGTGTTACATTTAACTTTTTCGATATAAAATAGAGCTGTATCATTGCTTCGAATTTTAACATTTAAATATTTTAAAATAATTTTAACCCTTCATTATTATTGTTTTATTATTAGGTATTGTTTTGTTGAAGGAAGTTTTTATTGTGAGAGCGTCGCTCTCGAACTTATATATTGTTTTTATCTTTATCGATATATTATCCTTATATTATCTTTGTTAACGGCCCACCTGAAGATGTAATACAATGAAACCTAGGTCGTGGTAAAGAACTTTAAGAAAGTAGAAATAATACTACATCACGTATTTTCATTCGATTGTGAATAATGAATTTCTACAAAATTAACGCCAAATATATTCAATATTTAAAAGTATTACTAATTTTAGAATAATCATTCTTATAATAAATCTACCCCTGTTTATGTAAACAATGAAGGAGAAAAATGTATCCATTTTCACTAGTAGTAGTCGTTACGGTTGTGATATCTTTTATAATATGATTTTTTTTAAAAGTCAGTATACTTGAAAGTAAATAAATGTTTCATAGTAATTACGCTGTGAAGATATCTGCATTTGACCGTGCATTCGATAGTCGCTCATGAAAGTCGAGTAGCAGTATATTTTTGTTATGATTTATATCGTGGGTTCATAATAAAATAGCCACGTTTTAAATCTTGACCATATATCGCTCCATCATCACTTACTTCCTATCTTACGAAGATGGAGTGTTTCTGTCAATATAGTTAAGACCTGTCTAAAAAGAGAAAATTCTAAACCTTTATTAGAAAAACAATTCTAGTTTCGTAAGCATGAACTTATGTGGGCTGCAATACATAATCTGCATTCGATTTATATATGCAGATTATGTATTGCAGCTATTATGTATTTTTTGGGTTTGTAGCAATGCCTGTAGATAAATTCGTAACTATACAATCATATTTATATTGTAATGATAACTCTAAGATACGAAAGATAAACAATATAAAATGAGACTTGGTTAGAAGGTTGAATATTCACGGGGCGAGAGTACTGAATGAAGACGAATCAACGATATAATTGAAGGGGACTCTTAATAAAAATACTGTATTATGTTTGGTTCTTAGAAAATCTAGTATATTATATCTCATTAGTAAATGCGTTTACGTACAAACAGCGTAGCATATGAATTACTCTTTGCCATACTAATACTGAGTGATGATTGATTGTAGTTGCAGATCAATTTGTAATATATCTTACCACCCCCTTTTTCAGCGAATCTCTTGAACTCCTACAGGGATAGTAAGCAAAATACGAGCGAGGGTAGTAAAGACAAACTTGTAAACTTTTAATCTATTGGTTTTATTTTTACGTACCACCCGCTCACTTTAATCATTAATGCCGCAGTTTATTACGGCATATTATTTATTAATATCCTAATGAATCATATCCATGAAATATTAATCTGTTAATTTCAGCGAAGAAATAGCACAAACTTAGCAGAATATGCGGTTATTTAAGCCATTTTGGTACTGTTGAATTGGCTGTTTGTTTCTGACGAAGTCGCATTGAAGTAATGTTTTTCCGTAAAAAAAAACATAAGGGACAGACGGTGTGAAAAGGATTTTTGTGTGTATTTATTACGACTTTCAAATACAATTTACATAGTTATTTTAAGTTAGTTAATTGAAATCAGATAATCGATGCAACAAAGAAATTTTTCATCAGTACTTGGAAGTGCCACCAGAGTTTTGGAATTTGTACGGTTACTTATTTAGTTTAATTTAAAAAGCTAAAGCCTTACCATTTCGTTACGGTGTACTTTTGTGTTTTAAATTTATTAAGAACAATTTTTAATTTTAATTCTTCAATTAAAAACTAATCTTATTTTATTTTAGCTGCGTGATGAGATTCTTAACTAAACGTCTTCATTTTTTTTTCTAAACATGTCTAAAAAACTTCTTTATTCAGGAGGCTTTGGATGTATTAAGGAAATTGCCATTTGATAATAGCGATGTGCAAATCGAAAATTTGTCGGATGTAGATGAATTACTATGGGCTGTTTATCTGCAGAAGACAACACAGTATCAGAACTAGTTCCTGAATAAATTATGCAGATAAATTGTGAGGTAGTTTTTGAAGCAACAGTAAAGTCTGTTCTAGGTTGTAATACATAAAAGTTAAATGGACTTTGGAGAAAGAAGGATGTCCAAAACCAAATTCCTTTTTTTACTCAGATCCCGGTTTGTTGTTGACCTGTTCGAATCTTTTATTTTATAATAATATTTTCTTAAACTATATTCATAGGATTCGGATCATAGTTTCATCATATTTGGAATATAACTTTTAGATTAATTTATGCATCACTTAAGAGAAGAAAATAATTACGCCATGTACCAAAGTTATAAGAATATGTATCTATTTCTAAGGTAAGGTATTTCTAAGGTTAAGAATTGTTTTCGGCCAACACAGATTGCCTGAAACTCATTACTAACGTCCTTGAAATACCACCATGTTTTGTAAATGTAAGTTCACATAATACGACAAGTATTAGATGTTTTCGTATATTATCAAATATTTCCCTCATTTATGTAAATGGTACTGTAAATAATACAAAAAAAATGTAAAAGCGGAAACTACTCGTCACCCATTGCATGAAAATTTTAAGATATTTCGATTTATTCCAAGTTTAGCCTTTGATTTTATGGGTTTTTTGAAAGACATTGAGACAATACAATACTTAATACTCTACAACACTAACTGTAGTGAGAAAAGGTTAAATAAACAAAAGATTAAAATTGAAATAAGACCAAGAAAACCTATGAAACATCTTTTTCCAATTCTGGTGCAGAATAGAATTGTATGGGAACATATTGTATTTGATTTCAATATTTATCAAGGAAAACAAAATGCCACTAGAAATATCTATCATATTTCTAGAAATAGTTTGGACTAGATTAATGTGTAGTTCGAAAATTTAATAACAATTTTACAGGAATAAAATAATGTCGTGAAAATATATATTTTTTCTCTTTTGTACATTTGTATGAGCTTTTAAAGTTGTATATTTGGTCGGTAGATGCAATAGCTCATAGATGATAAGAAGACGAAAATTGGAGACCTACCCAGGAAATATCGTTTTTTAAATAGAAAAGAAATCGTTCAATACATTGGAGTTTACTCCTTAAAAACCGATTTTCATGTATATCGTTCGACATGAATTTATATTTTATTAGGAGTAAAATCAGAAGTTCAGAGCGTGAAAAAAGAGTAACACTTTGTAAGTTTGGATGTATAAGGAGATCTCCAAAACTACTCATCCGATTTCAAAAACTCTTTTACCATTATTTAGAAAGGACTTTCAGGATGGATACATGGTATATATTATCCCGTCAACCAAATTTTCGTGTATTATAAAAAAGTTAAATTTTGTAAGTTTGGACGTAGGAGGTAATCTCCGAACTACTCACCCGATTTAAAAAAAACTCTTTTACCAATATTCAGAAAGGACCTTCCGAATGGACATAGGTTATATATTATCCCGATAAAAAAATTTTCATGGAAACCAGTTTTTGTAATGTAAGTCAACGAAAAAAGAGTCGATCAAATGTACATCTTATGAACGCTGCCTTGCCGGTAAGAGAATATTGATATTTATATATAGTGTTACCTATTTTATACATTCCTAAACAATCCTAATTAAGGAATAAAGTCAGTGGCGCTAACATGCACAATGATTTTCTTTCATTCCAATTACCATGAAAACGAAATTTACACAGTCCATAGAGGATTCAAAAATAATATAAAAACTGATGTGACCACACCATGTCCCTTTTGGCCGAGTTTTAATTTGTAAAGTATTTTTGTGTACGAACGAGAAAAATTCAAATATCCCTACATAATTTATAATTTGTTGTCAATTTGATAAATCAATATTCATTAATTACAACATTTGAAAGACCTGAAACTTATTTCAATTCAGTGCACTAGCACGTACAAAGAGTTTAAATTTGTTTATAAAATATTATGTGGGTAGATTTATATATAATTTAAAAAAAAACCTTAATTTCCATTTCATTTGTAGGAATAAAGAAAAAATTAAACAAAGAAAATTAAATTCATCATAATGCAGTTGATTAACAGTTAAACTACGAATGCGATTTACGGAGAGTCAAATTGAACATATTTGTAATGTATTCCTGATATATGTAAATACATGTAGAATGCTCCAAGTAGACGTACAAAATTATTTAATTAGTAATTTTAATACGCATATTTTTTCAGCATTTTATCCCTTAGATATTTCACAATCCATTTTTTTCCATTCACTAATAAATGAATCTATAAAATAATATGTATAACTATGATGCTTATATCTTTTCAAACAAACATTGCTTTCATTTACTTATAATCAAACCACTGTATTCTTTGGAAAAACACCTACAAATACAGGTCAACGTGTCAATTGACAGAGAATTATATATTATAAATTATGGTATTTCTTAAAAGTAATAAGTATAAATCATTTTAGATTAAACATTTGAAATGTCCATTTTAAACCAGTTATCGACCTCATTCATTTACTTGTCATTTAGTAAAGAACCCTTGACTCGCCGTCATATGTGTACATAGTCGAATTATTCTCAGATTTTAACGTATAATGGAATTAATGAGCATCAAACCTATAATAACATAAAAATCATAACCTGTAAGTAACAGTGTAATAAAAACACACATAACTAAACAAAAATAAGGGTTTACAAAGAATTTGAATAATTGACTGCAAAACTACTAAGGGACAAAAAAAAATAACAAAACGACTGAATATATTTTTGTAATCTGTACATGGGTTCTATCCAAGTATATTTTGTTCATTTTTCGTATATTGCCTTTAGAGTTTTCTTTTTCTTGATAGTTTGGTTTTTACATCGGGCCTTCATTTTGGTCGAACCCTACCATACATCCTATTTTGGATCCAATTTCTATTAAGAGGGAGTTATTTTGCCCTAAATTTGTTTTCTTTGTTAAGTTTACATTTGGCGTAATTTTTTCTTTTAAGATCGAAAGAATTTACCATAAATTTAATCCAGCTATATTACCGTCCACGCACAGTTGAACTATCCTTGGTGCATCGGTCACCGTTGTATCAGTAATTAGAAAGAGAAAAATACCATCTCTTTTTTCTTGGATTATTTCAATACCAAAGTTATACTTAACATTAAAGCAACACTGTATTTTTGTTGTCCTCTATGTTTACCAAGATCGAAAAATGTTTGCAAATTTAACTCTTGCTTTCTAATGAAGGAAATTTTACTGGCCACACATTATTAAAGTACCTCAATAAAGTCAAGCTTAAACTAAAATTGCGGGTGTGTCATTAGTTATACTTACACAGTTCGTACGCAGAGAAAAATCTCATAAGATAAGTATATTTACAAGATACAGACTTTATTTTTACACCATATTGTGGAGCAATTTCCTTGTTTCTTGGAAAATAACTAAGGCAAAATAAATAAACACCGTTACGAAACATTTTTAAGCTGCGACGAGGTGCGCAAAAAAATGGTTTTTACAAATAGGATAAACGAAGGAAATTCTCAGAATTCCTTGAGGGAATCTTTGAAAGAAGTTGGTGATGATTACATCAATGTTATGATTATTTGAAATATATCACAAAAATAGAATGAATATAAAATAATTCAACTAACACATAAAAACATTTGCGAATAAACGCATACATTCATATTTGCATAATTAACGTATACCTATAAATTTATCTCTTTCATTTCTTTCCAATTTTATCCTTCTTTCCTTTGAAATTATGGATGATATATGATGGATTCATTGGTACCATTTCTGAGATTAGAGGTTTGTTTTCAGATCTCAGATCTTCAGGTTTCAGATGTCATCGTTAGTTCTTAACCACGCTTTAAAAATATAAACTGCGATGTAGTCTATCTTATATATATCTTCAATCGATTCATTGTGTAATTTTGATCAGTTGAAGGCATGTGTGTCGGACCGTATTTAGTTCCATTTGCATTTGGCGGAAGTCTGTGATTGATTCGATTTCTTGAATTATATACATATCTCATATACGTCCTGACTAGTATTACATAATTATTGTCCCCTCCATTCTTATGTAGTCATGTAAGTATTATCCCGAACGTCATAAATTGGTAAATTTGGAAAACATAATTTTGTCGTGTATTTACTTATTGTCAATATAGTCACTCTAAACATAGCCTTCTGTGCTATTAACTAAGTGTTTCATTACCGATTTTATTAATTCTCCCCAAGATATTAATATTGTTAATAAATTATTGTTATGTGAAGTAAATTGATCTTTTCAATGACTTTAAACTAAATAGACACATTATGCTCCTATAAAATGGACATTAAAGTGGTTTCAGGAGTCGGTAGCACATTGGTTATAAGGAAAGAGATAAAAGTTGAAGAAAGCACGTATTTGAAAGAGGCAGTCATATTGAAGACAAGATAGTTAACTTGTTTTTTTAAGGCTAATTTTAATTATTACTAAGACTGCTTGTGGTATGTCCTTAGAGTTAATAATTGGAAAATACGCCTGTTGAGATCTCATACTAAGGGGGTTCTCAGACACTTATTCAGGCAATTAGAAACATTAGAGTACACCTTACTTCTATTAAATTATTTATAAGTGCTTGGTTATCTTACCGATTACGTAAAATGGGGAAAATATTATAAATAACTGTTGAGATGTTCGCATGCCATGTGCGAACATCTTTTTAGATATCGTCTACGTGAGATGAAAGACCAGTAGATATTGTCAACATCTAATATTTTAGCTGACATTACGAATTGCGTAGTAATCCATTTTAAATCTCGGTAAAAAATAAGCGAGGCGTCATTTATACCATAGATACAAAGTGTACAGAAGTACTTTACTCCATAACAATTATTTTATATAAATGATGTATGTAGTATAGGTTGTTAACAATATCATCAAATTTGTTTATATGCATTATATTTTCGATTCGAGGTTAGAGTTTGAAGCACAAAGCTACTCATTCTCCTCAATTTCAGCATTTAAATGATTCAGATTTACAAACACACACACACACATATATATATATATATATATATAAATATATATATTACCTGAAAATTATAGCAATAAATTCTAAATTTTTCTAAAGTTTTTGGGATATTCATAATATTTTTATGTCAGTGAAAGATATATCAAGCAACATATTACGTAGAAGCGTTATATATTTCTCAATATTTAATAACTACTTGTGCCAGAGACTTTATTCGCGTATGCGTATGGTATATTATTAAGTTAAATGCAAGATTAATACACGTGATGCCGTCTGTTAGAATAATTATACCGTAAACTTTTTTAAACGTCAAACTTCAAATTATCATACTGTCTTTATAGTCAATTAATTGTAATATAGGCTGGGGTAATAGCCTATCTATTACCCCAGCCTTATAAATACCCCAGAGATTTCTTTAATATTTTCATCACTTTACTTTTATACGGAGATCAGAGGTCTGCATACGCTTCATGAATCCTGAAGAGTTGATTAAAGTTAGGATACATTCGATGTCACGAAAATCGTCTCAATTTTGTATGACAATTTCTAGTACACTGTAGATCTTTATACCGCGTGGAAATGCCGTATGACAAATCCTAGTATCCTGTTTGAAAGGTTTCGGTAATACGACTCTGAAATGTAATATGATTATTCATAATTACATTGAGATCCCGCACGCGTGAAACCATTTCGCACATAGTTTCACCTAGCTCATAATTGTACACAAGGGAACATGTAAGCGGGTGTATGAACATCTGCTAATATTAAAATGTAACTTATTCATCGAAATATTGAAACCACGTTAGAACAGGTCACTGTCACATTGGTTATACTTAACTCACCCAAGAAGAGTTTTAAACAATCGGCGAACAGTAGAAAGTGAGTAGTGTTCCAGATTGATTAATGAAAGACTGGGAATGAAAATTTCCAAACCGGGTTTATCCTTTATATACCGAAAAATAATAGCATATATATATATATATATATATATATATATATATATATATATATATATAAAATATATATATATATATATATATATATATACACTCTTGCATAAAAAACGGGCGGTTTTGATTTTGTCATATTATTAAATAAATATTATTTATTAAGAGGTTGCATTAATTGTAATTGTTACTGGCAGGTATAGTGTATTCTGGCACATATAAACGAACGTTCTAAATTTGAAATTTATTCTTTTTGAATGAAAATTCTCTTCCACTGACAAAAACGTATTTTTTGGTGGTAAATGAAATCCAACTTTTATTATGTTCTTTTTCATTTGTTACGTTTTCTATTTTACCGAATAAATTTTAATTAAATTTCTGCTATTTGCTGCATTAGTTCACTTCTGTTTGCTGTTCTCAATATGGTTGAAAAAACGATTAGAGCTAGTAAAATTATTGCGCTGCTTGAAGAAGGCTGTAGCCAATGTTATGTGTCTCAGCAGTATAATGTGAGCCGTTCCACGGTAAAAAGGACCTGGCAACGATACCAAGAAACGGGCTTCGGCAGTAGAAGGCCCGGTTCTGGAAGAAAACGGTGCACTGAACCACGGGACGACCTGTAAACATAACCTGGAGGATGTCAGAGGTACACGAGTTAGCCTTCAGACTTCAGACCGTCTATATACGTAACTATCGACCAGCTCGGGGCCCTACATTGCTCCGTGAGTATCGAGTTGCCAGATTGAGATTTGCTCAAAATTTTTCGTCATGGACTCAACAAGATTGGAAAAGTGTTTTATTCTCCGATGAAGCTCGTATATCGATTAGTGGTGAGGATCGACGTCGGCAAGTCTTACGAGAGTCGGTAAGTCTTAGACCTGGAGAACGCTTCGCAAAAGTGTGCTTTGAGGAAATCACCCCTTACGGTGGAGGCTCCGTAATGCTTTGGGCTGGTATTAACTCAGATGACCGTACCGAGTTAGTTTTTATTGAAAATGGCACACTTAATGCGAAAAGGTTCTTATTCCTCATGCCCAACCGGCATTAACAGCAGTCGGAGGCGAGTCCATTTTTATGGACGACAACGCTCGCGCACACTGCTTTAAAGACGTTGATGGATGTATGTAGGAGGCCGGAATCGGTTAGACTGGCCAGCTAGAAGTCCCGACCTCAAACGATGCGTGAGAGCCATAAAATCAGCTCCAGAAAACATTCAGGCCTTTAAAAATTTGATCGTCGCTGAATGGGAACGTATTCCTCAGGAAATGATAAAAAATGTCGTCGAAAGCATGCCTAGCAGATTAAGCGCAGAAGAGGCCATACTCGTTACCAAATTTTAAAATTTTATGTTAAATTAATAAAAAATATTCAAAAATAAACTTTAGCCATTTTTAATGTACTAGTATGAAAACGCTCGTCTATGAACTTTACATCGTTTTTTTTATTTATTAGTATTTTTAATGACTGAAGTAGGTAAAAACGATATCTCAATAATAAATAACAATATTCTCATCATTTCGCCATATAAAATGCATCAAATAATAATAAAATAATTCTGAAATGGTTTATTCCTATAAGTGCCCATTTTTTTTGCAAAAGAGTTTATATATATATATATATATATATATACACACATATATATATATATATATATATATATATATATATATATATATATCCGGAAAATTGTAGCAATTAATTCTAAATTTTAGATTTTGGGATATTATAGTTATTAGGATATTCTCCCCATTTTTATGCCAGTGAAAGATATGTTAAGCAACATATTACAAAGAAGTATTATATGTTCCTAAATTTTTAATGACTACCTGTTCCTGCGACTTTGTTCACGTATGCGTGTGGAATATTTTTAAGTTAAATGCAAGATTAAATACACGTGATGCCGTCTGTTAGAATAATTATACCGTAAACTTTTTTATTTAAACAAGTTGAGGAAACATAGTATGCTTATAAAGAAAACCTTTCAGCTGTTCTTACGTAATGCGTGATCAAATATACTAGCTTACAGACAAATGGACGAGTATTTAAAAATAATACTTTCGTGCTCTATTACTTTTCTTATGTTTGTTTTAAATCATTTTCTCGCAAATACCTTCAGTATACAAATACACTAATTCCACAGTTTTATTATATTCATAGGCAATTGATAAGATACCATTCAAACATTCTAAACTACTGATGAGACGTGTAATTAACTTATAAATATTTACAACAGATTCAAATTTTAAAAAAGTTGAAGAAACATAGTATGCTTATAACAAAAACATACAATCTCGAAAATTTTTACGTGCGAAAGACAATGAAAATTACTTCTCCTGCATCACTCCATACTTTACCTCTAGCCTCGTCATCACTCCATACTTTACCTCTAGCTCGTCTGAGAGAGCCTCTGCTTGATACCCACAATACTAATTTAAAAACAACAAACTTTCAGGTTTTACGGTTTAGGCCATAAATACTCCTTTACCATCAGAACAGAGCAGTTGGAATCCAAAGTTTAATGACAGTCTCCGATTGAGACCCAAAATACAATTTAAAAACATATCCCCAAATCTCACAGTTCAGACAAGCAGTACCCTTGCAGCATCACGACTACCGAGTTGAAACCCGGAGTTAAATGAGAGTCTCTACTCGCAATACAACCCACAATACCGTTCTGAAAACAACAGATCCCGAGTCTCACGGTTTAGGCAAGTAGTAACACTGCAGTATCAGCACTGAGGAGTTGAAACCCGTAGATCAATAACAGAGTCTCTGCTTAAGACCCGTAATAGTAATTTGAAAACGGCAGATCCCCAAATACCACGGTTTAGGCATTAGTTGGAGCATGGAATTCAATAACTGGGTCTCTGTTTGAGACATACAATACTAATTTAAAAATGGCAGATTCTCAAGTTCCACGATTTAGACAGGCAGCATCAAAACTGTTAAGTTGAAATCCGGGGTTCAGTGGCAAAGTCTCTGCTTGATATCCACAATTATAATTTATAAACAGCAGAGCTTTGAGTGTCATGGTTTAGATAGGCAGTACACCTGCAGTATCATAGTAGAGGAGTTGGTACCAGAAGTTTAATGACAGAGTCTCTGTTTGAGACCCACAACACTAATTTATAAACAGTAGATCCTTAAGTCTCACGAATTAGAGATACTGTTTCCACGCAACATTAAGACTGAGGAGTTGGAACCCAGAGTTTAATGATAGAACCTCTGTTTGTGACATACAGTACTAATTTAAAAACGACAGATCCTTAAGTCTCACGGCTTAGGTAGGTACTACTCCTGCAGCATTAGGACTTAAGAGTTAGAACGCGGAGTTCAATGACAGAGTATCAGTTTGAGTCCGACGATACTATTTTAAAAACAGCGCATCCTCAAGACTCAAGGTCAAATCAAAGGTTGAAAGCATATTGGATTTATCTATATATGCTCACCTAGCTACTTACCTCATTATTTTCTTGCTATATCAAGTTGAGTCAAACAAGTTCATCATTCATTTCTACATCTTTCATCACTCATTCAGATTCATCGACATACATCGACTTCTTTTTAATATCTATAATTGTTCCAAATATATTATGCTGGTATTTCGGCTTGAGCAAGTTTCTGTAAAAAGTTAGCTACTTGGCTCCATTTGTCCACTGAAAATTACACTGTTTTACTGGAATGTAATTTTCAGTAGACTTATTACTTTATTAGCAAAGTTTTCCTAATTAAATTATCAGCAATTAACATTCCTAATTTAATTTCCTTTTACCATTTTTAGATAAATTTCGACATGAAATATTGTAGGAACGGCTCATTAATTGGAAATCCGAGGATCGAAATTTCACTATTTCCATTCTCCTTAACTTTAAATTGAAATTTCATCCCATTATAGATAGAATTTTCAAAAATATCTCCTTAGGTGCTGGCTACGTCATTAAAAATATGTTTTCTCCAAATTAATAGACCCTTTAACAATGTTTTCCATTATCAAATTTGAACACCTACTTCACCTTCTTAGCGATTGATTTCCCAGAAATTATAAAACATGCGGTAAATTATTTGTTTTTGAGAGTGTTTTCATAAAGTTTGGAATTGAAAGAAACGTTTATTATTTTTCGCCACATATATTTTAAACCTCGATTACACCTCCTTAGGCGTTGATTTCTAAAAAAACTTTAAGATATGAATTGTTCTACGGAGTTTCAAGTTAATAGAACAAACAAAATGTTTTTTTATACATATTTTAAATCCCAATTCGACCCCTTAAGGGCCCAAACTTGAAAAAACCCTCATACTTAGGACATCACAAAAGAATCTTCAAAACAACACTTCAACATTAAATATAATGGTTTGGGTCGTATATTAAAATATTATTCTGTCAATCTGCTAGTCGTTTCCTTCTTTTACTTATTTAGATTACATTGATATACTATCTAGAGTCGTTATTAAAATAGTAAGTTTAACTAAGTTTTTAATAAGTGGATGTGTTAAAATAATGAATTAAAACATTGTTGAACTGAAACGTACATAGTTTATCGTATAAATCACATAATTCAATTTTTCACATTCTATTTTATAGAACATTCCGCCATTATACTTTTAACTACAGTAATAGACTGGCGTCATAGACAATAAAACTAGACAGTGTTGCCAACATAAAAGTACAATAACTAACACGACTGCTTACTTTTATATTGCAATATGGTACATCAAAAGAATTTGAATATTAGAACAGTTACTATTAACTTTTCAAATTTATTAATAATTTAATCCAATTTTGCACATCCTATTATATTCTATTGCATTCAACATTTCTATATACTAATTGAATTTGATATTTCCTGATACTTTTGTAAATATATCTGAATTATTATTATCTGAATCAATCTTTATAAATTCTATTGTTTCTTTCTTAACATTTTCACGTATAAATAATAGTGAACCTCCATAAGTTTAAAATTCTTAGTAAAATTCATAAACATATTTAGCAATGGCTATTAGTCCTGAATTGTCTACAAATTAGAAAAAAAATATTTCTGTTACAGCTTCTGATAAAGCAATATACTAAGCAAATGGAGAAGACTGTGTTACGATGTTCTGTTTTTTTTTATTCCTAAAAAATAACATTTCCAAAGAATCAATTTACAAATACAGTGGTAGACTTATTGTCTAGTATGTTTCCTGCCCAGTTAGCATCCAAAAAACTGTCCAAAGTATCAGCATTATTTTTCTTACAATATTCAAATTTAAGATCGTTTATAAAATACATATAATTCAGAACTCGCAATAAATATTTTAAAATACGTCTCATCATAATAATTTTGGAATTGACTCCACCAGACCAAACTTGATGTATGAAAGTACACCTATCAATTTTATGTACTTAACATCCTCATTTAGATCAAATTGTTTCAATGGCAATGAAAATTTAAAATTGTACAAGACACCCAGTCTTGTACAATTTTAAATTTTCAGTATTATAACTTTTAGCTAAAGATAGAATGTAAGATTTCTGACTCAAAATAAAATATTATCCTGTTCATATGCATAGTCAATATCAATAACAATATAGATTTTACTCTTCCCATGTCCTTCATTTCAAAATTGTACGATATGTCGTTTTTAATGTCAGCAATAATTTGTTTTTCTTTTCTCAAAATAAAAAGATCATCAATAAATTATAAAATGTATACTATTAAGTTATTCTTTCTTTTAATATACAAACAATGATCATATTTACTTCTGAAAAACCAATAGTTATGGGAAAACAATTTAAACATTCATACCATGCAAAAGGATTTCCTTTGCGGTGTAATGATTTACTTAATCTATAAATCTATCAGTACCATCCTCATAATCAATTGGCTGTTTTACATAAACTCCATAAAAAAACTTTACCATTCAAAAATTCTGTTTCTTCGTCCATTTGAGGAATATCTAAATAATTTTGATAATAGTAAGACAATAACAGCTATTAAACTGTCGTTGCTTAGTATTGTCTTACTATCGCTGTGTTGACATTTTAGCAATAGGGAAATGAGTGAAAACCTCTTACAATTAACCTTGCTTTATATTTACTTTCACTATTCTTTGTGTTTATCCAGTTCATATCAATTATTGTTTGTCCTAAGGAGGCTTGCTGACAAGTGTTCAAGTATTATTTTCTATAAGTCCATCTCAAGATTCACTGCTAGTTTACATTTCTTTGATTGATCACAAGGTGTTGTCTCCTTAAAATTTTCTTGAACCATGGTGCCACAGTAATTAACACTGATATAGTAATAACCAAATCCTTCATCTAAACGGAGTGGTGGTGATCTTTTCCCTTTCTTCTTTTCTTCATCATATTTTATCTCATCATCACTATTCATTTCAAGTTTATTGCCCTTTTTTAGATGCTTTATCGTATCCTTTTCGTTCTGGTCTGCATTAGTTAAATTTTCCCCTTCCTTCCTTTCCGTTTTCTCTGAATTCTTTTGTCTTTCTTCTTGTTCTCCGTTCTTTTCCTTTTCCCCATCTTAAAATTCATACAAGGTTACATCTTCTTCTGTTACGTCACAGTGTCTTGTTATTATCAATCTCTTGTTACAATTAAATGAAACTACGTGATGTAGTATTATTTCTACTATCTTTAATTTCTTTACCACGACCTAGGTTTCGTTGTATTACAACATCTTCAGGTGGGATATTAGCAAAGATTAACTCTTAGGAACAACCAACAGCATTTATATGTTTCAAACACAATAGCGGAAGACTACTTTGTGCGGATTTTTCCATTGTTTATGTTAGTGAGTTTATTGCAGGGGCGCAGACTAGGTTTTATTATATTACAGAGAGTTATACAGTATACCAGTATTCTAGTTGGGGTAATAAATTCAATTGTTGTTATTATGTGAAGTTATACAATGCAAACTTTAGGGTGTATGTAATAAAATTAAATGGAAGTTATTGTCGGTAATATATTGCAAAGGCAAGGGTATTTGAAAGTAAGGACAAGGTAATACACTAATTCTACATATCTCCGGTTTTGTGTATTCATATATTTATTTATTTATTTCTTTTATTTTTTTTTTTTGTTTTTTTGTTTTTTTTTTTTTTTTGTTTTTATTATATATACTTATATTTATATGTGTATTAATGCTGAAACAATTTCCAGGGTACTGTAGTATCAATGTTTTATATTTATATTCTATCTAGAAGATATTAAGAATGGGTGATGATATTATATTTAGTTGTTCATTTAATATATTGACCTTGATATCTTTTTTATGTCTGTTTATTTCTAATGTTTCTAGGATATTAAGTTTATTGCCTTTTGTATTTATTTGTAATATATAGGGGGCATTATCAGTATGGGGGTGATGGTTATTTTCAATGAGATGTTTAGCAAAGTGAGATGTGTCTGGTTTATTATTACGCCAGCTGGCGATGTGTTCTTTATATCTTGTATTAAAATCTCTTCCTGTTTGACCTATGTATACACTATTACAATCGTTACATTTAAGTTTATAGATACCACTCTTTTTATGTTTATCTATTTTTTCTTTATTATTAATAAGGGTTTTACCCAAGTTATTTAAGGTACTATACGTACATGTTATATTATTTATATTCTTATTATTAGTTAAGAGTTTTCCTAATTTGAGTGATACATTACCTATGTATGGGATAGATTTATAGTAAATATTATTCTTATTTGATGCGACCGGGTATATTTCTTGTATTAGTATTTTTCTTAATTTATTATGGTACAGTTTTGTGACAATTGATGGGTCATAATTATTATTTGTTGCGATTTGTCTTATAGTTTTTATTTCTTTACGTAGGTTAGGTTTTTCAAGAGGGATGGTTAAAGCTCTGTGAATCATGGAATGAAAGGCTGCTAACTTATGGGACCAAGGGTGTTGAGATTGACCATTAATTATGGAGTCTGTAAATGTGTCTTTTCTAAATATACTAAATTTATGTTTATTATTTTTGCGTTCTATTGTTATATCTAAAAAATTAAGTTTATTATCGGACTCTACTTCTAAAGTGAATTTGATATTATTGTGTAGGGAGTTAGCAAAGTTAACAAACTGGTCTAACTGTCGCTGTGTACCTTTCCAGCAGATAAGGATGTCGTCAACGTATCTATAATAGTATAATATATTGGTCGCTAATTTACTGTTTAAGAGGCTGGTTTCTAGATGGTTCATAAATAACTCGGCTAAAAGGGGGCTGAGGGGGGAGCCCATTGCAAGGCCATTAACTTGTTGAAAAAAAATTTTATCGAATAGAAAATAATTTTGGTCTGTGCATAGTTTAAAGAGATCTCTAATTTCCGATGCTTCAATGGGATTTAATTTTTTCCTTTCTAGGATATCTGAAATGATATTTAGGCAATCTTTTGGTGGTATATTAGAAAATAAGTTTACTACGTCGAGTGATACTAATTTACAATTGGGTGTTAAATGTATATTTTTAATTTTATTACAGAGATCAACAGAGTTTTTAATGGTATGTTTAGGCGCAAATCCGGTTTTATTACGGAAGATCTTATTCAGGTGAAAAGCTAATTTTTTTGTGGGTGCGTTTGTGTATGAGACAACAGGTCGTATGGGTATATTTGGTTTATGAATTTTAGGTTGTCCATATAGTATTGGGGATCTAGGGTTCATTTCTATAACTTTATGTTTCGCGAATTCGTTAGGAAATATGATGTTACAGGTTTTAATTAATCGTTTTACGTTATCTGCAAATGTCGTGGTGGGGTCCCTTTGTAGTTTTGTGAAGTCATCTGGTTTAAGGAAATCGTACACTTTATTTTTATATTCATTTTGGTCTAGAATAACTATAGTGTTGCCTTTATCTAACACCCAATTGTAAATTAGTATCACTCGACGTAGTAAACTTATTTTCTAATATACCACCAAAAGATTGCCTAAATATCATTTCAGATATCCTAGAAAGGAAAAAATTAAATCCCATTGAAGCATCGGAAATTAGAGATCTCTTTAAACTATGCACAGACCAAAATTATTTTCTATTCGATAAAATTTTTTTTCAACAAGTTAATGACCTTGCAATGTGCTCCCCCCTCAGCCCCCTTTTAGCCGAGTTATTTATGAACCATCTAGAAACCAGCCTCTTAAACAGTAAATTAGCGACCAATATATTATACTATTATAGATACGTTGACGACATCCTTATCTGCTGGAAAGGTACACAGCGACAGTTAGACCAGTTTGTTAACTTTGCTAACTCCCTACACAATAATATCAAATTCACTTTAGAAGTAGAGTCCGATAATAAACTTAATTTTTTAGATATAACAATAGAACGCAAAAATAATAAACATAAATTTAGTATATTTAGAAAAGACACATTTACAAACTCCATAATTAATGGTCAATCTCAACACCCTTGGTCCCATAAGTTAGCAGCCTTTCATTCCATGATTCACAGAGCTTTAACCATCCCTCTTGAAAAACCTAACCTACGTAAAGAAATAAAAACTATAAGACAAATCGCAACAAATAATAATTATGACCCATCAATTGTCACAAAACTGTACCATAATAAATTAAGAAAAATACTAATACAAGAAATATACCCGGTCGCATCAAATAAGAATAATATTTACTATAAATCTATCCCATACATAGGTAATGTATCACTCAAATTAGGAAAACTCTTAACTAATAATAAGAATATAAATAATATAACATGTACGTATAGTACCTTAAATAACTTGGGTAAAACCCTTATTAATAATAAAGAAAAAATAGATAAACATAAAAAGAGTGGTATCTATAAACTTAAATGTAACGATTGTAATAGTGTATACATAGGTCAAACAGGAAGAGATTTTAATACAAGATATAAAGAACACATCGCCAGCTGGCGTAATAATAAACCAGACACATCTCACTTTGCTAAACATCTCATTGAAAATAACCATCACCCCCATACTGATAATGCCCCCTATATATTACAAATAAATACAAAAGGCAATAAACTTAATATCCTAGAAACATTAGAAATAAACAGACATAAAGAAGATATCAAGGTCAATATATTAAATGAACAACTAAATATAATATCATCACCCATTCTTAATATCTTCTAGATAGAATATAAATATAAAACATTGATACTACAGTACCCTGGAAATTGTTTCAGCATTAATACACATATAAATATAAGTATATATAATAAAAACAAAACAAAAAAAAAGAAAAAAACAAAAAAAAAAATTAAAAGAAATAAATAAATAAATATATGAATACACAAAACCGGAGATATGTAGAATTAGTGTATTACCTTGTCTTTACTTTCAAATACCCTTGCTTTTGTATAAATATATTACCGATAATAAGATATGTAGAATTAGTATTTTACCTTGACCTTACTTACAAATACCCTTGCCTTTGCAATATATTACCGACAATAACTTCCATTTAATTTTATTACATACACCCTAAAGTTTGCATTGTATAACTTCACATAATAACAACAATTGAATTTATTACCCCAACTAGAATACTGGTATACTGTATAACTCTCTGTAATATAATAAAACCTAGTCTGCGCCCCTGCAATAAACTCACTAACATAAACAATGGAAAAATCCGCACAAAGTAGTCTTCCGCTATTGTGTTTGAAACATATAAATGCTGTTGGTTGTTCCTAAGAGTTAATCTTTGCTAATATCCCACCTGAAGATGTTGTAATACAACGAAACCTAGGTCGTGGTAAAGAAATTAAAGATAGTAGAAATAATACTACATCACGTAGTTTCATTTAATTGTGAATAATGAATTTCTACAAAATTAACGCCAAATATATTCAATCTCTTGTTAATTATCTGATGTTAGTATATTCAAGAAATATTCCTACTGCTGCTTTCTTGAATATACTTTATTAGTATGTAATTCTGGAATATACTTTACTTCCATATATTTTTTATTTTTTACCAAGGCCTTCTTTTTAATGAATATTTCATGTGGCATTTTCTCTCATTGATATTTATGAAGATTCTGTTTTCGAGTTATGCAGCTGTACTTATCTTATAATAAAAGATTTCTTCCCATATCCATTAATGACTCATTGTATTTCTCTCCATTTCTATTTAGTTCTAATTACACGTATGCTCGACAAGGTTTTATTAATATTTCTTTTTTTTTTGCAAACTGAAGAACTGGGTACATCCCAGTTCCTTTAGCATGTTTCCAAACAAGTGTTTTACTTCATTAACATTCTGTACTGAGCGTTTATATACCTCATCTTTTATCCGGATATAATAAATATTAACCAATTTGTTTCAGTCATCTATGATAATAAATAATAATTTTTTTCCATGATTTTCTGTAGTTTCATGTGATGCATTTAAATCTATACATACAGTCTCTAATGAAAAGGCTATATAACTAATTGACAGCCCATAGAAGGAAAATTTACTCACCAAACATATGCGGAATCGAGTATAGGCGACGATTTCGGCTTCAGTATGCATCTTGCTCCTGTAGCTTTTGTGGTTTACGTAGTCTATTGTTATTATAAACAAAAAAGAACCAAAAAAGCCTAATTGTAGAATAAAATGGGTGGGGGAAATCTAGTACCACTTCAAATTATACAAATTACGGAGTTACATTTTACTGGTAAGTAGTATTTCGCTAAATTAAAACAAAATATAGAAGCAGTAAAATAAATTATATCATTTTAATATTTAAAGCACACCGTTGATGTATTCAGTTGTCTGTTTTTTTTCGATAGTGTAGTACGTAATATCAAAAATGATATCGATAAATAATTCTAAAAATTGTGCATATTATATGATTTGTATTTAAGTGAATCTTCTTAGAATTGAAAATTGAGAAAAGAACATTACTTTTTTAGATTTTCAAATGATATTGGAAGGAAACAAATCTGTATAAATGTAGCAGAGAAAATTTGTTAAGACGTATATTCAGCTCAGTAGTTTCTATATTATATTTATCCATTTTGGTAAGAAATTGTATTTAATATTAATTAGAAATTTATTTATCTTGTGTTTCAGAATTTTATAAATTAATATTTTTAACTAAAATATTTTCAAATTTAAAAAGATAAATTAATTAATTTAGATAATGTAGCATAATTGTAAAACTGGTTAATTAGAAATTTTAGTTTGAGATCTTAATTTTTCAAGAAAGAAATGAATTTTTATCATTATTTATTTTATTATAATTTTTTTCATATGTTAAAATAAATTATAAATATTTTATCGGACACGCTTCATAAAAAAATGGTAAAGAAATTATTTAATTGAAATTAAATCAAATATTATTAATGATAAATAATTTATGAAATATTGTAAAGTTGTTATTAGTAATTATATTAAATTTTATTTAAATTAAGTTATGTATTTAATTTAAAATTTTGAATTTTATATTTGAATAAAAAAAGGTGCAAGTTTAAAAACAGCTAAAGAAATAGGAAACCCATATCTAAACTATAGGTCAACTGAATAACATTCAACTGATTCAATAATATATTTTTACCACTAGGCATGGAAACGATATAATAAAATGAACTAATATGGTATTGCTCTAAAAGTATTACAAGGTATCATTCGTTCACATATATTCTTCTTGTCATTAGAAAAGTCGACCCGAACGAGGTTCGATTTCGAAACATATATGGGCCCTTCCGTCCACTTGGGTAGACTTGTATCGAGACCGATGTTAATCCCTTGGGCTGCTAATAGTTTAATTGAAAATTTAAAGAAGTCATTTTATTTTCAGAGTTCCTTAAAAATCTCAAATTAGCGCATATCAATACAAATATGAAACGCCAAATAGAACATCTTAAATTTATTTTGTCACGAATGAAGAAGGAAATGAAGAGACTTCAAGATAAAACAAGGACATTGAAAAAAAAATTGCAAATTTGGAAGAAATTTTAGGGCCAGGGATTTTTAATTTACAAAGAGAACAAAGATATTTTGAAAAGTATCTGTGTTGAAAATCGAGAGCTGATTAAAATACAGCTCCAGAAGTTCTTAATGGGTATCATACCAAACACAAAATACTCCTCGAAACTGCGAGTGTTTGCATTTTCACTGGCAAAAAGTATACAATTTTGTACGGAAAGCATTTAATACTTATTTACCTTATCCTAGTACACCGACAATAGTATCAGTCTGTAGATGGACAGCCTAGATTCGTCAAATAATACCTTGAAGTATGAACTAGAGAAAGACAAAATGATCAGGTTTATGCCATGATATTATTTGATGAAATGGTTATTAAAAACGGTATCGAATATCAGCCTTAAGGTAAAAAAATATGGTTACGTCAATTATGGTACGGCTTTTGATTCAGATGGTCAAAATAAAGCTAAAGAGGCTTTACTTTACCCTTTGGTACCGTTCAATGCATCATCTAAAATTTCTTTTGGATATTTCTTAATAGACGGCATCAACAGTGTTCAAAAAGCAGCCCTCCTAACTCATTCCATACATCTAGTAGAAGAACCCGGTATTCAGGTGACTTCAGTAACATTTGATCATGTACTGTAAATATAACAATAGCAAACTATTTAGGATGCATGTTTGACCCGAAAAATTTTATCACCACATTTAAAAATGCATGCAATGATTAAAAAATAGCCATCTTCTTAGATTCATCATACGTGATCAAACTTGTGAAAAATTTGCTTGAATATTATGAGTTTTTTTGACAAAGAGAATGGAAGGATACCATGGAAACATATTGTTAATTTACATGAATTACAGACAAAAGAACATTTCCATATTTTTAAGAGTCAAACCATGAAAGTCAGTTTAGCGACATAGATGTTCAGTAAAAGTATTTCAGATGCTCTTATATTTTTAAAGAGCACCTCAAATTACCTCGGTTTAAAAATGTTATTCTTACAGGGAAATTTTTAATAGCAATGATGAATCTTTTTGATATATTAGATTCGCATGTATATGGATATGACTTCAAAGTAACAAAGATAGTGATACATCCATAATCAATTAATTAGAGAAACCGAAGACTGAAATAAAGAAATTGTCTAACAAAATAACTAAAGCTAATAAAACTGAAACTGTATTATTTATTAATTCACCGCGACACAAACCATTTATAGGGTTTTGTGTTTGTATAGATCCAGGAGCTGATTCTTAAGTCAGGAAACAAATTAAGCAAAAAATAAGCCAAGACCATCTTGAGCACTTTTTCCAACAACAACTTGACTGCGAGCAGTGGCAATTGGGCAGCTCTAAATCAAATTTCGGGGATGTAACGCACTTCCGCATCGTATCAATATAACCATTCGATCCAAAGATGAGAGCGATATAATTTTAGGCAACAATAAGAATATGGACGAAGAACAAATAATTCAAGACATCATACTCACATAATTTAGGGAGAAAGTAATTGAGTACATGGCGGGTTATGTTGTCCACTCATTGATAAAAATATACATTAGAGCACTGATAGGCGACGTCAACGAAGAAAGCTTAGCAAAGCATAAAGATGTCCAGAACAAATTAATGTATGCATCTTCTACTGTTACAGAAATATGTCGTCGTTGGGAAATTTACATCAAACGAACTGTGTTTCATTGTGGTGGCCAAGCAATTAAATCAAAATATAATTCATATTATTTTGTAGCGGCTATTCTGAAATCTTTTGTCGGTTAGGATATTTTGCCAGAAATGAATTTTCTCCGCTTTGTCGAGAAATCATTTAGTTGATTCGGCATCCTGCTACCTGCGACCACTAGTCGAGAAATTATTTAGTTTCTTTGGCATTCTGTTTTGTTAAAAAAATATGTAGATGCTCGAATGACCTTTATTATTAAAAATGATATAATCCAAAGGACTATATACGGAAAATACACTCCAAGTTAATTCATTTTAAAAATCAATAGTTATTTTTGTATGGAATATTGGTATATTTATATTTATAATATATTAATTGAATGAAGCGGTTTTAATTTAGAACATTATTTTATTTCGTATTTAAGTACATGAAATAAAAATGTTGGATACAATTAATATTTTTTATCGATATCGATAATATTATTAAACCACCCTACGAAAAAACAAATGACATGATGTTGACTAATAAGTGTAGCCTATACCTCGGTGCGCCCGCACCGCTATGCAGCGAGTTGTGATTATAAGAAAAACACACTCCGCTAGGTAAGTAGTCTGTGCTCTAGTATGTTCTTTGCTCTTCTTTTGTTACAATGAAACGGTAGATTACGCATTTAGTTTTCGATACATATAGCGCACTTAAAATATTTTAGTCCAATCTCTTTCGGTAATACGTCTAATGATTCATTTTTACACATTACTGTCAAGTCATTAAAATTAACATATCCCAATGTACGGTGTAGTTTTTATTTTATAGTCATATTCCTTGTACTCATATTTACTTACAACTTTTCTTCATTAACATAGCCTTTTATTTTATACAGTTTTTCGTTTTTAATTGCGACAGCCATAACCCTTCCATAGCGGTTGCATATTTTTGACTATATCTCTCATGAAGCAAATGAATGTTTGTGTAATTCTCGAATAGCTTAACAAGTTTGCTTTCATCTATTATGCAAAAAAATAATTTGTCCATGTCATCTCAGAATTTCATCTATAAATAGGGAAATAATTTTTAATTTTACCGACTTCTTCAACTTCTAATATTCTTCCATCACCAAATTTTATTTTTCAGATTCCTTCGAGGACTTGCTGGTTTCAAAGTACTCATCAGTGTTAATAATACGTATCTATATGACAACTATCAAGTAACCATTCCGTTTACCTTTTCTTTGGTATGCAATGGTTGTGTAAAAACTATTTTCTTGATACTCTAGTATGATGATAATTTCCTCGTCATCGATGGAAGTTTTTGGTATTGTATCATTCACGTTCTAAGTGACCAGAAAATTTACGACTTCCGCAGTTTTTGATTTCCAGAACGACTACCTCTTTTGAAATTGCCGGGATTTCCACAACCAAAACACAACCAATTCAATAAATATTTGATCTATCATTTGATGCTTCCTTAGATTTTTCCTCCACACTTTTTGCCTTTATTTTGCTTTTCAAATAACCAACGGTTATTTTGTTTTAGTGGCGATTAGAAAGATATTTTACCAGAAGGTAAAATATGTACCAAATCGTCAATATTACTGAAATTTAGTTTTTCTTGTTCTGTTGTCACTGCACCTGTCTGTTTTAATTCGTTCATAGTTTTTCAAAATCGCCAAAGAATAAGTATATATCTGAAAATTTTTTTGGTTTGACATTTTTAAGGTTACTTCGGCAAGCAATTTATAAAGCTGTTGACTTTTTCAGATATATCTCATAAAACTTTTTTGTAGTTTCGTAAGCCAAATTGAGTTCATTTATGTATACTAGCTGTTTATTTATTATTGCACCTAAAATATCGTTAGTCGCTTGGATATCTCGTTCATCCTACCTGTCATCGTCGGTAATTATTTGTTTTCATTATCACATCTTCACATTCTTGAATTGTAAAAACTTGAATATACGTAATTTCCAGTACTACTACTCTACTCCATAGAATATCGGAATATTTATTTCAGTATTCTTCTCTCTTTCAAAACGTTTTTCTAAATTTTGATCCTCGAACTAATTTATCCTTTTTTACTTCTTGTTTTTCCACCCGTGGACTGCTATGTCAAAATATTGAGTAGAATTTACTTATGTCAAAATAATTAGTAGAAACATTGCTGGATTGTGGCATACATTATTTATTCTTAAGTGAAATATTTCACATTTTCTTTCAAAAAACCTTTCGCAATTATAATTTTAACTGTATCAATAGACTCACGTCATAGACAAAAGAGCCAGACACTTACCAATATAAAAATATAAAAGTACAATAGCTAATAAAATGAATATATATGTATTACATTAAAAATGTAATTAAGAGTTTCATCAATACATTTACAAACTTATTAATGATTAATAAAGATCGCTCGTTCACAAGTAACATGACGAACTTTCTTCTTTTTCTAAAACTTTAATAACGAAGAAAGCAACGTAATTACCCTTAACGGATAAATAAGCGAAATTTTCTCCAAAAATAGATTGTAAAACTCAACATAATCAAATTTAATTTATTACCAAACCCTCCTTGGCATCTAAAGTACTTACAGCTTTTAGGCACGACTTTTTACCACGAAGGCGACCAACAACGCCACCAAAATCATATGTTAGCGAAGGTACCCCGCTGTGATTGACGTAACAAAAAGTAGTGCCGCTGTGCCGAGAATGAGCGGTTGGAGGGGAAGGGTGCGCTACGAGGGTCGGTGAATTGCGCTAAGGCGGCGCTCGCGGCCGCTGATACCTGCCGGTGAATCGGCATTATTACCCGGTAATAAATGGTCTCGAGGCATTGTTGCCCGGCCGCCATTCTTCGAGCGTTTTCTTAACCGCATTACTATTACTATCTGCGACCGGCCTCGTGTATGTTTAAATTTAGGGCTATTGACATATATGTTAGATTGTTCCTCAAATAAAAATCACTTTTAAGGTGAACTAATAGATGAACTAATGCTGAACTAATAGCGACTATGTGTCACTATCTTAATCACGGATTTAATTTTATTTCTTATTCATTGATTCTTTGTTTATAAATGCAACTACAAATATCCATCGTCTTTATAAATCATACGTTTCTCTCAAATTTATTTTCAATATTCATGTTGATGAAAACATGTAACACTATTAAACTACTTACTCCATATTTTTAATATTCTACGTAATTCCGAAAGTATAATGTATCTTAATTATATGTTTTCCGCCTTAACGTTAAGAACCTTTAACTACGTTTTTCCTAAAATACTCGTATTCTAGCTTATCACATAGATAATGCCTTTTAAAAATTTTCCTTTATTCTATATAATATTAATGTGAGATTTATAAACTCCACGACGTTTTTTGCATTATGGTTTATTCATATATCTTTCTTATATTCTTAGTAACGTATAATTTTTAAAGCGTTATTATGTTATTTACTATTATTTTGACATAAAACCGCCGTATTCACACACCGTTGTAATAAAGCATGAGTTAAAATTTGATACACAATTTATAAAGTACGAATAAACATTAAATTCAATTATTTTTTTCTTATTGAATTATTTTTTTTCTTTGTGTAAATTGCAGTTTAATGCCAATGTGATCAGTAAATTAGCATGAAAAAAAAAGTAATGGCCAAGTGCTGGTCTTATTTGCGAAATTACTGTTCCGTTCTATCAGTTTTTTTAATAAAATGTCAGATATAATGCAAAACTCATAATTTACATTCATTCTTGGTTCCTAATATTTTTCAGAATTTTTTATCTGTACTTTTAAAAATAGATGTCGTAAATTGATACATAAGTATTTTTTTGAAAATATTAAAATATTCACAGGAAAAACGAATTATATATTTTTTTTAATTTATGCTTTAATAATTTTTCATTTCAAGCTCTACATTACGGGCTGAAATAATTTTTTTCCTATTCCCCTTCCTTAATCAACCCTAACTTCAATTTTCAACTTCAAATAGGCTGTAAAAAGACTTATGATAGACAGACAGACTAACGGATACAAAACTAATTCCATAAATGTATTTTAATAGTTCCATATTTAAAAAAAAACTAGTCAGGACGGTATCCGTACACATATACCCAAAAAAATTTTTAGATGTTCTTTTAATTCATGGCACATATCCAATGAGGCAGAGCACATAGTTAATATTAAGAGTACATAGTAGTTCTATTAAAATATTTATTTTAAAGATGTAAAAAATATCCTGAAGTTCTTAAAACAAGTGGATATTTTCTCAGTAAACTTCAAATAAACTCTAGTTTTCATTTTCATAATTTCAACTTCAGCAGTTATACATATAAAGCAGATTATACATTTTTATCAATATTTTCAACAATACCTCTAAAACTGTGTTAAATCTAAATTTTGAAAAAAACTAAGTTTTGATATCATTATAAGATACCAAAAGCTTAAAGGCGAGTTTTCAATTGATATCCTATATGACCGAAAGCAATTTTTTATAGCAAATTCTTGTCCAAAATTCTAAAATTATCAGACAAACATTTTTAGCATTGTGAAGTAAGCAGGTCCATTACTATGCTAAAATTTATCTCAAACAGTCTCTGAGAAAAACGGTAATGATAAACGAACGGACAGATAATGAGTAACCCAATTTGTGTTTTCTTCCGTACGAAAGACTAGAAATATTAAAAGGAATAGAAAATAAACAGAAGCAAGAGTTACAGGAAATACACCGCGTAATTCGACATAGTGAGTGGGCTGAACAACTTAAAGTCGTGAATAGAAGAACAAAACAAGTCGAAGTGAAGTTGTCTCCAATAACATCTTAAGTAAATTCAGCGCATTTGCTATTGAAGATCGCAACTATATTTTGGCACAAGCACGCGGTATATGGAACAGTGACTCGTGCATAAGATCTAAAATAAACACACTTCATGACATATACATACAAAAACAACGCTAATTTCAACATTGATGATCACAAAAACAATACTAATTCTGACACTGATGGACGTAAAAAAACACTAATTCCAACGCTGAGTGATTATTAATTTAACAATTTGAATAAATGTAGGTTCAACTCTCTCTTCACCTAGCGAGTTTCGAGTGTATGCTGTGCTTTGTTTAAATTGTGTTTTAGTTGTATAATTATTTTAATTGTTTAATTGTAGGATCACTGGGCAGTACAATGGTGAGTACTAAATATGTTGATATTTCTTTATAGAAAAATTGATAACAAAAACGAAGCACTTATTTTTAAATATTTCCAATACTCATATCAATATTTGTGATTGAAAGTTAAAAAAAAAACAGTGTCATTTCATTGTTTTCAGTGTTCACTTCTATCGGCAAACCCCAAGACTGCCTAAAATTTTTATTTTTTTTATTATATCATAAAGTTACTTTCTACCAAAAATATAATTTTATATATCTATTAAATCCGAAACACTTGTTTTTAAGTTCCTGTTTAATCAAAGTTAGGAGATACTTCCAGTAAAGAGTCAAGAGGAAATCCTGTAAATTAATTTTCATTTTTGTCCATTTTTGTTTCACAAAATAGATCAGTCCACCCTTCCTTAATTTATTAAAAAATAAGTGACCTTGTTATTTTATCGGTAGAATAAAAGAAGCATTACTAAACATAGCATCCTAACTCAGTATAACCTCTTTTCTAAGCGTTAAGACTAAACTTTTATAATTCGATAAGTGTTTAATATTTGTCAAAAACAATCCACTTTATCAGCTTGCACCTTAAAATAATTATTTGTGGAGTAAAAATTGTCAAATAACCAATTAGTCAATTAAGATATTGCAATGGATGGCGAATCGTAGTAAAAGATAATAATTATATTATTAACAACAACATTAGGAATTTTTGTTCACACGAATGTTTATGGAGAGATATACGTTTATTCTATGCCACCTTATTCCACTGCATTTATGGTCTTCCTGTTAGGCGTTTTCCGCTCCACACATAGCTCTCTTACATGAGAAACAATGCCCGCAGATTAGGTGGTTTTTCACAAAGCTAATGTCAGCTAAATATTGTAGATCTTAATCATAAACTCATGGCCCGGATGACATATTGAATGGAAATTTACTATTTAAAAAATATCTACAGATGCTTATTGAATAATTGCGAATAAGAGATTTACTCCTTGTGAGAACATGTCATCATATCACCATTATTAATATTAAAATGCAATTTATTGTCCAATTTCATTGATGAGAAGAAGTTACAGTTCCTTTGAATATCTTTCCCCGTAAAGCAATTTAAGTCACTGACAAACAGTAGACCGGCAAAATTCATGTACCGGGCAATTTTGGATCACTTCTACCGTTAATTTATTGGAGACTACCATATCACTAAATCTACTGTTTGTCAATGACTTAAATTGCTTTACGGGGAAATATATTCAAAGGAACAGTAACTTCTGCTCATCAATGAAATTGGACAATAAGTTGCATTTTAATATTAATAATGGTGATATGAAGACATGTTTTTTTTCTTTTATTATATAGCTAGAGATATATTGGACATTAGCATATCGGTGAAGAAAACCCATAAGATTTCTCCCTACCAAAAATCACGCAATGTGCCTAAATAAGTTTTCACTTCAAAATTGTATAATTATAGAAACGTATGATTATTTGAACAATTAAGATTAGGAAAGATTTAAGTAAACGAATATATATAATAGTCGACTTAATTGAAAAATGTTATTACTATTTGATTGTCAAATTGGATATTCAGCGGATTTTAGCGTGGTCATAATAAAAGTAAAATAGACAAAATTATAAGTTACATATTCTCCATATATAATTCTTAATATATAATTCCCTTTTATGTTATCTAAAAGTTATAATTATAATTTTAAATTGTCGTATTAGTTATGATAAGATTTTTCGCGTTAAACAATAGTCTATATCAGTTTCTGGTCCACCAACTATCTTTGTGCAGAAAATCACGTTGACCTGTTACTTCATTGCAACGTCAAGGAAGGACAAACAAACGGACTTTTGAATTTTTAATATTATTTTGGTTGTCGATTAATTAAGACGAGATCATCCGGGTTGGCATTTTGCCCGTCGATCTGTTGCTTCATTGCAACGTGAAAGAAGGAAAAACAAACACATTTTTGCATTTCAAATATTAGTTGGGATTGTAATATTAGTTAGAATAAGATTTCCCAGATCGGTAAGTAGCCTGTGTAATTTCTCGGTCCGCTTACTACTTCTTTGCAGGAAATCACGTTGAACTGTTGCTCCATTGTGAAGAGAAAGATCTTTTATTCCATTGTGTCGTGGACGAAGGATAAACAGACTTTCAAATTTGTAATATTATTTATTATTTTTGTTTTAGTGAAAATTAAATTTCCTAGGTTGAAAGAGATACACTTTCCAAGGATAAACAAAAATACTTTCAAATTTTTAATATTGATCGGATTTGTTGTTTTAGTTAGGATGAGATTTCTCAAATTGGATAGAATATTGATAGAAGTCTATGATAGTTCCTGGCCCCCCAATTATCTCTGTGCTGAAAGTCACGTCAATCTGTAGCTACATTACGACGTGAAAAAAGAACAAACAAATAGACATTTGAATTTTAACATTACTTCGTATTGTCATATCAGGTAGGATGACATTTCCCGCGTTTACAAGTATTTTCTGACGTTATTTTCTGGCTCGCCAAATATCTCTTTATGCAGAAAGTCATGTTGATATTTTACTCCATTACTACTTGAAAGAAGTACAAACAAACACACTTTTGCATTCATGATACCTAACTATAGGTATATAATATTAATTATAATGATATTCCACGAGACGAAATGTAGCCTAGTTCTTTTCCCGGTGTGCCAACTACCATTGTGTAAAGTTTGTAAACACAAACACGATTTGATATAAAAAAACAAACCAAAATGTAAAAAAGTTTAATAAGCAGAAAGGGTCGCGTAATAAGCTTTAGAGATACAAACTCAAATATTTAAATAAAAAAGGCAAACTGGAGCACAAAATGGATCACGTAAAAAACATAAATGCAAACCCGAATTGATACACAAAAAAAAAACAAATCAAAATATATAAAAATTGAATAAGCAAAAGGGTCACGCAAAGAAAGTTTATTAATGAAACCACGAATGAAAAATTAAAAAAAAACAGCAAAAGTAAGCAAAAAAGATTACGTAAAAAAATATATGTATATTTATATATATATATATATATATACATATGTATATATATATATATATATATATGTATATATATATATATATACACATGTACATATACAGGTGTCCAGTGGCAGATTTCAAAGTTTGAACAAACATAGTTTCTGAACGCAACACATAAGAGGGGCGCGGGGGGCGTCGTTAGAAGCGCAAGCGGTGTGGATGTTTAGTAGACATGGAACAGTGGAGTGGAGAGCACCGCGCTTTTGCCGTCGAGGCGTACATTTCGAGTGGATTTTCACTGTCTGTAACACGCCGTCGATTTAATAATCGTTACAGTATTCGTTTTACGATTACCTGATGGACCATCGATCAACCTCATTCAGTCATGGGTAGCAAGATTCAGAGCTACAGGATCAACATTAAATAGGTCCAGGCCAGGACCTACACCATTGGTAGCTACGGATGAAAATGTCGAGCGTTTTGGTTATGGTTTCTGTCGTTGAAAATCCCCGTTTATCACTGCGTACACGTTCATCGATATTGGGAATTCCGAAATCAACTTTACATGTAATAATGCGAAAAATGCTCAAGTTCCATCCATATTATATTCAAATTGTTCAAGATTTACACGATTCTGACTTTGAATTATGAAAACCTAAAGCGGAGGTGATGTTGTTGAGATTTCGTACTGCTACCCGGATGGGCAAAATATTCTTTAGTGACGAAGCTCACTTTCATATTGGAGGATATGTGAATAAGCAGAACTTTCGTTACTGGGATATCCACAACCCAAGACAAATGCATCAAGAGCCTTTACATAACCCTAAAGTAACAGTCTGGTGTGCCATGTCTGCATCTGCAATCATAGGGCCTTATTTCTTTGAAAATCAACGTGGCCAAACTGTAACTGTGAATTCGAAGAGATATACCCAGATGTTAAATGACTTTTTCAGAGTAGAACTACAGAATAATCCATCCTTCAACCAAAACACATGGTTCCAGCAGGACGGGGCCACAGCTCACACTGCTAATGTGTCCATGAATGCAGTGCGGCAGTTATTTCCACAAAAAAACATATCCCGAAACGGTACCGTACCGTGGCCACCTAGGTCACACGTCCCGATTTGGAAAACGTGGTTTTTAAAAAATGATATCCGCATTTGTTGTTATAAAGTTAAAATGAACCTCCTTTGTATTAGAGGTGTAGTTTTTTTTAGAATTTTTCAAACATTGAAATCTGCCATTGGACACCTGTATATATATATATATATATATATACATATATATATATATATATATATATATATATATATATGTATATATATACACAAACACGAATTATTATAAAAAAACAAACCCAAAATATTTAAAATCGAGTAACCAAAAAGTTTTGGAAAAAAGGTGAATTAAAGGTTAAAACATATTCTCGCACAAATAAATGTACGACAATTTTCAAATCGATTTTTTTATAATAATAAACGCGAGCTATAATATATATTGTGAAATACACGACGTATTTCAATAGACATTGCATTAAATATATAATGCATATTCTTCTATATCCCATAAAAAAAATGCAAAATATCATTGGTGTTAAATTAAACTTATTCCTACGATATTAAAACACAGATCCAGACCTAAGATTCAAATTAATTTAATTTTATAGCTCTTTATTTTTATTGCTTTTGGAGAGGGTGGGAAAATAAGCGACATAAATTCAACTAGCACCTCGCCTCAGCGCACGATGTCGGTTTGTATGCAAGTAAAAGAGAAGCAATAGACATCGCCAAAACGCGTCTTTATATTCGAGAGAATAACGTGTTTTACTTTTTTATTGGATTCTATTTACTTTATTGGAATGAAAAATCAAACAATATTTTAGACAAGACGTGAACGGTTAGTCTTTTTAATTCTATTCATAAAGTGATATAAATAACAGAGTTAATTTGGTCTAAAGTTTATGGATTTTTTTCTGATATAACAGATATTTCAGTTGTATTTTGTTAACAACCAGGACTTAAGAAATATTGTCAAGAATAACATATATTTCTTTCATGACTATAAATTTAGTAGATTTTGCTAAACGATTTTCAAATAATTTCAATCTGTCATATATATATATATATATATATATATATATATATATATATATATATATATATATATATATCACGATTAGTAAAATTTTTTTTTACAAGTTGCTTTTATATTATTTTTTTGATTGATCTGAATTTTCTTTCTTTTACTGTCTTAATATAATCAAATTAATTAAGATCCATAACTTTCTAATTATAAGGCTTATATATTTTTATAAAAATATTCTGCTCTAATAGAAATATTATCATAGGTCATTTCCACTATAATCTATAAACTTCTAATGATATAGTTAGTGCCACTGTTCCAAAGAGCAACAATTCCAAAGGTAATACGCGCAATAATGATGTATGACAAATAAAACAATACCAAATAATTAAATTACATAAGACTGTAATAAAACTAACTTATGCATTACCGTATAACTAATTAATAACTATATTATCAAAATATAAATTCAAAAGCAATGGTATTAAAATACAACGGAATGCGACTAAAATAAAGAAAACGATTAATTAACTGGCTTAAAAAAAGTTTTGTAGAGTAAAGGAATCTATATTCAATAAATATATTAATAATAATATTAAAATCATTACAAATAATTACTACGTGCTTTATAATTGTCACAAAGAAATTATATATGTATATATATATATATATATATATATATATATATATATATATATATACATATATACATACACACATACATAAGTATTTTATTAATAGGAAGAAAAATTGTAAGGTTACTGAAGTACTTAAGTTTTAATTTCTTCAAAAATACAAAGGTTTTAAACAGTCATGCTCTACGAGCATTCTCTTGAAACTCGCTCCGCGCTTGCGTCTGAATGGGTTAGTTTCATGAGTGGCTTAAATATGAACACGAATTCATAAACGGACTCAGTGTTTCTATTGAATTATTGTTTTAAATGTTGTATCGGAAGCTTAGCTGTTAAGAGGTTTATAAACCAAAAAGATAATTTTAGTTATATTTGTCTTCCGTTTGCACATTTATTATATTACCCATGAACCAATTTTATTTTAATTAATTTTGGTTTTAGTGGAATTTTAATTGAGTCAGATCTAGTTCCTGATAACTTATGGAATATATGTCGGTTTTTATTTTATAAACAGAAGGAAATGATTATCTGTATGTCTGTTATATTATACACATTGAAATGTATTTAAATAATATGTTTATTTTCTTATATTTTATGTCAAAGGAAAAAAACAAATACAAACTATTTGAAATATTCTATGAACACTAAATACGAAATAACTTGTGTTCTAAATTTTTTTACAAAGAACAAAGAAAAATAAATACATTTATAAAATATCTAATTAAATACAATACATAAATGTGACAATGTTAATTTAAATAAGCGAAACAATATTTTGTTTGAATAAGACATAAAATTAATACGGAAAACACATGTAATTAACTCATCAATTAAATAAAGCTGCAATTATGGATTATAAGTTATCTATGTAAGGCGCTCTAGTTAATTAATTTGGATAAACAATTATTAAAATAAAAAGTAGAATTACGTGTTAATCCCCTTTGCATGAATTTCATGGAGCCTGTTCTTTACATTTGATTGAAACTGGGGGCGTGTACTTGCAAGGATATCAAGTGACAACATTTCTTTATTGTACAAGTCCTATAATCGCTGTAGTGGTACTCTGATACCGGCATTTTCACTGAAACTAAGATGAAAATCAATTTAGACAATATATGGCGTAAATATCACCGGTAAAAGTTAAATTTCAGACCATATGTTACCTAATAAATTGTAATCTTTAATGCAATAATAAGTCAATATTTGAAATCCTTATAAAATAACTATAATACATATTATTAGGCGAAGGTTTCAAGAAGTTGAGCGATTGGAGCGAACAGTTAGTCGGCGCGAAGAAACTAATACCAACATTAAATTCATACTTTCTCTAAGGCGACACGTAATAATCTAGATATTTTTATTTTTATTATGTACAATAAAAATAAAATTGTTACGATTTAATAGTTATTGCTATAAAATCCATCTCTTTTGGTCAACCGTATCTGTGAAATTTAAACGACTGGTTCCGAGTTGGATGCATTACTGAAAAATTGACAAGAATTTAATTGTTAATTTATTATATATTTTTATTGTCAATAAAACGGACAAAAGCAAAAGGAAAACATAATGTGATGGAAAGAAAATCACAGCAAGCACAGTTATAATTTTTTCCGACGACTTTCTTCTTTTTTTTTTTGATTCAATGAATTTTGTAATTCATGAAAAGATAAACAATTTCTGCCTAGGTTTTCTGAACCAAGGTGAAATTTTATTAATCTAGGAAACGTAATGACTTTTTTTGAGCCAAATCTATAAATGATACATAAATTTTAAACGCTTTCTATTTCATTAACCAATTGGTCAGTAAGATGTAGCTGGTACAGGTCTCTACTGAGTGATCCAAGTGGTACGTACTTTTAATTGCTGTAGTTCTGTCATTTTTTTATTATCACCATCAGAAGTCTGCGACAAATGAAACAATAGAACTATTTGTTATTTTTTATGCGATTATCGCCACTAGTGTACATAGTTAACACTTGTGTTTAAGTTTTTTTTCTGTGACTTCCATGAATAAAATTCTTACATGCTTTTCCTTTTTCTAAATTCTCTGTACTCAATTTAAAATATATGTAAGTTTTTTGCATAAAAAATAACATCATAAAGTAATACTTAATACAAGCATGATACGTTGTTTACATATTTATTTCAATAGGGAAAAAACAAATACCAGATACTAAAACAAACTATTATTATTTACAAACTTATATTCTAAGGAAAAAATAATGAAAAATCTTAAAAATATTCAAGATCACAATTTAAAATTATTGATACACATTGTTAAAATTAATTATTAATTAATTAATTCCACGTATTTAAAAACAATTAAGCATAAAAACAATAATTTGAAAAAGAAAATAACAATCAATCGATAGTTCCGATTATATATTTTATTCCGATCACGCGAAGACATTTTTGTTGTTCATTTCACCTGTCTTGAATTGAATTTGTAAATTGGCAATTATATCAAGACACATCTTCTCCTTATTATAATTGTCACAAATCCTTTGAACTAACGCTCTTATACATTTGTTTGAGTTTTACAAACGTGGAATAAGGAACCAGTATGAGTTGTAAGTTTAATAGTGCCAATTTTTATTCAACTCAGTACAGATGGACTATTGTAGTTACTTTATAAGACGTAAAAAAACACTAATTTTAATAATAACAATCTATGAACATGGCTTTCAAACGTGCATTGTAATGTAGTGTAGAACCAATGTTGCAACAATATGATGTTCTTATAAATATTTTTTATATACTCCCAACACTGTTAGAAGAAGTAAAGTATAAAGGATTCCATATAATAATGGTGTATTCGAGTTGCGATCGTACAAAAACATTGTATAAAATAAGGTGTGTTTCAAGTCTTAATTTTCATTCGTATAAAACCAATCATTCCATATGCCTTAGCTACAATTCGCTCAATGTAAAGACTAAAATATAGCCTGTCATCGAATATGATATTGAAGACAAAGCATTTCGTCCACATTTCCAAATGGGTTCCCACCAATAACATAAATAAAGACGAGTAGTTTTTTTCTCTCTCTGCAGACATAACTTACTCTCTTAGAAAAGCTCTCTCTTACTCTCTTAGGAAGGTTACTCTTATTATATATGTATGCATGGAGTCCATTGAGATCATCTTGTGTAATCAAATAATTGCCTATGATCCATACAAGTGTAAATAGCTTCAGATCTTAGACATAAATTAAGAATTTACAGTGTTTGGAAAAATTACAACGTCATTGAAAATAAAATAATCAAAAACAGATCGAGAATGGATCCTTCATTCGACAGAAGTCATTTGGACATATTGCAACAGAAATTCGAGTGTTCGCTCTATTTCTTTCGAAACTATTAATGAAAATTTAAGATAAATTATGAAATAAATTAATTTAATACTTAACATGTGTGATGTAGCTGATTGAGAATTAAAAAATGGATAAATTAACCATGAGTTTCATAAATTTCCAATTTATGGAAAAAGGAATAACTAACCATTAGTAAGCCAATATGGACCAACAGTATGTTGGAGTTTGTACGAGTAGAATTAAGTTATAGAAATAAGATGTAAATATGTTCTTGAAGGCGGCGAAACTCTAAACCGACATTATAAAGATGAGAAACCATCCACCTGTATCGAATTGGAATGAGTCGTAAAGTGTTAAATTGCGCTTTATATATTTGCACACGTGGATTGCTTCAAAGTTTTACATCAGGAGCATAATATTTAACTTATTGTGTATTTGCCTGAATAAAGAGGTGATAACCCAAGTTGTGCAATTAATTATGCAATATTAATTCAATTCGTATTCAAGTTGTACTAGGGACATATGTAATGTTTTATTTAATTTAAATAACATGATACATTTAAGTAACATGATGATGAAACTGGTATAAAATATGTGAAATATTTTAAAACCACTGTTTCTAGACATTGGTGCGATATTAAACAATTATATGATCGGGAAATTATTTATTCAAAGAATACTGGGAACATGTGTAATGTCTTATTTAATTCAAATAACATGATACGAGTGTCTCATAAATTTTGCATTCGAAACTAGTACAAAATATATAACATGTTTCATAACCGCCTTCCTGGATGTTGGTGTGATGTGAAACAATTATATAATCGTGTAATTATTCAGAATTATTTATTTAACTAATACTGGAAACATATATCAATTAGCATAGTATAATTTAACTTAACCTACATGTTACTATTGTCTTGTATTACATTATACTAAAGCTAGATATTTTTATTATTAGTACAAATATATTTTTGTAACCACTATCCCGAACATGGATGCGATATAGAACAATTACGCGATTCGCAATATTATGGGGAAGTTAATACCAAAACAGTCATACCGATTTTTTCAAAATTCTGTATGAACACTCGGCATATCTTATATCATATTTAGTCTACGAAATATCCCCGAATAATAACGAGAAACCTAACGTGTATCCCAAAGGATGTACATGTCCAAAATACATTGAAAAGGGTTAAAATAACCTCGTTCACGCAGCCGGTTATAAATTTGGAGAACTGGTCCGCGCGGGGTCTAACCTCATACTCGACTCTATAAATTGACGTGAAACGCCGAATTTATTATAAATTTACGTATTAGGCCATAAATTAGATTTTCTATCTAACAGGTAATGTAATCGTACTGGAACCGAGTTTTCTGTCAAAAAGATTTAATGGAGTTTTAAGCCTTAATCACTCCTGTACCATATATATGTTTGCTTAAGAGGTATTTAAAATTGAACACTCATAAAAAAACAATTGTTACTTTTAACTCATTATGCATAAAAACGCTAGCGGCGTGAACACTGAAATGATGCAGTCCAGAGACATTTCAAATAACTAGAGATATTGAATTCAATATAGACAAATAAAATTAAAGTACCTGTCTGCTATTTTCGAAATGCTTTTTACATTTTTTTTTGTTTTTACTTCGTAGTATCTTACAAAGTACCGAAATTAAGATGATGAAAACGTTAACGTAGAGAATTAAATAAATCTTCGCCAAACGACTAGTAGGTAGTGGGTAGCGCATAAGGGGTGGGGAATGGAACAGGGAGAAAAGCGCAAGTAACTCACGGGGGTTTTAAACTAAGTTAATTATATATACCTAATTTAAAAGCGTAAAATAAATACATCGAAATACTGCATTTGGATTTCGGAATTCCATACGAACAAAGTCGCAAGGTACGGTCGGTAGAGTAATGTGTGAATATAATTGTAATATCAAATAAAAACGTTTATTAAAAGCGTAATAAATACGGTCACCGAAAGGAGAATGATAAAATTACACTTTTGCGATGACTGCTGATAAAAGAAACAGATGTTACTGCTAACTCATTAAATAGTAGTAGGATTGTGTAGTAATCTTCATTTTTTCTACTATAGTTATTGACCAAGCCTCTGAGATAAAAAAACTGGAAACGTTTATTAAAATTCGTCCAGTATTCTTTGCGTGATACGCATACAGATATGTCATAATTACCATTTTACCATATATAGATTTTTCATATCAATTTGAAGTTGAATATTAACCTTGCACTCTATAACTTTAATCTGTAATACATTTACCAATACTTATCACCAAGTAAAATTCAGCCCCAAATACCATAAAAAAAATAAACAAATATATATTCTCACTCAGAAATGTAAGTCTATAGTCAAGTAATCACAATTAGTATTCAAAAATAAAAATTGTCAAAAATATATAGAAGTCCATGGAATTTAAGTAATAATAATTGGCCATGGAAAAAAATTAAATGATATGAATTTTTACTAACTGAATAAATTTAACTTATTTAAAACAAATAATTGAAAAGCGAATTAGAGGCAATCTTCCATACCAATGTTAATGATGCATATGTAAATTAGAGATATTTTTTCTTAATAGTCAGCGTGAGAGGAGGATCTAATGGAATTTTTTTAAATTTTTGTTTAATTTCTCTTGTTAGAGAAGATGTGAAGATTGGTTCGGATATTTGGGTGAAACGAAAAAAGAACGAGGAAATACTGAACGATTTACTGAATTATGAGTAATGAATTCCACTAAAATATTTTTATTTAGATAAATAGCGAAGCAGAGTTATCGCTTCGGAATCTTGAAAGAGATTGACTTAAACCCGCAGAGGTGCCGCTAGTTATCCTAATCTCAAATTGTCTGAAACCTTTAATAGTTATAAGTATGTCTATGTTCAATTTAATAATCCCCTACTACGTACTAAATAACTTCGACATTGAAGGCGAGTTAAAGTAAAAATGTTAACCGGATTATTTTAAAGTAACGAAAAAAATGTAATTAAGTGAAACGGTTTATTTCGAGTTAACAGGATATGTATTCTTAAGAACCTGCGCTTAATGGCGCATTAAATATGAGGCTATTATAAATGATTGCTGTTTGCTGAATATACAATATGCTGAAATTATAATTTTATCGTTATTTCTCTTAAAATTAAAATAATTTACCTGGAATACGATATCCCAAATACCAAAACATTTTCAAATCTCTAGTCTAATACCAGGAAAAGATCGTTAGGTTAAATGACGGAAATTACATGTACATGATGACTACAAGTACTTTTAATTGTACTATCAATATTGATTTTCCATTGACTATAACTGAGAAATTTGGAAGTTTTTTTTATTACGAAGAACGGATTCTCGAATTAGTTAGAATTATTTTTTTGACGGAAATTAGGCCTCATTTTGAGAAACCGAACCGTCTTTATTTCAAATTTCATTCATTACTTTCGAAATTATAAATATTTTCCGACCGTAAACTAAGAATAGTTAAAACTATATTCAAGTGCTTTGTTTTTACTTTGAGAATATAGAATGCTAAAAATGAATTCAAACACAGGATGTGTCATTGTAATTTAAATTAGAAACATTTATTTGTTTATAAAAATGTATTAAATATGGAGTGTATTCAAAATAATACCTTATTAAAATGTATGAATTGGACATTGCATGGATGTTATTTGTAGCGCGGCCATAAAAACCTAAAGCAATATTATCTGAGTCACTATAACAGCCGACATTCCATTTTTATGCTTTAAACCTCTTTCATTGTTACAAAGACGAAGAAACACCGCATATAAGAAATTAAACTTATGATGTAATAAATTGTGATTTAACATAGCAATAGCTGCTCAGACTAATATTTCTTAATACCATGTAATTAACGAAATGTTTAATTTTGCTTTTTTAATTTAATCATCTGAAATATTAATAGCGATGAAACTTATTTCTTGCAAAATTAGCCATTTCCTTATAAGAAGGAAGAACACAAATGCGACCGTTATAAAAATATATGATATATCCTAAAGAAACAGAAGTATATATAGAAAGCTTGTAGAATCTTACAAACTAAAATAACTACAGCCTGAAAGCTGACGACACAGTATGGACGTGTACAGAATGAATGAGAAAGACGATTCAATCTTCTTGAAGAATAATTTTACTTCTTTCATTTCCAGCTTATCAAACTGTTTAAAATATGTGCTGCAAGTACAAGGTATCTATCTCATGGCCCTTTTTAATACAGTCAGTATCGAACCCAAGTATAACTATTATGCTCAAATTTTGCATTAAAATATCTAAAGGGCTATTGTTACATATTGAACAGTAATTAGTTTGTTTGAATGTCTAAAATAACGTTATTATTCTTGTTACAAACTTTTTATTCACATTCTGGACTTTGATATAATTGACAATTGAATCCATGCTGTTTCTTAATACGCTTGCATCCACTTGTCTACATTACCTACCATAATTTTCTTTTACTTGTTTCCCATTTAACAAGACTCGTGCAGTCTCAGTGACTCATTACTATGGCAATTGTATATCGTAAGTAATGTTTACGCAAAATCTGTTGTTTTGTTTACTTATTTTATTATTACATCGCTTCCTACCTACATTTTAATCGGTCAAAATTTGAGTTTGGATTCGGGCAAAGATCCAAAATTTGAGCAAGAAAAGCGCCCGTGTATCGTGGAATGCAGCTCTTACTAATTGCCCTGTTCTATTGGTATTAAAAACTTTCAGTTTGAAGTGTCACAATAATAAACAAAAGAATTACGCCATTTAAAAATGACATCTATATATTTAATGCGCATGTATTTTGTACTGATATATTACAACTGATTCTGTAGATTTACAATTAATTATTCATGCTTAGAAATAATATTTTAGATTTAGAATTGATTCTTTAGATTTGTAATTGATTCTTTATATTTACAATTGCTTCTAAAGATTTGCAGTTGGTCCTTTAGGTTTTCAATTAGTTCTCTAGGTTTACAGTTGATTCTTAAATTTACAATTGATTCTTTAGATAGAGAATTCATTGTTTTTGAGTTTGCGATTGATTATTCATGTTTAGAATTGGTTTTTCAGATTTGTAAATGATTTTTTAGGTTTACATTTGATTTAAATCTTGTTTGACGGAATAAACATTAATAAATTATTGTGACGGAGGGCTACGTCTTTCCCGGCATTAGACGTGGTGATTTCGAAATAGAAATAAGCGATATCGACAAATCGTCGATGTTAATATCACTAATTAAATATCGACAACCGATTATCATCAACCTAAACCACGAAATTTCTTCGACATCGATAATCTTTGGAATGAGAAAAATTTTAAAAATAAATAAGACGAAGGTAATTTAAATTTTTGATTTTGTTTTAAACTTTTACGTACTTATTTCTCTAAATTGATGATATAATGAACTCGCTCTTTAAAACGATATTTATAAGCTTTTAAAATTGGTTTTTCTCCACTCTATGTTAAGTCAATATGATCGTACAATATTCTGTGATTAAAGCATTTATATTTAATGGCGATCATTTCAAAATAATCTTTGCTTATCACAGAAAGAATGTGAAAGACATTTATACATGTTCCTAATCATTGTCCCTTTTATTAGTTAATTTTCCGTTTTATATTAAATTTACTTGATAAATGGTACTACGTCTTTGTCCATATAATCATATAACATCGGTTTATGATTATGGAAATGAAAGCAAGATCAAATTCGATAATTTATTCATGTACAGAAACCACATGTGATATCAATATGAAAAACGATTATGGAAGTTCATATTCGTAAATTATTTCATTTGTTAGTAAAGTTACGTCGTAAATTAATATTATCAAAAGTCGATGGCTTATTTATATAACCAATGTGCCAAAGTTTTATAACATTCATTATATATATATATATATATATATATATATATATATATATATATATATATATATATATATATGTATATATATTGAGATATCAGTATTTAAAACAGTGTTTTAAACATCGACTTTGGTTAAAAACCGTTGAATATATCTATTTAGAGCAATGGTTCCTAACCAATGGTCCGCAGAAGCCAAAATATGGTCCGCCAATGATCTTAAATTATTTCTTTTTATTTAAGTTCCTATTGAGTTTTTAATTAAAATTTATTACATTACTTACAGTCTATTTTTATTATACCTACGTTGTGGTCCCTGCTAACGAGAATGATATAAAAGTGGTCCCTTGCCAAGAAAAGGTTGGGAACCCCTGATTTAGAGAATATGATTCACGAACTATGTTCCAATGTTGAGTGCTTTCTTTTAAAGAACTAATAGTAATAGTAAAATATCACAAAAACGTGTCAATATTTTAGGGCCTATATTTATGACACTAATAAACTTCAATACACTATTAGACGAATTTAATGTTATTTAAAAATAAATTATTAATCCTAATTGAAAAGTTTACTTTGTAAAATATGTCACATGTTCAACGCTTATATTTACGAAACTGATAAAAGTAGATAAATAAAGAATTTATCATTAGATAGATCGATTCATACCGCCACTTCGAAGTGCGATTCACATTACCTGTCATAGGTTGGATGCTTACATTTACAAAACTAATGAGGGCAAATAAATACAAATACGCAATGAAATAGAGTGTACGTTCCAATTTAAGGTAATTCTTATTTAACTTTATTTCTTGAATTCAGTAGCTTCATGAAATTTTACACGATTTCGTATGGTATGTTTGGCTATAGAAGAAACGTTCCGACATACTATGGAACTTGATATCTGTCCGATATTATTTGCACTTTGTTTTGTTACAAAAAGAAATAAAAATTAGCGCATGTATTTAAAATTTAGGGGACTTCATTAAAAATTAGGAGACTTCATTCAAATTTAGGGGACTTCATTAAAAAAAAAATGAGAGAAGAATTCGTTCTACTTTAAAAGCGTCGCAGTTGCTATTATTACCCTTTCGACTTTTTCTGCTATTTAGACTTTTTTACCTCAAAAGGAAAATATAAACATACTTTTATAAAATCGCAAGTCAGTCCATTTGCCACAGAAATTTTTCTCAAACCGTTTTACGTACAAATTTTAAATTTAACGTATTGACTTGCATGCAATTAAATATTTGAACTTATATTTACGTATTAATTTAGAGGAGATATGTGAAATGATCCAAATTCATTTTTTTAATTTTTTTATGTCGTGTGGAGTATTACTTGACAGAGCGAGTTATGGAGATATTATTTAATAAAGTATTTCCTTCCTCAGCCCCTCCCTCCTATTATCGAAACATGCTAGTCTACGTTACTGAAAAAACAACGTTGCGAAAAGTTTAACGGAAAAATAAAGCTATGATTCCAATTTTACAGTTTTCGAAAAATTCACGATGCCTACGAAATATATACTGGAGTATATTTTTGTGGTAAAATAATATTAATATGTTTAAATATATAATAGAAATTAACGTTTGTGCCTAAATGTGAAAGGCACCCTCGTAACGCGATTTCTACACGCACTTAGTAAATTATTTTTTTTACGTAACGACACAGGATATTTTTTTCGAGTTGTACAACTAAGTACCACACGGTAATAATAATTTGGTAATTGTAGAAATATCGAAAACTTAATTTAAATGTGATTATTATAATTAATTAAAAAATTTTAACGAATCGAAAAACTCCTATATAGCGAAAAGAGTTTGTGTGCGTGGCTAAAAAAAATTAATTAATTATATTTCGTTAGCACTTCATTAAATTTGGATATCTCCTTCACGACTTATGATGACAGTTTTCAAAATATTATATTTTGAATTTTTTTTAAATGTACAATTGTTCCTAATTCCTCTGTGCACGATTTTTACCATTAAAGGCCGTATTTCAAAAAGGTTGATTTGAAATAATGTCGAAGAAGTTTTCGAGGACTCATAAAACTATGTTCAAATATCATGTAGAATGTATACAAGAGCTAGACAGCTAGCTTACAACTGGGATGATAAGTCTAGGCAAGAGCCTAGACTTATCATCCCAGTTGTAATTATGACTTCTAATAACCTTTGTAATGCAACTAAGGCACATCATTGTTAAATCATATACATCTTAAATCAATGTCGCCACACTCGTAGCTCGCTTTAAATGAGGAAAACAAAGGGAACATAAACTTCACGTTTTCTCACATAAGAGAAAACGTAAAGTTTATTCATGAAAAGAAATCGTAAAGTTTATGCGCAAAAAAACACATACACACGCGCACACACACACACACACTAACACACACACATACACGCACACACGCACGCACGCACGCATACACGCACGCACGCATGTACGCACGCACAGACATACTTTAAATAGTATCACACTCTAATAAATAATGCCAGTGGTATAAAAACACGGTGCGAATAAATACGTCAGTGATTGCAATATAATCTTGCCTGGCGTGTACTTTAAAATCGAATTATGTAAAATATATTGAAAGATATGGCTATATTGGTATATCGTAATTAAGTTAGAGCTATGGGGATGTTATTATATATATATATATATATATATATATATATATATATATATATATATATATATATATATATATATATATATATATATGTAAAGAAAACCTATAGGTATCCTTTTATTTAAACTTTGCCGCGTTATCTATGATAATTTCCATAGAGGTCGCTGTTAGCTTTCGTATAAAACGTCAAAATATTTTGAGAGGTTAGATTTGTTTTTGATTCAGTATTGTATTGTACAAAGCTTACCTGTCGAATTCAGATGATAAACCCGAAATAAGGGCTTTAAATGTTGTTTCTTTTATCCACAGGTGAGTAAATGTTTAGTTTATAAGATAATGTTACTAGCAAATTGTAGAAGGAACGTTTTACAAGTAAATAAATCTTTTATCCACAGAAACGCAATTACGTCTTTATTTCAACAAGTTCGAAACAGAATTCAATAAAAACATTATAAAACAACATTTTCTGCATATATTTCGAGAGAATAATGGATAAGTTAAGATTTGATTTTGCTGTGAAGACAGCATCCGAGGGAAAAACCAACATTTTATGCATAACCTCAATTGCCACAACTAGTGGTCAGATCTATGGAATATTACCGGAATATCAACCAGTGAATCAACACAAAGCAATTATGAGTACTACAAACTATGCCAGAATAAAAAAAAGATTGCAAAGAAGACACCAAACAAGGAAAATTTAGATAACTTTGACAGATGAGATATAGGAAGCATATGTGGATGAGGCTCAAAACTTGCAGTTTAATGATGTTTATCTAGAAGAAATAATAGAAACTGAATGTGATCCAGAGTCTAAATCTAGTGGCTCAAACAACTCTTTGGAAAAACTGTTAGAAAAATTACTCTAAGAAAAAGAACAAAAATCAGAAACTCAAAATCTAGGCAAGATAGCGAAGAATTTTATGATAGAAAAGTTCACAAGTAAAACCACTAATGCCCACCAGTGGATTAATAATTTTAATGAAGAATGGGAACGTTTCAAAGTCAACGAAGACAAAAAGAAAATAGAGATTTTGAAAAATTTTATGGAGTCGTCAAGTGTACATTGGTACGACTGTATGCTAATAAAATACACAGTAGAATCAGAGTGGAACAAATGGGAGAAATGCTTTTGTGAGACATTTGCAAATAAAGGTTGGTCATCCGTGAGATATGCTCTAGGTTTTAAATACCAAGCAGGTCCGTTACTCGAGTACGCTCTAAAGAAAGAGAAGTTACTACTGGAAGTTAAGAAGAACATTGATACTGGGCCTCTTATTGATCTCATAGCATTCGGCTTGCCTAATTTTGTTGCCGATAAAATCGACAGAGAAACTTTGCAACAAACAGAAGATTTGTATAATGAAATAGGAAAACTAGAACACCTCGTTGGGAAAACTAAGTATGAAAAAAAAGGATTTACAAATTCTGACCTTAAACAAAAAAAAAATTGAAGAAAGAAAACCATGCCAAATTTGTGCCAATGAAAAAAAAGGGAAACGCTATCACCCAGAGGAGAATTGCTGGTTTAAAGACAGAACACAGAAATCAATAGTGAGAACAGTAAATAACTCCGAAATAGAAACAGAACTGAATAACAAAGATCCAAAAAACTAGAGGTGCCACCATTAACAAAAATAAATTTACTACTGAATGACACTGTGAAAGTAACTGGAATTTATGATTCAGGTTCAAATGTGTCATTAATTAATGCTAAATTATTAAATATACGGAATGAAGAAAAAAGTACAGATAATACACAAATAGTAAATTTAAAGACTATTAATGGTGAGAAAAAAACTAAAGGTATGGTTACATTAAAAATTAAAATATACAATGTAGAACAAAACATGAATATTTTTGTCATAGACAAAGAAAATTTTAAATATGATTTCCTAATTGGTTTAGATTGTATAAGAAAATTCAAGCTTATTCAAAATGAAGACTTAAAAATAACACAAAAAGGTCAGAAATAATATAAAAAATAAAAAAAACCATAGAAATGTCAACATTCCTGATGTACTAGGAGACAAAACTGAACCAAGATTAGGAAGCCCTAGAATGGAGAAAGTGAAAAACGAAATAAACTTCAATGAACATATTAAAACTGATAAATTTGAAAAGATCGTTAATCATCTAGATAAACAACAACAATTAGAAATTGACGAGTTCATAGACAAATTTAAGACTGTCTTTGCTAAGGATAAATATGATGTCGGCACTGTACGAGATTATGAAGCTCATATTGACCTGATGGTGGATAAATACTGCTGCAAACGTCCATACAGATGTATAGCTGAAGATAGAAGAAAGATAGAAAAACAAATATCAAAATTGTTAGAGAAAAATTTGATTGAGGAATCATATAGCCCGTTTGCTGCTCCAGTAACTCTGGCTTATAAAAAGGAAGATGAACGAAAAACCATTGGACTAAAAACTGCTCCAGCCATTTTTCAAAGGATAATGACTAACATCATAAGAAAGAATAAGCTCTCTGATTTTGCAGTAAGTTTCATAGATGATATACTCATTTATTCAAAAACCTTTGAAGAACATATATCACGGTTACTGGAGGCAATACAAACGGAAGGGTTTAGACTAAAACTTACCAAGTGCATATTTGCAAGTAGTTATGCCAAGTATTTAGGCCACATAATAGAAAACAATTCAGTGAGGCCTCTAAAAGATTACTTGGTAGCAGTAAAAGACTTTCCAATACCAGAAACAAGGAAAAATGTACGACAATTCCTAGGAAAAGAAAATTTTCATCACAAGTTTATGCCACACAGTGCTATCGTCTTGGACCCGTTACACAATTTGTTAAAGAAAGATGTGAAATTCGTGTGGACTGAAGAATGTCAAAAATCATTTGATAAAATGAAAACACTACTGTGCTCTGTACCAATTCTGAAAATTTATGATCCAGAATTACCAATAAACATTTAAACAGACGCAAGTGCAAAAGGAACAGGCGCAGTGTTAAAACAACCTGAGAAAAATGGAGACAATAAACCAATTGCTTATTTTTAAAAAAAATTAACAGATACACAAAAAAAGAAGAAGGCAATATACCTAGAATGTTTATCAATAAAAGAAGCTATAAAATACTGGCAGCACTTGCTTATAGGAAAGGAGTTTACGGTGTATTCTGATAATAAACCACTAGAAAACTTGAATATTAAAGCAAGAACTGATAACATATTATTTATCCCAATACAATTTCAAAATTAAATATAATCCTGGAAAAACAAATATAGAGGCAGATTGTTTGAGCAGAAATCCAGTCCTAGATCCAAGTGAAAATAATGATGATGATGCTTTGAAAGTGGTAAACTTAATAACTATAGAAGAAATAAAAATAGATCAAAATTCAAATCAAGAAATACAAAAAGATAAAAATGGACTTATACTAAGAGATGAAATATACTACAAGAAAAATAAAGGAAGAAACAAAATTATACTATCAGAAGGATTAAGCAAAACATTGATAAAAAAGTACACATTACTTATTGCCACCTAGGAACAACACAAATGATAAATAAATTAACACCATACTATTCAGCGAAGAATATCATAGCAAAAATTAAACAGACTTGCGAAGAATGTGAAATATGCATTAAAAATAAAACAAGTAGAAAGCCGAAATATGGATTATTGTCACATTTAGGACCAGCAAGACACCCATTTGAAATTGTATCAATTGATACAATTGGTGGTTTTGGGGGATCTCGGTGAACAAAAAAGTACCTGCATCTTTTAGTTGATCATTTCACTAGGTATGCTTATATCTTGACGTCAAAAAACCAAAGCTCTAACGATTTTATTAAACTTATTCAACAAGTGACACAAAGTCATAAAATTGATATGATATTAACGGACCAATATCCTGGTATAAACTCTAAAGAATTTAAGGGATTTCTGAAAGATAACAGTATAAGAATAATTTTTACTGCGGTGGACACTCCTTTTTAAAATGGGCTTAACGAAAGATTGAACCAAACTTTAGTTAATAAAATAAGATGCCAAATAAATGAAAGCGAAAAAAAGATTGCATGGACAACAATAGCACAGAATTGTGTAAAGAAATATAATGAAACAGAACACACTGTTACCAAATTTGCACCAAAATACCTATTGGAAGGAGAAAATGTAAATATTATTCCATCAGAACTAAAAACAAGATGTTCAAATGAAGATCTGAGAAGAGATAGAACATTAGCATATATAAATGCAATTAAATCTCATGAGTATAATAAGAAGAGATATGACCTATCAAGGAGGGAATATGACTTTAAAAAAGAAGATAGAGTCTACTTGGAAAACGGTAATCGATTAAATAGGAAGAAAACAGATGAACTGAGAATTGGACCCTACGAGATCTTGAAAAAAATTTCTAATACAATTTATGAAGAAGATGCCGGTAACAAGAAGGAAGAATCAAATTTGTTTCATGTTACAAAACTTACTCCATTGTCGATTGAGAAAGGAACGTGCAATCACACTAGTAATTGTTCTTCTCTCGGAGGGGAGATGTAAAGAAAACCTATAGGTATCCTTTCATTTAACCTTTGCCGCGTTATCTATGATAAGTTCCATAGAGGTCGCTGTTAGCTTTCTTATAAAACGTCAAAAGATTTTGAGAGGTTAGATTTGTTTTTGATTCAGTATTTTATTGTAAAAAGCTTACCTGTCGAATTCAGATAATAAACCCGAAATAAGGGCTTTAAATGTTGTTTCTTTTATCCACAGGTGAGTAAATGTTTAGTTTATAAGATAATGTTACTAGCAAATTGTAGAAGGAACGTTTTACAAGTAAATAAATCTTTTATCCGCAGAAACGCAATTACGTCTTTATTTCAACAAGTTCGAAACAGAATCCAATAAAAACATTATATATATATATATATATATATATATATATATATATATATTATATAAACAGGCGATGAAGAGCCATAACCCATAACCATAACCCTTATATAGATGTTAATGTATATGCAAAGTGAGCGTATTCAAATGAACGTTAGTTACGGATGTTCACGCGCATTACACATTCTTGTATAGCTTGGCATCCATCCTGCATACCACACTGTTCTACTCTGCTATATGTTTCTTTGAGTTACCGACTTAACCACATTTTGAACTGTTTTTTTTCCTAAAAAAGAAGAACTGATTAACTGAAGAAAGAAACGGAATTTTTTTTTTGGAAAGAAAAAATATTTCTTTAATAATACTTTGGCACCTCATTCAGTAACCAACAAAATGTATTTATAAATAAATATCAAAGCTACCATCAACTAAACTATTGAGATGTCAACTGAAATTATAGCTTTATTTACTTTTTTGTTATCATTCGTACATTTTTCTAATAATGATTTATATTCTATCACAGGAACCATGCCCAACAGTAACAAAAGTCCCTTATTTGGCTTTTTAATGCGTTTCCGCAGTAAGAAATTACGTTCAATATACCCGTAGGTACTTAACAAATTTACAATACAACTCAAGTGAAACGTTGACAATCGTAATAAGACAATTGTGAATGTATAACATTGAAGTAGAGAGTTCTAACGAGTTCTTAATTAAATCAGATCTCGGCTTCCTTTAATTTCCTCAAACTAAACAGTAGGAGACATTGTAAAGTAAACCATAATCCCGTGTATTATGAAATAGAACCGCAAGATGCTGAAATTATTAACAAATGAATGAAATTCAGATCTAATTCATCAAAACGTGTGGATTAACGAGCAGCACAATGGAGGAATCCTTAGGCGGGTAAGTGCGCGAGTGACGCAGGACGCTATAACAATGACGGACAAGAACGAACTCATTTCAATGTCATTCAATCAGAGATACGGCACAGGGGCTTCGCTTTTAGGCATGTTGGCTTAGTCGATGATAAAATTAGTTTGTCTATGTGTCAAAACAAACGTGCTTTTAAGTAATAGGTTGCGAGATCTGTGACGAGTTTCATGGTTGTTTTTCTCAATTCCGCCAAAGCAATCCTATAAAATATAATTCATCTTCAAAAAAGCTTATACGCTCCTTCTACGTGTGAATGAATTAGAATATTAAAGATAGGAAAAACTACTAAAACTGACATACTGTTAAAAATGTTGGTTATCTTAGGAAGATAACAAGAGTACGAATAATTCAGTACCTGTAAAATGCTTCCAATTCGCTTAAGGATGATAGCAAATCATTGGAACTGATAGAGGGTTACTTGACGTTATTTGGATCATTGGCATCACATGAATTTCGTAAATTGAAAAACAGTCTAATGAATGTACACCTAATCCTAACTTCCGAAGAGTTTACGAAAAAACAAATAGGGAAACGAAACGAAATGTAAAAATTAAAAACATTTTTGTGCAAAGAACAAAACCACAAAAAGTCGATGAGCCTATGAATTTTAAAACCAAGTGCATGAATTCTTTAAAAATGATCCTTTTTGCTTTTTAAGGATTGAATTTATTGCCCATTTTTTGAGTATCTTCAATTATCTGAATTAATGCTATGTATTATAATTTTAAACAACCACGTTACAAATACGTACCGTCCAAAGACTCGCTATCAAACAACCGAGACTGGTTGATTGCCTTCCCCGCTCCGTTAGCTACAACGTAGTTCAAAAAGGATCCACTTCCACTATCGCCTTTGTTCTCCGGGCACCAAAGGGTTCACATTATTGGGTTCGAAATTTCTATAATGGAAGCGATAAACCGATAGCAAATCGTAAGTTGATATTGCATGCTTTCTGTTCTGCGTTATTTCAACGACGGGATTTCAATTTAAGAAATATCTCAAATTTTCAGACTATATAATTGCAATTTATATTGAAAATTTATAATATTTCTTTCATTAGTTTTACTAAGAAATATGTCAAATTTGTGTCCCATAATGATAAACGAGACGACGATAAGAACAGCGTAATTTCAGACAAAAAATGTATTCGAATTTATAATTTAGTTTGAAATCAGGGACTATGTATTATTAAACTAAGCGTTTTGATAGAAATTTATTAATTGTCGATGTAAGATATAACGGTGACTGTGCTAAAATTGCACTATAAACAGGTGATATTTTTAATTAAATTATGCTCGCATTTCTTCATTTAACTGTCAAATGAACTCAATTTCTTGATAGTCCAAGCTGTTTGGACTGTGATTTCCTTTGTGAAGTGATTAATAGTGTTTGTTTTTTTTTCAAGAACCACTTTCCTATAACACGATTATGGAGAAATGCATTTTCTTCGTGGATTGGGTAAAGGAAACGTGGATACGTTGCATATAAATTTCGTGAAAGCGCGAGTGGGGTCTTTAAGTAAAAATCCATGTTCATAAAGCATATAGAGAAGATCGAATAACAGGCGGAGATTAAGTCAGTTTCCTACTAACGACTAGTTTTTGCAGTCGAGAGATTTTACTGAAAAACACAAATATACTGTAGTAACATTAGTACTTCATATATATTATTATGTGACATGAACTATGTACATGCTTGTTTGCTAGATTTTTTATTTTATTTGAAAAGAAAAAAAACAATCACTTACATCAAGAATTTACAGCGTTTGGAAAACGTGAAACGCCGAATTTATTATAAATTTACGTATTAGGCCATAAATTAGATTTTCTATCTAACAGGTAACGTAATCATCCTGGAACCGAGTTTTCTGTAAAAAAGATTTAATGGAGTTTTAAGTCTCAATCGCTACTATACCATATTCATGTTTTCCTTAAGTGCTATTTTAAATCGAACACTCATAAAAAAGCTATTAAGTATTACTTCTAATGCAATACTCATAAAAACGCTAGTGGCGTGAACACTGAAATTATGCAGTCCAGAGACAATTAAAATAACTAGAGATTTTATTCGCCTTTAAATATGCACGCTATATTGTACGTATTTAAATCTTACATTTTTTTTGGTGAAATTCACCTAAGATTTATACCTTAAAATCTGATAGATAATAATAATATTGTAGTCAATATACATAAATAAAATTAAAGTACCTGTCTGCGAAGTACCGAAATTATGATGAAAAAGTTAATGCTGAATATGAAATAAAATCTTCGCCAAACGAATAGTGGGTAGTGGGTAGTGCGTAAGGGGTGGGGAATGGAACAGGGAGAAAAGCGCAAATTAGTTCGCATGGGATTTAAACTAAGTTAATTATATATACCTAATTTAAAAGCATAATATATATAATATGATAAGCAAAGATTATTTTGAAATGATTTCCATTAAATATAAATACTTTAATCACAGAATATTGTACAATCATATTGACGTAACATAGAGTGAGGAAAAACCAATTTTAAAAGCTTATAAATTTCGTTTTAACGAGTGAGTGCATCGTAGCATCAATTTAGAAAAATAAGTACGTACAAGTTCGAAACAAAAGCCAAAATTTAAATTACCCTTCGTCTTATTTATTTTAAAAAATTTTCTCATTCCAAAGACTATCGATGTCGTTAAAATTTCACGTTTTAGGTTGACGGTAAACGGTTGTCGATATTTAATTAGTGATATTAACATCGATGATTTGTCGATATCCCTTATTCCTATTTCGAATTAAACCACGTCTAATGCCGGGAAAGACGTAGCGCTCCGTCACAATAATTCATTAATGTTTATTCTGTCAAACAAGATTTAAATCAAATATAAACCTAAAGAATCATTTACGAATGTAAAAAAACAATTCTAAACATGAAGAATCAACCGCAAACTCGAAAAAAAAAAATTCTATATCTGAAGAATCAATTGTAAATTTAAGAATCAACTAGGAACCTAGAGAACTAATTGAAAACCTAAAGAATCAACTGCAAACCTTTAGAAGCAATTGGAAATATAAAGAATCAATTAAAAACCTAAAGAATCAATTCTAAATCTAAAATATTATTTATAAACATGAAGAATTAATTGTAAACCTAAAGAATCAGTTGTAACATATCAGTACAAAATACATGCGCATTAAATATATAGATGTAATTTTTAAATGGCGTAATTCTTTTGTTTATTATCATGATACTTCAAACTGAAAGTTTTTAATACCAATAGAACAGGGCATTTAGTAAGAGCTGCATTCCTCGATACACGGGGCGCTTTTCTTACTCGAATATTGGATTTTTTCCGAATCCAAACTCGAATTTTGACCCATTAAAATGTAGGTAGGAAGCGATATAACAATGAAATAATTAATAAAAACAATAGATTTTCCGTAAATATTACTTACAATATACAATTGCCATAATACTGAGTCACTGAGACTGCCCGAGTCTTTGTTAAATGGGAAATAAATAAAAGAAAATTATGGTAGGTAATGTAGGCAAGTGGATGCAAGCGTATAAAGAAAGAGCATGGATTTGATTGTCAATTATTTCAAAGTCCAGAATGTGAATAAAAAGTTTGTAACAAGAATAATAACGTTATTTTAGACATTCAAACAAACTAATTACTGTTCAATATATGACAATAGCCCTTAGGACTTTTAATGTGGACTTTGAGCATAATAGTTATACTTGGGTTCGATATTGACTGTATTAAAAAGGGCCATGAGATAGATACCTTGTACTTGCAGCCTATATTTTAAACAGTTTGATAAGCTGGAAATGAAAGAAGATTGATTCTTCAAGAAGATTGAATCGCCTTTCTCATTCATTCTGTAAACGCCCATACTGTGTCGTCAGCTTTCAGGCTGTAGTTATTTTAGTTTGCAAGATTCTACAAGCTTTCTATATATACTTATGTTTCTTTCAGATTTTTCACATATTTTTATAACGTTCTAATCTGCGTTCTTTCTACTTACAAAGAAATAGCTAATTTTGTAAGAAATAAGTTCCATCGCTATTAATATTTCAGATGATTAAACTAAAAAAGCAAAATTAAAAAGTTCGCTAAGTACATGGTATTGAGAAATATTTGTCTGGGCAGCTATTGCTATGTTAAATCACAATTTATTACATCATAAGTTTCATTTCTTATATGCGGTATTTCTTCGTCTTTGTAACAATAAAAGAGGTTTAAAGCATAAAAATTTAATGTTGACTATTATTGTGTCTCAGATAATATGGTTTTAGGTTTTTATGGTCGCGCTACAAATAACATCGATGCAATGTCCAATTCATACGGTTTAATTAGGTAACATTTTGAACACACCCCATATTCAACGCATATTTCTTTCTCAAGCAAAGATAAGTTCATTATAATTTTATTGAAGCGATTTTTTAAAGAATAATTTATACATGTGTAGGTTAAAATATTTCGGAACCTTACCTATACTTACTTTTCCTAGTTTTCCTTCGATACAAAGCAGTTATTGTGGAAATATTAAATTATGTTGTAACATGAAAAAAAGTAAAATAATTTTTATAAACAAATAAATGTTTCTAATTTAAATTGCATTGACGCAGCCTGTGTTTGAATTCGTTTATCGTTTTCAGCATTCTATATTCTCAAAGGAAAAACAAAGCACTTAAATATAGTTTTACCTGTTCATTTGTTTACGATCGGAAAAGATTTATAATTTCGAAAGTGATGAATTCGAAAGTAATGAATGAAATTTGAAATAAAGATGGTTCGGTTTCTCAAAAAAAACTTCCAAATTTCTCGGTTATAGTCAATGAAATAAATAGTATAGTCAATTATAGTCAATTAATATTGATAGTACAATTAAAATCACTTGCAGTCATCATGTACATGTAATATCCGTCCTTTAACCTAACGAACTTTTCCTGGTATTACACCAGATATTATATCAGATTTGAAAATGTTTTGGTATTTGGGATATCGTATTCCAGGTAAATTATTTTGGTTTTTTTGTTAGGTTAATTTATTTATTTTATTTCAGCATATTGTTTACGGCAAACGGCAACCGTTTATCATCGTCTCAGATTTAATGCGCCATTAAGTGGAGGTTCTTAAGAATACATATTTTATTAACTCAAAATAAATCGTTTAACTTAATTAAATTTTTTTATCACTTTAAAATAATCCGGTTAACATTTTTACTTTAACTCGCCTTCTAATGTAGAAGTTATTTACTCCGTAGTAGAGGATTACTAAAATTGAGCTGAGACATACTTATAACTATTAAAGGTTTCGGAAAATTTGAGATTAGGATAACTAGCGGCACCTCTGCGGGTTTATGTCAATCTCTTTTGAGATACTGAAGCGATAACTCTGATTGATTAATTCTCATAATTTAGTAAATCGTTCGGTATTTCCTTATTCTTTTATCGTTTCATCCGAATATCCAAACCAACTTCAAATGTTTTCTAACAAAAGAAATTAAACAAAAATTTAAAAAAAATTCTATTAGATCCTCGGCTCACGCTGACTATTAAGTTCGGAAGATTGCGTCTAATTTGCTTTTTATCACTTTTCGATTATTTAATTTTCATAAGTTAGATTTATTGAGTCACTAACAACTCATATCATTTAAATTTTTTCTATTGTCAATTATTACTACTTAAATTCCATGGACTTCTAAATATTTTTTAACAGTTTTTATTTTTGAATATTTATTGCAATTGCAGACCTATATTTCTGAGTGAAAATATGTAGATATTTGGTTTTTTCCCAATATTACTTGGGGCTGAACTTGATGACAAGTAGTGATAAACCTATAAATACAGGCCATAGTTGTAACTATAAAATGGTAGGTTAATATTCAACGTCAAATGAATCTAAAAAATCTGTATAAATAGAATGGTAATGATGACATATCTGTGTGTGTATATCACGCAAAGAAGACTGAATGAATTTGAATAATTTTTGCAGTTTTATATCTTGGAAGCTTAGTCAACTACAGCAGAAATAATGAAGATTACTGCTCCATCCGACTATTATTATTTATGCTGTAGTTGACTAATCCTCCAATATATAAAACTGCAAAACTTATTGAAATTCATTCAGTCTTCTTTGCGTGATACAGACACACAGATATGTCATCATTACCATTTTATTTATACAGATTCTTTAGATCAAATTCAGGTTGAATATTAACCTAATACCAAGAAAAAATCGTTAGGTTAAATGACTGAAATTACATGTACGTGATGACTACAAGTGCTTTTAATTGTACTATCAATATTAATTTTTTATTGACTATATCTGAAAAATTTGGAAGTTTTTTTTATTACGAAGAACGGATTCTCGAATTAGCAATAATTATTTGTTTTGAAGGAAATTAGGCCTCATTTTGAGAAACCGAACCATCTTTATTTCAAATTTCATTCATTACTTTCGAAATTATATTTTCCAACCATAACTAAGAATAGGTAAAACTATATTTAAGTGCTTTGTTTTTCCTTTGAGAATATAGAATGCTGAAAACGATAAACGAATTCAAACACAGGGTGCGTCAATTAGAAACATTTATTTGTTTATAAAAATGATTTGGCATATATTGATGTTACAACATAATTTAATATTTTCCACAATAACTGCTTTGTATCGAAGAAAAACTAGGAAAAGTAAATATAGGTTTCGAAATATTTTAACCTTATTTCACATGTATATATTATTCTTTAAAAAGTCGCTTCAATAAAATTATAATAAACTAGTCTATGTTTGAGAAAAAAATATGTATTAAATATGGGTGTATTCAAAATGATACCTAATTAAACCGTATGAAGTGAACATTGCATCGATGTTATTTGTAGCGCGATCATAAAAACCTAATACCATATTATCGGAGTCACTATAACAGTCGACATTCCATTTTTATGCTTTAAACCTCTTTCATTGTTACAAAGCGAAGAAATACCGCATATAAGAAATGAAACTTATAATGTAATAAAATGTGATGTAATGTAGCAATAGCTGCCCAGACTAATATTTCTTAATACCACGTAATTAGCGAAATGTTTAATTTTGCTTTTTTCTGAAATATTAATAGCGATGAAACTTATTTTTTACAAAATTAGCCATTTCTTTGTAAGTAGAAAGAACACAAAAATCGATGTTGTAAAAAATATATGAAATATCTGAAAGAAACAGAAGTATATATGTATATATATATATATATATATATATATATATATATATATATATACATATATATGTATATATATATATATATATATATATATGTAAAGTTTGTAGAACCTTACAAACTAAAATAACTACAGCCTGAAAGCATTTATGAACGACACAATATGGGAGTTTACAGAATGAATGAGAAAGGCGATTCAATCTTCTTGAAGAATCAATCTTCTTTCATTTCCAGCTTATCAAACTGTTTAAAGTATAGGCGACAAGTACAAGGTATCTATATCATGGTCCCTTTCGAAGTAAAACTTCTTTACGCACGCTTGACTTAGGGAGTAAGCTGGTGAATTCGTGACGACAGCGTTACGAAAGGTGTGATAGGGTGAGGCGAACGGAAGTTGAGAGGGAGATATAAGTTAGTGAAGACAGTAAGAGAGGGAGTTACGTTTCGTATATTACTGTAGGGATAAGAGAGAGAGGTGCGAGAATACATTTTCTTTCTCTCTTTCTCTCATAACCAGTTATGTTTCGTATATATAAGACACGGTGCAAGCCCATTGTTTTTATCAGGAGCAAGAGAAAGCAGTGCGCATGCACATTTTCTTTCTCTCTTCCTCTCATAGCCAGTGCATGAAATATCTATGCATATATATATATATATATATATATATATATATATATATGCGAGTTTGCTAGCATTACGCGAACGGTGATTTTTTGATTAATTTGTAATTTCATTTCGTTCTTGAATAAAATTGTGAATTCATTTTAAAGTTCATATTTTGTGAATTTGAAGTTTTACTTCAGTCGTGTTGTCTAAAGCACACTCGTTTTTATTTACAGTCAGTATCGAACCCAAGTATAACTATTATGCTCAAATTTCGCATTAAAATTCCTAAGGGCTTTTCTTATATATTGAACAGTAATTAGTTTGTTAGAATGTCTAAAATAACGTTATTATTCTTGTTACAAACTTTTTATTCACATTCTGGACTTTGATATAATTGACAATCAAATCGATGCTGTTTGTTAATACGCTAGCATCCACCTGTCTATATCACCTACCATAATTTTCTTTTATTTTTTTCCCATTTAACAAGACTCGTGCAGTCTCAGTGACTCATTACTATGGCAATTGTATATCGTAAGTAATGTTTACGCAAAATCTGTTGTTTTGTTTACTTATTTTATTATTATATCGCTTCCTGCCTACATTTTAATCGGTTAAAATTCGAGTTTGGATTCGGGCCTAGATCCAAAATTCGAGCAAGAAAAGTGCCCGTGTATCGTGGAATGCAGCTCTTACTAATCGCCCTGTTCTATTGGTGTTAAAAATTTTCAGTTTGAAGTGTCCTAATAATGAACACAAGAAGTAGGCAATATAAAAATGACATCTATATATTTAATGCGCATGTATTTTGTACTGACATGTTACACCTGATTCTTTAGGTTTACAATTAATTCTTCATGTTTATAAATAATATTTTAGATTTACAATTGATTCTTTAGGTTTGTAATTGATTCTTTATATTTACAATTGCTTCTTTTTTTTGAGTTTACGATTGATTCTTCATGTTGATAATTGTTTTTTTAGACTTCTAAATGATTCTTTAGGTTTACATTTGATTTAAATCTTGTTTGACGGAATAAACTATAATGAATTATTGTGACGGAGAGCTATGTCTTTTCCGGCATTAGACGTGGGTTAATTTGAAATAGGAATAAGCGATATCGACAAATCGTCGATGTTAATATCACTAATGTAATATCGATCACCGATTATAGTCAATATAAAATGTGAAATTTCATCGACATCGATAATCTTTGCAATGAGAAACATTTTAAAAATAAATAAGACGAAGGTAATTTAAATTTTTGCTTTTGTTTTCAACTTTTACGTACTTATTTTTCTAAATTAATGATGTAATGAACTAGCTCTTTAAAACGAAATTTATAAGCTTTTAAAATTGTTTTTTCCTCACTCTATGTTCCGTCAATATAATGGTACAATATTCTGTGATTAAAGTATTTATATTTAATGGCAATCATTTCAAAATAATCTTTGCTTATCACGGAAAGAATATGAAAGACATTTTTACATGTTCCTAATCGTTGTCCCTTTTATTAGTTAATTTTCCGTTTTATTTTAAATTTACTTGATAACTAGTACTACGTTTTTGTCGATATAATCATATAACATCGGTTTATGATTATAGAAATTAAACAAGATCAAATTGGATAATTTATTCATGTACAGAAACCACACGTGATATCGATATGAAAAACGATTATGAATGTTCATGTTCGTAAATTATTTAGTTTGTTAGTAAAGTTACATCGTAAATTAATATTATCAAAAACCCATGGCTTATTTACATAACCAATGTGCCAAAGTTTTATAACATTTATTATATATATATACTAGCGTGACCCGTGCGAAGTCTTCGCATTATTTATTCCATTATGAAGCTCAGATGACAGATCAAACAAATATTTTACTAAAATTGACATATAGAGGCAAGTATCAAAAGCATTGAGCTAAAGCGCCACTTTATTTATACGTGAGTGGATTTGAAATTAAACAAAAATTTTACCGACCGTCAATCATATTGACGTTGAGCCGTTAGATGGCAGCATTGCTGTTTTGTGTATATAATTTTAATAATTAATTAATTTGCAAAAACAATAGCAATAATAAATTTTTTATTTGTGGATGCCGGTAGAGCAAGCAATTATCTATAAAATGATATATAATGTATGTGGATTAGTTGTGAGGTTTTTTATAAAAAGGGAGAGTAACGTCTTAACCTTAGCGTATTAATATACATGATGATGACATAGACATATATATATATATATATATATATATATATATATACACATACAAAACATCGACTTTGGTTAAAAACTGATGAATATCCCTATTTAGAGAGTATGATTAACGAACTGTGTTGCAATGTTGAGCGCTTACCTTCAAAGAACTAATAGTGATAGATTATTAGTTCTTTATTCATTTATAGTTCATGTAATGAAAATATGTCCATGTTCATGACAGTAATACACTTAAATAAAGAATACACTATTAGACGGATTCAATGTTACTTAAAAATAAATTAATAACCCTAATTGAAAAAATTAGTTTACAAAAATGTCACATGTTCAACGCTTATATTTACGAAACTGATAAAAGTAGATAAATAAAGAATTTATCATTACATAGATCGATTCATACCGCCACTTCCAAGTGCGATTCACATTACCTGTCATAGGTTGGATGCTTATATTTACAAAATTAATGATCGCGAATAAATACAAATACGCAATGAAATAGAGTGTACGTTCCAATTTAAGGTAATTCTTATTTAACTTTATTTCTTGAATTCAGTAGCTTCATGAAATTTTACACGATTTCGTATGTTATGTTTGGCTGTAGAAGAAACGTTCCGACATACTAAGGAACTTGATATCTGTTCGATATTATTCGCACTTTGTTTTGTTACAAAAAGAAATAAAAAATATGTGAATTGACTCCATATATTTAAAATTTTAGGAGACTTCATTAAAAGAAAATGAGTGGTGAATTCGTTCCACTTTGAAAGTTGCGACGCAATTGCTACTACATCCCTTTCAACTTTTTCTGCCATTTAGGTTTTCTTACCTTAAAAAGAAAATATAAGCATACCTTTATAAGATGGCAAGTCGTTCCATTTGCCACAGAAATTTTTCTGAAACCGCTTTACGTACAAATTTTAAATTTAGCGTATTGACTTGTATACAATTCAACATTTGAACTCAAATATATTTACGTATTAATTTAGAGGAGATATGTGAAATAATCCAAATTCATTTTGTTATTTTGGTATGTCGTGTGGAGTGTTACTTGACAGAGCGAGTTATGGAGATATTATTTAATCAAATATATCCTTCCTCACCCCCTCCCCTCCTATCATTGAAACATGCTAGTCTACGTTACTGAAAAACTACGTAACTAAAAGTTTAACGGAAAAATAAAGCTGTGATTCCAATTTTACAGTTTTCGAAAAATTCACGGTGCCTACGAAAGATATACTGGAGTTCATTTTTGTGGCAAAATAATATTAATATGTTTAAATTAGTTTAATAGAAATTAACTAGAATATTAAAATAGAAATTAACGTTTGTGCCTAAATGTGAAAGGCACCCTCGTAATGCGATTTCTACTCGACTACTACTTAATAAGTCATTTTTTTTACTTAACGTCCAAGATATTTTTTCCAGTTGTACATCTAAGTAACACACGGTAATAATCATTAGGTAATTGTAGAAATATCGAAAACTTAATTTTAATGTTATTATTATAATCAAGTATACATTTTAAACGACTCAAAAAACTTCTATTTAGTGAAAAGAGTTTGTGTGCGTGACTAAAAAGAATTAATTTATTACATTTCGTTAACACCTAATTAAATTTGGATACCTCCTCCACGTGACAGTTTTCAAAATGTTATATTTTGATAATTGTTTTTTAAAAATGGACATTTGTCCCTAAAATATTAAATACTGTGCACAGTTTTTACCACAAAAGGTCGTATTTCAAAAAGGTTGATTTGATATAATGTCATATTTCTCATCGGAGAAGTTTTCGAGGAGTCATAAAACTAAGTCCAAATATCATGTTCCGAGTAGAATGTATACAGAAACGTTCTTCTACTCCGCATACTCGATTCTCGATTCATCCATATAATTCTTCATGTTTATAAATAATATTTTAGATTTACAATTGATTCTTTAGGTTTGTAATTGATTCTTTATATTTACAATTGCTTCTTTTTTTTTGAGTTTGCGATTGATTCTTCATGTTGAGAATTGTTTTTTTCGACTTGTAAATGATTCTTTATGTTTACATTTGATTTAAATCTTGTTTGACGGAATAAACTATAATGAATTATTGTGACGGAGAGCTATGTCTTTTCCGGCATTAGACGTGGGTTAATTTGAAATATATCGACAAAATCGTCGATGTTAATATCACTAATTTAATATCGATCGCCGATTATTGTCAATATAAAATGTGAAATTTCATCGACTTTGGGGTGTAATTATACTTACCAATTTCCGTAAATAAGGAGGTCATCTGCAGCTTTAGCTAAATTTAATATAACATAAATTAGCTGAATAGTAGTATCTTGTCTAGACTTATCATCCCAGTCACAATTATGGCCTCAATTCACCTTTGTAGTGCAACTAATACACATCATTGCTTAAGTCAATGTGGAGAACATAAACTTTACGTTTTCTCACATGAGAGAAAACGTAAAGTTTATGCACGAAAACACACAACACACGCGCGCACACACACACGCACATACACGCACACACGCACGCACGCATGCACACTCGTACGCACGCACGCACGCACAGACATACTTTGAATAGTATCACACTCTAATAAATAACGCCAGTGGTATAAAAACACGTTGCGAATAAATACGTCAGCGACTGTAATATAATCTTGCCGAGCGTTTTCTTTACAATCTAATTATGTGAAATATATGGCTATATCGCTGTATCCTAAATAAGTTAGGGCTATGACTCTTCATCCCCTGTTTATATAACAGGCGATAAAGAGCCATAACCCATAACCATAACCCCTATATAGATCTTAATGTATCTGCAAGCAAAGTGAGCGCATTCAAATGAACGTTAGTTACGGATGTTCACGCGCATTACACATTCTTGTATAGCTTGGCATCCATCCTGCATACCACACTCTTCAACTCTGCTATATGTTTCTTTGGGTTACCTACTTAACCACATTTCGAATTATTTTTTTCCTAAAAAAGGAGAACTGATTAACTGAAAAAAGAAACGGAAATTTATTTTGGAAAGAAAAAAATATTTCTTTTATAATATTTTGGCACTTCATTCAGTAACCAATAAAATGTGTTTATAGACTAATATCAAAGCTACCATCAACTAAACTTTTGAGATGTCAACTGCAATTATAGATTTATTATATACAAATTATAACAAAAAAGTATGTTATCATTCGTACATTCTTCTAAAAATTATTTATATTCTGTCACATTAACCATGGCCAACAGTAACAAAATCTCTTATTTGGCTTTTTAATGCGTTTCCGCAGTAAGAAATTACGTTCAATATACCTGTAGGTACTTAACAAATTTACAATACAACTCAAGTGAAACGTTGATAATGGTAATAAGACAATTGTGAATGTATAACATCGAAGTAGAGAGTTCTAACGAGTCCTTAATTAAATCGGATCTCGGCTTCCTTTAATTTCCTCAAACTAAACCGTAGGAGACATTGTAAAGTAAACCATAATCTCGTGTATTATGAAATAGAACCTTAAGATGCTGAAATTATTAACAAATGAATGAATTTCAGACCTAATTCATCAAAACGTGTGGATTAACGAGCAGCACAATGGAGGAATCCTTAGACGGGCAAGTGCGCGAGTGACGCAGGACGCGATAACAATGACTGACTAGAACGAACTCATTTCATTGTTATTCAATCAGAGATACGGCGCCGGGGCTTCGCTTCTAGGCGCGTCTGCTTAGTCGGTGATAAAATTAATTTGTCTGTGTTAAAACAAACGTGCTTTTAAATAATGGGTTGCCAGATCTGTGACGAGTTTCATGGTTGTTTTTCTCAATTTCGCCAAAGCAATCCTATAAAATATAATTCATTTTCAAAAAAGCTTATTCGCTCCTTCTACATTTGAATGAATTAGATTTTAAAAGAAAAGAAAAACTACTAAAACTGACATACTGTTAAAAATGTTGGTTATCTTAGGAAGATAACAAGGGTACGAACAATTCAGGACCTGTAAAATGCTTCCAATTCGCTTAAGGATGATAGCAAATCATTAGAACTGATCGACAAATCTAAGATTTCATATATATGACGGCACACTTTGCTCTGAGCAAACAGTTTCTAGTTTTAGTTTGTATAGGTTTCCTACCTATTATGGAATTAAGAAAGAAAAGAACCCACTAGGCATGCTTATTTAAAGAATTTTAATTTCAATATTTATTACAATTATCGGTCCTGATACTATTATTACACTCCCATATTTAAGATATTTTGGCAAAAATCCACCATATTGAACCGCCATTTTAGAAATATAAAAAGTATTAAGACTAATAGATATAGAGCATTTTTGAAAATGTTGGGTCTCAGACGTTTTATTGGCGAAAAATTTTGAATAATATAAAAATTAAATTTTTTAAAATTTTGAGTGTCGAACAAAAGAGCTTTCAGAAAATTTTGAGTTTTAATCGCCATTTTCATAAAATATTTTTAAGAATTAACCAAGAAACAAATTTTGCGAAATATTGAGTATACTATCAAATTAAAGGTATTAAAAACTATATAATCGTCAATAACCATAGTAATTCCTATTAAATATTGCGAGCGGATTCTCTTTGCGACGCAGCACTAGTACCATTTTTTGATAAGGTTCGCCAGAAAACGGGGTGCGACTGTCAGTTTAGATTAGCCAATCGGCGCTGGAGATTCATAATGAGTAAAACAAACTCGGATCGTTGTAATGATCATAAAATTAAGGATGAAGATGGCAATTTCCTTTGCTTTTTTTTAAATCATCCTTAGCATTGTAATCTTCTTAGGATAATCATAATAATCTAACTGCAGTAGTTGGATATATCATATATTCTATACGACATATGCATTAAGTGGTCTACAAGCCATCATCATCAGTGCCGCAAGTCAATAATGAGCTATTAATTTTTTATCAATACGGGATTTTTTTCAATTTAAATAATAACTGGAAGGGTCACTTGACGTTATTTGGATCATCGGTATCACTTGAAATAATAGTAAAATCAATATACAGTCAATATACTCCTAACTTCCAAAGAGTTAACGAAAAAACCGATAGGGAAACGAAACGAAATGTAAAAATTAAAAACATTTTTGTGCAAGAAACAAAACCACAAAAAGTCGATAAGCCTATGAATTTTAGAACAAAGTGCATGAATTCTTTAAAAATGATCCGTATTGCTTTTTAAGAATTGAATTTATTACCCATTTTTTGAGTATCTCCAATACGGTAGTTGACTCATTCCAAATGTTAATATTTTTCGTACAATATTGATAGTACAATATTGTGTAATAAGTTAATTAAAAACCGGTCTTGAAAAAAATTCAAAAATTGATTGAAAAATAAGCAAGTTATAGTCTTCTAAATTTGAAGATACGGATAGAGTTGGGTATATCCCTGTCTCTTTTCTTCTCGTAGGATATAATGTGCAATATTAAAAATAACCTCACAACTCAGTATTGCCGCCTTGTTCTAAAGGTTAAATTTGAACTTTTATAACTCGGTCAATTTTCACTCTTCGTCAGCTTGTACCTTGAAATTATGATTAATGAAATAAAAAAAATTCTCAAATACCCAATTATCTGAATTATTGCTATGTATTATAATTTTAAACAACCAAGCGTGATTATTGTTACAAATACGTACTGTCAAAAGTCTCACTATCAAACAACCGAGACTGGTTGATTGCCTTCCCCGCTCCGTTAGCTAAACCGTAGCTCAAAAGGGATCCACTTCCACTATCGCCTTTGTTCTCCGGGCACCAAAGTGTTCACATTCTTGAATTCGAAATTTCTAGAATGGAAGCGATAAAACGATAGCACATCGTAAGTTGATATTGCATGCTCTCTGTTTAGCGTTACTTCAACGACGGCATTTCAATGTAAGAAATATTTCAAATTTTCAGACTATATAATTGCAATTTATATTGAAAAATCATAATATTTCTTACCTTAGTGTTTCTAAGAAATATATCAAATTTGTGTCCCATAATAATAAACGAGGCGAAGACAAGTACACCCTAATTTCGGACAAAAAAAGTATTCGAATTTATAATTTAGATTGAAATCAGGGACAATGTATTATTAAACTAAGCGTTTTGATACAAATTAATTAATTGTCGATGCAACAGATAACGGTGACTGTGCTGAAATTGCACTATAAACAGGTGATATTTTTAATTAAATTATGCTCGCATTTCTTCGTTTAACTGTCAAATGAACTCAACTTCTTCACGGTCCAAACTGTTTGGACTGTGATTTTCTTTGGGAAGTGATTAATAGCGTTTGTTTTTTTTCAAGAGCCAATTTCCTATAACACGATTATGGAGAAATGCATTTTCTTCGTGGATTGGGTAAAGGAAACTTGAACACGTTGCATGTAAATTTCGTGAAAGCGCTACTGGGGTCTTTAAGTAATAAAGCATATAGAGAAGATCGAATAACAGGCGGTGATTGAATCGGAAATTAAGTCTGTTTCCTACTAACGACTAGTTTTTGCAGCCGAGAGATTTTACTGAAAAACACAAATATAATGTGGTAACATTAGTACTTCATATATATTATTCCGTGACATGAACTATCTACACGCTTGTTTGCTAAATTTTATATTTTATTTTATTTCATGTAAAAGGAAAAAAACAAACACAAACTATTTGAAATATTCTATGAACACTATAAACGAAATAAGTTTGCGTTCTAATATTTCCACAAAGAACAAAGAAAAATAAATACATTTATAATATATCCACTTAAATATAACAATACATAAATGGGACAATGTTAATTGAAGTAAGTGAAACAATTTTTTTTTAGAATAGGACATAAAATTAATATGGAAAACGCTTGTTGTTAACTTATCAATTAAATAAAGCGGCAATTATGGCTTACAAGTTATTTATGTAAGGCACTATATTTAACTAAGTTGGACAAACAATGAATAAATCATAATAACATCACTGATCCGTCTGCTGTGTATAAATTTCACGGAGCCGGTTCTTTACATCTGATCGAAACTGGGGGCGTGGACTTGCAAGGATATCAAGTGTCAACATCTCTTTATTTTATGAGTCGCACAGCCGTCATTTGTTTGTGCGTTATCGACATGAAATAAGAGATGGCTACGAGTTAATTTGGGAGTTCGAATCTTTATCTGACTCAGTAAAGATGGACAGTCATAATTACCTTGACAGATGTTGAACATAATCATCCACTCTAATAATGAACGTCTGTGATAGAGGGCATCACATTTGTAATTATTAAGTAATACTTTATAAGATAATTTACTGCCACCTATACGATGCTGAAGAGCTTTCAATAATTAACTGTAAATTTAGTTGAAAAAAAAAATATTTTAAAAGTTTTCTAGTTTGTTAAGCAATTGGTCAGTAAGATGCAGGTGGTATGCATCTCCATAGTCTACTGAGTGATCCAAGAGATATGTACTTTAAATTGCTGTCGTTTCGCCTTTCTGGTTGTTATCACAGATCATATACTAAATAGATGGTCAACTTCAAGCAATTGTACGAGCGAGATAGCACTTTCGCGTTTCAAAGTACTAAGCTTCTGTATTCCCCTATTGCAAAGACTAATGAAGTTGCAGCGAGTGCCTATTTACTGAGCACTCGCCGCAATTTCAGTGGAGTATTTTTGACAGGTGTACTTTTCTCACATTTTAGTTTATAAAATACGTACAATTGAAACAACAGTTCTGAAATTGAGACTTCATTATAAAAAAAAAATTCACCAGTTCGAGCAACATAACTAAAAAGACAAACACATTGGATGAACGTTTCAATTTTACAAACTTATCTGCCTTTTACATGTCAAGATGAACTTAACTAGCTTCAATCATTAAAATAATATAATAATATAAAAGTTTAATGAGAGTATTACTTTCAATAGTAATACTCTCATTAAACTTTTTACTGTATTATAACTCTAAGATTTTTTAACATCAATTCATTTATTTAACTCGACATTTAAATTATGGTATAAGTAATTCATAACCTTTATAGTGAAAAACTATCAATATTCTATATCTTAAAGCTGTATTCTATATCTTACTAATACAAAATTACTGCCCTTCCTACTATTTTGAATTTAACAATCTATGAAATGAATAAAATATACTCACTATGGAAATTATACTTTACGAAGAGAAACAATTCTGTTATCGGGCCAATCACAATTCAGTTTTGTGCTACTAAATGTAAGAAAATACTAAATCAGGGGGAATAACTTCTATTTTTTAAACTATTTCTAAGAAATTGAAACTGTATACTGAATAGTTATTTAGTCACCACCCGGCACCGGCAAGCCGGGCCATGGCATGGAAGGCTACCCGACTCTTTTTACCGATGTACCGCGCCTGTGGTGAAAAGCTCTTCCGTGCATCAAGGACCATGCCCAAGTATTTTACCTGATCCCGCACACCGATCTGTCCTTGAAGAGGACAGTCTCGGACTTAGTGCTTCAACCATGTAACCTGACGAGAAAGTCGGTTGCCCGATTTTCTAATCCTCTGCGGCTCGCTCCCCTGACTATTGGCAGAGCGTCATCCTTATACGCGATGGTATCGTATTCCTGAAAGGGTATCCAGAGTATACCATCAAACAAGACATTCCACAAATAGTCAAACGTCAAAGTTTTCTGTATTATCATGTCTTCATTCTGCAAATAGACAACTCGATCGTCCAAATAGCCCATTATGATTGGACGGAGATCTGCAGATAATCCTCGTAACTTTAAAGCTAATAAAATGGCTGATCACCACGTATTATCAAAGGCACCGGAAATATTCCAATAATGTATTTTCCTTGACATGTGTTGGTTCCAAGTTGATATTCTTGAGTGAAAATTGAATTGTCTTTCCGATCCTGGCGAATGAGATAGTTGCGCCAATAAACGCATCGTCAAAACTCTTTCGAGTATCTTCCCAAAGGCTGAAAGTATCGTAATGAGTATATAAAACTTTGGATCTAGGCGATTTCTCATTACTCTTTGATATGACTTTAAGTCTCCCCACTTTCCATACCTTAGGAAAGTAAACATCGTTGAAAAAGCGGTTAAAGATCGCAGGTATCTCATATGCTACTATATTTCATACAACCTTAATAATCCTGTTTTCGATATTATCAATACTTGGAGCCTTTTTCGAGTCAAGTTTTTAACGATGTCAGTTAACACGGAGTAACTCAGCTCCGGAATAGAGCTGCTATCTGAAACTATGATAGTTACAATCCTGATGCCTCGTTGTTCGACTGTGTCAAGTTCAGGGTCGTCATCAGGGAAGAGTGATGTCTAAAGGTATACGAGGGTCTTGCGAATATTTCCGGTGTAACGCCCATCGACCCTCTTGAGTAGGCTCAAAACAAATGGTTTCAAGGGGCTCAATACACTTCTATTACAGTTGTGCCGGGCGACTACGAAGGATACTCGGTATATTCACCTAATCTGTGGATTTTAGCGTGCTGTTAGTTGTCTCTTCTTCCTATACTCCCGTCGCAGGGTCTGGAGAGCCATGTTCCACCATCGGTTCTTTTTAATTGGGCTTGGTCGAACCGTACCCAGTCCTACTTCCGCACTGATTATCACCCTATCCTGAAACTTAATACTCATTGCATTAAGATAATCTAATTGACAATTTTGAAAAATCATCGAGCTCTCGACGGAAAATTTTAACAAATCTATCCCAACCTTGGCATCCTGTTTTAAATCGAGTACTGGTTTTGGTGTGGGGTGCGCTTAGGAGATGGATAATTTGCTACAAAATTGCTCTGTGGTCACTCGAGAAATCGTCCGGTACAACCCGCCAACTGCGCACTCGAGAAAAAGTGTTCCAAGAACAGGACGCCCATCCCTTTCGGGCCAAGGAAAATCGCAGCCATAGGATAGAGAACCCCTCTCCAGAACGAGGAAAGGTTCAAATCCCAGACTTCTTCCACTGATGGCGTACGGTTCTTGTGCATACGCTATAAAACATTTAGGGGTTCTAAGGCTCATCGACAGTTCTGTCGTGACCGTTGTATCCCACCCTGTATTAAACTGTATAAATTCCAGCTTATTGGGAGCAGGTAGTCTGGCTTACAATCCTTTCCAAAGCCGCCCTGAATGCAGGACAGGCATCAGTGCCGATGTGATGTCCAGCGTCTTTCTTAAAGCGCGTGCAGGTGATACAGGTCTCAGTCCCAGGGACATTGGGGTAGTTCTTGGTGCACCTGTAGCAATATTGTTTATCTTTGCAGTGCCTTGCATACAGGCATCTGAAACATCGGGTCACCTGTACGAAATCTGCTACTCGGCAAGAGGTCCACCGAAATAAAATGTGGCCTGCACTCAGTAAATACTCACGCGAGGTTTATGAAGTTCTATAACGAAGTTCTTATTATCCGATCTTCAGATATGAGCATTGAATCTTATTTTTTTAGTTCAGTAATTGTAAAACTACTAAGATTCTCCTCCTGCAGAAGATAAACGAAATGATCGTTGGACAGCTCTTTGCGTACGTTGCATATTATTAATGGTAGACGTTTCTCACTCTTCTCTTCGAATTTAAGTCCTTTTATAACAAAAGCTGCTTCTCGTAACTTTTTAGCACTTTCATTACCACGTCACAGTTACGTATTTGAGCCGTCCTATTAATTTTTATATCAAGTGACTTAGGATTTATCTCGTTCTGACGCGTATTCAGAATTTCTTTACTTGATCTCAGTTTATTTCTATCACTATTAAAGATAAACACAGGTTTTGGAGTTGATTTATGTTCCAATTGTAGTATATTTATATTTTATCTCGCCATTGTTTTAATTTGACGGTGGTCAGTCGTTGAAGCCGCACTATACGATAATGGTTTAACTTTAACGTCAGCCTCTCTCTTTGCAGAGTACCTTTCGGTATTTGAAACTTTGAGTTCTCTTCTTGTAAATGTCAACTCCTCACTCAAAATAGCTATCTGTGCCATAGTTATACTAGTCAACTAGAGTATCCTTTCTTTAACGATAACATCAATAGCAATATCTATCTATTCTCTGATTCTATTATTTTCATTGTTGATTTTATTGTTTTTGCATCGTAGATTGGGTATGTTTATTGGCAATAGAGTCATCATCTATGTTACTATTTTTCTCCTCTCCGTCTTGTAAATCACTGCGAAAAGTTTAACTATTTTGCTCCTCTCCGTCTTGTAAATCACTGTGAAAAGTGTTATTAATCTCTTCCTCTGGAGTAATTATTAAATTAAAAAAGGAAAAGGTGGACTGTAAGGTAAAGAAGACTATGAGAATGCATAGGAATAGGGAAGGGAACGGAGAGAAGAGCACAAGTCGACCTGCGCGGGTTTTAAACTAAACTAGTTATTTGTGTCTAATTTAAAAGCATAAAGTGAACACATTAAAAATTGCACTTGAATTTTGTAACTACATGCGGACGAAGTCGCAAGGTTCCCCTAGCAGAGTAACATATCAATTTAATTACGTTATCTTCATAAAAAACGTAATTAATGCGGTCATATAGCCGAGAATGATAAAAATGTACTTTTATGATGGTTGCTTATAAACGAAATAGATATCCCTTTCAATTCATTAAGTAATAGTAGTAAATTTTTGTTCAAGGTCTGTTGTTACAGGATATGTAAAGTTGCTTCGAATATTTGGATGAAACGATAAAAAAACGAGGAAATACAGAAAAGTTTACTAAATTATGAAAAATGATTTCCACTAGAGTATTTTTACTTAGATGTATAGCGAATTAAAGTGATTGCTTCGGTATCTTGACAGAGATTGACTTGAACTCGCAAAGGTGTCGTTAGTTATACTGTTCTCAAATCGTCTGAAATCTTCAATAGTTTATAAGTACGTTCAATTTAATAATCCTCTACTAAGTAGTAAATAATTTAGATATTTGAAGGCGAGTCAAAGTAAAGATGTTAACCGGATTATTTTGAACTAACAATAAAAATGTAATTAAGTTAAACGGTTTATTTTGAATTGAGAGGATACGTATTCTTAAGTACATCCGCTTAATGGAGCATTAAGTATGATGTGATAATAAACGGTTGCCATTTGCGTAATATACAATATGCTTCTTTTAAATTACAATTTTATCGTTATTTCCGTTTTAATCAAAATAATTTAGGTATCTGGAATACGATATCCCAAATTCCAAACCATTTTGAAATTTCTAGTCTAATGCTTGGAAGAGATCTTTAGGTCAAATGACGGAAATTTCATGTACGTGATGACTACAGGTTTAGAAGTGTTTTAAATTGTACTATCGATAATTTGTCATTGCCTATAACAAAGAAATGGGGAAGTTTATTTTTGTTATGAAGAACTGATTCTCGAATTACCAAGATTTATTTTTTTTAAGGAAATTAGGTCTCATTTTAGAAAATTGAACCGTCCTTATTTAAAATTTCATACATTACTTTCGAATTTGTCACTTTGGAAATTATAAATATATTACGACCGTAAACTATGACATGGGTATAATTGAAGTATAGAATGTTAAAAACGATAAATGAATTCAGAACACAAACACAAGACAGAATATATCAATGTAATTTAAATTGGAAACATTTATTTTTTTAAAATAATTTTATCTTTTTTGATATTACAACGTAATATAATATTTTTTACAATAATTGCATTATGCCGAAGGAAAACCAGAAAAAGAAATTAAAACTAAGATTTGGAAATATTTTAACCTTGTTTCACATGTATTATATAAGAAAGCTTTATATAAGAAAATTGTTTCAATAAAATTATAATGAACTTGTCTTTATTTAAGACAAAATGTGCATAAAATTCTCATGCACAAAATGTGCATAAATTCAAAACGATAGCTAATTAAGCTGTGTGGATTGGACATTGCATCGAAACTATCTGGCTATAAAAACCTAAAACAGTATCGTTGGAGTCACTATAATATTCAATATACCATTTCTATGCTTTAAACTTCTTCCTTGTTACAAAAATAAAGAAATACCGCATATAAAAAAATTAAACTTGTGATTTAATATAGCAATAGCTGCTCAGAACAAATATTTCTTAATACCACGTAATTAACGAAATTATGAATTTTACATTTTGAATTTAATCATCCGAAATGTTAATAGCGATGAAAATTATTTCTTACAAAATTAGCTATATTTTTGCAGATAGAAAGAAGACAAAATCGAAGGTCACAAAAATTTATGGAATATCTGAAAGAAACATATCTAAAAATGACCATGTTTTAGAATCTCACAAACTAAATAACTGCAGCTTGAAAGCATTGACGAACAACAGTGTGCGCGATTCAATCTTCTTGATATCCTTTTACTTGTTTCAATTCTAGCTGTTCTGTCGCAATCAAATTGTTCAAAATATAGGCTGCAAGTACAAGGCGGTATGTGTCTCATGGTCCCTCGCTACAGATAATCTCGGACCCAAGTGTAACTATTATGCTCAAAGTTCGCATTAAAATCCCTAAGGTTATTACCATATATTAAACAGCAATTAGTTTGTTGGAATGTCCAAAATAAAGCTCTTTATTATTCTTATTACAAACTTTTTATTCACGCTGTGGGCTTTGTTACATTTGGCAATTAAATCTATGCTGTTTCCTAATACACTTGCATCCAATTGTCTATATTATCTACCATAATTTTATTTTATTTATTTCCAGTCTAATAAAGACTCGTGCTGTCTCAGTGACTCAGTAACATAGCGATCATTAGATCGTAAGCGATGTTTACGCAAAATCTATTGTTTTGGTTGCTTATTATATTATTATATCATTGTTCTGATTGATTATTTTATTATTATAATCAAAATTCGAGTTTAGATTCGGGCAAAGATCCAAAATTCGAGCAAGTACAGCGCCCCGTGTATCGAGAAATGCAGCACTTACTAAATGCCCTGTTCTATCGGTATTAAAAACTTTCAATTTGAAGTGTCATAATAATGAACAAAAGAAGTATGACATCTATATATTTAAGGTGCATGTGTTTTGTACTGATATATTATAACTGATTCCTTAGGTTTACAATTAGTTCTTCGTGTTTAATATTAATACTTTAGATTTACCATTGATTCTTCATGTTTTTCATCGCAATTGTAAACCTAAAGTATAAATTACATGGCTTGTAATTGATTGTTTAGGTTTACAATTAGTTTTATAGGTTTAGAATTGATTCGTTACATGTACACTTGATTCTTTATATATAGGATTGACTCATTAGGTTTGCAAATTATTGTTTAGGTTTACATTTGATTTAAAACTAGTTTGACGGAATAAACGTTAATGATTATGTTGACGGAGAACTACGTCTTTCCCGATTTCAATTCAAATCAATCAATTTAAAATAGGAATTAGCGATTTTGATGAATCGACAACCGATTGTCACCAACCCAAAACGTGAAATTTCATCGACATCGATATTGGAATGAGAAAAAATTCAGAAATAAAAAAGATGAGGTTAATTATATTTTTGGTTTAGTTTTAAGCTTTTATTTACTTATTTTTCAAGATTGATGCTATGATGCACTCGTCATTTAAACCAAAATTTATCAGCAGTGAAATTTATTTATCCGAACTCACTCCGTATCGCGTCAATGTGATAATATAGTATTCTGTGATTAAAATATTTATTATTAATGGTAATTGTGTCACAATAATGTGAAAGACATTTATATAGGTTAATAATCGATGTCCCTTTTATTAATTTATTTTCCGTTTTACTTTAAATTTACTTGATAATTCGACATAATTAAATCGTTTATGTCCATATAATCACATAACATTGGTTTATGACTATTTATGTGAAAGCAACATGAAAATCCGACAATTTATTCATGTTCATAAATCAGATGTGATGTTAATGTGAAAATCGTTCATAAGTGTTCATGTTCGTAATTTGTTAATGAAGTGCATAGTAAATTAATGTTATCGAAGTACGATTCGTCATTTACATGATTAATGTGCCAAAGTTTTATAACTTTCATTATGGATATTGAGATATTGGTGTTATTTATAAAACATCAACTTTGGTTGAAAATCGATGAACATCCCTATTTTGAGAGTATGATTAACGAAAATATGTCCCCATATTGAACGCATACGTTCAAAAAACTAATAATAATAATAGATTATTAAAGAATGTACCATCGGGGTAAATATTAAAAATGTATTAATATTTCATACTCTGTATTCGATTCACAATAATATGTGCCACGTTGATCGTTTATGTTCACGAAACTAGTAATTCATTTATTTATTTACGTACATTAATACACACAATTGAACCATTGTTGTATTTATTGTTGGGAGTGCAATCACTCATTACCACCCAGAATATTAGTTAAATCCCACTTTACAAAACTATTAATAGTAGATAAACAAAGAAATAGAGTGAATGTTACTTAAACACAAATGAATATACCTACTACAAAACTTTAATTCATAAAAATATACACCAAACCTTGGCCGATTATACAATATATACAAAGGTAATAAAAGTAAATAAATATAATAATATATAGATAAATATACAGAAAATAACACACCATTAGGTAGAGCGAATATTACATAAAAATAGATGAATATCCCTATTTCGAAATTTCATTTCACAAAAGTATGTCACCGGTTGAGCGCTGATATTTATGAAATGAATAAAAGTAGTTTAAGACAGAACATATCGTTATGTATAGTGAATATTACGTAAAAATAGATGAATATCTCTACCTTAAAAGTTCATATCACAAAAATATATCACAGGTTGAGCGCTTATATTTAGGAAACTAATAAAAGTAGATAAATAAATAACACACCATTGGGTAAAGTGATTGTTACTCAAAAATAGATGAATATGCCTATTTCAAAACTTCAATTCACAAAAATATGTCACGAGTTGAGCGCTTATATTTAGGAAACTAATAAAAGTCGATAAATAAAGAACACATCATTAGGTGGAGTAAATATTATTTAAAAATATATTAATACCCCCACTTCGAAGTTCGATTCACATAAATATGTCATATGTTGAACGCTTATATTTACAGAACTAATGGTCGTAGTTAAATAATAATACGCATTTAGATAGAGTGTATTTTCCGATTCAAGGTAATTCTTTTATAATTCATCTATTATTTGTTGAATTCAGTAGCTTCGTTCAATTTAAACTCTAAATATTATATTTTGATATAGATGAAACTACCTGGTATACTAACAAACTAATATGATCTGCCCGATATTATTCGCACTTTGTTCTGTTATAAAAATATATAAAAATTTGTGTGAATTAGCGCCGTCTATTTAATATTTTAGGAGATCTCGTTAAAAGAAAATCAGCAGAGAATTCGTTCCATTTTAAAAGTTGCGAAACAGTTGCTACTATGTTCCTTTCTGCTTCAAAAGGAAAATATAAACAGACCTTTATAAGATAGCACGTCAATCCGTTAGTCATAGCATTTTTTCTCAAACCGTTTAACGGTCAAACTTGAAATTTAGCGCATTAACTTCTATACAATTCAATATTTGAACTTAAACATATTTATATAGTAATTTTAGAGGAGGCATATAAATTAACCGAACCGAGTGCTAATTGAAAGAGCAAGCCCCCCTCCCCTCCTAAAATCCTCATTCCTCACTCCTCCCCACTCCTATCATCGAAACTGTTAGTCTAAGTTATTGGAAAAAAAATGTTAGTAAAAGTTTACCGGAAAAATAAAGATATGATTCTAATTATCACAACTTTCGAAAAATTCAAGATGCATGAGAAAGACATATTGGGAGTATATTTTTTGTGGTAAAATAATATTAATATGTTTAAATAGTTTAATAGAAATAAATGTTCATTTGTGCCTAAATGTGAAAGGCACCTCAAATGCGATTTCCATTCGCATTTAACCAGTTATTTTTTTACTTAACGTCGCAGTATATGTTTTTTAAATTGTGAAACTAAGTAACACACACACAGTTGATAATTGTAGAACTATCGAAAACTTAAATCTTTTAAAGTATAATCTAGTAAAGATGTTTAACCTCTGGAAAATTCCTATATTATTTATAGTGAAAAGAGTTTGTGTGCGTGGTGCAAAAGAGTTAATTTATTAGATACATTTTTAGTACCTCATTCAATTTGGATATTTACTTTACGATGCGAGGACAGTATTCAAAATTTATTTGACTGAATTTTTTGTTTCAAATTTACAAAGATTTGAAAAATTATTTCCAAGGACCGTTTTGAAAAAAGATTGATTTGAACAAGTTTAATTTTTTTTTTTGAAGAAATATGAGATGAATCATAAAACTAAGTTAACATATCATGTTCCGAGTAGAATTAGATTAATTAAAATACATGTTCAGATGTAATTATAATTACGAAATCAACGTGTAAAAAAACGAGGTCATATGCACCTTCAGCATTATGATCCCTAATGATCTTGTAGAGCAACCAATGCACTATCATAGCTTTAGTCGCTTAAGACATAAGCTTAGAGAACTTTAAGTTTATACATACATATATATATATTTATATATATATATATATATATATATAAATATATATGTATATATATATATATAATATATATATATACATATATATATATATATATATATATATATATATATATATATATATATAAACATACACAGATATTCACGCGCATTACGTATTCTTGTACGACATTCAGCTTGTATATCATATTCTTTTTTCCACTGCGATACCGACCGCCGACCTGGACCACCAAATTTGACCACACTTTGAATGGTGTTTGTACTTAAAAATAAGAACTGATTGAAAATTAATTGAATGAATTAATTGAAAAAAAAGTAACGGAAAACTTTTCTCTATAACGAAAAAATTACTTTTTTTGTAATAATTGGCGCCTCATGCAGTAACCAACACAATGCATTTATGGACAAATATCAAAGCTACAAATCTGTCAACTAGACCATACTTGAGATGTCCACTGCAATTATTTGTTTGTTATTATTTGTACATTCTCTTAATGATCCTTAATATTCCATCGTAAAATTCATGCCTGATAACAATAGGCCCTTGTTGGGTTTTTAAATGCGTTATAAGCGCATAAGGCAATAAGAAATTACGTTCAATATACCCGTAGGTACTAAACAAAAACTTACATTACAACTTAAATGAAATGTCGACAGTCCTAATGAGATAATTGCGAATATTTAACTTTGAGGTATAGAATTCCATCGAGTCTTTAATTAAATCAAACATCGGTTTCCTTTAATTTCTTCAAAATAAACTGAAGGAGACATTGTAAAGTAAACCATAATCCCGTGTTTTATAAAACAGAACCGCAAGATGCTGAAATTATTAACAAATGAATGAAATTCAGATCGAATTCATCAAAACGTGTGGATTAACGAGTAGCACAATGGAGGAATCCTTAGACGGGGAAGTACGCGAGTGACGCAGGACGCGATAACAATGACGGACAAGAACGAACTCATTTCATTGTTATTCAATCAGAGATACGGCACCGGGGCTTCGCTTCTAAGTGTGTCTGCTTAGTCGGTGATAAAATTAAGTTGTCTATGTTTTAAAACAAACGTTCTTTTAATGCAATGGAGTACGAGATCTGTGACGAGTTCCACAGTTGTTTTTCTCAATTCCTCCAAAATAATCCTATAAAATATATTTTATCTTCAAAAAAGCTCATTCACTCCTTTCGTATATAACGAATGAATTAGAAGTTAAAAGAAAAGAAAAAATTATTAAAACTGTTATACTGTAAATATTTTGGTAAAACTTGGAAAAAAGGACGTCATCGCCGTGGTGTGTTGGGTTTATCACAAGGTATACGACCTTTGACGACACGGCGCGCCGTGGGGACCCTGGTTCGATTCCCGGCCGCTCTTCGAGCGGGGCTGGACTGGTGTTATGGTTTGCTGTAAGAGAGTTCTCTCGTAGTAATAAGTCCGCTGTATGTACCAATTATATACATTAAAGTAGATAAATAAATAAATAAATAAATGACGACGGTGCAAACAATCAGAATCAGGATCTGTAAAATGATCTGAATTCACTTGAGGATGATAGCAAATCATTAGAACTGATGGATCAATCTATGCTTTCATATGTATGACTGCACATTGCTCTGAATGATCAGATTTTAGTCTGTTAATAAAGTAGGAAATTCTGGAATTAGGAAAGAAAAGAAACTGACAACGTCTGACTATTTAAAGAATTTTAATTTTAATAGTTATTACAATCACCGATGCAGATGCTATAAGTACACTCTCATTTTTAGGATCTTTTGGCGAAAATCCATCTTTAACTGCTATTTTGAAAATTTAAAACGTATTAACTGGTATTATCATGATTAAATAAGGAACATTTTTGAAAATTTAGAGTCACGATCTCTTTATTGGCGAACAATTTCGGATAATAAAAAAAATTGAAAATGTTGAGTTTATGAAACAATGTATTAACAAATAGAGGATCTTAGAAAATTTTGAGTTGGAATCGACATTTTGACGAAACATTTTTGAAAATTGAAAAAGAAATATATTTTTCTTATATATATTTTGTAAAACGTTGAGTATTGTATCAAATTAAAGATGTGGACGGGTAAGTAGAACATCGTTAATCATCATAGTAATTCCTATAAAAAATTGCGAGCGGATTCACCTTGCGACGTAGTACTATTAATTTTATACAATAAGTTTCGTCAGGAAATGCGGCTGTCAGTTTAAATTAGTCAATCAGCGCTCGCGATTCACAATAAGGTATAAAATAAACACAGAGCATTTTAATTATCATGAAATTAACGAGGATATAGCCATGTTCTTTGTTTTTTTTAAATCATCAATAATCCAACTGCTACAATATTCCATACAACATGTGAATTAAGTGGATCTACAACCCACTCTTATTAATGTCGTAAGTCAATAATGAGCTATCAAATTTTGTCAGTTCAAGATTTTTTTTCAATTTAAATGACAACTAAAAGTGATACTTGGCTTTACCTAGATCATCGGCATCATTTGAATCTCGTAACTTCAAATAATAGTCAAATAGATATACATCTAATACTAATTTCCAAACAGTTTACGGAACAAACAAATATGGAAACGAAAATAAATGTAAAATTAAAAACATTTTCATCCAAAGACCAAAACCGTAAGAAGTTATGACTTTTGAAAGAAAGTGGACGAATTCTTTAAAAACGATCTACGTCGTCTTTAAAGAATTAAATTTATAACCATTATCATTATTTTTTGAGCATCTCCATTTATCTGAATTGAGTTTATTACCCATTTTTTGAGTATCTTCAATTATCTTATCAAAGCTATAATTTTAAACAACCTGGCGCAATTATTGCATCTAATATATGCCAGCAAGGATCAGTTATATGACCAAGGGCTGCGAGCGATAAAGATAATGAGTGTTCCGTTGTCTCACCATCAAACTACCGAGACTGATTGGTTGCCTTCCCCGCCCCGTTAGCTCAACCGTAGCTCAAGTGGAATCCACATCTACTATCGCCTTTGTTCTCTGGACACCCTAGGGTCCCATTGTTGAGTTAGAAGTTTCTAGGTTGCGATCAAGGGGCAAAACATCGTAAGTTGATAATGCGTACTCTCTGCACTGCGATACTTCAACGATGGAATTTAAGTTTAAGAAATATCGTAAATTTCCAAACTATGTAATTGCAATTTATAATGAAAATTGTAATATTTCTTTGATTGATTTTTAAAATTTATGTCATATGGGACAAAAATAAGAATACCGCAGTTACAAAAATAGGTGGTCGAATATGTAACTTAGTTTCAAATCAGGGACTGTGTTATTAAACTAGGCGTTTTACTAAAAATTCATTAATTGAGGATATAACATGTAATGGTCACTATTCTACAATTTAATTAATAAACACGTGGCGTTTATTAATTAAATTATGCTCGTATTTCTTCGCTAACTGTCAAATGAATTCAACTTCTCGACAGTCCAAGCTGTTTGGACTGTAATTTCTTTGTGAAATGATTAAAAGTGTTTGGTTTTCTTAGAGTCCATTTTCTTATAACGGAATTATGTTGAAATGCATATCCTTCAAGGATTGGTTAAAGAACACTGAGATACGTTTCGTATAAATTTCTTGAAAGCCATAATCGCGACCGGGCTCTTTTGAGTAATAATCCATGTAAGTAAAGTGTATAGAGAAGATTGAATACCAGGTAGTGCTTAAAACGCAAATTAAGTCAGTTTCATGCTAACAACTATTTTTGCAGTTGAGAGTTCTGAGTGACAAACATAAACATACTTTCAATAATATTAGTACTTCTAGATTGCAAAATGATAAATAAAAACAAGCAAAACATTTTCATATTTATAATATGAGTTATTTAAAAGTTGCTGAGCAGGAATAAGTGTACCTGTATAAGAATAGTGTATCAGCCTACGACAAATGCAACAGTAGAACTATTCGTTATTTCTTGTGCGAATTTCACCATTGGTGTATATTGTCATCAATAAACACTTGTGTTTAAGTTTTCCTACGTATTCCGTTAACAATATCCTTACCTCCATTTCCTTTTTCTAAATTCTCCGTACTCAAATTAGAAACTATGTAGGTTTTGTATAAAAAATATCGTTATAAAATAGTACCTAATACAAGCATGATAGAGAGAAAAAAAACACATGCCAGCTATAGAAGTTTCTGATAAATGTCAAGTTATATAAAAACTTATATTCTAAAATTTCCATTAATAAAAAAGCAATTAATGTGTTTTAAAAATATTCGAAATCTAACACAAAGTAATTCTGATAATACGATACATAATTAATTAATCCCACAATTAAAATATAATTAACCTCAAATATGATAATTTGAAAATTCGATAGTTCTGATTATATATTTTATTTTGATCATACGAAGTCTGTTTTTATTGAGATACATCATCTCCTTATTATAAAAGTCAAAAATCCATCAAAGTGGCACTCTAATACATTTGTTCGTGCCTTAAGAACGTGGAATAGGGAACCAGTATGAGTTGTAAGTTTAGGAGTTCCAATTTATATCTAAGTAAATATGGGCTATTGTACTTTGTTAGATGTTATAAAGAACCATCAATTCCAACAATGAACACTTATGACGAAGGATGTCAAACGTATATTTATCTAGCAAATCACTGTAAATTAGTATCGAACAAATGTTACAAAAATGTAATGCTGTTATTAATATTTTATGTGTACTTTCACACTGTTAGAAGAAGTAGTGTATAAAGAATTCGAGAAAACAATGGTGTGTTTGAGTTGCGATCGTACATAAACATTGCATAAAATAAGGTGTGTTTTAAACCTCAATTTTTCTTGTTTTAAAATTAGTCATTCCATAGGCTTTGGCTACAATGTGCTCAATGTGAAAATAACATTGAAGGTCGCGCGTGTTGTCGCCATCGTCAAGTGGGCTCCCACCAAGGCCATAAACGAAGACAAGTAGTTTTCTCTCTCTGTAAACCTAACTTGGTTAACCAAGTGTAACCTCAAATAAAGCTTACTCTTATTGCTGTATGCATAAAGTCTATTGAGATCATATTACGTATTCGAACAATTGTTTATAAGTACAGTAAATGGTTTGAAACCATAAACGTACATTTAGAATTTACAGCGTTTGGAAAAAATAAAAAAGCTAGAGCCATGAACTCTGAAATTATGCAAACCTAGGACTACTGAAATAACTAATGATTTTATTCGCCTTTAACTATTTGTGCTATATGTATATCTACACTTTATATATAAATAAATAAATTTTATTTTTTTTTCTTTTCAAATTCACGTAAGGTTTATACCTTAGCATCTGATAGATAATGATAATATTGTATTCAACACAGACAAATAAAATTAATGTGTTTTGTTTGCGGTTTTCAAACTTCACTTAAAAATTTAGAAGTTTCTAGGTTGCGATCAAGGGGCAAAACATCGTAAGTTGATAATGCGTACTCTCTGCACTGCGATACTTCAACGATGGAATTTAAGTTTAAGAAATATCGTAAATTTCCAAACTATGTAATTGCAATTTATAATGAAAATTGTAATATTTCTTTGATTGATTTTTAAAATTTATGTCATATGGGACAAAAATAAGAATACCGCAGTTACAAAAATAGGTGGTCGAATATGTAACTTAGTTTCAAATCAGGGACTGTGTTATTAAACTAGGCGTTTTACTAAAAATTCATTAATTGAGGATATAACATGTAATGGTCACTATTCTACAATTTAATTAATAAACACGTGGCGTTTATTAATTAAATTATGCTCGTATTTCTTCGCTAACTGTCAAATGAATTCAACTTCTCGACAGTCCAAGCTGTTTGGACTGTAATTTCTTTGTGAAATGATTAAAAGTGTTTGGTTTTCTTAGAGTCCATTTTCTTATAACGGAATTATGTTGAAATGCATATCCTTCAAGGATTGGTTAAAGAACACTGAGATACGTTTCGTATAAATTTCTTGAAAGCCATAATCGCGACCGGGCTCTTTTGAGTAATAATCCATGTAAGTAAAGTGTATAGAGAAGATTGAATACCAGGTAGTGCTTAAAACGCAAATTAAGTCAGTTTCATGCTAACAACTATTTTTGCAGTTGAGAGTTCTGAGTGACAAACATAAACATACTTTCAATAATATTAGTACTTCTAGATTGCAAAATGATAAATAAAAACAAGCAAAACATTTTCATATTTATAATATGAGTTATTTAAAAGTTGCTGAGCAGGAATAAGTGTACCTGTATAAGAATAGTGTATCAGCCTACGACAAATGCAACAGTAGAACTATTCGTTATTTCTTGTGCGAATTTCACCATTGGTGTATATTGTCATCAATAAACACTTGTGTTTAAGTTTTCCTACGTATTCCGTTAACAATATCCTTACCTCCATTTCCTTTTTCTAAATTCTCCGTACTCAAATTAGAAACTATGTAGGTTTTGTATAAAAAATATCGTTATAAAATAGTACCTAATACAAGCATGATAGAGAGAAAAAAAACACATGCCAGCTATAGAAGTTTCTGATAAATGTCAAGTTATATAAAAACTTATATTCTAAAATTTCCATTAATAAAAAAGCAATTAATGTGTTTTAAAAATATTCGAAATCTAACACAAAGTAATTCTGATAATACGATACATAATTAATTAATCCCACAATTAAAATATAATTAACCTCAAATATGATAATTTGAAAATTCGATAGTTCTGATTATATATTTTATTTTGATCATACGAAGTCTGTTTTTATTGAGATACATCATCTCCTTATTATAAAAGTCAAAAATCCATCAAAGTGGCACTCTAATACATTTGTTCGTGCCTTAAGAACGTGGAATAGGGAACCAGTATGAGTTGTAAGTTTAGGAGTTCCAATTTATATCTAAGTAAATATGGGCTATTGTACTTTGTTAGATGTTATAAAGAACCATCAATTCCAACAATGAACACTTATGACGAAGGATGTCAAACGTATATTTATCTAGCAAATCACTGTAAATTAGTATCGAACAAATGTTACAAAAATGTAATGCTGTTATTAATATTTTATGTGTACTTTCACACTGTTAGAAGAAGTAGTGTATAAAGAATTCGAGAAAACAATGGTGTGTTTGAGTTGCGATCGTACATAAACATTGCATAAAATAAGGTGTGTTTTAAACCTCAATTTTTCTTGTTTTAAAATTAGTCATTCCATAGGCTTTGGCTACAATGTGCTCAATGTGAAAATAACATTGAAGGTCGCGCGTGTTGTCGCCATCGTCAAGTGGGCTCCCACCAAGGCCATAAACGAAGACAAGTAGTTTTCTCTCTCTGTAAACCTAACTTGGTTAACCAAGTGTAACCTCAAATAAAGCTTACTCTTATTGCTGTATGCATAAAGTCTATTGAGATCATATTACGTATTCGAACAATTGTTTATAAGTACAGTAAATGGTTTGAAACCATAAACGTACATTTAGAATTTACAGCGTTTGGAACAAGTATCAAAGACATTGTTGAATAAAAAAACCAGAATAGGACCGAGAATAAATTCAAAAGAAGTGACTTGAACACGTTGCAATTTTCTTATGACTATTGTCACGCTATATTGCCCGAGTTATCGAGTTTCCGTTCTTATATCTTTTGAATCTATTAAAGGGAGTTTATGGATTGAGATTTCGAAAATAGGTGAATTGGCCACGAGTTTCATAACTTAACTGAAATTAGGGAAAAAAAGGAATAACTGAGCATTAGTAAGCAAACATGAATCAACAGTATTCTGGAGTTTCTATAATTAAGTTTAGATATAAATATGATATATGACTACGCAGTTTCGATGTTCTTGGAATCTCATTCCTTTGATAATAATGAGATTCTAAGAACATGGAAACTGCGTAGCGGCGGAACCATAAACCGATATTATGGAGATGAGAAACAATCCACCAATATCGTATTGGAATGAGCCGTAAAGTGTTAATTGCACTTTATATATTTGCACGCGTTGATAGCTTTAAAGTTTTACTTCGGGGCATAATATTTAGCTTATTGTGTATTGACCCGAATAAAGAGTGGATAATCCAAATCGCGCAATTATTTGTGCAATACTAATTCAACTCGTATTCAAATAATACTAGTAACATGTGTAATGTCTTATTTAATTCAAATAACATAATTCGATGGTTATGCTCGTATCATTCGAAACTAGTTCAAAATGTATGATACGTTTTATAACCACTTTTCTGGATGTTGGTGTGATATGAAACAATTATATGATCGAGAAGTTATACGGAATTATTTATTAAAATAACACTAGAAACATTCATCAATTAGCAAGAGGTAATTTAACATATTCAATATGATACTATTTTCTAGTATTATATTTTATAATTGACACTAGTACAAATATATTTTAGTGACCACTATTCCGAATATAAATGCCATATGAAACAATTATGGGATTCACTAAATTATAGAGAAGTTAAAACCGAAACAATCATATCGATTTTCTCAAAACTCTGTGAGAACATTCGACACACGTTATATCTTATCTAGTCCACGAAACATCCCCGAATTATAACGAGAAACGCAACGTGTATCCCAAAGGATGTACCCGTCCAGAATACATTGAAAAGGGTACAAATAACCTCGTTCACGCAGCCGGTTATAAATTTTTGTGGTGGCCAACCTTATACTCGACTCTTTAAATTGACGTGAAACGCCGCATTTATTATAAATTTACGTATTAGGCTATAAATTAGATTTTCTATCTAAAAGGCAACATAATTGTCCAGTAACCGAGATTCCTGTCAAAAAGATTTAATAGAGTTTTAAACCTTAATCTCTCCTATACCATATATATATATATATATATATATTGTTTAGGTGTTGTTTAAAATTCAACACTCATAAAAAAGCTAGAGCCATGAACTCTGAAATTATGCAAACCTAGGACTACTGAAATAACTAATGATTTTATTCGCCTTTAACTATTTGTGCTATATGTATATCTACACTTTATATATAAATAAATAAATTTTATTTTTTTTTCTTTTCAAATTCACGTAAGGTTTATACCTTAGCATCTGATAGATAATGATAATATTGTATTCAACACAGACAAATAAAATTAATGTGTTTTGTTTGCGGTTTTCAAACTTCACTTAAAAATTCTTTTTACGTTTTTTTTGCCTTTCCTTCGTGATATTTTCAAAGGTTCCAAAGTGAGGATGATGAAAATGTTACGTAGAAAATTAAATACAATTTTCACCAAACGACTAATGAGTAGAGGCGTACTGTAAAAATTCATAGGAGTAGGGAAGGAAAGCGGCGAAGAGCACAAGTCGGCTTGCGCGGATTTGAAACTAATTTGGTTATTTGTGCTTAATTTAAAAGCATAAAGTAAACACATTAAAACTCTGCACTTGAATTTTGTAATTCCATGCGGACGAAGTCGCAAGATCCCGTGGGTAGAGTAATACGTAAATATATTGCTTTATCAAATAAAACGGCCATCTAGCGGAGATTGATAAAACTATTCTTTTGTGATGATTGAATTAAGAGAAAGAGATGTCTCTATTAATTCATTAAATAGTGATCAGAGTGAGTAGTAATTTTAATTATTTCTACTGTAGTTGTTGACTAAACCTCTAAGAAATTTAACAGATTCATTAAAATTTGTCCAGTAGAATACTGCGTGATACACACTTGTATATAACGCAGTATTTTATTGTGCAAAGTTATTTGATATGAAATCAATTTAAAAATGAAAATTAACCTACCACTCTGTAGTATTAATATTAAAAAATATTAAAAAAATACATAATCTCACTAGGAATTGTAAATTTATGTCAAGTAATTACAATTGGCATTTAAAAATAAAAACTTTAAAAATATGTAAAAGTCCATGGAATTTAAGTAATAATAATTGACAATAGAATAAATTTAAACAATGTGAATAGTAAGTAACTGAACAAATCTAAATTTTGAAAATCAAATTATCGAAAAGTGGTCAAAAACGAATTAGAGGCAATCTTCCGTACCAGTATTATGTGTAACATAGAATTATATGACCTCAAGAGTCACCGAGAGACGAGATTCTAATAGAGTTTTTAAAAATTGTTGTTCAAGTTCTTTTGTTAAACGAGTTGCGAATATTCGTTGGGATATTTGGATGTAATGATAAAACAATGAGGAAATACCGAAAGGTTTATTAACTTATGAAAAAGGAATTCCACAGGAGTATTTTTATTTATAAAAATTACGAAGCGCTTCGGCATCTTCAAAGAGATTGACATAAAGTGGCAGAGATGCCGCTAATTATATTAATCTCAAATCTTTTGAAATCTTCAAAGTTATAAGTATATCTAAGTTCAATATAATAATCGTTCGCTAAGTAGTAAATAATTTCGACATTATAAGGCAAGTTAGAACGAAAGTAACAATAAAATGTAATTAAGTTAAACGGTTTATTTTTATAGTTAAACAGTTATAAATTAAACGGCGCATTAAGTATGATGCACTTCAAGAAGAAACACCGGGTATAACAAAAATGATAATTGTAATGTAATAAAATATGGTTTAATGTAGTAAAAGCTTCCCGAAACAAGCATTCCTTACTAGTATATAATTAACGAAATTGTTAATTAATTTTTTTTTAATTTAATCATCTCAAATGTCAAAGCGATGAAACTCATTTCTTCAAAATTAACCATGTCTTCGTAAGTAGAAAGGTCTCAAATTCGAAAGTCACAAAAATATTTATGAAATATCTGAAAGAAACAAATGTAAATATGGATATGTTTTAGAATCTCACAAACTTAATAACTGCAGCTTGAAAGCATTGACGAACAACGGTGTGCGCGTTTACAGAATGAATGAGAAAAGCGATTCGATCTTCTTGAAATCCTTTTACTTCTTTCAATTCTAACTTGTCTCTCGCAACCAAATTGTTTAAAATATAGGCTGCAAGTACAAGGTATCTCATGGTCTTTTTACTGCAGACAATCTCGAACCCAAGTATAACTATTATGCTCAAAATTCGCATTGAAATTCCTAAGGGATATTGTCATATATTGAACAAGTTAATTAGTTTGTATGAATGTTTAAAATAACATTATTTATTGTTCTTTTTACAAACTTTTAATGAATTATGAACTTTGATTCACATCACATTCTGACAATTTACTATGAAATCTATGTTGTTTCTTAATACACTTGCATCCAGCAGACTCTATTATCTACCATAATTTTCTTTTATTTATTTCCGGTCTAATAAAGATTCGTGCAGTCTCAGTGACTCGGTACTATAGCAATTATATATCGTAAATGATATTTACGCAGAATCTATTGTTTTAATTATTTGTTTTATTATTATATCGCCTCATATATTTACATTTTAATGGGTCAAAATTCGAGTTTAGATTCGGGTAAAGATTCAAAATTCGAGCAAAAAAGGCGCCCCGTGTATCGGGAAATGCAGTTCTTACTAAATGTCCTGTTTTATTGGTGTTAAAACTTTAAGTTTGACGTGTCATTATAATCAATAGAAGAAGTATGCCATATAAAAATGCCATCTATTTATTTAAGACGCATGTATTTTGTACTGATATATTACAACAGATTTTTATGGTTTACAATTAATTCTTTATATTTGTAATTAATTCTTAAGATTTACAATTGATTTTTTTGGTTTACCATTGGTTTTTATCTTTACAATTAATTCTTCAGGTTTAGAAATAATACTTTAAATTTACAATTGATTCTTTAGGTGTACCATTGGTTTTTATTTTTAGAATTAATTTTTCAAGATTACAAATAATACTTTAGATTTATAATTGATTTTTTAGGTTTTTATGTTTGCAATTAATTCTTCACGTTTACAGATTATACTTTAGTTTTGCAATTGACTCTTTAGGTTGACATTTAATTTAAAAACTTGTTTGGCGGAATACATGTTAATGATTATTTTGACGGAGAATTACGTCTTTCCCAACATTAGACTTCACTTTAGAGATAGGAAGGAGCGATGTTAACAAATCTTCGATCTTAATATCACTAGCTAAATATCGACAATCGATTGTTATTAACCTAAGACATGGCATTTCTTCGACATCGGTAATTTTTATAGAATAAAAAAAATTTAAAAAATAAAAAAAATTGGAACGTTAATTAAATTTTTGATTTAGTTTTAAGCTTTTATGTACTTATTTTTCTAAACTGATTATATAAATAATAATTGATGTTAATAGTGTTAAAATCTGTTAAAACCGAGTTCCAAACTAACTCCGTGTCGCGTTAATATGATACTTTATTATTCTGTAATTAAAGTATTAGTAATAAATGGTAGTTATCCTAAATAACTTATGCGAAACACGAAAGAAATGTGAAACACATTTATGTACGTTCCCAGTCGTTGTCCGTGTTCCCTTTTATTAGTTTTATTTTAAATTAACTTGATATCTAGTAATCCTACGTTTCAACATAATTAAATTGTCTATGTCCGCATACCATCCGTTTATGACCGTACAATAGGAAGCGAGATAAAATGCGACAATTTTTAATGTTTGTAATTCACATCTGATGTTAATATGAAAATCGTTCATGAGAGTTCATGTTCGTAAATTATTCCATTTGTTAGTAAAATTACGCCGTAAATTAATATTACGGAAAGTCGATGTCTTATTTGCATGATTAATGTGCCAATGTTTTATTAATTTCATTATAGATATCGAGGTATCGCTATTTAGTTATTAAACATTTTGCTTAAAAATCGACGAACATCCCTATTTTGAGAATATAATTCACGAAAATATGTCTTTATGTGGAGGGATTACCTTTAAAGAACTAATAGTAATATATAATTAAAAAATGTATCATTAGAGAAAATTAATTAACATTCTCATTTCGAGAGTTTAACATTCAAATTCGATTCACAAAAATATGTTTCACGTTGAGCGCTTGTTTTCACAAAACTAGTTAATTACTTAATTTATTTAGTGTATTTATTGGTATCAGATCAATTACTTACATCTACTCTGAATATCATCCCGCATTAAAATACTAATAATAGTGGATAAGAAATAATAAAATACTAATAATAGTGGATAATACCATAAAGAGTGAATATTACTTAAGAAAGGATGAATATTCCTATTTTAAAAGTTTGTTCCATAAAAATATGTCCAAGTTACATTTACGAAACTAAAAAAAGTAGATAAATGTATAAATAGAGTAAATGTTACTTAAAATACACGAATATCCCCATTTTAAAAGTTCATTCCTCCAAAGTATGTCGCAATTTTAGCTCTTATATTTACAAAACTATTGAAAGTTTATAAATAATGATTACACTATTAAGTAGAGTGAATATTACTTAAAAATAAATGAATATTCCTACTTCAAAAGTTAAATTCACAGAAATATGTCGCAGGTTGAACGCTTATAATGACGAAACCAATAAAATCAGAAAACAAATATATATTCTTACTTTAAAAGTTTAATTCACAAAAAATCACGTCACACATTGAAACTAATATAATTAGATAAATCAAAAATAGTTTCTTAAATACAGTAAATGTTTTTTAAAAATGGTTGAATATCCCCGCTTCAAACGTTCAATTCTCAAAAATATATCACAGGTTGAGCGTTTATATTTTGGTAATTAATAAAAGTAGATAAATAAAGAACACACCATTAAGTAGATTGAATGTTATTTAAAAATAGATAAATATGCCTACTTCAAAAATTCAATTCCCAAAAATGTGTCACAGCTTGAGCGCTTATATTCAAGAAAATAATAAAAGTAGATAAATAACGAACACACCATTGAGTAGAGTGAATCTTGCTTAAAAAGAGATGAATATGCCTACTTCAGAAGTTCAGGTCACTAAAACTATATCACATATTGAGCGCTCGTATTTAGGAAACTAATAAAAGTAGATAAATAAAGAACACACCATTGGGTAGAGTGAATGTCGCTTAAAAAGAGATGAATATGCCTACTTCAGAACTTCAGGCCACAAAAACTATATCACATATTGAGCGCTTGTATTTAGGAAACTAATAAAAGTAGATAAATAAAAAACACACCATTGGGTAGAGTGAATGTCGCTTAAAAAGAGATGAATATGCCTACTTCAGAAGTTCAGGCCACAAAAACTATATCACATATTGAGCGCTTGTATTTAGGAAACTAATAAAAGTAGATAAATAAAAAACACATCATTGGGTAGAGTGAGTTACTTAAAAATAAATGAATATGCCTACTTTAAAACTTAAATTTAAAAAAAACATGTCACAGGTTGAGCGCTTATATTTAGAACACACGATTAGGTAGAGTGAATATTACTTAAAAACAAATGAATATCCCTGCTCCAAACATTCAATTCACAAAAATATATCACAGGTTGAGCGTTTAAATTTTGGAAACTAATAAAAGTAGAAAAATAAAGAACACACCATTATAGTGAATATTCCTTAAAAACAAATGAATATCCCTACTTCAAAACTTCAATTCACAAAAATATGTCACAGGTTTAACGCTTATATTTACAAAACTGATAAATGTAGATAAATAAAAAATTCACTATTAGGTCGAATAAATATTATGTAAATTTTCATTAATAACTTTGAAGTTCGATTCACGTAACTTTGAAGTTCGATTCACGTAAATATATCATACGTTGAGCGCTTATATTTACAGGACTAATGATCGTAGATAAATAATGAATATGCAATTGGGTAGAGCCTATTTTCCATTTTAAGTTAATTCCTATTTAATTTTATATTTTCACTACAGTAGCTTTAATGATTTCATTTCATTCAAGTTTTTATTTATTTCTATCAAATAAAAAACTTGCATTTTACATGTAGCGCATCCACTTTGTGTGTGTGGCTAAGAAGTATTAATTTATTATATTTTTAACACCTCATTCAATTTGTATATTTCATTCACGATGTGATAACAGTTTTCAAAATTTAATTGGCTGAATTTTTTTTTATTTACAACTGTCTAAAATATTGAACGCATGCACGTTTTTACCGCTAAAGACCGTTTTTCACAAAGGTTAATTAAAAAAAGGTTTCACTTTTCTTTTTGAAGGAGTACTCAAGAAGTCATATAACTAAGTAAAGAGATAATGTTCCGCTTCGAATATACATAGAAACGTTCTCCTGCTCTACGTACTCGATTCTCGATTAATTCACATATTTGTTCAGGTGTATTTATAGTTAGTACCAATTTAACTAGATTCCATTTGTAAATAACGAGATCATCTGTAGCTTTAGCTAAATTAAATACCACACATCTCATGAGCTGGACCTCAAAACAGTATTATCTTGCGAAGGTTTATCACTCTATCATCTGTATATATATATATATATATATATATCCACACACACACATATTTATTAAATAGTATCACAACAATAAACAGCGTTAGTGGTATAAAAACACGATGCAAGTAAATACTTCAGTAATTGTAATATGATACTTGCCGCTCGTCTATTTGACAGTCTGATTATTAGAAAGATATAACAGCTATGGCTATATCGGTATGTTCTAAATAAGCTAGAGCTATGTATGGCTCTTCATCGCCTGTTTGATCCCCACAACCTCTAATAATAAATTGGTCACGAAAATATATGGGGCATTTTTGAAAATGTCCAGACATAAACTCTATATAAGTCTTAATGTATGTGCGAAAGAAGCGGAAACAATCCACTAAACGGATATTTATGCGCATCACACATGCTCGTGTAGCTCAGCATCCATCCTGAATATTTTACTCTGCGAAACGCTACTTTGCACCGCCGGCTTATCTACATTTTGAATTGTGTTTGTACTTCCAATATGAGAACTTTCCCTAGATAAAAAAAAATTGTATCATTCACTAAACAATAAAGTACATTTATAAACAAATATCATAGCTACCAATCAGTCAACTAAAGAAAATTTGAGATCTCCACTGAAATTATAAGCTTATTTATTTTTTGTTTTCATTCGTACATTCTTTTCATGATGCTTTATGTTCCATCGTAAAACCATGCCTAATAATAACAGCAGGCCTTTATTTGGCTTCTTAATGCGTTTCCGCAGTAAGAGATTATGTTCACTATACTTTTAGACACTAAATAAAAGTTGTAGTACAACTGAAATGAAATTACTTTGAAGTGGATAATTCCATCGAGTCCTTAATTAAATCAGACATTGCTTTCCTTTAATTTCCCCACAATGAACCGTAGGAGACGTTGTGATGTAATCCTCAATCCCGTGTATTCTGAAATAGAACCGCAAGATGCTGATATTATTAACAAATTTATGAAATTCAGATCTAATTCATCAGAACGTGGGGATTAACGAGCAGTACAATGGAAGAATCCTTGGACAGGCAAGTACGCGAGTGACGCAGGACGCGATAACAATGACAGACCAGAACGAATTCGTTTCATTATTATTCAATCAGAGATACGGCGCCGGGGCTTAGCTTCTGTAAGAGTTTGCTTAGATGATAAAAAATCGGTAAGGACGATAAAAAATCATTAGCACTGAATAACCAGTCTAAGCTCTCGTTTGTATAACTGCACACTTTTTTCTGAATAATCAGTTTTTAGTCTGTTAATAAGCTAGGAAATTTTGGAATTGGGAAAGAAAAGAAACCGATGAGGCACATTTGTTTTTAAGAATTGTAACTTTAAAATTTATTACAGTTATCGCTTCAGATACTGTAAGTACGCTCGCATATTTTAGATATTTTGGCAAAAATCCCCCATCTTAAACCGACATTTTGTAAATGTTAAAAGTGTTAAGGGAAAATTTCGAAAATCGACTGGCAATATTGGCGAAAAGTTTTAGATAATAAGAAAATTAATTTTTAAAAATTTTGAGTGTGGTATCAAACATAGTATGAATAAATACAGCATTTTGGAATTTTGAGTTTGGATCACCATTTTGACGAAAGATTTTGGAAAATTAAGAAAAAAATATAATTTATGAAACGTTAAGTGGTGTATCAAATTAGTCTGTTTAGATTAGTCAATCAACGCAGGGGTTAAAAAGGGATAAAACAAATTCAGAGCATTGTAATGATCATGAAATAAACGAGAATAATAGCCATTTTCTTTATTTTTTTAAAAATCATCCTTACTATTGTAATCTACTTACGATAATCACAATAATTTAGATGATACAATATTTCATACAACATATGAATTAAGTGGATCTAAAATCCATTCTCATTAATGTCGTAAGTCAATAGTGAGCTATAATTTTTTGACAGTTCAAGATTTCTTTTTCAATTTAAATAATAATTAAATGAGTCACTTGGCGCTGGATCACACTTGAATTTCATAAATCCAAATAATAGACAAATCGAAATACACCGAATTTTAATTTCCTAAGACTTTAAAAAGAATAAGGAAACGAAACGAAATGTAAAAATTAAAAACATTTTTATGCAAGGACCAAAACTACAAAAAGTCGATAAGGCTATAAATTTTAAAACAAAGTAGATGAAATTATTAAATACGATTTGTGTTTTATTTCAAGAATTGAATTTATTACACATTTTTAAGCATATTCAGTTATCTGATAATTAAAAATACATATTATAACTTTAAACAATCTGACGTGATTATTGCAACAAATATGTAGCATTAAGGGTCAGTTATATGACCGTGGTCTGTGAGAGATAAAGATAACGAGTGTTCCGTTGTCTCACTGCCAAAAAACCGAGACTGGTTGATTGCCTTCCCCGCTCAATTAGCCAAACGTAGATCAAGAGGGATCCAATTTCTCTGTCGCCTTTGTTCTCCGGGCACCCCAGGGTCTTATGCTTGAGTTCGAAGTTTCTAGAATGGAAGCGATCAAATGATAGCATATCGCAAGTTGATAATGCGTGCTCTCTGCACTGCATTACTTCAATGACGGAATTTCAATTTAAGAAATATGACAAATTTTCAAAGTATATAATTGCAATTTATATTGAAAATTTGTAATTTTCCTTTAATTACTTTTTTTTAATATGTCAAATTGGTCTCCCATTATGGCAAATGTGACAAAAATAAAAACACAGCAATTTCAGATAAAAAATATAGTCGAATTTATAACTCAGTTTCAAATTAGGGACCATGTATTATTAAACTAGGCGTTTTAATAAAAATTCACTAATTGCTGTTAAAACAACGAGGACTGTGCTAAAATTGCACCATAAACACGTGGTATTTTTTAATTATATTGTGCTCGTATTTCTTTGCTTAACTGTCAAATGAACTCAACTTCTTGACAGACCAAGGTATTTAGACTGTGATTTCCTTTGTGAAGTGGTTAATAGTTTTTTTTTTTTCAAGAACCAGTTTCCAATGACGCGATTATGGAGAAATGAATTTTCTTCATGGAATTAATAAAGGAAACTTGGATACGTTGCATATAAATTTCGTGAATGCGCGACTGGCATCTTATGAGTGATAACCCATGTTCATAAAGCATATAGAGAAGATCGAATAACAGGCGGTGATTAAATCGGAAAATAAGTCAGTTTCTTGCAGTCGAGAGTTTTAAGTGAAAAATATAAATATACTTTCAATAATATTAGTACTTCATATATGTTATTCCGTGGTATAAACTATGTACATGCTTGTTTGCAAAATTATAAAAAACAAACAAAACATTTTCACGTTTATAATATGAGTTATTTAAAAGTGGCTTAGCAGAATTAAGAACCATTAATTCTAACAATAAATCTTTATGAACAAGGCTATCAAACCTATATTTATTTAGCAAACTGTTGTAAGTTACTTTAGAACCAACGTTACAACACTGTCACAAAAAGCAGAATATAAAGGATTACAGAAAACACGATGTATTCGAGTTGTGATCGTACAAAAACATTGTATAAAATAAGGTGTGTTCAAAACCTTAATTTGTCATCAGTAGGTCTTAAGGGTCATTCCGAGCGACCCGTAACGGAGTCCGTAACATACCCCCTCACACAAAAGAAGGGACTTTGGAAGGCCCCTAATAGTCTTCCGTATCTATAAACATAGCGTTTCCACCCAAAATGATTAAGTACTATCCCTACCTAATGAGTCATTTAATAACTCCATTTTTTCGAGAACGCACTTGGCGAACGCTCTAAATGACTAAAAGATTGATCCATTCTCAGCCAAATCTCGGTGACTACAGATGCCACGTTCTAACGCTCCGCGTGTTTCTGCTCTAATGTTAACAAGCATGCCCTCTTTCAAAACTCTACGCCCTTCGACGTGTCCACTGCAGTGGAATAATATATGATTCATGTCCTGCGTTTCGAAGCCGCAGGATCATGCTGGGTTATTTCGAAGGGCGTACCTAAACAAACTGCCTAGGAATGCGCCACGTCCCGTTAAAAACTGCGAAGTGTGGTAATCAGTGACGAACCAGTTCTAATGCGACCGCTCGGACACGTCTGGGGAAAATGGAACATGACCACCTAGACTACTCAAAACTCTTACCTCGTGCCGAGATGAAATCTGCCGTGCGTTCCACGATTACGAGGTCGGCAAGCGAAAGACCCGCCAAAATCAGCAGTGCGTCCATGCGAGCTGGTTCTGTAAGGTTTGATCAGCGTCAACAGTGGAGATTTCAGAACAACACGTCTAACTTGCTGCACCCAACGCACCATGGAGCCCAAAACCAATGGCTCATGAGTCAATATGCTAGAATAAATGGTCGTATATACCAGATTGAAAGTAAAATGTTAAGTCCCACCCCGGCACCGGCAAGCCAAGCCATGGCATGGAAGACTACCCGAGCGCTCTCACCGATGTACCGCGCCTGTGGAAAAGAGCTCCTCCGTGCGTCAAGGATTATGCCCCGGTATTTTAACTGATCCCACACTCCGATACTGGGACAAGCCATCACCACACATGGCCCCCACGCCAATCTGCCCTTGAAGAGGATAGCCTCGGGCTTTTATCTATATAAAGCTGAGCTTATTTTAGTGCCCCGGTCATGTAACTTAACCAGAAAATCGGCTGTCCGATTTTTTAAGCCTCTGCGGCTCGCTCCCCTGACGATCAACAGAGAACATCCCTGAAGGGGTGTCAGTAGTATACTATCGAACAAGATATTCCACAAGATAGGACTGAGGATCGATCCCTATAGGCAGCCTCTGGTCAAAGTTTTCTGTATTATTATATTTTCATCCTGCATATATATAAATCGATCGCGGAAATAATCCATTAAAATTCGACGGAGGTCTTCAGATAATCTCCAAAACTGTAAAGCTGATAAAACGGTTGATCCCCAGGCATTATCAAATGCACCGAAAATATCCAAGAACATTCCAATAACGTATTTATCTTGGCATGTGTCGACCCAAAACAGAACTGCAGACATCGCGCCCGAGATTGAAATTACGGAACGAAAACCGAATTGTTTTCCTGCTCCCGGCGAATGAGACATTTGCGCTAATAGAGACTGGTGGATTCTGGTGAATGAAATCCTTTAACATTTCTCCATAGAAATTTGGAGGTCTCGAGTACCATAGAAAATATTGCGCGGTCGCATCTGCACAAGTAGCCACTGAACCCAAATTGAACAAAGAACGGTACAGTGTTACTAGCAAAATATTTCGGTACGCATAGAATATTAAAAATAAATACTTATAACCACAAGTTATAATAAACTGAAAGAAATCCGGGCTATACATAATGTTCAGACGATAAGTTTTCCAAGAAAAGGACGCTCGGCCCTTTCGGGTCAAGGACAATCGCAATCATGGAATAGGACTCACTCTCCAGAAGGAGGAAGGGTTCCAATCCCACACTGCTGCCCCTGGGGACATACTGCCCCTGTACAAACGCGATACAATATTTACCGGCTCTAAGGTTCACTAAGAGCCCTCCCATGACCATTAAGCACCGCCCTGAATTAAGCTGAATAAATTCCAGCTTATTGGGAATAAGCTGTCTACCTTACAGTCCTTTTCAAAGCCGCCCTGAATGCAGGGCAATGCCGGTTCGGTGTCCAGTGTATTTCTCAAAGCGAGTGCAGGTGACACAGATCTCAGTCTCAGGGACATTGGAGCAGTTCTTCTCGTCATGTCCCTTCTTGGTACACCTGTGCCAATGTTGTTCATTTTTGCAGTGCTTGCCATACAGGCTTGCAAACAGTTGTCCATACATGTGACATCGGAAGCACCTGGTCACACGCACGAAATCTGCTACTCGGTAGGAGGTCCACTAAAAGAAAACGTGGCCTGCCCTCAGTAGATACTCACGCATGGTTTGTGAAGTTCTATAACGAAGTTCTTATTATCCGATCTTGAGATACGAGCATTGGATCTTATTTTGTTCAGTTCATAAATGTAAAAACTACTAAGATTCTCCTCTTTCAGAAGATTAACAAACTCGTCGTTGAACAGCTCTTTAGGTAGGTCGTATATTATTAATAGTGGAAGCTTCTTACTCTTCTCTTCGACTTTAAGACATTTTATAGCCGAAGCTGCTTCTTCCAACTTCTTAGCACGTTCATTATAGCGGGTCTCAATTACCGTGCCACCGAATAGCAATAGAATCCTTTTGTAAATCACTATTTTTCTCCTCTCCTTCTTATAAATGACTCAAATCAATGTGAGAAATATTCTTAGTCTTTTCTTCTTGAGTTAAACTTCATCCACAGATGGTTTCATACTCCCCGTTCCAAACTGGATATCGGGAAGGTTACATTTAACACTCATGTTGAATATTATCTTAAATTATTTCTTAATTATTATTAATATTAATATTAGTATTGATTATAATATTATTAATATTAGTATTAATATTAATATTACTATATTAGATTTATTTCATTTAAATTATTTAATATAACGGAATCATTATTTATTAACTTTAAATTATATTAAAATTTAAGAAATAATGTAACTTCAATAATTTGACGGCACATCACTACATTTGTTGATATGGTTGTCCAAGTTTTGAATATTTCATTATCAGGGTGATGAAAAATAATAATTATTATGATAAATGTCATTACCATAAATAAATTGGAAATTAAAAAAAAAATGTAATTTTGATTAATTGTATTACAAGCACAAAATTTATTTACACTTACATTTTATTTTTTTTAATTATCTTTTTATTAATCTAGGTATTTCTATATAATTATAAAGCTATCTATATAAGCTATGTATATATCTATCTTTTTATTAATCTTGGTATTTCTATATAATTATATAGCTATATTCGTCATATATTCGTCAACTTGAGTATCCTTTCTTTAATGGTAGCTGACAGTTTACTTCATGAGGTTGCTAAATTTCCTACTTTTTGTAAAGCGTCAATAGCAATCTGTACCTGTTCTCTTCTTCATTGATTTTTACTCAGGTTTATTGTTTTACATCTTGTGTATCACTATTTTTCTCCTCTCCTTCTTGTAAATCACTCATTTCGATGTGAGAAATATTTTTAGTCTCTTCCTCTTGAGTAATTATTAAATTAAAAAAAGGAAACGGTGGACTATAAGGTAAGGTCGGACTGTAAGAATACGTAGGAGTAGGGAAGGTAACGGAGAGGAGAGCACAAGTCGACTTGCGCAAGTTTTAAACTAAGCTAGTTATTTGTACCTAATTTAAAAGCATAAAATAAACACATTAAAAATTTGCACTTCAATTTTATAATTCCATGCGGACGAAGTCGCATAATCCTTCTAGAGTAATATATAAATATATTATCAAATAAAAACATTAATGAAAAACACAATAAATGCGGTCATCTAGCGGAGAATGATAAAAATATACTTTTATGATGGTTGCTTATAAACGAAACAATTGTCCCTATCAATTCATTAAGTAGTAGTGGAATTGAGAAGTAGTCTTCATATTTACAAGTAAGGCCTGTATTTATAGGTTTATAACTACTTATTATCAAGTTAAGTTCAGGTGCAGGTTTATTGGTAAAAAACCAAATAAATACATATTCTCACTCAGAAATATAGGTCAGTAACTACAATAAGTATTTAAAAATAAAAACTTTTAAAGTATGTGGTAATTCCATAGAATTTGAGCAATGGTTATTGACGATGGAAAAAATTTAAATGCTGTCTCTTATTAGAAATTAAATAAATATCAATTAGAAAAATATCGTATGTAATTTAGAGGTGCATTACTTCAATAGCTAGCGGGAGAGGAGAACCCAATAGATTTTTTCTAATTTTTGTTCAAGGTCTTTTATTACAGGATATGTAAAGATTGTTTCGGATGTTTAGATGAAACGGTAAAATAACGAGAAAATACCGAAAGGTTTATTATATTTTGAGAAATGAATTCCCCTGGAGTATTTTTACTTCGACATTTGAAGGCGAGTTAAAGTAAAACTGTATTATTTTGAACTAACAATAAACATGTAATTAAGTTAAACGGTTTATTTTGAGATAACAGGATATGAATTGTTAAGTACCTCCGCTTAATGGCGCATTAAGTATGAGGCGATGATAAACGGTTGCCGTTTGCCGAATATACAAAATGCTGATTTTAAATTACAATTTTATAATTATTTCCGTTAAAATTAAAATAATTTACCTGCTATACGTTATTCCAAATACCAAATTATTTCCAAATGTCTAGTATAATTCTAGGAAGAGATCTTTAAGTCAAATGATGGAAATTTCATGAACATGATGACTACAAGTTTAACTGTACTATCGATAATTTTTCATTGACTGTAGCCGAGAAATTGGGAAGTTTCTTTTTGTTACGAAGAACGGATTCTCGAGTTAGCAAGAATTGTTTTTTTTTAAGAAATTAGGCCTTATTTCAGGAAACTGAATCAGCTTTGTTTCAAATTTCATCCATTCCTTCCGAATTCATCACTTTCGAAATTATAAATATTTTCCGACCGTAAACTATAACGTGGGTATAAGTGCTTTATTTTTTCCTTTAAGCATACAGAATGCTAAATACGATAAATGAAATCAAAGACAGAATACATCAATGTAATTTAAGTTAGAAACAATGCACCAATATAATTTATATTAAAAAAAATGATTATGTCATAAAAATGATTTTAACTTTTTTAACATTATAACACGATGTTATATTTTTCACAATAACTGCATTGTGCTGAAGGAAAACCAGGAAAAGAAAGTATGACTAAGGTTCTGAAATATTTTAATCTTGTTTCAAATGTATAAACCATTATATAAGAAAATCGTTTCAGTCAAATAATTATGAACTTGTTTTTATTTGAGACAAAATGTATGAGACACATACGGCATGTATAAAATATGGGGTGTATTCAATACGATAGCTAATTAAGCCGTGGAAATAGGGTATTACATTGAGGTTATTTGTAGCGCGACTATAAAAACCGAAAACCATTGCATCGGAGTCACTATAATATTCAACATTCCATTTTGATGCTTTAAACCTCTTTCATTGTCACAAAGACGAATAAATACCGCATATAAAAATAGTACTTGTGATGTAATACGATGTGATTTAATATAGAAATAACTGCCTAACACAAATATTGTTTAATACATTTGTAATTAACGAAATTTTTAATTTTACATTTTTAATTAAATCATCTTAAATGTTAATAGCGGTGAAACTTATTTCTTACAAATTTTTTGTGAATAGAAAGGACACAAATTCGAAGATCTCAAAAAAATTATGAAATATCTGAAAGAAACAGATGTAAATATGGATATGTTTTAGAATCTCACAAACCAAATAACTGCAGCTTGAAAGCATTGACGAACATCAATGTGCGCGTTTGCGGAATGAATGAGAAAAGCTATTCAATCTTCTTGAAAAATTATTTTACTTGTTTCAATTCTAGTTTGTCCTTCGCAATAAAATTGTTCAACATATAGGCTGCAAGTACAAGATATCTATCTCATGGTCCCTTTACTGCAGACAATCGCGAACTCAAGTATAACTATTATGCTCAAAATTAGCATTAAATTCCTAAAGGATATTATCGTATATTGAATAGTAATTAGTTTGATAAAATGTCCAAAATAAAGCTCTTTACTATTCTTATTACAAACTTTTTATTCACGTTCTGGACTTTGATATAATTGACAATCGAATCTATGCTGTTTTTTAATATAGTTGAATCCAGTTGTGTATATTATCTACCATAATTTTCTTTTATTTATTTCCGGTCTAATAAGGAGTCGTGCAGTGTCAGTGACTCAGTGCTATAGCAATCGTATATCGTAAGTGATATTTATGCAAATGTATTGTTTGATTATTTATTATTATGTCGCTTCCTACCTACATTTTAATTGGTCAAAATTCGACTTTGGGTTCGAGCAAAGATACAAAATTTGACAAAAAAAGCTCCCCATGTATCGAGGAATGCAGCGTTTACTATTTGCCCCGTTCTATTGGTGTTAAAAACATTCAGTTTGAAATGTCATAATAATAAACAGAAGAAGTACGCCTTATAAGAATGACATGTATATATTTAATGCGCATGTATTTTGCACTGATATGTTATATTTGATTCTTTAGGTTTACAATTAGTTCTTCGTGTTTAATATTAATACTTTAGATTTACAATTGATTCTTTGGGCTTATAATTGATTTATATTTACAGTAGCTTCTTCCCCAGCTTCTTAAGGTTTGAAATTGATTTTTTAGGTTTTCAATTGGTTTTCTAGGTTCACAGTTGATTTATTAGATTTACAATTGATTCTTTATGTACATAATTGATTCATTAGATTTACGATTGATTCTTTATGTTTAGAATGGATTCTTTAGGTTTACGATTGGTTTTCTAGGTTTACAATTGATTTTTTAGATTTACAATTGATTTTTTATGTACGTAATTGATTCGTTAAATCTATGATTGATTCTTTATATTTAGAATTGATTCTTTGGGTTTGCAAATGATTCTTCAGGTTAATATTTGACAGAGAACTACGTCTTTTTTGGCATTAGACGTAGGTTATTTCGAAATAGGAATTAGCGATGTTGACAAATCGTCGATGTTAAAATCACTAGCCAAATAACAACAACCGATTATTACCAAATTAAACATGAACTTTCATCGATATTGATAATTTCTTTGGAATGAGAATAATTTTAGAAATAAGAAATACGAAGGTTAATAAAAATTTTGGTTAAGTTTTAAGCTTTTATTTTCTTATTTTTCTGAATTAATGATATGATGCACTCGCCCTATAAAACGAAATTTATCACCTTTTAAGATTGGTTTTCCGAATTCACTCTGTGTTACGTCAATATGATCGTATAGTATTCTGTGATTAAAATACTTATAAATAATGGCAATTGTTTCACCATAATTCTTGCTTAACGCGAAAAGAATGCAAAAGACAAAATTAAAAATCTATTAATATTTCGTACTCGGTATTCGATTCATAAAAATATGTGCCATGTTGATCGTTTATGTTAATGAAACTAGTAATTCATTTACTTATTTACGTACATTAATACACAATTTATATATATGGTGTATTTTTTACAACGAGAGCTACCACTTACAAACCACCCAGAATACCGGTTGGATCCCACTTTACAAAACTAGTAATAGTAGATGAATAAAGAGTATCCTATTATATAGAGTGAATATTACTTAAAAAAGATGAATATCCTTACTTGAAAACTTCATTTCACAAAAATATGTCCCAATTATATTTACAAAATTAACAAAAATCGATAAATATAGAAATAGAGTAAGTGTCAAAAACAAATGAATATATCCAGTACAAAACTTTAATTCACAAAAATATTGTTCATGTCCGTAATTTGTTAGTAAAATTATAAATATTTTTGTGATAATGTACATATTTTTCGCTAATTATACGATATTTAAAAAGCTAAAAAAGTATATAATTAAAGAATATATATAAATAAAAATACATGAATATCCTAACTTCATAACTTCCCTTCAAAAAAGCATGTTACACATTGAGCGCTGACATATACGAAACTAATAGAACTAAATAAATGAAAAATGCATCATTCGGTAGAGTGAATGTTATTAAAAATAGCTAAATATAACTAGTTCGAAAGTACAGTTGACATAAATATATCACGGGTTGGGCGCTTATATTTAGGAAACTAATAAAAGTAGATAAATAAAGAACATGCCATTAGGTAGAGTGAATGTCGCTTGAAAAGAGATGAAAATGCCTACTTCAGAAGTTCAAGTCTCAAAAATATGTCACATGTTGAGCGCGTGTATTTAGGAAACTAATAAAAGTAGATAAATTAAAAAAACACATCATTGGGTAAAGTGAGTTACTTAAAAATAAATGAATATGCCTACTTCAAAACTTCAATTCATAAAAATATGTCACAGGTTGAGCGCTTATATTTACGAAACTAATCGAAGTAGATAAATAAAGAACACACCATTGATTAGACTGAATGTTACTTAAAAATAAATGTATTTGCACTATTTCAAAAGTTCAATTCGCAAAAATATGTCACGAGTTGAGCGCTTATATTCAGGAAACTAATAAAAGTAGATAAATTAAAAACACACCATTAGGATGAGCGAATGTTATTTAAAGATCTATTAATATCCCCACTCCGAAGTTCGATTCACATAAATATATCATATGCTGAGCGCTTATATTTATGGAACTAATGATCGTAGATAAATAAAAATACGCATTTAGATAAAATGTATTTTCCAATTTAAGGTAATTCTTATATAATTCATCTTTTATTTCTTGAATTCAGTAGTTTCGTTCAATTTACCACGACTGTGAATGTTATGTTTGATTATAGAAGAAAAGACCAGATACACTAACAAACTAATATTACCTGCCCGATATTATTCGCACTTTTTTCTATTATAAAAGGAAATAAAAATTCGTATGAATTATGGCCATCTATTTAAAATTTGGGGTATTTTTTTAAAAGAAAATTATTGGAGAATTCGTTCTACTTTAAAAGTTTGCGACGCAATTGCTATTATGTCCTTTTCGACTTTTTTTCTGCCATTTTTATGCTTTCGTACCTCAAAAGGAAAACATAAACAGACCTTTATAAGATCGCAAGTCAGTCCGTTTATCATAACAGTTTTTCTCAAACCGTTTGACGTACAATCTTGCTATTTCGCGCATTGACTTGTATACAATTCAATATTTGAACTTAAACATATTTATGTAGTAATTTTAGAGGAGGCATATAAAATAACCGAAATTTATATTTTTTTACTTTGGTATATCGCATGGAGTGTTAATTGAAAGAGCAAGTTATGGAAATCCCAACATTTTTAATAAAATATATACTTCTTCACCACCCCTCATGTCATCGAAACTCCTAGTCTAAGTGATTGAAAAAACAGCGTTACTAAAATTTTCCCGGAAAAATAACGCTATGATTCTAATTGTTACAGTTTTCGAATTGAAGATGTTACAGTTTTCGAATTCAAGCTTTCAGATTCTAGATGCCTGAGAAAGACATACTGGGTGTATATTTTTTGTGATAAAATAATAGTAATATGTATAAATTGTTTAACAGAATTAAATGTTTATTTGTGCATAAATTTGAAAGGTACTCTCGTAATGCGATTGCTACTCGCACTTAATAATTTTTTTATTTTGCTTAACGTTTTTCGAGTTGTACATCTAAGTAACATACTGCAATAATCATTCGATAATTGTAAAAATATCGAAAATTTAATTTTGATGTCATTATTATAATCAAGTAAAAATTGTTGACGAATCAAAAAACTCTTAATTAGTGAAAAGAGTTTGTGTGTGTAGCTAAAAAAAATATTTATTACATTTCGTTAGCACCTCTTCAATCTGGATATTACCCTCACGATATGATGACAGTTTTCAAAATTACATTCTTTGAAAATTATTTAAAAAAAATTGACAAATGTCCTTAAAATATTTAATTCTGTCCACAGTTTTTACCACTATATTTCAAAAAGGTTGATTTGAAAAAATGTCACTTTCTCTTCGAAGAAATTTTCGAGGAGTTGTAAAACTAAGTCCAAATATCATGTTCCGAGTAGAATGTATATAGAAACGACCTACTATTCTACACATTCGATTCTCGATTAATCCATATATTTCTCCGGGTGTAATTATATTTACCAATTTAAGTAAATAACGAGGACATCTGCAGTTTTGGCTAAATTTAATATCACATACATTATATGAACCTGAAACAATAGTATCCTACCAAGAATTATATATATATATATATATATATATATATATAAATATATATATATATATATATAAATATATATATATATATATATATATATATATATATATATATATATATATATACATTTACACACACACACCGTATTTATTAAAAAGTATCACCTAATAAATAGCACTTAACCACATTTTGAATTGTGCTTTTACTTAAAAATAATAACTGATTATTAACTGAAAAAAGTAACGAAAAACTTTTGTCTAGAAAGAAAAAAATATTTCTTTTATAATATTTTGGCACTTCATACAGTAATCAACAAAGTATATTTACAAACAAATTTCAAAGCTACCATCAACTAAAGTTTTGAGATGTCCACTGAAATTATAGCTTTATATATTTTTTGTTATTATTCGCACATTCTTCTAATAATGAATTATATTCCAGCGTAGGAGCCTTGCCCAACAGTAATAACAGTCCCTTATTTTGCTTTTTAACGTGTTTCCGCAGTAAGATATTACGTTCAATATGCCCGTAGTTACTAAATAAAACTAACATTACAACTCTAATGAAATGTTGATAATCATAATAAGACAATTGCAAATATTTAACTTTGAAGTAGAGAATCCATTGAGTCCTTAATTAAATCAGACATCGCTTTCCTTAAATTTACTCACAATGAACCGTGGTAGATATTATAAAGTAAACCTTAATACCGTGTATTATGAAATAGTACCGCTAGATGCTAACATTATTAACAAATGAATGAAATTCAGATCTAATTCATCAAAACGTGAGAATTAACGAGCAGCACAATGGAAGAATCCTTAGGCGGGCAAGTGCGCGAGTGACGCAGGACGCGATAACAATGACGGACCAGAACGAACTCGTTTCATTGTTATTCAATCAGAGATACGGAGCCGGGGATTCACTTTTAGGCATGTCTACTTAGTCGATGATAAAATTAAGTTGTCTTTGTGTTAAAATACTCGTGCTTTTAAGTAATAGGGTACGATATCTGTGATGAGTTCCACAATTGGTTTTCACAATTCCTCCAAAACAATCCTAAGAAATATAAATCTTCAAAAAAGGTCATAGGCTCCTTTCGTATTTAACGAATGAACTAAAAGATGAAAGAAAATAAAAAAACTACTAAAACTATTACACTTGCTGTAAATATTTTAGTAATATTTGGAATATAACAATGGTACTAACAATTCAGGATCTGAAAAATGCTCCGAATTCACTTGAGGATGATAGCACATCATTAGCACTGATTGACCAGTCTATGCTTTCATTTGTATGAATGTACATTGCTCTAAATGATCACATTTTAGTTTGTTAATAATATAGAAAATTATGGAATTAGGAATTAAAAAGAAACGACGATGAATGTTTATTTAAAGAATTTTGATTTTAAAAGTTATTACAATTACCGATTCAGATACTATAGATACACTCCCTTTTTTAAGATGTTTTGGCAAAAATCCACCATTTTTAACCACCATTTTGGAAATTTAAAAAGTGTTAAGGGTATTATCATGAATAAATACGGAGAAATTTTGAAAATTTCGAGTCTCGCTTGCGTTATTAGCAAACAATTTTGAACATTAAAAAAAAAACAATTTTTGAAAAATTTGAATGTGGTATCAAACAATGTATGAAAAAATACAAGTTTTAGAAAATTTTTGAAAATTAAAAAAGAAATAAATTTTGTGAAATGAGTATTGTATCAAGTTAAAACTATCGAAGGGTAGATCGTCCATCACCATAATAATTTCAGTTAAAAATCGCGAGCAGATTCTCTTTGCGACGCAGCGCTAGTAATATTATAAAATAAGGTTGGTCAGAAAGTAGGGTACGACTGTCAGTTTAAATTAACCAATCAGTGCCCGCGATTCATAATAAAGTATAAAACAAACACGGAGCATTTTAATGATCATGAAATTAACGAGAATATAGCCATATTATTTGATTTATTTTTTGGAATCGTCCTTACCATTGCAATCTCTAGGATTTTCATAATAATTCAACCGCCGCAATTTCCTACACAACATATGAATTAAGTGGATTTATAGCCCACTCTCTTTAATGTTGCAAGTCAATAATGAGCTATAAATATTTTGACAGTTCAGGAAATAACAACTAAATTTTCATTTAACGTTACTCAGATCATCAGCAACACTTGAATTTCGTAAATTAAAATAATAGTCAAATCGATAGACGCCTAATACTAACTTCCAAAGAGTTTACGAAAAAACAAATATGGAAGCGAAACGAAATGTAAAAATTAAAAACTTTTTTATGTAAGGACCAAAACCACAAAAAAGTCGATAAGTCGATGAATTTTAAAACAAAATGGATGAATACTTAAAAACGATCTATGTTTTCTTTGAAGAATAGAATTTATTAAAAATTTTTCAGCATATTCATTTATCTGATAATTAATGATAATATTATGACTTTAAACAACCTGGCGTGATATTACTGGCGTGGTATTGCGATAAATAAATAAAGGCTCAGTTATATGATGAAGGTCTATGAGCGATAAAGATAATTCACAAATAAATGAAACTACGTGATGTAGTATTATTTCTACTTTCTTTAATTTCTTTACCACGACCTAGGTTTCGTTGTATTACAACATCTTCAGGTGGGATATTAGCAAAGATTGCTAATATCCCACATTGCTAATCTTTGCTAATATCCCCCCTGAAGATGTTGTAATACAACAAAACCTAGGTCGTGGTAAAGAAATTAAAGAATTCATTTATTTGTGAATAATGAATTTCTACAAAATTAACGCCAAATATATTCAATTCAAGATAAAGATAATAACTATTCCGTTGTCTCACTGCCAAACAACCGAGACTAGTTGATTGCCTTTCCGCTCAGTTCGCTTAACCGTAGCTCAAAACGAGTTCACTTCCACTATAGCCTTTGTTATCCGGGCACCCTAGGGTATCATCCTTGGATTCGAAGTTTCTAGAATGGAGGCGATCAAGCGATAGCACATCGTAAGTTGATATTGCGTGTTCTCTGTACTGTTATTTTAACAACGGAATTTCACTTTAAGAAATATAACAAATTTTCGAACATTATAATTGCAATGTATAATGAACCATTTGTAATATACCTTTAAATGATTTTTCTTTGAAACATCAAATTTGTGTCCCATAATGGTAAATGTGAAGAAAATAAGAACACCGTAATTTCAGACAAAAAGTGTATTCGAATTTATAATTTAGTTTGAAATCAGGGACAATATATTATTAAACTAAGCGTTTTGATACAAATGAATTAATTGTCGATGCAACAGATAACGGTGACTGTGCCAAAATTGCACTATAAACAGGTGATATTTTTTAATTAAATTATGGTCGCATTTCTTCGTTTAACTGTCAAATGAACTCAATTTCTTGATAGTCCAAGCTGTTTGGACTGCGATTTCCTTTGTGAAGTGATTAATAGTGTTTGTTTTTTTTCAAAAACCACATTCCTATGACACGATTATGGAATAATGCATTTTCTTCGTGGATTGGGTAAAGGAAACTTAGACACATTGCATATAAATTTCACGAAAGTGTAATTGGGGTCTTTTGAGTAATAATTCATGTTCATAAAGTGTACAGGGAAGATCGAATAACAGGCGGTGATTAAATCGGAAATTAAGTTAGTTTCCTACTAACTATTAGTTTTTTGCAGTCGGGAGTTGAGTGACAAACAAAAATATACTTGCAGTAATATTAGTACTTCTTAAATATTAATCCGTGGCATGAACTATATAGATGCTTGTTTGCCAGCTTGCAAAAGCAAAAACAAAAAGAAAAACAAAATATTTCACGTTTATAACCTACTTAAAAGTTGCTTAGCAGACCTATATAAGAATAGCACAGTAGTAAAAAAGGCTATTTATTTGATGTACATTTATTACAAAAAACAAATAAAATATTTACACGTTTATTATATGAGTTACTTAAAAGTTGCTTAGCATAAATAAGTGTACCTATATAAGAGTAGTACAGCAGTAAAAAAGGCTATTTATTTGATGTATAGGAGAACATGATTATCTGTATGGTTTTTATATTATCCACATTAAAGTGTATTTATATTTACTTAAATAACATTTTCATTGAAAGTAAGATGAAATTCCATTTAGACAATATGCAGCGTGCATAAAATTTTAATTTCGGACACTGTGTTACCTACCAATTATCTAATACGCTCATAATTTAAATCCTTATAAAATAACTATAATATATATTATTAGGCGAAGGTTACAAGAGGCTGCAAACAGTTTGTCTGCGCGAAAAACTGTTATTAATATTAAATTAATTCTCTGCCTAAAAAGACACGTGAAAAGCTTGAAATTTTTATTTTTATTGTGCATAATATAAATAAAATACGACTTAATAGGGTGTATTGCCATAAAATCAATCTATTCTGATCAACCGTTTGTATTTTCCCTTCCCCTTCCCCTTCCCCTCCCCCTTCCCCTTCCCTTCCCCTTCCCCTTCCCCTTCCCCTTCCCCTTCCCCTTCCCCTTCCCCTTCCCCTTCCCCTTCCCCTTCCCCTTCCCCTTCCCCTTCCCCTTCCCCTTCCCCTTCCCCTTCCCCTTCCCCTTCCCCTTCCCCTTCCCCTTCCCCTTCCCCTTCCCCTTCCCCTTCCCCTTCCCCTTCCCCTTCCCCTTCCCCTTCCCCTTCCCCTTCCCCTTCCCCTTCCCCTTCCCCTTCCCCTTCCCCTTCCCCTTCCCTTCCCCTTCCCCTTCCCCTTCCCCTTCCCCTTCCCCTTCCCCTTCCCTTCCCCTTCCCCTTCCCCTTCCCCTTCCCCTTCCCCTTCCCCTTCCCCTTCCCCTTCCCCTTCCCCTTCCCCTTCCCCTTCCCCTTCCCTTCCCCTTCCCCTTCCCCTTCCCCTTCCCCTTCCCCTTCCCCTTCCCCTTCCCCTTCCCCTTCCCCTTCCCCTTCCCCTTCCCCTTCCCCTTCCCCTTCCCCTTCCCTTCCCCTTCCCCTTCCCCTTCCCCTTCCCCTTCCCCCTTCCCCTTCCCCTTCCCTTCCCCTTCCCCTTCCCCTTCCCCTTCCCCTTCCCCCTTCCCTTCCCCTTCCCCTTCCCTTCCCCTTCCCCTTCCCCTTCCCCTTCCCCTTCCCTTCCCCTTCCCCTTCCCCTTCCCCTTCCCCTTCCCCTTCCCCTTCCCCTTCCCCTTCCCCTTCCCCTTCCCCTTCCCCTTCCCCTTCCCCTTCCCCTTCCCCTTCCCCTTCCCCTTCCCCTTCCCCTTCCCCTTCCCCTTCCCCTTCCCCTTCCCTTCCCCTTCCCCTTCCCCTTCCCCTTCCCCTTCCCCTTCCCCTTCCCCTTCCCCTTCCCCTTCCCTTCCCCTTCCCCTTCCCCTTCCCCTTCCCCTTCCCCTTCCCCTTCCCCTTCCCCTTCCCCTTCCCCTTCCCTTCCCCTTCCCCTTCCCCTTCCCCTTCCCCTTCCCCTTCCCCTTCCCCTTCCCCTTCCCCTTCCCCTTCCCCTTCCCCTTCCCCTTCCCCTTCCCCTTCCCCTTCCCCTTCCCCTTCCCCTTCCCCTTCCCCTTCCCCTTCCCCTTCCCCTTCCCCTTCCCTTCCCCTTCCCCTTCCCTTCCCCTTCCCCTTCCCCTTCCCCTTCCCCTTCCCCTTCCCCTTCCCCTTCCCCTTCCCCTTCCCCTTCCCCTTCCCCTTCCCTTCCCCTTCCCCTTCCCTTCCCCTTCCCCTTCCCCCTTCCCCTTCCCCTTCCCCTTCCCCTTCCCCTTCCCTTCCCCTTCCCCTTCCCCTTCCCCTTCCCTTCCCTTCCCCTTCCCCTTCCCCTTCCCCTTCCCCTTCCCCTTCCCCTTCCCCTTCCCCTTCCCCTTCCCCTTCCCTTCCCCTTCCCCTTCCCCTTCCCCTTCCCCTTCCCCTTCCCCTTCCCCTTCCCCTTCCCTTCCCTTCCCCTTCCCCTTCCCCTTCCCCTTCCCCTTCCCCTTCCCCTTCCCCTTCCCCTTCCCCTTCCCCTTCCCCTTCCCCTTCCCCTTCCCCTTCCCCTTCCCCTTCCCCTTCCAGTTCCCCGCCCCCCACCCGCTCCCACCCCCTCCCCTCCCCTCCCCCTATGGGCAATAGCTACGTATATTGACGGCTTAAAGTCTCTTTCGGGCCTGAAGTCTCCTTCATAGGCTTACTCGTGTAAATCTGACATCCTCGAGGTTCTATTTGAGATCCACGTACGTAACTTGACGATTTCGTAACGCTTGACTGACTATGAAATGGTCGTCCCGTGGCTCAGTGCATCGTTTTCTTCCAGAACCGGGCCTTCTACTGACGGAGCCCGTTTCTTGGTATCTATCCACATTATACTGCTGAAACATATAACATTGGCTATAGCCTTCTTCAGGCAGCGCAATAATTTTACTAGCTCTTATCGTTTCTTCAACCGTACTGAGAACAGCAAACAGAAGTGAACTAATGCAGCAAACAGCAGAAATTTAATTAAAATTTATTCATTAAAATAAAAAAACGTAACATTGAATTTAATAAGAGTTGGATTTCATTTACCACCAAAAAATACGTTTTTGTCAGTGAAACAGGATTTTCATTCAAAAAGAATAAATTTTAAATTTAGAATGTTCGTTTTTATGTGCCAGAATACACTATACCTGCCAGTAACAATTACAATTAATACAGTCCATAATAAATAATATTTTGTTAATAATATGACAAAATCAAAACCGCCCGTTTTGTATGCAAAAGAGTGTGTAAATATGGTAGTGTCTTTGGAAAAAATGTAGCGATTAAATACTGAACCAATATTATGGAGATGAGAAACAATCAACCTGTACCGTATTGAAAACTTGCGCTTTATATATTTGCACACGTGGATTGCTTTAAAGTTTTACTTCGAGGGCCTAATACTTAGCTTATTCTGTATTGACCCGAATAAAGAGGTGATAACAATAGAATTAATATTGCAATTAATTTTGCAGTATTAATTCAATTCGTATTCAAATAATACTAGAAACATATGTGCAGTCTTATTTAATTCAAATAACATGATACGATTGTCTCATATGACAATCTGCATTCCAAACTAGTACAAAATATGTAATATATTTTATAACCATTTTTCTAGGACATTGGTGTGATATTAAACAATAATATGATCAAGAAATTATATGGAATTATTTATTCAATGAATACTGGTAATATGTGTAATGTCTTATTTAATTCAAATGATATGACACGAATGTCTCATATTATATTTTGCAATCGAAACTAGTAAAAAACATATAATATATTTTGTAACCACTTTCCTGGATGTGATGTGAAACGATTATACGATCGTGAAATTATTCAGAATTAGTTATTCAACTAATACTGGAAACATGTGCCCATTAGCATGATATAATTTAACTTGATCAACATGTTACTATTGTCTTTTATTACGTTGTACAATCGATAGTAGCACAAATATATTTTTGTAATCATTATCCCGAATATGGATGCAATGTGAAACAATTACGCGATTCGCAATATTATGGGGAAGTTAATACCGAAATAATCATATCAATTTTCTCAAAACTCTGTATGAACTCTCGATACAGCTTATAACATATTTTGTCTACGAAACATCACCAAAAAAAAGCCGGGTTATCTCGAAGGGCGAATTTAAACAAACTGACACGGAATGCGCCATATGTGTCAAAATTGTGAAGTGGAGAAAAATAACCTAATCGTTTCCCCCTCTGAATCGGAAGAAGACCACCCAGACTGCCAATGAGCGTCAACGATGTCCAAAATAGGCCTTTTGCTATCAGCAAGGGATTCATATGCCAAATATTAAAAGCGCCATGGACCAGAATCAAAACTCTTACCTCGTGTCAAGATGAAATTTGCCGCGCGTTCCACGGTCACGAGGTCGGTTGGCAAAACAACCCGCCAAAATCGGCAACACATCCGTTGAGCAGGTTCTACAAGCTTTGGTCAGCATCAACGCTGCGCACAAAAGCTGCGCACAACCCGTCTAACTTGCTTGACCCCAACGCACGACAGAACCCCAACCAATGGCGCGTAGATTAGTATACCAAGGTATATTGCCGTATACAACAGATTGAAGGTAGTGTTTTTCAGTCCCTACCCGGCACTAGGAAGCCGGGATATGGCGTGGAAGGCTACCCGAGCCCTCTAACCGATACACCGCGCCAATGGTAAAAAGCTCCTCCGTGCATCAATGACCATGCCCAACAAATTTTATCCCACCAAGCAGCCCTTGTTCAAAGTTTTTTGTACTATTATATCTTCATCCTATAAATAAACAACTCGATCATTGTAATAGTCCTTTGAACTATCCAAGAATATTCCAATAACGTATCTATCTTGACATGTGCAGAAATCGAGACCGAAGTCGATATGCCGGAACGAAAACCGAATTATTTTTTTAATCCTGGCGAATGAGATAGTTGCGCCAATAGAAGGATTGCCAAAGTTTTTTCGTGTAACTTCCCAAAGGCTAGAAGTACCGTAATGAGTTTAGAAAACTTTGGATCTAGGCGATTTTCCATCAATGTTTGATATGTCTTTAAGTCTCCCCACTTTCCATACTTTGGGAAAGTGACCGTCGAGGAGGCAGCATTTAAAGATAGCAGGTGTCTCATGTACTGCTATATTCCATGCAAGCTTAATAATACTGTTGTCGATATTTTCAATGACTGAGCTCTGGATCAGAGCTGCTATCTGAAATTATTTTATTATGTTAGTTGCAATTCTGATGATCCACTGTTCGACTGTGTCGAGATCTGGGTTATCATCAGGGATGAGTGATGTCAAAAGGTTCTCAAGGGTCTCGCGAATATTTCCGGTGAAATTCCCATCGACCCTCTTGAGTAAACCGAAAACAAATGGTTTCAAGAGGCTCAGTATACTTCTATCTACGGCTCTCCGGGGATCCGATTTTCCTACACGGGTAACAAAATCATAGAAATGGGAGCGTCTAGCCTGCTTAACCTCTCTATTGTAGTTATACCGGGTGTCTACTAAGGCCACCCGGTTAGCCTCTACATTGACTCAATCTGTTCCGTGGATCTCAGCGCCCTGGTAGTTACGTTTCTTATACCCATAATTCCGTCCCAGAGTGTGGAGAGTCCTGTTCCACCTAGGGTGCTTTTTAATTGGACCCGGTCGAATCGTATCCAATCCTCCCTCCACACTGATGATTACTCTATCCTGAAACTCAACACCCATTACATTAGGACAATTTAATCGTTTTGGCAAATTTGAAAAATCATCCATCTCTTGGCGGAACATTTTGACAAACCTATCCTAGCCTTGGCGTACTAAATCGGGTGCTCGTTCGCGCTCCTGGTTCTGGTGTGGGGTGCGTCTGGGAGATGGAGAACAAAATTGCTCTGTGGTCCCTTGATAAAACGTCCGGTACAAACCGACACCTCCGGCAAGCTCACTTGAGTCAAGAGTGATTTCAATAACACTCTCTCCCAAGGGTTCCTAGAATGTTGCGGACATTCCAGGCAAGCAAGAGGCCGTTCTAGTGAATTAAATCCTATAGAATTTCTCCACACAGATCTGGACGTCTTAAGTACCACAGGCAAGATTGCGTGTTCGCATCTGCACAAATAACTACTTGTCTACGCCAAATTGAACGAAGAACAGTACTGAGATGCCTGCAAAATATTTTGGTTGGCATGGAGTATTGAAAATAAATACTTATAACTATAATTTGCAAGAAACCGTGGGAAATCTGGGCTACTACGCAATGTTAAGTCAATAAGTCTTCCAAGAACAGGACGCCCATCCCTTTCAGGTCAAGGACAATCGCAGCCATAGTATAGGGCTGCGATTTCAGGCCGAGGAGGATTTCTCCAGAACGACGAAAGATTCCAATCCCAGACAGCTCTCCTTGATACCGTTACAATATTTAGGTGCTCTAAGGGTCATCGAGAGCTATATGCTAGCTGGCCCACTGAAAGAAAATGTGGTCTGCCCTCAGTGGATACTCACCCGTGGTTTTTGGAAGTTCTGCAAAGAATTTTTTATTACCTGATCTTGAGATACGAGCATTGGATCTTGTTTTGTTTAGTTCAGTAATTGGAAAACTACTAAGATTCTCCTCTTTCAGAAGATAAACGCACTCATCGTTGGACAGCTCTTTGGATACGTCGTATATCATTAATGATGGAAGCTTCTCACTCTTCACTTCGACTTTAAGTCGTTTTATAGCAGAAGCTGCTTCCTGCAACTTGTGAGCACTGTATTATCGAGGGCCTCAATTACCACGTCACCGTTACGTATCTAAAACATCCTATTACTTTTTTATACCAAATGACTCTGGATTTATCTCCTTCTTGGTTTATCCCTATCTTTATCGAAGATAAACACAGGTTTAGGAGTTGATTGAAGTTCCTTTTGTACTATAGGCATATTTTATCTCGCCATTGCTTGAATCTGAGGACGGCTAGTCGTCAAAGCCGCACTATATGATAATGGTTTAATTTTGACGTCAGCTTCTCTCTTTACAGAGTCCTTTTCCGTATTTGAAACTTTGAGTTCTCTTGTAAATGTCAACTTCTCATTCAAAAAAGCCATCTGCGCTATAGTTATGTTAGTCAACTTGAGTATCTTTTTCCTTCCTACTACATGAGCTTGCTAAATTTCCTATTGTATAGCATCGACAGCAATCTCTATCTGTTCTCTACTTTTTAATTTTCATTGTTAGGGTTATTGTTTTGCATCGCAGATTTTGACAATAGAATCATCTTTCATATTAGATTCATGATATAACAAACATTATTTTTCTCCTCTTCTTCTTGTAAATCAATCAAATCAATGTGAGAAATATTCTTAGTCTCTTCCTGTTGAGTTAAACTTCATCCACAGATGGTTTCATAATCTCCGTTCTCAACCGGATATCCCCTCTTTCGGGAGGGTTACCTTATATACTCATTTCAAATATTATCTTAAATTATTATTATTATTAATATTACAATTAATTTATATTAAATTTATTTCATCAATTATTTAAAATAACATATTAATTAAGCAGAAAATTTTAAAAACAAAACTATGTAATATACGGTAATAGCATATTTATATATTAAAAATTGAAATATCGTAATTATTTAAATATCAAAATTATTAAATTTAAATTATATTAAAATTCAGGAGATAATGTAACCTCACTAATTTGACGGTACGTCACTACATTTGTTGATATGGTGGTCCAGGTATTGAATATTTCGTTGTCAAGGTGATGAAAAATAAGAATTATATGATAAATAACTTTATCATAAATAAATTTAAATCTAAAAAAAATTAATTTAATTAATTATATTAAAAGCACAAAAAATATTTACCCATATTTCTATATTATTATAAAACTGTCTATGCTATAGTTATATTAGTCAACTTGAGTATCCTTTCTTTAATTGTAGCTAACAGTCTATTACATGAACATGCTAAATTTCCTATTTCTTGAAAAGCTGCTAATGATGCTTGATCTCTACCTGATCTCTGCTTCTTTTATTTTTATTGTTAGGTTTATTGTTTTGCATCTTCTATATCATTATTTTTCTCCTCTCCCTAATCACTCTAATCAATGTGAGGCGTATTCTTGGTCTATTTCTCTAGAGTAATTATTAAATTAAAAAAAGAAAAGGTGGACTGTAAGGTAAAGGCAGACTGTAAGAATGCGTAGGAGTAGGGAAGGGAACGAAGAATAGAGCACAAGTCGACTTGCGCGAGTTTTAAACTAAACTAGTTATTTGAGCCTAATTTAAAAGCATAAAGTAAAAACATTAAAAATTGCACTTCACTTTGGTAACTCTATGTCGCAAGGTCCTCATAGTAGTGTAATATGTAAATATAATTACGTTATTTAATAAAACTGTTCATGGAAAACGTAATAAATGCAGTCATCTAGCGGAGAATGTTAAAAATATACTTTTATGTCGGCTGCTTATAAACGAAATAGATGTCCTGACAATTCATTAAGTATTACTTGAATTGAGTAGTAGTCTTCATTATTTCTATTTCATCATTGTCCAAGCCTCCAAGGTTTAAAACTGCAAAATTTTATTAAAATTTGTCCAGTCTTCTTTGCGTGATACACGCACAGACATGTCATCATTACCATGTTTCTGATACAGATTCTTTAGAACAATTTGAGATTTAATATTAACCTACCATTTTATAGTTACAAATACGACCTGTATTTATAGTTTTACCACTACAGTTCAGCCCCAAGTGACATTGAGAAAAAACCAAATAAATACATATTCTGAGTCTAAAATATAGGTGTGTAATTACAAGTATTTTTTAAAAATAAAGACTCTCAAAAATATATAGAAGTCTATAGAATTTAAGCAATGGTAGTTGACAATGGACAAAATTTAAATGATAAGTTTTATTAGTAATTGAATAAATCCAAATTAAGAAAATAAAATAATCGAAAAGTAATCAAAAGCGAATTGGTGTTAATGTGCCATACCAGTATTAATGTAAATTAAAGATACATTGTTATACATGAGATGAGATATGTGTATGTAATTTAGAGATACATTATCTTAATAGTCAGCAGAAGAGGAGAACCTAATATATTTTTTTTAAATTTTTGTTCAAGGTCTCTTGTTACAGGATGTTTGAATCAAAAGATAAAAGAACGAGGAGATACCGAAAGGTTTACTAAATTATGAGAAATGAAGTTCACTGGAGTATTTTTACTTAGATGAGTATAGTAAAAGAGATTGAATTAAACCCGCAGAGGTAGAGAACCCGTACTGCTAGTTATACTGATCTCAAATCTTCTGAAATCTTCAATAGTTTATTAGTATTTATACGTTCAATTTAATCCTCCACTGAGTAGGAAATAATTTCGATGTCTGAAGGCGAGTCAAAGTAAAAATGCTAACTGTATTATTTTGAAGTAACAATAAAAATGTAATTAAGTTAAACGGTTTATTTCGTGTTAACAGGATATATATTCTTAAGTACCTCCATTTAATAGCGCATTTAGTATGAGGCTATGATAAACGATTGCCGTTTGCTGAATATACAATATGCTGAAATTACAATTGTATCGTTATACCGCATATAAAAAATATACTTGTGATGTAATAACATCTGATTTAATATAGCAATATCTGCCTATAACAAACATTTATTGACAAAATTTTTAATTTTACATTGTAATTTAATCATCTGAAATGTTAATAGTGATGAAACTTATTTCTTAAAAAAATAGCCATTTCTTTGTTAGTAGAAAGAACACAAATTCGTAGGTTACAAAAAAATTATGAATTGTCTGAAAGGAACAGATGTAAATATGGATATGTTTTAGAATCTCACAAACCAAATAACTGCAGCTTGAAAGCATTGACGAACACCAGTGTGCGCGTTTAGAGAATGAATGGGAGAAGCGATTCGATCTTCTTGAAATCCTTTTACTTCTTTCAATTCCAGCTTGTCTGTCGCAAGAAAATTGTTCAACATATAAGCTGCAAGTACAAGGAGGTATCTATCTTATGGTCCCATTATTGCAGACAATCTCGACCCAAGTATAACTATTATGCTCAAAATTCGCATTAAAATTCCTAAGGGATTTATTAAACTGTAATTAGTTTGAATATTCAATATATTTGGCGTTAATTCTGTAGAAATTCATTATACACAATTAAATGAAACTACGTGATGTAGTAACTATGTAGATCTTTGCTAATGTCCCACCTGAAGATGTTGTAATACAACGAAACCTAGGTCGTGGTAAAGAAATTAAAGAAAGTAGAAATAATACTACATCACGTAGTTTCATTTAATTGTGAGTAATTACTTTGTTTGAATGTCTAAAATAAAGTTCTTTATTATTCTTGTTACAAACTTAATTCATATTATGGACTCTGTTATAGTTGGCAATTAAATCTATGGTGTTTCTTAATACAGTTGGATCCACTTGTCTACATTACCTATCATAATTTTCTTTTATTTATTTCCCATTTAACAAAGATTCGTGCAGTCTCAGTGACTCATTACTATGGCAACTTGTATATCGTAAGTAAAATTTACGCAAAATCTGTTGTTTAGATTACTTATTTTATTATTAAATTGTTTCATGTATCCACATTTTAGTCTGTCAAAATTAGAGTTTAGATTCGAACAATGATCCAAAATTGGCTATACACCGAAAAAAAGGCGCCACGTGTATCGAGCAATGCAACTGTTATTAAATGCCCTGTTTTATTGGTATTAAAAACTTTCAGTTTGAAGTATCATAGTAATAAACTGGGATCTATATATTTAAGGTGCATGTGTTTTGTACTGATAACATAACTGATTCTTTAGGTTGACAACTAATTATTCAGGTTTTAAAAATAATATTTTAGATTTACAATGGATTCTTTAGGTGTATAATGGATTCTTTATATTTAAAATTGCTTCTTAAGGTTTGTAGTTGGTCCTTTAGGTTTTGCAATTAGTTCATTAGATTTACAATTGATACCTTAGATTTAAAATTACTTTCTAAAGTTTATAAATGATTCTTTAAATTCACAATTGCTTCTTAAAATTTGCAATTGATATTTTAGTTTTGCAAATTATTATCTAGGTTTAAATTTGATTTAAAACTTGTTGGATAGAATAAACGTTAATGATTATTTTGACAGAGAACTACGTCTTCCCCAGCATCAGACGTGGGACATTTCAAAACAGGAATAAGCGATGTTGACTATCGACGATGTTATTATCACTAGCCGAATATCGACAATCGATTATTACCGACCTAAAACGTGAAATTTCATAGACATCGACGAAGGTTAATAATATTTTTAGTTTAGTTTTAAACTATTATTTACTTATTTTTCAAAATTGATGATATAATGCACTCGCCCTTTAAAATGAAGTACATCAGCGATTAGTATCTATTTAGATAGCATAGTACTCAGTGATGAGGTAACCTTGCTTAACACAAAAAGAATGTGAAAGACATTTATATGCCTATGTTCCCAGTCGTTGTCCGTGCTCCTTTTTTTAAGTTTGTTTCCGTTTTATTTTAAATTTACTTTATAACTAGTATCCCTACATTTCGATCTTATTAAATCGTTTATAACCATATGCTCACACAGCATTTATGTTTGTATAAGAGAAAGCAAGATAAAAATTCGACAATTTATTAATGTTTAGAATTCACGTGTTCTATCGATATGAAAATCGATCATGAATGTTCAAGTTCGTAAATTATTTAATTTGTTATTAAAATTACGTCGTAAAGTAATATTAAAGAAGATCGTTGTCTTATTTGCATGATTAACGTGCCAATATTTTAAAAATTTCATTAAAGATATAGAGATATTGGTGTTTAGTTATTAAATATCGACTTTGGTTGTTAAAAATTGATGAACATCCCTATTTCGAGAGCCCCTATTCACGAAAATATGTCTTCATGTTGAGCGCTTACGTTTAAAGAACTAATAATAGTAGATCAATAAAGGAAGTAAGAAGTAAGAGTAAATGTTAAAAATCGATTAATATTCCTACTTCGAAAATTTGATTCACAAAAATATGTGCCAGTTTGATCGGTTACATTAATTTATTTATTTATTTACATACTTAATATACACAATTAATACATATGGTGTAATTATTGCTATGAGAGCCATCACTTACAAACCGCCCAGAATATCAGTCGAACCAAAGGCTACAAACCTAATAATAAAAGTATCCCATCACACCACCTCAAATCAATGTCTACTTCAAGTACAACTTCAAATACAACTACCAAGCAATACTTCAAGAGTTCAATTTACAAAAACATGTAACAGGTTGAACGCTTATATTGACAAAACTTATAAAAGCAGATACATAAAAGACACATTATAACACACCATATATTGGGTAGAGTGAATGTTGCTTAAAAATAAATGAATGTCTTCACTTCAAAAGTTCAATCCACAAGAATAGGTCACAGATTGAGCGTTTATATATAGGAAATGAATAAAAGTAAATAAATAGAAAACACACCATTAGGTATAGCGCATGTTACATAAAAATAGATGAATGTCCCTACTTCAAAATTCAATTTACAGAAATAGGTCACAAGTTGAGCTCTTATAATTACAAAACTAATAAAAGTAGGTAAAAGACCACGCCATTAGGTGGAATTAATGTTATTTAAAAACAATTGAATGTCTCTACATCAAAAGTTCAATTCAGTAAAATATGTCACGGGTTGAGCGTATATATTTAGGAAACTAATAAAAGCAGATAAATAAAGAACACACCATTAGGTAGAGTGAATGTAAAAGAATATCCCTACTTCAAAAGTTCAGTTCACAAAAATATGTTACATTTAGGAAAATAATAAAAGTAGAAAAGTAAATAATTCACCATGGATAGAGTAAATGTTATTTAGACATCTATTAATATCCCTACTTCGAAGTTCATTTGACATAAACATGTCTAATGTTCGGATCTTATATTTACAAAACTAACGGTCGTAGATAGCATTTAATAAAGTACTCGTTTAAATAGAATGTAATTTCCAATTTACGATAATTTTTATATTATTTTATTTCTTGGATTTAGTAGCTTCATTCAATTTTACACGATTTCATATGTCATTTTTGGCTATAGAAGAAAAAATCTGATATACTAACAAACTAATATTATCAGCCCGATATTTGCATTTTGTTCTGTTACAAAAATAAATATAAATTCGTATAAATTAGCGCTATATATTTAAAATTTAGGAGACTTCATTAAAAGCAAATCGGCGGAGAATTCGTTCTACTTTAAAAGTCGCGAAGCAGTTGCTACTATGATAATATGCTATGTACTTTTTCTTTCATTTTTTTACCCTTTTGCAACTTAAAAGAAAAATGTAAACAGACCTTTATAAAATCGCATGTCAGTTCACAACAATGGAAATTTATGATTTTTTTTATTATCATGTCGTATTGAGTGTCAATTGAAAGAGCAAATTATTGTGATTCTAAAATTTTTGATAAAAACATATCCTTCCTCATCCCCCTCCCCTCCTATCATAAAAACTACTAGTCAAAATTATTGCAAAAATAGCGTTACTAAATGTTTACCCGAAAAATAAAGCTATGTTTCTAATTATTAGAGTTTTAAAAAAAATCACGATGCCTATGAAAGATATACTGGCAGTATATTTTTTTGCTAAAACAATATTGTTTAAATAGTTTAATAGAAATAAATATTTATATGTACCTAAATGTGAAAGGCAGTCTCGTAGGGCGAGTTCTACTCGTACTTGACAAGTTGTTATTTTTTCCTTAACGTCACAGGGTTTTTTGTTTCTAATTGTACAGCTAAGTAAGACGGTAACTATATTCGATAGTCGTATAATAAATTCAAAACTTTTATGTTACTTGTAGCGGAAAAAGTTTGTGTGTGTGGCTAAAAAGAATTAACTTATTACATTTCGTTAGCACCTTGTTAAATTTGGATATTTCTTTCACGATAAGATGACAGTTTTCAAAATCTTGTGCTTTGAAATTTTTTAAAAAAAATTTACTATTTTCCCTAAAATATTGAACGCTGTGTACGGTTTTTACCACTAAATACCGTTTTTAAAAAAGGTTGATTTGAAACAATCTTACTTTTCTCTTCGAAGAAGTTTTCGAGAAGTCATAAAACTAAGTCCAAGGATAATGTTCCGCCTAAAATATACATAGAAGCGTTCTCCTTCTCTACATACTCGATTCTCGATTAATCCGTATATTTGTCCAGGTGTGATTATACTTACCAATTTAAGGAAATATCGAGGTCATCTGCAGCTTTAGCTAAATTTAATATCACATACATTAACTGAACCTGAAGCAAAAGTATCTTGCCAAGATTTATCACCCCAGTTACAATTATGACATCTAACCATCTTTGTAGTGCTACTAATGCACTATTGTTGTTTAAGTCAATATCTCCATACTCGTAGCTCGTTTGAAATCTAGAGCTCACCTCAGAGAAAAGTACGCACGCACGTAAGCAGGCACGCTCGCATGCACGCACGCATGAACGCATATATGCTCACACGCACGTATTATATGTACCTAAATGTGCAAACACACATACGCGCACACACGTGCAAACACACATACGTGCACAAGCGCACACGCGCACACGCGCATCCACGTGCACGCGCACACATATTGAACAGTATCATACTCTTTGAAAAACGCTAGTGGTATAAAAACACGATGCAAATTAATACTTCAGCTATTATAATATAATCTTGCCGCACGTATACTTTACATTCTAATTATGTGAAATATATGGAAAGATATGGCTATATTGGTATATCTTAAATAAGTTAGAGCTATGGTTCTTCATCGTCTGTTGGATTCACATAACCCCTAAGTAGATCTTAATGTATGTGCAAGCAAAATGAGCGCAATCATCCGAACGCTAGTTAGGGATATCACGCTCTTTTTAGTGCTACAAGCTTCTGTGGGTCATCGACTTAACCACATTTTGAATTGTGTTTGTACTTAAAAACAGAACTTATTATTAATTGAAAAAATGTGACGGCAAACTTTTCTCTGGAAGGAAAACAAAATTTTTTTTTTAATGTTTACCCCCTCCTTCAGTAACCAACAAAGTATTTTTATAAATAAATAACAAAACTACCAACCCATCAATTAAATCAAATTTAATGCGTATACTTAATTTTTACAGCTTTATTTATTTTTTTATTCTCATTCTTACATTCTCTTAACGATGCTTTATATTCTATCACAGGAACCATGCCCGACAGCAACAATAGTCCCTTCTTTGGGTTTTTAATGCATTTCCGCAGTAAAAATACGTTTAATATACCCGCTCAATGTACAACTCAAATGAAATGTTGACAATCATAATAAGACAATTGCGAATATTTAACTTTGAAGTAGATAATTCTATTGAGTCCTTAATTAAATCAGACATCGGTTTCCTTTAATTTCCTCACAATGAACCGTAGGAGACATTGTAAAGTAAACCATAATCCCGAGTATTGTGAAATAGAATGGCAAGATGCTGAAATTATTAACAAACGAATGAAATTCAGATCTAATTCATCAAAACGTGGGGATTAAGGAACAACACAATGCAAGAATCTTTAGACAGGTAAGTGCGCGATTGACGCAGGACGCGATAACAATGACGGACCAGAATGAACACGTTTCATTGTTATTCAATCAGAGATGCGTAGCCGGGGCTTCGCTTCTGTGCGTGATAAAATTAATTTGTCTTACTTCGTCGGTGATAAAATTAATTTGTCTATGTGTTAAAATAAACGTGCTTTTAAGTAATAGGGTACGATGTTTGTGACAAATTCCACAGTTGTTTTTCTCAATTCTTTCAAAATAATCCTATAAAATATAATTCATCTTCAAAAAAGCTTATTCGTTCCTTCTACATGTGAATGAATTAGAATTTAAAAGAACAGAAAAAATTACTAAAACTGATATACTGTAAATATTTTGGTAATACTAGAAAGATGACAACGATACGAACAATTCAGGACCTGTAAAATGCTCCGGATTCGCTTAAGGACGATTAAGGACAAACCATTAGCACTGATTGAACCGCCTAAGCTTTCATTTGTATAACTGCGCACTATACTCTGAATAATCAGTTTATAGTTTGTTAATAAGGTGGGAAATTATGGAACTAGCAAAGAAAAGAAACCGTCGACATGTTTATTTAAATAATTTTAATTGTAATTGTTATTACAATTATCGCTTCAGGTACTATAAGTACACTCTTAGATTTAAGATGTTTGACGAAAATCCGCCATCATGAACCATCATTTTGGAAATTTCAAAAGTATTAAGGGATCTACTCCTTAATACTTTACGAATATATATAAAGCATTTTTGACAGTTTTGAGTGTGGTATCAAATAGAGTATGAATAAATACAGCAGTTTAGAAAATTTTGAATCGCCATTTTGAGGAAATATTTTTAAAAATTGAAAAAGAAATATAATTTGTGAAATGTTGAGTATAGTATCAAATGAAAGGTATCAAAGTAGACCATCGTCAGTCACCATAGTAAATTCTATTATAATCGCGATCGGATTCCCCATGAGACGCAGCATTAGTAATATTATTCAAGATTCCTCAGAAAATGGGGTGCGGTGATCTGTTTCGGCCCATTGTAATTATTATGAAATTAACTAAGACGATAGCCATTTTCTTTATTTTTTTGGAAATCGGCTTTATCAGTGTAATCTTCCAATCACAATAATCTGACTACTGGAATATTCTATACAAAAAATGCAATAAGTAGATCTACGACCCACCGTCATTAATGTCGCAAGTCAATAAAGAGCTATTGACTTTTGTCAGTTCAGAATATTTTTTTCAATTTAAATAATAACGAAAAATGTCACTTGGCATTACCTGAACCATCGGCACACTTCCATCTCGTAAATTCAAATCGATATACACCTAATACTAATCTCCGAAGAGTTTGCGGAAAAAAATGAGGAAACTAAGCGAAATGTAAAAATTAAAAACATTTTTATGCAAGGACTAAAAAACCGCAAAGAAGTTGATGAATTTTAAAACAAAGTGGATGTAATCTTTAAAAACTATCTGCATTGTCTTCGAAAAGTTTAATATACTAAATATTTTTTATTTAATTTTTTGTTATTATACGATAATTAAAGATATCTATTATAGCTTTAAACATCCTGATGTGATTATTACGACAAATATATACGATCGAGGGTCAGATATATGACCAAGGTCTGCGAGCGATAAAGATAATGACTGTTCTGTTGTCTTACTATCAAACAACCGAGACTGGTTGATTGCCCTCCCCGCTCAGTTAGCTCAACTCTAGTTCAAGAGGGATCCACTGTCTCTATCGCCTTTGTTCTCCGGGCACCCCAGGGTGTCATTCTTGAGTTCGAAGTTTCTAAAATGGAGGCGATCAAGCGACAACACATCGTAAGTTGATAATGGGTGCTCTCTATACTGCGTTAATCTCTCTACACTGCGAATTTCAATTTAATAAAGATCGCAAGATCGCAATTGTCAAACTATATAATTGCAATTTATATTAAAAATGTGTGATATTTATTGAATTAATTTTTGTTTTTAATATGTCAAATTTATGACCCATAATTATAAATGTGACAAAAATAGGAATACCACAGTTTCAGACAAAAAATGTATTCGATTTTATAACTCAGTTTCAAATCAGAGACAGTGTATTATTAAACTAGGTGTTTTGATAAAAATCCAGTAATTGCTGATGTAACAGATAACGATCAATGCTATTATTTACAGTATAAACATGTGGTACTTTTGGTTAAATTGTGCTTGTATTTCTTTGCTTAACTGTCAAATAACCTCTACTTCTCTACAGTCCAAGCAGCATTTTCTTTGTGAAGTGATTTTTGCTTTTTTTATTGATGTTTGCTTTTTCCAGAGCCTACTTTTCTATGACACGATTATGAAGATATACATTTTCTTCATGGATTGAGTAAAGGAAACTTGGTTACGTTGCATATAAATTTCGTGAAAGCTACAATCGTGACTGGAATATTTTCAGTAATAATCCATGTTCATAAAGCGTATAGAGAAGATCGAATACCAGGCGGTATTTGATCTTCGAAGATCGAATAATCAGAAATTAAGTTGGTTTCATACTAACAATTAGTTTTCTGGAGTCGAGAGTTTTGAGTGAAAAACGCAAACATACAGTAATATTAGTGCTTTATATGTGTGTTTGTTTGCTAGATTTAAAAATTATTAGAAGAAAACAAACAAAAACCTATTCACATTTATAATATTAGTTAGTTAAAAGTTGTTTGCAGAAATGAGTTAATCCATATACGAGTACGCTGTACTAGATTTATTTTAAATGTTAACAATTTTATTGCATCTATAATATCATTGTAATTTTGTAGTGGGTTCGCGTGCGTTAAAAGAAATGAGAAGGGATGGATTGCGGGAGTGAAAAAAGGGGCGAGGACAATTAACAAGCATAAGAATTCGACAATGTTCCAGAACATTGCAGAATTTTTCTCAAATTTTTAGAACTTTCTAGAAAAAACTGGATCTTTCATAGTGAAAGTCACACATTTTTGAGGTCGACTATTTTCAACCCCCATATCTTCTACACTCGCATAGTTATCGACGCGCAACCACCATAGTGCATGATGGGAGGATTGAGACTATCACCACGCATAAATGCTATTTGCAATACTATTCGCATAAAGACACACGCGACCAATTTAAAATAGCTTTGTAGATAAAATCTGCTGCTCTATGTACAAGTATACACCAACACATTTTATATTCCCGACTGTATGACGTGCGCGTTAGACGCTTTTTGGATGGGTAAAATCTTATAAGTTCGCGTCACAGACATGCCGTAATAGCAGTATATCTGCAGCTATAACCGTAACGTATTGTGTAACATTAGTGCTGTGTATATCTTTACAAGTAAAGTTAAATTGACTACGTGGGAAGTTCAGTTTGGTATATTGTGCATTGTTTAAATTGTGTTTTAGTTGTATAATTATTTTAATTGTTTAATTGTAGGATCACTGTGCAGTACAATGGTGAATACTAAATATGTTAATATTTTTACATAGACAAAATTTACAACAAAAATAAAACATTTATTTTCGAATACCTCCAGTACTCGTATCAATATTTGCGTCTAAAAATTTGATATTACTTATTTTTTTTAATAGTTTACCTTTGCAATCATACCACGAGTATTTCATGGTAGCTACCATAGCATATTTCTAGTTGTTCGATAATATTTTCATAGCGGATTTTAAAATTACAAATTCTATATAATTTTATAAAACACTATTATTTCATAGTTTTAAGTTTTCACATCCATCGCTAATTTTCATGACTACGTTTTGTTTTAGAAGTTTGGAACACGTTCGCAGCGGAGCCAATTTGACTGTCCGTTCGCTGTGGCGGAGGATTTCTTTATTCTGACTTAATTTTATTATTTATTAAGACTTGGTATGCATTAACTAAAATGAAGTGTCGAAGTTTGATAAACAGAGAAATTACATAGGGTTTATTTACAGAAGAAAAACATAAACGGTGTTAAGTTCCTTTTATTTAGTGAACAGTTGAAACTTCTGGGTTCAGTCAGTTTGCTGCGCACATATCAACTGAATGTAAAATTTCATTTTAATTTATCTGGACGAGATATATGACAAGTGAAATTAATTTTAATTTTATTTAACGGGATATACAACAGGCGAATTTTGATATAAATTACTTGTAAATGCTTTAAATTATTTCCAGACTAAGAAAATTTCTTTAATGAAAGCAATAATATAACTAAATCTAGGTTAACTTTTTTTTCTTCACCCATCGTGAATTCTATCGTATAAGTTCGTGTGATTATAACGACATAAGATTGTAAATTATTAGAAATAGTTATTTTAGAATGATTTTCTAACATTTTGATTATAGGTTTTTATTTTTAAAAAAAATATTCACAGAATTTTCCTGCAAACATAACTTACTCGTAATTTTTGAACTATAATAATATAAAGCAAAAGGTTGTAGCAATGAAGTATTTTAATATTTTTTCTTTGTCCATCAATTTATTTACGACAGTTTAATTTACATTCGTATCGTTCATTATATTAACTCAAGATTCCAGAGAAACTTGTTAGTTTTCTTTTCTATCTCTATAATATAATATATAATATAAACCTTTACTCCAGATTTACAGCCTTAGATAATGATGATCTCAAATTACACCTCCTGAGGTGTGATTTAATCCCTTACTACTCCTCCTTCTTGTGAAATAAATTCAACATCCATAAATCTGTAGTCACATCCTAAATGTGTTCTTAATACTTAAATTTGTTATTCTTTGCTATTTAACATCTACGAAGTATTGACTATGTTAGATGAGAATAGACGATAGGATTAAGATACTTCTGTAAGACTATATAAGCATCATTGACAGATGAAGAAAGACTGAGCAGATTGTTAAATTAAAAGACAATGTCCAGTGAAGTAGCTGATCATGTATCTTGATAGAAACTCGGATATATGTATGTATATATATATATATATATATATATATATATATATATATATATATATATATATATATATATATATATATATATATATATATATAGTATCTTAATAAATAGATAATTATATTCCTTAATTGATATCCAGAGTGATCACTCGATTTTTTTAGGAAACTGGCAACTTACACCCGCAGACATTGTTAGAGTTCCGTACCTCAAAAGGGAAAAGGAACCCTTATAGGTTCATTTTGTTGTCCGTCTGTCAATATGCTTTTTCTCAGGAATTTCCCAGGGTAGTATCAAGTTGAAATTAATGTCAAATACTTGAAATTATTGTCTACGATCCTTTGGCGCTGTAAAAGTCGAGCTTCTAAACCAACGCACTTAGGAAGAACCCTGAAAATATGATCGATTATGCCGCAAATTTGACACTCCGAAATAAATCAAAACGTATAGGGTACTTTTCGTTGATCTAGAAATATGAAATTTGGAAATAAGTAAGATTAAAGAAGACACAGCACAAGTAAAGGAAAACATTTTTCATCACGTAATTTTTTTTAATTATGCGCCTGTGAAAGTTATAATAAGCAATTAATTTTCGTTCTAAAAAATTAAAATTTTGCAAATAGTTTAATATGAAATTTATATACCGTTAAATGTTTATAAGTTCCTAAATGTGTACCGAACCATCGTAATGCGAGTACCACTCGTGTTTGACAGGTTTTATATACTAAGTTCGAGGCTCTGTACATAATTTGTAGTTTCTAAATATAAATGTTACAATAACTTATTTATTACGTAATTCGATAGGTTTAAATATTATGCATTCAATTCGACGTAAAACAAAATATTTTCGATTCGAAAGTCTTCTAGTAACCGGGAGCGTAAACAAGTTTGGTGGTTTTTTCAAAACGTCTAGAAGAATTGATATTTAAGTATTGTCTCGTTTAGACGATGCGTCGAATATTATTTTGCAATTATGCGTGACTAATTGTTTGCCGGAACAGATTGCATGACAGGATTAAACCAAGTTAAATTATTATTTTAAAGCCGTTAAACATCATACAATTATTTTTTCGTCTATATCGCATAACCACTCTTTGGCAAATTCACAGCCACAATATTTGAGCTCAACATTTACCACGACCTTACGCATTGATAACACATCTTAATGTAACTACGTCCTTTGTTTCCGAATAATGCAAACAGGCAAAGCGCGGCGGGCGCGGTAAAAGACAAACGTGAGCTCTTCATGAAACTCGTCGCGCCCTCGAGACGAGAGCCGTTCGCGTTTTGTACTTTTCATTTTTGCTGGCGGCACTCGCGAGGGGCTCGGCGGTGGACGCACGTAAATTTGCTTCCCAATTAGTGGTGTCGCTTCACAAAAGCATCCATTTGCATTTTGGTGAAGCACAACGGTGCGGAAGTTCCATTTTGGGATCTGTTCTATAATTTGTAATGCAAGCTTTCGATTGTACTGCAAGCTTTCGATGTATTATTTTCATCTTTACGACCGATTGCGATGAATTTTTCACATACATACCATGCATAAGAAAAATAAATTGCACTACGTTATGGTATATCTAATTCTAGTACCATCGAAGTATCTCTAGAGATAATATAAATTAATCAATTACATTGGCAGAGGTAAACATGGCAATTTCTAGCTATAAGGTAATGACACTTTGCGTATTTAAGTAGTGGAAATTGGCTGATTTTTATTCGATATATGCACACAAAATAAATAAACAACCAGATATTCATGTACTATTGAAGCGAAACGTACGTTATATTGAAGCGAAACGTACGTTATATTGAAGCGTAAAGCGTTTGTGGTAAGTAGATATATACATATCTATCATATATTCCACAATTTATTTCCTACATTTTAAATTCTTTTTTAGGTTCCTTCGTATATTTGATCCCTGGATGAAACTTGATAATGATTCAAAATAGTTAAGATAATATGTTTTATAAGATAATAAATAAAGAATACTGTGTTTACAACTTGGGTACAATCATACCAAACTTATTTGTGGTAACGTTTGTATAACCACTTGGGTATTATAGCAATATTAATTAAGAACTAAGCGAAGAGTGCTTTAATGTTACCTATGAATAATTGAAAAGTATTTTAGGTAACATTAAAGCACTCTTATTTAGAAAAGATTTTTAATCAAATTGAATCGATCCACAGTACCAGGCTTTTTTAATTTTTATCAAGAATATGTCGATAAAGATGAAAAAAGAAAGTGCTATCTCACTATTTTCTTGTATATACCTAGTAAACTGACATGAATGCATGCGGTTACACGTGACTATTTTCAGATATTTTTTTAAAAACTAATAGAAAAATTACGAAAACCCGTTAGTATGAGTAGAACTTGCTCTATATAATTAGATACGTATAAACGTTTAAACATTAAGGTTACATTGTATTGCTTTCATTCTATTAATTAACATTAATATTGTATATAAATCGTGTAAATATGAGTATATAGTTTAATACACCTTGTAATTCTAGAAAGTATTAGGTTAATGTCGTATTGATTTTCGATTTTTTTCTAGGTTAGTATTTCTTTGTTTTATGACACGTTCCTTCACGTCAAATTTCAAGGTAAATAGGATAAGGCGTTGATCAATGAGTCAACGTTAAGATATATTTTCATAAGGCAAAATATTTTTATTGAGTTGAGTTAGATGCTTGAATTGTCAACTTGGTACCTTTTTTGCCATTCTTTAAAAAATGATCTTGACGGATGAAGCGATAGACAAAGGAACAACAATAAAATAAGATTCCTTTTTTATTCTGTAGTACGGTACCATAAAAAGACAAAAAAATTATTATGCAAATATTTTATTAATTGTATTTTATTAGGGATAGTACATGTTATACAGACAAACAGCGAAAATATTTAATAAGTTCTCTAAAATTAATGCACTTGCCTTATGTGAATATGAAAAAAAATATTTTAATAAATTTCTAACAATGAAAGTTTATTTTCTTAAAAAAATACACAATAATGGCAAATGTTTCTACCGCATTGATCATATCACAAAGAGACATTTGAAGTCAAGGTAAATTATTAAAATAGATAATATTAGAAAAAAAATCACAAAAATAACAAATTAATAAATATTATTACAGCAGTTGAAAATCTATCAGCAACAAGTATTCATAACATCATGGCTGAATTACAAAACAGGTTCAGAGAACATTAAAATTATATTTTCATTACAATTTCCTTATTTCAATTTGTATGTACCTAACGTGTACGGATACTTTATGAAAGAATAATTTTTGTACGACAAAAAAGATTCCTACGGGGACTGTTGGGAGACGTGGAATGGCATTAGATAGATCTTTCAAAATGAAATTAAGGCTTTTTTTTTTCAAATTTTGAAGTCCCGTTTGCGAAATATTAAGATTCAAGGTGTTGTGCAATGTACACACATACATATTTTTAATGGATGCCTGACAAAATCTGAATATATCCTACGCAGATTTCCCTAAATTTAGAGAAAAATTCAGTCTATGACGATTATTGACACGAATATATTCTTGTTTCACGCTTTCCAGTAAATTTTTTCCGCAGCTGGCTTTTAGTTTTTTAACTTTTATTTTTATTTAAATATTTCGTATAAGTTCTGTCAACAATTTCAAAAGATATAGACAACTATGAAATCCTAATTTATCCATATTCGAAAACACAATGCGTTTCTTTTTTGATATTGGAAATAAGTTCTCGTATGAAGGTATTAACCGAAAACAGCAAAGCATTAAATATTTTTTCAGTTCTTTAATTTTGAATAAATAGCTAGATATTCATATCAATGCGATATTGAAGCGTAATCTATGCTACAATTATTATGTTATTTTAATCAATGAACAGTTTATTTCCGTTTACACCCAAGTTATAAAATCGACATGAACAAGAAGGCTGGCAGTAACTTGCAATTTTATACAGCACACAGTGGTCGCGAAACGATATCTAAATGAATATAATAGTTTGCTTCTTTTTAGAGTTTCTTAACTAAAAAGGGAAAAAATACACATATTTTATAAGATTACTCATTCCATCTATCTGTGTTTCACAGCCGTTTTTCTTTTCAGAAACCATTCGACTTGTAAACTTGAAATTATGTGGTATAATAGTAAACATTTTATTTTAATAGCCATATAATTAACATTGAAAAAAAAAAAAATATATATATATACATATTTTTGATAGACTGCTAAATTATATTTACATGACGCAAAACAATATTGATATTTGCAAATAGTTTAGCAGAAGTGGTATTTATCCTTAAACGTCTGTGTGTGCCTAAATGTGTACTAAACCCTAGTAGTAATACTTGTAGTTAAAATTTTTTAATCAATATTTGACATACTACGTATCTGTTATATCTGTTCTAACTCAAAATATTACATATACAATACTATAACTACATATAAGCATGCACTTTAAATCGAAGCAGAGTATAATTAGACGGCGATTTATAATAAAATAAAGGTAAAGCAGACATCAAAAATGGCTCACGAGAATCGCAGTTTTCGAATTAATCATTTTGTTAACAAGTGTAACTTTTGCACTTTACAGGTAAGTGACATTATTTTATTTTTACTCGTATGTGTATGGTTAAACTATGATTGTGAGTAATTCTTTTTTTCATTTTTTAACGGTGTTTTGTTTGAAAAGGTGAGGCATCTATTCCTACTGAAAAGGATAGTCGCCTTGTTTTTCTTGAATATCTATCCCCTTGGGTTATTGTACTGTTTAAGCTGATGCATGTGCTTATTTTTCTCTTTAGATATGCTTCGCAATTATATTAGATAAACTGGAGCTCCTCCACGTGAACGAGGCAAATGGACGCACGACTCATTAATATCTGCTATGGAGGAAATTTCAAAAGGCGTTCTTAGCATTAAATTAGTTCTAACTCCAGCCTTACTTTATATTCACTTTTCATGTTTGCAAGGTCGGATTTATAATTTACACGCAATTTTTGACACAATCACTGTATTTTGTAGGAAAAATTTAATTCATTCCATTTATATAAAACATATGTAAAGAATATACAAATATAAAACGGTCTAAATAGAAAAAAAAGAATATTAAAATTTAATTTCAAAAACATTAAAGAAGTACTAAATCTTATTTTAATAAAGTACGTTTTTCTTACTTTAATTGGACTATTTTCTCAATGGTACTTATTGTTTAATAATGTTACAAAATTTTTCAAATTTTTGGTGTATCTTTTCTTTCAACTGAGTAGTGGATTGAGAGAGATGGTTGTATTGAATCTCACATTTTGAGGAAGCCGATAGAGTGCCAACGACGTATCAATTTAATGTAACGTCTCTGTGGAATGACACATATTTTACTTTATGCAACTTCGCTTGATCAGAAATAAATTTTCAACCACTGCGCATTGGCCTGAAAGTAATTTAGGATTCCAGACGTGTGTTTCCAATTCACTGGCCAGCGACGCCGTACGTGTTGAGCTGTGCGCTAAGATGAAGTCGAATAACAATTCGAAAACAATCAATACCCTTCTTCATAATAACGATTTCAACAAAATGGAGATGGCAGCTCAAAACAAAACGATATTCATCCGGCGTTAGCGCGCACAAATTCATTCTGCAGATCACGTCCCATTCCGATCTCTTAAAGCCAAGATAAGCTCAGCAGCGTCTAGACATTTCGCCCCGTCCCGGTAAACCTGTGTACTGAAGGATGAAGTGAAATGGATAGGTTTATGGTGAGAAAAAATAGAAGTGTGTTAAATTATTGGTCTTTAAAATGATTATATATCAAGTAATAACAGCGCATCCCAGCTTTGACCGGGCACAAAGGTAGTAAAATGCGATTTATTTAATTTTTTTTTTTTTATTATTAACGTTTAATTTATTGACAATATTCTTAACGGTTTAGTTATTTATTATGTGCTTGTCAAGCGCACAGGACTTGAAACAAAAAAAAAGCTTATAACAATATGTCGTGATCAAAAAAATATAGCGCTGAACTTTTCTATAGATTTTCGTGTTGTTCAAATGCACTTGTACTTGTATTATTTCAAAGCAGCTGTAATTTTTTGAAAGTTCAACTCAAAAACGTACCCTTGAATTTGTGACGTTCCAGGGGTACGTTTTGAGTTGATCTTTTAAATAATTATAGCTGCTTTAAAAAATATATATTATTACTCATTCTAAAAGAAATCGTTATAAAAATTACACGGTTAAAAATAACGCGTTCTACAAAATTACACGTTTTAAAAAAATACACGTCCTAAAAATTACAGGTTCCAAAATATTACACGTTCTAAAAAATACAGGTGCCAAAAAATTACACGTTTTAAAAAATACACGTGCTAAAAAATTACAGGTTTTAAAAAAAATACACGTGCAAGAAAATTAGACGTTCTAAATAATTATACGTTTTAAGAAACAACACGTTTTAAAAAATAACAAGTTATAAAAAATTACACTTTCTAAAAAAATACATTAGCAAAAAAATTAGACGTTTTAAAAAAACACATCTTTTAAAATAATACAAGTGCTAAAAAATTACACGATTTAAAAAAATACACATGCAAAAAATTAGACGTTCTAAAAAATTTCAGGTTTTAAAAAATTACACGTTTTGAAGAAATACACTGCTAAAAAATAACACGTCCTAAAAAATTACAGGTTCTAAAAATTACACGTTTTAAAAAATACACGTGTTAAAAATTAAACGTTCTAAAAAATTACACTTTTTAAAAAATACACTTGTTAAAAATTACACGTTCTAAAAAATTACACTTTTTAAAAAATACACGTGTTAAAAATTACACATTCTAAAAAATTACACTTTTCAAAAATACACGTTTAAAAAATTACGCGTTCTAAAAAATAAACGTCCTAAAAAATGATATGTTCCAAAAAATTACACGTTTTAAAAAATTAAACGTTTTAAAAAATACATGTGCTAAAAATTGCACCTTCTAAAAAATTATACGTTTTAAAAAAAATACACTTGCAAAAAAATTAGACGTTCTAAAAAATTACGCATACTAATAAATTACACGTTCTAAAATAATACACCCGCGAAAAAATTAGACTTTCTGAAAAATTACATTTTCGAAAAAGTTAAATGTTGGAAAAATGACACGTTCTAAAAAATTACATGTTCTAAAAAAATAACTTATGATCTTGTACCTCTCTGAAAACTTTAAACTCTGGAATGATTTCTGTGCAAAAACAAAAAAAAAAGTATGAAAAATCAAAATGAAAGACTAATTCCTTTTTACAAAATTAGTATGATTTAAGTTCATGGTTTCGCAACAAAACTTAGATGTTCCAGAATATGTGATTATAGTGATATAAGAAACTACCTATCTAGTTTTAAAAGACCCACATCGAACCCTCATGGGTTCACGCACGCTTCGTTCCACGTATCATAGCTGTTTTTCTAAAAAAAAACCACCAAAAAAACTAGAAATTCAAATTCAATTTTTTTAACACAAAGATGTGTACGCGGCGCACCGAGAAGACCCGGGTTCGAGTCTCTAGCAACCATTTTTCCATATTAAATCTTCTTCATCTCATGTGGACACGACGACAACAATAACAACTTAAAGATATTTTTGACATTAATAATTTAATTGCCCCTTCTGAATCTTTAAGTCATCAGCTATTGAGATATGCGGATATGCGTTACTACAGTGCGAAATCCTCTCGTCAAAACCTCGATATTGATTTCTAAATTTCATGTACCTTGTAGAACTATTCCAAAATAGCGACTTATGGTTATTCCAAAACTATGATATTTTAGAATCTGTGGTAAAAATGATCACAAACATTTTATTGGGAACCGTTTGTCGTAGGAATTTAAATTGATAAATAAATCCGCGTATGTCTCAACAGGTGACAATCAAATGTATTCATTAATATGTAGAAAATTTTGAATGATTGCCAAAAAGTACCTGAAAATTTTCTTCTAATAATGAAAATCATGGATTCCATTTGGAATCCATGTTCCTTATGAAACAAAAATTTCAAAACAATTTTTATAAGAACTTTATTTATGCGGTTTATTAGAAATATTGTTCAAAATATTTACAAAATATAAATCTCCTTCGCCCTCTCCTCTATAATCAAAATTACTAAACTTATCATTATGAAAAAACGCCTATGCTTAAGTTTACCTAAAGTTAATCACAAAATTGTAGCGATAATGCTAGAAGTCATAGCAATATAATATTAATATTTGCGAATAGTTTAATCGAAATGCTACATATTCTTGAATGCGCATAAATGCCTAATCGTGTATGGAATCCTGATGTAGCGAGTGCTCGACATTAACAATTACGCACGTATGTAGTACTCTCAAACAATCCGTCTACAAACTAACAAATGCGCACCAGACCGCATAAGAATTGGCACTTGGTATATGTTTAAGCCAATATCAGATTCAAGATATACTTTTTTAAATAAGTGAAAACAAATATTATAACGAAAAAAAGTTAGTGTTATTTACGTCCAAAAATATTAGAATATTTTATCACGTGTAGATAAAATTTTCTTTCAATAGTGTGTTGGAAGTAACACATTAAAGCAAAACTAGAGCAAATGAGAATAAGTAAAAAAATTTCTAGTCATTTAGTATAAATTTGCATTGAAGTACTTGCCAAATACCATTATCATGATATTTTAATATGTGGCTGAAAACTTAGAGTGGAAGGGTATTGAAAAGTATTTATATGCTCACTTATCGTAAATGACACACCCTTTCAAAAATATTTTTAAACATTTGCAATTACATTATATATTTTCCCTGAGAAAAAAATTGGGAAGGTACTTCACCAAAAATTAAAAAAATACTTTTTTCGTTATGCGTTCGTGTCCAAGAGTCCAAATCCTGCGTGTAAATCCCCTCACATTAAACGAAAATCCACGCGGGCCATAATCCACCACAGGCAAAAACTAGTTATAAATATTAATACTCTTAATTAATAAATATAAAACCGGAATTTAATTTCCATTTGTGTGGAGTGATGTTAACATTATGTAATCCATAACATCTTTATAAACTAAATTAAAATATTTTTTCAAAATGTGTCCATCGTCCACCATTAATCCACTTCCTTGAGTACGTCCTATTTGAAAATAATATAAGACAAAGATATCCTTGAAACAGAATTTTGAATATTATCGTTGTTAACAAAAAAATTAATTTGAAGGAAATTATGAAAAAATTACCCACCGTGACCTCATTTTTTGACAACAAAAAACTTCCTTGTTTTCAATTACAGCAGCATTTAAAAATGTATACCGCCTTACCACGTCACCGTCCACGGTTTCTGTAATTTTTGTGATATTCAATTGACCAGATGATGTATTTTTTACTTCAGAATATTTTTTATTTTAAGAGGTCCATACCTCAAACGGAAAAAAACTAAATCTTGTAAAAATTACTCACGTATCCGTCCATCTGTCACAAGCATTTTTTTGAAACGCTTCAACTTGTAACGAGGCTTAGTGGTAAACCGTATTAACCTGTGCATTTTCAACATTCGCAACTCAATAGTTAACACTGAAAAATATTTCCATGAAAATAAAAAAAGAATTACTCAAATTTTATTTTATTTTATGTACCGTGTGGGGTATTATTTGAAAAGCCTGAAGTTACAAGGAATAACTGATACATGCATGTACAAAATAAACACTCCTCCCCCGCCTCTACAACCAAACTAATGAACCTAAAATTATAGAAATGAGAACGTTTCCAAAGCTTACGTAAAGTTTCTAAAAACTACCCTATGTCACATAGCTTTAGAAAAAATTACAAAAATATAATACCTACAAACTTAAATTATGAGGTTGGCGAATTTTATTATTATTCCTTTAGGGTTATTACACGAAAAGACTTTCCATGAAAAGCGAACGTGTAATCTTTTCAACCAAGGTCAAAGATTTTTCGCAAAACTTCTATTTCTGTGCCAGCTAGCACAGAAACAGGAGTTTTGCGAATCGAATTCTCACTTGGGCGGTTTCATTTTTTAACGTCTCGACTATCCTTTATGGAAAGGTTTTGTTATTTTTTATTATTATAAAAAAACCCCGAATTTAACATTCACACGTTGTGGTTATTGACTAATATATCAAAATCAATCTTAGAAAAGCTTGATTCCATTTCGGTTACAATTTTCTTTTCCACATCAAATAAAGAACGTCAAAGAATCGACTAAAATTTATTTGTGAAATTATTTCTTATTAAATCTAGTAGAGATTGTATTCCAATAATAACTGGAACTGGTAGAAACGTCGCTAGTTTTTTTTAAAGTAATATCGGCGACATGTAACTTATGCTATTTTCAGAAATCAGAAATATTTTTCGTAAAAAAATTACTTATTTACATAAGTGTTTATCTAAATGCATGATGTGTAAGACAAATGGGATCTTAAATAATATTATTTGATATTATGTTAGTGGTAATATTGTAAAGGGTACTCTAAAACTTTCCCGTAGACCAAACTGTTTGTTCATTTCTTTGGTATATGTAAAACATAGAATTTTTTCTGAACTATCTAAGGGTATTAAATCTGCCACAAATTATAATATCTTCTTACGTTTTCATTATTTGCTAAATACCCAACAATATATCCACTTTAGTCAAGCGAAATCCAATCATCGCCTTTTATTATGTGACTTCCATCCTTTTCTTAACATTTCAAAAAACAAATAAATAAACTTATGTTTTTAAACCTCGCTCTGGAAAATTGTACTGTTGCATTCCCACATTTCGGAGTTTCGATTGTAGTATTCCCTAAGAAGAAACGATAACTTAACTTATGTGCAAAAATATTTCTGCTTCAATAAAAAAATTTTAACTCTAAAGAGACTGTAGTAATTGTTATTAAATAAATAATATTAAATGCAGAATTTCTTTCCACACACGGTACCGCTATGATACAAGTCGTATATTGAACAGCGGTGAAGTTTGCGAGGTCTCTATTTGCCATATAAAACAAAACTGCGGGAAACTTCGGAAAATTCTTACCCTTGGTAAATCGACTTCTAATAAACCACGTTAAGCCCTTTCCGGGAACTTCTTAAACTCGTGTGTTATCGGAACGCCCTTAGGCGTAAAATTCTACTTTAACAATATTCGGTGATGTTTTTTGGCACGTTAAAATTAATTAACTCTTAACGAAATGCCGCTCGTATTAAATTAGTTTTTGAAGTGAAACTTCTTACACTTCTTCAGTGCAAAAATAAGGTACATTCTTAATTGATTAAAGAGAGACGGCCGAGTGTCCCGACTTGTAGTCTTTCTTATTATGTATATGTTCTCAACGCTACGCACAACACATGTCACTCGTGCAACTTGATATTATAGTTTCATAGTTATATTTAATTTTGATTGTATTTTAATATTTATTAAGATTACAAATCGTTTTAAAAATATCCCCTAGCTCACTAAAATCTCGGTGCTTATATCAATATTTATTAGAACGTAATATGTTCTATTAAAGTAAAGAATTGGTGAAATAACTGTCGATGAAGTATTATTTGAGTCAACTCTTCTCATATTATAAAAAGAAACGACTGGAATGAAACATTGAAATTTTTGGATCGTAAGTAAGATCCAAAGGTTTCATGACATGTACATTAGATCTAAAAAAGGGCCTTGATTTATTGGCTACAGATAAATAAAGAATAAATTCCTGGATGGATACAGACATGCTATATATTATTTCCAACAAAATAATAATAATTTCAGCTTATATAATTTCAATAGGGAAATATGTACCGATTAAACTTTATAATTTTAAAATCTCATTTCAGTATCAAATATAAATTATACAATCGTAAGGTTTGTTTGACTTTAAAAAATTATAATAGACAATAACGTATAACATAACTTCATTGATTGCAAATAAATATCTATGCTAATTCTTTTTCACGTATATTGTGAGAAAGGCAAAACATTTTCATTATCTTCATCTGAAGCGTTTTTCTTTAATACATAGGAGTATAGTATTAAAAACATACATATTTTTCAATTTGTAAATATAAACAATGAAAATATGTACAAATTCAATATTCAGTAAACAATAAATGTTAAATTTCTTTTAGGAAAATAATCTTTTGTGTTTGGTCTTATCCCATATTTTATATTAGAATATTCATCACAAAACAGGCTATTGTCGAAAGTTTCTAAGCTCAATATCTTCTTGATTAAAAAATAATTTGGCAGTTCACTTTGCGACTTTTAAACAAATCTTAATGTGGTTAACTGAACTAGTAGATTTCTTCTCCTATGTGACAGTTTTATGTGCGGCTGAGTATTTTTTGTAGACTGTGTACAGCCAGCTTAATAGACATCGTACACGAATTACTCTCCAAAATAATATTTGACACCTTTCGAAAAAAGTTTGATGTAACACGATAGTACAAGGGGCAAACTTTGCAATAAGGTTCTGTTGTGTCATGATAGAGGAAGTCGTTGTAACAAGGCAGTATAACGGATGTATCGAGCATATAGCTGGATAGCTCCAGGATTGTACCGTATGTAAATAAGTTCAGTCTAAAAGGCTTGAATATCTTCCTTAACTGATTTTCATATATGCGAATATGACCATAATACCAGACCATCGGTCGTCCTCATGCGCTTTTAAACACGATTTAAGATGCCAGTAAAAATGTTATCGTTTGGCATTTTAAGTAATAGAAATTGTTTTAATTCTGTTTAAACTTGAAATTTTGATGAATTCTTGATAAAAGTCCGGACCATTTGAAATCCTTAGTGGGTTTTATTACTGATGGAAAGCTTTATCGACTCATACAGGTAGGCGACATAATATATTAATATAAGATAAATTGTTTTATTCTCTTGTATGATATAAATTTTTCTTCAAATTATTACGAGAAATGGTTAAATACTGTCAGAACATAGATTTGTCTATTTGATGTGAGCAATATCCTAAAGGACTTCTGCGGATCGGGTGTCTGGAATAAAAATGTACCTTTGATATTTTCACACGGTGTTAAATTATTGACTATTGGTACAACTAGCACATACGGAACCTTTTTCCCCAGATGTAAATCAGGCAATTTATTTTGTGGTAGCTGCTAATTCACGATGAGAAATATTAGGCAAATCCTGGAATATTTGTCTACTAAAAAAACTGCACAAATAAAGGTCGTAGCGTACCAATTGATGTTATGCTGTACATATAATTAAATTCAAGGTCCTATCCCACTTCCAACATCGGCGATGGATTATTGTTTAAATAGTTTTATTTATTAAAAAAAAAATTCTGTTTTTTTTAAATAAATCGGAGTTAATTATATAATCGATACAGAGACATATGCGCTAATCAATAGTTGAAACTGTGTAATATTAATGCAACAATGAGAGATAAAACGCTACTGGATTTTACCTAAGGGCAGTAAGCATAACTAAGTATTTTTGGTCAATAAAACATTTGAAATTTCTATCTTTTGACGTAGGATTACACTTTTTATTCTGAATAATTTTTCAAACAATTACATAATATTGACTGACCATTTTTATTGAAAATAAGGCTATTCAACAGCCTCACTCCTTCAAAAGGACTTAAGCGAAATTAATTTCTATTTTTTTATTATTCTAAAAATTGTATGAAATTTGAAAGTAAATATTTTGGAATAGGTACTTTACTACGAAACCTAAATAACTTATGATACTTACTAAATTAACTTAATAGTTTGGAAATGGATTAAATTACATCGTCAGAAAGTTTACAGAGCAAAAATAAAACAATAATTGTTTCCGATGTACACTAAGCAACATTAATGTATATAAAGTCTTCTTAAAATTTTGAAAATAATACTTTCAGTTGTGTGATATGTCCACTCAAATCTTTAGGTGCTGCTGATATATAATCAATCAAACAATAAACGCCTAATAAATCCCCAGTAACATAATTTATGATATTTTTAGGCAGGAATTGGACATTTATACTTTCAAATAAACCAAATAAAATAAATATTTATATTTTGTGTTCTCTTATATTATGTTTTGATGGCAAGTCTCTATGCTTAATACTTAGAAACATGGTGACATTTAATTCGGTACTTGTATTTACTTATTTGTGTTTTCACTGTACAATAACTTTGTGCAGGTTTTTATTCTGAGACACCTTTATTCGAGAACAATTGAAGAGGAAATTTAGAAAAATAACCTTTAGTGTCCATTAAGGGCTATTTTTCTGATTTTGACCTATTTCAAATGTCTGATATTGCAAATTTTAGGCGATTCGCAGTTTTTCTGTCACTGGTGGATCAATTTATTTATACGATGAACAATATTACGTTTTACTAGTTGACGTGATTTGGTAAATTTATTAATTGAACAAAATTTATCCAAAAGTTTGTGGTTAACAGAATCAACATTATCATAGTATTTAAAGTAAATTCCAACGTTTCAACTTGAAAAATTGTTTGAAATGTCGTCTACTAGATATTTATTCAAAATATTAGGTATCAACTCAAAATAATAAAGAAAATTAACTTAAACAATAGGTTACGAATGTTAGTAATAAAAAAAATACATATCAACTTTCTATTTCATTTGAATTTTATAGAAAGTATTTTTGGTAGTAAACGTTGATTATATACGAATTTGCGGTAAAAATTATTTGAGTACTAGATTGTTTTTGAAAACATTGGCAAGAAATATAAAAACACCATAAACAATATAGACAAAAAATGTCATGTTAGTTCTTTGGTTTTTAATAAACGGGGATATGTAGATACAAAAATATGCCGACTCTATTCCTTTTACATCTCATTTTCATGAAAAGGACAAAATTTAAAGCATTTGTCTGCTCTTTACTTGAACATGAATCTACAATGATAACAACAAGAAAGGAATCCTGGTTACTGTAATAGATTTATTTCTTGCCTCGGAAAAGACGATCAACCTCGATAAAATCTACAATATTTATTTATTCAATGTTTTAATTTTTCGAAATAATTTTTATTCAACAGATATAAAATTTACGGAGGCAAAAAAATAATCCACCGGATTTGAAGCAATTTCCAAAATTCTACAAATATTTCGGCAGACTTCTTTAAATTTAAAGTGCTAATTATTTTTGGGAGAAAAATAAGTCGATTCAGACGACGCAGACGCGTGTTATGAACGGACAACTATAACGATATATATATTAAAATAATATAAATACCATTATAGTTTCCTTTTATTCATAATATAATGTTAAATATTATTTTTATAATTACAAAGTTTGTTTAGTAGCAAATAAATACATCATCTAGAACAGCAATTCATTTAAAACAGCAGTTCTCAACCAGTGCTGGCAGGCACGCTCCCAGAGTTACGTTTCGAGAAGAGTCTGAAAATATTTGTTTTCAAATAAATAAGTATGAAAATTTAAACAAGCATCGGGAGGGATCATGCCTAGCTGGTGGTATACAGTTTATAAAAGTGGTACACAAACATACATAGCGTACAATTCAAAAAATATAAAAATATTTTGTAGTATGATATAAAAATTATTTACATAAAAAACCAAATCAAAGCCTGTCATAAGATAGCAGTTCTCAACCAGTGATGGCAAGTACGTTCCCAGAATTAGATTTCGAGGAGGGTTTGAAAGTATTTGTATTCAATAAATAAGTATGAATAGTTAAATAACCTTCGGGGGGGATCGTGCCTATCTGCTGGTATACAGTTTCTAAAAGTGGTACGCAAATATACACGACGTACAACCCAAAAAAAAATAAAAATGTGTTGTATTATGATATAAAAATGATTTACATAAAAAACCAAATCAAAGCCGAATATAAGATAAAAATATGATTTATGTTATTATATTCCTCAGAAGGACTGCCGTTTTTAAGCTAAAGTAATTGACTTAAATGTGTATTCAAATCAGTCTTTTAATGTATTCACAACTAAACACCTTTGGCGCCTTTGGTATCCGGGGTCTCAACTCGAAGTAATATCGATGTCGGTAGGGAATCACCGAACCAGTTATGAAAATCTTGGTATTATTCGAAATATTATTAACAATATTTAACAAATATTTTTTAGTCTGTTTCAGAAGTATTTTGGCAAAATGTTGATGGAATTATGAATATTATATAACCAAAATAATTTTCATGACATTAAAAGTGACTCCATTTTTATTTTTATAATCTTAGGTTATCGTTTTAGCTCGGCATTGTCGATTTTATACAGTTACTTTGTGGCGATATATTTCACAGAAAACGTACATATAGAATAAATGTTCAATGATTTTTTTTGTATGTGTACATCAAAGTTATGAATATCATTTGGAAAACATAAAATAGCTGTGTTAAAATTAAGTGTGGCATTACAAATGGAACAGAAAACATTTCATTAAAATCACATTTGTAAACTTCAACTAAAAATAAATTAATTACTATAATTTCAAGACGCAAATTTACATTCACTTCCCACTAAATAGTCACTCCGTTCAATCTGAGCTATTATTTTTTACTGAACTAAAGTTATCATCAAACTTTATACGTCTTTTAGGTGAACTTGTAGAAGAAATTAAAGGAAGAAACTTCATAGAGGAAACAAATGAAAAGTTTTTATGGACTCCATTAAAATTGCAGGAATATTAGTTTGTAATCAATAAACACAGTCTGTATCAATTTACGGATGGCGATTTACTCAAGGTCACAAAAATTAAAATTTAAATAATATAAAATAAATTGCATTTCAGTGACAAGATTATTTTATTCTTTACATATGTATCTTATATCAATAAAACGCAAATATACTTCGTAGATAACTATATATTTTGAATTATTCACAAATATTGATATAAATTTATCTCTATAACTATATAGCTTAGTGTATCCTTAATACGTGAGAAACAAATATTTTGCTTTTTTTATTCTTTTTTTCTTTTAAATACAACAATTCTTAATACTTATTCAATTAAAGGATACATATAACATTGGATATAAGTTAAATCATCATAAGTGTTGTGGTTTTTGAATTAGAGCTTGGAGAAGAGATATAACATATTGTTATATTTCTATCAAAAAATAACTAAAAAAATGGCATTCTATTCGAAGAACATATTTCAAATTACATGCCAAGGCGAATAGAAACAATTTTACCCCAAGTTTATGTATAAGATACTACAAAATTTGGTTTTGAGTGAAAGCACTTCATATTATGTATAAATTTGATTTCTTTACCTCATTCCATTTCAGAACTAGAAACTTTTGACTAATCCAAAAGGAGGAGAAACTAGCCGCAACGTCACATCAATAGGGTTTCCTTCGGACCAGTCGAATATGCCCAGAAGATAAGAAGAGGGTTATGCTTATCAACATTTATTTTAATAAATTATCAATTAATTGTAATTGATTATTTCTAGAACTTTTAAATATTACATCCACAAATCCACTTAAAAAATTCACAATATTGACTATTTCAAGCAACTGAAATACTGCTACGATAGATAGACCAAAAGCCTTTGTCACAATGGAGGGAGATTAACGAAAGTGTATAATAATTAATTTCACTTCGCAGTACAAAGCGCACGTTTGTACGGCGAAGTGAAATTAATTGTTTTACAGTGCTTTGTGATCAGTTTGTGTTCTTAATTTTGTTTTCTCTGTTAAATTTTTTAATACAAAATTGAAGTTGTACTGTTTAATTAGTTGATGTTATGATGACTTGTGGTTTGTAAATATTTTCAACGAATAAATTTTCAGTTCACAGTGAGTGATTCATGATATATTTTATCATGATAATTCCGGATGAATAGCCACTGCAGAAAAAATAAGAATGATGACTAAGTAATGGTTTTCATACTTTCTACCAGAGATGGTAAGGATTACACAGGAAAAGGAGTCATTACTACGTACCTAACGTGACGTCAGTGTTTTAACGCTCCAAAGTATTATAATCTTACTGAAAAGTGTGGGATATTCATACATAATAAGAAAGCACTACACGAACTTGGAGTGATGAATCTAAAATCATACATATATACGAACACAAAGTTGAGTGGTTATGAACAAAAATAAATTTAACGGCTAGCAATACTCTTGACAGTATAACTTTATTATTAAAGAGTTACCAAGGTAGTACAAAGTAGTACAGACCGAAAAAATTAAATAAAGTTAAGCCATTATTAAGATAAAATGTACAGATCATGAAGTTAACAGTTGACAATATATTAAAAACAGATACTTATGGAGTTGAAATGACCAAATTACAAATGAAACAAAACATGGTCTAAATTACAAGGTAGAGAATTACAAATATAAAGTTATGCAGTTGTAAAAGAGTATGACAGTCCAATTTTCACTTCCATTAATTTACATTTAGTTCTGCAGAACATATCAACATATTGATTATATGGATACATTTAGTTTAAGTCAATAATATTTTCTTAAAATTTCTCTTATACAAAATACTGAACGTCTATACAACTCGTTTTTCTAATTAATCGTTTTTAATTACAATTATTACACTTTAATTAAACAATGTTTCATTTATATCTGTACGCGGCAATGCGTTTCAGTAGTAGAAAAGGTTACACTTTGTTGGTAGTAGCTGGACCCGGCGACGGCGACCTTTATCCAATTATTGAGTATTGTGTCTGGTTTCGGTATTATTTGCATAGTCGGTGTCATTACAGCTGATTAGATCGATTATTTTTTAATAATGCAGATTGCAATCCGAGTCCCTTGGTTTCTTTTACATACCTCAGTATTTTCTTCACTGCATTCTAGTGAGAGTCGTAATAGTGCAAAACTCAGCTCACTTATAGAGAACATAATGTCAAGTCGGCTCACAATTTCTGCATAGATTAGTGATCCCATTGATTCTCTGTACGGATTCGTCTTCTCTGATGAACTGTCATTTTTCTTGAATTATACATGGTGAAGCCGAAACACTGCTAGAATTGACTTCATTCATATTGAATTTGCTCAATATATTTGGTCTGGAGCACTTCTCCATTTGCACCCTTTTTTATTTTTGGTTTAATATTCTTAGGTCTCTTTATCAATGTCCATATCCTGTTTATATGATGGAATTACGATTCACTTGTAATTGAATCCCATTTTTGGTAGATCAATGGTATAAAACTAGATAAATTTTTGTTATAGGGACAGGTAAGCATTTTATTCAGTTATTTTTAAGCGAATCTGTTTTTTCGTTGATCTCAATGTTACATTTGAGAGTGTCGGGGTTTCGATGCTTGTATTTGGTGACCACGTGCTTTTGTTTGAAAACTCATTTTAAATCGTAACCAAACAGTATACGGTGAACGTGTTACAGAAACCCTCGGAAGTGTAGGGTCTACACGACTCACAATTGGACTTTATCAAATTCACCGGGACATAGTTTCTTTTTTACGAAGAATTCTAAGAAGGATGCGCCTTTACTTTTTGTTACTGTTATTGAATTAGGTATTAACAATTTACGCTCTTTCGTGTTTTCAAAATATCCAGTGAAAATTGCTTTCCTTTCTTTAGAATCCCATTTTCCAATACTTACGTCCTTTCTTGATAGATGAATCATTGCCTGAAATATGATAATATTCAACTGACTAGTATCTGGTTTCTGTCCTAACTACGCTTTTTCTGGAGTTTTTATTTTCATATGAGTATGGGAGCTCTATTAGTGAGATAAACAGCTATGTGTACTGCCTTTGCTCAATAAAGTTTCGGTAGGGTATCGTCAAGCAGAAGGCGATGTGCTTTTTCGACCAGTGTTTTATTTACGCTTTCCGCAACTTCAATACCTTTGGGTACGTGTGGCGTATCTTTCAGGATATCAGAAAGATTTATTTATATAATTAAGTCCATTATCAAAGCGAAAACATCTGATATTACAGTTCAATTGTTTTATTGAAAATTTTCTTATTACATCATTTTTTTTCTGAGAAATAAGTTAGCACAGTTACTCTATAAATGTTTCCCAATGAATGCACTAGTTCTTACCCTTTTGTGGTTTTGATTCTTTGTATTTGAGGGACAATCCTGCCTGTTTGCCTTCGAGATATATTGTATGCATCAGTCTCTTATCCGTCTTGGATAATTTCGCATCATTGACATTATCCGTATTTTTTTTCCTCAGTGACAATGGAAATTTCAATGACGTAGACGCTGATGCCACAAGAAAATTGTGTATTTTTTCCAAGTCGAATATGTATGTATAAGTTTTGTATGTGTTTAACCGGTACATATTGCTGATTAAACTTACATTAGCTACAATTTCATACTTTCTGTTTGATGTTAAATACCCGGTACCAAACTTCACTGGAATACCATTTTTTAAAATTTAAGTAAAGGACGGTACGTTTGTTGCCAGTTATTGTATATGTATTGCATTTTTAAGCTATTTTTATTACACTGACTTTAAGTATTATGTACGTGGAAACACACTTGATCGTAACATTTTATTTGCAAAGGCCTGTCATTTCTCATTTTGATTGTCTCGATAAGGCTGTCTCTGTTACTGAGTTTCGATGACTATTTGTTTCCTTATGCAAGAGGTATTCATGATTAAGTGCATGGAAGCACCGAAATATCTGTGCCATCGCTTCTTGTTGCGGCTATAAATTGGGCAGCATACCATCACCTTTATTGATTTCTTTAGTTTTACTTTATAAATATAAAGTATGTCAAATAATAAAACAAGGTATGCAAAATCTTCGCTACATTCACTTCAACGAAAGTCATTACAACAGTTGAAGTTACGGCGGTTGAATCAAATAGTTTGAGTGACGTTATCATTTTTAAATAATTGCATTTATGTGCAAACAGTGTCAGGTCAAATAAAACATTGTCTATGCATTACAGGTTACGCTTCACTATTTCTCGTATTTATTTATTCCAGTAATTGAATAATATTTTTCTACTTCAGACTATATTACATTTTTTCCCTAAAAATAGAAAACTCGCCGATATGGCCATGAACTAGCAATATATTTATAACTTGTGAGATTACTCATTTTTTCACTGAACTAATATTGAAACAGGCCACTAAACTAAAACAGAACATTAAAATTGAAACACGTTATAATTTATAATAAAAAGTTAAAAAAACTTTTTTTTAATCAAATGGTTAGGACAATATATATTCCTTGAGAAATAAAAATTCCACGTAGAATAAATGCTTGCAAACTTCTAAAAACAAAGCGATGATTTCATTCAATTGTTGTGATGGATAATATGCATATGCTGTTTTAACTTCTCTTTAGTTAAAGTTCAACAATTCTCCAGTGCGTATCTCTGCTTTTTAATGCTTTAAAATGAAGATTATCAATGTAGCTCTTATGATTATCACATTCAGTATAGTAACTGACATTAGATGCTTTACTTATTTCTGTAAATCATTAATCTATATTTATATTTCAATACTCATCCAATTTTTTACTATTTTTTCTATGTTGTTTTTCTACGTAAAACTAATAACGCTGTCTAAGCTTGCAAATTACGCGTTCATTATTTATTTTTCTTTCATCATTTCAAATATCTACAGTACAAAATGTTCTACGGTTTAATTGATTATTAGCAAATAAAAATTGTATCCCATTAATCATAAATGAACTCAAATTGAAGCCAGTATATACGTATATAAATATATTTTTCTAAATCTCTGCTTCGCACGCAAACATTCAACATGTCTAACGAGACGCGTGATCCACATGGCTGGTAAAGTATATGAAGTGGTGTGAAATGCAGAGCACGTACATATATATCTATGTACCAATTTCTTTTTATGTAATCAAAAATTATTGCATAAAAATAATTGATTTGCTTTCCTTTCAGGGGTTATTATACATTATTCCAGTCCAGTGCTGGACTGGAATCGTTATCGTCTACATTATTCCAGTCCAGCGATCGAATCCATCGCTGGATTGCTTACTGAAAAAATGTAAACCGGCCATTAATTGTTGCGTCGTCACTGGAATGGCACTGGATTGGCTGTCTACATTATTCCAATTGCCCTGGATTGATCGCATTGGATTCAAAAGTAGACTGCAAATCCAGTTACTGGACTGGAATGCTTAGTGGATTCCGTTCATTCCAGTGCCGGTTTACATTTTTCCAGTAAGCAATCCAACGCTGGATTCGATCGCTGGACTGGAATAATGTAAACCGGCCATTCTGTTATATTATGCATACGCTCTGCACGAACGCACTAAAATAATAGTGCGTTTGTGCAGAGCGAAAGAATACTGAGAAAAAAAATATCCACGCGATAAAGCCGCAGGCATATAACATGCGGCATATCCACACGATATGCTGCAGGTAATAAGTAAATGTTTAGTAAAAATATTAATCATTATTCCAATATCTAAAACGTAAAGTTCGAACTAAGAGATTTAGCTTATTCCATTCCACCTTTAAATTTACTAATCAAACTTCAAAACAATATTTCTTGTATTCCTACCAACATTAGAAATTTCTAGAATTACGAGTAGATACCACAAGCCTAGAAAAAAATTGTTAGTGGCTTTTAACATAAAACAAATTTTTAAAAAGGTACTTAGTTTGAAGCAGAATTTTTTTAATTTTTGTACATAATAAAATGTATGGTCACGCATCAAGCAAAAAGCACTGGACAAATTTGAATGAAAATGCAGGAGTACCACTTCCCTCAGAGGCTAGGCCAATATTTGCATTAGAAATTGTCACGCCATTCCTCACGGGGGTCGACGGGAAGAAACAATAGCTCATATTAGTGTTTTAACAGTTGCGAAACTTTTTCATAAGTTGAAAAAATCCAATAACAAATTAGAAGTTTACTTATGTTCGCACTGAAATTACAATAGAACTTTCGATGATTTTTGTCAATTGACAGCCTAATTAAATGTAGTCTTTATAGTAGTTGTCACTTTTTAAAAAAATATAATTTTTAATTAATTTTTGTTAATTTAACATTGTATTTGTATTCCCATATTGCGTCTCGTTACCATTTTATTGAATGTAAAAATTAGTAGTTTGATTAATTTTAAAATTTATATGTTATTTAGGTGTAGTACGAAAGCTGGGCGGAAGTGGGATTTTCATCCTCTTACAGTAATATATCGACCGTAACATATATGGTGAAAATATATTTTGAAAAAAAAGACTAATTTTATGTGAATATGAGATCTTCGGGCTTCAGTCACGGGAAATATAGTTCAGTATTATGATGCGAAATAAGTTTTCCATAAGTGCGTGCGAAATTAGTTATTGACCAAGGATTTTTTATCAGAATAATTACAGCAAACCTTCGCATGTCTATAAAAAGCCTGAATGATATAAAACACATAATTGACACGTTGCCGAAGTAAAATTGTACATTTTCTTTTAAAGAAATTGCGATTTACATTTTAAATGGACAAATTGGCCGGCGCACACGAGCGTATAGGTACTGGAGGCCGCGCGTTGGTCCGGCCAGCTGTCATTCCGCAAAACGGGCTATATTTTACGCAAATGTACTGTTTACATTATTTTGCGCGAGCGGACGAAATCATTAAATTGTTTCGTAGCGGTTGCGCCTAATTGCGTCATTTTTTCGAGCGAATACCGTTTATATACCTATATTTCTGGTTATATTTAATACGACTTTATTTATTTTCTTTTCTATCATAAAGGATATGTATATACAGCTTGACATTATAAAACTAATAGATGAGCCTATTAAAGTATATTTTGTATCGGAAAATACATTATGCTTTGTGTCAAGTTACATGTTATTAAGGAATGAAAGGAAATGTATAGTGATAGCCTCAAAATACACACAAAAGTACATTCTTTCACTAGATTCGGCCAATAAAAATAGAAGGTTTTATAAATATTCACTTTTATTTCACTAATAATTCATCCCTCTCTTTAGACCGGAAAAATGTTTCATAGTATTTTGAAATTTTTAAGTCGATAAATTTACTTCCTCTGTACCCACCTAGTATCTCTATGTGAGCGCCATGGGGTACAATGAATGGTGATGATACGGTTACTAATATACAACTACCTGTACAATCATACTGAAACCACTGTTCGGTTCTTAATAAGACTTTTTAGTTTTAATCCTAGAAACTTGACCAATACCTGCAATAATAATTATTACAGGAAAGAATTTAAAAAAAACATAAGTCGATTTAATGAAAAAATGCATTGTTAATAAGTAATGGTTTGTATCAAACTTTTCTGTAGATTTTTTGATAAATTTACGTTAGATTTCCCTAGATATATCTCGTCTGTTACTTTAAAATAATTTTCAAAATTACAAGGCAATATTCAATTTTAATATAGGCAATATTCAATTTTATCAGTTGCTGTAACTCTTATACTACATTGTGATTTATTAAATATTGCAATTTAATATCCGCAATCGTTTATGCAATTGTGAATTCAGATGGGTAAAATTTGTTTTTCGTCAGGTACAATTTCTGATAGAATGCATAAATTTCAGTTGTATACAGATACTGGGTACAGATAGGATTTACGATCTAATAATCTTAAACGTGTCCTTATTTTGGTAGCGCGTTTTGCTGGATTGCATATACCAAACTTCATAATAAGTATGATCTTATGTTGATAACTTGGTGCATAATTTAGTTCCATCGGCGGTATAATATAACGAACTTCCCTTCTTTTTATCATCTATTTTTAAAAATGATGGCTACAGCCCACATCGGAATTAAATTAGTTCTACCCCCTCCCCCAGTCCGGCTATACTTTATATATACTCTTCATGTTTGCAAGGTCAGATTTATAATTTAACTCAGTTTATGACGCAATCACTATATTTTGTAAGAGAAATTTGTTTCATTCCATTTATCTAAAATATATGCAAAGAATATACAAATATAAAACGGTCTAAAATGGAAAAAATTAAAATACTAAAATTTAATTTGAAAAATATTAAAGAAGTAACAAATCTCACTTTTGTAAAGTACATTTTTTTCATTTTAATCGGACTATTTTTCTCAATGTTACGGTTGTGGAAAAACGTTCCAAAATTTTTCAAATTTTCGATGTTTCTTTTATTTTAACTGAGTAGTGGAATGAGAGAGACGGTTGTATTGAACCCCATATTTTGAGGAAGCCGATAGAGTTCTAATGACGTAACAATTTAATGACACGTCTCTGTGCAATAACACATATTTTCTGCATGCAAAAATAAATTTTCAGCCACTGCGCATTGACCTGAGAGTAACTTAGAATTCCAGACGTGTGTTTCTAATTCACTAGCCAGCGCCGCCGTACTTGCTGAGCTGCGCGCTAAGACGAAGTCACGTAAAAATCAATACCCTTTTTCATAATAACGATTTTAACAAAATGGAGATGGCAGCTCAACACAAAACGATATTCATCCGGCGTTAGCGCGCACAAATTCATTCTGCAGATCACGTCCCATTCCGATCTCTTAAAGCCAAGATAAGCTCAGCAGCGTCTGCACGTTTCGCCCCATCCCTGTAAAGCTGTGTACTGAAGGAGGAAATGAAATTGTGATTATTAAGTGTGTGAATTATTATATATCAAGTAATAACAGCTCATTCGAGCTTTGACCGGGCAAAAAGGGAGTAGGATGCGATTTATTCAATCGATTTTTTATGTAATTATTAACGTTTAATTTATTGACGGTATTCTTAACGGTTTAGTTATTTCTTATGTACTTGACATGCATACAGGACTTGTAAAAAAAAACGCTTATAACAATATATCATGGTCAGCAAAACATAGCGATGAACTTTTCCTGCAGATTTTCATGTTGTTCAAAATACACTTGTATATTATTTTAAAGCAACTGTAATTTTATAAAAGTTCAATTTAAAAACTTACCCTTGAATTTGTGACATTTCAAGGATACGTTTTTGAGTTGAACTTTTAAAAAATTATAGCTGCTTTAAAAAAATATACATTATTACTCATTCTAAAAAAGTTCTAAAAAATAGACATGCAAAAAAATTAGACGTTCTAAATAAATACACGTGCGAAAAAATTACACGTTCTAAAAAATTACACGTTTCTGAAAAGTTACAAGTTGGAAAAATTACACGTTCTAAAAAAACATCATATAATCTTGTGTCTCTCTGAACACTGTAAACTCTGGAACAATAAGGGTCTCACATAAATAAATTAGGTAATTTTTGCCCCAAAAAATAATACATATATAGATATATATATACATATATATATATATATATATATATATATATATATATATATATATATATATATATATATATATATTCTTTTTTTTTAACACTTAAAAGTATTTATGTGCATATATAATTTATTTGCCCCTTCTGAAACTTTAAATAAATATTTTCGTTTGTCAACTGTTGAGATATGCGGATACGCGTTACTACTGTGCGAAATTTTTGTGTCAAAACCTCGATATTAATTTTTTATTTTATTGTAATTAAATTTCATGTATCCTTTAGGATAACTACTCCAAAATAGCGACTTAGGATTGTTCCAAAACTATGATATTTTAGAATTTGTGGTAAAAATGCCCACGAACCGTTTGTTGCAGGAATTTAAATTGATATATAAATCCGTGAATATCTCAAAATGTGAAAATCATATGTATTCATAAGGATGTAGAAAATGTGGAATGGTCGCCAAAAAGTACCTGAAAATTGTCTTCTAATAATGGAAATCATGGACTATATATATATATGCATTTTATTAGAAATATTGTCCAAAATATCTACAAAAAATAAATCTCCTTCCGCACTCTCCTCTATTATGAACATTACTGAACTTATAATTGTGAAAAAACGCGTTTCCTTAAGTTTACCTAAAGTTAATCGGAAAATTGTAGCGATAATGCTAGAAGTCATAGACATTCTCGAGAATTTACGCCTGCTAAAGTCACACTAGGCAATATAATATTAATATTTGCGAATAGTTTAATCGAAATGCTACATATTCTTGAATGCGTATATATATGCCTAATTGCATCTGGACCCCTGATATAGCGAGTGCTCGACATTAACAATTACGCACGTATGCAGTAATCTCCAGCAATCCATCTACAAACTAATAAATTCGCACTAGACCGCACTAGAATTGGCACATAGTATATGTTTATGCCAACATCAGATTCAAGATCTACTCATCTAAATATGTCAAACAAATATTAAAAAGAAAAAAAGTTATCGTGCTTGTTTATGTACGACCGAAAATATTACAATATTTTTATCCCGTTTAGATAATTTTTTTTCTTTCAATAATGTGTTGGAAGTAACACATTAAAGCAAAACTGAAGCAAATCAGAATAAGTAAAATTTCTAGTCATTTAGAATAGAACTCACCCTAGAAATATCCCATACTTAATACATATGAAAGTTCGAACATGTAAGGTTGTATAGTATTTCTATTATGCTGTTTACAAACATGAATATTATTTTCTATTTGTGAATACGAGTGTATTGCCTAACAAACTTTCTACAGGCGTAAGATAAGTGACGTGATTACTTACATATTTTTAATTTATATGCTCAAGTTAATTTACATTGCATAAATATGCAATGAAGTACTTGTCAAATACCATTATCATGATATTTTAATATATGGCTGAAAACTTAGAGTGGAAGGAGCATTGAAAACTATTTATATGCTCACTTATCGTAAATGAAACGCCCTATGAAAAATATTATTAAACATTTGCAATTACATTTCAAAAGGCCTCTTTAATTCACCTTACATTTTTTCCCTGAGAAAAAAATTGGGAAGGTATTTCAAGAAAAATTTAAAAAATACTTTTTTCGTTATGCGTTCAAGTTTCCAAGAGTCCAAATCCTGCGAGTAAATCCCGTCACATTGAACGAAAATATACGCGGGCGAAGCCACAGGCAAAAACTAATTATAAATATTCATACTCTTAGTTAATATATATAAAACCGGAACTTAATTATGTAACCCATAATATCTTTATAAACTAGATTAAAATATTTTTTCAAAATGTGTTCATCGTCCACAATTTTCTTCCTTTAGAATATCTAGACGAGATATATGAGACACAAAATCAATTTAATTTTATTTAACGAGATATACAAGAGGTGATTTACAGATAGACATACATTTTGACATAAATTATTCGTAAACGCTTTAGATTATTGTCACACTAATAAAACTTCGATGTTTAGAAAAAATTAATTAAGATTCTCTATTTGAATAAAAAAACTTTAATAAAAGCAATAATATAGCTGGATCTAGATTAACTTGCTTTCCTCCACACATCGTGAATGTTATTGTGTAAATGTTACCTTTATAACGAAATGAAACCTTTATAATGACTTGAGGTTGTAAATTACTAAAAATAGTTATTTTAGAATGACTTCTTAATATTTTGATTATAGGTTTTTATTTAAAAAAAAATTATTTACAGATTTTTTCTGCAAACATAACTTACTCGTAGTTTTTGAACTTCTAAATATAAATGTTATAATAATTTATTACGTAATTCGACAGGTTAAAATAACATGCATTCAATTCGATGTAAAACAAAATATTTTCGATTCGAAAGAGAAGCGGGAGCGTAAACAAGTTTGGCGGTTCTTTTCAAACTTCTGGAAGAATTAGATATTTAAACAATGCGTTGAATAATATTTTGCAATTATGTGTGACTGATTGTTTACCGGAACAGATTGCACGCCAGGGTTAAACTAAGTTAAATTATTATATTAAAGCCGTTGAATTTCATAAAATTAATTTTACGTTTATTTTGCATAATCATTCATCGGAAAATTCACAGCCACAATATTGGAGTTCAACATCCACCATGACTTTACAAAACAATAACAAATCTTAACGTAACTACGTCCTTTCTTTTCGAATAATCCAAACAGGCAAAGCGTGGCGGGCGCGACAAAAGACAAACGTGAGCTCTTCATGAAACTCGTCGCGCCCTCGAGATGAGAGCCGTTCGCGTTTTGCACTTTTCATTTTTGCTCGCGGCGCTCGCGAGGGGCACGGCGGTGGACGCGAGTAAATTTGCTTCCCAATTAGTGATGTCGCTTCACAAAAGCATCCATTTGCATTTCGGTGAAGTACGACGGTACCGAAGTTCCATTTTGGATCTGTTCTATAATTTGGACTGCAAGCTTTCGATGTATCTTTTCATCTTTATGACCGATTGCTATGTATTCTTTACATGGTACGTGTAAGAAAAATAAATTGCACTACGTTATGGTATATCTAATTCTAGTACTATCGAAGTATCGCTAGGGATAATATAAATTAATCAATTACATTGGCAGAGGTAGACATGGCAATTTCTAACTATAAGGTATAACACTTTGCGTATTTAAGTAGTGGAAATTGGCTGATTTTATTCGATATATACACGAGCAGCGGTTAATATTATATAAGTTATATTTCTTTAGGCGCATTATGAAAAAATGATAAAAGTGAAATTTCACGATTCGCGCACACGATGCAGCAAAAATAAACAGGATGAAGTTACTCATTAAATGTATATTTACATGCGTGTAGTGACTAATACTATATTCATAATAGTAATTGAGATATTCGTAAATACATAACACAGGTTTTATATTCATATAAATCTAAGTTATATTGGTGCTTTTAAGTAATATATTTTAATAGTTGACATTTAATAGTGGTCCATATAACATAAATAATTTCTTTATTGTAAGTTTTCGTAATAGAAATTTTTCAAATTTTAAATGATTGTAATTCTAGATAAAAACATCAATTTTTTTACTACTCTCTATGAGAAAATAAATTTAATTTTTAAAATTTAGTTTTTTGATTGAATTAAGATTTTACATTTATAATCACGCTTCAGTCCTTTTATTATTTCATTTCCATTAATTATTTGCGTGCTAAATTAAGTTATTCTAGCATTAAGTTATTCTTGTATTATACCAACGAAGTATAACTACTAATGTTCTTAGATAAGTATACGCACAATTTTGTCCCTTATCTCAAACTGAAAAACGAGGCTCTGATAAGATCACTCATGTACCTGTCTGGCTGTCTGTCACAATCGATTATCTCAGAAGCTATACGACGTAACCCACATATTTTGCTCTTGCTAATGTTTTTTAAATATTGATATACAAAATTAAAAGGAGCTAAATGCAGTATTAAATTTTTTTTTCAGTTTTATCCGACATATGTGGTATCATTTCAATCCTTTCAAATGATGTGCTGCATAATACCCCTTTTTATGAAAATACAAATAATTTCATAATTCTAAATTGCACCTATAAAAAAAATCTAGACAATATTCGAAAACATATCATCCCATATAGCATCTTAAAATACTAATGAAAAATCGTGAAAAGAATAGGGTTAGTGAAATTTGTTTAGAATACTACACGAATCCTTATAATTTGTTTACACCTATGAAAGGTATGGTAGGCAATATATAAGCGTTGTCAAAAAATAATATTTGTATATGGTTAATAGAAATACTACGAAACCATACATTTTTATAAGTACCTAAATGTGCACAAAACCCTGACAGTGAGAATTCTACGCACTACGAGGGTCACATATTTAGTACATCCTATTATTCTTACATAGTTAATTACTTATACACTTTGAGTGCTTGGCCCTTTTTTTTTAAACAGCGAATAAAGTGTGATGAATATGCAATAAGAGTAGAATATAAGCTAACAAAGAAAATACAAAGAAGAATCAAAGAAAAGTTTATTGACCGCTTAGAAGGGGACTTCGAGGTGTTTAAACTTAAGAACTATAAAAAACGGTACAAAACTGTTCGACTTAACCTCGACCTCTTGAAAAAGCCAAAGTCCACCGGAAGCTATTTTACGCCTGTAGAAAAGAATAATGCATAATGATATATACTAATTACACTCAAATTACGCAGATTAATTTAAGGACAGAAAATATCTACAAAAACGAATACTAATGAAAAAGCGATAGTCAAGAAGACATTATGATGATTTTGAATAAGTCATATAATAATGAACGAAGACAAAGATTTAAAAACACATATATGAATATTTATACGACACAATGTTAACGATTAATAACAAAGTTGTCAAGAATAAATGTGGGCCAACAAAAAGTCGTTTCACATCACGTTGTTGTCGTGTCATAATTTAAATATTTTAGAAAAAGGTTGAAAGTGAAAGAGAAATGAAAACGAGAAGTTTTAAAAATAATTCAGATAATGTGTTTTATAAGAAAATAAATATTAAAAATAAATTGTACTACATAAAATAACGAAACGTACGTTATATTGAAGCGTAACGTAACGTTTTAAGATTTGTAATACTGTTTATGATAAAGTATTCTTGTTTAGATTAATATGTCGTTTGATATATAGGAAAGCATTTGTGGTAAGTAGATATAAACACATCTATCATATATTCCATACTTTATTTCCGACTAAGTTTTCCAATAATTTTTAATGTCTTTTTTAGATTCCTTCCGATATTTTCTCTCTGGATGAAACTTGATAATGATTCAAAATAGTTAAGATAATTTATTTTCAAAGACAATATAAATTATAAGTAAAGAATATTGCGTTTACAACTTGACTACAATTATGCAAAACTTATTTGTGGTAACGTTTGTATAACCACTTGGGTATTATAGCAATATTAATTAAAAAATATAAAATTGTAGGATACTTTAATGCTACGTATGAATAATTGATCTTATTTAGAGGAGATTTTTAATCAAATTGAATTGATCCACAATACCATGTTTCTTTTTTAATTTCTATCAAGGATATGTCGATAAAGATGAAAAAGGAAAGTGCTATCTCACTGCTCTCTTGTATCTCCATGGTAAACATGATACGAATGTATTCGTTAATATGCGACTATTTTTTTTAAAACTAGTAGAAAAGTTAAAAAAAAACCATTAGTACGAGTAGAGCTCGTCCTACGAAGGTTCCACGTAAACTTAGAAACGCATAAAAGTTTAAACATTATGGGTACATTGTATTGTTTTCATACTATTAATAAATATTAATATTGTATATTCATCGTGTAAATACGAGTATATAGTTTAATCTACCTTGTAATTCTACAGAGTATTAGATTAATGTTGTATTGATTTTTGATTTTTTTCTAGGATTAGCATTTATTTGTTTTACGTTCCTTCACGTCAAATTTCAAGGTAAATAGGATGAGGCGTTGATGAATGAGTCAACGTTAAGATATATTTTCATAAGGCAAAATGTTTTTATTGAGTTGAGTTAGATGCTTAAATTTTCAACTTGATACCTTTCTTAGCCGTTCTTTATACTTTATATTTAAAAAAAATCACAAAAATAATAAATTAATATTATTATAGCAGTTGAAAACCTATCAGTAATAAGTATTTATAACACCATGGCTGAATTACAAAATAGGTTCAGGCAATATTAAAATTATATTTTCATTACAATTTCTTTATTTCAATTTGTATGTACCTAAACGTATACGGATACTTTATGAAAGAATCATTTTTGTGCCACAAAAAGAGCTAGACATTCTGCGGGGACTGTTGGGAGACATGGAAGGTCTTTCAAAATGAAGTTAACGTTTTTTCTATATTTTTTTTATTTTTAAGCCCCCTTTGCGAAATGTTGAGATTTAAGGCGTTGTGCAATGTATACGATGTATAATGTGAAAGGGAGGAACCCATTCACTGATTTTTTAAAGATTTCCCTAAATTTTGAGAAAAATTCAATCTATGACGATTATTAACACGAATATTTTCTTGTTTCGTGCTTTCGAGTTAGTTTTTTCCGTAGTTGGCTTTTAGTTTTTTAACTTAAATTTTTACTTAAATATTTCATTTAAATTATGTCAACGACTTCAAAAGATATAGGCAACTATGACATCCTAGTTTATCCATGTTGGAAAACACAAAGCTTTCTTTTTTTTATATTGCAAATAATTTCTCGTATGAATGTATTAACCGAAAACAGCATAGCATTAAATATTTTTTCAATTATTTAAATTTGAATAAACATCTAGATTTACATATCTATGCGATATTGAAGCGTAGATTACGCTACAATTAAAATGGTATTTTAATCAATGAACAGTTGATTTCCGTTTACACCCAAGTTGTAAAACGAAAAACGATGTAAACAAGAAGGCTGGCAGTAACTTACAATGTTAAACCCTGCACACTGGTCGCGAAACCATATCTAAATGAAAGAAAAAAAACACACACGTTTAGAAGATTACTCATTTCTTCTATCTGTGTTTCACAGACGTTTTCCTTTTTAGAAACCATTCGACTTGTAAACTTGAAATTATATGGTATAGTACTAAACATTTTATTTTAATAGCCACATAATTAACATTAAAAAATATCTACATACATATTTTTGATAGACTGCTAAATTTAGAAGAGAAAAACACTTTGCTAAAAATTTACTCAAGTTTGTGAGAAAATTATAGCAATGATTTTAAATCAGTTTTTTTTCAATTCACGATATTTGACACCTTTTTGTAGATATAGTATATCTATAAATACATGACGCGAAACAATATTGATATTTGCAAATAGTTTAGCAGCAGTGCTACGTATACTTAAACGTTTGTACGTGTACTACGGACATACTACGTATCTGTTATATCTGTACTAACTCAAAATATTACATATACAATGCTATAACTACATAAAATCATTCACTTTAAATCGATGTAGAATATAAAGAGACAGCGATTTAAAATAATGTAAATATAATACGGACGTTAAATTTATATTACTTAACTTAATAACCCATTATAGTTATATAATAGTTACCATTAATTTTAATCGGAGTTTTTAACATTTTAATACTACGTTCGATAGGGCACTGCTTTTTGAGTTTTCTATGACGTTTTACTAGATAGAAGAAGGTTTGAAGAAATTAAAAATATGCCCATGTATCTTGTCTTCCATGGTTTGTTTTCTATTAAATTTAAATGTCTCTTTTGTGTTCCTTCTTTTATTTGATCACTGGAAAAAAATGCGTTGTTAATGAATAATGGTTTATGTATTAAACTTTTCTAAAGATTTTTAGATAAATTCACTTTAGATTTCCTTAGATATACCCCGTCTGTTACTTTAAAATAATTGTCAAAAATATTTCTGCTCATTTCCTAACTATGAGCCGATGCTCGATTTTAATAAATATTGTTTAATGTTAAACTTTGTCAAAGCTGTATTTCTTATACTACAGTATGATTTATTAAATATTGCAATTTAATATCCGCAATCATTTATGCAATTGTGATCTCAGATCGGTAAAATTTGTTTTCCGTCAGGGGTAATTTCTGATAGAATGCATAAATATCAGTTGTATAGTATTTTTTATCATCTCGAATGGATAGGTACTGGGTACAGATAGGATTTACAATCTAATAATCTTAAACGTGTCCTTATTTCTTAGTGTGTTTTGCTGGATGGAAAATACCTAACTTCATAATAAGTGATCTTATGTTGATAACTTGGTGCATAATTTAGTTCCGTCGGCTGTACAATATAATGAATTTCCCTTCTTTTTATCATCTACTTTTAATGATGATGGCTCTAGTCCGTATCGGAATTAAATTAGTTCTACCCCTCCTCCACTCCGGCCTCACTTTATATTTATTCTTCATGTTTATAAAGTCGGATTTATAATTTACACGCAGTTTATGATGCAATCAGTATATTTTTAAGAAAAATTTATTTCATTCCATTTACTTAAAATATATGCAATGAATATACAAATTAAAACGGTCTAAAATGGAAAAAATTAGAATTATTGAAGGATGAAGTGAAATCGATAGCTTTATGGTGAGAAAAAACAGAAGTGTGTTATATTATTGATTTTTAAAATTATTATATATCAAGTAATAACAGCTCATCCCAGGTTTGATCTAAATACAGGTGCAAAAAAAATACAGGTGTAAAAAAATAAGAAGTTCTAAAAAATTACATGTTTTAAAAAATACTCGTGCTAAAAAATAAGACGTTCTAAAAAATCGTACGCTATAAAAAAATACACGTTCTTAAAAATTACACTTTCTAAAAAAATACATTAGCAAAAAAATTAGACGTTCTAAAAAAACACACGTTTTAAAATAATACACGTGCTGAAAAATTACACGTCCTAAAAAATAACATGTTCTAAAAATTACACGTTTTAAAAAAATACACTTTAAAAAAATTACACGTTCTAAAAAATATAGGAGCCAAAAAATTACACGTTCTAAAAAAATAAACGTGGTTAAAAATTACACGTTTTAAAAAAATGAATATGCAAAAAATTAGACTTTCCAAAAAATCACTCTGAACACTGTAAACTCTGGAATGATAAGGGTTTTACATAAATCAATTAGGTAATTTTTGCGCAAAAACAAAAAACAAAACATATAAAAAAATCAAACTGAACGACTAATTCTTCTTTACAAAATTAGTATGATTTAAGTTCATGGTTTCGCAACAAAACTTAGATTTTTAAAAATATGTGATTGTGGTGATATAAGAAACTACCTATCTAGTTTTAAAAGATCTACATCGAACCTTTATGGGTTCACGCACGCTTCGTTCCACGTATCATAGCTGTTTTTCTAAAAAAACCACCAAAAAAACTAGAAATTCAAATTTGGCAGAGTAATGAACAATATACATATATATATATATATATATATATATATATATATATATATATATATATATATATATATATATATACATATATATATATATTTTCTTTTTTTTTTTAATTATTTAACACAAAGATGTGTACGCGGCGCACCGAGAAGACCCGGGTTCGAGTCTCTAGCAACCATTTTTCTATATCAGATCTTCTTCATCTCATGTGGACACGACGACAACAATAACAACTTAAAGATATTTTTGCACATATCTAATTTATTTGCCCCTTCTCAAACTTCAAGTCATCAGCTATTGAGATATGCGGATGTGCGTTACTACAGTGCGAAATCTTCACGTCAAAACCTCGATATTGATTTCTAAATTTCATGTACTTTGTAGGAGAACTATTCCAAAATAGCGACTTATGGTTATTCCAAAACTATGATATTTTAGAATCTGTGGTAAAAATGATCACAAACATTTTATCGGGAACCGTTTGTCGTAGGAATTTACATTGATAAATAAATCCGCGTATGTCTCAACAGGTGACAATCAAATGTATTCATTAATATGTAGAAAATTTTAAGATTGCCAAAAAGTACCTGAAAATTTTCTTCTGATAATGAAAATCATGGATTCCATTTGGAATTCATGTTCCTTATGAAACACAAAAATTTCAAAACAATTTTTGTAAGAACTTTATTTATGCGGTTTATTAGAAATATTGATCAAAATATCCACAAAAAACAAATCTACTTCGCCCTCTCCTCTATAATCAAAATTACTAAACTTATCAATATGAAAAAACGCCTACGCTTAAGTTTACCTAAAGTTAACAAAACTGTAGCGATAATGCTAGAAGTCATAGCAATATAATATTAATATTTGCGAATAGTTTAATCGAAATGCTACATATTCTTGAATGCGCATAAATGCCTAATCGTGTATGGAATCCTGATGTAGCGAGTGCTCGACATTAACAATTACTCACGTATGTAGTACTCTCAAACAATCCGTCTACAAACTAACAAATGCGCACCAGATCGCATAAGAATTGGCACTTGGTATATGTTTAAGCCAATATCAGATTCAAGATATACTTTTTTAAATAAGTCAAAACTTTTTTAAATAAGTCAGATAGATGTATATTATAACGAAAACAGGTTAGCGTGCTTCTTTATTTACGTCCGAAAATATTAGAATATTTTATCCAGTGTAGATAAAATTTTCTTTTAATGCTGTGTTGGAAGTAACACATTAAAGCAAAACTGGAGCAAATGAGAATAATTAAAAAAATTTCTAGTCATTTTGAATAGAACTCACCCTAGAAATATCCCATACTTATTACATATGAAAGTTCAATCATGTAAAGTTGTTACAGTATTTCTATTATGATGTTTACAAACATGAATATTATTTTCTATATGTAAATGACATGGTTACTTACATATTTTTAATTTATTTGTCCAAGTTAATTCACATTGTATAAATTTGCATGGAAGTGCTTGCCAAATACCATTATCATGATATTTTAATATGTGGCTGAAAACTTAGAGTGGAAGGGGGATTGAAAAGTATTTATATGCTCACTTATCGTAAATGACACACCCTTTCAAAAATATTTTTAAACATTTGCAATTACATTATGTATTTTCCCTGAGAAAAAAATTGGGAAGGTACTTCACCAAAAATTAAAAAAATACTTTTTTCTTTATGCGTTCACGTGTCCAAGAGTCCAAATCCTGCGTGTAAATCCCCTCACATTGAACGAAAATATATGCCGGCGAAGCCACCGGCAAAAACTAGTTATAAATATTAATACTCTTAGTTAATAAATATAAAACCGAAATTTAATTTCCATGTTTGAAACAATTTGTGTGGAGTGATGTTAACATTATGTAATCCATAATATATTTATAAACTAAATTAAAATATTTTTTCAAAATGTGTCCATCGTCCACCATTAATCCACTTCCTTGAGTACGTCCTATTTGAAAATACCTATAAGACAAAGATATCCTTGAAACAGAATTTTGAATATTATCGTTGTTCACAAAAAATAGAATTTTAAGGAAATTATGAAAAAATTACCCACCGAGACCTCATTTTTTGACAACAAAAAACTTCCTTGTTTTCAATTACAGCAGCATTTAAAAATTTATACCGCCTTACCACGTCACCGTCCACGGTTTCTGTAATTTTTGTGATATTCAATTGACCAATTATCACACTTCAAATTGTCAATAGATGTGATAGATGTATTTTTTACTTCAAAATATTTTGTATTTTAAGAGGTCCTCAAACGGAAAAAAACTAAATCTTGTAAAAATTACTCACGTATCCGTCCATCTGTCACAAGCATTTTTTTGAAACGCTTCAACGTAATAGCTTGTAACGAGGCTTAGTGGTAAACCGTATTAACCTGTGCATCCTCAACATTCGCAACTCTATAGTTAACACTGAAAAATATTTCCATGAAAATAAAAAAAAGAATTACTCAAATTCTATTTTATTTTATGTACCGTGTGGGGTATTATTTGAAAAGCCTGAAGTTACAAGGAATAACTGATACATGCATCTACAAAATAAACACTCCTCCCCCGCCTCTACAACCAAACTAATGAACCTAAAATTATAGAAATGAGAGGGTTTCCAAAGCTTACGTAAAGTTTTTAAAAACTACCCTATGTCACATAGCTTTAGAAAAAATTACAAAAATATAATACCTACAAACTTAAATTATGAGTTTGGCGAATTTTATAATTATTTCTTTAGGGTTATTGCACGAAAAGACTTTCCATGAAAAGCGAACGTGTAATCTTTTCAACCAAGGTCAAAGATTTTTCGCAAAACTTCTATTTCTGTGCCAGCTAGCACACAAAAACAGGAGTTTTGCGAATCGAATTCTCACTTGGACGATTTCATTTTGTAACGTCTAGACTATCCTTTATGGAAAGGTTTTGTTATTTTTTATTATTACAAAAAAAACCCGAATTTAACATTCACACGTTGTGGTTATTCACTAATATATCAAAATCAATCTTAGAAAAGCTTGATTCCATTTCGGTTACAATTTTCTTTTCCACATCAAATAAAGAACGTCAAAGAATCGACTAAAATTTATTTGTGAAATGATTTCTTATTAAATCTAGTAAAGATTGTATTTCAATAATAACTGGAACTGGCAGAAACGTCGCTAGTTTTTTTAAAGGTAATATCGGCAACATGTAACTTATGCTATTTTCAGAAATCAGAAATATTTTTCGTAAAAAAATTACTTATTTACATAAGTGTTTATCTAAATGCATGATGTGTAAGACAAATGGGATCTTAAATAATATTATTTGATATTATGTTAGTGGTAATATTGTAAAGGGTACTCTAAAACTTTCCCGTAGACCAAACTGTTTGTTCATTTCTTTGGTATATGTAAAACATAGAATTTTTTCTGAACTGTCTGAGGGTATAAAATCTGCCACAAATTATAATATCTTCTTATGTTTTCATTATTTGCTAAATACTATCCACTATCTAATACTAACCTAACCTACTAACTAACTATAATACTAACCACTAAATATATCCACTTTAGTCAAGCGAAATCCAATCATCGCCTTTTATTATGTCAACGCTAACTTCCATCCTTTTCTTAACATACCCTGATGGAACACAGTACGTAAACACTGTAACTAATTTTCAAAAAACAAATAAATAAACTTATGTTTTTAAACCTCGCTCTGGAAAATTGTACATAGACACACATTTCGGAGTTTCGATTGCAGTATTCCCCAAGAAGAAACGATAACTTAACTAATGTGCAAAAATATTTCTGCTTCACATTTACACCTTGCAATAAAATTTGTTTAACCCTAAAAAGACTAGTAATTGTTATTAAATAAATAATATTAAATGCAGAATTTCTTTCCACACACTGTACCGCTATGATAACAGCGGTAAAGTTTGCGAGGCCTCTATTTGCCATATAAAACAAAACTGCGGGAAACTTCGGAAAATTCTTACCCTTGGTAAATCGACTTCTAATAAACCACGTTAAGCCCTTTCCGGGAACTTCTTAAACTCGTGTGTTATCGGAACGCCCTTTGGCGTAAAATTCTACTTTAACAATATTCGGTGATGTTTTTTGGCACGTTAAAATTAATTAACTCTTAACGAAATGCCGCTCGTATTAAATTAGTTTTTGAAGTGAACTGGAATAAAACATGAAAATTTTTGGATCGTAAATAAGATCCAAAGGTTTCATGACATGTACATTAGATCTAAAAAAGGCCCATGATTTATTGGCTACAGATAAATAAAGAATAAATTCCTGGATAGATACAGACATGCTATATATTATTTCCAACAAAATAATAATAATTTCAGCTTATATAATTTCAATAGAGAAATATGTACTTATTAAACTTTATAATTTTAAAATCTCATTTCAATATCAAATATAAATTAGACAATCGTAAGGTTTGTTTGACTTTACAAAATTATAATAGACAATAACGTATAACATAACTTCATTGATTGCAAATAAATATATATGCTAATTCTTTTTCACGTATGTTGTGAGAAAGGCAAAACATTTTCATTATCTTCATCTGAACCGTTTTTCTTTAATACATAGGAGTATAGTATTAAAAACATACATATTTTTCATTTTGTAAATATAAACAATGAAAATATGTACAAATTCAATATTCAGTAAACAATAAATGTTAAATTTCTTTTAGGAAAATAATCTTTTGTGTTTGGTCTTATCCCATATTTTATATTAGAATATTCATCACAAAACAGGCTATTGTCGAAAGTTTCTAAGCTCAATATCTTCTTGATTAAAAAATAATTTGGCAGTTCACTTTGCGACTTTTAAACAAATCTTAATGTGGTTAACTGAACTAGTAGATTTCTTCTCCTATGTGACAGTTTTATGTGCAGCTGAGTATTTTTTGTAGACTGTGTACAGCCAGCTTAATAGACATCGTACACGAATTACTCTCCAAAATAATATTTGACACCTTTCGAAAAAAGTTTGATGTAACACGATAGTACAAGGGGCAAACTTTGCAATATGGTTCTGTTGTGTCGTGATAGAGGAAGCCGTTGTAACAAGGCAGTATAACGGATGTATCGAGCATATCGCTGGATAGTTTCAGGATTGTACTGTATGTAAATTAGTTCAGTCTAAAAGGTTTGAATATCTTCCTTAACTGATTTTCGTATATGCGAATATGACCGTAACACCAGACCATCGGTCGTCCTCATGCGCTTTTAAATACGATTTAAGATGGCAGTAAAAACGTTATCGTTTGGCATTTTAAGTAATAGGCGTTGTTTTAATTCTGTTTAAACTTGAAATTTTGATGAATTCTTGATAAAAGTCCGGACCATTTGAAATCCTTAGTGGGTTTTTATTACTGATGGAAAGCTTTATCGACTCATACAGGTAGGCGACATAATATATTAATATAAGATAAATTGTTTTATTCTCTTGTATGATATAAATTTTTCTTCAAATTATTACGAGAAATGGTTAAATACTGTCAGAACATAGATTTGTCTATTTGATGTGAGCAATATCCTAAAGGACTTCTGCGGATCGGGTGTCTGGAATAAAAATGTACCTTTGATATTTTCACACGGTGTTAAATTATTGACTATTGGTACAACTAGTACATACGGAACCTTTTTCCCCAGATGTAAATCTGGCAATTTATTTTGTGGTAGCTGCTAATTCACGATGAGAAATATTAGGCAAATCCTGGAATATTTGTCTACTAAAAAACTGCACAAACAAAGGTCGTAGCGTACCAATTGATGTTATGCTGTACATATAATTAAATTCAAGGTCCTATCCCACTTCCAACATCGGTGATGGATTATTGTTTAAATAGTTTCTTAAAAAATTCTGTTTTTTTTTTAATAAATCGGAGTTAATTATATAATCGATATAGAGACATATGCGCTAATCAATAGTTGAAACTGTGTAATATTAATGCAACAATGAGAGATAAAACGCTACTGGATTTTACCTAAAGGCAGTAAGGATAACTAAGTATTTTTGGTCAATAAAACATTTGAAATTCCTATCTTGTAGGATTACACTTTTTATTCTGAATAATTTTTCAAACAATTACATAATATTGACTGACCATTTTTATTGAAAATAAGGTTATTCAACAGCCTCACTCCTTCAAAAGGACTTAAGCGAAATTAATTTCTATTTTTTTATTATTCTAAAAATTGTATGAAAGGTGAAAGTAAATATTTTGGAATAGGTACTTTACTACGAAACCTAAATAACTTCTGATATTTACGAAATTAATTTAATAGTTTGGAAATAGATTAAATTACATCGTCAGAAAGTTTACAGCCCAAAAATAAAACAATAATTGTTTCCGATGTACACTAAGCAACATTAATGTAAATAAAGTATTCTTAAAATTTTGAAAATAATACTTTCAGTTATGTGATATGTCCACTCAAATCTTTAGGTGCTGCTGATATATAATCAATCAAACAATAAACGCCTAATAAATCCCCAGTAACATAATTTATGATATTTTTAGGCAGGAATTGTACATTTATACTTTCAAATAAACCAAATAAAATAAATATTGCTATTTTGTGTTCTCTTATATTATGTTTTAATGGCATGTCTCTATGCTTACATATGCTTACACTTAGAAACATGGTGACATTTAATTCGGTACTTGTATTTAATTCTTTGTGTTTTCACTGTACAATAACTTTGTGCAGGTTTTTATTCTGGGACACTTTTATTCGAGAACAATTGAAGAGCAAATTCAGAAAAATAACCTTTAGTGTCCATTAAGGGCTATTTTTCTGATTCTGACCTATTTCAAATATCTGATATTGCAATTTTTAGGCGATTCGTAGTTTTTCTGTCACTGGTGGATCAATTTATTTATACGATGAACAATATTACGTTTTACTAGTTGACATGGTCTTGTAAATTTTATTAATTGAAAAAATTTATCCAAAAGTTTGTGGTTAACAGAATTAACATTATCATAGTACACAATTAAATGAAACTACGTGATGTAGTATTATTTCTACTTTCTTTAGTTTTTTACCACGGCGTAGGTTTCGTTGTATTACAACATCTTCAGGTGGGATATTAGATGAAGATTTTGTAATACAACGAAACCTAGGTCGTGGTAAAGAACTTAAAGAAAGTAGAAATAATACTTTATAACGTAGTTTCATTTAATTGTGAATAATGAATTTCTCCAAAATTAACGCCAAATATATTCAATATTATCATAGTATTTAAAGTACATACCATTGTTTTAACATGACAAATTGTTTGAGATATCGTTTACTAGATATTTATTCAGAAGATTAGGTATCAACTTAAAATAATAAAGAAGAGTAACTCGAAAAACTGGGTATGACTGTTAGTAATAAAAAAATTACATATCAACTTTCTATTTTATTCAAATTTTATAGAAAGTATTTTTGGTAGTAAACGTTGATTATATACGAATTTGCGGCAAAAAGTATTTGAGTTCTAGATTATTTTTGAAAATTTTGGCACAAAATATAAAAATACCAGAAACAATATACACCAAAAATATCATTTTAATTCATTGGTTTTTAATGAACTGGCGATGTGTCGAAACAAAAATAAACAAACACTATTCCTTTTTTATCTCATTTTCATGAAAAGGACAAAATTGAACGCATTTATCCGCTCTTCACTTAAACATCAATCTACAATGATAAAAACGAGGAAAGAATCCTGGTTACTGTAATAGATTTATTTCTTGCCTCGGAAAAGACGACCATAAAATTAAGTTGATCTACAATACTTATTTATTCACTGTTTTTATTTTTGGAAATAATTTTTATTTAATAGATGCATAAATTGAGGATGCAAAAAATAATTCGCCAAGTTTGGAGCAATTTCCAAAATTCTACAGATACTTCAGCAGACTTCTTTAATTTTAAAGTGTTAACTATTTTTGGGACTGATTTTACGAAAGTAGATTCTGTATGTTGTAACGATTTTATGAAAGTAGGTTCTATATGTTGTAGGTTCTGTTTGTATGGTTCTGTATGCTGTAATGCTGTAATTAACATTACATCATTATCTCATTCAAAATAGTAGTAATTATGCACCGCGCTTTTCGTTCCAAAATAATTCCAAAGATTTTCATAAGGACAACTCTCCAGATAAATCTAAGTATCTAAGTTTGCTTTTGTATTTAGAATACGAATCATATTAATCCGGCATTACTGACAGGTCGTGAACAAATGAACAATTGTGGGTGCATAATATAAAACTACAGACATAATTGTATTGAAGATTTTGAAGTTGATAAACAAAACGTATTTTTGCATATTTTAAACCACATAAAGAATTTAATTAATTTTTAAAAGGAATTTTAACTTTACTTGCAAAAACCATGTTAAGAAGCTAAGGTTTCATTATCAAAATTGAAATAATAAAATTTAAAAAAATAAGTCGATTGAGACGACGCAGACGCGTATTATGAACGGACAACTATAACGATATTTGTATTAAAATAATATAAACATCGTTATAATTTTCCATCTATAATATAGTGTTAAGTATTATTTTTATAATTATAAAGTTTGTTTAGTAGCAAATAAATACATCATCTAGAACACCAATTCATCTAGAACAGCAGTTCTCAACCAGTGCTGGCAGGCACGCTCCCAGAGTTACGTTTCGAGAAGAGTCTGAAAATATTTGTTTTCATGTAAATAAGTATGAAAATTTAAACAAGCTCATCATGTCTAGCTGGTGGTATACAGTTTCTAAAAGTGGTACACAAACATACATAACGTACAATTCAAAAAATATAAAAATATTTTGTAGTATGATATAAAAATTATTTACATAAAAAACCAAATCAAAGCCTGTCATAAGATAAAAATATGATTTGTCTTATTATTTTCCTCAGAATGACAGCCGTTCTTAAGCTAAAGTAATTGTCTTAAATATGGGTTCAAATCGGTCTTTTAATGTATTTACAACTAAACACCTTTGGCGCCTTTGATATCTGGGGTCTCAATTCGAAGTAATAACGACTTTACATCGATATCGATAGGGAATCACCGAACCAGTTATATTATTCAAAATATAATTGGTTGATATTATTCAAAAAATTATTACTAATATCCTTATACTTTTTAGTGTATTTCAGAAGTATTTAGGCAAATTTTTGATGGAATTATGAATACTATATAACCAAAATAATTTTACTGACATTAAAAGTGAATCGATTTTAATTTTTTTAATCTTAGGTTATCGCATTGTAGATTTTATACAGTTACTTTGTGGCGATATATTTCACAGAAAACGTATATATCTACACCAGAATAAATATTCAATGATTTTTTTTAAACGTGTACATCGAAGTTATGAACATCATTTGGAAAACTCATAAAATGGCTGTGTTAAAATTAAGTGTGGCATTACACTGTCCACTAAATAGTCATTCCATTCAATCTTAGCTATTATCTCTTACTGTGCTAACGTTATTATCTAACTTTATACGTCTTTTAGGTAAAAGTGTAGAAGAAATTAAAGGAAGAAACTTCATAGAGGAAACAAATGAAAAGTTTTTATGGACTCCATTAAAACTTCAGGAATATTAGTTTGTAATCAATAAAGGCAGTCTGTATCAATTTATGGGTGGTGATTTATTCAAGAAAAATTAACATTTAAATATTATAAAAGAAATTACATTTAAACGCCAAGATTTTTTCACATATGTATCTTACTTCAATAAAACTCAAATATACTTCATAGATAACTATATATTTTGAATGATTTACAAATATTAATATAAATTTATCGCCATAAATATATAGCTTAGCATATCCTTAATGCATAAGAAACAAATATTTTGTTTTTTTTATTCCATCCATTCAAACTCTTTTAAATACAACAATTCTTAATATTATTCAATTAAAGGATATATGTACTATTGGACGTAAGTTAAATCATCATAAGTGTTATGATTTTTGAGCTAGAGCTTGGAGAAGAGGTCTAAAATTGACCTCTTTGATAGTCTCCCATATTGTAATATTTCTATTAAAAAAATAACTAAAAAATTGGCATTCTATTCAAAAAACATATTTCAGATCCCATGCCAAGGCATAGGAAACAATATTTTTATCCCAAGTTTATATATAAGGATGTTCTTGAAATTAAATTATATGGTTAATTACAAAATTTGATTTTGAGTGAAAGCACTTCATATTAAGTATAAATTTGATTCCTCTAGCATTCCATTTCAGAACTAGAAACCTTTGACTAATGCGAAAGGAGGAGAAACTATTCGTAACGTCACAATAGGGTTTCCTTCGGACCAGTCGATTACTCAACGCTAAGAAGGTAAGAAGAGGGTTATGCTTATTAACATTTATTTTAATAAATTATCAATCAATTGTAATTGATTAATTCTAAATATTAAATCGACATATCCACTTTAAAAGTTCACAATATTGACTATTTCAACCAACTGAAATACTGCTACGAGAGATGTATGTGTATAATAATTAATTTCACTTCGCAGTACAAAGCGCACGTTTGTACGGCGAAGTGAAATTAATTGTTTTGCAGTGCTTTGTGTTCAGTTTGTGTTCTTAATTTTGTTTTCCCTGTTAACATTTTTAATACAAAATTGAAGTTGTACCGTTTAATTAGTTGATGTTATGATGACTTGTGGTTTGTAAATATTTTCAACGAATAAATTTTCAGTTTACAGTGAGTGATTCTTGATATATTTTATAATGAGAATTCCGGATGAATAGACACCGCAAAAACAATAAGAATGATGACTAAGTAACGGTTTTCATACTTTCTACCAGATATGATAAGGATTACACAAGAAAAGGATTCCTTACTACGTGCCTAACTTGACGTCAGTATTTTAACGCTCCAACTTATTATAATCTTATTGAAGGGCTATTCATACATAATAAGGCTACATGAACTTGAATAGAGTGATTAATCTAAAATTATACATATATAGAACACAAAGTTGAATGGTTCACAGTAACAATATTACATAAAGCTAGATAGTTAACACGGTAATGATAGATTATACATTTAACAGTTAATAATGCCCTTGATAGTATTACCTTAACATAAAAGAGTCAGCAAAGTAGTACAGGGTAGTACAGACTGAACAATTTAAATAAAATGAAGCTATTGTTAGGATAGGATTTACAGATCATGAAGTTAACAGTTGACAATCTTAATTACAACCTTAATGACAATCTTAAGTATTGAGTCTGGTTTCGATATTATTTGCATAGCCGGTGTCACTATAGCCGATTCGATCGATGATATTTTAATAATGCAGATTGCAATCCGAGTCCCTTAGTTTCTTTTACATACTTCAGTATTTTCTTCACTACATTCCAGGGAGAGTCGTAACAGTGCAAAACTCAACTGACTTAATATAAAGAACATAATGTCAAGGCTGCTCACAATTTCTGCATAGATTAGTGATTCCACTGCTTCTCTGTACGGATTCTTCTTCTCTGATGGACTGTCACTTTTCCGCAAGTTTACATGAAGATCAGCTGAGACAATGTTAAGATTGACTTCGCGCATATTGAATTTGCTCAATATATTTGGTCTGGAGCATTTCTTCATTTGCACCCTATTGGTTTTGTATTCTTAGGTCTTTTTAACTAATGCTCATATCCTGTTTATATAATGGAATTACGGTTCACTTTTAATTCAATCCACTTTTTGGTAGATCAAAGGTATAAAACCAAATAAGGTTGTGGTTACAGAAACAGGTAAGCATTTTATTCAATTATTTTTAAGCGCATCTGTTTTTTCGTTGATCTCTATGTTACATTTGAGAGTCTACGACCCACAATTGGACTCTATCAAATTCACGGGGACACATTTTCTTTTTTACGAAGAATTCTAAGAAGAATGCGTTTTACTTTTTGTTACTGTTATGGAAATAAGTATTTAAAATTTACGCTCTTTTGTGTTTTTAAAATATCCAGTAAAAATTGTTTTCTTGCTTTAGAATCCCATTTCCTTACGTCCTTTTTCGATAGATGAATCATTGCCTGAAATAGGAAAATGTTCAACTGACTAGTGTCTAGTTTCTGTCCTAACTACACTTCTTCTGGAGTTTTAGATTCTAATATCAGTATAGGAGCTCTATTAGTGAGATAAGCAGCTATGTGTAATGCCTTTGCTCAATAATGTTTCGGTAGGGTAGCGTCGAGCAGAAGGCGATGTGCTTTTTCGACCAGTGTTTTAATCACGCTTCAGCTAACTTCATACCTTCTGGGTGTGTGTGGCGTATCGTTCAGGAAATCAGAAAGGTTTATTTACATAATTAAGTCCATTATCAAAGCGAAGATATTTGATATTAGAGTTGAATTGTTTTATAGAAAATTTTCTTATTACATCAGTGTTAAAATTTTCTTATTACAAATGCTCCAGACCAAATATATTGAGCAAATTCAATATGCGCGAAGTCAATCTTAACATTGTCTCAGCTGATCTTCATGTAAACTTGCGGAAAAGTGACAGTCCAGTTTCTTCTGCAAAAAATAGGTGAGCGCAGTTTTCGAACAATCGTCTATAAATGTTTCCCGATGAATGCACTAGTTCTTGCCCTATTGTGGTTTTAATAATCCTGTCTGTTTGCCTTCGAGACATATTGTGTGGATCAGTCTCTTATCCGTCTTGAATAATTTCACATCATTGATATTATCCGTAATTTTTTTTGCTTCAATGGCAATGGAAATTCCGATAACTTAGACGCTGATGCCATAAGAAAATGTATATTTTTTCCAAGTCGAATATATATGTATAACTTGTGCATGTACTTGTACTAGTACTGTACTTGATCGTAACCTTTTATTTGCAAAGGCGTGTCATTTCTCATTTTGATTCTCTCGATAAGGCTGTTTCTGTTACTGAGTTTTGATGACTATTTGTATCCTTATCCAGAGATATTCATGATTAAGTGCACGGAAGTACCGAAATCTTTGTGCCAGCCTTTATTGCTTCTTGCTGCGGCTATAAATTTTGGAGCATACCATAACCTTTCTTAATTTCTTCAGTTTTACTTTATAAACATGAAGTATGTCAAATGAGCCAAACAGAGTATAAAAGAAGATATGAAAAACCTTCGCTACATTCACTTCAACGAAAGTCATTACAACAGTTGAGGTTACGGCAGTTGAATCAAATAATTTGGCTGACTTTATCATTTTTTATTTAGAATTATCAAATAATATACTATAAATAATTGCATTTATGTGCGAACATAATCTATGTTGTACATTACTGGATACGCTTTACTATTTATCGTATTTTTACGCATTTCTAGCAATAGAATAATATTTTTCTACTTGAGACCCATGAATATTTCTTTCCTAAAAATAGAAAACTCGCCGATATAGCCAAGAGCTAGCAATATATTTATAACTTGAGAGATTTCTCAATTTTTCACTGAACTAAAATTTATATACGCCAGTGAATTAAAATTGAACATAAAAATTGAAACACGTTATAATTTACCATAAAAAGTTAAGAAAACTTTTTTTAATCAAATGGTTAGGACAATATATATTGCCTTTAGAAATAAAAATTCCACGTCGAATAAATGCTTGCAAACTTCTAAAAAACAAAGCGATGATTTCATTCAATTGTTGTGATGGATAATATGCATATGCTGTTTTAACTTCTCTTTAGTTAAAGTTCAACAATTCTTCTGTGCGTATCTCTGCCTTTTATCACTTTAAAATGAAGATTAATAGCTACATTATTATGATTATCACCTTCAGTATAGTTATTGATATTGAATGCTTTACTTATTTGTATAAATAGTTAATCCGCGTTTATGTTTTAATATACATCCAATTTTTTACTATGTTTTCTATGTTATTTTTCTACATAAAACTAATAACCCTGTCTAAGCTCGTTCAATTACTCGTCAATTACACGTTCACACATCTACAGTACAAAATGTTCTACGGTTTAATTGACTATTACTAATTAAATTGTAAATTGTATCCCACTAATCATTAATGGACTCAATTCGAAGCTAGTATATACGTAAATAAATATATTATTCGAAATTTCTGCTTTGCACGCAAACATTCAACACGTCCAGCGAGACGTGTGATCCACATGGCTGAAAAAGTATATAAAGTGGTGTGAAACGCAGAGCACTTACATATATATCTATATACCAATTTCTTTTTATATAATCAAACATTATTGCATAAAAATAATTGATTTGTTTTCCTTTTTGCTATATTATACATACGCTTCGCACAAACGCACTAAGATAATAGTACGTTTGTGCAGAGCGAAAGAATACTAAGAGAAAAAATGTTCACGCGATAAAGCCACAGGCAACGAGTAAATGTTTAGTGAAAATATTAATCATTATTCCAATATCTAAAACGTAAAGTTCGAACTAAGAGATTTAGCTTATTCCATTCCATCTTTAAAATTGGCTAACCAAACTTCAAATTAATATTTCTTTTATTCCTACTAACATTAGGAATTCCTGGAATTAGATACGAAAAGCCTAGAAAAAAAATTTTCGTAGCTTTTAACATAAAACAAATCTTTAAAAAGGTACATAGTTTGAAGTAGAATTTTTTAATATTTATGTACATAATAAAATGCATGGTCACGCATGAAGTAAAAAGCACTGGACAAATTTGAATGAAAATGCAGGAGCACCACTTCCCTTAGAGGCTAAGCCAATATTTGCATTAGAAATTATCACACCATTCCTCACGGGGGTCGAACGGAAGAAACAATAGCTGACATTAATGTTTTAAAACTTGCGAAACTTTTTCATAAGTTGAAAAAATACATTCTACTTAATAACAAATTAGGAGTTTACTTATGTTCACACGGAAATTGCAATAGAAATTTCAATGAAATTTTTCAGCCTAATTAAATGTAGTCTATGGTAGTTGTCACTTTTTTTCAAAAAGTAAAAAATATAATTTTTAATTAATTTTTGTTAATTTAACATTGTATTTATATTCCCATTTTGGGTCTCATTACCATTTTATTGAATGTAAAAATTAGTAGTTTGATTACTTTTAACGTCCATAAGTTATTTAGCTGTAGCACGAAAGCTAGGCGGAAGTGGAATTTTCATACTCTTCCTGTAATATGACTGTAACATATATGATGAAAATATGTTTTGAAAAAAGACTAATTTTACGTGAATTTGAGATTTTCGGAATTCAGTTGCGGGAAATATAGTTATACGATGCGTATATACGATGCGAGATAAATTTTCCATAAGTGCGTGTGAAATTACTTATTAACCAGTTTTTATCAGCAAAATTTCGGAAAATCTTTCACATATCTATAAAAAGTCTGAATGATTTAAAACCCATAATTGACACGTTGCCGAAGTAAAATTATACATTTTAATTTGAAGAAAATGCGATTTACATTTTAAATGGATAACTCTGCCGGCGCACACGAGCGTATAGGTACTGGAGGCCGCGCCTCGGTCCGGCCAGCTGTCATTCCGCAAAACGGGCTATATTTTACGCAAATGTATTGTTTACATTATTTTGTGCGAGCGGACAAAATCATTAAATTGTTTCGTAGCGGTTGCGCTTAATTGCGTAATTTTTTCGAGAGCATACCGTTTGTATGCCTATATTTCTGGTTATATTTAATAGGGCTTTATTTATTTTCTTTTCTATTATAAAGGACGTGCATATACAGCTTGACATTATAAGGCTAATAGATGAGCCTATTAAAGTATACTTTGTGTCGGAAAATACATTATGCTTTGTGTCAAGTTACATGTTATTAAGGATTGAAAGGAAATGTATAGTGATAACCTCAAAATACCCACAAAAGTACTTTCTTTCACTACATTCCGCCAATAAAAATATAAGGTTTTATAAATATTCACCTTTATTTCACTAATAATTCCAAAATATTAGAAAAACTTTTCATTGCATTTTGAAATTTTTAGATCGATAAATTTACTTCCTCTCTAGCCCCCAAATATCTCTATATGAGCGCTATGGGGTACAATGAATGATGATGATACAGTTACTGATATACAAATACCTGAACGATTATACTGAAACCACTGGGCGGTTTTTACTAGTCAGTTTTATATCCTAGAAACTTGATCAATACTTACAATAATAATTATTACAGCAAAGAAATAAAGAAAGAACATAAGCCTATTTCCTGAGAGGTTTGAGAAGTTCAATAATAGATTACAACGTAATAATTCAACAACGACATCTGTTTCTTTTATAAGCAAGCATGATAATCAGTTTTGTAATTCTCCGCTAGATGGAGGTATTAATTTTATTCATTTATTCACGCATTTATGTTTATATATAAGTAACTGCAGTATTTTTACTATCTATCAGGCTGTAGGATACACTACTAAGTACATCCGAAAGGAAAATTTTAAAGATCTCGAAATGTGTAACTTGGTTCAAATTTTCCCGTGCAAAGAATAGTTATTCCAACGAACATGGTGCAAATTAAGAAACGGATATCGCATATTACGATTGTATATGTCGATGAGTGTTATGTTGTTATTTAAATATTTTTTAAGCTGTAACTATAACATTAAGATTCAATTTCTTTTAAGTACTGCCTGTACCTAAAAATATAAATTGGAAATAAAATGAAAAAGAAAAATATAATTGGAGTTTACCTACACTTAAAGTTATAAATCTGGAAATTACTTATGAAAAAATAATTAAAAATTTTATAATTAGACACATAAATAATAATAACTATGAAATTAGCTTTCATTGCATATTGCATGCCAAATAACTAAAAACGATGATGAGTCAAACGAAGCTTTTGCCTCACAAACACAAAAATAAAATGGACTCCCAATTCGAACTAAAATAATATGATTTATTTATACAAAATCGTAGAAGCATTGTCATTAATAACTTACGCATTCCAATAGTAACAGTATTCATAATAACAAAAGACAACAGTTATTGCGCAACAATCCCTCTATGATCAGGGGGATCTTATATAGTACAAATAGTAATTAGAAATTCTTGCAAATTTATTTTCACTCATTAAAACGAAGTAACTATGGTTCGACCATTCATTCATTCGGTCATTGAACAACTGAATACACGCAAAGGTGAATAATTCCGGTACAATGGTGTATCAGAAACAGTTATTGTAAAAAATCTTAATTTCACGAACGCATAAAATGATTAGATAATGTACAACGTCCCTCAGTTGAACAATTGCAAAAGAAATTTGAACGAAGAAATACCGCAGGTCGGTTACAAAGAATAAGAGCTTTCTTCAGTTACCTCACTGTCTTGGAATTCAAGGAAAATTACCTTTGAAATATTGGAAAAATAAAATCCCATAGCACCCCAGGCTTATATTAGCGTGATCATAAATATAAAAAAATGTATAAAATTCCCACATATTTTTAGAACTGACTTTCGTTTCTACTAATAATTATACCTGCATGAAAGTTTCAGCGAATTATTGTGAGAAAAAATTTCGTGATGAATATATGAACTAACATAAATATTAATTTTATCATGTAAAATATGTTTGCTGTTATCTATTTCTGGATTTTCTATTAACTGCGCTGTCATTTTAATGAAAATAACAGCGAAACTGTCATGAAAAATTAAAATATTTATCTGATCAATAGTACTAAAACTGCAATTATTTATATGTAAATATAAACTAGTATTGGTAATTACCCAACCTAATTACAGCGTTTTAGATGCATTTGACGATTTATACCTTAGAGTAAAACATAGTAGAAAAAATATCCCACAACTTTCGAAAAATTACCGTCGCATAGATCAGTAACTGATGCTGATACCAAATATACAATTAAATTATCCCGAATCTTATTGCCGAGCTTCAATGGAAAGATGGAAAACTGGCCCTAGTTTTACGGGTAATTTAAAACAAAAACACATAATAATGATAAATTGACTGACTCGCAGCGCGTGCAATATTTGGTAGGAACATTTACGAACGGTGCTTTAAAGGCAGGTTTTGTATCTACTCGTGAAACGTATACTATAATTTAGTATAGCTTAGTTAAAAAATATCAGGCTAAACGTGCATCAGGTACGCTTTATTTAAGCAACATTCTTGATTCGAAAGGCTGTGTAAACAATAAGGAAAGTCTTGACTTCTTTATCGAAAAAATTTTGCCGAAATTTTCAGCATTTAACCAACTAAAGTTCTTTGATTTAATGGATTTTATTCTTTATATTGTGCTTTAAGAAAGGTCGACTCAAACGTTTCAGGCTTTTGAGTGGTTAGTACGTAGTATTAATATTATGTAGCAATTTAATACCGTTTGTGCAGGATTAAGTCTGATAATACTGCAATAAAATAAATATAAATACGTATTGGTGAAAATATTTTCATTTTTAAGATTCCGTATATCTGAAAAAAAAACCGAACCCTTATAAGGATCGCTCACTTTTCCGTCCATCACAGCTGTTTTTTCTTAGAAATCGCTTGAAGTAGAAACCTCAAATTTGGTATTGTCACAAAATATTTTAAGCTGCACATTCACGACACTCAAAAATACTGATATTGAAATTTTTGGGTGAAAAATTAAATTCTGTTTTTCTTTTAATTCAATTTATAAAGTGTAGTCTTATTTGAAAGGGTTGGAAATAAGGGCCACCAAAATATTTTCTTTCATTATTTTAAGTGGTGTACCTTCAGAGATATATAAAAAATATATTCCTCCCCTTATTTCCAAAACTATTCAACTCAAAGTTATGAAAAACCTCCTATAGCCTTATTATATTTTAGTTTTTTCTCTGTATTTAAGAAAAAAATATTTAATAAATAACATACCTGCAATTTTGCTTACATAGGTCACACGATTTAATATTTTGTACTCTTTAATGTTAATTATTTAAAGAAATTGATTGGGTTTAACAATATTTTATACACATAAGATTTTAAAATCACTTTAATTAGATAAAATAAAAACAAAAAAGTAAAAAATTACTCATGAAAATAGTCGAATTCATTTTTCCGCCTGAAAAATATTTGCCTCCCAAGACACGTCTATCCTTGTTAAGACGTTCGCCTGTTATAAGCCCGCGCGACTCGATCACCAAAAGTGGTGTCTAAACTCTCTTACGCCGCCCAGTACTGCTCTCGTCCCGCCCCGTACTGTTCTCATCCTGCCCCGTACTGCTCTCACCCGCCCCCGTACTACTCTCGGGTCTGGGCTCGAAACGATTGAAATTTCATTAAAACTTTCGCTAATATTTTCAGAAAACATATGTAGATTGTGAACGATCCCTATAATCACTAAAATATCAGTTCAATGAATATATAAGCAGGTGTTTTGTAGTTCAATTCGCATAATGTTAGAGACGGGCAGATAGAAATGGACAAAAATGTTAAAAATATTTGTTTATATCAGACACTGTAAATAGCATAAACAACTTAGACTTAAACATGCATTTTCAAATGATATGTGTACATTAAAACTTTTATGTGTAGAACTGTTATATTAAAATGTAAGTATAAGTTTATTCCAAACCAAAATCACAGTATATAAACACTCTCAAAACCGTATCTAATTTGGGTATATCTAAGGACTAATTACGCTTTCACATGAGAAATGTTCCATGCTCTTTTATTGACTGAAAACAAACTCCAAACAATAATGATGCAAAATTACTAGAATAAAAATTTTATACGATTACTGAGTAATCTGTCTCTCAGTAGTGCTAAAAGAACACATTATCCTCGACTTCTCCTATTGTTCCAGTAGTTCTTGGTTATTTGAACTACAGTTGGTTTAAGCGTATCAAATTTAGACTGAAGCTACGTGTACGTTAATACTGCTCATTATGAGTGCGTGGCTCATAAAAAGGTCTGACCTTTGTCGCACAATAGCTCTTACACATCCTCTCCAACAACTACACATCACTATTAAGTTCAACACAATTCACACAATTAGTGGAAATGGGTCGGCAACTACTTAAACAGAATTTATTTTATATTAAATAAATATCTACGCACGTATAATTATTTTTTAGGGATTTTTAAGATAGGATAATTGAGCAGAGAAAAAAAATTACAAAAATTAATAATTAAATCTGCTACGAGTTAATTGTTGATTAACGTGAATTGAAATAAAATGTATAATAATTATTTTCGTGTCGATATTTATGAAAAAGTATGGATTGTATTAGACTACACGGCACCATTTAAAATTTACGGGTGCTGGTTTCACTCGACTGTGAAAAAAAGGAAGAAAACACCGAGCAGGAATACACATCAGTGGCATTGGCTATTTCTAAATTGTATATTTGTAAAACAAATGTCAAAAGTAAAATTTTTATGTATTGTAACTTATATAACTATACTTCTTGGCAGACTTTAATAAAAATCTCAAAAATATTGTCTATTATTTATGGCGTATTGGCTATATTACGTAGATAAAACTCCGAAGCCGATTTAGAAGATAGAAAAAAAAAGGCGCTAAGTGAACAAATAAAGTCGCACTGTAAGTAAGTGGTGCGGCACAGGATGGCTACACACGCTTTTATAATTCACGTTGTGAATGAAGTTTTTGTATTTATTTTATTGCTTTAAAATTGTGTTTTAGTTTGGTTCAATAAATTGCTCAATGTATAGTCAAACTGTTCAATGTATAGTCTGAAAAATAAACATACTCAAGAATGTCGTGAAAAACAAACTTTCAAAAATATAATCTTAGTGCTCAATATAGCTTAATAATACGTGTTACATTTGATTTAACGTATAAAGAAAAGACAGTTATGGAATTTATGGTATGCATTTTTTCATTTCTTTCTTAAGTGTTTGTGTAAATAGGATTAATTTGTAGAAGAAGAGTGGGTATATTTTACGATAAGGATACCGGACAAATAGCCACCTTGATGTCAATAACCAAAAAATGGAAGTACGATAAATGAGAAAAGATTTTATACCCTCTGCCGTAGATAATAGAAATCGCAAATAAAGGGGCAACATCACCATTAGCATAGCCTGATGTCAATATTTCAACAGTACCTAGTATTTACGCCTGTCACAAGAACCGTCAATAATGGTTCACCCCGAAATGCGTATAAATACCAGATTCGTGTGACTTGTTCGATAGTTTAAAAACTTTCTATTATTAGTTAGGAAAATCGGCGTATTCCATTATATTGTTGTTTTGATAACTCACTAGACGATATTTCAAACGATGTTATAAAAATAGTGATTGAGCCTCAATGACATTGCTCAAATTCAATCGTCAAATTTAATTATCAACAAGATTTATACTAGGAATTTTTTATTTCAATATGTTGATTGAATAAAAGAAAATAAAATACGTTTATCGAGGTACAACTACTTTAGATGCGGTAATGTGCTTCATAATTATGTAGGCATTCTCCTTTATAAATGCCTGCTAGATATATCAAGGCATAATTACTTTAGAAATATTTAATTTAATTCAAGTACGTTAGCTGGAGGAATACACAAATAATTAAAATACCGAAATTAAGTATATAAATGCTTAGTAACGAATTTGATCGGGAAAAAAATTGATTTGATTCCTTAATGTAAACTATTTTCTGATTCTGGAATACGTATATAAATATATATATATATATATGTGTGTGTGTGTGTATATATATATTTATATATATATATATATATATATGTATATATATATCTATATCTATATATATATATTTCTGTTCGTAAAAAGACCTTTAGTTATGGTACTGTCAGTAAAATTGTTATTGAATTATTAAATAACATATTTCCGGTAAACAGTATAGAATCAACTGAAATATGTATTGAATCAACAATACTGTCAATAATATTGTGGAAAAAACTTTCATTTATACGTTTTCCTGCTTATAAAAAATGACATGTTCTAAAAATTACACGTTGTAAAAAAATACACTTTAAAAAAATTACACATTCTAAAAAATACAAGTGCCAAAAAATGACACGTTCTAAAAAAATACATTAGCAATACAATCAGATGTTCTAAAAAACACACGTTTTAAAAAAAATGCACGTGCTAAATAATTACATGTTTTAAAAAAATACACGTGCAAAAAATTAGACGTTCTAAAAAATTACACGTCTTAAAAAAATACAATTTATAAATATTGCACGTTCTAAAAAATTATACGTTTTAAAAAATACACATGCTAAAAATGACACGTTCTAAAATTACACTTTTAAAAAAATACCCCTTCTAAAAAATTGTACGTCCTTAAAAATGAAATGTTCTAAAAAATTACACGTTTTAAAAAATACAAGTTATAAAAAAATTAAACCTTCTAAAAAAATACTCGTGCTGAAATTTACATGTCCCAAAAAATACACATGCAAAAAATTACGCGTTCTAAAAAATAACACGTTTTAAAAAAATACGCATGCTAAGAAATTACACGTTATAAAAAATTACAAGTTTTAAAAAAAATACACGTGCAAAAATATTAGATGTTATCAAAAATTACACGTTTTAAAAAAAGACATGTTCTCAAAAATTATAAGTTCTAAAAAATTACACGTCCTAAAAAATTAAACGTTCTAAAAAATTACATAAGATATGTGCACCCGGGTTGAGGACCCGGGTTCGATTCCCGGCCGCTGGAGAAGCGGGAGAAGCGGGACTGGAGAAGTCAAGAAGGCAACCTTTCGAGGCTCTAGCAACCATTTTTCCATATAAGATCTTCTTCATCTCACGTGAACACGATAACAACAATAACAACTTAAAGATATTTGTGTACATATATCATTTATTTGCCCCTTCTCAAACTTCAATATAAATATTTTCGGTCGTCAACTATTGAGATACGCATTACTTCTGCGCGAAATTTTTACATCAAAACCTCGATATTGATTTTTAAATTTCATGTACCTTGTTGTTTGGTTACCAAAAAGTACCTGAAAATTTTCTTCTAATAATGGAAATCATGGATTCCATTTGGAATCCATGTTCCATTTGAAACACAAGATTTGAAAACAATTTTTGTAAGAACTTTATATATGTGTTTATTAGAAATATTGTTCAAAATATCTACAAAACATAAATCTCTTTCCGCCCTCTCCTCTATTATAAAAATTACTAAATTTATCGTTATGTAAAAACGCATTTCCTTAAGTTTACCGGAAAATTTTAGCGATAATTCAAAAAGTCATAGTTTTCTAGAAATTCTCGAGTATTTACGCCTGTTAAAGACATACTAGGCAATATACTCTATATTTGCGAATAGTTTAATCGAAATGATATTTTAATCGAATGAAAATCCAGCAATTCTGAAAGTAACAAACGCGCACTAGACCGCACAAGAATTGGCACACGATATATGTTTAAGCCAATATCAGATTCAAGATATACTCTTCTAAATATTAAAACAAAATATTATAAAAGAAAGTTAGCGCGCTTGTTGATTTACGACCGAAAATATTAGAATATAAGCAAATGAGTATAAGTAAAAAAAATTCTAGTCGTTTTGACTAGAACTTATCCTAGAAATATCCCATACTTAATACATTTGAAAGTCCAGATATGTAAGGTTGTATAGTATTTCTATTATGCTGTTTACAAATATGAATATTATTTTCTATGTATAAATACGAGTATATTGCCTAACATACTTTCCACAAGCGTATGATAAATGTACATGGTTACTTACATATTTTTAATTTATTAGTTCAAGTTAATACACGTTGAATAAATTTGCATTGAAGTACATTCTAAATACCATTATCGTAATATTTTCATATGTAGCTGAAGACTTAGAGTGGAAGGGGTATTGCAAAGTATTTGTATACTCATTTCTCATAAATGAAACGCCCTATAAAAATATTATTAAACATTTTCAATTACGTTTCAAAAGGCCTCTTTACTTCACATCACATTATTTTCCCCGAGAAAAAAAATTGGGAAGGTACTTTAAGAAAAATTTTAAAAATACTTTTTTCGTTATGCGTTCACGTCTCTAGAGAGTTCAAATCCTGAGTGTAAATCCCCTCGCATTAAACGAAAATCCATGCGGGCGAAGCCACAAGCAAAAACTAGTTATAAATATTAATGCTCTTAGTTAATAAATATAAAATCGGAATTTAATTTCCATGTTTGAAACAGTTTGTGTGGAGGTATGCCTGGACGAGATATATGACACGTGAAATAAATTTTAATATTATTTAACGAGATATACAACAGGTGAAATTTACTTATAAATACTAACATATATTTTGATATAAATTACTTGTAAACGCTTTAGATTGTTGCCAGACTAATAAAATTCGATGTTTAGAAAACAATTAACTAAGTTTCTCCATTTTAATATAAATACTTTAATAAAAGCAATAATATAACTAGATCTAGATTAACATGCTTTCCTCCATCCATCGTGAATGTTATCGTGTAAATTCGTGTGAACCTTTATAAATATAAATATAAATAGGTTTTTCACTTTAGAAAAATGTAATCAGACCATTTTCCCACAAACATAACTTACACGTACTTTTTGAACTAAAATAATATAAAACAAAAAGTTCCAGCAATGAAGTGTTTCAATATTTTTTCTTTGTCTGTCATTCCATTTATGACAGTTTAATTTACATTCGTATCGTTCATTATGGGAACTCAAGATTCCAGGAAAACTTGCCAGTTTTCTTTCCTATCTCTATAATATAACATATAATACAAACCTTTTACTCCAGATTTACAGCTTTAGAAAATGAAGATCTCGAATTATACCTCCTAAGCCTCCTCCTTCTTGTGAAATAAATTCAACATCCATACATCTGTAAAGTCACATCCTGGATGTTTTCTTAATACTTACATTTTTTATTCTGTACTATTTAACATCAGCGAAGCATGGATTATGTTAGATGAGAACAGACGATAGGTTAAGATACTAGTGTAAGACTATATAAGCATCATTAACAGATGAAGAAAGACTGAGCAGATTGTTAAATTATGAAGACAACGTCCAGTCAAGTAGCCGATCATGTATCTTGACAGAAACTCTGATACATAGATAATATCTCCATAAATAGCCGATTATATTTCTTAATGGATATCCAGAGAGATCACTTGATTTCTTGATGAAACTGGCAACTTGTATCTGCAAACAGTGTTTCTTAGAGTTCCGTACCTCAAAAGGGAAAAGGAACCTTTATAGGTTCACTACGATGTTCGTTTGTCGGTCTGTCAAGACGCTTTTCCTCAGGAACGCGTGGTGTTATCAAGTTGAAATTAATATTAAATACTTGGGTCTAGGGTCCCTTGGAGCGGTATAAATCAAGCTTATAAGCCAGCGCACTCAAGAAGAACCCTAAAAATACCATCGATTTTGCCGCAAATTTTGACACTCGGAAATAAATCAAAACAATCATGAAATTTGGCAAGAACTAAGGTTCCATAGCACAAGTAAAAGAAAAAATTCGAAAATCCAAAAATCAATGAAAGATATAGTAAACAATATATTTTCGTTCTAAAAAATTAAAATGCTGTAAATAGTTTATTAGGAATGTTAAGTACAGTTAAACGTTTATAAATGCCTAAATGTGTACAGAAACATCATAATGCGAGTTCCATTCGTGCCTCACAGGTTTTTTCAAACAAAGTTCGGTGCTTCTGTACATAATTTGTAGCTTCCAAATATAAACGTTATAACAATTTATTTATTACGTAACTCGATAGTATTAAAAATATTATGAATTCAATTCGAGGTAAAACAAAATATTTTCGATTCGAAAGTCAAATAAGCAGGAGCGTAAACAAGTTTGGCGGTTTTTTCAAACTTCTGGTAGAATTAGATATTTAAATAGTGTCGCATTTAGAATAACATTTTACAATTATGTGTGACTAATCTGTAATAATTATGTGTGACTAATCTGTGACTAATTCTGTTTACAGGAACATATTGCATGACAGGATTAAACCAAGTTAAAATATTATTTTAAAGCCGTTAAAGATCTTTAAATAATTATTTTGTCTATATCGCATAATCATTCGTTGGCAAATTCACAGCCACAATATTGGAGTTCAACATCCACCACGATTTTACGCATTAATAACAAATCTTAACGTAACCACGCCCTTTGTTTCCGAATAATGCAAACAGGCGAAGCGCGGCGGGTGCGGTAAAAGACAAACGTGAGCTCTTCATGAAACTCGTCGCGCCCTCGAGACGAGAGCCGTTCGTATTTTGCACTTTTCATTTTTACTCGCGGCGCTCGCGAGGGGGCGCGGCGGTGGGCGCGCGTAAATTTGCTTCCCAATTAGTGATGTAGCGTCACAAAAGCGCCCATTTGCATTTTCGTGAAGCACGACGGTGCCGAGGATCCATTTTGGGATCTCTTCTATAATTTGTACTGCAAGCTTTCGATGTGTATTTCGATGTATTTTTTTCATTTTCACGACCGATTGCGATGCAGTTTTCACATGGTATGTATAAGAAAAACAAATTGGTATGTATAAGAAGAAAAAATCATGAGTGTGAAATTTCACGATGCGCGCACACGATGGAACAAAAATCGACAGGATGAAGTCGCTCACTAAATGTATATTTACATGCGGGTTGTGACTGACATTATATTCATGATAGTTATTAAGGTATTTGTAAATACATAACACTTTTTTTCTATTCATATAACTTTAAGTTATATCTGTGTTTTAAAGTAATATATTTTAATAGTTGAAGTTAAAAACATCAATTTTTTTACTAGTCTATGAATAAATAAATTTAATTTTTAAAATTTAAGTTTTTGGTTGAATTTAGACTTTACGTTTATAATCACGCTTCAGTCCTTTTATTATTTTATTTCCATTAATTATTTTCGTGTTAAATAAAGTTATTCTTGTATGATGCCAAAGAAGTATAACTTCTAATGCTCGTAGATAAGTACATACACAATTTTGTCCCTTATCTCAAACTGAAAAACGAGGCTCTAATAAGACCGCTCACTCTTTGTCTGTCACAATCGATTATCTCAGAAGCCGCACGACGTAACCCACATATTTTGCAGTTGCTAATTTTTTTTAATATTAATATAAAAAATTAAAAAGAGATAAATGCAGTATACCATTTTTTTTTAGTTTTATCCGTCATATGTGGTATTATTTCAATCCTATAACCCCTTATTACCCCTCCCTCCCTTCAAAATACTAATGAAAAATTGTGGAAAGATTAGGGTTATTAAAATTTGTCTGGATTATTTTACGAATAACTTTTTTTTAAATTCACATTTTTACTGCGAGAGGTAAGGTAGGCAATATATAAGCGTTGTTAAAAACTAATATCTGTGAATAATTTAATTAAAAATACTACTATTAAATATTTATAAGTACCTAAATGTGTACAAAACCTTCAAAGTGAAAATACTACTCGCACTACGAGGGTCACATATTTAGTACATCCTATTATTCTTACATAGTTAATCACTTATACACTTTGAGTGCTTAACGGGTCTTTTTTTTAAACAGCGAATAAAGTGTGATGAATATGCAATAAGAGTAGAATATAAGCTAACAAAGAAACTGTTCTTGGCAAAGTTCGCCGGAGGTAGGATAAGAAGAAGATCCAAAGCAAAGTTTATTGACCGGACTTCAAGGTGCTTAAACTTAAGACTAGAAAACAACGGTAAAAAACTGTTCGACATAACCTCGAACTCTTGAAAAAGCCAAGGTAGCTATTATACGCCTGTAGAAAAGAGTAATACGTAATAATATATACCGACGACACTCAAATTACGCGGATGAATTTAAAGACAGAAAATGTCTACAAAAACTGCAACGAATGAAAAAGCGATAGTCAAGAGGTCATAATGATGATTTTGAATAAGTCGTATAATAAAGAACAAAGACAAAGATTTAAAAGCATATATATGAATATTTATACGTTACAATGTTAATGATTAATAACAAAGTTGTCAAGAATAAATGTGTGCCAACAAAATGTCGTATCACATCACATTGTTGTCGTGACATAATTTAAATATTTTAGAAAAAGGTTGAAAGTGAGAGAAAAATGAAAACGAGAAGTATCAAAAATAGTCCAGATAATATGTTTTATAAGAAAATAAATAATAAAAATAAAGTTTGCTTCATAAAACAGATCTTGTGACATACAATATAAATAAACAACCAGATATTCATGTACTATTAAAGCGAAATGTACGTTATATGGAAGAGAAACGTAACCTTTTAAGACTTGTACTACTGCTTATCATAAAGTATTACAGTTTAAATTAATATGTCGTTCGATATATAGGAAAGCGTTTGTGGTAAGTAGATATATACATATCTATCATTTATCCCATAGTTTATTTCCTACTAAATTTTCCATTCATTTTTAATGTCTTTGTGTCATTTTTACTGATCATTTTACTGAACATTTTTACTGTCATTTTCACTCATTTTTAATGTTTTATGTCAAAATAGTTAAGGTAATATATTTTTTAAGATAATAAATATTATAAATTAAGAATATTGCGTTTACAACTTGAGTATAAATATTCAATACATATTTGTGGTAACGTTTGTGTAACCACTTGGGTATTATAGCAATATTAATTAAGAAATAAAAAAGCGAAGGGTACTTCAACATTACCTATGAATAATTGTCATATTTAAAAGATATTTTTAATCAAATTGAATTGATCCACAATACCGTATTTTTTTTTTTAATTTTTATCAAGGATATATCGATAAAGATGAAGAAGGAAAGTGCTATCTCACCGCTCTCTTGTATCTCCATGGTAAACGTGACACAAATGCATTCGTTCATATGCGGCTCTTTTTTTTAAAGATAGCAGAAAGTTAAAGAACCCTTTAGTACGAGTAGAATTCGCCTTACGCCCTCGTAAGGCGCCTAAATTTAGATGCGTATAAAAGTTTAAACATTAAGGGTACATTGTATTGTTTTCATTCTATTAATAAATATTAATATTGTTTATTAGTCGTGTAAATACGAGTATATAGTTTAATGTACCTTGGAATTCTATAAAATGTTAGATTAATTTTGTTTTGATTTTCGAATTTTCTCTAGGATTAGTATTTGTTTTATGACACTTTCCTTCACGTCAAATCTCAAGGTAAATTGGATGAGGCGTTGATGAATGAGTCAACGTTAAGATATATTTTCATAAGGCAAAATACTTGATACCTTTCTTAGCCGTTCTTTAAAAAATGGTCTTGACAGATGAATCGATAGACAAACGAACAACGACAATATAAGATTTTTATTCTGTGGTACAGTACCCTAAAAATACAAAAAAAAATATTTTGCAAATTTTGTATTTTATAAGGGATACTACATGTTATACAGACAAATGTTGAAAATATTTAATAAATTCTCTAAAATTATTGCACTTTCGTCGCTGTGAATATGAAAAAAAAAATTAATAAGTTACTCACAATGAATGTTTATTTTCTTAAAAAAATACACTTTAGTGGCAAATGTTTCTACCGCATTGATCATATCACAAAGAGACATTTTAAATAAAGGTAAATTATTAAAATAGATAATATTAGAAAAAAAATTACAAAAATAACAAATTAATAAATATTATTACAGCAGTTGAAAATCTATCAGCAATATTTCACCGTGGTTGAATTACAAAACACGATCAGGCAACATTAAAATGAAATTTTCATTATAATTTCTTTATTTCAATTTGTATGTACCTAACGTGTACGGATACTTTATGAAAGAATCATTTTTGTACGACAAAAAGGAGCTGGACATTCTGCGGGGACTGTTGGGAGACGTGAAATGTCATTAGATAGATCTTTCAAAATGAAATTAACGTTTTTCCTACTTTTTTTTCATTTCTAAGCCCCCTTTACGAAATATTAAGATTCAAGGTGTCGTACAAGGTATACCAAATCCCTCCTTTTCACTAATTTTTTAACGATTTCCCTAAATTTTGTGAAAAATTCAATCTATGACGATTATTGACACGAATATTTTCACAGAATATAAACTTGTTTCGTGCTTTCCGTAGCAGGCTTTTAGTTTTTTAACTTTTATTTTTACTTGAATATTAATTTTAAATTCTGTCAACAACTTCAAAAGATATAGACAATTATGAAATTCTAGTTTATCCATGTTGGAAAACACAAAGCGTTCTTTTTTTGATATTGGAAATAAGTCTCGTATGAAGGTATTAACAGAAAACTGCAAAGCATTAAATATTTCTTCAATTCTTTAAATTTGAATAAACATCTAGATTTACATATCTATGCAATATTGTATATTGATAATGCTACAATTATAATGTTATTTTAATCAATAAACAGTTGATTTCCTTTTACACCCAAGTTGTAAAACAAAAATCGACGTAAACAAGAAGGCTGGCAGTAACTTGCACTTTTAAACACCGCACAGTGGTCGCGAAACGATATCTAAATGAATGAAAAAAAAACACACATGTTTAGAAGATTATTAATTTTGTCGATCTGTGTTTCACAGACGTTTTCCTTTTTATAAACTATTGGTCTTGTAAACTTGAAATTATAAACATTTTATTTTAGTAGCCACATAATTAACACTAAAAATATCTACATACATATTTTTGATAGACTGCTAAATTTAGAAGAGAAAAACACTTTGCTTAAAATTAGTCAAGTTTTTGGGAAAATTATATCAATGATTTTAAATTAGTTTTTTTTTCAGTTCACGATATTTGACACCTTTTTATAGATATACTAAGCAATATGTACATGACGCAAAACAATATGGATATTTGCAAATAGTTTAGCAGAAGTGCTATGTATCCTTAAAAGTTTGTATGTGTCTGAATGTGTACTAAGTCTTTGACATACTACGTATCTGTTATATTTGTACTAACTCAAAATATTATGTGTGCAATACTATAACAACATAAAATCATTCACTTAAAATCCACGTAGAATGTAAGTAGACGGCGATTTAAAATAAAATAAATATAATGCGGACGTTAAATTTACATTAACTTTATGTTACCTAACTTAATAATCCATTACCGTTATACAATAACTAAAGAAGTAATAAATCTTATTTTTATAAAGTATATTTTTCTCATTTTAATCGGACTATTTTTCTCAAAGTTACAGCTGATTAAAAATGTCACAAAAATTTTTAAAATTTTCGGTGTTTCTTTTATTTTAACCGAATAGTGGAATAAGAGTAAATTTAATGTAGCGTCTCTGTGCAATAACACGTATAACTGCGTGCAACTTCGCGATCGGAAATAAATTTTCAACCACTCCGCATTGGCCTGAAAGTAACTTAGAATTCCAGACGTGTGTTTCCAATTCACTAGCCAACCGCCGCCGTACGTACTGAGCTGCGCGCTAAGACGAAGTCGAATAACAATTCGAAAACTATCAGTACCCTTCTTCATAATAACGATTTTAACAAAATGGAGATGGCAGCTCAACACAAAACGATATTCATCCGGCGTTAGCGCGCACAAATTCATTCTGCAGATCACGTTCCATTCCGATCTCTTAAAGCCAAGATAAGCTCAGCAGCGTCCAGACGTTTCGCCCGTCCCGGTAAACCTGTGTACTGAAGGATGAAGTGAAATGGATAACTTTATGGGGAGAAAAAATAGAAGTGTGTTATATTATTGACCCTTAATATTATTATATATCAAGTAATAACAGCTCATCCCAGCTTTGACCGGGCAAAAAGGGAGTAGGATGCGATTCATTCGATCAATTTTTTATGATAATTTTAATTTATTGGTGGTATTCTTAACGGTTTAGTTATTTATTATGTACTTGTTATGCGCACAAGACTTGTAACAAAAAAAGCTTTCAACAATATGTCATGATGAACAAAATATAGCGACGAATTTTTCTTATAGATTTTCATGTTGTTCAAAATATACATGTATATTATTTTAAAGCAGCTGTAATTGTTTACCATCGAATTTGTTGCTACGCTTTTGAGTTAAACTTTTAGAAAATTATAGCTGCTTTAAAAAAATATACATTATTACTCATTCTAAAAAATCGTTCTAAAAATTGCACGTTTAAAAATAACGCGTTCTAAAAAATTACACGTTTTAAAAAATACAAGTCTTAAAAAATTACAGATTGCAAAAAATTACACGTCCTAAAAAATTACATGTTCTAAAAATTACATGTTTTAAAAAAAATATTTTTAAAAAATTACCCATTCTAAAAAATACAGGTGCCAAAAAATTTGACTTTCTAAAAAAATACATGAGAAAAAATTAGACGTTCTAAAAAAACACACGTTTTAAAAAATACACGTGCTAAAAAATTACACCTTTTAAAAAAAATACATGTGCAAAATAATTAGACGTTCTAAAAAAATTACACATTTTAAAAAAATTAATGTCCTAAAAAATTACACTTTCTAAAAAATTACATGTTCTAAAAAAATAACACGTTTAAAAAAAATACAAGTTATAAAAAATTACAGGCTCTAAAAAAAATTTACGTTTTAAAAAATTACACGTGCTAAAAAATTACATGTTATAAAAAATTATACTTTTTTAAAAAATACACCTTTTAAAAAATTACACGTTCTAAAAAATAAACATCCTAAAAAATGATATGTTCTAAAAAATTACACGTTTTAAAAAATACATGTTTTAAAAATTAGACGTTCTAACAAAATACACGTGCTAAAAATTCCACGTTATAAAAAATACACGTGCAACAAAATTAGAGGTTCTAAAAAATTACACGTTTTAAAAAATACACTAAAAAATTACGCATGCTAATAAATTACACGTTCTAAAATAATACACGTGCGAGAAATTTACATGTTCTAAAAAATTACACGTTCTAAAAAATTACATTTTCGGAAAATTGAAATGTTGGAAAAATTACACGTTTTAAAATACGTGCGAAAAATTTATACGTTCTAAAAAATTACTACTCGGATATATATATATATATATATATATATATATATAAATATATATATATATATATATATATGTATATATATATATATATATATATATATATATATATATATATATATATATATATATATATATATATATTAACACAAAGGTATGTGCACGGCGCATCGAGAAAACCCAGGTTCGAGTCTATAGCAACCATTTTTCCATATGAGATCTTCTTCATCTCATGTGGACATGACGACAACAATAACAACTTAAAAATATTTTTGTACATATATAATTTATTTGCCCCTTCTGAAACTTCAAGTCATCAGCTATTGAGATATGCGGATATGCGATACTACAGTGCGAAATTCCCACGTCAAAACCTCGATATTAATTTTTAAATTTCATGTACCTTGTAGGAGAACTATTCCAAAATAGCGACTTATGGTTATTTCAAAACTATGATATTTTGGAATCTGTGGTAAAAATGATTACAAACATTTTATCAGAAACCGTTTGTGGTAAGAATCCATGTTCCATTTCAAATACAAAAATTTCAAAACAATTTTTATAAGAACTTTATATATGCGGTTTATTAGAAATATTGTTCAAAATATTTACAAAAAATAAATCTCCTTTGCCCTCTCCTCTATAATCAAAATTACTAAACTTATCATTAAGAAAAAACACCTAAGCTTAATTTTACCTAAAGTTAATCGGAAAATTGTAGCGATAAATCTAAGTCATAGTTTTCTAGACATTCTCGAGAATTTACGCCAGCTAAAGGTACACTAGGCAATATAATGTTAATATTTGCGAATAGTTTAATCGAAATACTAATTATTCTTGAATGGGAATAAATATATGCCTAATCGTCTATGGAACCCTGATGTAGCGAGTGCTCGACATTAACAATTACGCATGTATGTAGTACTCACCAGCAATCCATCTACAAACTAACAAATCCGCACTAGACCACACAAGAATTGGCACATGGTATATGTTTAAGCCAATATCAGATTCAAGATCTATTCTTCTAAATATGTATAAACAAATACTATAAAGAAAAAAAGTAAGCGTGTTTGTTTATTTTGCGACCGAAAAAATTAGAATACTTTTATCCCGTGTAGATAAAAGTTTTCTTTCAGTAGTGTATTGGAAGTAACACATTAAAGCAAAACTGAAGCAAATGATAATAAGTAAGTAAAATTTCTAGTCATTTAGAATAGAACTCACCCTAGAAATATCCCATACTTAATACATATGAAAATTCAAACATGTAAAGTTGTTGCACTATTTCTATTATGATGTTTACAAACATGAATATTATTTTCTATATATAAATACAAGTATATTGCCTAACAAACTTTCTACAGGCGTAAGATAAGTGACATGGTTACTTATATATTTTTAATTTATTTGTTCAAGTTAATTCACATTGCATAAATTTGCATTGAAGTACTTTCAAAATACCATTATCATTATATTTTAATATGTTGCTGAAAACTTAGAGTGGAAGGAGCATTGAAAACTATTTATATGCTCACTTATCGTAAATGAAACGCCCTATCAAAAATATTATTAAACATTTGCAATTACATTTCAAAAGGCCTCTTTAATTCACCTCACATTATTTTCCCTGAGAAAAAAATTGGGAAGGTACTTCACGAAAAATTAAAAAAATACTTTTTTCGTTATGCGTTCACGTGTCTAAGAGTCCAAATCCTGCGTATAAATCTCCTCGCATTAAACGAAAATTCACGCGGGCGAAGCCACAGGCAAAAACCAGTTGTAAATAATAATACTCTTAGTTAATAAATATAAAACCAGAACTTAATGTCCATATTTTAAACAATTTCGGTGGAGTGATGTTATCATTATGTAATCCATAATATCTTTACAAACTAAATTTAAATATTTTTTCAAAATGTGTCCATCGTCCACAATTTTCTTCCTATTTGAAAATACATATAAGACAAAGGTATCCTCGAAACAGAATATTGATTATCACCATTGGTCACAACAAAAAAATTGAAAAAAATTTCCCACCGACGGCATTTTTTGACAACAAAAAATCATTGTTTTCAATTACAGCAACATTTAAAAATTTATACCGCTTTATACCGTTCGCGGCTTATGTAATTTTTTAAAATTCAAATAAGCAATTTATCACACTTCAGATTGATAATAGATGTGATAGATATACTTTTTACTTCAAAATATTTTGTATTTTTAAAGTGCCTCAAACGGAAAAAACTAACTCTTATAAAAAATTACTCACGTATCCATCCGTCTATCACAAACATTTTTTGAAACGCTTCAATTCAATTTCTTTTATTTCAATTATTTCCAGAGACATGTATGCACAAAATGAACGCTCTTCCCCCACCTCTTCATCCAAACTACTCAATCTAAAATAATGGAAATGAGAGGGTTTCTAAAGCTTACGTAAAGTTTCTAAAAACTACCCTACGTCATAGAGCTTTAGAAAAATTTACAATAATATATTATCTACAAACATAAATTATGCGGTCGGCGAATTTTATTATTACTCCTTTAGGGTTATTCCACGAAAAAACTTTCTATGAAAAGCGAACGTGTAATCTTTTCAACCAAGGTCAAAGATTTTTCGCAAAACTTCTATTTCTGTGCCTGCTAGCACAGAAACAGGAGTTTTACGAATCGAATTCTCACTTGGGCGATTTTATTTTATAACGTGTAGACTATCCTTTATGGAAACCTTTTGTTATTTTTTTATTATTATAAAGAAAACATTAATTTAATATTCACACGTTGTATTTATTGACTAACACATCAAAATCGATCTTAAAAACGCTTGATTCCATTTCGGTAATCATTTTCATTTCCACGTCAAATAAAGAATGTCAAAGAATCGACTAAAAACTATTTGTGAAATGATTTCTTATTAAATCTAGTTGAGATTGTATTCCAATAACAACTGGAACTCATAGAAACGTCGCTAGTTTTTTTTTAAGTACTATCGGCGACATGTAACTTATGCTATTTTCAGATATCAGAAATATTTCTCGAAAAAAACTTACTTATTTATACAAGTTTTTATCTAAATACATAATGTGTAAGACAAATGGGATCTTAAATAATATTATTAAATATTATATTATTGGTAATATTGGAAAGAGTACTCTAAAACTTTCCCACATGCCAATTTGTTTGTTTATTTCTTTGGAATATTTAAAACATAGAATTTTATTCTAGAACTAAGAGTATGAAATCTACCAAAAATTATAATATCTTCTTATGTTTTCATTATTTGCCAAATACTCAACAATATATCCACTTTAATCAAGTGAAACCCATTCATCGCCTTTTGTTATGTCAACATTGACTTCCAACCTTTTCTTAACATACCCTGATGGTACACAGTACATAAACACTGTCAGAAAATGTACTTTGTAACTAATTTTCAGTAAGCAAATAATTAAACTTATATTTTTAAACCTCGCTCTGGAAAAGTGTACTGTTGCATACCCACATTTTGGAGTGTCGATTGTAGTATCCACTAAGAAGACAACGACACTTAACTACTGTGTAAAAATATTTCTGCTTCACAATTGCACTTCCCAATAAAATTTTCTTAACTCTAAATAGACTGTAGTGATTGTTATTAATCAAATAATATTAAATGCAGAATTTCTTTCCACACACTGTACCCCTATGATACAAGTCGTATATTGAACAGCGGTAAAGTTTGCGAGGCCTCTATTTGCCATATAAAACAAAACTGCGGGAAACTTCGGAAAATTCTTACCCTTGTTAAATCGACTTCTAATAAACCACGTTAAGCCCTTTCCGGGAACTTCTTAAACTCGTGTGTTATCGGAACGCCCTTCGGCATAAAATTCTACTTTAACAATATTCGGTGTTGTTTTTTGGCACGTTAAAATTAATTAACTCTTAACGAAATTCCGCTCGTATTAAATTAGTTTTTGAAGTGAAACTTCTTACACTTCTTCAGTATAAAAAATAAGGAACATCCTTAACTGATTAAAGAGACACGACCGAATGTCCCAACTTGTAGTCTTTGTTGTTGTCTTATATCGATATTTAAATGTATTACGATCTACTAAAGTAAAGAATTGTCGATGAAGTATTGCTTAAGTCAATTCTTCTCATATTATAAAAAGAAACGACTGGAATAAAACATGAAAATCTTTGGATTGTAAATAAGATCCAAAGATTTTCATGACATGTACATGAGACATGCTATATATTATTTCCAGCAATATAATAATAATTTCAGCTTACATTGTTTTATAATTAAATATGTACCTAATAATCGTTATAATTTTAATATCTCATTTCAGTATTAAATATAAATTTCACAATCGTAAGGTTTGTTTGACTTTAAAAAATAAATAACGTTTAACATAACGTCATTGATCGCAAATAAATATCTATGCTAATTCTTTTTCACGTATATTGTGAGCAAGGCAAGACATTTTCATTATCTTCATCTGAAGCGTTTTTCTTTAAGGTGACCCTAAATATGTATGTGTTTAAATTATCAGCGGATCTGTCAAAATATAGTAAAAAACAATTTGAAAGTAATAATTGAATTATTGAAAAATTAAACAGGAATATAATATAAAAAACATGCATATATTTCATTTTATAGGTAGTATAAATTCAATAGTCACTAAACAATAAATGTTAAATTTATTTTAAGAAACTAATCTTTTGTGTTTGGTCTTATCACATATTTTACATTCGAATATTCATAACAAAATAGGCTATTGTCGAAAGTTTCTAAGCTCAATATCTTTTCTAGATTAAAAAATAATTTGGCAGTTCACTTTGCGACTTTCGAACTTTTAAACAAATCTTAATGTGGTTAATTGAACTAGTAGATTTCTTCTCCTGTGTGACAGTTTCATCAGTGCAGCTGAGTATTCTTTGTAGACTGTGTACATCCAGCTGAATAGACATCCTACACGAATTACTCTTCAAAATAATACTTGACACCTTTCGAAAAAAGGTCTAACGTAACACGATAGTGCAAGGGGCAACTTTATAATAAGGTTCTGTTGTTTCATGATAGAGGAAGTCGTTGTAACAAGGTAGTATAACGGATGTATCGAGGATATCGTTGGATAGTTTCAGGAGTGTACTGTATATAAATAAGTTGAGTGTAAAAGTCTGCAATATGTTCTTTTACTGATTTTCGTATATGCGAATATGACAGTAACACTGGACCATCGGTCGTCCTCTTCGTGCGCTTTTAAAAACGATTTAAGATGCCAGTAAAACGTTATATACTATCGTTTGGCATTTTAAATAATTGGCATTGTTTTACTTCTGTTTAAACTGTAAATTTTAATGAATTCTTGATAAAAGTCCGGACCATTTGAAATCCTTAGTGGGTTTATATTACTGATGGTAATCATTATCGACTCACACAGGTAGACGACACCGTACGATAAATTGTTTTATTCTCTTGTATGATATAAAAGTTTCTTCAAATTATCATGAGAAATGGTTAAATACTGTCAAAACATAGATTTGTCTATTTGATGTGAGCAATATCCTGAAGGACTTCTACGGATCGGGTTTCAGGAATAAAAATGTACCTTTGATATTTTTACACGATGTTAAATTATTGACTATTGCTACAACTAGCACATACGGAACCTTTTTCCCCAAATGTAAATCAGGCAATTTATTTTGTGGTAGCTGCTAATTTACGGTGAGAAATATTATGCAAACCCTGGAGAGAAGAAAAAACCCTGAGAAATATCATATATATATACATATATATATATATATATATATATATATATATATATATATATATATATATATATATATATATATAATATAGTGGACCAATTTATTTATACGATGAACAATATTACGTTTTACTAGTTGACGTAGTTTGGTAACTTTATTAATTGAACAAAATTTATCCAAAAGTGTGTTGTTAACAGAATCAACATTATCGTAGTATCTAAAGTAAATACCAGCGTTTTAACTTGACAAATTGTTTGAAGTGTCGTTTACTAGATATTTATTCAGAAGATTAGAAAGATTATCAACTCAAAAGAAATTTAGATTTATCAACTCAAAAGAAAATTAACTCAAAAAATTGGTTACGAATGTTAGTAATAAAAATATTACATATCAACTTTCTATTTGATTTGTAGAAAGTATTTTTTTATATTTATATACGAATTTGCGGCAAAATGTATTTGAGTAATAGTATATAACAGTAGAAATATAAAAACAACAGAAACAATATAGACCAAAAATGTCATGTTAGTTCTTTTGTTTCTACAATACTTAACTACTCTATCTACAATACTTAATTATTAAATGTTAAAACATTTTTCGAAATAATTTTTATTCAACAGATGCAAAATTTAAGGATGTAAAAAATAATCCGCCGGATTCGGAGTAATTTCCAAAATTCTACAGATATTTCAGCAGATTGCTTTAATTTTAAGGTGCTAACTATTTTTGGGACTGATTTTACGAAAGTAGGTAAATGCTGTAATTAAGATTCAATTCATTATCTCATTCGAAATAGTAGTAATTATGCACCGCGCTTTATGTTCCAAAATAATTTCAAGGATTTGCATAAGGACAACTCTCGTGATCTACATATAAGTTTGCTTTAGCGTTTAGAATACTAATCATATTGGTCCGGCATTACTGACAGGCCGTGAACAAATTAACAATTGTGGGTGCATAATGTAAAACTACAAACATAATTGTTTTAAAGATTTCGAAGTTGATAAACAAAACGTATTTTTGCATATTTTAAACCACACAAAGAATTTAATTAATTTTTAAAAGGAATTTTAAATGTACTTGCAAAAACCATGTTAAGAAGCTAAGGTTTCATTCATCAGAATTAAAATATTAAAATTGAAAAAAAAATAAGTCGATTGAGACGACACAGACACGTATTATGAATGGACAACTAATATAAACATCGTTATGGTTTCCTTTCATTCATAATATAGTGTTAAATATTATTTTTATAATTACAAAGCTTGTTTAGTAACAAATAAATTTATTCATCTAGAACAGCAGTTCTCAACCAGTGATGGCAGGTACGTTCCCAGATGTAGGTATCGAGGAGGGTCTGAAAATATTTGTTTTCAAGTAAATAAGTATGAAAATTTAATTAAGCTTCAGGAGGGATCGTACCTATCTGCTGGTATACAGTTTCTAAAAGTGGTACACAAACATACACGACGTACAACCCAAGAAATATAAAAATGTGTTGTATTATGATATAAAAATATTTACATAAAAAACCAAATCAAAGCCGAATATAAGACAAAAATATCTTTTATGATATTATTTTCGACTGCCGTTCTTAAGCTAAAGTAATTGACTTAAATATGTATTCAAATCAGTCTTTTAATGTATTCACAACTAAACATCTTAGGCGCCTTTGGTATCGGGGGCTTCAACTCAAAGTAATAACGACTTTATGTCGATATCGATAGGGATTCACCGAAATAGTTACGAAAACCTTGATATTATAAAATCTTGATATTAGAAACAGATAGCAGGCAAAAAACATATTTAATATTTATATTTTTTGCCTGCTATCTGTTTCCGAAGTATTTAGGCAAATTTTTGATGAAATTATGAATGTTATATAAACAAAATAATTTTCCTAACATTAAAAATGACAACATTTTTCTTTTTATAATCTTAGGTTATCGTTTTAGCTTAGCATTGTAGATATTATACAGTTACTTTGTGGCGATATATTGCACAGAAAACGTACATACCTACATTAGAATAAATGTTCAATGATTTTTTTTTTTAATGTGTACATCAAAGTTATGAACATCATTTGGAAAACTTGTAAAATGGTTGTGCTAAAATTAAGTGGGCATTACAAATGAACCAAAAAACATTTCATTAAAATCACATTTGTAAACTTCAATACAAATAAATTAATTGTTAAAATTTCGAGACGCAAATTTACATTCACCTTCCACTAAATAGTCACTCCATTCAATCTCAGCTATTATTTTTTACTGAACTAAAGTTATCATCAAACTTTATACGTCTTTTAGGTAAACTTGTAGAAGAAATTAAAGGAAGAAACTTCATAGAGGAAACAAATTAAAAGTTTTTATGGACTCTATTAAAACTGCAGGAATATTAGATTGTAATCAATAAAGGCAGTCTGTATCAATTTATAGGTGGTGATTTACTGAAAATCATAAAAATTTAAATTTAAATAATTTAAAATAAATTGCATTTCAGTGACAAGATTATTGTATTTTTCACATATGTATCTTATTTCAATAAAACGCAAATACACTTCATAGATAACTATATATTTTGAATGATTTACAAATATTAATATAAATTTACCTTCATAAATATATATCTTGGCATATCATTAATGCATAAGAAACAAATATTTTACTTTTTTATTCCTTCCATTTAAACACTTTTAAGCACAACAACAACGTTCTTAATATTCAATTAAAGGATATATGTAACATTGGATATAAGTTAAATCATCATAAGTGTTGTGGTTTTTGAGTTAGAGCTTGGAGAAGAGGTCTAAAATCGACCTCTTTGATAGTCTCTCATATCGTTATATTTCTATTAAAAAAATAACTAAAAATTGGCATTCTATTCAAAGAACATATTTCAAACCACATGCCAAGGCGAAAAGAAAAAAATGTTTCACCCAAAGTTTATGTACAAGGATGTTCTTAAAATTAAATTGTATGGTTAACTACAAAATTTGATTTTAAGCGAAAGCACTTCATATTATGTATAAATTTGATTTCTGTACCTCATTCCATTTCAGAACTAGAAACTTTTGACTAATCCAAAAGGAGAAGAAACTAGCCGCAACGTCACAACAATAGGGTTTCCTTCGGACCAGTCGAATACTCAACGCTAAGAAGGTAAGAAGAGGGTTATGCCTATTAACATTTATTTTAATAAATTACCAATTAATTGTAATTGATTAATTCTATATCTTTCGAATATTACATCCACAAATCCACTTTAAAAATTTACAATATTAACTATTTCAAACAACTGAAATACTGCTACGAGAGATAGACAAGCCTTATCACAATGGAGGGAGATTAACGAAAGTGTATAATAATTAATTTCACTTCGCAGTACAAAGCGCACGTTTGTACGGCGAAGTGAAATTAATTGTTTTGCAGTGCTTTGTGATCAGTTTGTGTTCTTAATTTTGTTTTCCCTGTTAACTTTTTTAATACAAAATTGAAGTGGTACTGTTTAATTAGTTGATATTATGATGACTTGTTTGTAAATATTTTCAACGAATAAATTTTGAATTCACTGTGAGTGATCTTGATATATTTTATCATGAGAATTGAGAGAGCCAACGCAGAAAAAAGAAGAATGATGACTAAGTAACGGTTTTCATATTTTCTACCAGAGATGATGAAGGAGTCATTACAACATGCCTGACGTGACGTCAGTATTTTAACGCTCCGACTTATAATCTTACTGAAGAGTGTGGGCTATTCATACATAATAAGGCGGCACTACATGAACTTGAATAGAGTGATTAATCTAAAATTATACATATATATGAATATAAAGTTGAATAGTTTACAGTAACAATATTACATAAGGCTAAATAGTTAAAACAATACTGATAGATTATACATTTAACAGTTAACAATGCCCTTGACAGTATTACCTTAACATTAAAGAGTTAGCAAGGTAGTACAGAGTAGTACAGACTGAACAATTTAAATAAAATGAAGCCATTATTAAGATATGATTTACAGATAATGAAGTTAACATTTGACAATATATTAAACAGTTACTTATGTAGTTGAATGACCAAATTACAAATGGAACAAAACATGGTCTAAATTACATGGTAGAGAATTACAAATATAAAGTTATGCGGTTGTATTAAACTATGACATTCCAATTTTTACTTCCATGAATTTCAATTTAGTTCTGGAGAAAGCCTTGTGAACATATCAACATACTAATTGTATGAATATACTTAGTTTAAGTCAATAACATTTTCACAAAATTTTTCGTTTACAAAGTACTTAATGTCTATAAATCTAGTTTACGAAATTAATCGTTTTTAATTACAATTATTGCACTTTGATTATCAATGTTTAGCCACACAGTCTTGATTATATCCACATATAATTTGATTAATTTGATAACATATAATTTGATTTTAAGAACATCCTTGTACATGACTTTAAGAACATCCGTATATTAAATGAATTTGATAACATAAAATTTGATTTTAAGAACATCCTTATACATAAACTAATCCAATTAAATCAGTTAGCAACTGTTTTAACGAAACTGTTTCATTGATATCTGTGCATGTTGCCATGAATCCTGCTTCAGTAGTACACAGGTTACACTTTGTTGGCACTAGATGGATCAGGTGACGGCGACTCTCTTCTTGAGAAACGTTTATCCAATTATTGAGTATTGTGCCTGGTTTCGGTATTATTTGCATATTCGGTGTCACTACAGCCGATTAGATCGATTATATTTTAATAATAAAAATTACAATCCGAGTCCTTTGGTTTCTTTTATATACTTCAATATTTTCGTCACTGCGTTCCAGTGAGAGTCTTAATAGTGCAAAACTCAGCTCACTTATAGAGAACACAATGTCAAGTCTACATAGATTAGTGATCCCACTGCTTCTCTGTGCAGATTCTGATTTTTTGGTGAACTACCATTTTTCCGCAATTTTACATAAAGATCAGCCGAAATACTGCTAGGATTGGCTTCACGCATATTGAATTTGTTCAATATATTTGGTCTGGAGCATTTCCCTATTTTTATTATTGGTTTAGTATTCTTAGGATTCTTTATCAATGTTCATATCCTGTTTATATGATGGAATTACAATTCATTTGTAATTGAGCCCACTTTTAGGTAGATCAAAAGTATAAAACCAGAATATTTTTGTTACAACACAGGTAAGCACTTTCCTCAATTAGTTTTAATCACATCTGTTTTTTCGTTGATCTCAATGTTACATTTGAGAATATCCAGGTTTCGGTGCTTGTATTTGGGGAGCATGTGCTTTTATTTGAAAACTCATTTTGAATCGTAAACAAACAGTATACGGTGATGTATGTGAACTCTTACGTATTACAGAAACTCTTGGAAGTGTGGAGTGTACACGACTCACAATTGAACTCTGTCAAATTCACCGGGACATAGTTTCTTTTTTTACGAAGAGTTCTAAGAAGAATGAATCTCTAATTTTTATTACTGTTAATGAATTAGGTATTAATAATTTACGCTCTTTGGTTTTTTAAAAATATTCAGTGAAAATTGCTTTTCTTGCTTTATAATCCCATTTCCTTACGTCCTTTTTCGATGAATGAATCTTTGACTGAAATATGAAAATGTTCAACTGACTAGTATCTGGTTTCTGTCCTAACTACACTTCTTCTAGAGTTTTATATTCTAATATCAGTGTGGGAACTCTATTAGTGATATAAGCAACTATGTGTACTGCCTTTGCCCAATAATGTTTCGGTAGGGTAGCGTCGAGCAGAAGGCGATGTGCTTTTTCGACCAGTGTTTTATTCAAGCTTTCCGCAACTTCAATACCTTGGGTGCGTGTGGCGTATCTTTCAGGAAATCAGAAAGACTTACTTATATAATTAAGTCCATTATAAAAGCAAAGACATTTGATATTACAGTTTAATTGTTTTATCGAAAATTTCCTTATTATATCAGTTTTTTTTTGTAAGAAATGTGAGCACAGTTTTCGAATAACCGTCTATAAATGTTTCCCAATGAATGCACTAGTTCTTGCCCTAGTGTGGTTTTGATTCTTTGTATTTGAGGGACGATCCTGTCTGTTTGCCTTCGAGACATATTGTATGCATCAGTCTCTTATCCCTCTTGGATAATTTCATATTATTGACATTATCCGTAATTTTTATTTGCCTTAATGGCAATGGAAATTTCAATGACTTAGACGCTGATGCCACAAGAAAATGTATATTTTTCCAAGTTAAATGTATAAGTTAATATAATAATATGTATGTATAAGTTTTGCATGTATTTAACCGATACATATTGCTGATTAAACTTACATTAGCTACAATTTCATCCTTTCTCTTTGATATTAAATAGCCGGTACTACTAAATGTCACTTGACTGCAATTTTTTTATAATTTTAGTAATGGACGGTACGTTTGTTCTTGTTATCTCGTTCTTGTATATCTATTGTATTTTTAAGCAATTTTTGTTACACTAACTTTTAGTATTATGGAGATGCACTTCATCATAACCTTTTATTTGCAAAGGCTTGTCATTTTTCAGTTTGATTTTCTGGATAGGGCTGTCTCTGTAACTGAGTTTTCATGACCATTTGTTTCCTTATGCAGGACATATTCATGATCACGTGCATGGAAGCACCGAAATATTTGTGCTATGCTTCATCGCTTCCTGTTGTGGCTATAAATTGGGCAGCATACCATAACCTTTCTTGTTTCTTTAGTTTTACTTTATAAATATAAAGTGTATCAAATAAACCACACATAGTATAAAACAAGGTATGAAAAACCCTCACTACTATTCACTTCAACGAAAATCATTAAAACAGTTGAAGTTACGGCAGTTAAATCAAATAATTTGGCTGACTTTATCATTTTTTATTTAGAAATATCAAATAATATACTATAAATAATTGCATTTATGTGCCAACAGTGGTTTATATTCTCAGTTCAAATAAAACATTGTCCATATATGCATTACTGGTTAAGCTTCACCATTTCTTGTATTTTTTAGTATTTCCAGCAATTGAATAATATTTTTCTACTTGAGAGTCATAAATATTTCTTCCCTAAAAATAGAAAACTCGACGATATAGCCATGAACTAGCAATATATTTATAACTTGAGAGATTTCTCATTTTTCCACTGAACTAAATTTGTAACACACTACTGAACTAAAATTGAATATTAAAATTGAAACACATTATAATTTATTATAAAAATGGTAAAAAAATGTGTTTTTTAATCAAATGGTTAGGACAATATATATTCGCTTGAGAAATAAAAATTCCACCTCGAATAAATGCTTGCAAACTTCTAAAAAACAAAGCCATGATTTCATTCAATTGTTGTGATGGATAATATACCTATGCTGTTTTAACTTTTCTTTAGTTATATTTCAATAATTCTTCTGTGCGTATCTCTGCCTTTCATTACTTTAAAATGAAGATTAATAATGTAGCTCTTATGATTATCACCTTCAGTATAGTTATTGACATTGAATGCTTTACTTATTTCTGTAAATAATTAATCCGCTTTTATGTTTTAATATGCATTCAATTTTTACTATTTTTTCTATTTTATTTTTCCACATAAGACTAATAACACTGTCTAAACTCGTCAATTACACGTTCACACATCTACAGCACAAAATGTTCTACGGTTTAATTGACTATTACTAAATAAATTGTAAATTGTATCCCATTAATCATAAATGGACTCAAATTGAAGCTAGTATATACGTATATATATATATATATATATATATATATATATATATATATATATATATATATATATATATATATTTATATATATTTCTAAATTTCTGCTTTGCACGCAAACATTCAACACGTCCAGCGATACGTGTGATCCACATGGCTGGTAAAGTATATAAAGTGGTGTGAAATGCAGAGCACTTACATATATATCTATGTAAGTGCTCTGCGTTTCACACCACTTTATATACTTAATAATTTTTGATTATGATATACTAATAATTTTTGATTATTTTTATATAATCAAAAATTATTACATAAAATAATTGATTTATTTTCCTTTATGCTATATATATATATATATATATATACGCACTAAGACAATAGTGCGTTTGTGCAGAGCGAAAGAATATTAAGCGAAAGAATATTAGAAAAAATATCCACGCGATAAAGCCGCAGGTAATGAGTAAATGTTTAGTGAAAATATTAATCATTATTCCAATATCTAAAACGTAAAGTTCGAACTAAGAGATTTAGCTTATTCCATTCCACCTTTAAAATTGGCTAACCAAACTTCAAAACAATATTTCTTTTATTCCTACTAACATTAGGAATTCCTGAAATCACGAGTAGATACCAGAAGCGTATAACAAATTGTTGGTAGCTTTTAACATAAAACAAATTTTTAAAAATATACTTAATTTGAAGCAGAATTTTTTAAATTTATGTAAATAATAAAATACATGGTCACGCATCAAGCAAAAAGCACTGGACAAATTTGAATGAAAATGCAGAAGTACCACTTCCCTCAGAAGCTAGGCCAATATTTGAATTAGAAATTATTACTCCATTCCTCACGGGGGTCGAACGGAAGAAACAATAGCTCATATAAGTGTTTTAACAGTTGCGAAACTTTTTCATAAGTTGAAAAAATACATTGTTCTTAATAACAAATTAGGTTCTTATGTCCAAATCACAATAGAAATTTCTATAAAATTTTTCAATTGACAGCCTAATTAAATGTAGTCTATATAGTAGATGTCACTTTTTTCAAAAAATAAAAAATATAATTTTTAATTAATTTTTGTTAATTTAACATTGTATTTGTATTCCCATATTGCGTCTCGTTACCATTTTATTGAATGTAAAAATTAGTAGTTTGATTACTTTTAACGTTCATAAGTTATTTAGCTGTAGCACCAAAGCGGGATTTTCATACTCTTACTGTAATACATCACAAAAGTACATTCTTTCACTAGATTCGGCCAATAAAAGTAGAAGATTTTATAAATATTCACTTTTATTTCACTAATCATTTATGCCTCTATTTGGACCGAAAAAACTTTCATAGTATTTTGAAATTTTTAAATCGATAAATTTACTTCCTCTGTACCCACCCAGTATCTCTATGTGAGCGCCATGGGATACAATGAATGATGATGATGAAGTTACTAATATACAAATACCTGTACTATCATACTGAAACCATTAGGTGGTCAATAATAATTATTACAAGAAAGAAATAAAGAAAGAACATAAGCCTATTTCCTGAGAGGTTTGAGCAGTTAATTAATAGATTACTACTATTTAATAATTTAACAACGACATCTGTTTCTTTTATAAGGAAGCATGATATTCAGTCTTATAATTCTCCGCTAGATGGCGGTATTCATTTTATTCATTTATTCACGCATTTATGTTAACATGTAAGCAACTGCAGTATTATTACTATCTATCAGGCTGTAGGGTATACTACTAAGTTAATCCGAAAGGAAAATTTCAAAGATCGCGAAATGTATAACTTAGTACAACTTTTCCAGTGCAAAGAATAGTTATTCCAACAAACATCGTGCGCATTAAGAAACGGATTTCGCATATTTCGATTGTATATATCGATGAGTGTTATGCTGTTATTTTAATATTTTTAAGCTGTAACTATAACATTAAGATTCAATTTCTTTTAGGTACTGCCTGTGTCTAAAAATATAAATTGGAAATAAAATGAAAAAGAAAAATATAATTGGAGTTTACCTACACCTAAAGTTATAAATCTGAAAATTACTTATGAAAAAAGAATTAAAAATTATATAATTAGACACATAAATAATAATAACTATGAAATTAACTTTCATTGCATATTGCATGCCAATCAACTAAAAACGATGATGAGTCAAACGAAGCTTTTGTCTCACAAACACAAAAATAAAATGGACTCTCCATTCGAACTACAGTAATATAATTTCTTTGTACAAAATCGTAGAAGCATTGTCGTTAATAACTTACGCATTCCAATAGTAACAGTATTCATAATAACAAAAGAAGACAGTTATTGCGCAACAATCCCTCTATGATCAGGGGGAAAAATCCCACAGCCCCCCGAGGGTTATATTAGGTGATCATAAATATTAAAAAATACTCAGATTTCTCACATAATTTAAGAATTGACTTTCGTTTCTATTGTTAATTGTACCATATGAAAGTTTCAGCAAAATATTGTGTGCTCGTTTTGCAAAATATTTAATTATAATTTTATCATATAAAACATGTTTGCTTTTATCCCTTTCCAGATTTTTTATCAAATTCGCTGTCACTTTAATGAAAATAACAGCGAAGCTGTCATGTAAAATTAAAATATTTATCTGATTAATAGTGCTAAAGCTGCACATATTTAAATGTTAATATAAATTAATATAGCCAACCTAATTTCAGCACTTTAGATACCTTTGACGATTTATAACTTAGAATAAAATATACTAGAAAAAATATCACACAACTTTCGAAAAATTACTGTCGCATAGATCAATAACTAATGCTGATACGAAATATATAATTAAATTATGCACAATCTTATTGCCGAGCTTCAATGGAAAGATGGAAAACTGGCCCAAGTTTTACTGGTCATTTAAAACAAATACACATAATAATTATGAATTGGCTAACTCGCAGCGCGTGCAATGTTTGGTAGGAAAATTTATGAATGGTGCTTTAAAGGCAGATGTTGGATCTACCGGTGAAAGTATGCTATAATTTCGAATAGCTTAATTAAAAAATATCAGGCTAAACGTACATTAGGTACGCTTTATTTAAATAATATTCTTAATTCGAAAGGCTGTGTAAACAATATGGAAAGTCTTGACTTCTTTATCGAATAAATTTTTCCATCATTTTCAACGTTTAACCAACTAAAGTTCTTTGACTTAATGGATTTTATTCTTTATATTGTGCTTTAAGAAAGATCGACTCACAAACGGTGCAGGTTTTTGAGTGGTTAGTACATAGTATTAATATTATGTAGCAATTTAATACCGTTTGTGCAGGATTAATTCTGATAATGCTGCAATTAAAGTAAATTTAAATACGTATTATATTTACTATACGTATATTATTACTATAATATTAAATATATTTTTCATAGTCTTATTTCACTAAATTTGTTACTTTACATAAGGTGGATTGATTGCAGTTTCCCAATTTTTTTCTTCTTCAAACCTGACGATATATGATTCTATTTTTAGAAACAGAAGTTAATGAATTTTCCTGCTATAGTCCTATTATGTTTTAGTTTTTTCTCTGTATTTAAGAAAAAAAATATTTATGAAATAACATACCTGCAATTTTGCTTACATAGTCGCAACGATTTAATATCTTTTACTTTTTATTTTTAACTATTTAAAGAAATTGATTGCGTTTTACATTATTTTATACACATAAGATATAAAATCATCTTAATTTCAAAACAAAAAAGTAAAAAAATTACTCATAAAAATAGTCGAATTCATTTTTCCGCATGAAAAATATTTGCCTCCCAAGATACGTCCATCCTTGTCAAGTGTTATAAACCCGCGCGACTCGATTGCCAAAAGTGGGATCTAAACTTTTTCACGCCGCCCCGTACTGCTCTCACCCACCCCCTACTGGTCTCGGGTCTGGGGCTCGAAACGATTGAAATTTCATTAACACTTTCGCTAATATTTTCAGAAAACAAATGTAGATTGTGAACGATTCCTATAATCGTTAAAATATCAGTTTAATAAATATTGAAGTAGGTGTTTTGCAATTCGTTCTGCATAATGTTAGAGACGGGGAGACAGAGATGGACAAAAATTTTAACAATTGTTGTTTATATCAGACACTCTAAATAGCGTAAACAATTTAGACATAAACATGTATTTTGAAATTATATAAATACATTAAAACTTTTTATTTACAGAACTGTTATTTTAAAATGTAAAGATAAGTTTATTCCAAACCAAAATCACTGCATATAAGTATTCTCAAAACCATATCTAATTTGGGTATATTTAAGGGCTAATTACACTTTCACATGACAAATGTTTGACTCTCTTTTATTGACTGAAAACAAACTCTAAACAATAATGATACAAAATTACTAGAATACAAATTCTGTACAAGTACGAAGTGTCAAGTAATCTGTCTCTCTCTACAAGTAATCTGTCTCTCAGTAGTGCTAAAACAGGTTGCCAGCACCGGTAATCCGGGAATAATGCTAAGAGTAACATATCATCCTCGACTTCTCCTATTGTTCCAGTAGTTCTTGGTTATTTGAGCTGCAGTTGTTTTAAGCGTATCAAATTTGGACGGATGTCCCGTATATGTGTATGTTAATACTGCTCAATATGAGTGCGTGGCTCATAAAAAGATCTGACCCTTGTCGCACAATGGCTCTTGCAAATCCTCTCCGTCATTTACACATTACTGTTATGTTCAACACAATTTACACAATTAGTGGAAATGTGTCGGCAACTTCTTAAAAACAATTTATTTTATATTAAATTACTAATTTTATCTGCGTACGTACAATCACTTTTTATCGATTTTTAAGATAGGATAATTGAGCAAAGAAAAAAGATTACAAAAATCAAACTTTATTTATAACTTCGTGAAACTGGACCATGTATTTTTATTTATTTATAAACTTTTTTGTATGGTACATGTGGCGGACTTATCGCTACACGAGCGATTTCTTCCAATCAACCGTAACAATTTTCATTGCAATTTAGTTGGTAGACTGTAAGAGATTTTACAATGAAAATTCTTTATAACACATTAGACGAAAACAAAATTTTAAAAAAATATACAAAAGTAAAGTAAAAAAAAACGAATTACATAATTTGGAAGGGAAAGATAGGAAAGGACAAGGACGCAAAGGAAAATATTTCAGGAGAGGCAGGACTTTTTCCCTCGATCTTTGAAAATATTTAGAGACGTGTTTTTCCTGATGTCAGAATTCAGGTGATTCTAAATTTTTGCTGCTTGGATAGTGAAAGATTTCTCATAAGTGGTAGAGGTATGTTTAGGAATAAGTAGGGTGAGTGAACTTTCAGATCGTAGCCCAAGGCCGTGAGCACACAAATCTTTAAATTTGCCACTAAGATAATTTGGGATAAATGAGGATTTTCTAATGTATTAAAAAGAAGTGTAAGTATATAAAGCCGATCATGGATCTTCAGCCATTTGAGAAATGACCTGTATTCAGAAACATGATCATATTTTCTGAGGCCGAAGATTTACCGGTTGCATAAATTTTGAAGATGTTCCAACTTGCACAAATATTCCTAATTAAGATCAGGATATCCCCTGTCAGTATAATCAGTTAATGGTAATAAAACTGTTTGAGAAAGGAACATTTTGAAAAATTTTGATCAATCAGTAGGTCCCAGGTTTTTAACAGTTGACGTGTATGGTATTATTGTACTATTTAGCACTAATTTCGGTAAACTAGGTAGGTTTACTTTAGAAGTTCGCCTTTGACTACTGATGATGATAGCTTGTGACTTGCTTGGGCTAACCAAAAGACCCGTTTCACTGATCAATTGAAGAGATCGAGATCTCAATTAAGGATGTCGATGGTTTTTGATAACGAATGGAGGTTCGAATGCGCATAGATTTGTAGGTTATCATGAGCATACAGATGATGATTGCTAGAAATATTTTTGACAACATCATCAATAAATACTAAGAAAAATAGAGGAGGTAGAACTCCACCTTGAGGTGCACCAGCTGTAAGACCAGTCCACTAAGAATACATATCTTACAATTTAATACATTGCCCGCATCCATGAAGATATGAACTAAACCACTCAAGAGAATGTTGGGATATATTAAGATATTTCAAGCGGGCAAGAAAAATATCGAAGTTAACGTACTGCTGAAATCAAGAATCACAAGGACAGTGACTTGTGTATTATCCATAGCCAAGCGTATATCGTCACTGACCTTAAAAAGGGCAGTTGAGGTACTGTGACCAGCTTTAAAGCCAGATTGAAGTGGATTTAGAGACTTATAAGCATTGAAGAAAGTAACGAGTTGACCATGAACAATACGTTCAAAGACTTTAGACAGAAGCGGCAGGATGGATATGGGCCGAAAATCCTTGGATTGCGTAGGTAATAAAATTTTAATTACGGGCACAATTTAATTAAGGCTTTTTTCCATTCCAAGGGGAAGACAGCAGTTGTCAAAGAGATATTAAAAATATCAGCGATAACCAGAGCCATGATATCTATTATTGGCTTAAGAGCACTAATATTTAAGCCATCAATTCCGTGGATTTCGATTTTATTGTAAGAAGATTAACTTTAAATTCGGACTTTAATGTTCACTAGAAATAGATAAAGACGAGATACCGTTCATAGTTGCAGACTTAACAGCTGGTTCAAGTACCGTAGGTGGCGTAGAAAAATGTGAATTTAATTGATTGATATCCAATCGCCAGCTCTCCGAAGTGGCCAATGCCAAAAGTACCCAAAAACTTCCAAATACTACTTGGGGTACAATTACGTAATGATACAGAAATATAGTGTTTTTTTGGCATTTCAGAACATTTGCGAACATTTATTTCTAAGCACTCTAAAATTCTCCCAGTGATTTGGATTGGAATCAGTCCTATACTTAGCTTTAGCGTGATCACGTTTGGCCATCATTTTTCTAATGGAATCGTTTAGCCAAGGAGCAGGTCTCCATTTAATTTTGACGAGTTTTAGGGGAGCATGTTTATTGAGCAGTTTAGTGATACAGTTATTGATAACGTTGACTTTTTCATCAACACAGTGATTGATCGCAATTGTATTCCAGTGAATGGATCTGGCATCCTCAAGAAAAGACGGTAGGTTAATACGATGAAAGTTATGGAGGAAGGTGCTTTTTGAAGAGGCTTTAGGGCTACTTAATTTATAGGAAATATGAAGGAGATAATGGTGGGAAAGACCGGGTACTGGAAGTTGACCGTAGAAGGATACACTTTAAGGGCAGGTTACTAGGATGAGATCGAGAAGGGAGTGGCAATTATCGGCATGAAATGTAACAAAGGATAGGAGAATGGTGAGGTTACCAGCCTTGAAAATGTCACAAAGCGTTCCACTTCTTGTGTTATCCGTGTATAGGCAGGTATTAAAATCACCCATGTATGGGTGATTTTAGGAGGTATTAAAATCACCAGGGTATGAAGGTAGATAGTGATCAACTATACTTTCAATCACTGAAATATGAAACATCAGGAGGAGAATATATGACACCTAAGTAATTTGGCTTGAAAAAGTTACTTCGACAAATCAGTATTCCATTATGGGCGTGCAGCCAGTGGAAGATTTTGCGATAATTTTGAAAGGTAGGTCAGCCCGAAGATATATAGCATATATTTTATAAATATACTTTGTTTTATATTTTATACCATGTTCAATCCGACCTGTCATGTCAATCTCATGGAATGATGATTTTTAGAAAAATACATTAAACTGCATCTAATCCAAAACAACGTGTCAATAGTATTTAAACATCATTCTGCACAAATATTTCTCTAAGCTATAGCCACTTGCAGGGACGCTTCCATGTCAATCAGCTTCCTATAAACTCTGCCATTTTAACGTGGAGTTCCACAATTTGCAGTAAATAATACGAAATGGTCTCACTGTTGTCAAATGCTTTATTACCTTCAACAGGTAATTTAGTTGTTAAATTTAATATAAGAGTAAAAGTGGAGAATTTTTGAAACATCATAAATAGTACCAACCAACAATTTTGCATTTTATTTACTGTTTTTTTTTCAAAATGGTTTCTATGGTTTTCCATCCTTTTTTCATTCGATGGAATCACTGAGAGAATTAGTGGGCCCCCACTTTCCCTTGGGCATCTATATTAAATCCTTTTCGAAGGCAATTAACTTTGGCATCCGGAAGTCCTATTTCTCTTATTATATATTTTACGATTGGGAATAAATGGAAATCATATCGTGCGAGATCGGGCTGTATGGTAGATGACCCATAACTTTCAACACTCGGCGTAGTCAAATATTCGATCCTTTGTCTGGTCGAATGTGCGGAAGGTTTGAAGGAGTATTCTACTGTGAGGATGTTGCTTTTAAACTTTTTTTTTCAAAACAACATGTAAATAAATACTAGTATACTTGCTTGGAGTAACAATTCTTTCATTTTCCAAAACACAAATTGTATAATAACCCATCTATCAGCTGAAAGACATGATCAAATGTTTTCGACACTTCGTTCTTTCTTCACTTTCGTGAGCAACTCTTCAAATAGAAAACACCTATTACGCAGACAGCTTCTTAGTTTAGTAACAATAAATCTAGCTTTCGTTACCGTGCGTAACGATGTGAAAAATAGAAGTGCGGGATAGGCTTTAACATGAAATGTCAATGAAAGTAGTTACTTTGTTGTTTATTGAAACTTCAATGGAAGTTATGAACAAATCATCAAACGAAAATTTTCTCATAATAAATTCATTTCAAAATGACACCGCTACGAATTTCATTTAAAGCATAAATTCATGTAAAGTATGTTAATGGATTAAAAAATGAATTACATTATGATAGCTTGCGCTATAAATTCGGCACCAAAATTTGATGGGCAGACCCAACATTCCACATATTGCATCCAACCTAATTTGCTATTATTCCCAGTTTAGAAAAAAATTATGTTATAACGAGATCTGTTCTCATGGATCGGTTCTGGTACAATATACGATAATATATCGACTAATTATTTCATAAAATAAAGTGACCTTTGCGCCAGTTTCCGGCGTATAAAAAGCGGAAAAAAACAAAGCGACGGGATTTTACGGTTACCCACATGCTTTTTAAATATTTTTTACTGATAAATCGAGGAAAGATTTGGGTACAAAATGTTTTTTGAAATATTATCATATCATGTGAGGAAATACAGTTTTCTATAATTACAATAATGTGAAAACCATATTTGACCACAAGAAACAAATATAAAGATCAAAACAAAAGGCGCTTATTTCGAAGTAACGATAGAAATCACGCGGTGCTTTCAAGTTTTTAATCACTTCCTAATTTAATACAGTAAGGTTATTTTTCTTACTAATAGATTAAGGTTATTTTTCTTATTCTTAAACAATTTTTTTTCATTTATACACAATATAGTTTGTAATCTACATTTATCTCACGACAGTGTTTTATACTATTACACGCATTAAGTACCGTAAATATAATTTGAAATAACTATTTTTAGTTACTTTTTATCTTTCAGTAAAATTTAAAAAATCAGTGGAGAACACGATATTTATACTCGTAATTTAAATTCAAAGAAAATTATTTCCTTAATTCGTAATATAACCAAATAAAATCAGAACATTTACCAAATAAAATTTTCTCAGGTTTCCAGAGTAGCATCTGGTATTTCTATTCAAATATTAATATACTGACACTATATCTCTTAAATGTTTAAAATATGACGAGTTCCACCGCAGTGACTTGTCAGTGCGCTCCGCCCGCCCTGCCCGCGCTCTCGACGAAACCCGCTCACGCGGACTACCGCGGTCAAACCGCTATTACTATTTAAATTATACCATTACCCTTGAGAAATGTGATGAATTGAAGTAAAGTATTATTTTTCGCTGGATTCTTGAGGGTATTTGTTACATCTGAAAATGTTCATATTAAATTTTATGGCTCTCCGGAGTTTTGTTACGTGGAAGGGTGCGGCGCGCTGTAAAGTTGCCGCTCTATCTTGCTTCCTAATCGTAATACACATGACGATTCCCAAATTGAGCTATTAAGCTCTACTTTCAAAGATTCTGCCCGACTTCCAGAATGATTAACTTCAGAACCTAAACAGTAATATCTGTTTTTTAATCCTGGAATTCGTAATGCTTTAAAGGAAATATATAATTTAACTGAGACAGAAAGCGATAAGTATAATCATTGCAATTTGGTGAATATAAAGTTATATTCAATCAGAAAAAAACGAACAATATTTTTATTACCTCACAATGTAAAATAAAATAGTTAAGTTGCAAATTTCGTCCTTGGGACGTTGAAAGTTATAAATAACATAACAAATAACAGAAATTACTCATATAATTGTTTGTTTGTTGACGCATATGGATAATGCAGAAGATAACCAAATTAAGGAAAAAATGATAACGTTCATTTTTTTTATTTGCCAATCAGAATTTATTCTAATTTGATTTTCCATAGATCCCGAAATATTTGGTATAAAAAATAACGCCCGAATTTTTTTTTTAAATTACAAAACAGACACTGCACCTCAAATAGAAATCCATCCTCTAAAACTTGAAGAATAGTTGCAGCTCAAACAAATATAAATCAGATCATCGGCGATGTCGAAATTAAACTCTTTTACGAACCCGGTATTTATATTGCAAGCAAAATAGTTTCAAGACTATATACATGAAATAGCACAAAAAGTTTTATCTTAATGACTTTTAGAGTCATTAAGATAAAACTTTGGAAAAAGTTTTTTCAAAATGCTTGTAAGTACATTTGTTATCGTTAAAGATGTATGTAATGTGTACTTATTTTAATTTCAACAATTTCGATTTTCTCAAACATTAAATGCAAAATTTTGTGAAAAATTTGAACTCGCCCAAAATATAGCCAGGGGGTACATATAAATTACCTCGTTAGAAACCTGATTACCCTTATCCTTAAAATATTGGTGTTACAAAATAAGCACATATCTATGGAAATTTCATATTATATTCAAATAATTAGTGTTTTATACTATCATTTCTAACACTTATTTCGAATTAATTTAACATACTTAAAACTATTATTTTATAACACGTATTTCCGCAAGAGTCTAAAGGTTTATAAAATGTACTTATCCAATTTGCTGTATTATGAAAGCAGAATTTGTATAGGTCATAATTCCGGAATAAAAGTTAAATTCTAAAAAATATATTAACTGTAAAATAAAATTTCACAAGTACAACGTTTAAACGTAATTGGTAATAAAAAGGGTCAAGCCGGCAAAAGGGTCTGCGCCTGTTTCTTAGGCGCAATTAAGCAATTGAGAGTTTCCTGTGGCACAACATGCTTCATATGTTAGCCAGATGATCATCTCACCACGATCCATACAGCAAAATTGTAACCGTTAGTAATTTAAAATCGAAGACAGCAAGGTTTTCCTGTGAGCTAAAATCATTTATAAAAATATATTCAGTTATCAACACTCCAAGTAACAACTCGAGTGTCAATAAATATCAAATGAGCCTTAAATTTATTTAAATCATTTAATCGCGGATTGGACCGATTCATTAAGTCGCCAGCAGTATTTAGATTTTAAGATCCTGACTATACATTGTAACATGGTTCTTGGAGATGAATAACACCTCCGCGAAGTGTGAATATAATACTACAGACAATATACATTAAAAAGTATGAACTCCAAAAGTCACGTTAATCTGGACAAGTTGGGAAAAATACCAAATACGAAGCGGACCAAGCAGTCAACGAGGACAGTACACAAGACATATGAGTTTGGCGGCACGCAGCGATCCTCACAGTAAATGATGGAATAAGCACAAACATCATATTAATATCAGATCTGCATCAACTGGAGTTTGTAGATCATCAAAGTCTAGCATATCATCGAGAATCAGATAAGTACGAAAAGTACATCTCTTTCTTGCTGTACTGAGTCTCCTCTAATTATTTCCCCAAAAAAATTTTTTTTAGTCGTGTACTTCGTTCAATTTACAGCTAGTTGTATATTTAGGTTTTTTATAATTAATGAAAAATGTTAGATACATAACATATTAAATGCTAGATACATAAAAAATTAAAAGCTTTAAAAGAACGAAGAAATCACGCGATTCAACTATTTTTTTTATTGATTTAGAAGCTAAATTCACGCAATTCACAACACATAAAATATTGAAAGAAATAAAGACGATTATACCTGAATCAAATTGCGTTTAAGAGACATCATATACATTAGAGCAATTGCAATTAATAAAATATATTAGCATAATTGGAAATGCTTCAGTCGATGATAGATCAAATCACGGAAGAAGAATCATCGAAATCGGGTAATTTGAAAAACATTATTATTCGTCAATGAGTCGCGTTCATGAAATGTTCGATATGAATACCTAGTCTTCGGTAAGCCACTTAAATATTGATGGAATCAATGAAGCAAGAACAAGATCAAAAAATTGTATTAAAACGCCAAAAATTTAATTTATCACCTTCGGCGGCCCTTACGACAAACGACAAACGACGTCCACGAAGAAAGATCTAATTCTAACATTCGGAAATTTCAATATTTTAAAAGGTAAAGCGGCTACATATCATATATTCAATTGCATCCAATCAAAATTACGAAACGGTTCGGAAAGCAATGCAAGATCGTTTTAATAATAAAAGTGTTACAAAGGAATCATCATGCCAATTGCGAAACTTAGTCGATAATGTAAAGTCTCATATTTGTGCTCAAAATCAAAACCTTTCAATGAATCCGTCGACACTTTGGATACTTTATTAATTCATATAATTACTGGATAGGCCGAAAGACATACACGTAACGAATAAGAAAATACTATTAAGTGTTCTGAAATGTCTAAATTTAATATATTTAATACTAATTTTGAGAAATCGTTCAATCATTCCATCAAAAAAACAAGTATTTATATCAAGACAAACATCCATTCTGTGTTTAATTTGCAAGGGCTCACGTAAAGAATCTCGAATCAGTACATAGATAAACCTAATTTGTATGTACCTCATAACATTAAACTCGCCGATCCTAAAGTTTATGGACCAAATGAGATTGTTCATGATGCATTAGTAGGGGAAGAAATAATATCAAATTTGCTATGTATAGGTAGAATTGAGATACCTTGAGATAATTGTGAGCTAAATTTCGAAAAACAAAGCTAAGCTAGATTATTTTCGGTAGAATAGGAGAAAAATCAAAAAATTTAGAAACAACTAATTGCATGATGACGCTCAAGTCAATTAAAAATATTATGACAAAATTCTGGAAACTTGAGGAGATGGAACGTAAAGCTTTCTTGTCCGAATAAGAATACCAAGTCGAAGAATATTTTAAGCAAAATACTATACGCGATGAGAAAATCGGTTATGTTGTTCAATTGCTATTTAATAATAAGATAAACAAATTATGTGAATCATAAAATCTGATTATGATAATGAATCATATATGTTGAAAAAAACTTGCAAAAAATGAATGGTTGGAAGCATATTATAATATGCACAAAGCAATAAAACGCGTGATCCCGATCAATTCACAAAAAATAAGAAAAAGGCATTTTACCTTATAACCACCCGGTAATAAAAGAATCAAGTTCTGCCATAAAAGTCAGAATAGCCTATAAAACTTCAGCTATAACAAGCACAGACATTAACATTTAACAAATGTCTAATGGTAAGAGCAGTCGTATAAAACCTACGATTTTGGATGAATAAAATGGTATGCTTGCTAACATCGAGAAAAAATACAAATATTCTTTTGGATGAGAGAGATGCGCAGTATTAACTAGTTTTATAGCACGAAAACCAAAAGGATATTTTAAAAATATTTCAAATTCCTCTAGTTCACTTCGGCAGCGCATCTGTTCCTCACTCGACCATGTGCGTAGTAATTCAGTTAGCTAAAGGTAATAAGGCTAAATATTCTATGCCTAGTAAAATTTTAAAACCGAATTGCTACGTAAACGACATAATGACTGGAGAAAATACTGTTAGGAACGCAAAAAGAATAAGGGACTAATTAATGAAAATAACTAAGTCCAAAAGATTCATTCTCAGAAAGTGGATATCAAATTATCCAGAAATTATTATTTCAATGGGAAAGAATACACGGAATATCAATTTTTATTATATATTTTCAAATGAAATCATTAAGAACTCTGTAGATAGCGTTAACGATGGCATTGCTTACAACGTTAGGGAAAAACTAGATTCAAAAATTACAAAACTTAACGTAATTTCAGATACCGCTCAAATCTATGACCCTAGGACCTTTAGGACCCGTAATAGTTACAGCAAAAATCTTGATACAAAATTTATGGTAGTGTAATCCTAGATGGGATGAACCTCTACCACTTAATATTCACACGGCATGGTCCAATATTAAAAATATCTACCAAACTTAAATAATGAAATTAAATTAACACATTAATTCAAAAACAATTATTCAAAATGTAGTTTATACCGAAATACACAGGTTTTATGATTCAAGGGAGAGAGCTTATGGAGCATGTACTTGTATTAGATTTACCGATAAGAATGATAAAACCTTTACGTATTTACTATGCTCAAAAAAGAGTATAGCTCGAATAAAACTGGATCACTGCCAGAATTGAAGTTATATGCAGCATTATGCTTTCTCAGCTGGTAAAAAATAGTTTTAAATGCAATTTTCAAGGAGGTTGACGATGTAGTTTTGTAGTCAGACACATTCATCACGCTACAATTGACCAAAACACAGCGTTACCTATTATAAATATTTGTCTTGTTTGTGTCAGAAATACGGGAGATTACAAAATCAATGCACTGGAGTCGTGTGTCATCCGAAGAGAATGTAGCAGGTATACTTACAAATACAACAAAGAATATTAGCCACCCAGTCCCATTGTGTGAACTAAATTAAGAGTTTAAAAACTGTAGAACAGTATCAGTCTTTTCTGGTAAAATGTTAATTTTCATAAAGATATAAATCAACATAAAGTTAAAAAGAGTTATGGCCTATGTTTTGTGATTTAAAAACAATTTAACAAAAACTGGTAATCAATAATATGCTCAATTTGCACTTATTTAAGTTAATAAGGCTTTAACCATAATTTTGCAAGTAACTCAACGCAAAGATTTTCCAAAACAAAAAAAAATTATCAGAAGCAAATGGCGTTAACCAGCAAAATACGCTACATTCCTCAAAAGAGGCACCAACGAATTTATTTCGCTGTTTCAAACGAGACAAAATTTCGAGTTTTCACCGTTAACGATTCGTTCTACAAACTGATCCTGTTGTGAATTTGTTTACATCGTATGTTGAATTTTTCGACATTAGCCTATTTGCTGACGCGGTTACTATGACTATTAAAATGTACTCTTTGTCCCACATGTTTGTAACTTCGGGAACAAGATATTTATCAATGTTGCTCAATTCATCCATAATAAGATTTCAGTCTTATGGAATGACTATCTTCATAAAAATACCTTAAATTGTGTCTAACGCGTTTTGGGGTAGAGGTGTATCAATAGTCATTAAATTTCAATCTACATACATAGGTCTCTGAGTTACAGCTGCTGGCAGAGATGCTTTTAAGTCAATGCATTTTCTATAAATTCTACCAGTCCAACAATTACATGATTTGCAGTAAGTAATAATACCGATTTGCATCGTTATCCAAATACTTAAATTACTACAATATATTATTTGTTGATTAAATTGAATACAAAATTTTATACAATTTTCAGAACATCAAAAATATATTCAACAAGCAAGTTCGTAATTTATCATTGTTTTGCAGAATAATCTCCACGGAATTCTATATTTCGTTCCATTCGATGTAACCACCGACAGAAATAATCAACCCACTAATCCTTGGGCGTTTTTTTCACGATCTTTTCGAATATTGAATATATTTGGCGTTAATTTTGTAGAAATGTATTATTCACAATTAAATGAAACTATGTAATGTAGTTTTATTTCTACTTTCTTTAAGTTCTTTACCATGACCTAAGTTTCGTTGTATTACAACATCTTCAGGTGGGCTATTAGCAAAGATAATAGCCCATCTGAAGATGTTGTAATACAACGAAATCTAGACTTAAAGAACTTAAAGAAAGTAGAAATAATACATCACGTAGTTTCATTTAATTGTGATCTTTTCGAAGATAATTCCTCCGCTAAATTCCTTTAGCATTCGGGAATCATATTCCTCGCAGTTTATTTTTTTCATTCTTGGGAATAAGTGGAAATCGCACAGTGCAAGGTCGTAGCTGTGTGACAGATGACCCATAATATCTACACCCAACGTGACGTATTTAAATATTCGGTCCTTTGTTTGGCTGAGTGTGCAGAGGTATTTTATGTTGAAGGAAGTTTGTATTGCAAGAGCGTCACTCTCGAACTCTCGAACTTATATGGTAACTATTATTTTATTTCCAACACTTCGTCTTTGTACGCGTCTTTTGTTTCTCTTCGTTTCGTATGCAACTCTTCAGAAGAAAATATCCAATTTGCAGAAGAAAATACCAACATACTGCCTATTAGTTTCAGATTCGTAACAATATATTCAACTTCAGTCATTATTCGTGACGATGTAAAATACAGCATTCGAATAAAATTCGTCGAATGTTTCTTACTTTTCGCGATACCAATCTACCCGACGGTATTTTCGAGCTTTGGTGAAATCAATGGTTATTCATTTAGCACCAAGCTTCCTTTCGTTGAAATGTTCATATAAAATTTTCTGTACTTTACTTACTGTAGTTGATTAATGCGTAGATTTTCCGAATCTGCAGATAAGTTTCTCTTTTGTCCATCTTTATTATGAACACTACATATTGATGTTATTATCTTCAGTTGTCGTTCTTGGGGGACGTTCCACAAGCATGTTTTAACTGAGGTTGGGACGAACACGCTCGAACTCGTTAAGTCAATTGTAAGCAGTCCGAGTTACTGCTGGTACTGCTGAGGTTTTATCACGAAATGGCAAATGAAGTAGATGATAACTTTTTTAATGAATGAGACCACAACGAAAGTCATGGAATATCATATAATATTACCATATTATAAATGTGCCAGTTCATATAATGTTACCGTATTAAAATGATCAGTTTTAAGAAGGTTCCGTGCTACTGCACGTACCTCTTTATTTATCTGCTTTTTCATGCAAGTCAAAACGAAAGTTTCTTGCTATTTATAAATTCTATACTTTTAAGGTAACAAGTGTGATATGAAGTCTTTTTTGTGCAGATATTTCCATTAGGAGCCTTTTCCCCGCAAAATTCGCTTTTTGGGCTTTGACTTACCATTTTTGTGGACCTTTTTCTTTCTTCAATATCATAAAAATGATCCAGTCTGAATATTGAATTCGCTTATATGATCCATTATATGAGATGAGATGAGATGATATATTAGTTTGGGAGGTGAATTTGTTAATAGAATCGCATATATTTCCTAGCGCCTCTACAAAATATTTAGTTTTTTTCTAAATATGTCAAACTTTTTTAAAATGAACTAGTATTCTATAAATTATTTTAGTATGTTTAGCTGAAATTTAACTACAGGATCCACCGTGAAAAATTCAATATTGATTTGGGATCCAATACACTTTGCCATTATGTCCAGTTCAAAAACAGATTATTTTATTACGAGGTCCGATCTCAGGGCTCAGCCCTCGTACAATAAACGAGGTTGAAGCAACTAATTAGTTTACTACGCTAGCTTTCAACGGATAAAGAGAGGGTAATAAACAAAGTGGCGCATACTTACAGTATCACATGTACTATTAATATCGGGTGTGTGTACGAGTTACACATATACTACTTGTTATGATACCCGAATATTCATTTTCCACAAACAAATTATTTAGGCCAATCGTTGATAAAATGAAACTGGACATAATATTTTACAAAATGTATTAGTCACGAAAGTACTAGCAAATTATTGTACTAACTACGAATAGAATCATGAAGTATAATGCATGAAATTGAATGAAGTCAGTATTAAATTTGATTAAAAAAGTTTTTATTTAAGGATGGCTTTAAATTTTAGACGACTAAATTTTAAATTAGTCAAAATTCTGCAGCTCAAAATTTAAAAGTACGATTTAAGTAATTCTAGCGCTTGCTAACTTTTTGTCTAGTTTAATTAATGACGGTTTAATTTGAAATTAAATATCAGTTACTACAAAAAAATCATTATGTAAATTGTTATAAATAGTTTATTATAATTGTGTATAAACAGAGTTTGAACGAGTTTTGAAATTCATGGTCAGGAAAATAAATCGTGAATACGATAAATTATAAAAGTAAGTATTTTGTCTTTTCTCAAATTAAGTATCATAATGTACAATTACGTCATTATAATAAAAATAATAGTAGAAAATCCTCACAAAAATAACAATAAAAAACTAGTGTTGTGTGCTTTTGATCACACGTATGAAGTAAAAACGTCTAATTTTAAAATATACATGTAATTACATTCATGTTATGTAATAGATATTACTTCGGTGAATAACGAGCTATGCATGATTATTATTTTAAAATATCATCGAAATATATATATTTCATATGTGTCTTTTGACCACACGTATGATATACAGACACACAGCAGATTTTTTTATCATAACCCTTAATTTTTTTAAATCATTTGTACTGTACAAAGTGTTCGAAAATGGTTATAAAATTTTTCTTGAATATTTGCGTTCAAATTTGATTAATCTTAGACATCACGAAATCCCACAAAAAATATAAAGTACATCAAACTATACAAAACAAGCACTCCACTCTAAGTAATCCCTTGACATTTCCATTTAATCGAGTAAGGTGAATTTTTTTCTGAAAACAGACACTTTTTCGACCATCAGACTGAATTGCCAACTATCACTTTTGAGGTTTTCGTGAAAATATTTTATATTTAGGTAAGAAGTTAGAGTAAGAGTAAAAAGTTAAACCCAGTTTTATTTTAAACTACCGCTTCATCTGCGTTTGAGTATCACATTGTAACCGTTCGCACGTCATCGACTGAATTATTAAATAATAAAAAAGCTCATCGAAAGGTAAATTAATTTTGTTAACTAATTTCTGCTACTTTACTAAAATAAAAATGTGACTTGACTGTGTATTTTTTTAATTGTAAAATACTTATTTTTATTTTATTTCCATTTGATTTGTAATTACTAATCTATAATAAAAAGTGTATATTTTTGATATTGAAAATGAAAAATTTATAACTGTGTATCAGTTTTACATAAATTTTGGTTCTTGTCTTAGTTACTCGCATTATAACTGATAATTGATCGTGATTGATTAGCATATACATGCATTTAAAATGATAGTTTAAAATAATAAATAAGATTTTTTTAATTTAACAATTTTTTATTTAAAAATAACTATGAAATTAATGAAAATATGCACAGCATTTTCGAACCAACCAACTAGACGGAAGTGTCTGCAAATTACACACTAACTTCCAAAATTGCCTGCTAATCTACTTAACCATCTAGTCTATAATAATTACCACCAAGCCCCATTGAACACAGTTATATTAGTCTAGGGCAATTATGGCACTATCCACATAGTAATCTTACAATAGCATTCCACAAGTCCCGTTACGTAATTGCTCAGTAGCTAGCGGTACTTTATACACCAAGACTTTTAAAACATATTTTAATCTGCTACATTTTTGTTTTAATCCGTTCTTTCTACATTAATTTATTCTATTTCTACCCTCATCTCTTCCCTTCCCTCACCTATTATATATTTACTTTCAAGAAACATATGACGTGCTTATTTTAATTTTATTTATTTATTTTTATATATGCACACAAAAAATAAACCGAATACGTGGTTTTTACCTTACTTTAATAATATTACAAAAGTTTTTTTCTACTTATATAGGCAATAATAATTAACACATACCCATCGACAAGACAAATTTATGGGTGCACTTACCACTGTCAAATGGAGGATACAATAGAGACATCCAATTTTGTAAACAACAAACAGCTACAATAACAAGGAAACGATAATAAAAAATAATCTATGGAAGCCAATTTTTAATACCTAACAAATTAAGTCACGCGACGCCTTCTAAGTTTCAATTATCTTCTAATTTAGTTGATCTGATTTATAGTTCTCATTCTTAAGTAAGAATAAATTTTACTAATCTGAACTGCACATTGCACATATAAAAACAATAGGTATTGCTGTCAATAAAATACAGAACTGACATCAGATCAAAAAATTTATACTCACAGTTTATGTTCAAAGCAAATTAAACTATTTTGTTAATTCGTATTAAAACTGTATAAAATCGAGACCTCCGCCTAATTAAGTTTTCTCAATTTTCCAGAACAGTATGAGTTATTTCTGTTCATATATAATATTCTAGCACTAAATAATTTAAGTGTCTCAAAAATTGGTAATTTTTAAGTCACAGTGAATGTGTTTAGTGCGCTCAGCCCGCCCCACCTCGTCCGCACTCCCGGCGGCGCCCGCCCACGCGGACTACGCGCCGTCTGCTGCTTTCGAAGCGCCGTTATCATGCAAATTGTATCATTATCCTGATGAGTTGAAGCCAAATACTATGCTAGCTCCTTCAGGCTACTTGTTTTATTCCAAATTTTTCATCATATTAACTTTTATGGCTCAGCGGAAGCTCGAGTTTCATTGCGCCGAAGTGAGCAGCGCGCTGCTAAGGCTTTTCTCTACCTTATCTCCTAGTCATGGTATGCATTACGGATGACAATCCGTGATTGAATGTTTATACTTTACCTTAAATAATGGTTTATTTATTCTGCGTTATCTAATCTACTTCCAGTATTAACTCTAGAACCCAAATTGTAGCATCTGGTTTTCTGACGTAGTTCGATGTCCCCCTTCCGCCACTTCGTATCTACAATTAAGCCTAATCGAGACCTAAACTGATTTCAACGTACAATTTCTTTATCGCCTTCAAAGGACCTAACCTAACCTAATCTGCAAATTTTAAAAATCTATTCTATAAGAAATGTGAAGGAAATACTCAAAGAAACTAATTAATGAATGTAAAGGGGAGAAACTGAATTCAAAACGATTTTCATCGCTCTCTTTTCACAAGCACCTATTTATGTCTTACATTTATTTGTGTGTTGCTTCACAAGTGTAACATCTTACAGATGATAGGTGGAACTAAAGCACTACAAGTTTTACCATCGACCATAGTTGACTGCAAAAAATGCAGGATGTTGAAAACGCTTTCGTCTGATTTGAATGTTGTCGGACAAAAGGAAGCTACCTTTACCTTAAAAGTAAAATTCCTCATTATTAGATACAGTAAAATTTTCATAGGTCAAAATGCAAGTGAAAAACAATTATATGCAGCTATATTTATATATTTTCGGGTAGTTTTTTTAACGTACTAGTTAGTGAGATAGTTGAAGTGAGAATTTAAGGCACTGATTTTTCGATTTACGTCCTATCAATGGAAACACCGTGCATTGACCTTATTAATGATAACGCAGAAGAACGGTCTCAAAATTTTACGATAAATTCGTACTCGTAAGTAAGGATCATTTGATAAAGGATATAAGAATTTTGACTACGCTTAACGATAGCGGCCATAATCTAATTTATGAAATAATTTATTCCTTTCACTGTAACCAATTTCGAGATAATGTATATACTGCGAGCTTTCTTTTCTGAAGCGACCTTTAGTTAATAGTATATAACTGCAGATGTATTATTGACATAACACTATACACTAGGTATTGTTTTTTTTTAAATTACAGATTATTGGAAAATAGTTTGATATGAAAGTACAATTATTTCTAGGTAGAAAATTAATCTCCAATTTCGGACAAAATTAAATCTGTTCGATTCATTCTAAGCCTATTTCAGACATTCTAAGCCTATTAATTCCTTCTGATTTTGTTAAGTTTTTTGAAGAAAATCTCATATCTGAGACGGTAGAAAGTAGCGCGGTATAACATTTTACATCCATTTAAATCTTTTATACCATGAGCCCTGATGAAAATACAAATGACTGAAACTTTCCTTTTCATGACTCTTGTAAGAATAGATCTTAATTATATGTAAGTATATTAAAAATCGGTAAAGTTATTTATTACCAAATATGACATTTTCCCCCGTGCCTCTTTTCCTTTCTCTCCAACACATGACAATGTCATGGTCAACTCCCAAACGAATATAAATTTATCAATTCCTCACCAAAGAGTTGCCTGATGAAGCTTCTTAAAAATGAAGTTAAATCTCTGATTAAACTTAAATTTGCAGACCGGGCAAGCATTGAATTTAAAAAGTTTTGTTTTATGTTTTTGTTTAATTTATTACAATAAAAACTTTTTATTTACACTCATTAGTTAAGCTAATAAGCAAGCAATAATAATTTTTTTTCGTTTAAAAATACATATTCTGAGAACAAATGGCTACAAACCTTGAAAATGTCAAGGCCTTGAACACATGAACACTTTTATGCTTATAATTTTTAGTTTCTCACTTTTAAAATCTTAATACTAATGGAACGTGATGGATATTCACTTAACATCATTGATCTCGAGTCACGAAGAGCCACAAATTTTGAAAGCGTATAGCCTTGAAAAAAATTCTCTACATTAGATTCCATATTTTCTTTTCATAATTGATCATCCTTCTCAATAAATTCAAATTTCAATTTACCAGTCCAAACTGCAAACAGGCAGACGCCATGGCCAGTGTTTCGAATCTGACCTTGTATTTGATAAAAGCAATGAATAAACTGCATTCCTCAATGTCGATATTTAAATGCGTTGCTCTGCATGCAGTGTTTTCATTGCTTTTTTATGTTTAATTGATGACACATGATTCAAATCACTCCCGTATGAAAACTGTTTAACTAAGGAGGTGCAATTCGTATTTACACGTCTCTTGCATGCTTTGGCAAAGCTGCTAATAACTTCCGCTTATGCTCTGACAAAAGTGGACAAGCACTTTGTTGGACCGTATATAGGCTTTAGAACCTGCCATTTTGCGGGGATCTACAGTGATTTTTTTTCCTTTAGAATTTCTAGCATCATTAAGGATTTTGCTGCTTTCTAATTTTTAAATGTTTCCAATTTTTTTTATTTCAGAACTAGCTCTATTTTTTTAAATAAATACACGCACAAAGATTGTAAATATATTCTTTTGAAATACGCTATTGAATTACGCATCGTCCACCACCAGAACCTCGGAGAGAAAAATTTACTCTCTTGCCTCCTACATATTTGGCAATGGTGAAATAAAGCTTTCTGCTAAATTATTGGTTTGGTTATGAACTAAGCTATTAGAATGTAAAGAGTGTCTGCGAGCGATGCGTTATTTTGAGGAAAATACTACAAATTGTTAATTAGATAGCTAAATTCTCATTATTATGTGTTTTTGTTTGAAATAAATAATACCAAGGGCAAAAATATTCTTTTTACGTCATTCCACTTTCCAATGACGAATCTATAGCACAGCAAAATAATAAAAAACAATCCTTTTTAAGGTTTGGGGCTTTCAACGTTATTCGCTGCGTTTGAGATAATTGCTAAGAAAAAATTATAACAATTACGAAAGAGGTGGTTTTTACATTGTATATTACTTACAGTAACATTTTTGTAGGACCGAAAATTTCTACAACGGACTAAGTTCTTATGTCTTCACCTGCAATCAACTGTGGATAAAAAAGATCATATTCTGAAAGATATTTTTAAAATCCCTTATAATTATGGCTAACTCCATTCCACATGAAAGTTCATAATAATTTTTAAACAAATATGTGGTAGAGAAATAAATAACTTTCTTACTCTGGAGACATATAACTGCTGCAATGTCTAAAGAAGTGTTACGATTAATGCCATGGACCGTTTAGATTAACAGGTATTCGCTGTTACGGTAATCACTAGTATACCATTTTCATCTACGCTGCCAATTCATTTTGGGTATTTTGCTTTATCTCTTGCCGCCTCAGACTGGTAGGCTCTGCTGCTTGTTCTCAACATTTGAAAATGGCATCATAATAAGTAGACACTTAGGTGGTTTATTCACCTATGTAAACACTTAGGTGGTTTATCGACATTACATAAAATTATGTTTGGCTGTGTAAAATCACTATGAATAGCCACTGCACTGGCGAAATCATATTCGTTTTTGTCTATTATTTCTGGGTTGTTTATAAACGAAGTTCCCGCCGCACAATTCGCAAATAAAATACAATTTTAAACATATACTAATTCTCTTTTCTTTTGTAATATAAATATAACATATGTCGTAATTTAAAAGTAAATAATTCCTCCTAATCATTTTTTTGGAGTTTACTCCTTAAGAATAGATTTTCATATATAACGCCTGGTATGAAATTGTATGAAGAGTAAAATCAGAAGTTCAGAGCGTACGAAATTCAGAGCGTTAAAAAAGTATAACCATCAGGTGGCCTCTCCGCGCAACATTTCTGCGCATCTTTAGAGTGAGATATTAATATGTTTATTTGGCATTTTCTTATGGAGTAATCACAATGACGGAGTGTGACACAAATAGTTTACTATCGTTCGCTTATTTCAAGATGTAATCATTAATTGCCATTATATGTGAATATTTGGTGTCATCTATCCTACAATATTAAAAAGCCTCTTTAAGCTTTAACTTCTTAGGCTATATTAATAGACAAAACATGAAACCTGATTAAATCACGATGACGTAAATCTAGATTAATTTTAATTGTCGTATTATGTATCCTACCGTTCAATAGACGCATATTAATCTAGTATTAAAAACAAGTTTGGAAAATCAAAGATTAGCCGATCGGAGATTTGTTTTGATTCAATATTTCCGCCTGCGTAGTACGTACTGTGCATCAATCGTTAGTTAATTTCAGGCACATCTTTAATTGACATTTCGAATTATTTACTGACAGTTGTAGGCGTCGTTTGTTTTGGCTGAAAGTGTTGCGCGTAACAAAAGTAGTAAAGTGAATACAAGAAAAAGAAACTTTACGGAAACAGAGAAATGACTAATGTTGCAGATATCGGTCTCCAATAAAGATGTAATTGAATATAAACGCACCGATGGAGCAAACGTGAAGATGAAAAAATGCCGAGATATATAGTGCTAGTGGTATTATTAATAAAAAGGTAAGTATAGTCAAATGTTCACGTTTATATTGAAAATAGAATAAAGATTTAATTTGTTTGCACGAATGAAATTTCAATTTTTTTTTAATGATCTGCTAATAAACGTGTACTTTATTTGTTTATTCAGTTATTTAAGAATTTTTCATTTACATTTATTAATATTGATATTTATATTTATATACAGTGTTACCTATTTATTAGATTCCAAGCAACCGTACTTAAGGAGTAAGCTCCAGTAGCGCGTCGGAGCTGATACGCACAATATTTTTTTTTAATTAATATTCCATTATTTTACCTTTTAAAATTACTTTCACTCGTTGGTTTCTCTCTGCAAATTAAAAATTCGACATCCAAAAATCATCAAATACTGCAGCTGCTTATTCTTTCCTTTTCTTCCATGCCTGTACTTTGAAATTAAACAATTTAGAATATAGTTAATCTTAATAATTGAAGTACATACCAACAAAAATATAACAAAGGATCAATAATTAAAAAGGCCAGTCAGTTATAAATTTACCGTTCTAACGAATACTACAGTTGTTGCTTTTATTTATGGATATTGCTTTACAGCCACTTCTCGATTAACGAATACCAAGGGATCAAATGCAGAAAGGCTATAATGTGATAATTAACTATATCTAATTTTGCATATATATATATATATATATATATATATATATATATATATATATATATAATATAATTATGCATATATAGAATGAAGTAAAACTCCACGCATATCTTGCTTAAGTTTTATTTATATTCTATTTAAATCTCGTTCACCTTTACCATAAATACTCTACATTAAAAGATCTTGATGAGAGCTATTGATTAAATATTACACGATCATCGCAGCTTCATCGAATCAAAATGTATACTTATTTCTAGACACCCGAAAACAAAATTAGAATAACGACACACTTTCCCACTTCCATCGTGCGCATACGATCGCATCTCTGCTCTGCATTTAATACGCAGAGTAGAGACGTTGACTCATTGATCTGTTGGCTATTTTAGGTATATCTGATAGATGTGGAGCTGCAACACAAAAGTGTATCTCTTAATTTAGTTATCATCGTTTTTCTGGATTGAACCCATTGTGGTAAATTTAAAAACCATTACCATAATTTGATATGGAATTGCGAGCACCCAATATTCCACGTTTTGCATTCTACCAAGTTCTCCACAATTCCCATTCTGGAAGCAAATTATTTTATTACGAGGTCCAAACGCGTGACTCAGCTCTCGCGAAATGGTCGAGGCTAGAGAGACTAATTATTTTATGAAACAAAGCGACCCTTTTGCTAACTTTCAGCGAATGAGAAGAGGGTAATAAACAAAGCGACGCTGCTTATGGTTTCGCACATGCTAGTGAACTTTGGCTGTCTTTACGTACTTACGCTGACACTAATAAAATATTTATTATTTTATACAAACAAATCTTTGCTAGTTTTTAAAATGTGACGCTGAACATTGTTTTGAAAATACTAATACAATTCCAACCATTTCCTTCAGGAGATAATTATTGAACTCGCTACGAATGAAAACTTAAAGCATGTACATAGGTGTGAAAATTATCCGAAATTAGGATTTATTAAAACAACTTTTTATTTAAGAATAACTTCGAATATACGAATAATATTTAGCTGCTCTTATAATAAGCAAAACTCTGTGGCCAAAAGTGTAAAGTAATTCTAATCCTTTTTAATATATTGGCCAGTTTATTAATGCTGCTTTCAATGAAAATATTAAAAAATATTAAAAAAACTATTTTGTCTTCTCTCAAACTTAGGATCGTAATTAAAATTTAAGTGTTTCCAATATAAAAGTATCTTAATGCAGATAAAGTTATTCCATACTAATAATCGAAAGTATAGTTTCAATATAAAATACATGAAACAATAACAAAGTGAAGATGTTATTAAACTGACACACTTGTATTTGTGTGTCTCTACCAAGTCAAGTAAACTTTTCCGTAACACTTTTACGAGCAATTTTTCCATAACTACACCGAGTTGAGGTACCACATCGAGTTAGTGGTTATAAATTATTGAGTGTTAAAAATATGTCGTCGTTAATATAATGTCGTCGCAGAAAATGCATCTGTGAGAGATTGTGAATTAGTAATAATTGTTAGTGGTAAATGTATTGTTAAAGACAAACTCTTCAAAAAGCTGTATTTAATAAAATATTTTTTTAACGAACCAACTTCAAAAAAGTTAGGAGCCAAAAAGAAAAAAAAAATTGTTTGGAATAAATAACTAAGTTACTTATTTTTGAAGTCAGTGCCAGCACTGTCGACCAAACTTACCAAAATTTATAATTTAATTTATAATATAAATTTAAAACATTAATCTCTAATGTACTTACAATAATAAATATATTCATAAAGAGCGTATTTCTAAAATAAAAATTTACATTTGTTTGAATTGATCAGCGGTACTAGTACCCACTTCAAAAATAAGTAACTTAGTTATTTATTGCAAATAATAAGTACCTATTTTGATTTGATGATTAGTTTCTTTTTGAAATAGGTACCTATTTTGATTTAATATTTTTTTTCTTTTCGGTACCTACCTTTTTTGAAGCCGTTTTTTAAAACATATTTCTCTTTAGAATGTTTAGCGATTAAATGTTTAGTGATTTATATTAATCATCACAATTATTTTCTTTCTTAGAATATTGGACAACTATTTAAAGTGACGGTCAAAAGCAAATGCATAAATAATTTTCTCTTCGTCTGAAGTTAGTTCAAGTTGAAGAAGTATCAATAACATATAGAAAGGAAGAGATGAGTGGTTAGCTGTTAACCATTGAGGAGTTCCGTTCTCCGCATCTGAAGTCCAAAATCAGATTTTGTAAATTAAAAACTACCAGATTATCAGAAATCTAATATCAGGTTTTGAAAAGAAATAACTAAATTAGTCACTAACCAGTAGCCTGTATATATATACGAATCACGATCGATTTACTACTGTTCGTTAAGGGGTTCTATTATTCATCTTCGGAATTCATCATCACACCCTGACCTGGTCGAAAGTGCAGTTATTTTGCAAATTAAAAAGTACCAGTATTAAATATCTTGAATTATGTTTGATTTACGACCATCCGATAAGGAGTCCCGTTGTTCATCTCCAGAATGCATCATCTAGAGATGGACAATGAGATATGCAGTTATTTTGCAAAGTAACAACTACCAGTAGCAAATATTTTGAATCACTTTTCATTTGCAGTCATCAGTTTAGGAGTTCCATTGTTTATCTCCAGAACTCATCATCAGACCCTGACCTGGTAAGTGGTGTAGTTATTTTGCAAAATAATAACTACCCTTAGAAAATATCTTGATTCGTTAAGGATTTCCATCGTTCAGATCTCATTATCAGATTATCGTCACATTTATATGTGATTTCATTTATCTTGGAATCGTGGGACCACAGCGAATAGCTTTTTATCCGCATAATCGTAACGGCACATATAAAACTTATGATTATACTCAACTATATATATAGAATATGGGGGAGGATGGGAAGAGAGGGAGTGCGCAGGCTATTAGACTCCTTCAGTGTCCTGAAAGATCTTCCAAAATTTATTACACCTTTTATGCGTCGTATTTCACCACTTATAAACCGATTGATTGAAAGCCACTAATTGTTGCGAGCTGGGACGGGCATCATTCAATTTTATAATAGTTAATTTAATATTATTTTGCAGATCTGAAAAAGAATGCAAAAATTAGGAAAATTTTACAGTTTTGTTTTGGCCAATTTTGAATACGATTTGTTAAATGTGACCTCTATTTTCGGTGTAGTATAAGCGTTAAATGACCCATTTTATTTAATTTTAATATGCAGGATCCGTGGAGATCCAAAAAAAATCAGTAATATTTTCCTTAGAGGAAATTCGCTAAAAGTTTAAAATATAAGATAATAACAAACAAGCACACGCACTCCACTCAGCGTGATCCATTTAATCGATTGAGATCATATATGTTCTGAAAACAAACACTTTTTTATCGTTAGCTTAAAAAAATGCCGACACCATTACAAAACACAATATCGTATCGAAAGTAATTGTACCTCAACGAAGCTACCTTTATTATATTCCTTTATCAAGGGCTGTAAAAATAAATTATACTGGGGACTCTGAGGAAAAATGTGTTATAAAGGGTAGCAATACTATATAACACGACTTTCAATATCATGTGTCGTCTGTTCTCTTAGCCAACTATAAAGATCAGTTTCAACTCAATCGGTGCACTGAGTAGACGTATGTGACGATTCACGTAACGTGTTTTAGATATTGGCCTACCATGTCCAAGCATGGACAAAAAGTTAGAGCAACGTTTTAACATAAAATTGTCAATGAAACTCGAGAAAGAACCGAAAAGATGCATATGCATTCTTGATTACGGTGTACGGTAAAGATGTTTTCATCCAATTGACCTCCAAGTGGAACAAAGCATTTTAAGAGGGTAGAGAACATCGCCGACATGCAGCGCGAGGGGCCACTTAACGTCTCGTTCCGAGATTTTCCAGAATACAGATGCCGCTGTCGTTTCCAAAGATGGATGGTTTTCCATTAGAAAGCTCGCCGCATGTCCAGACATTTTAATCGGCAGTGCATTTTTGACTTAGCGCGATGATTTGATAACGCGATGCGTATCTTGCAGATGAGTGCCACGCCTATTCTTACCGGAGCAAATGCAATATCCTATATCCGTGTGGCATGACCAAGACGCGGCTTGGTAGGAAATAAAGAAATTGATTTAATCATAACCGTAGATGAATCATGGATATATCACTACCATCCGGAACTGAAGCAACAAAGTGCTCAATGGAAAATAATACACTTACCGCCTCCGGAAAAGGATGAATTGCAGCGCTAGTAAGGTTATAATGATAATCTCCTTCTATTCCGAGGGATTTTCTACAAACATGATATCCTTCTAGGGCACACGATCACGGCAGATTATTACAAATCGGTATTTAACACGATATTGTTAAATTAACGGAATTTTACAGTATGATGACAACGCGCGGTCCCACGTCTCTCGTGATATAATCGATATCTTGAAAACTCATGGGTGGAGTAAGTACTCCACCCATGAGTGTTCAAGACATCCGTCGTCCGGATAGATATCGTCCGGAGTATACAGTCCAGATTTGGCCCCTTGCGACTTTTGGCTCTTCCCCAAATTCAAGTTTCCGCTCAGGGGACAGAAATTCAATACTAATCACGAGGTAATGAAAGTTGTGGAGGCACATTGCAAATAGCTCGGGAAATGTGGTCTGGTGTTTGTGTTTAAAAATGAATACGAACGGTGGCAAAATGTATAAGAACCGAGGAGGGTTACTGCGAAAAAAGCATGTTTTGGAAGATTGAATAAATATATTTTTCTGTAGAACGTTGGCATCTTTACTTTATGAACGGCCCTCGTACTTGAACTTACAAGTTTGTTAACGATGAATAATTATAATAATAACAAAAATATATTTATAATATACTAAAGTATAATAACCTCGACAATGAGCTTTAATTTTAAAGTAACAACAGAAATAACACGGCGTTTCCTAAGTTTTAATTATGTCTTCATTTAGTTACTATTTTTTGTTTAACTTAGAATAAAGATCGCATTAATATGCAGATTTTCACGCAGTTATACCACAATAATGTAAATAAAAATATTTAATATTATTTTTATTAAAATGCATAGGTCTCATCGGGATATTTATATCCACAGTTAATAATGAAAATAAATGGTCAATTGTAGTAAAAGCAAATAAAATAGAGACCTTTATCTGTTTAAATTTCAGCAGGTTTTCAGAAAATATTAAGCTTTTTCTATTTAAATAAAAACTCAGACAATAAATCCCTTTAGAGTCTTGTAAATGCGGAATTCCATCGCAGCAAAGACTGTTGCCGGAGCACTTCGTCGGCACATTCGCTCCCGGTGACGCCCGCCCATACGTATTGCGCCGCCTATCACAGTCGAACCGCCCTTATCATACAAATTATACCATTGATGAATTGAAGCAAACTATTATTTTCGCCTGGACCCTCAAAGGTTTTATATTAAATTTTTCATCATATTAACATTTATGAGACGCCGGTCAGGTTTCATTAGATGTTAGTGTACGGCACCTTATTTCCTAATAGTAGTATGCATCACAGATCCCAGATGAAGCTTTTATGCTTTACCTTAAATATAATTTACTCATTCTGTGTGACTTCTAATATTCCAGAATGATCCATCCTAGAACCTTAACGGTAACATCTGGTCATTCAATCGTGGAATTTGTAACAGTGAATTTTTAAGCTATGTAAATTGCATAATTTGTAACAGTGATATAGAGATAATACAAAGACCTTCATTATTGATTCAGTGTCGTAAGGGAAACTTCGTATTAAAGAAAAAAAAGAATTATCACTATTTTTAGATTTCTACAAATTTCTATAAAAAAAACTCAAGTATTTCGCTCGTGAATTTGAAATCAATAAATAAGAAATAAAAAAAGTTTTCACAAAAGTACTTTTATTACGAAAAATATCACACGATACTGCCGAAATAAATACGATAATACCAAAACTTTATATAAAAAAAAACATCATATTCCATATTAATGTCGACATCTATTTTTATTTAAATAACAAAATGAAAACCCTATATCTGGAGGAGTAATTACAACTATATTATAAGTTCCTTTAGTGGTTGAGAATAACACTTTTAATGACCCGATAAAAGAGATCCAACAATTATAACCAGAGATATTTAGAATTTTAAGAGCATGCAAAATATTTGTTTTCGCTGTTGCTATCGTATCGGTTTTCTTTATTATCGGGTTTTCTTTTATTTTTGAAAATTCAGATTTTTTGCGTTATCTCAAGCCCAAAAATATTATAAAAACCCGTTATGTACCTTTGAAAGACGTTTAAGAAAACTACTAACGATAACGAAAATAATCTAGTTTAAAAACGTTTTAATTTATTTTGTCTGAGCATTCAGTCCTGAGATATCAAATAGAAAAAAAATTACCAAACATCCTTTTTTTTGACACTGGTATTAGCACAACTTAACAATATGAAGCTAAACAAAGTGGCTAAATATGTATATTAAAACCCTTTCTTATGATGAAAGAAAAGGGTTAAAGCTCAAGTGGAGATGGACAAAATTTTAATGCCTGCCAATAATCGCAGGAAATATTGAGAGAAAAGCTACCAATTGCTGACCCAATTCAGTAATCATATTACCGAGGCCGCCAACCTACAGTATGCAAGCTGCTCGCCATATTGGCGCTTACAGACTGAAATGGTGAAAGAGTTATGTAATAATAACTTTTCCTATTAATTATTATCTTGCTGAATTAAGGATTAGCTCTTATAATCTTTAGCAGCTTGGAAATGATTATTGTATTTAAGTTATGTTTTATGATATACAGTTGGGTGGGTATAGAAGTCAACAAAACAAACGTAAATAAATGTACTCAAATATAATTAAAAGTTATACTTCTAGATTCTTCACAAAAATAAATTCATCCAAATATGAGGGAAAATATTTATTGCAATCGACGATATTCATTAAATTTTATACGTGAACGGTAAGTAAAAAGACCCACTAATTGCCGAGACTTGCATTAGCCAACAGTTATCAAAAGATTGTTTTTAATTTGTAAATATTTAATCATAATAATTGGTCTGCTGCAAAATCCTGCGCTATGTCCTAAAAGTGAAGCGCTTCGAAAAAAACCTAATTGCCCTCTCTCATCCCCTCTTAAAACTCAGCTCCAGAAAATGCTGCGTATCTTCTTACGCGTCATATCAACATATTCAAAACGTCAAAATATATTCGGAATGTCAACTTTGTATCTGTAGTATTTTTCGAGCTAAATGACACCAAAATCTTCAATTTCTAAGCTTATTCACCCACTCGTTCACAGATAGGTAACTTTCAGACGACCTAGAAACTTAGTACTTAGGATATCTCCAATAAAGAAAGAATCTAAAAATCGTTAACTAGAAACATAGATAAAATTTATCTTAAAGTAAATTTTCTTAAATAATAAAGAGCGATCACAGGACCTGACCAAAGTGATACTTTAAGCTTTCCTGATTCGAGATAATTTGTTAGGCGCATAGGTGATTTCAATTTACAAAGTGCCTAAGTGTTTTTCACATAATTAGTAAGTGTAGCTTACTCTAACCTAATAAAAAGCCTGTAACTAAATGTTAACTCAATTTAACTCTGAAGATTTAAAAATTAATTCAACGTAACCGTGTTTATAATGGCTTCATTAATCATTACCACATTTGTAATAGTGTGTCCGCTCGTCACACCGGACACTTATTTATATATACGAATGATAACACCGTGTGCGCATCGAGCGAAATGAAGTAACCACAACTACAGATGAGAGCGTTTTTACAGACACTAATTCTACCGTTCAGTACGACTTTTCTCAGGGCGCCTCCTGGGACCCATAACATCCCACCTCATACAAAAAGGGGACCGTCGAAGATCCTTCTACAGACCGTGGCTGTGGTACACTTCTTTGGCTGATGTGCCATTTTTAATTTGCGCGTCACGTGCGGGGCCGCCCGCCAGCGATCGGCTTATTCATGTGAGGACGACGGTACTTAGCGCTGTAAAAAACTGAAGCGTAACAGAAAAACAAACCGACGCATGCGCCAGCTGTCGACGGTAAGTGGAATTTTATTTATGTTCGATCAAAACAAGGTAGTAATAAGTTTTCGAAACTTTAATTTAAAAAGGAGAGATGTTCAAATTACACCCAAAATATTTTACACACTAACTAGTTTCTAATCATAATGTCGCAGCAATATAAAAAAAAATTACCGGTCTTACCCACCACTGTCCACAGCAAATGATAAGTCCAGCTATTTCTTCGAAAAATATTTAAATTCAAATACTTAAACTTCTTTGACTTCAATTTATACCCTTCAAATTGATAAAGTCAAATATGTTGTGAATAAGTAACAAAAATACTGTGTGTATTTTTATTAATTATTTTATTAGTCACTGGCATCTTTCAAATCACTTGAGGTAAATTCTTGGAAAATCTGTGGTTTTGGGAAAATCTTACAGAAGGTACTAACAGAAAAATAAAAAAGAACGCTTTGGTTTTTAGAGCTATTTTGAAATTTTACTATTAAGAATAGGATGTAGTTTACGATTAAGATGTAGACAATTAACAAAGGTTAAGAATGATTCGAGAAATACGGTTTCCTGCAACAGTATTTGCTAGTTAACTCTTTCAATTTGAAGTGTTTTAAAATGTGGCCTGGTACTATCCCCGCACACCTTTTTCAATTCTTTTACGGCACAAAACCTGTTTATTGTACTGAGAACCTTGATCAGTCACCTTTTTATGCAAATTTTTTCTTCTTCAAAATCCAAGGCATGCCATCAGTTTAAACTCTGGATCTTTTTCTTGTATTATTTATTTTAATTAAGCTGACGTCATACCGTAAATTTTTATTAAAACCTATGAAATATAAACCATATGTTCATTTCTTTGTATATCATTATATTTAACTATTAAAAAAAACACCAAATTTGGAAACGCGCAATGTTGTATATATCGCTATCCAACACAATTTTCCGTCATTCATAGTTCAGAAACGAATTATTTTATTGTAATTTCCGATCACGCAATTCGGCTTTAGTACAATAGACGGAGTTACAATAACTAATTGGTTCATGAAAAAAGTGACCTTACTTCAGTTTCTGATGGATGAAATGAGGGTAATAAATAAAATGGCGCCGGTTATGGTTTCACACGTGCTATTGAATATCGGATGTACACGTAGCTACGTACGCACATATAAAAATATATGATGCCACGTTTTTGTCGTATGCTAAAACGCGATAAGTTCTTAGTAGCAATTTTTATTATTTGTTTCAACAACACTAATTGATATTGAAAATTACTTACTCTAGTTTATTATAATTAATTCCACAAATTAAAATGGTACGAAACATCTAAATACGTTTTAAATATTATGTTAGAAATATTCTAAAAATTAAAACGATGTAGAGAAATGCCACACCTTTTCGGAGCCGAATATAACTGAAGGTAGATATTATTTTTATGGTGACTTTTTTGTCAGTTCGTACAAACGTTGAAATTATTCATCAATGGAATTAAAAAATACTGGGTACGACCGAGGAAATGTTATTTTAAAAAATTTCGTTACATACTTTAAAATAATGTTCATTAAAATAATTGTGCAAAATATTTAAAATTCATTAGCGACCTTAGTTTACACTTTTAATATTTTCCTTCTTTTCAAGGTACAAAAAATAAACAACTCAACGTTTTTGGCTTACGTAGATTCGTATCTTGAATACGAAGATTTCCAATCTTTCCTTTCATTGCATGTCTTATATCACGAAAGCTTACATAAAAATAAAATATAGACTGGGAGTAATAGATCCTTAAGTTCGTTTAATTTTTTCTTGTTGTACGAATCCTAAAACGAATCATTTTATTTCTAAAAAAACGAGAAATTTTTTTCTCCTCGTTTGATCACAGTTCATACTTCTAGCTATGACTAATTTAATCCAAAACAGATTTGTTTTTAATAAAAAACTTATCTAACCTTTTTAGCGTCGAGCGCATACATTGTATATGCATTGTAAGCACCAATGTTTTCCCTAATTAAGTGTCCAGTGGGTTTTCCTTCTGTAAGGAACAAAATTATAAAAACGTAGCTACATATCTAAAACCTACAATCTTGCAACGTAGTACATATCTTAAACTTAGCAGTCGCTGATACATATCTGAATAACAACTATTTTATTTGTGGCATAATTTTAACGAAATAATATGATCTGTTTTAGACTTGAAAAATACTCCAAAAACACAAATTGGAGCGCCAACACTCACAATCGCACTAGTTGAAAATGTTTCAAAGAACAGTGTTTCTACATTTCTTCGAGCGGATCAAGGCATGTCCTTTATAACGCTGTCCCAACTAAAATAATAATTTCATTTATATAATATTTCCAAATTTATAACACAGAGCACTTTTCATTTCAATAGCCGACATCATTACATTGTCTAATACTACCTTATGTCTAATATTTAATTTATGGAAAAAATTATTATAGTATATGTATATTCAATTCTAACTCAAATGTATTAAATAAATCGTAAAATATGTATTCTATTTAGCAAGTACTTTATATCCTAAGTTGTATTTCTTTCCGATTTATTATGTTTAAAATCATTTAAATGTTTCACCTCCTAGAGGAAGCCAACTGTCCATTAGTAACGATCAAGACGTGCAATGTTAAATAACAGTTACTCCTAGAAAATATTACCTAAAACGCAAGCAAATGAATGATGAAAGAAATTTCAGAACTTGGAAATAAATGCATGAATATATTAAACCAAACAAAAAGATGACTTAAAAAGTATATTACATTTTTTAAAAGTGTACTTATATTTAAAATTGTGTAATTAAGGCTAACAACAACGGCGATTTTTATTTTAAATTAAAATTTTAAATATTTTGTAAATTTTACTTAATATGGTTATTTTTAGTAAAATTTCTTAAAGTTTTGAATGAAAATATATTGATTTTTCATAAAAACTAGCAGCTCTAAAATAATTTTTTTACATATTCTCCTCATTATTTTAAAAACGATACAAAAATTGATTCTTTCCTACTAAAATTTTATCAATATGCATATAATTGCATATTTATTTGTACAATATTACTTATAAACAGTTACAAAAAAGTAGCATAAAACAACTAACCAAAAAATTAATGATCGTTATAATTTTTTACATAAATTGACTTACTGTCTTTTGACAACAAACTACGCCTGTCCGTTCTGCGAGGTTCAAGTACTTAGTATACGTGATCTTTTTAGTATTTACGAAAGTCACTACAAATAAAATCGCAAAGCCTGAGTAATATATATATATATATATATATATATATATATATATATATATATATAATATAATAATATATAATATAATAATAGATAATATATAATAATATATATTTATACAGGCGTTCCAAAAATCCGTTAAAATTTCATACGATGATAAAAAAACTAGTTATGTGAAAGAAAAAATGTTTATTTATTCTGAAAGTACACAATTTGGGATTTTATTTCTTAAAAATCACATCGTTCATATGCGATCCTTCATTTTTTTGACACTGCTGTAATCTGAAGTGGAAGTTTTCAACAAGTGTTTCGGGAAATGTTTTGCATTTCCTCGCGAATATGAGCCTTTAATTCCTCAAGAGTCGCTGGATTGCTGTTAAAGACTTTACTTTTAATATATCCACAAAAGAAAACATCCATTGGGGATAAGTCCGGGCTACGAGGTGGTCAGTTAATGTTTTGGACATAACTTTTTAACCGAAAATTTCGCCAACTACACTTAAAGAGTCGTTGGAGTGAGAAGAATATTGCCCCATCTTGCTGAAACCACGATCGTTGATTGAAACCATCAAAATCCTGAAGCGCTGGAGCAAAACCGTTCTGTATCGTGGCTCTGTATTCACTGTAACAGCATTTCCTTTTTAATCTTCATAAAAATATGCATCAATAATGCCTCTTGCTGATAAAGCTGCCCATACAGGAACCTTGGGTGAATATAGAGGTTTTTGATGCTTCAATTTCGGATTAGTGTTACTCCAATTTCTGCAGTTTTGTCTGTTCACATGTCCATTTTGGTGAAAGTGGGCTTCTTCTGAAAAAAAATGTTAAAGCTGGCGAAACTCTAACATTTCGTTAGCAAACTACACCCTGTGACCATAATCTTGAGGCTTTAACTGCTGAAAAATTTGGATTTTTTGTTGAGTCATTTAGAGCGTTCGCCAAGTGCGTCCTTGAAAAAATGGAGATCCTAAATGACACATTGAGCAGGAGCAGACTCTAACCCTGTTGGGTGGAAGCGCTGTGATTGTAGATACGGGACACTATTAGGGGACTTTCGAAAGTCCCCTTTTTATATGAGGCGGGTCGTTACGGGTCCCAGGAGGGGCCCTGAGACTACCCGGGTGGTATGGCGGGATACAAATGTAAATCTTTGTGTAGATTGCGGGATTAAAGATGTTTTGGATACGTTTAGGACGCTAGGCCGCTTTCGAGTAAAGAGTCCAAGTTGTTCACGAACAGACGCTTTAACACGCTCTATGTTTTTGGGATCCCGTGATGTTCTAGATCGGCCAGATCGTGGTTTATTTATTGTTGAACCAGTTTCTTCAAAGTTTTGAACCCATTTTTTAATCGATGGACCTTTATTTTTATCCCGTAAATTGTAATGAACGCAAAATTTTCGTTTCGATAGAGTCGAAGAATCGTTGTTCCTGCACCACCTCTACCTCGCTGCTCGACGCAGCTGCTGATTCAAATATTAACGGACTTTTGGACCACGCTGCATATATATATATATATATATATATATATATATGTATATATATATTTATATATTTATATACATATATATATATATATATATATACATATAATATTTTTAGTATTTATGAAACTCACTACGAGGAGGCTGACCAGGGAGCTTGCATACACATGAGAATTATGTGAACTTAGGATCCGATTTATCAAAAAAATCTTTTTAATTTAAAATAATTTCCAGCTCGGTCACCCATACTTACAAGTAAACAAAACTCAATAGCTGTTACAAATTATATTAGAAGAGAAACTACAAAAAATTTCTAATCTTTGAATGTGACTATCTTGCAAAATAAAAAACACAGCTGTTATTATATCGGCATATATTTACCATTAAATTTTAATCGACTGATACACTCAATTGAGTGTACGTTTAGTTTCTGAATATTGACATTCTTTATTATTATACACATATATTTTTTATTTTTTTATTCAAACTATTCAATGTTCAAATAAAACTAATTATGCTTACATTCAAAATTTGCTTTAAAAAATAAACTAATATTGGGACATCTAACAAAAAAAACAGATAAAAAGCATAAATAAGACGCAATAAAAGTACTAGTACCAATATACCTATGCGGCATTACAATAATAATAATTAACGTACGTCTTCAACGTCATACGTCTGAATAATCTTATCGATATTATATGATGAAAAAATTAAATTTCTTCAAGTTTTCAGGGCAGCATTAGGTATTTCTATTGTAATAAATTTTCAGACACTAAGTCCCTCAAGTGTCTTAAAAATAAGCAGTTCCGCCACAGTGACGGGTATAATTTTTAAAACAGATGATGTGATGGAAGTTCTATGCCTTTATCGAATTACCCATAACAAGTCTCACTTGTTATCGAACGTCTTTATTATTTTGAAATGTATAACTTCTTTAGTATGGACTTTTGTGGTTGATGCACTTGCTATAGTTAAAACAACAAAACAAAGCCTCTGCTGCTACAGTAATTATAGATATACCGTCTTCACCTTTACTACCAATGCATTTTCCATATCCTACTTCTTATTTTACCATCTCTGCTTGTTCCCATGGTATACCATGGTATATATGGTATACCTCTTATACCGTTTTCAAACGGTATAAGAGGTATACCATTTTAGAGATCTAGTAAGAATATCATGAAATAAAAATATATTTAGCTGTGTAAGCCTATCACTAATAGTACAATATCATATATAGCGTCTAAGTTCATTTTATTTTCGTTATATTTATCCGTGTTGCCTATAAATCAAAGTACCTATCACACATATCGCTAATAAGAAGAAATTTTAAGCATAAACATATTTTCATTACTTCCGAAATTCGTACGTGAGATACATTGCAATCGAAAAGGGAAATGTGGCTACTAATTAATAAAAACTGTTCTAATAAATAATGAACGCCTAATATATAAATCTTCTTTGAGTCATTGATTTATTTCTATAAATTGAAAACACGTTGTTTAAATATTTCACAAAAAAAATATGAAAATAATTTAATTAATTTATGAAAGTGATTTCTGGAATTTCATTAACCTTTAAATATTGATGTTATTTTTCATCAACTCTATCCCAGACTGAGTCTCACAATCCTCTGTATTCACATGCAATTTTTTTTTTAGAAAATAACTCGTAATCGCTTCAAAGCTATATTTATATCAAATAATAGGCTTCTAATAGTAAACAAATGGATTTATATAATCAATTTTATTACTAAAAGTACAGAAATATGAAAAAAACCCGACAATTATGGCACTCTTCAGGTCATATTTATCGTCTCAGGCTATGTTTTTTAATGATTAAGGTAAACTTTTTATCTTAAATTCCAATATAGGTACGAGGGAAAAAAATGAAATTAATTTCTGTTAACAAAGAACAAAAATGGACACATCCTTATTCGGGGAGTACTAGAGTAAATCGAATATTTCTTATCAGCTTCATCAACGTCAACTTTCGTGGAATTGTAACAGAGAACAATTTCAACTTTATTAGTATATTCATCAACTCCGTCATTATGATGCATGGAAATACGAACATCACAGCTCTATTATTCTTAGGCACATAGGAATATAAAGTTTTTTCTATCGTAATTCTAAATGAGATGGACTGATCTGATGGGACTTCTCAATTCTTTTAAGGTTCAAATTTATCTGGTTGCTCCCTTTTATGTTTTTTCACGATCCCCACTTCGTTAATTCATCTATAAGCTAGATAGATAAGAACCAATTATCAGCCGTCACATTAGAATTACTTGGTTTAGGATTAGAACGCACTGAGTTTGAACTATTAATTTTTTTTTCTGTACTATTGGGATATTTTCCAGAGTAGACACACCCATCATAAGAATAAAAGTTTTTGGCGTCACAAAACACACCACCAGTCATATCACCAATCGTGTTTACCTGTGTCTTTTTTACATGTATGATATTTTGTGAGTCCTTCCTCGAAATATGATTACTATCTTATCCAAAATACTTCAATAAGCCGATATTATAAGAATGAAAAATACCAATACACGTATGTGCATACACACACACACACACACACACACACACACACACACACATATATATATATATATATATATACGTATGTGTGTTTATAAATATTTCATTCGCTCGAGCAATCTACAACAAATTCCCTTCGCGAAATGTTCATATTTTGTTTCTTTTTTATTGATCGAAAATCAGTAATTTGCTAACTATATTGAAGATCGAATGCTACACTTTTTACGACGAGATATTCTACTAGTATGTTCGAAAAACATTTACAATTTACTCAAAACTGTCAGTGGCTGAAGCTTATTAAAGATAGTACTGAGTGAAGAAATCTTATTCCGGAAAATCAATCTGCCTCCATATCACTTATTTCAAAAACTCGTTCGCTAATCGGGCTAGTTGATGATAATATGAACAAAACTTACGGAAAGATTATATGAACAACATTTCCGTTCTTGAATGTTACATTTACCTATGATCCTCAATATACAATAGATCATATTAAAATCCTAGGTAAGTTAATAACCTTGCCGTTCGATTATTTGTGCTGCTTTAGCTTCTACAAAGTCACAAAAATGACTCCAATCTAAGCTCTGAAGTTCTTTGCTAATATGTGAGTCGACGATGGACCATCAATTCTTTAATATACGTTCGATTTATATTTCGTTACTCTCTTATGAAATACGTCATTTTCTTTAAAATATTTCTTATTTTTTTTAAATACACTAGTATTGTGTAACTCGTTTGATTATCGGCTAATAATTGATATATTAACATTCAGGTTCCATGAATATCTCACATTCCGAGCACCATTTTACTCGGCAATGGAAAGTTTCAGGGACACCACTCGATTACTTCTAATAAGCTCTCACCAAATATAAAAGATTTTTTCATTTCGACTTCAGATTTTAGATGAGTGAGTGCCTTTTATATACAATAGAAAGAGCTTAACGACAGTTATCGATTTAAAGTTAAACAGGCGTTTTAGTTTCAGCCAGCTAAAATTTATACTGCGCAGAAATTTTCTGATTCACAAAAAAAACCTAAAATAACGGCGATATTCTTGAACGCAACACGTCCGCGTCTCCACTCTACTCAACAAATTCTTTGATCCATTCGCTTTCGATTGATATAATTGGATTTTACATATAAACAATACATAACGAAGTTATAATACAAAACCGTATCTCAATTTTCTTATCGTCGGGTTCATGGATAACCCCCGCTATTGTAGAAAATTATGGACATATTTACTTCAAAAAATCATACCCAAAATTAATATGAATTTGGGAAATCCAATACTCCACACTTCGCGTCCAACCCAATTTTGCAGTTTTCCCAGTCCAGAAGCAAATTATTTTATTGCGAGGTTCGGTCACGTGGCTCAGCTCTCGCACAATGGTCGAGGTTAGAAAGGCTAATTAGTTCATGAAATAAAGTGACCCTTTTGCTAATTCTGAATCAAAAGAGGGTAATAAACATAGTGAAGCTCGTTACGGCTTTAGTACGTACTATTATGTACGCACGTACTTATCGTTACCATAACCGAATAGGTATTATTTTATGGAACAAATAATTTTTGTATGGACATAAATTATTTGTTTAAAGGAAATACTGATTTATATCGCTATCGATTATAATTTTATTCTAGACTTTCTCTCAGGTTATAATTGTTGAACTCGCTACAAATAGAAATTCAAAGCCGCTGGTGCATTCACAGTAATGCTAATGCATAAAAATTATCTGGACTTAGAATTTAATATGATCGAAAAAGCTTCTTATTAAAGAATAACTTCAATATGTTTAGCCATGTGATTTAGAATTAGCAAAAACCCTGTGGTTAGAAATAAAAATTTATCATATAAATTATTGTAGTCGTTCTGAATATATTGGCTATTTTAATAATGCTAATTTCAATTAAAATATAAAATCGCAGTAAATAAAACAAAGAGAATTTTTCATCCACTCCCAAATTTAGCACTTCAATTACAATTTAAATCTTTTCAAGAAAAAAGTACCTTCCCACATATAAAAAAATTAATCTGTACTTAACAATCGAAAAGCACAGTTTGAATATGCAAAATATGAAACAGCTGCAAAGACAAAGGATGTTATTATACAGAGATATTCACGTTTGATGACAAGAAGCTGCCCCTGTCACATTGAGAATGTCACATTGAGGATAAGAAGCTGACCCTGTAAAGACGTGTAAGCTTTTCCGTAACGCATGTACTGTAACTTCATCAAGTTGGGTGTACTTCCCCTTTTTACGTTAGACTTGAAAAGAAGCTCCAAACTTTGCACCAAATAAAGTGAGCAATAACCTTATATTTTGGTGTTGCTAAACTGCCAAGTCGCACAATATACTTAAATTTTATATAAAAATGTTAAAGTTAATAATAAAAACACTATAGACTCATCTACTTTTATTATCAAAGCCACAAGGCTTGACTCCATTTTTAACGATTTCCGGAAATCAATTTCTCAGCAGTATGCCAGTATCCTTTTCAAATATATAAAATTGAATAAGTTTTAGAATTGTAAGGAAAAATATTGACAAAGCCATCAACTCAACAATAGTTTCACATTACAAACATTTTATAGCAAGTGTTAATTTGATAATATTTACCTGATATACTTAATTATATTTAGCTCCTGATCGATTATATAAAAATAATAATTTTTTTTTATTACAACCATAAAATTCTGTAAAATTTTCATACTGTTTGAAAAGGTTCTAAACCAGCATGACCAGGAATGACAATTTCCATTATAATAGAAATTGAAAATTATTCTTAAAATTTTGTTAATTTTAATACTCCACAAGGATACAAAAAAAATTAAAAAGGCTACATGTGAAACTTTATGTGTGGCGAATATAAATTTTCCGCGCAAACGTGCCGTATGAGATACTATATTCAAATATCGGTAACTTTGAGGAGGGAAGGGGCATATGAGATACTGTACTCAACTATCGATAATTATTAAAATAATCAAATTTATCCAAAGAGTTGAATTTATTTTTTATATTTTGATTTACATGTAGGCGGCAATTTAAAATTTGTCTATGTCACGTCAAGATTAAATTTAACCCAAGAAAATATTCATTCGGTAATGTTTTCATCGACTTTGATTGGAATTTTATGACAAATCCCCGTCCCGCGCTGCTGTTTAAATTTGATTTAATAAATTCAAGCATAGAATAAATCCATTCTCAATCATCACCCGTGCGAGGTACCCCCTCAATAGCGACAATTGAAGATAACATGAAAAAAACTGACGTGATAATAACCTTCCAGTAAATTCAATAAAGATTAGACATCAATATTAATCTGTTGCACAGAAAATTTTTAATGAATATTTAGGCTTCAAAAAGCTTTGTGCTAGGTGAATATCCTAAGATTTAATCGAATGTATATTTCAAATCAAACACGAACTGCACCGCCGAATTCTTTAAACGTAATGTTTATTTTATTTATCAATAAAACAATATTCTATACTAATTAATATAAAACATGCACTAATTATAAAATCTGTGCACTAATTATATATTTCAACCATTATCCAGCGATTAAAAAATTTGCTAGCGCACAGTGGTTCCATTCATAGTCCATAAATCGAACAATCACTACCTTAAATTCTCACTTCTAACCACTCACTAACTAGTACGATAAACGTACTACCCTAAAAAATATAAATACAACCGCTTATAATTGTTTGTCACTTACATTTCGTGCGCGATGAACAATGCACGTATCGCTTTTTGTTTACTTCAACACTTCACTGCGCGCTTATCAGTAACTCATTTTGCAATAACATTTCCCGGTATTAGTTCGTTTATTTGTATATTTGTGACATGGAAATCTAAGGTCAACGTATGTGTTGCTGAATTTAGTATATTTTAATGTTTAAAGTTTTTTAATATTTCAAATATTTTAGTGCCACGAAGTTTGATTGTAATTTGAGGTAAAAATGCATAATATTGAGTTCTCTTGGTGTTACAATTTTTACTACTAATATATTTTACATACATAACAAGTTTGTTTCATATTTAGTTTTTTTTATAAAACTTGGGAAAAATAAAGATTTTTCGTCAAAAATGTATACGTTCGCAACTGTGAACTTAATCTGAGATATATTCCATGGCACATTTAATTTTTTTAATTTTCATACGTTTTAATATATATATATATATATATATATATATATATATATATATATATATATTTATTTATTTATTAGTTGCCAATCTACCGCTACCTACTTTATTAGCTACCTGAATTTTAAAATATGCGCAAAACAAGGACTTGTATCATTTAAAATCTGTCAAAAGCCACTTGATGAAACTTGCTAAAGGTCAAATTTCCACAAGATTAGTTATTCATAAAACTTGGTTGATGGTCCGGTTAACTAATAAGAACTACACATACAGCTTGGTTAACTTGTATCTATATTATATTTAAATCTCGTGCACCTTTACCATAAACACTCTGCATTAAAAGATCTTGGCGAGTACTATCGATCGAAACTCACATGAGCATCGCAGCTTCACCGAGTCAACATTTATACTTATTTCTAGACACCCGAAAACCAAACTAGAATAACGACACACTCTCCCACCTCCATCGTGCGCGATACGATCGCGTCTCTACTCTGCGTATTAAATCCATTGATTTGTTTATCATCGTTTTTCTAGATTGAAACCATTATGGTAGCAAATATAAAGACTACCTCCAAAATTTGTTCTGACCAATTTTCCAGTATTCCCATTCCGGAAACAAATTATTTTATTGCGAGGTCCGAACGCAGGGCTCAGCTCTCGCACAATTGTCGAGGCTAGAGATACTAATTGATTTATGAAACAAAGCGACAAATTTTGCTAACTTTCGGCGAATGAAAAGTGACCCTGGTTATGGTTTCATACATGCTAATGAACGTTGTCTGTCTTTACGTACATACACTGACACTATTTCAAATCTTTATTATTTTATACAGAGAAATAAATATTTGCTAATTTTTAAAATATGAAGTTGAACATTGTTTTTAAAATACTAATTCTGTTCTAATCTTTTCCTACAAGAGGTAATTATTGAAATCGCTACGAATGAAAACTTAAAACCTACTACTAATACACGCGAAAATTATCTGAAGTTAGGATTTATCAAAATAACTTTTTATTTAAGCATGACTTCGACCTTTTGTTAGCTGCTGTTGTCATTAGCTAAAATTCTGGGGCTAAATATGTAAAGTAATTTTAATCCTCCTTAATATATTGGCAGGTTTAATAATGTTGACTTCAATTAAAATATTATATGGATCGTTATAAGAAACAAATAAAAAAATATTATCAAACCAGTAGGCATTAATTTAAACCTTTGAATATTGATATTCAATATCACAAAAATAAGTCGTTCTCGGTACACACATTAATTTTTTTTAAATAAAGCGACTATTTTATCTTCTCTCAAACTCAGGATCGTAATTAAAATTTAGGTCTTTCCAATAAAAAGTATATTCACATTTCTCGCAGATAAAGTAAAGTTATTTTATACTAACAATCGAAAAGCACAGTTTGAATATGAAAAACATGAAACAATGACAAATATAAAGATGTTATTGTGCCTACACACTCGTATTTGTGTGTCTCTACCAAGTCAAGAAAACTTTTCCGTGATACCTTTACAAGCAATATTTTCAGTAACCGCACCAAGTTTGGTGCAGCTTGAAGCCCCTTTCCTCCATGTTTTTTTAACTCAGAGTTAAGTACAAGTCAGAAGTTCGCACCAAATAAAGCAAGCAATAAACACATATTCTTGTGCTGCTAAACTGCCAAGTCGGATAATCTATTTTAACAAGATATATGGAAAGTTCTGAAATTCTCTAAATAAAAATGTAAAAATTAATATTAAGAACATTACAGATTCAGTGTTTATTTTTTATAGCAGAAACCACGAGACTTGGCTCAATTTTTAATCATAAGTTTTTTGATGGGATTGAATTTAACAATACGTTTAAAACATTGCCTTTCTAAAAGTCTTCACTAATTCACAGTTTGGCATAGATTCATCTTCTGCGAGGATATACTCGTATTTTCAGTACTCAGTATAACTATTTGCGAATTGTCAATTTATTTCTGGAAAACCATTTCATAGTAATGTGCCATAAGCTAAATTATTTAAAAACAACAGTTTCACATTACGAATATTTTGCAGCAAAGGTTATTTTCCTTTTATGACTTCTACTCAATAATATTTAGCTTCTGGTCGATTGCACAAACATAATTATATTTCTTTTCTGTTCGAAGCTGTAAAAACATTATAATAACAATGTATGAATCAATATATTCATTTAAATCCCATTTTCAGATGCCGAAAAAAAGTTCTTGGAAAAAATTCGCTAAAAGAATAAAATATAAGACAATGTCAAAAAGCACCCATTCTGTTTAATCGGTTGAGATCAAATATATTCTGATAACACTTTTTCGATCGTTAGCTTAAAGGAAATGCCCACACCATCATAAAACCCAGTATCGTATTGAAAGTAATCGTACTTCAAAAAAGCTACCTTTATTTTGATTTAGGTAATCAATATACCGAAATAATAAAAAACTTTCCTAGTGTCAATCTTGAGAATAATTAAATATTGATGATTGAAATTGAATAATGTTATTGATGCTAGATTATTATTTTTTCAATATTTTTGGATACCATTAAAATCTCAATCAACTAATGAAAGAAACCGACCTCACTGAATAATAACTATGAGGCCTTTCAAATATAGAACAACTCATACGACTCTACTATATTAGCTCTATCCGGGATAAGCCTTTGTCAAGGCATTTGTGAGAGATTTGAGAAATACTATTATGAAAAATAAAAAGAAATATATCTTGTTTGAAATACAAGTTATCTTAAATACTATCATAAATATAATTAGAAATACATACTTAACATTAAGGTAAAATTTATAGAGGTTACTTCTAAAGTTATTCTTGATTGTGTTCATTATTTATATTATACTGTTAATGTATCGTGTTCATGTGTGATAATAAAAATAATTTATTAAAAAAATTAAAACAGCCATCTTTTGCCTTGCTACTTAGCTTACTTAGTTACCGTGTGACTTTATTTATCCATTTCTCGACTTTTTTAGATTATTAAATTCCATTACGAAATTTAATCTAAATAATGTGGTGTAAGTTATAAAATAAAATATGATTTTTAGTGTTTATTAAAAGGAGACCTAAACTATAAACAACCGAAATTAACTTCCAGGGAAAATAAATTCAATATCATTAAATGTAATAGTCCTTAAATGGAATCCTCGAACAGAGAAAATTGCACACGACACTTTTCTTCTTATTTTTTTCTAAAAGGTTTCATCTACATAATTTGGAGGTGATTTATAATAAGTAAAAACATTAGTTTTGACATCTATTGATCAATGTAAATTTTGAAGTCCTAAAAACTAAATCTGTTTAACAGTGGGAACAAAAATTGTATTGTGCTTCATCATGAACTAATTACATTTACAGGTCTCATTGAACGTAAATATTAAATTTGAGATAGCGATTATGGCAGTATCCTCCTTGGAATCTTACGAAAGGGTTATCATTTTCCTACACAATTACTCAATGGCCAACGATTCATATATTTGACGGTGACATTGGTTATCTTCTTGAAACTCTAAAGATTCCAATAAAAAATGTTGTTTTATTCTTTTACGCTTTTATTGTAAGTCGTTGTCTTTATGTTCGGTTGTGCTATTTTTCCCGTCACCTCTATATTTACTTCACACCCAAAGAACTACATTCACTTTGAATAGCTTGTTGTGCTTATGTAATTATAATGTGTTCAATCATCCTTTTTTCCCGATTAACTTTTATCAATATAACAAATACTTTGACTTATGTCTATAAATAATATTATCGAATAATTATTATTGTCATACGGAGAAAGCAATTTTACCTGAAAGACATTTAATATGATCAACAAAAAATAATTAGAATTATACGCGCAAGATTTCTTCAACACACAACCATAGAAATTCTGTAAGTTATTTAAACACTCTTATCTGCTTACGAAAGCTCGCATTACATAAAGTTTAACGATAAAAACGAACAATAATAAATCGACTTGGAAACGCCCAAAATTTCACATATAAAATTTAACCCATTATTCTTAACTAAGACACGAATTATTTTACTGCGCAGTCCAACCGAATAAATCGGCTCTCGTACTTCTATGGACGGAGCAAAAGTAACTAATTAGTTCATAAAACAAAGCGACCCTGGCACCAGCTTCCGGCGTATGAAAAGAGGGTAATAAACGGAGTAGCGCGGGTTACGTTTTCACACTCTTTACTGCATATAGGATATACACACGTACGTACGAGCGCACTACTCTTCATTATATCCGAATATGCGTTTTATGCAAATAATTACATTGAGCATTAAAAATACCGAATATTACATTAAAAATAATAATTTTGGTTTAAACTTTTTCCAGCAATCAGCGATTACTGAACTCGCTACGAATGAAACCAGGAAATTTGCTCACCCAAAAATTCTATACATGAGAATTATGTGAACTTAGGATTCAATTATACCAAAAAAGTATTTTGTTTGAAAATAACATTGACCTTTAGTCAATTAAACTTATGATTATCTGAAATTATGTAACCGCTACATATTATATCAGTAGAGTAAACATATTACTGTTTGAATTTGACAAACTTGAAAAACACAAAAAAACAATGCGTGCCATTACTGCGACATATATTTACCTCTTCAATTATATTCATTTAACACTCTGTATTATATTTAGCTTCTGACTAACTATATTAAAATACTAAGTTCCTTATAACGACCCTTATTTTCTTGTTTTATTCGTGCTATTCAATATTTTAGCAAATATAACTATTTCTATATTTAAATACAATAGCTGTGTGAATTGTGATTTTACTTTATAATGAATATTTGGACGCTGTAACAATATTTAAAGAAGACAAAAAGTAATAAAAGATCATGATCAACAGCATCGCATCATTCTGTCCATTGTTAATAATTAACATATGCCTTTCAACGTGACAATATCGTATAGAGAGAACAATTTCACTTGTAGAGATGTACAATTTTTTCAACGATAAATAATTAAAATAATAAGAAAAATATATTTATTACAACCTAAAATAAAATAGCCTTCACTTTAGCCGTTACCTGGGTTTTAATACTTTCTTAATTTAGTTAATTTTATTCGTCCAGCTCAGAATAAAGAGCACATTAATATGCTGATTTTTACGCATTTATACTGCGATAATTTAAATAAAAACATTTATTTAATAAAAAACATATACGACATCAGGATATGTGTATCCACAGTTAACATTATAACAAATTATTTGGTCTATTCTTTGAAAAAGCAAATATAATCGAGACTTGTGTCTGGTTAAATTACCTCAGGTTTCCAGAACAGCATCAGTGATTTCTATTCAAATAAAATACCCAGACCATAAATCACTCAAGAGTCTTATAATTGAGGAGTGCCAACGCAGTGAAAGTAGTTATCGTTGCACTCCGTCGGCCCAGCCCCGCGTCCGCTCCCGACGGCTCCCGCCCAGGCGGATTGCGCGCCACCTGTCGCGGTCGAACCGTCATTACCATGCAAATTATACCATTACCCTTGTGAAATGTGATGAATTGAAGCAAAATATTATTTTCGCCTGGATCCTCACAGGTTTTATCTTAAATTTTTCATCACATTAACTTTTATGGCCCACCGGAGGTTCAGTTTTCATTATGCGTAAGTGTACGGCGCGTAGTAAAATTATTGTTCTACCTTACTTCCTAGTCATTCGTAACGTTTAGTTCTTGAGCCATGTAACAAGAAAAATAATAATTTTAACTAACAATGTAGAGAGAACACAACTACCTTCATTATTGATTCGATCTTATAAAGGAAAATTGTAAAAAAAATCCTAAAATATAATAAAAATGTGTTAAGCTCTTGAGTTTGAAATAAAAAAATAACGAATGACAGAAAGTTTTCACAGGACTACTTATATTCTATATACATATATATATATATATGTGTATATATATATATATATAAATATATAAATATATATATATATATATATATATATATATATATATATATATATATATATAATAGAAACCCTAAATCTGGAGAGTGATTATGACTAAAAAAAATATAAACAACCTTATAAATCGCAATAATAGTGGAGAAGAATACTTTTAAGACCAGATAAAAAAGATCCAACAAATAAATATGAAGCAGTTACTTGGAACTGGCCTAAACGATGACACACACAAAAATTGGTTTTAACGAAAAAGTTTCACCAAAATATTTGTTTTCACTGTCGCTATCGTAGCAGTCTTTTTATTATCACATAGTGTATCGTTCTTATTTTGACAATTTAGATTTTGTTAAATATCTTAAATCCAAAAATGTTACAAAAACCCGTTACGCACCTTTGAGAGACCGTCATTTTGACAAAAATTAAAAAAAACTACTAAAGATAATGGAAATAATCTAGCTTAAAAATTATTTAATTTATTTTTTTCAGGATTGGATCCTGAAAAAAATAAAAGAGTTGAAATATCAAATAGAAAAAAATTACAAAATATCCTTCGTTTTTTTGGCTGTTAAAGTATTAACACAACTTAATGATATGAAGACAAATAAAATGGTTAAAATATATTAAAACCCTTTCTTAAGAAGAAAGAAAAGGGTTGAAGCTCAAATGGAGATTGAACTGCTGACCCAATTCAATTATATTACCGAGGCTGCCAACCTACAGTATGCAAGCTGCTCGCCATATTGGCGCTTACGGACTGAAATGGTGGAAAAGTTATGTAATAATAACTTTTTCTTTTAAAGATTAGCTTGCTGAATTAAGGATCAGCTTTTTACAATTCTTATCAGTTTGAAAATGATTACTGCATTCGAGTTTTGTTTTATGATACATAGTTGGGTGATTGTAGAAGTTAGCGAAGCAAAAGAAAAGTAAACAAATGTACTTAAGTGTCATTTAAAGTAGTAATTCTAGATTCTACATAAAAACAAAACCACCCAAAGTTGAAAAAAATATTTATTGCAATCGATATTGTTTATTAACTTTTTACGTGAATAACAAGTAAAAAAGACTTACTAATCGACGAGACTTGCATTATCCAACAGTTATCATACCATAGTTGTTAATTTGTAAATCTTTAACCATCGTAACTGCTCTGTAGCAAATTTTGACAAGTGAAGCGCTTTGAAAAGAACCCGGGCGTTTGGGTTCTTTTCTCCCCTCTCAACCAACGTTCCCTCTCATAACACATTCCCAAAAAATGCTGAACGTCTACTTACTAGTCATAACACATGATATTCAAAATGACATATCCAAAACGCCATAGCATATCCAAAATATCAAATTTGTATCTGTAGTCGCTTACGAGGTAAATGAAATCAAATTTGTTAATTTCTTAGCTTATTCACTCACCCGCTAACAGATCATCAAATCCTATAGGTGATTTTCAAATGACCTACAAACTTAGTGTTTGAAATACCAATAAAAGAAGAACTCTTACGAATCTAGAAACTGTTAACTAGAAACGTAAATAAAGTTTATGTTAAAGTAAATTGTCTAAATAATTAAGAGCTGTCAAAAGACCAGATCAAAGTGATATTTTAACTTTTCCTGATTTGAGATAATTTGTTAGGCGAATCGGTGATTTCAATTTACAGAAAGATTAAGTGTTTTTCACATGAATAGTAAATGTAGCTTCCTCTAATATAATAAACAAGTTTGTAAATTAATTGTGATAAATTTAACTCTGCATAAGTAAACATTAATTCCAGGTTAACATATTTGTAATTACTTCATTAACACTTATCAAATTTATAATCGTATGACTCCGTGTCTATATCAAGCAAAAAAGAAGTAACCATGACAAAGAGGCTTTAAAGACAGCGGCGGTGGAACATTTTTTTGGATGATGTGCCTTTTGTAATTTGCGTAACATCGCGTTGCACGTCACGTGCCCCGACACAGGCTGCTCGCGAACGACCGCCTTATTCATAAGGGAGGTACTTAGCGCTGTAAGCAGCTGAAGCATAACAGAAAAACGAACCGACGCTCGCGACAGCTGTAGGTAAGTGGAATTGTATTTATGTTCAATTAAATAAAGATACTAATAAATTTCAAAACTGTGATATAAAAAGAACAGATTCTCAAATTGCACCCAAAATATTTTACATACTAACTAGCTTCCTACCATAATATTGCAGCAAAATAACAAGAACAGTTACCAGTATCAACCACTGTATACAGCAAATAATAAGTCCAGCTAGCTATTCTTCCAAAGATGTTCAAATTCAAATACTGAAAGACTGTTAAATGCTATCCTTCAAACTCGTTGAATCAAACATACAGTTAGTAGATAATAAAAATATACAATATATTACTTTATTACAGTCACTAGCACCATTCAAACCACTTGACGTAAATTCTTAGAAAATCTGTAATTTTGAAAAACCAAACCCACAGATGGTGCTAGAAGACAAGGGAAAAGTAAAGATCGCTTTGGGATTAGAGCTACTTAGAAATATGTTTACGATTAGAAAGTAGATAACTAACAAAGATAAAGAATGATTCGGGAAGGTTTTCTGCAACAGAATTTGTTAGTTTTATTCTTTCAATTTTAAAAGTGTGTTCTTGTGCTACTCCCTCTCACCGCCCTCAATTTATTCAGTTTTTCTCTTCTTCAAGATCAAGAAAATTCCCTCAGCCTTAACTCTGAAATTCTTGTTTGTATTATTTATACTGATGTAAGGTGACGTCATAACGTACATTTTTAATATAAATTAACTCTTGCAATATATATCATATTATAAACAGAGCAGATTTTCTAACAAGCGCTGACGTTCCGTAACTTCTTTAGATACACTTATCTACTTTACAGTAGTTCACGTATCATAAACTTTAACTACAAAAATATTTTTTTTTTACTTTTTCGTATTAAAGGAAAAAAAAACGAACACAAACTATTTGAAATATTCTTTAAACTCTAAACAAGAAATAAGCTTATGTTCTGACAATTGCACAAAGAACAAAGAAAAAATAAATACAATTATAAAATATCGGTTATAAACTTAAATAAGTGAAACAAAATTTTGTTTGAAGAAGACAAAAAATTAACTCAAAAAGCACATGTAATTAACTTATCAGTTAATTAAAGCTGCAATTACAGATTATAAGTTATCTATGTAAGACGCTCTAGTTAACTAATTTGGACAAACAATAAAAAATAAAATGATAAGTAAAATTACTAAACCATCCATTGTGCATGAATTTCGCGGAGTCTGTTCGTCAAATCCAATCGAAACTGGGGGCGCGAGTTTGCAAAGATGTCAAGTTACAACATTTCTCTATTGTAAAAGTTGCACAACCGCCGTAGTGGTATCATGATACCAACGTTTGTTCGTGCGTTAGCAACATGAAATAAGAGATAGCTACGAGTTAGTTTGGGAGTTCAAATCTTTATCTGATTCAGTAAAGATCAGTCATAATGACCTTGAGAGGTGCTAAACATAATCATCAACTGTAATAACGAAAGTCTATGGCAGAGAGAATCACATTTGTATTTATTAAATAATACTTTATACCATAATTTACAGCCACCAATACGATAATTTTAATTTTTTTTTGTATGTTCTCGATACTGTCAGAATCAGTGGCGTATAGTGGATTCCAGGCAACAGCGTATTCAAGTTGTGATCTTACAAGAGCATTATGTAAGGTCAATAAATATGTTTCAAGATTTTTAAAGACCGATTGTTCTTAATGTGAATCCAAAGATTCTACAGGCCTTAGATACAATCTGTTCAAAATCTAAACCGAAAGCAGTTTACTATCAAAAATAATATTGAATATATTTGGCGTTAATTTTGTAGAAATTCATTATTCACAGTTAAATGAAACTACGTGATGTAGTATTATTTCTACTATCTTTAATTTCTTTACCACGACCTAGGTTTCGTTGTATTACAACATCTTCAGGTGGGATATTAGCATAAGAAATTAAAGATAGTAGAAATAATACTACATCACGTAGTTTCATTTAATTGTGATCAAAAATAATACCAAGTTCACGCATGCTGTCGATTTTTCGAATGAGTTCCCCCCTATTACATTTCTAAAGTTCACTTGCCTTCTTTCTTTTTGAAAGAGATTAGTTTACACTTAGAGTAACTTAAATGTAGTTTGTTCTCTTCACAGTAAACATGGAGCCTGTTGAGATTAGCTTACATATTCGAACAGTCATGAGTATCTTATACGAATAAATAGTTTTAGATCGTCTACAAACTTTAAAAAATTACTATTTCTGACACAGGTACTTATATCTTTAATAAATGAAATATAATAAGAAAGGGCCTATAGAGACACCAGAAATTACTTGAAGGCATGGTGATAAAAACACATTTACTTTGATTGCTTGCTGCCTATTAGTTAAATATGAAATAAACCATCTAAGCAAATTATCCCTGATATCGTTAAATGCCGGTTTTCGCATCAATATTAAGTGATCAACCTTGTTACAACGACCTGCTGTCCAGAATCCAACGACTCGAAGAAGTGCTGAGTTTAAGTAGTAGGTTAGTGCTGCTAGATCTAGTAGGAACAAAGCAATGTTGTTCTGGCATAATGTAATTATAAAGTATTGAATATATCAGTCCATGTACTAATCTTTATAAAACCTTGGGAATTACTGTTAAAATTGATATCGATCTATAGTTAAGTATATTTTGTTTGAACACATTTTTATGCATAGGTGTTATATGCGCTTTTTCCAACATCTAGGGAAAATCCCATACGCTATATACTTATTAAACAAGAGAGTTAAAGGAACACAAATTGTATTTGCGACATATTTGAAGAAGGCAGGTTTAGTTCTATTTGGTCCTGGATCTTTGTTCAAGTATAATGACATAAGCGTTTTTAAAACGCTTATGTCATTATACTTGAACAAAGATATATTTGTCAATTATATTGAAGATTTGGTTATAAAATTTGACCTACTGTCAATAAATTCTGAATTAAAAATTCTTGCACAAGTACGATTATGTCAAATTTATATATCATATTTGCCAATATATTTAGGTATAATTCATTCAACTTAGTTCTAATCCCGCTGCTAATTAATAATAAATTGAAAATTATTAATTATCCCTTGTCATTTAAGAGTTTAATTGTATGAAGACAGAAACATATTTTATGATTTACTCTATATTATTGCAAATAATTACTTTCAGAAGCAACGGTGGGTGCACGCACAGCGGGTAATGCCAGCAAGAAGACCTTTTATATACAAAATATAAATAACAGTTAATATGAAACCAACAAAAAATGTAAAAATATGTAAAAAAATCATACTAAATATTAACAATCATAAATATAAATACAAACAGAAATGGACACAATTTAAAAATGTCTTTTCCACTTTTTATTTGTAAATACTTTGCGCCTGTTATTTTACGAGCATAAATGGTACACTTTTCAACCCACACAAATTCATAATTCTTCTCTAATTTGGCTTTACTTACTTTTGCATAAAAAATTTTGTTTCGTAGCGTGAGATGCTCATCAACGTAAACGCGCTGAACAGTCCCGGCGATCTGCAACGACTCAGTGGTGAGTGCACGCAGCACGCAACATGCAGTGATAATGTCATCACAAGCGTGGCGTAACAAACTGCACGATGATATACGCCATACCTGATCCATAGAGATGAGGATGTTTAACGCAGCGCTTAAATTGCAGACGATTTTTAGCACATTTTGAGTTTTAATTTCTGGAACATTTTGAATTTCTAAGTTGCTCTATCTATTGATTTGGTCAATATCATCGTATTCCGTTTTATAAACTTCTAGGTCCGCGGCAAGTTCATCGTATTATGTAATTATTTTACTTTTTTTATTCGGAGACACACACACACACACACACACACACATATATATATATATATATATATATATATATGTATGTGTATATATATATATACATATATATATATATATATATATGTATGTGTATATATATATATATATATATATATACTATTATTAATTATACTTTAAAAGTAGTAATTTAATTTCATCCTTTATTTTAACCCCTTGGTTCGTATTTATTGAACTCACTACACCTCCGATCATTCTATATCCGATAATAGATCGTTCTAAATACCGATAATTGTGCAAACTTTGTATTTCACTTCAAAAAAACTTTTTAATTTAGGGCGGTTTCGATCTATAGCCAAATAAAATTTGATAAAACTTTGATAACCATCTTTAATAACGTTAATTACACTAAAAAATATTAAATTAATTGTTAAAAAATGAATTGTACGGTCTAAAAGAAAATGCTAGAAAGAATTTAATAAGTGTAAAATACTTGAGCAATAATAATATTCAATATTTCAAAAACAAATCGTGTTCGGTATCAAGTGTAAAAAGTTGAATAATCCCATTTAAAAAATACTAATTTTACTTTAAGCTTTTTCCCTGAATCCATAATTATCGTAGAATCAATGTCTACATTAGAGAGCCTCTTAATATTTACATACGTGCTGACCTGAAGCCCGAGTGGCGACCGCCGATGATCGGGCTTGGCTATGCTCTAACTTCATTAACGGCGTTGGTTAGGGTCAATAGCTCTTGTTGCTATTTATTATTAGTGTTTTTTGTTCAAATTGATGACTTGTGTTGTTCCAAACTGTTGTTCCGAAACAACCTAAAATTATAGATTGCATAGGATTTCACCGGTAAGTAAATATTTTGAGAGTTTTATATTTTATTTAGTCACTACATGCGACAGGTTGTTTACATGATGTCACGTCGGTGTTATATGCTAAAAGGCGATAAACCCATCTTAGCAATTTTTGCTACTTGTTTCAATAACACTAATTAATATTGTAAATTATGTGCTCTTGTTGAATATAATTAACTCCACAAATCAAATCGGTATGAAATACCAAAATATGTTTTAAATTTTATTTTGGAAAAATACTAATAATTATAGAGAAATGCCACAGCTTTTTGAAGTTGAATGAAACCACAGCGCATTACGTCCACGTCTCCATATACCTAATAAATTCTTTGATCCTTTTGCGATCGATTGATACCATTGGATTTTACATGAAAAACAATATAATGAACCGCAAGACTCTATCCCAAGTTTTTATATTCGGATTTCCTCGATTAACCTCGATATTGTAAAAACATATAGATACAATCACATCAAAAAATCGTCCCCAAAAATCGGTGGATTCAAGAAAATCCAATATTCTACATTTTGCTTCCAACCCAATTTTGTAGTATTCTCAGTCTTCGCAAAATAGGGTCAGAGAGACTAATTAGTTCATAAAATAAAGTGACCATTTTGGCAACTTCTGAACGAAAAGAAGGAAATAAACAAATGGTTATGCTGGCTACGGTTTTAGTCAATACCACACACTACCGAATCCGAAAAACTATTAGTTTGTTCAAACAAATAATACGTGCCCATTGTTGAAAAGTAAAAAAATACTTAATATTGCTTTAAAAATTCTAATTTTATTCTAAACTTTAAGATAAAGTAAAAAAGGTACTCTATACTGACAATCGAAAAGCAGTTTGAACATGAAAACATGAAATTGTATTAACAGAAACTATTTATCGACATACTCGTATTTGGCAGTGTCGTACCACATTGGGGGCACGACACTGCCCTTGCAAAGTCGAGCAAGCTTTTCTGTGACACTTTTACTGTAACTGCATAAATCTGGCGCGGTTGTGAGCCCCCCCTTTCCTCCGTCCTTTTTTCACGATGAAGTTGAAAACAAGCCTCAAACTTTGCACCAAATAAAAAGCAATAACCTTATATTTGAGTCCTGATAAACGTCCAAATCACCACTGTGCTTAAATTTTAAATGAAAGTGTCAAAGTTAATAATAAAAACATTACAGATTTATCTAGTTTTTATTACCATTTTTAACGATTTCTGGAAAATCATTTCTTAGCAGTGTGCCAATTTTCTATCCAAATATATATAACCGAATAAGTTTTTAAATTGTAAGGAAAAATATTAACAATCACCAAGTCAACAATAGTTTCACATTACGAACATTTTATAGCAAGTGTTAATTTGGTAATATTTACCTATTATACTCAATTATATTTAGCTTCTGACTGTTAATATGAAAATAATTATGTTTTTTATCATAATCCTTAAATAACATAATTTTTTTATACTGTTTAAAAAGGTTATAAAAAAACTAATATAACTGGGAATGATAATTGATATTCTAATAGGAATTAACATTTTATTCCTAAAATTTTTAGTTTCAAATTTTATCGATATAGGGACACCAAAGAATACAAAACAGAATTTAAAAAGGCGGCATACGCAAAACCTTCCTTGTGGCGAATATAAATTTTCCTGCACAACTACTGATAAATGTTAATTATCGATAACTTTTAGAAGCACCGAATTTATCAAAAGATTAGAATTTGTTTCCAATTATAAATTACAAATTGGCGGCAATTTTGAATTTAAAATTGGCAGCAATTTGAATATTGTCTACAGGTAAAATGCCGTTGCGTTGATCGGTGCAAATAATATCATTTGAATATTCCTAATTGAACACCAACTGCACCATCGAATCCTTTAAACTCGATGTTTAAATTCATTTATCAATGAAATAATATTAGAAACTACTCAATATAAAACGCGCGCTGAATTATAAAATCTATATACCAATCGACCCTTTAATTTTTTAAATTATGGTCTCGCGATTTATAAAGTTCGCCAGTGGTGATTGATCGCGACTGTAGAGCGATTTACTGCTCAACGACGTACTTTCAATTATCTTAAAGACACGTCCAATCAGCCGAGGAAGACGTTAAATAAGACGAAATAAAAATCCGTCTTTCAGGCGAAAAATTAACCTATCCATGCGGCCCAATATCAATATCAATCCTCGACTCTTGGTTTTGAATCCTTGACCAAAAAATCTTTGTTTAAAATTTTATAATTCTACAATCTATTGTCTCGATTTATCGATAATCGACTTTTTCGCGTGCACCACATCTGCTCTGCTTTTTTATATTTCATGAAATACCTTTTAGATCATTTGATACCACGTTTATTTTTCTTATTTTTACCTAAATTTAGCGTAAAACTTTTATTTACACCATTATATATTTATTTTGGTTGCCATCCGTACACTCAGTTGATCGTACCCAAGAATGTTTGGAAGTCGTTATTTCGATTTTTTTCAACACAGCTAAATATAAAAGGCACGTAAATGGTATTTTCAATGCTTATCCAAAAGGTATTTTGTCCTATGACTTTAGTAAACATTCAAGAAATCCCTTGGTTTCTCACTCTAAGTATTATTGTCGTCGAATTAAGGATGAAAAAACAAAAATAAGTTTTGTGCATCTTTCTTGACACGCTGTGATAGTAAATATTTGAGACCAAAAATGACAAACAAGTCTACGTATAAGAAGAAAGAGTATCACATTCTATTTGACAGCCCGGACATGAGAAACTGTCAAAATGTGTAAACTGCTGTTTTTATTGGTCGATTACCATTATTTGAAAATCTACTTCGTGATTTAATAATACAGACCTGTTCTGTCTATTACTCTGTGTTTTTTGTAACATATTTTTTACATCACATTCTCATATTTTTTCTGCCTTATTTGCTACAATAATGGAACTTAAAAGCATATTTGTTTATATTGAACATGTTTGAGAATAAACATAATAAATGTTCATTTATCATTATAAATACGACCGGACATGAACTAACACACATCAATTTATAATACTGCAATCCATTTCCAGCTTGAATAGTTTAATATGCACTATTTACCTTTGCCGACAAGTTATTTACCGGTATCGCTCTACACAATAGCGCGTTAATTTTTGTATCCTTATTAGGCGGTGTTTACATAATTAACGACTGGTTTTATTGACTACAAATAAAAAGGTTGAGTACAGAGATGGCCGATTTATTAGTTTCCAACCTAATATTACGGTGACATTTTGAACTATATTTAATATTCTATGAGCGACATTTGTATTTTTGGCAATACGTTATCTTTGACAATGGCATATTATAAGCTCTTGCTGCTGAGCAAACTATTAAAGAAGATGAGGGTACGTTCAGAATGTTAATAAAGTTTCTCTCTGAAATTATAAATACATTACGAGCGTAGAGCCAATCCGATCGTAAGAGGACCGTCCTTATTTCCTAACCGACAGAGACTCGATGGATTAATACTCATAATAACAGCTAAACATTTCTGGGATCTGCACGTCCTTGATAAACAGAGCTTACAGGTAAAATTTGCAAAAAAATCCCTCATTCTCGTTGCTTTATCTGCAAATAACGTGGACATATTCACGACTGTCCGAAAACTTGTGAGATCCTGACGTTTAATTTTCATAAATAACGAAACTTTTTATTCAATTCAAGTTTTCTATGTTTGTCGATTATTGTATGGTTTTATTATTATTTGTATTCTCCAATACTTCCATGACTTCTCCAATATTCTCCTTGCTTAATTTCTCAACTATTATTAAATATTCTTCATATTCTATATTATTCTACTTTTGTTGATCATCAGTTTTTGAGGTAGATATCAGTAGTTCTTATAATTCTTCTTCAATTTCTATGAAAGCGTATATATCACTATTAGTAGATGAATCTCCAAATTCAACTTTTTTAGAGATCCAAACATAGCTTCATTCGGACTTGTCTTGATTACCGAATATACAGCATGATTCTTTTTACTTTGAATAAATCGTGGCCCTTCTGACTAATTCTTAGAATTGTTATCAGACATCCAAGCTACTAACTTGTCATGGACATCTCGATTAGATTTCCCAAACGAAACTTGTCTTTGAGAATATCGAGTTTTTTACGAACAAGCTTCATTCTGGGCCACAGTTCTGCTAAATTTTCAATGATTCCATGACCCAATTTACGTTTATTTCCGTAATACAATATCTTCGGCAGTTTTCGTTTTCAGCGGACGATGATTTGTAAATTTAGTCGGGTGATCTTGATTATTATGATAAATCTATAATCGCTCTCTGACTCACATGCATCGATATGCAGTATCGATAAAATTAACCTGATATATGGAATTCATATAGTCATATAGAATAGGTCTCACCACTAAACCGCGTTTTGGTATATTTTCTTTCAGTTGACATTTCTCACATAAACTTAGATATAAGTTTATAATTTGACTTGTAATATTTCAGCTACCATAACTGCAATAAAAACAATAGTAAATTGTAAACAATATATTGATCAGAGTTTCGTTAAAAGGGCGCTGAAGAAACAAATTAAAAACAATACATCACTATAAATATTCAGAATAATAAAAGTTTAGAAAAAAATAAACATTTTGGATATTTTGTGTGGAATGTTGACCCAAAACCGAATATTGCATGAGAAATTCAATTAATTCACTATTTTGGTATATGTTGCATACTCATTTTATTGTAGTACATACTCTGTAGTAAAACAACGGTATTAAAATTTTTGAAAATATATAGAACAAACAAATTGTGAAAAGTGAAAAATCGAATTGAGAAGTGAAAAATCTAAAATATTGGCGATTTATCGAAATATTATAGGAAAAATAAAACTATGTTTCTCACTATTACAGTTTAAGAGAAATTAGCAAAAAAACTTCTCCAAACAAACATGCGGTCCGAAAAATTAATTGCGTGCATGGAAATAAATACGCGTTGGCGTAAGATTTGATATCAATTATGGCAGAAAATTGTGAGCAATTTAAGTCTCGCAATTTTGTTATATAATACGGAACCCTCTGTACCCTAATTGAACGTGCACTTGACCTGATTTTTACTATACTTTGGTGCGGAATTAGGAAAACATTTCTCAATTACTTCAGTCAATTTACTTACCTCTTGTCCGTCTATGTTCGACGCTAGTACATAACTTTTCCAAAATTTCAAAAAGCTCATCTGTCTTATAAAAGTAGCGAATTTTTCAATCACAAGTGCTCTCCGATCCGCTTACAATCAGGTTTTCAAAGTGACCAATTTTTAAGATACCATATCGTTTAAGACGATGATACGGCTTTATCGATAACAATTGGTTGTTTTTTTTTTTAATAAAATTAATTTGTTTTGTTTCTTGAAGTAACGTTTCGCATTGTACAACACTCATTAAAAAACTGCGATCAGTGCTGGTCTCCGTTAACTCACTTAATTTATTATAAAATATGTTCATTTTGCTAGCCATGATAAGCGCACTTAATAACCAATTTCACCTTGTTTAGGACGAGATGTTTAAAAAGAATCTAGGTTTGAAAGATAAGTTGGAAATCAAATTTGTGTTTAGTTTCATCATGAATGATGAACAGTATGTACACACATGAAAGTTCGCCACTTCACTTCGTAATAATGCATCATGCGTAAATTGCTATATACCTATTTTTTTTTAAATCATACCACATTTTTGATATTTAAAAATTATCATAAATCATTAACATAAAAATGCGTCAACCTATACTTTATATTTCGATAAACGTAAGAAATGTGGCAATATTGGTAATTACTCTTCTTAGCGATCGATCGTGAATTTGACTTTCCTAGTTGACTTTCCCTTGTTGTTTTTGTCGTGTCCACGTGAGATAAAAAAGACCTCATATGGAAAAATGGAGATCCTCGAAAGGTTGGACTTCTCCAACTCCGCTTGATGAGCGGCCGGAAACCGAACCCGGGTCTCCGCGGTACGCCGCGCTCTTAACATCTTATGTCTTCCGATCAACCCATCACACCACGGCGACGACTTGTTCACATTTCAAAAAACAAAATAATTTCCATTCATTCATAATTTACAAAATCTTTAACATTCATTCATACTTTACACAAATATTCAAGATTATAAAAAATGCTATAAACTATTAAGACGATATTATTTTCATTTGTCATTTAAATAAATTATTATTTGCTTCTTATTAATAATATTAATATTATTCATAATTTATATATATAATTTTGAAAATAAATCTTTGTGGATTATTTATCATCTAATATGGCAATCCTCACACATTTAGAAGAGAAAGATAATTAGAAAAACCAACGGCGCGCATTTGATAAAAGTCAACTGTCATTTCAAAATAAATGACAGTTGACTTTTGTCCAATGCGCGTCGTTGGTTTTTGTCAAATAATTTGTAATATCGAATGGATGGAATTACGAATATGTAATTTTTCAGTGCTCGTGAATATAATATTAGTATATGGTGAATGCCATTATAATACTGGTGAGGCTCTCAGAACGTACGCTGACCGCTATCCAAACAGTCGACAACCCAGTGAAGATTAAGTTATTATAAATGCAGTCACGAGAATACGTGAGAATAGGCCGTTGAAAATCATTCCGTTGAAATCAGGTGATAATATTCCAACAATTTTGATGAATATGGAAGAAAATGTTATAAGTCGTTTTAGAAGGGGGGTCGTTCAGGTACCAGGCGCTGTGTTAAGAAAATTCTCGTTGAATCGAAAACGTCATTTGGTCTGATGAAAGTTTATTTACAATAAATTCAATGTGGAATCGACGCATTTGTCTTATATATTTGAGTAAGTGTAAACACATTCTAAAACAAAATTATTTAAATTTTAATTACAAACTACGCGTGTTTTCAAATTTTTTCGAACGGATAAATTACATTTCATTTTGACTCTTGACAGTTCACATGTATATGCTGCGGTGCCAAAATGAAATTTCTCGATATTTTTCACAAAATGGTAATTTATATATATATATATATATATATATATATGTGTGTGTATAAATCAATTTCGAACTAACGATAGAAATCCCGCAGCGTCGTTTAATATTCCATTCCGCTTGTCATAATCGAAGCACCATTACCGTGCAAATTATACCATTATGCTTGTGAATTAAGATGAATTAAAGGAAAATATTATTTTTGACATGAACTTTGACGATACTTGTTTTATCTCAATTTTTTTATTACATTTTTATCGTATCAGCAGGCACTAAATAAAGCTTGTTGAAGATGATGTTGAGTTAAGCAATTTTCTTCCGGAAGGTGAGTTTGCCCACGATATAATATATTTCATAAAAAACTCGCTACATTAAATAATTTTTCCAAGCTTGCTGTCACAACCGTAGAACTTTTCACTTTTCCTTTAATATCTCTCAGTTTAGAGATATTAAAGGAAAAGTGAAAAGATTAACAAATATTAAGTTATGCTGGTCTTATCATGGACTTCGCGAGCTAAGAAATTAGATGGAATGAGATATTTTGAAATGCAATTGACACTTTGAAATACGATGAATATTGGAATTGACGACTTTAATAGTTGAAAACCAATAACTGAACTCGATAATATCTGCCTACTTCTGAAATATGTCTGCGTCTGCGAAGCTTCCTCTTGAGAAATCTGTTTTACAATGGAATCCTTAATGATCTCGAGGCTTCGCAATGGAAGCTTTCTTATGGCAATCTCGTACTGCAACTTTACTAATGTACAGACTGTTTGCAACAGCTCTGTCATCGCAGGTGCATTACTGGCGTCTACCGGTTTCTTATCAAGTGCGCGGTTAACGGAGTTATCAAGGCTATAGAGGAGGTTTGCAAAAGTTCTATCATAATGATAGCGTGTCTGGCTTCTACCAATTATCATATTTGGCGTGGAGTCATTGAGATTATTGAGGGTTCTTCGACAGTGATATCCTTGACTCGCACTATATATGGTAGGTACAGCAAGTGTATTCTGCACTGAAGGTCGCACAATGAGACTCGTGTTCATGGTCGTCCTTAACCTAATAATTGTTATAGGTTAAAATTCTTATGTAGTATAACGTAAAAGTAATTAATTAAAAAAAATAATGTATTTATCTGTTAAATTTTTTTGTAAAGTAAATAATAAATCATATTAATAATAAATACTACTTCCTTATATACCAAAATATAGTCGTATTTGCCTTTATTTCGCACGTAGTAACCTTTAGGTGGATTGACCATCGATAAAAAGATAATAAAAGCAATTAAGCGCCCCTCTTTCCTTCTCTCACAAACGCTGATTGTCGTATTGAACAGCCCTGCTTGGGCCTTTATTTATACACCTGGTTCCTACAAGAGCGATCACCCCAGTCTATATTCTGAAATTCTTTCTCATGTCATTAATATTGATGTAAGCCGACATCGTAAGGTTAATTTGTTAATAAGATCAATGTTTCCTTACTTCTTAATAAATTAAATAAAGAAAATTAGTTTTTTGAAAAGATTTCATCAATTTCTTAACACACACTAGCATTGCTTAAGTTATTTAGATACGTTTATCTTCTTACAATATCGGTATTTTCTCAAAATCGTATTTCATAAATGAAAAAACGATTAAACTCACCACCAAAAATTGATTTTGGAATCGTCCAATAGGCTGGAATTACTGAGCTCGTGACAAAGGAACTATTAAGTGTATATATCTAGCACTGCTGTTACCTGACAGTTATTTAAAGTTAGAATATGGTTTCATAAAAAAAAATTATTTGAATATAACTTCAAGCTTTAGTTAGCTAAACTTAGTATTAACCAGAACTGTGTAGACGCTACAAGTTACATTGGTAAAGCAACTACACAATATTTTTACTCTTTGAATATAAAATTCTTGGAAAAGTAACAAAGTGTGTTCCTATGTCTAAATCTAACATATTTATTCGTTAAAGTTTGTTGGTATGATACATTAAATTATTGGGTTTGCTAAAAAGTAATGAGCGTTTTTTTTTCAAAAATTATGTAGAAAATACGAATACGTTCTAGAAGCTATTTGAGCTATTTAAACTTCCATGATATATAAAGGTTGCGACGCGCTTTCACTGATGCAGCAATAATTAAGACGCTGCACTGTTAACATGCATAACAAATAGATAACATTAAGACGCCTGTGATACATCTTGAAGCGACGCGTGGCTCCTGAAGCAATATTGGAAGCTGCTCCAAAACGATGAACCCAGCGGTTTCTGACTGGTGATTATTCCCTGAGTGAACAACTTCGCTGGATAACGACAGGATAAAATTGTTAATTGAAGACGATAGCCGATTAACAACACATTGGCTAGCAACTGAACTCAGCTGATCCCACAGATTTGTAGAGAATATTTACACCGCTTGGGAAAAAGCTTCATATACGGAGCTTGAGCTTCAAATACGAACTTAGCCCAGCCCAGCTATGATCGTAGCCCGGTCGTCATATACCCCAGACCTTGCACCCACTGATTTTTGTTTATTTAGATCGCTGAACAATATCTTACGCGGAAAAATCATTGATGATAAAGACCACCTACGACATTTCACAGACCAATTTTTTTATTCCGAGCCACCTGAATTTTACGCAGATGCTATCCGTTATGAATTTTACGCGGATGCTATCCCAACATATGATGGTGATTATTATATCGAGGATTAATTAATTTTAAATTAGAAATATAATAAACAATCACAATTATGGCCACTCATTACTTATTAGTCAACTCAATATATTCAGCTTCTGATTTTAATAAAGTCATGTTTAAATACTGTCGTTCGATATTATAAAATTTATAATTGACATACGCCAGGCGACAAAGCAATCCGAAGGGTGCACATATTTATATTCCTCGGAGAAAACAAATTCGCTTGTGGAGGGGTGTAATTTTGATTTTGATGTAAGACAAATAATTAAAATAATAATCAAATAATATTTATAATACCCTAAAAGTAAATAAAGTAGACTTCGAGTTAAAATAATACATAAGATTTCTATAGTTTAAACTGTATTAAAAGATTTTATTCAAATCAAACTTATATTGCGCAATAAATATACGGCATGACCAGTTGGATATATCTATAAAAACCAACACCTAGTGTCAAAATTTAAGTAACTTATTTTATCCTTTTAAGCTTAGGCACAGGCTAAAAAGCAAAAAAAACAAGTATTAATATAAAATTTAATCCAATACTCTCACTAAATTTTACATAACAAAAGAACTTTTCAGTTTACCTGCTTCAAACAAAAAAAATATTTTAAGTAAACTATATAACAGATCATATTTCATCTCTTATATATTCAAAGTCTTAGTAAAAATATCAATCAGCTATTTAAAATTTTGCACATACTTAATATCAATTAACATTTGCTGCACTTTCTTTCTAATAAAATTTAATTCTCCTCACTAATAAAACCTGGATTATTTATTAGTTTAATAATATTCTGATTACTAATTAACAGAGTTGTGCAATTTTGACTAATATGAATTTCTTTGAAAATCTATCTTAACCATAAAAGATTCTTCAAAGCAGCTTCACAACAAGCCATAAATTCTACCTCAGTTGTTGATAAAGCAATACAAGATTGCTTTTGACTAGCCCGAAATATACGACCACCATTTAACATAAAAATATAACCAGTGGTTGATTTTCTTGTATCCAAAGAAGTAACAAAATCTAAGTCTGAATAACCAATTCAATTTAAGTTTTAGTTTTAATAAGATATCGAATTATTCTCCTAAGGTCAGTAACATGATGTCGACTTGCTTTATTAACATATCATCTTAACAGATTGACACCGTATGAAATATCTGATCCAGTTACTATAGATAACAATAATAATGATCCTATAACTTCCCTGTAAAGAAAATTAATCTACTCGTTGCCAACATTTTTAGTTATTTGAAAATTTACATAAACAGGTGTATTACAGAAGTATGCTGTACTCACATTAAATTTATTTATCTGTTCAATATATTCTACGTGTATCACGCAGAATTGTCAGTTTTTAAATTTTCGAAACCAACGAATCGATTTAAATTCAACTCTTGGATATTAAATCCTTACTTCAAGTAACTTACCACTTGATCTAATATCACACTGGACTGAGACATAATCAAAGCATCGTCAACATAAAAATTAACAAAGCTTTAATGCCATAAAGACTTACTTACAAACACATTATTACCTGCTTGTAACTGAATAAAGCCAAACTTCAACAAAAGTTATTAAATTTGTTGTTGCAACTACTTGTTCCAAGCCATTTCAAGCAACATATCTGCTGAAGTTTGTTTCAAGACGTATAGGAATTTATTCAGTTGAAATATTTAATTTGCATGGTGCTTTCATTCCATCTGGGATTTTTATAAAAAATATCCTCTGCTAATGCTCCATACAATAAGGCTAACCTTCAATTTCAATTATATTGAGCGAAAATAGATAACAGTGTCCTTATCGACTTACATATTGTGGTAGGTGAACATATTTCATTGTAATATATTCGTTAAATTTGTGTGAATTCAAAGGCACAAAGACGAGCTCTATAGCTATTTCCTATCTTGGTTTTATTGGCTATCTTGGTTTCTTTTAATATGAAACTCCCATTTTGATGTTACAGTTGTCTGATTTTTCTTATCAACAAAACGTCGGATGTTGTTAGTACAATGACCTTTTAGTTCTTTGTATATATCCTCCAGCCGTAGCTTACTTTCTTCATTGTGATTGCTTCATAATAAGTGACAGGAACATTTAATTCCATTAAATTTGCCTCAAAAATTGATTTCGTCTTGATCGTAAAAAGTGATATTTGAGCTATGTATGACAATAGGATCAATTTCTTGAGAAGATTCATATCATCACTTTCACAATCTTGATCACTCGTTATCCTCTAGGTGTTATTTGCTTCCTCTTCAGATTCTTGATCTTCATCATCATCATCATTATCACAGATTAGAATTTCGACTTTCCTTTTCACTGAAAATGAAATTTTTTGAGACTCATATTATTTTTGTATTTGGAACATACATTTTATAGTTAGTATTATTACAGCCAACTAATAACACCTTACGACTTTTACAATCAAGCTTTTGTCGCAACTGATCTGACACATGAACATATGCTTCACACGCAAGCACTGTGACATAATCCAAACTAGATTTAACACCACTTCATGTCTCTATAGGTGTAATATTTGGTGTCCGTCTAGAAGATGTATGATTTAATAAATAAACAGCACAATTGACTGCTTCTGCCCATAGATTGAGTGACATATTACGGGCGTAAATCATGGATTGAGCACTTTCCATTATTGTCCTGAATTCTTTCTCAACCCGACCATTTTGTTCGACCGTGTAAGGGGTTTCAAATAATATCTAGACATTCATGCAAATGGCATGAATGTCTAGATATTATTTGAAGTCTTTTCTCATGTATTCTCCCTCGTTACCATTATGTAGTATGGGTACATTGTATGAAAAAAAATTGTTGAATTTTTGCATTTTACTTCTTAAAAGCTTAAAACATTGTTGTTTATGAAGTACACATATCTGAAACTGGTAAAAGCGTCTTTTAAAAACATATAGTATTTCCTACCTGGTGTGTAAAGGGCACATTGAATGGAAAATTACTATAAATAATATCACATACTTGTAGTAGTTTTTCGTTTGATTTCTGGAACGGTTGACGAGCATGCTTATTATAAACATGGCCCTCCCACAGAAAGTTGTCACAGTCTGATAAGTCTACACCGGCTATCACATAGTTTTTGCATCTTTCATGTATTTCTTTGACATTCAAGTGACCCAAACGTTGATGCCTTGTTTTGAAGTCCAATTTTTGTACTACATCACACGTTGAATATTGAAATGTTTTTAATTTTAAAGCGTACAAATTGTTGCTTAATAAGAACGCACGACATATTTTTATTGTCCTGTAAATTAAAACATCAGTTTGTTTCTTTATAATACTATAACTTTGTATTTTCACTGCTCCTTCGAAGAATAAGTTTCTTTTTAATTTAGGTGTATAAAAACAATCTTCGGGATACTTACCTCCCACTCTCCATTGACACACATATTAATCAAAACATTTCCTTGGCTAAGCACTTTTACGACTTTTTTATTTCCTAATTTCATTGGCGAATTCTGCAAAATTTTAGCATTTATAAAGCATGTGAGCTAAGGTACCGCTGGCTTACATCTATGTACTACTTTCGTCATCGTTTTTCCAAACACTGTTCGCTACATTGAAAGCTAACATATTTTTCTCCCTTGGTTTGGTTTTCGTTTAGAAGCATGAGTATTTTTTGCGAAATGAATGCGTTTTTCGCTGTTGTGATATACAAAGCGATATGATTTTTCATTCGACTCTATTTATTTTTGTAAATGGAAAAGTTTTCTATTAAGAAAGTTTTCCAAAACTTTATATTTTGCTTTGCCAATAATAAGGTTGTTTCATTCTCTTTTTTTACATTCAAGCAGATCTCCTTGTGTAGTAAACGAGCTGTCAATTGGTTTGTTTCTTTGAATCCAAGCTTCCAAGCTTGCCGAAGATATTAGTACTTGGGAGGCAGTGTACACAATATCTTAATTATAACTGCAGTACTCTCCATTTTCTTTCAATTGCTTTACCAAACTTTTAACTTTGACTACGTGCTGAGCAATGCTATCTTCCATTGATTATATTGATAAAAACGGTCATGTAACAACATTTTAATCATTTCACATTTGTTACAGATTTTGTCGATTTGATATCTAACAATTTACTACGCAGGGTGCATTTTATTTGGAATGTCCATTGCTTGAAATTCGTTACATTGATCTATTCAAAATTCGTCGTCTTTCCGAACTCCATTTTAGGTAATAGATAGTACATATTTCTATTGCCAAACTCTTTTCTCGGCTCTTTGTTTATCACTGAGGTGAGTTTAGGCCCATAACCACTTCGAGTAAAAAAAATAAAAACATATTAAGATAATAAACAACATTTCTGTACTTTAAACCGAATAAAAAGATTTATTTAAAACAAAGCGTACATTGCACAGTAAATACATGGTATGATAGATCTAAAAAGCGACACCTAGCGTAAAAATTAGTTAATAACTTATTTTCCTTTCTGAACCTGGACACAGGCAAATACGCAAACACTCCCAATGATGGGTGCCAATTTCGTGGTAACTATATGGAAGCTTCTAAATTTCGCCTTCAAATTTTTACTTAACTCGTAATTTAGTTAAGCATTACGTAATAATTTGTTTGGTTCAACTTGAAATAAAAATCACATTAATATGTTCGTTTTTACATTCTTATCCGATGATACGTTAAACAATAAATATTAAATATTTACTTTAATAAAAAATATAAGCTATATCAGGATATCCATATCCACAGTAAATATGCAACGCAAATTATTTTGGAAATTCATAGTAAAACCAAGCGAAATCGTAACTGGCGTCTAATTAAATTCCTCAATCCTCCAGAACAGCATCAGATATGTATATTGAAACAAAACATTAAATCCCTTAAGCGTCTTTAATATTACGAGTTCCACCGCAGTTATCACCGCGCTCGGCCTAGTTCCATCCGCCCATGCTCCTAGCGGCGACCGCGCGCCTTGTGCCATGGTCGAACCACCATTACAATGCAAATTACATCATCACCCTTGTGAAATGTGATGAATTGAACCAAATTATTATTTTTGACTTCTCCTTAAGGCACTTGTTTTATCTCACATATTTCATCATATTAACTTTTATGGCTCGCCGAAGGTTCGAGTTTCATAGTGTGTCAGTGGGGTGCATTACAAAGTCGCTGCTCTACCTTGCATCATAATAGTAATTTGCATTACGATGTGAACTTTTATTCAAACAGAACGAATTAAAGGTTTACCTTCTACATGTATAAATATTTTTCATAGAATGGAATGCTGATATAAATTTTCAACTAAATTACAAAATAAAACCCAACGTAAAGAAATGTTAACGACCTTATAAATTCCGTTGATAGTAGAAAATAATACTCTTAGCGGCCCGGTAAAATAGCCCAGCAGACAAACATGAAATAATTACTTTAAAATTTAGGCGCGTTTTATTTTCACAGCCAGTTACTTGTTTTCTACCAATTGTTAAATAAGGTGTATACGCATTTGAAGTATATATAAATGGAAAATTATATAACCGGCCTATTTAACCGGGAAAACGGTCGTTTTGTGTAAGTCTGCCTTCTTTTTTATGATGAAATTATGACGTTTTGTGCCGGCACCAGTCAATTCGCAGGAGAATGTTCAACGATATCTTAATAAGAGTAAAAATTCTATCAAGCGTGATTAGAACTTGCACTATGAGGGTTCTATATGTATCCTTAAATATTTATAAGTATCTGAATTTGTACAGAACCCTGTGTTGCGTATCATGTAGGAAGAGGGTTCACAAATTTTTTTCCTACCTAAATTTGTCGGATATTTTTCCAAACAACTCTGCGATTACAGTAGAAAAACGTTTTTTTTACTTTTTTTCTCATTAAAAAATAGTCTACGGGGCTGGAAACACCTACCAAAATTAAATAATTTCTTTTACCAGATTGTAAAATACGTAGACACGTGGAGTACTTGGTCTATATTAGAAACTGATTTATTTAATAGAAAAACAATAAAATAGCCTACAACAATAGTAGTATTTAAGTTATAAACAATAAAAACGACAATGTTTTGTCCTGCAAATCAATTACAGAAATAATGAACACCATTTTCCTCACATATCTTTATTGTATAATTTACATTAGACTTTAAATAATTATGAGCCCTATGTTGTGTTTAAAATTAATTATGTGGAACGAACAAATTAAATACGTGGAACAAAAACTAATTACGTGGTTCAATATAACAAGAACGTACTCAACAAAGCTTTAAAGCTATTTAAACACATTAATTGTTCACAACATAAATACATTGCACACTTTATCTTTCACAGGTATAGAAATATGATATTTTATATTATAAAAAATATATATGATACATATATCATATATATTATTTTACCCAGGACAAGTCCATTTAAATAACTTATTATAAGGAACATTAAGTAAAAAAAAATTAAAAAGTTAAGCTTTATTTAAGCCCTTTTTAATTCTTCTATGAATATTTTTAAAAAGTTAGTTAGTACAAAATATACAAGTTAATAAGATGTATCATTATGTCAAATTTCAAGTTACCTCATCGCACTATTTCTGGCGAATTAGAGCGAATGCAGAAAACCGAAAATATATTGCCAACTGTAGTTTTCGTAGGCGTAAAAATATGTTTCATAATTCAAATTTTATGACATCTATAATCATCGCTACTGTTTTCCCACAAAATTTACATGAGCTTCTAAAGACGACATTTTTTTAAAATATTTTAAGTTGAGTAGTTTTGGAAATAAGGAGCGGATTTATATACCTAATTATAAAAAAAATTTTTTTGGACTTTCTAAGTAACCCTTTCAAACCATTCCCTAAACTAGATATGGAGTTACAAAAAACATTTCGAGTTTTTCATTTGCTTCTTCCCCCCAAAAAAAGTTATAAATGAATACCTTTGAGTTTTAGCTATTGGGATAAGTGCAAGTTAATATGTTTTATTATTACGCCACATTACAAAACGACTATGACGAACGGACAGACAGACTCGTGAGTGTTATTTTAAGGGTTCCGTTTTTCGTTTTGAGAAACAGAACCCTAAAAACATTAATTAATTTTGATGTTATTAACATTAAGACATAAAAATTTAATATAGTTGAATACAATCGACCTAAATATATCTACAGACAGGATTTTTCTTTCGTAGAGTAAAAAAGCATCGTCCCGAAAACGGTAAAAACCATGAATGAGCAATGGGCCAACTATTACTAAAATCCTGTGTGCTGAAGAACCTTGATAAAAACCCATAAACAAGAGGAGCAGTTTTCAAGCATCCAACGTAATAGTTTTATAATTCCTTATCAGATAGTGGTATACGTCTTATTCTGAATGAAACGTGGTTTGTGTTTCTTCGCTAGATGGCAATATTTATTTTAATTTTACTAAATATATCTAATGCAATAATGCGTTCACATTTGTATTTTAGTAATTGCAGCGTTAATACATCTGGAGGAAAATTTTAATATCTACATAATTAGATCAGAAAAAATGGAATAATTTCTAGCCTTTTCTAGGTTTTTGAAACTCACTAAGGTACGATATTTTTAGAGGAATGTAATCCTTAAATTTCAAGTTTAGATTTTTTTTTAAACAAATCTTGTAAATAATTTTCGCCAAATAAATGTACAAATATTCATAAAAGGCAATAAATATAATTAAGTTTTGTAAACTAAAATTCGTTCATTTATTTGAAATACCTAATTATTTAAACTATTTTTTTCAATTTCAAAAATTCCACCCTTCTACTAAATAATAAATTTCAGTCTGGTGAAAAATTCAATCCAAATTATATTTTGACGTTTTTCTAATTCGAAATAATTTGAATATATCTGGAGTTAATTTTGTAGAAATTCATTATTCACAATTAAATGAAACTACGTGATGTAGTATTATTTCTACTATCTTTAATTTCTTTACCACGACCTAGGTATCGTAATATATTAGCAAAGATCTTTGCTAATATCCCACCTGAAGATGTAATACAACGAAACCTAGGTCGTGGTAAAGAAATTAAAGATAGTAGAAATAATACTACATCACGTAGTTTCATTTAATTGTGTCGAAATAATTTGATAGGTAAATCAGTGATTTTAATTTACAAACAGCTCAAATATTTTAAATGTAATTGTTAAATGTAGTTTTTGCTACAAATGTAAAAAGTTAATAAAAAAATTATAAATAAATTTATATAATTCAAAATTAATTGCATGCTGTCATAATTGAAATAGTTTCGTTAATCGTTCCCACATATATGATCGTATATCTGTTCGTCACACCGGGCGTATATTTATACAAACGAGTATTACAGCTCCTGTATAAATCGAGCGAAAAACCACAATAAAAGGCAATAAGATTTGAGATGCAGTGTCGGCGGTGCACTTCTTTGCACGATGTGTCTTGCAATTTGAGCGTCATCCCATTGTGCGTCACGTGCGCGAAACTGGCGGTACTTGGCTCGAACATCTCCCGCACAATAAGAAGCTGACGCATAATAGAAAAACGAACAGAACCACGCGCCAGCTGTTGACGGCAAGTGTAATTTTGTTCATGTACGAAATCATTGATCCTTAAAAAATTGACGGCATGACGCTACATCAATATAAATGATATGAGAAGGAATTTCAAGTTCAAACTAGGGTCATAATTTTGATTTTGAAGAAGAGGAAAGATGCATAAAAATATGATCAGGTCTGTTCAGTGCGACAAGCAGCTTTCGTCATGGAAGTGTACGGAGGGAGGAAGAAGGAATAGGCAAATACTCATTTCAAACATTGTTAAAATTTACTGAATTAAACTAACAAAAACTGCCATAGTAAACAATAGTCTTTTTCATTATTAGTTATGTATATCGTTAATTATTATCATGATCGTAATCATAGAAAAAAATTTGGGGCAGCTCTGATTTCAAAGACTTTTCCACTTTTATCTCATCTGTTAGCGTCATCCGTGGTTTTGAGTTTTTTAAAACCACACATTTTTCAAATATTTACGTCATATATTTTAAAAGGTAATGGTATATAATTTACACTAAATTAGTTTATTGTACGTATTTTTATTAAGAATATGAATTTTCCTTCTATGTAGAAACAATTCCGTGTAAGTAGTTTTATTTATCATTTGCTGTATTTAGTGGTTGGTGAGATTAGTAAGATTTCGTTTTATGTTCCTACAACATTATGACAATAAGCTAGTTAGTAGATAAATAAATTTAATTGCCATGTGTATATCAATATTGTTTTACTACAGTTTTAAAAACTTATTATTAGTTATGCTTCAGCTTCTTGCTGGGCGGAGATGTTCGCATTAAGAACCGCCGCCTCTTCATAAATAAGGCGGCTCCTGGCGACGCACAATAGGATGAGGCTCAAATTGAAAGAGACACCTCGTCCAAAGGAGACACTGCCTATCAAATCTTACTGCTTTTCGTTGTGGTTTTTCGCTCGATGTACACAGGGAGCTGTAATACTCGTCTCTATAAATACGCGCCTGGCATGACGAACGACCACACCGTTATAAATGTGGTAACGACTAACGAAACCATTATAATTATGATAACATGAAATTAATATTACAGTAGAAATGATCAAATTATTCTTTAAAAACTTAGGCGCAAAAAGAAGTGGTAAAAAAGTGGCTAAGTTCTCGCAGAGCTTTGCTAAAATAGTGAATAGGAGTCAGTTCTAGTTTTGCATTTAGATTTATTGAATATTATATCTATCATAATGACTGGTACTTTGGCATAGGGAGCACATAAATGACCTTCGATAGTTATAATCGTGCGTAACAAATACGGGAGGTAATGTCGGGCTAGCCACGACACTGATTACAACATTGGACTAGACCTCAATTAATTCTTATTTCTTTATCACATTGCCATGTGGTGGGGTATATACAACCAATGAATGTATAACTTTGGGCGTCAAAGCAATAAATAACCGAAAATTATCCATCATGGTCAAGCTCTATGCGTTGTATTGAATATACGTCAAACGCAAAGGTCAAACGTAGTCATCTTGATTTCTCTAGGAAAGTTATTGAAGAAGTATTTTTATTTTGTCTTACCACTATTTACGGCTAAATTTTTAACTTAATATTTTAGATGGAATTTCACATCTTTTTAAACTCTATTAATCTTTTATGACAGGAAGAGGTACGATAATGTTAATCTTATATTTAGATTTTAACTTTAACTTTTTCTCTTATTTATCATTTTCATTTAGTTGGATTTCAATAATATGGTTTTTATACTTTTGTAATTCTATGAAAGAAAAAAAATTGTTCGTAGGCCTATTTAGATCGGTTCTATTCAAATTTTTGTGTCTTAATATTGTTAGCATCGAAATTAATCAACGTGTTTTAAGGTTTCTTGCTATAAGACTAAAAACGGAATCCTATAGTAACACTCACGCGTCCGTCCATAAGTTCGTTATAGTCATTGTTTTCAGAAACCACTTAACATAGAAGATATCAAAACTATTATTTTTTATAACTAGGGTTTATATCTTCAGAAATATATTGAGACACATATGTAAAAAATTTGTTCGGCTCCTTATTTCCGGAACTACTCAACCAATTACTACTCAATCAATATTATGAAAATAATGTTAGTTTTTAGAAGCCCACACAAATATTTTATAAAAACTGGGGCCATGATTCTAGATGTCGTAATTTTTAAAATATGGTGCACAAATGTATTTACGTTTTTTTTATATTAACTATCGATTTTCTCAGAAACCATGTGACGAGGAAACTTGAAATTTATCATTGTAATTCACCTTATTAACTCATATATTTTGTACTAGCTAACTGTTTAAAAATATTCATATAAGAATTAAAGAGGTGATAAATGAAGATCTTAATTTATTTATTTATTTTCACATCGTATTCCTCATAACAAGTTATTTGAAAGGAGTTATTATGAGGCATACAAAAATAATTTCTTCATCATTTTAAATTGCATATTTAAAGTATAGAAAAAATGTGAAAATAGAGCATTTTCCCTCCCTGCTTACTTTTCAAACAACTTAGCTAAAAATCATCAAAAAACAGGGTTGGTTACATCCGAATAGAAGATTACAAAAAAATACCGATTATCCTAGACTTCATAATTTTTCAAATTTCCACCATATTTTTTATCCGTAAAAGATATAGTTTACAATATATATACGTTAAGGATAATTAATGTTTGTAAATATTTTAATAGAAATACTATGTATCCTTAAATATTTATAAGTACCTAAATATGTTCAGTATCCTCGTAGCACAAATTCCACTCGTGCTTGACAGAATTTTTACTATCATCGGGATGTCAGCGCATTTTCTCCTGTGAATTGACTTGTCCCTACACAAAACTTCATAAACGTCTGTTGATTCATTTCCCAGGAACACAGACTTCCACAGAATAACCGTTTTCACGGTTAAATAGACCCCTTAATTTTCGATTTACATGTACTTCAATGGTATATAGTAAATTTAACAATTTGTAAAAAAAAACATATAACTAGGCACCTGTGGCGAGTATAAACTTTACTGTTAGGATAATTTCGCGTTCGTTACAGGTGTAAACCTGAAGCTCTTATCCAATGATCCATTACATGCTGCATACGGTTTCATCTGATTTTAAAAGTGTTTTCATTACTTTCGAAAACAGAATAAGGAATAATATGATTTAAACATGATCCATCGCCTGGCAAGTTCATTACCCCGCAGCCACGCAGATATCACCAAGGTCTCACCCGGTTTCTTACTCGATTAAACGTTGCCTAGCCGGTATGTATTCATACGTATCTACTTCTGTAGTACTAAAAATAAGCCAATTGCATTCTAACAGGTAAAATTTTGTTCAACAAAACCAAAATTTGAAGTTATAAAATGTTAAAAGAGACAAAAATATTTATGTACATACAAAAATCTCATGTAATAATGTAAGGTAAAACCATTTCGCGTTTTTATAATCATAAAATAACGTACCTAAAATTCTGAATACATCGTTAATTTAAATAAATAAGCTATACATTTGATATTTTCAGGAACTACATTCGCTTTTACAATACATAAATAGAGCTGTAGAAACCTATGATTATGTATTGAACTTGATAAGTATATTACCTGAAACTTTATCATTTTTTCAGTAAAAAAATTGTATATTTCTGAATTTATCCTTTATTGGTATCATAAACACTACATATGTAACAAATTTTAAGTTTCTAAGTCTTCTGAAAGTAATCTGTGAAGTTTAATGATCTGTCATTAAGTGAATAAATAAGTAACGAAATTGACGGTTTTCATATCAAATGTCTCAGAAGTTACTACAAACACAACCTTGATTTAGACATTTTGGATATGCTATCATCAAGTAAGTAGACTTTCAGCATTTTATGTAGCAGAGTTATAGGGGGTGGAAAAAAGCCAAAGCACTTGGGGTACATGGTGCAAGATTTATTAATTAGAAACAATCCAATAATAACTGTTGCCTGATGGAAGTTTCGTCAAATTGTACATCTTGTTGATGTGGAACATCCAATGGCGAGTTTGGATGGGAGTTAAAACCTTTTGATGGCAAAACGTCTGTTACCATTCGGCTAGCTTCGTGTATTATCGGCTCTTTCCAACTTAATTCGGAGAGCTTCGCGTCTTGTTTTCATTCGGCCAGCTTCGTGTCTTGCTTTCATTCGGCCAGCTTCGCGTCATGTTGGCTCTTTCTGACTTACTTTGTATCAGCATTGTTTCTTATTTACTAACGCTTACAATTTTACTCTTTTATATCGGTGTATTGCATTAAACTTTACGAAACGATTTTTTCGAAATTTACGAAAGATTTTTGAGAAACAGTTCCGTAATAAATTATATATAATATATATAAAATTAATATTTTGTGATTGAGAACTATCTGAATATTTGTTTTTTATTCTTTTTTATTTCGTTCAATTAAAAATATTTCATTATAAGAATACAAAGTATTTAGTTGTTTTACATCTGCCAGGCGTATCATGACGGGTTACAAGTTTTTTTTACTTATTATTCGCATATAGAGGTTAATGGATAATATCGATTTCAATATACTTTTCTCTTCATATTTGGGCGATACTCTTTTATGTAGTATCTAGAATTATAATTTTGACCTATATTTAAGTATATTTGTTTATCTTTGGCAGCATTTACTTCTACACCCATCAAAATTAATATCATGAAACAGAATTCCAATGTTGTAATAATTTCATAATGCTAACAATTAAAGCATTAAGCTTACTTCTAATTCGGTTGGGTAATCAAAAGGAAAAGTTATTAATTCATAACTTTTTCAATTTAAGTCTGTAAGAACCAATATGTTGAATGCCTTATAAACTGTAGTTTGGTAGCATTGGTGACTACTTAATTGGGTCAGTAATTAGTTTCGAGTAGGTTTTTTTCCAATACTTCCCGCGATGACTGGCAGGCATCAAAATTTGGTCTATCTCCTTTTGAATGTTAACCCATGTTTGTAATCATATGTTACGCTTTGACGGCCAACGAACAATAGATGTTTTGTGATTTTTTCCAATGAACAAACATCGAAATTTAAAAAATTATGAAAATACCCCTAAACTCAACAATATAGGTGGCGATCAAATGTATTTTAGAAAAACTATTAATAATTTGTGTCCTTGATATTATGTAGACTAAGCTTGAAATGTAATTTGGAAAAAAAAACGTGCATGAAGTTTGAAGCAATTACTTCATCTTTATCTGCTCAGCTTACTTTATTGGGTCGCTGAGAGTATTGTTCTCCACTATCAATGGCATTTATAAGGTCATTTACATCTGTATGAATTTGGTGTTTAGTTTGTAATTTTGTTGAAAATTTATACCAGCATTATATTCTGTGATGAATATTTATATATGTAGAAGGTGAATCTTTAATTCATTCTCACTGAATAAAAGTTCACTTCGTAATGCAAATTACCATTAGGATACAAGGAAGAGCAGCGAATTTGCAATGCGCCGCACCGGTACGCTATGAAACCCGAACCTCTATCGAACCATATAAGTTACTATGATGAAAAAATTGAGATAAAACAAGTGCCCCTAAGGAGCCAGTCAAAAATAATACTTTGGTTCTATTCATCACATTTCACGAGGGTAATGATGTAATTTTCATTGTAATGGTGGTTCAAACACGGCTGGAGGTGCGCGGTCGCCTGGGCGGACGCGGATGCTACGAGAGTGGGCGGGGCGGGATCGGGCGGAACGTGTCGATAACTGCTGCGGAACTCGTAATTTTTAAGACGCTTAAGGGATTTAGCATCATATTTGAATAGAAATACCTAATGTTGTTATGGAAAATCGAGGAATTTATTAGTTTCAATTTTACTTGGCTTTACTGTGAATTAACAAAATAAATTCCGGTAAATATAAATTTTTGATGTGGATATCCTTTTTCATTAAAATAAATATTTAACGTGTCATACTCATCCGTATGTGCAAACGTACATATGAATGCGACTATTATTCTACGCCGTAGCATACACATATAATTGCGTAATTGCTTAACTAAATTATGAGATAAGTAAAGTTTAGAAGGTACTATTTCTATCCTTACTATAAAATTAGCACCCATCGTTGGTGCTATTAAGTATATTATAAGCCATTATATAAATTTTCTCATTATTATTATAATTGCTTGTTGTTGACAAAGTTGCACACTTTAACAAAAGAAATTGTTTTCTCTGTGTGACATTGAGAAGCTTACTCACTATGTAAGGTAATATGATATTACAATATCGACCGTAAGTATTTTAATATAGTCAGTCAGAAACTAAATACAATTTTGTATGTAAGACCAATAAAACTCTAACGGGTAAACATTTGTGAACATAGTAACGCTCATTTTTTGCTACTTTTTCAATTCTTTTACATTCAAACAGTAAAGTGTGGTTGCTTTACCAAATATATTTGTGTCATCTACACAATTTTGGCTAATCCTAATTTTAGCTGACTAAACTTGGAACTTATATTAAAATATTTTTTTTATGAAACCAAATTCTCGCTTCATAAAGCTCTCAGGTAACAGCATCGCAGAGTATGTACACTTTATAATTTCATTTGTTGCGAGTTCAGTAATTACAGCCTATTGGACGTTTCCAAACTGAATTTTTAGTGGCAAGTTTTATCGTTAAAATTTATGAAATGTGAGCTGTTGTAAGAAGATAAACCTATCTAAATAATTTATACAGTGCTAGTATGTGTTAAGAAAATTATGAAATATATTCAAAAAAATGAAGTCCTTTATAAAAAATGAAGATAAATTGATCCTATTGACAAATTAACACTAGGACGTCGGCTAACATCAATACTAATGATATAAGCAAGAATTTCAGAGTTCAGACTGGAATCATCGTTGTCAGACTCTTGTAGGGTAAATGTGCATAAATAAAAGCGATAGCAGAGCTGTTCACTGCGAAAAGCAGCGTTTGCGAGGGATGGGAATGAGGGGGCGCTTAATTACTTTAATCGTCCCTTTATCAATCCACCTAATAATTACTATGTGTGAAATTAGATAAATAGAATGATATTTTTGTAAGTAAAGAAGACCATTTATAATTAATGTTTTCCATTATTTACCACAGAAACAAATTAATAAATAAATACATTGTTTGCTTTAATTAATTACTCTTACGTCATACTCAGGGTCGGACTAGGCCGGAAGAGCTCGGGTAGCTCTCCACAAACCTGGGATAAGGATAGATGGCATACTATCGGATAATAATGAAGTATACATATTATTATTTTTCAATGGTATATATTATTATTAAATATAGTTCCTAAAAAGTAGATAAAACCGGCGTCGAATTCCCTCAAAATCGGTTAATTCATTTTTTTCATAAAACGTTTTAAAAAAAGTGCCTTTCGAAATAACTTTGAAATATCTTGATGGAGCAATATTTTTGAATAGACGTTATTTCTGGTAAGAAAACAGCATCGAATTCCCCGATTCACTTAATGGCTCGGTAAATATAGTTTTTCAAAAACATAATAAAGGCCCCTTTATTATTTTTCGGGCTCACGGTGCTCGCAAATGAATAAAAAGGGCATATCCTTGAGCTAGAAGAGTTCAATAATTACGACAGGAAATATTTTTGAGTCAGTCCATTTCTGTTTTTTTTTCAAATCATCCGTTTCATTTCTCTCTAAGTATGTATGAACCATTTTACATGTAAGCTGTCAGCCAGGAGACAGGTAGGGTCGGGAGCCCGCGCAGACTAGGGCCCGGCTTGCAATCGCCGTCTTGACTTTATGGCCATCCAACACTGATCATACTACATATGAATATTAACTCATAACAATTATTTACATCGCATTTTAGTAAAACTAACTAGAGTAACCACCAATAATCCCGCCGACTCCACGCCGGATAATATAATTGGTAGACTCTAGACACGCGATAGTGATAATAGAGCCTCCTTTTGTACCCTTGGTAATGGCTTGGATCGCTAACGAAACACTTGATAAGAAACCGGTCGACGCCAGGGATACGGGTACGACGACAGAGTTATTGCGAACCGTATTGCAATAAGAACACAATATTGCGTTGAAGTACAATATTGCAGTAAAAAAGCTTTGCATCGGGCCTCGAGACAATTAAGGACTTCACTATAAAAGCAGCTTTACCAATAGGAAGCTTCGCAGACGCAGACACACTTAATTTCAATTATTAGCCACTACAATTGTAATATTCATTATAATACTTAAATAAAAGTTTATTTCTCAATAGTCTCTCTTTCCGTCGAACTTCTTAACTCACAAAACCCATGGCCCGACCATCACCGTTTTAATTTACAGCCCAATTCCGCCATATCGTTAGCTGGATACGTTTCCATAATGCTTTATTTCTTACTCTGCCTTTTAACTTAGACCAAGTTTCATGTAATTTTACTTAGATGTAATAACCGTATCAAGTGTCTTTTTTTCTTTGGAAAAGCAGGTAATGTGGTCTTATAGTTAAACTGAAATATATTATAAGGAAAGAGAAGTATTCTACGGTTGTGACAGCAAGCTAGTGCAAATTGTTTAATGTATCGAGTTTTAAAGAAATGAATTATATCGTGGGCAAATTCACCGGAATAAGATTGCTTAACTCAACGTCATCTTCAGCAAGTTTCATTTAGTGACTGCTGATATGACAAAAATTCTACAACAAATTTGAGATGAAACAAGTACTGTCAAAGATCACGTCAAAAATATTATATTGTTTCAATTCATAATATTTCACAAGAATAATGGTATAATTTGCATGTGATGAGGCTTCGGTTGTGGCAAACCGTGCACAATTCACGCGGGTATTCACCGTCGAGAGGCGGGTGGCCTGGGGGCGGGCGGAGCACTCCGGTAACTACATCTACCGCGGTGGAACTCGTTATTTTTAATACCCTTAAGGTATTTAGTGTCTGGATATTGGATTTGAAGAAATTTGATGCTGCTATGGAAAACTGAGGAAATGTAATTAGATACAAGATTTATTTTACTACGAAATAAATAAAATAATTTTTAATACAAATTGCAAGTATAAATGTATTTAATTAAAAATAATATCGATAGCTTTTTGTTTAATTTAAAATTAAATACTTCGACGTTAGATAAATATGCAGCTTAATGTAATCTTTATGCCGTTTTGAACAAAATTCACTGCTACTTAAGAATGAGAAAGAGAAATTGTTGTGTGTTTGCAAAGAAAATTCCTATTGCAATCTTTGAAGTATAAAGGAGAATTCCAACGTGATTGCAAAATGTATGGATCACTAGTAACTGAGAACTTATACATCATTCATTATTAAACTAAATATAATTTTTTATTTCCAGCATATCTTTAAAACGTAGGTTATTTTTAAAAATCTCATCCTAAACAGGGTGAAATTGGAAATTTACGTAACAATCGTAAAGTTTGTTTTCAAAATATGTTAGATCTTAACTGATTACTGTATCAAATTTTAAGCTTTTAGTTAATTTGACGCTAGTCAGTTAAAATTATTAATTGATTGATACAAAAAAATCAAATTATTAGCGTATCGATTACGTGACTCAAAACGGTGTTTAATTAACTTGATTGATGTTCGATTCAGATATAATTCATGTGAGGTATTATTTAGTTTTATCAAATGATCTTCTAAAGTATTCAAATTTTATTTATGTTCGATTTAAATTGTTGTAATTATGAATTTATGTTATTTTCTTTAATGAACAGTTTCTGGAAGCAGATAGTACAAACCTACAAAAATTATACGCTACTTTAATAGCAATTTTTGTATCCAGATTTTTATACTTCAGAGTTAAGAATATTAAAAACTGCTATGTAAGTATCATCGAAACTTAAATTTTGTGTCGTTGTGTTATGACATTGATTAGAAAAAATGTCCAAATTGTAGTGCGGGAAACGACATAAGGCAAATACGAAAATGTAAATTATCTATCTGTTAAATTTTTATTTACTATATTGTAATAACAAAACCACTAACATTTGTTAAAATCAATATCTGAAGCAAATCAGTGACCTTCACCGTCAGGAGCGAGAAACCAGTCGCACTCTGCGGTGGAATTACTAGAGATGAAATGCTTACACAGACTCGTCGAACACGAGGATTCAAAAATCACGTTCGAAAGCGCAGTTTCACGTTTTGGTGCTTATTATTATTAATTAGTGAATTTATAACAAATATTTGCGATTGCTGTAAGGTACTGGAGCGATCCTCATAGCTCAAATCGTTGCCCGTCTTGACCAAGATGTAACATATGGTGTTGTAACCAAGATGTAACGGATGGTAAACAAAGACGAGAGCGAAACTCTTACAAACATGCGTAAGAGAGATTTTTCATGCTTTTAACAAGTTTAAGACCGACAATTTGACAATTTTGTAAGATATGCCTGCTTCAGTTTTAAAAATAACTCACCAATGCAATGAGGCAGACGTTTTTAACATTTGTCATAAAAGCTTAATGTAATTTTTAAGATTATGTCTAACCGTCCCATCGTTAACGAATTATAGTTTCAATTTATAATTTTTAACATTTAGTTGATTTTAAATAAAATATATATACACAATTTAAATTTATATATATATATATATGTATGTATGTATATATATATATATATATATATATATATATATATATATATATATATTTCGAGAAAAATCATAAAATTTCCATTTGTATGTATAAACTCTATGATTTTATTTCATTTGATAAATAGTCCTGCTAAATAGATTTGAATTGCATTTATTTCAGCTTTATCATATGGGTATTTTACATTAATATATATGCAAAACCGTAAATTAGATGTTAAGAGACCTATCAAAGACTGTATTATTAAATCACAAAGTAAATTTCAAATAATGGTAATCGACTAATAAAAACAAGCAGTTTACGTGCTTTGACAGTTTCCCATGTTCACACTCTCAAATAGAATCTGGTACTCTTTCTTCTTATACGTAGAATTGTTTGTCATTGTTGATCTCAAATATTTACTATCACATTGTCTCAAGAAAGAAGCACAAAATTGTTTTTGCTTCTTCATCGTTTATTAAACGTAGAACAGTATACATTCATATCGAAGAGCATTATTTAAAATCTGAAAGGGCAAAACACAACATGAAAAACATTTGACGCACCACAATTTAACTTATTTTCACTTCAAACGCCTTAGTGTTTAAAAATTTCACGTGAAGAAAATATTGCTGAAAATATAATTCATCATCATATTCAAAATATACGTTTGGGCAGATATTAATGAAACCACTTACTTTTAATATTCAGCAGAGTTATAAAAAAAATCGAAATAACTATCTCTGACTTATATACATTTTTGGACAAGTTCAATTCTAGATGGATGTATTTACGAAAACCAAACAGGTCGGCATCAATTTAATTTAACGGATATCTGGTGAAGGATAATGATGCAAATGAATGTTTTACGCTCAATTGACGTAAAAATTATTATATTTATATATATATATATATATATATATATATATATATATATATTTATATATATATATGTGTGTGTGTGTGTATATACACACACACACACACACACACATATATATATATATATATAAACGTAGTATCAGATGATCTAATTTTTTTTATAAAATTTAAAAATTTGTGGCGGAATTCGATTTCGAATTCATGCAGATTTGCATAAATAAAAAAATTAATGATAACTTTATTAATGGAGACAAGAAATCTTAGGATCATACAATCGAAAACAATATTCTTTCGATTAAGGTTTCAAACCCAACAGTCGAGGATTGATCTGACGATCTCAACCATTTTTAACGATATTCCGTATCCTTAGGCCGCATGGATAGATTAGTATCTTTGAGTCAGTTAAAAGGACATTGTTGAGCTGTGCATTGCTCTACAGTCGCGATCAGCAGCCGCTGGCGCATTTTTTAAATCGCGAGATCATAAGCGAAAAATGAATCGGTCGACTAGTGTACAGATTTTACAATTCAGTTCGTGTTTTATATTATTTAGTATTGAATATTGTTTATAATTGAATATTTTTTGACTGGTAAATAAATTTAAACATCCAGTTTAAAGAATTAGATGGTGTAGACGGTGTGCGATTTGAAATATTCAAATGGTGTTAATTGCACCAATCAAAACAACGGCGTTTTAACACGTTGAACTTTGATTAAATCTTGGGATAACCACCTAGTAAAAATCTTTCTGATGCCTAATTATTCATTAGGATTTTTCTGCACTAATTACGCACCAATTCCTAATTTTTGCCGAATTTTTTCCGTTATTATAATGTCAGTCTTTGTTTTGTCATTTTATCTTCAGTTGTCGCTATTGAGGAACTTATCTCGCACAGATCATCATTGAGATTGGTACGGCCATGCTTGAACTCATTGGACCAGTAGTAAACTATAGCGCGGGACGGGGATTTTGCTGTTGTTTGAGACTACGGTGAAAACTTTATCGATCGAACATTTTCTCTGGTTAAATTTCATCTTGACATATTGTAATTTTGTGTAGGAAAATTGATATTCGCCACATGTAAGGTTTCGCGTGCTGTCTTGTTAATTTCTGTTTTTGTATTCTTTGGAGTCCTAAGTATTTTTGGAGCCACGAGACTTTGGAGTCCTAAATATTTTTGGAGAACTCAATGTTAATTCCTATTATAATATAAATTATCATTCCCAGTTATAATAGTTTTTTTATAACCTTTTCAAATTTATATAATTTAAGGGTTGTAATATAAAACATAACTATTTTTACATTATCGGTCAGAAACTAAATATAATTGAGTATAATAGGTAAATATGGTCAAATTAACATTTCCTGCAAAATGCTCCTAATGTGAAACTATTGTTGAGTTGGTGACTTCGTCAATATTTTTCCTTACAATTTAAAAACTTATTCAGTTAAACCTTATACATTTGAAAAGGACACTGGCTTACTAACGAGAAATGGTTTTCCGGAAATCATTAAAATTGGAGCCTATATTAACTTCGTTTCTATTATTAACTTTGACATTTTTATATAAAATTTAAGTATGATTTGGCAGTTTAGCAGCATTCAAATATAAGGTTATTTTTTTGCTTTATTTGGTGCGGAATTTAAGGCTTGTTTTCAACATTAACGTAAAAAAAGGGACGAAGGAAAAGGGGTTCATAAATCCACCCAACTTGTGCGGTTATAGTAAAAAAGTTACAGAAAAGCTTGCTCGACTTTGCAGGGGCCGTATCGTGCTCCCAATGTGACATTCAAATATGAGTATGTATATATATATACTCTCGATCGTTATTATAGAATAACTTTTTTTCTTTGTCTGTGTGAAGACACTTTTTATTGCAAAGACGTAAATTTTAATTGCAATGCTAAGTTTGAGAGAGGATGAAAAATTTTCTTTGTTTTATTTACTGTGATTTAATATTTTGATTGAAATCATAATTATAAAACTAACCGATACCTTAAGAACGACTACGGTAATTTATACGATAACTTTATATTTTTAGTAAAAGAATTTCCTGTAGTTTCGGTGACGGCCCATATATCAAAGTCATTCTTTAATAACAAGCTTGTTCCATCATATAAAATTCTGATTCCAGATAATTTTCGTGAATTAGCATTTCTGTAAAAATTCTATAAAAAATCAGTAATTATAATCTGATGGAAAAACTTTAATAAAATTAGAATTTTTAAAGAAATGTTCAATATTTCTTTTCAACGATTGGCCCATATTATTTGTTTACATAAATTAATACATATTCCGATATGGTGACGAGTAGTATGTGTATACATAATAATATAGACTAAAGCCGTAACTATCATCGCTTTACTGATTACTCTCTTTTCGGTCGGAAGTTGGCAAAAGGGTCGCTTTATTTCATGATCAGTTCATAGTTCATTAGATTATCTAAAGCTGAGCCACGTGGTGAGACCTTGCAAAAAACAATTTGCTTCTGGACTTGAAATATTGCAAAATTGAATTAGACGAGCAATGCGGAATATTGGGTTTTTCCGAAACTATATCAAATTTTGTGGATGGTTTTTTAACTTTAAAATTATATTATATTTATGTATAAATTTTCTACAAGAACTTCTAAAAAACAATCGATTGATGTCCTTGAAACTTTCTATGATCAAGTAAAATGGTACCGGAAACGCGAGAAATTGTCAATACGTCATAAATTCATTTGGATTCCTTCAAAAAGAAAAAAAATACACGCAGCTTTCAAAGAAAATATTGTACGTTAACTCAGACATATTCATATAAAATAAATGATCGTGTTCTCGACATAACAATAACCCCATTGTTAGCAGTTAACCAAATGAGTTACGGAATGCTAGTATTTAAAAAAAATTACGAAATGTTTAAAAGAAAATGAAGTATTGCATAAGAAAGTAACGAAATATAGATCAAACATATATAAAAAAAAATTGGGGTACACCGTCGACTCACTGCATCGACCGCACAGTGACTGATATAAGTAAGAAATTCAAAGCTTAGATTGGAGTTATTATTGTGATGTTGTAGAAGGCTAGTATGTGCAAAGCTACTAATTTACTTAGAATTTTAATACGATTCGTTCTGCATTTGCGATAACAGGTAAATATAACATTCAAGAGCGGAAATGTTGTTAATATAATCTTTCAGGGAATTGCGCATCAACTAGACTGAATACCGGGTTTTTAAAATAAGTGATATGGCTGCCCCATTGATGTTACGAGATAATATTTCTTCACTCAATACCAATTTTAATAAACTTCAGCCACTGTTTTGAACTCCACGAGTAAGTGAGTTATAAAAACTTTTCGAATATCTCTAGTGGGCATATAAATAGCGTGCTGTTCGATCTTCAATTAAGTTAGCGACTGATTTTCGGGTTTTGAAGAACAAACAAAATATGAACATTTTACGAAGAGATTTTAGAGTGCTTTAGATTCATGAGCGAGCGAAATATTAGTATATATATATATATATATATATATATATATATATGTATACATATATAAGTATGTATGTATATATATATATATATATATATATGTATATATATGTACATACATTGGTATTTGTCATCCTTAGAATATCGACTTATTGAAATACTTTGCCACGACTAATCAGAAGGCAAATTTGTTACTCTAGGACATATTTTTAAATATCATGTTTTCAATTGATAGAAAGAAACCAACGTGTAAACGAGAATTTTAAAACGCTGAAGGATAGCAGACATTCATTTTATATTAGAATAGTTTTTTCATTAATGAGTAGACACAATTCTCTTTTCGCTTGCAACATGTCTAGCATACGTATTGCAAAAGTAAAGAAAATAGGTTTATGTATAAAATTTCTTCTTATTAGTGATACACCCAATGGGAACTTCGAATAAGAAACAACATGGAAATATCCAAACAAAAGGGAATAATCTTAGATGCTCTTGGTGATATTTTGCCTGATGGTGGTAGTCTCTGACAGCCAAATACAGTTTTATGTCATGCCAATATTCTAACTTTACTTCTAGGACTGTAAAACTTTTGTTGCGATATCTTTTGAAAATAGTTGAAACAAGGAGCAAAATAAAAAGTAGAATATGCATTAGCAGTGTTGGTGAAAACGGTGTATCTAGGAGTATTGCAGGAGCCGAAGCTTGCTAGTCTAAATCGTAACCTTTCTTCAGGTGCAATAATTATAAGTGTCCATATTAAGGAAGTTATTATACGTTTTGGAATAACAAAAACACAATCAATAAAAAAACGATCGATAATTATTCCAAGCACAGCCAATTTATTGAGAGCTAGAAATCTCGCCCGTAGGACGTCCAGTATTTCATAACCAAACGAATTTGCCGAAACTTTAATTTGCTGATTGTCAAATATGTAGGAGGAAAGGAAATCCACTTTCCCCTCCGAGTTTCTCAAAGTGGTGGGTAGCTTCAGAAGTACCTACATTTCAATGCAGTGTTACAAACCTTCATGTATAAATTTATTTTTAAAACAGTAAATCTGAAATAAAGATTTACTTAAAGCCATGATGCTAGAAATTCCAAAGAAATATAAATAGATTCAATTTCCTATTTTCAAGACTCTTACTATGATTAGAGGTCTTATAAAACGAATGAATGACTGTGTATACAAAAAATAAAAAAAATAGAATCTATAAGAAATTATATTAACCTCTGTAGCTGCATGATCTGATTGAAATACAGTCCAACAAAGCGCAAGTCCGCTCTGGTTAGAGAATTGGCGGAAGTTATTAAGAGCTTCTTGATTTGCCAAAGTATTCAAGAGATGTATAAATACGAATTGCATTTCATTAGTCGAACGTATTTTATTCAGGAATTATTTGAGCTTTATATCATCCATAAAGTATTGAAAAAAAATAATGAGTATGCTGTACTTACGGAATTAGCGAAACTTTTACATATTAACCAGACGGTGATACCAGACGGTCAGTATGCAAACCGCATTATAGACATTAAATGCCCACTATCTAACTTAAGTTTGAACCTAAATAAAACAATGAAACAAAAAAGTGATTTTTTGGAGATACTATTGTGGTAAAATTAATATCAATAAAAAGCTTCCGTGGTTTTGGCAATAAAAAGGTCAACTTCGCATCAAAACCACGACATATGTCTGTTTATGGTCTGATCTGCTAATGTTCAAGAGAAATATGAATTGACTTAGAAGGAAACAATTCTGGAAAGAAAACATAGAATCATATTTAATGAAAGGTTATGAATATTTTTGTTTCTGGAATTGGTGCATCTTCGACAATCGAGATCAGTGAAATTACATTCCATTAATGTTAAGATTTTGCAAGCAAGAAACTAAAGATGATCAAAATAAAAGCTTGTCGTGTTTGGGCTATTACACTTTCAAGGTTTATCTTGAAAGTGTGATATTCCAAACTAAGTTCTTTTTGGAATTTATATTTTCAAAATGGAACAAAAAAGTATTGTGAGTTGGTTTTTGGGAAGTGGGTTGTAAAATAAAAATTTAATCGTATTGTAATAAACAAACCAAAATATAAAATAACGCATTTTGAAGAAAATTTTTGCGTAGAATATAAATTACATTTTTTTAATATCTTCATGTTTTATTAGATTTTTGATGAAAATTGATAAAATTTCTACTAATTTGGGAGTTAAATACAATATACACACCACAAATATTATTTCTATTTTCTTTAAGTTCTTCATCATGATTCGTTCTACATTTCTACATTTACGTTCGTTCGGTATTCAGTCTAGTTGATGGTGTGAAAGGAAAAGTGTTACGTGGAAAAGTGATTTCCTTTAGTAATTAGTGTCTTTAGTAATTTTTAATATCAGTAATCTCACAATTAAATGAAACTACGTGATGTAGTATTATTTCTACTATCTTTAATTTCTTTACCACGACCTAGGTTTCGTTGTACTACAACATCTTCAGGTGGGATATTAGCAAAGATGATCTTTGCTAATATCCCACCTGAAGATGTTGTAGTACAACGAAACCTAGGTCGTGGTAAAGAAATTAAAGATAGTAGAAACCTAGGTCGTGGTAAAGAAATTAAAGATAGTAGAAATAATACTACATCACGTAGTTTCATTTAATTGTGAATAATGGATTTCTACAAAATTAACGCCAAATATATTCAATATCAGTAATCTCATTAAATTCTCATTATAAATGAGTTTCCACTTATGATTAAGATTTATTTTTCACTTATGATTAAGATATATTAGAGCTCGTGACATGAATAATTTAAGTGAATTTAAAAATATTTGCCCTACTATTAGCCTATTTGCCTTTTTTATTGTTAGTTTGAAGAATATCACCACAGTCACTATTTGTGCTAGAGAATTTTTTAAAAAAACCCTTAATAAAATCGAAAGGATGTAAAACTTAGGTCTAATTTGTATTCTTTTTGTAATTATATTCTTATTTCGAACTATTTTCAAATACATTTAAAACAAATAACTAATACCTTGTATATGTTACGTAACTGAACGTCACTTCAGAAAAGAAGACTCGCAGGATACATGATATCTGGTTACTGTGAAAGAAATAAATGATTGCATAAATTATATAATCGTTGCTGTCCTTAAGTGTAGCCAACATTTTTATATTTTTAACAAAATGATGGATGTTTGAATTGTAGTAAAATTTAAAAATCTCTAAAAAAAATCAAAATCTCTGAAAAAATTCAAAAATGAACTCTAACTAACTTTAATAGTAGCGACTGTGATTACAAACCCTTTGGTGATTTTTTTTCTCAAAAAACTGTTTGTATCCGAATGATCGTGTATGCTGGGTATAAGAATAATCTTGAAAAAAAACCGTTCTATACACCATTTCATCTCTAATAAGTGCGCTATTTTAAGTACTTAAACTTAAATTAATTCACCTTCTGTGAAGTCTTATTACTGGCCCCATATGAGCATTTCTTGTCGATATCGGCAATGATGTCAATGAGGTCGTATATATATTTTTTGACGGGTTTCTGTTTGTGGTACATAGGTACAGCAAATAGAAATCGATACTCCTCGTCTCGTTCCTATTTGTGGTTTGTTATTTATTTGAAAATAGATTGCGGCATTCTATCTATACCAAATATTTAGAGGCCTAATGAAAATAAAAATTAAATCTGTTTTTGTTGCCAACATTTGAAATATTGTCATGTTTATTGTTTTTAGTTACTTTCTTTATTATTCATATGTGTCGACATACAAACAATTCTATGAACAATTTTTGTTATTCGCTTTTTTATTTCTCCAAATTCACGGATGAAACCTAAAGCTTGAGTTTTTTTATATTAGAGTGCAGGATAATGAAAATAGTATTGAATTTTTTGTTCATTTTTTTAACTTCATATTTATAAAATTAAATAAATAATGAAACCAGTTGTAGTCTTATATTTTCATTTAATTTGAATAATATTTGCTTTATATTGCTTCCATTTATAATTTAGGTTTTAGAGTCGATTATTCTAGAAGTAGACTGGAAGTCACGTAAAATAAGTAAATCATATTTTAAGTATTACTTTGACTGGGAGGCATTAATTTCGTCAATGCTAAAAGTTAATTTGATAAAAAATTGAGATAAAACAAGTGTCCTGAAAGATTTAGGTTAAAACTATTTTCTGCTTCTACATTTTCTTCAACACATCTCACAAGGGTAATGACATCATTTTTATGGTAATGGCGGCACGGCGAGTGGGCGGGCGTCGTCGAGAGCGCAAGCGGGTAGAGGTTGGGCGGAGCGCGCCGATAAATACCTTCACTGTGACGGAACTGTTTATTTTTGAGATACTTGAGGCATTTAGTGTCCGGGTATTTATTTGAATATAAATACCTAATTCTGCTCTGGAAACTTAAAAAATTTAATTAGGTAAAAGTCACGATTTCCCTTGATTTTATTGCGAATTACCCAAAATAATTAGATTAAAATATAAACTGTAGATATAAATATGGAGATGTCGCGTAGGTATTTTATTAAAAGAGATGTTAAATATTTTTTTAAGTTGTCTTGGGTTAAATATCTAAAAAATGTACATATCACAATGATCTTTGTTCCGTCTTGAATAAAAAATGTTGTAACTATTATTGTCTCCATGATTGTTATTTAATGTATATTTAAAAAAAACTTAGATCGCACCGTATTGTTACTTCGAAATCTACTCTCATTGTTTAGATTGCTATATTTTAGGCCATTATAAATATTGTTTCCTTATTATTGTAATTATTTCTATTTGACAGAATTGTATGCTTCTAAAGCTTAATTTTTTTGTCATAATATTTATATGATTGTTTCGGATAGCCTCGTCTCGTGTACACGAGACATTCCGAAGCGACAATATGAAGACCTGTGTTAGTTATTAATGTTGTAAGGGATGACGGGATACCGGGTAGGTACATTAGTACTTGCATTTTATTGCGTCATATCTATGCTTTTTATCTATGTTTTCTTATAACTTCCTAATATTAATTTTTTTAAGCAGATTTTGAATATAGCCATAATTAGGTTAATTGAACATTTAAAAATTGAAATAAAAAATTTAGAAAATTAGTATTGTAATATAGAATGTCAATATTCAGAAACTAAAAATAATTAAATGTATAAGTCCAATAAAATGTAATGGGTACCTGTAAAAGAGAATGTATATTTTACGATTTGTTTAATAGTTTTGAGTTATAGTTGAATATACGTACACAATTGTAATAATTGTTTCATTAAATTAAATATTAGACTTGAAGTAGCATTAGACAATGTAATATTGGTGACTATTGAAATGAAAAGTGCTCTGTATTATAAATTTGGAAATATTATATAAATTAAATTATCAGTTGGGACAGCATTATAAAGGCGATACCTTGATCCGCTCGTTGAAATGTGGAAGCACTGTTCCTTAAAACATTTTCAACAAGTGCGACTGTGAGTGTTGGCACTCCATTTTTGGCTCCCGATTGCTGCCTCCCATAAACGTGTTTTCGGATTTTTTTGGAAATCTGATAAAAGATCACTTTATTTCATTAAAATTATACCACAAATAAAATAGTTTTCCTTGAGATATATACCTACGACTGTTTACGTTTAGATATATACTTCATTGCAAAATTGTAGGTTTTAGATTTATAGCTACGCTTTTACAACTTTTTTCCTTACAGAGGGGAAAACTCACTAGACACCTAACGAGGGAAAATATGAGTACCAGTTTAAAGTAAAATTTAAGCATTCTCGGTCCACCCTTTCAATGTAATTAAGTTGTAAAACCTGAGACCATATATCTCTGCGCTTGGCGTGTGCTGCACAATTTGACAACGCAAATATGCGTGCTTGGAGCATAAATATATACTGTGATTAAATCAAGAGAAAAATTTTTATCTCGCTGGTTTCAGAAACTAAATTATTTGTTTTATAACGCATGTTATTAAAAATTATTAAAAGTTGTTACTTTTAATAACATTGCACACAACAAATTTAAAGAAATTTAAAAATATATTATTCTTAATTCGTATTTTATTTCGATGTAAGCTTTTGATATGAAAGATTCAATGGAAGGAAAGAAAGGGAATTTTGGTATTAAGAATATGAATCTACATTGACCAAACACGTTGAGTGGTTTATTTTTTTACCGTGAGAAGACAGATGATATAAAAAGTATAAATTATGGTCGCTAATGAATTTTATATGTTTGGACGCTATAGATATGTACAATATTGTCCAGTGTAAACAATTTTTTTAAAAATAACACTTCTGCAATAGCGATTAGGAGTATTTTTTTAAATTCTATGGACGAATAATTTCCCTGTTTGTGTGGACTAGCAAGCAAGATGTACTATACTATAGGATGTACTATACAAAGAAACGGGCATCATAAAAATAAAAGTTATTATGATCCGAAAAGCTGTGGCATTTTTTTACATTGCATTAATTTTTTAATATATTTTTTACATATAAATATATTGTAAAATGTATTTAGATATTTCATGCCATTTTAATTTGTGGGCATAATTTTAATCAAACAGAGTGAATAATTTACAATATTGTGTTGATGAAACAAGTAACAATAATTGCGAATATCAACATACGACACCGACGTGACGTACTTGTTTACCTGTCGCATGTAGTGACGGAATGAAATGTAAACCTATCAAAATATTTACTTATCGATGAAATCCTACGCCATCTATGATTTTAGATTGTTTTCTCGAATTGGAACAACAGTTCGGAACAACAGATGTCATCAATTCGAAGCACTAAATATTAATAGTAAATATCAATAAGATCTATTGACACTAACGAAGACCGTAATGACCTGCGAGCATAACCAAACTCGATCGTTGGCGATCGCCACTCGGGCTTCTGGTCACCACGTATGTAAATATTAACAGACACTCTAATGTAGATATTAACTGTACGGTAATTATGGATTCAGGGAAAAAGCTTGAAGTAAAATCAATATTTTTTAAACGGGTTATTTAAATTTATTTTTTGACGCTCGATACCCGACCCGATTTGTTCTTGTAATATTGAATTCTATTATTGTCCAAGTAATGTTAAATTCTTTCTAGCATTATAATTTTGACGAGACAATTTAATTTTTCGAACGAGTGATTTAATATTTCTTACCAAAATCGCCGTTATTAAATCTGTTAAAAATGAAAGACTATATTATTTATATCAATGTTTTAAATGTTTAGTTGCATAGTTTTGGTTGATCCAAAGTTTATTTGGCTAGAGATCAAAACTGCTCTAAATTAGAAAGTTTTTCAACCAAATAAAATGCAAATTTGACAGTAAATATTTATAATGGTTTCGTTAATCGTTACCAAATTTATAGTCGTGTGGCCGCTAATCACACCGGGCGCTTATTTATACATACGAATATGATAACTCCGTGTTTAGATATATCGAGCGAAAAGAAGTTACCACAACAATAGACAAGTGGGTTTTACAGAAAGCGCCGGCATGATGCGCGGTTGCAGCAGCGCGGTTGAAAAACGCACATCCTCCGCGCACTACTTCGGAGGATGTGCGTTTTTCAATTTGCTCGCCATCGTGTTGCCCGTCACCTGCGCGAGACCGTCCGCTAGCGACCGCTTTATTCATGAGGAGACCGTGGTACTTGGCGCTGTAACAAGCAAAAGCATAACAGAAAAACAAACCAACACCCGCTCTAGCTGCAGGCAAGTGATATAAAAAGGACTGATGTTCAAATTGCACCCAAAATATTTTACGTGCTAACTTCTAAAATTGTTGCAGGAATATAAAAAGAACAATTACCGGCCGTACCCACCACTGTATACTGTAAATGACAAACCTAGCTATTTCTTCCAAATATGTTCAAATTCAAATACTTAAAGACTGTTCAATTCACACTGTTTAAACTCGTTGAGCCAAACATACAGTCAGTGGATAATCTAAATGCAAACAATAAATTATTTTATTACAGTCACTGGCACCTTTCAAGCCACTTGACTAAAATTCTTGGAAAATGTGTGTTTTGGGAAAACCAACCAGTGGCACTAAAATACGATAGAAAAGTAGAGAACGCTTTAGGATTAGAGCAGGTTCGAAATTTGTTTACAATGAGGATTTCGATAACTAACAAAAGTACACAGTGATTCAAGAAATACGATTTTCTGCAACAGTATTAACTAGATGAATACCACAATTTGACAAGTGTTTAAAGTTTACCCTTGCCCTATTCATCGCACTGAAAAATTCTAAGCACCTTAATGTGCAACTTTTCCGTACTTCAAGATAAAAAAATGCCCTCAGTCATACCATAAATTTTGAAACAGTCCATAAAATAGAGAATATATACTCACCCCTTTGTAAATATATGTTATATCCTATATCATTATGATATAAATTTTGCAGGATGATTTTAACATGCACTAGCATTCCATACCTTTTTTAGATACCCTTAGCTGCTTATGAGAGTTCGCGTATCAAGTGACATAACTTCAGTTTCCGGCGGATAAAAAGAAGGTAATAAACACAGCGGTGCGGCTTATGGTTTCACACGTACTATTGGGTATGGTATGGTTATAGGTGTATACGCACCACTCGTTATCGCATCCAAACAAGTATTATTTTATGCAAACAAATGGTCTATGCTAAGCGTTGAAAAGATACAGCTGAATATTGCCCTGAAATTTATAATTTCATTTGAACCTTTAGTTTTAATCCCTCTGTTAGTATTTATTGAACTACAAATACGAATGAAACTAGAAATCCGATACTTATACACCGATGCTAAATGCACAAAAATTATGTCAAATTTGCATTTTATTTGGTTGAAAACTTTTTAATTTAGAGCAATTTCGATCTCTAGCCAAATAAACTTTGGATCAACCAAAACTATGCGACTAATCATTTAAAACATTGATATAAATAACTATAGTCCTACTTGATTTTTAGCGGATTTAATAACGGCCATTTCGGTAAGAAATTAAATTGCAAAAAATTAAATTGTTTTGTCAAAATTAGGATGAATTTATCAATACTTGAGCAATAATAAAATTCAATTTTAAAAGAACAAATCGGGTCGGGTATCGAGCGTCAACAATAAATTTGAATAACCCCGTTTGAAAAATAATAATTTTACTTCAATCTCTTTCCCTGAATTCATAACTACCATATAACTAATATCCACATTGGAGGGTCTGTTAATATTTACATACGTGGTGACCTGAAGCCTGAGTGGCGATCGCAGACCATCGAGTTTGGCTATGCTCGCAGGTCATTAACGATCTTCGTTGGTATCAATAGCTCTTGTTGATATTTAATATTAATGTTTCGTGCTTCGAATTGATAACTTGTGTTGTTCCAAACTGTTTCTCCAATACGAGGAAACAATCTAAAATTATAGATGCCGTAGGATTTAATCGATAAGTAAATATTTTGATAGTTTGAAATTTTATTCCGTGACAGGTAAACAAGTAAGTCACGTCGGTGTCTTATGTTGATATTTGCAATTATTGTTACTTGTTTCATCAACACAATATTGTAAATTATTTACTCTGCTTGATTATAATTAAGTTCACAAATTAAAATTGCATGAAATATCTAAATACATTTTATTGAATATATTTGGCGTTAATTTTGTAGAAAGTCATTATTCACAATTAAATTAAACTATGTGCTATAGTATTATTTCTTTCTATAAGTTCTTTACCACGACCTAATTTCTTTGTATTACAATATCTTCAGGTGGGTCAATCATCTTTGCTAATACTTCACCTGAAGATATTATAATACAAGAAAACCTAAGTCGTGGAAAAGAACTTAAATAAAATAGAAATAATACTATATCACGTAATTTCATTTAAGTGTAAATATATTTTACATATTATGTTAAAAATATACTAAAAAATTAACACAATGTAAAGAAACCACAGTCCACAGGTGCCACAGTTTTTGGAGTTGAATTCAACTGAAAATAACTCTTATTTTTATGATGCCCATTTCTTTGTATCCTGTTGCTTGCCAGTTAGCACAAATATTAATACAATAGAATTGAAAAATACTCCTAATCGCTGTCACAAAAATTTTATTTTAAAAAAACCTTTACACACTGCACCATAGTGTACATATCTATATCGTTCGAACATCTTAAATTCATTAACGACCATAGTTCATACTTTTTATATCATCTGTCTTCTCACGGTAAAAACATAAACCACTCAACGTGTTTGGTCAATGTAGATTCATATTTTAAATACCAAAATCTCTGTCTTTCCTTCCATTGAACCTTTCATATCAAAAGCTTACATCGAAATAAAATACGAATTAAGAATAATAGATTTTCAAATTTCTTTAAATATATTGTGCGCAATGTTATTAAAAGTTGATTGTCGTATGCGTTGTGAAATATATTATTTCGTTTCTGAAACCAGAGAGATAATCATTTGTCTCTTGGTTTAATCACAGTTTACACTTCTACCTATGATAAATTTCAACCAAAATAGATTTTTTTTCATAATAAAGATATTTAACCTTTTCAGAGTCAAGCACCTATATTTGCGTTGTCAAATCGTGCAGCACATACCGAGTGCAGAAATATATGATCTCAGGTTTTACAACTTAACTACATTGAAACAAAGCTTAAATTTTACTTAAAACTTGTACTCATATTTTCCCTTGTTAGGTATCCAGTGGGTTTTCTCTCTGTAAGGAAAAAAAGTTGTAAAAGCATAGCTATAAATGTGAAACCTACAATTTTGCAACGTAGTATATATCTACACCTAAACAGTTGTAGGTATATACCTCTAGGAAAACTATTTTATTTTCGACATAATTTTAACGAAATAACATGATCTTTTTTAGATTTTCAAAAAAATCCAAAACACACGTTTATAGAGGGCAGCAATCGAGAGGCAAAATTGGAGCGTCAACACCCACAGTCGCACTTGTTGAAAATGTTTTAAAGAACAGGCATCTCCTTTATAGTACTGTCCCGATTTGTAATTTCATTTATATAATATTTCCCAACTTATAATATGGAGCACTTTTTATGTCAATAGCCAACAATGTAAAAATGATTACAATTGTGTACGTATATTCAACTATAATTCAAAACTATTAAACAAATCGTAAAATATGCCTTCTCTTTTTTCCCGTTATATTTTATTGGACTGATACACTCAATTCTTTTTTGTTTCTGTATATTGACATTCTATATTACAATACTCATTATTTATTTTGTTATTCAATCTTGCAAATGTTCAATTAAATATAATTATTGCTATATTTAAAATTTACTTAAAATGAAACTAATATTAGGACGTCATAGGAACACAAATAGATAAAAAGCATAAATAAGACGCAATAAAATGCAAGTACTAATGTACTTACTTTTTATTCAAGACGGAACAAAGATCATTGTGATATGTACATTTTTTAGATACTTAACCCAAGACAACTTAAAAAAATATTTAACATCTCTTTTAATAAAATACCTACGCGACATCTCCATATTTATATCTACAGTTTACATTTTAAAATAATTATTTTGGGTAATTCGCAATAAAATCAAGTGAAATCGAGACTTTTACCTAATTAAATTTCAACAGGTTTCCAGATCAGAATTAGGTATTTCTATTCAAATAAATACCCAGACACTAAATCCCTCAAGTGTCTTAAAAATAAGCAGTTCCGCAGCAGTGTAGGTATTTATCGGCGCGATCCCCCTACTCTCTCGCACTCCCGACGGCGCCCGCCCATGCGGACTGCACGCCGCATGCCGCGGTCGTGCCGCCATTACCATGAAAATTATAGCATTACCCTTGTGAGATCTGAAGAAAAAATGTAGAAGCAGATTATAATTTTTACCTAAATCCTTCAGAACACTTGCTTTATTTAAATTAGTAGAAATTGGATAAATTTTCACCAAGAACCTAACGAAGCATGAAGACATTTAAAAAAAAATTAATTTATAATTTACACAGTTTCTTCAAAATGCTTTATTTCATATTTTAGTTTGTTTATTACAATACGAGTAAAACATTTATTTTACAACCCACTTCAGTTAACAAGCAATTATTAATAGTTTTTTTTCCACTTTGAAAAATTAAATTCTAAAAATAAATGCCATAAATCTTGAAAGTGTGATGCTCCAAACATGATAAGCTTTTATTTTGATCATCTTTAGTTTCTCGCTTGCAAAATCTTAACACTAATGGAATGTAATTTAATTGATCTCGATTGTCGAAGATCCAACAATTTCAGAAGCAAAAATATTCTTAAAATTTCATTAAATATGATTCCATGTTTTCTTTCTAGAATTGTTTCCTTTGAAATAAATTATTATTTCTGTTGATTAGTACCAGATCAGACTCCAAACAAACAAATGTCGTGGACCTGATGCGAAGCTAACTTTTTATTGTCAAAACCACGAATGCTTTTTATTGATATTCATTTACTCAATATTAATATGTAAAAGTTTTGCTAATTCCCTAAGTGCAATATATCCATTGTTTTTTTTCTATGCTTTGTGGATACATGCATGCATGTAGTACATGGCTAAAATAATTCTTGGATAAAATATGTTTGACTAATGAAGCGCATTCATAATGACACGTCTCTTGAATACATTGGCAAGCCAAGAAGCTCTTAATAACTTCCGCCAACTCTCTAATCAAACCTAAAATAACGGCGATATCCCTGAGAGCGATACGTTCGGGTCTCCACTCTACATAATAAATTCTTTGACCTATTCCTTGTCGATTGGTATAATTGAATTTTACATATCGAAGCTCTAATGCAAAACAGCGTCCCAATTTTTGTTATCATCGGATTTCCAGAATTACCTCCGCTCTTGTAGAAAATTTACATATAAATATAATATAATATTAAAGTAAAAAAAAAATCGACGAAATTCGACATGGCTTTGGAAAAAAAAACAATATTCCACATTGCTCGTCCAATTCAATTTTGCAATATTCCAAGTCCAAAAGAAATTTATTTTATTGCGGGGTCTGACCACGTGACTTAGCTTTAGAGAGACAAATTAGTTCATGGAATAATGCGACCCTTTTTCCAACTTCCGAACAAAAATAGAGTAACAAAGCGATGTTGGTGACTGCTTTGGTCTATATTATTACGAATACACATAGTACTCGTCACCATATTAGAATATATATTAATTTATGTAAACAAATAATATGTGCCCATCGTTGAAGAGATATAGTGAACATTGCTTTAAAAATTTTAATTTTATTCGAAATTTTTCAATCAGGATATAATTATTGAATTCGCTACGAATGAAAATTATCGAAAACTCTTTGGCCAAAGATATAAAGTTATCAATTATTATCAATTAAAATATTAAATCAGAGTAAATAAAACAAAGAACATTTTCCACTCTCTCTCAAATTTTGCACTGCAATTAAAATTTACATATTTTCAATAAAAAAGTGTCTTCACACAGATAAAGAAAAAAAGTTCTTTTATAATAATAATCGAAAAGCAACAGAGACAAAGGGTGTTATTGCACCGACATACTCGTATTTGAATGCCACATTGGGGCACGACACTGTCCGTGGAAAGTCGAGCAAGGTTTTCCGTGACATTTTTACTGTAATCGTACAAGTTGGGTGCAGTTATGAGCTTCCCTTTTCATAAGATATTGGCGAGTGGAATGGACTGTTCCTGATCTTCCACCATAGGAATAGACTGTTCCTGATCTTGCTACCTGAGCCCTACTTCCCGTAATTAGAAAACAGGATTTGGAAGGGTTTAACAATAAGGCATGTTTACATGACCAATTCCAGATTTTCATTAATATTCGCGCTCACTCTGTCTCCATCTCCCACACGAAAGAATTTGTACAGCTGCAACGTAAAAATGAGTTTTAACATACTTTAAATTGCTCGAAATATCTAAATTGTACGAAATGAAGAGCAGCGGCTCGAGTATTGACCCTTGCAGTACTTCTCTAGAAATGACATGAACTTTAGAGGTAAGAGTTTGGTTACCACCGAATACTTTAACGTACCAACACCGTCGCTTAAATCAGTTTTAAACCATTTACACGCGCATTCTGATAATCCATAATATTGTAATTTCGCCATTAAAATTGTCACACTTAGGCAATCAAAAACACGGGAATAATCCAAAAGAACAACAGCAGTAGCCTCCCTTCTATCAGGTGAGAATAGGATATCATTGATAATAAATAGAAGTGATGTGGATGTACTGTGTTGACCACGGAAACCTGATTCGATAAGGGGGAGCGCGTTGATGGATTCTAAACATCTTTTAAACTGATTACAAATAATATTTTCTATGATTTTAGACATTGCCGGTAGAATGCTTATGCGGCGAATATCTCTTAATGACTGAACGCTACTTTTACTACCTATTGAGATAACAACTGGTTTTTTTTCGTATCTCAGGATAAGTAGAAGAGGTGAGCAATAGATTCACAATTTTGGTAATCACAGTAAGGGTGTACGGAGGTGTTAGTTTCAGCATCAGATACCATCCACACCAACTTCTTTGAACTTTAAAGAATACACAATCGTCGCACAATATCTTCACTCACCGTCTGAAAATACATTTTTGTCTCTGTAAAACGATGAGATGAGCGTCCGCACTATCGGGGCAAGGTAGCGTTGCAAAGTGATCGAAGATCTGATCTCAATCGCAGAATAGAGAAGTGGCAGGTTATTTACTTTACTTTTTACTGATGGGATATATTGTTTGCAAGCCTCGCCACAGATATTTGCTATCTCCTCAATGCATGTTTACATAAAAACTAAAATATACCTTTATATTATTATAATATACTTTCTATTTATAATAATGTAAATGTATATCTTTCTTTGATTTAAGAGCTTTAGAGCGGGCTCGACCACGTAGACTCATCATGAGACGGACGTGTCTGTTATCCACAGTTTGGATGGAAAGCGTGATGTCCGCTTCCCCACTGCATAGGCGTCGAAAATCAACAAAACGCTATTGTTAAATTTATTAACAATTTTGTCGATATCGTCGCCCGCTGCAACGCTGTTCGACCAAACTTTTGATACCACTGAAACATAATATCTATCAACTTCATATCTATTTTATTATAAAACGAGCGGAATTACGGAACGAGAACGGAATTTACGATCAATTATTTGATTATTTATGTTATTGAATATACCGACCAGGAGACCGTGATCACTTAAATCTTGATTATGATGTATTAATATATTATGTTTAATATCACACGGACTGCAATACAATAAATCAATTAAAGTTTCCGAGTGTTCGGTTATCCTGGTCGACTCAGTCACAAGTTGTTCAAAACCAAACGTCGCCAGGCAGTTAATACTCTTGAAGGTGCTTGAATCGGCTTGTTTCAATAAATCTATATTGAGGTCACCTGTGAAGAAAAAGTATTCAGCGGTGCAATTAAGGCTAGTCACCGCCTCGCTCACCACCCTGGTCACCGATCGAGCGCTAAATCTGGAGATATAGTTGGCGATCAATATGGAGTACCCACAATCACGCTGACGCGACCCATCTCTAAGCGAATCCAAAGTTGCTCAAGCTCTATGTTCAGGATGATTATCTCGCGGTATTTTATGCCTTGGCGTACATAGAAATATATACCTCCTTCGATGCCGACGGTGCGATCGCGGTGCGCAAGCGAGTAGCACGGCGAGTTTGCATGTGTTCGAAATGCATACAATCCGCGTTTTATTTGTAGCCAGTATGTCTAAATCATGCTCCATTTCGCTCCATATCATAGCCCGCCCACAAAGACCGAGCATTTAAATGACTCAGGATAAATCAACTTTTTCTAAGAGGTTACTTTGGCCATGGATCTAACGGATGTGTAGACCTAATTAATACCACCGCAGGATATATTCTATCTGTTATAAAATAAGTGGTTAATCTGTCATAATTGATAAAACACATTTCGCTGAAGTATTCCAATTTAAAGAACAACATTTTAGAAAGAAAAAAAATACAATGAGTATCTCCCTAACAACAACTGTATGTAAAACCCAACTAAACATAATGGTTGCAATATATATATATATATATATATATATATATATATATATATATATATATATATATACACACATATATATATATATATATATATATATATATATATATATATATATATATATATATATGTATTATGTATAATAAAAGATACATAAATCTATAACAGAATACATAGCTATAAAAATAAAAATAAATAAATATAATACAATTTATCTTTAAGGCGCGAATGAAAATAATATAAGATCTAGGTCAGCGATTGTCTTTATTTTTATATGCGGCCGTCTATGTTCTTTTCGTAGACGCATTTTTACGTTGCGTGACTACCCAAACGCGTATGAGTTTTGTCGGATTTACCCCTTGGCTCGACGTATGAGGTCCTTGTGAAAAGGAGGGAGATGCTCAAAGAGGAACAATCGACGCGACGTTGCGGGGAATCCAGGCTCGATGGTGTTCACTCCCCGGCGCTTGCGAACGGCTTCAAGCTATCGCCCGTGATTTATGACCACAGTCGTAGCAGTACAGAGCAAGGATGATCCTCGCGCGGTGCTCCTACCTGCGCGGTGCGCGGATGATCCTCGTCGCGCCGACTCGATCTCGTGCTGCGGCAGCGCAACAACCGCAATACGCGCTATGCCCAACGCCAGTTCATCGCAGTCTCCATCCAGTCGTTAGGGGATACCAAAGATTTCAATACTATAGCGGGGCTCATGCTGCTTCAGTTCACGATTTTGCGTCTGCAAGACTGCAACAGTTCCACGAAGCTAATTGATCTCTGCTTCAATCTCCTCAACTTTATTTAATTTGGTTCTAACTGATTTATACGTTTTTCGAAGTCGTCAAATTTTGCTGCCAAGAAGTTCAAGGAAACTTAAAAATCTGTCAGTTCAGACACAATGGTTGATATGTCACCTGTAGACATCATGACAGTAATTGATGCGGGTGTTACGACGCATGGTGCTACTTCATCTACCTTTGTAGCGCGAGTCGTTTTTGCGCGATCGTTTGTAGTGCGAGTTGTTTCATTAGGCTTTGTATCTTAAAAACAAAAAATAATAACAATGATAGCAATATACATATAACTGTAGTATGGTTGAAATCAAAGGATTTTCCAAGGATCGAACCCGCGTTCCTTGAGTAGCGTAACAAGTTTAAACTTTTCGCACTACAACCGGTAGTTACTTATACGGCGAAACAATGTCATGCGTTCCTTAATTGGCGACAATTAAGTAAAGTGACCTTTATAGAGAAACGGGAAGAACAAAGGATTCACTTCACTCACAGCACCAAGGTCGCTTCCACTATTTGTTCAACACCCGCAGTTTTTTTGTTAAAATTAAGGATTTTATACGTTGTATTAAGAGTTTGTCTTACAAGTGAGATGTTTATAGTTTTGTTTGACTATTATTAATGCAAATTAAACTGCTGTTATTTTTAGTTCCAATAATAATTTTTTTCGTGCAGAAAAAGTAACACATCCATCTAGCATACAGTAATAGTTAACCTCTTTAATTATTATATGAATATTTTTAAAAAGTTAGCTAGTACAAAATATATGAGTTAATAAGATGTATTACAATAATAAATTTCAAGTTTTCTCGTCGCTTGGTTTCAGAGAAAATAGGCAGTGAATATAAAAAACCATAAATATATTGTTTACCATATTTTTCGTAGGCATAAGAACACATGTGCACCATATTTTAAAAATTATGACATTTAGAATCATCTCCACAGTTTTCATAAGATATTTGTGTAGGCTTCTAAAACCAATATTTTTTTCATAATGTTGATGAGTAGTTTGGAACATAACCTTGGTTGAGTAGTTTGGAACATAAGGAACGGAATAATTTTTTTACATATATGTCTCAATGTGTTTCTGAAGATATAAAACCTAATTATAAAAAATAATAGTTTTGAGATATTCTATGTTAAATGTTTTCTGAGAAAAACAACTATGATGAACGGACGGGCAGACATATAAGTATTATTATAAGGATTCCTTTTTTCGTTTTATGGCATGAAACCTTAAAACGCATTAATTAATGTCGATGCTAAAAACATTAAGACGCAAAAATTGATTACATTTGAATAGAACTGATCTAAATAGGAGATAGACTATTCTTTAAGAAGAAGATTTTTCTTTCATAGAATTACAAAAATATAAAACCATGAATGATCAATGCGATTAACTATTACCAAAATCGAACTAAAAGAAAACGATTAATAAGAGAGTTGAAATCTAAATATAAGATTAATGTTATCGTACCTATATTAATCATAAAATATTAAAAAAGGCTGAAAAAGATGTAAAATTGTACCTGAAATATTACGTTAAAAATTTAGCCCTAAAAAGTTGTAAGACAAAATTAAAATAGTTCTTTAAAAACTTTCCTAGAGAAATCGAGATGACTAAGTTTGACCTTTGCGTTTGATATGTATTCAGTACCTACAACGTGTAGAGCTTGGCCATGATGGATAATTTTCGGTTATTTATCGCTTTGATAACGAAAGTTATAAAAATTTAAAATTCTATTGGTTCTATACATAATATATATATTTCTATATATAATATTTTGGATCTATATATAATGTAGATAGCAAAGTGATAGAGAAATAAGAATTTATTGAGGCATAGTTCAATGTTTTGATCAGTTCCATGGCTAGCCCAGCGGTACCGTTTATATTTGTTACGTCCGATTACAACTATCGAAGGTCATTTATGCGCTCCCTGAGTACCCCATGCCAAGGTACCACTCGGGCACCAATCATTATAGTAGATATAATATACAATAAATCTAAATGCAAAACTACGACTTAATCCCATTCATTATTTCAGAAAAGCTCTTCAAGAACTTAGCCACTTTTATACCACTTCTTTTTGCCACTAAGTTTTTAAAGAGGAATTTGACTCTTTCTACTGTAATATTTTTCATAACATAACTTTTACTATTAATGCAACTAAATAAATCACGGAATATAAACCACAATTTATTTCTTGTAAATGTCCAATTCATTAATCAGACTTTTCGGAAAGAAGAGGCTATGGAAAGCAAGAGAGATTAGCGGTCGCTACCGACTACTTTTTGCAGTCCAATTTAAGTTTCAAACACAATTCAAGATTCAAATATTGAGTTTAATTATGTATTTATGAATATCCTATAATGGTAACGAGGTCGCATATAAAGCATGCACCACCCAATAACCACTAAACGTATTATAAGGAAACTTTATGGTTTAATACCTTAGCATCTACAATGTACAATGTTACACTATCCGTTGAGCGGAAGAAAAAACTACTCTCATAGACAAATTAGTCAACATCAAAATATATTTCTCTTTCCGACGTTATAGTTTTATAGTTCCTCATTAGATGGTAGTACACGTCTTATTCTGAATGAAAAGTAGTTTCATGTTTCTTCGCTAGATGGCAATATTTATTTTCATTTTATTAAATATGTTTAATGCAATAATGCATTCACATTAACTTTTATTAACTGCAGCATTATCACTATCTACCATATTGTTGGGAAAATTTGAATGTCTACAAATTTGGAACAAAAAAAATGGGAATATTCTTCTCTAGGTTTTTGACTCGCTCGCTAAGGTACTAATTAAAGGTAAGTAACTCGCTAAGGTACAACGCGTTTAGAGAAATTTAATTCTTTAACTTTAAAATTTAAGTTCTTAATTTAAACACAAACGTACAAAATTTTCCACATATAGATAAAAAAATATTCATAGAAGACAATAAATATGGAAGATCAAATATTTTTTTCTTAATTTTATCTACTAAAATTCGTTCATCCATTTGAAATACTTAATTATTTGGACTAATTTTTTGCTTTTCAATTTCAAAAATTCCACACGCTACTAAATAGCAAATTTCAATTTTGCGAAAAGATCGGGCACAATAACTGGTCAAAGCAGTATTTTGACGTTTTCCTAATTCGAGACAATATAACAGGTGAATCGGTGATTCTGGTTTACAAACAGCTTAATCTTAAGGTAATTAATAAATGTAGCTTATGCTAATTAAATTAAAAGTCATTAAAAAATTATATATCGATTTACGTAATTCCAAATTAATTCCACCTTACTAACATTACAATTACTTCATTAACCATTATCACATTTATAATTATGTAGCCATTCGTTACACCGAGCATATATTTGTACATAGGAATATTAAAGCTCTTTTTTACATCGAGGGAAAAACCACAACAAAAAGCAATAAGATTTGAGACGCAGCGTCGGCGGTGCACTCTTTTGGACGATGTGCCTCTTTACAAATGGCGTCACGGGGGCGGGTCTGCCCACCAGTAAACTCCTTATTCATGAAGAGGCGGTAGTACTTAGTGCAAACATCTTCCAGTTGAAGTTTAACTAACAATAAGTTTTTAAAACTGTAGTAAAACAATATTGATATCCACATTGCAATTAAAACTATTTATCTACTAACTAGCTTATTATCATAATGTTGTAGGACCATAAAACGAAATCTTATCAATCTCACCAACCACTAAATAAAGCAAATGATAAATTCAACTACTTACAAGGAAATTTAAATTCATGTTTTAATGAAAATACGTACAATAAACTAATTTAAAGCCAAAAAAACCATTACCGTTCAAATATGTAACGTAAATACTTGAAAAATGTGTGGTTTTGAAAAACTAAAACCCACGGATGGTACTAACAGACGAGGTAAAAGTGAAAAACGCTTTGGAATTAGAGCTGCCCCAAATGTTTTTCCATGATTTTCATAATAACGAATAATGAAAAAGAATGATTGAAGAAATATTGTTTTATACAATAGTATTCGTTCCCTTCCATGACAGAAGTTGTTTGTCGCACTGAAAAACTATCATATCATATTTTTACGCACCTTTCCTCTTCTTCAAAATCACAACGATGACCCTAGTTTGGGCTCTGAAATTCCTTCTTATATCATTCATATTAATGTAGCGTCATGCCGTCAATTTTTTTAATATGTTTTATATTTTTTCATATCTTTGGAAAATATATGAAGTACTTTTTTTTTTAAATATTGGAAGGTTCTTTTTAACATGCACTACCAATCTGTAAATTATTTAGATACGCTTATGTGCTTAGGATAAACATACTTGATAAATTATAACTACAAAAAGCGCCACCAAAAATCCAATTTTAAAATGCTCATTACTCCATATATCTCGTACATTCCCATTTCCCATTATTCCAAATCTAAAAAAGAATTATTTTATTGCTAGGTCCGGCCGCATAGCTTGGTGCTCCTATAAGGTACAGGGATATAGCAACTAATTAGTTTGTGAAACAAATCAACCGTTGCGTTAGCTTCCGGCGGATTAATGCAGGGTAATAAACAAAATGGTGCGGGTTATGCCATTACACGTACTGTTGAATATCGGTGTTTATGCGTACGTATACATGCACTACTTGTTATCATATCCTAATATAAATGTTATTCAAAGCAAAGGGTCAACGTTGAACTTAAATTAAAAGAAAAAAAAAAATTTTTTCATTTTTTTTTACTTTTACATTTTTCCCTCAGTTGATAATTATTGAATCAGCACCGCAATGAAATCAGGAAGGCTACATATCCAGCAATACTAATCAATAATAATTACTTAGGATTCAGTTTTATCACAAAAATATTTTTATTTGAAAGCAATTTCTAATTTAATCACCTAAACTTATGGTTATCCTAAATTCTGTAACTGATATAAATTATAGCTGTAGAGAAATTACACAATATTTTCCTCTTTTAATTTGACAAACTGGAAAAAGTGACAAACACCGAAAGTTATCACATCGACTTATATGTACCCATTATAATTTTATTGATCTAATACATTCAACGATAAGTTAAAATACTGACGTTCTTTATCATGACCCTTATTTTCTTCTAACTTTACTCGTATTATTCAATGCTTAATTAAAACTCGCTTCGCTATACTTAAAAATAATAGCTGTGAGAAATATTACATTACCTAAAAACTTTACTCTGAAATCAATATTGAGATTTCCCACAATACTAGGAAATAAATATTACAATCATAAAATATTACAAACATCCGTACCTCGTCATCCCTTACAATATTAATATATAACACACTCTCGACGAAACAATATGAAGGGCGTACTTATCAAAGTCACATAGAGAAAAAAAATGTTACCTGTAGAGACATGATATTTTGTCAACAAGAAATAACTATAATACGAAGAATAATATATTTGTAACGACATAAAATAAAATAACTTCGAATATAAGCGTTAATTTCAAATGACATAGAAATAACTGTGCGTTTTCTATGTTGTAATTGTCTCGTAATTTAGTTAATATTTTCCGTGTAGTGCAGAGTATAAATCACATTAATATGAATATTTCCATGCATTTATCCCACGATAATTTAAATAAAAACATTAAATATTATTTTTCATAAAATACTTTCACGGCATTAGGCATTTTTATCCACAGTTTACTTACAAAGCAAATTATTTATTGATGAGACCAAGTAAATTCGAAACTTGTACCAATTATATTCCTCAGGTTTCCAGAATAGCATAAGGTATTTCTACTCAAATAAAATATCTAAACACTAAATCCTTTAAGTGCCTTAAAAATGAGGAGCTCCCGCACAGCAAAGGTATACGGTTATCGGCGCGCTTCACCGGCACCACCCCCTCGTGCTCTTTGTAGCACCCGCCCATGTGGATTGTGCGCCGCCTGTCGCTGCCGAACCGCCATGAACATGCAAATTATACCCTTGTGAAATATGATAAAATGAAGTAAAATATTATTTTCCACTGGGTCCTTAAAGGTACTTGTTTTATTTAAAATTGTTCATCATATTAATTTTTATAGCTCGTCTGAGGTTCAGGTTTCATTGCGCCACAGTATGCGGCGCTGCAAAGTCGCTACTCTACCTTACTGCCTAATCGTAGCATGCGGTTACCAGGTTGAGCTCTTATGCTTTACCTTGAAACGTGATTTACACATTGGGCGTGTCTTCCATTATTCCGGAATGATCAACCCTAGAATCAAAAGGTCACATCTGACTTTTCAGTCGTGGAATTCGTAACCGTGAATTCTTAAGCCGTATAAAATTAATAATACTGAGTTTCATGGATAATATAGAGAGAACATAGTTCATTATTGATTCAATTTTATAAACGAAAAGTTGTATTAAATAAAAAGAATCAGCACTATTTTTATATTCCTACCAAGTAATATAAAATTGAAATAAATAACGAATAACAAAAATTTTTCACCGGACTACTTATATCTTGAAACTCATCATTAGTTAAGAGGGTAAACAAGCATTCTCACCATGATAATGCTGAAATTTTATATCATCAGAATAAATTCAATGTTTACATTTTACCAATTACTAATCTTTTTTATTAAAAAATATGTTGCTTATATCTGCAGCCAACTAAATAACAAAATAGAAACCCTACATCCGGAGGAGTAATTACAATAAATAAAAATATTAACGACCTCATAATTCCCATTGTTTTTTACTGGAAAAAAGTTTTACCAAAATATTTGTAATCACTCTCACTAACGTGATGTTTTTTTTTATTATCGCGTGGAGGTTTTTTGACTTTATTTTGAAAATTTGAATTAAAATTTAACAGTTTTACGAAAATCTGCTACACACTTTCAAGGAACCGCCATTCTGGCAAAAAGCTACTGCCTATAGTGTCAATTATACAGATTAAAAATTATTTAATTTATTTTTCAAAGGTTCCAAGTTTGAGATATCACATAAAAAAATCACGAGACAACCTTTGTTTTTTGTTTCGTATAAATTGGACATGCACCCCCTTCCCCCTCCCAGACCTGCTCCTTCCCATAAATCAGCTTCAGAAATTTCCGAAAGTTTACTTACTTAGTCATCACATATCCAAAATGTCGAATTTGTATTTTCAGTAGCTTTCGAAGTAAATGACATCGAGTATAAGCTTATCCACTCACCCGCTCATGCATCATCAAACCTTACAGGTAATTTTCAGAATATCTAGAAACACAATTTGGTACACAAGTTAGTAGTATTTAGGATACCAATAAAGGAATGACTCGCTAGAATACGAAAATTGTTGACTAAAAATAAAGGTAAAGTTTATGATAAAGTAATTTCTCAGATATAACAAAGAGTGATAAACAAGACCAGATAAAACTGATATTTTCATATTTCTGAATTCTATATAATTGATTAGACGAATCGGTAATGTCGATTTTCAAACAACTTTAACATTTTTAACATAGTTATTAAATTTAGCTTACTTTTACATAATGAACAAGTCTCTAAATAAATTTTAACTCAATTTAACTCTGCGTAATTCAAAATTAATTCGAAGTTACCATATTTGTAATGGCTTCATTAATCGTTACCATATTTATAATCGTGTAACTCCGTCTATACATCAAGCGAAAAGAAGTAACAATAGGCGGGAGGTTTTTACAGACAGCGCCGGCCGCGCACTTCTTTGAACAATTTGCCTTTTTCAATTTGCACATCATCGCGTTGCGCGTCACGTGCGCGGAACCGCCCGCCAGCGACTGCTTATTCATGAGAAGAAGGCCGTACTTAACGCTGTAAGATGCTGAAACATAACACAAAAATAAGCCTACGCTCGCGCCAGCTGTTCACGATAAGTGGAATTTTATTTATGTTCGATCAAAACAAGACACTAATAAGTTTTAGAAACTGTGATTTAAAAATGAGAGATGTTCAAGTTGCACCCAAAATATTTTACGTGCTAACTAACTTCTAATATTCCAAAATTGTTGCAGCAATCTAAAAAGAACAATTTCCGGTTTTACCGACTGTATACACCAAGTAACAAGTCCGGCTATTTCTTCCAATTATGTTCAAACTCAAATACTTAAAAACTGTTCAATTCATACATAACTCCTTGACACAAACATACAGTCAGTAGATAATAAAATTAAACTCAATAAATTGTCTTATTGCAGTCACTGGCACATTTTAAACCACTTTACGTAAGTTCTTGGAAAATGTGTTGTTTTGGAAAAATCCCATAGATGATGCTAATAAACAAGGGAAAAATAAAGAACGCTTTCAGATTAGAACTACTTCGAAATTCGTTTACTATTAGGATGTAGATAACTAACAAAGGTTAAAAATGATCCGAGAAATACAGTTTTCTGCAACAGTATTTGCTAGTTTAACTCTTTCAATCTGAAAAGTATTTAAAGTGCGCCCTTGTGCTACTTTTCCCATATTCAAGATCAAAAACATGCCCTTAATATAAATTCTGGAATTCTTTCTTATATTATTTATAAAGCTGTTAGTTTAAGATCCGGCATTAAAAAAATATACCCTCATGTGTTAATTGAATGAAATAATTTTTTATAGGATGATTTCAATATAATCAATGTAAGTAAACAACCTCTGCCAGCATAGGTCTGCTACAATTAATAATAATTAATTAATTAACAGTTAATTTATTTATAATTGTTACTTTCACATGTTAATTGCATGAACCAAGCAGAAAATTTCAATATTGTATATTATAAACCTTGTTGTAGTAGGCACCCATTTCTATGACTGCTACACTTACCTGCAGCCAGGTGAGAACAGGTAGATAAATTTAACTTATTTCCCTCATATGTTGATTAAAAAATTTAAGTGCTACATTAAACCGCGTCGAATTCTAAACACGATAATGTTTGGCTACCATGTAAAAAGCTGATGCAACCAGAGATAAATAATAAAAATGGAAATTTACGGTGACAGTGGGAGCTCGATGCGAAGAGAGAGATAGAGTAGTACAAATTCTTTCAATAAACAAGGAAAGCGAAGAATTCATGCGCGCGCATCATAGGCCCATTTAAACGTATTGAAATGGAGAAAGTAGATGAGAGTGAAGTATAAGAAAGATAAAGATAGAACGATAGCTCAAAGTTTGTACATGATTTAATGAATTTCTCGAATTTAGTGCAATATTTAATTTCAGAAAAAATAATTTAAAAATTAGAGATTTTCGGTAAAAGAAATAAAAAAAATGTACCTCTAAAAAAAATAACAGCAATATTTTAATATATTTTTTAATATTTTACACTTACCGTGTAGTTTTTTAATGCTTCTATTATTGAATCTATTTCTATAAAATTTCTTTATTGTAATTCTTAAGCACTAAAATATTTTTTTTTTAATTTTAGAATATAAGTGTAAAGAATAGGTTTTAAATATTCGTTACTTTTATTCTTATTATTATTATTATTATAGAAAAAAGGTACAAAGTACAAAATTAGTGTAATTAAATCATGTTTAAATTAAATTAAGTGTAAAACAAATGTAAGCCGAAAATCAATGATCTATTCATCCTCCGACTCATCAGAAGTTGCCACACAATCATCTTGATCTTCGGCTAAGTTGTTTGCTTCGGTGTCATCGTTTTCGTTATCATTAACATCATTAATTGTTCCTGCTATAATATCTTCAACTTGGAGTGGTGCAGCCTCTCCCACAAACCATCGACGTTTTAAGTGACCTTCCATAAACCAACCACACTCCTCCGGATTGAGTTTTATACAGTCTGTATCAGTCGCGTTTAACCACATGTAGTTTACAAATATCGTTCTCAAAATCTTTTGCTTAAGCGATTTCCAGCATGGTGTTATTAATGTTGAATCAAAATTTTTAATTTTTTTCAAAAATTTATCATTATTTTTAACAGCCGGATAAGCTTTTTGAAAAAGTCGATATCGAGCTTCATTAACACTGGAACAGTTTTTTACTCCATACATTAAACACGTAAATTCCTGAACAGCTTCTATTTTTTTTTCCAAGAAAAGGTCTGCATCATCTGTTAACGAGGCAAATACTTTTTGATATTTATTACTTTTCGAGAAAATTTTGAAAGGACGAGCTTTCCCTTTGTTATAGAAAGCTGCAGTATAATCACAACCTGTATAGGCATGAAATCCAGGTAGTGAAAGACACAATTGAGGATCTAGTGTTGACGCTAACTCGGAACAGTTAATACAATTAAATTCTCTGTTACTTTGTTTTTTAGACGAGCCAGCTAGCCAAATTTTTTTGTCCGAAACTTTGTGTATATTCCCTAGAATAATGATCAACACCTCAGTATCTGTAGCCTTCACTAATATCTTCGAGTTTTCAGGTACTTTATAAATATGAAACATTATGCAGGTGTCAGCCTCTTCATGATGACAAAGAAAATTTAGTTCTTCTGACTTAATTACGTGATTATCTTGAACACGATAGAAGAAACATTTTTCTTCGACTGTTAAAAAAACTTTTTTGTTTCCCAAAGACTATTGCATTTTTGAAGTGATAATTTTTCATGTGTCCCAAAAAATCATTTGGCCGGGGCTGAAGTGGACCTTTAATTGAATATGGAGTGCCAAATTCTTTTCGATTTTTGCGTTCACAACTTTTGATAGAATCGGGTAAGTATCTATCAAATATTATATGAATTTCAGAAGCACTTGTTGAGCAAAACTTGATTTTGAATTGATTCTGCCACTTTATCGAATGTTTTTGGCAAACTTGCCCCAATGAGATGTAGATAGTAGAATCCATCAATTATTTCAATATCCACGCTGGGAGGTTGTATCTGTTGAACATTTTGTTTCAAAATTTTTGCTAAATTCGACTTGTCTGTCTTGAGCATTTCACCAGTGCACGAGAAGAGGGCTGGTGGTAGTGGTGCTAAAGTGAATTTGAAGCAGTGTTCAATATCCACTTTTTTCTCAAGAGCTACGGCTAATAACCTACCAAAAATATCACGCTCCATCTTTAAAATAACTTTTTTACCTTTATCTCTACTTTTTTGAGATTTAGAGATACATAACGACTCAAAATTCAAAATTTTATTCCTTTTTATACTCTGATAAAATCTATCGGGATTAGACGCACACTCTGAAACAAAATTTGATTTCTGCTCACTGCCCAATGTCTGAATTTAATAAAAAGTTTGTAACTTCAGGATGAGCAGCTCGACCACTCGTAATGTTGAACAGAATTTCTTTATCCACTGTAACATCAAAGGGATTGAGTGCATTTTTTATTCCTTCGATAATTGCATCAAGAGTTTTTCTGTCTTTTGTAATCCGAGATTTTTGTAAGCTATGTGAACTGTCGTCAATATGAGACAGTTTAACATTTTTTTTGACGAATGTTAAAAGTTTTGTTCGCATGCAGTGGCTCAAAGCCCACTTTTGACGAGCAGATATTGAATTAGCCGAATAATTCCTGGTCAGTTGATTCTCGGCATCTGCATTCACGGTTTGTTCTAACGTTAAGTCCATCGGTGATCTTGCTAAAGGAGCCTTGGTTCGTCTAATACCAAATGCTTCACGACGAAATTCTTGAAGAAGGGGTGAATTCTGAAGTTTCAGGTTAATGAGATTACTCAAATACTTGACAGCCCATCTAGCATAATTGGGTTGATTAAAGCTGAAGAACAAATCAGACATTTCATATGTTGAATCCAAGTATAATTCGAAATTATTACTTCGTATGCTACGTGAAAATCGTAGAAACAGATTGATGAACTCACAGTATTGTAAATAAAATTGAGCTGTCTTGCCATGTTTTCCGTTTATTGTATCTTGGCAATACTCTTTGTAACCTTCTACAACTTTTTCAATTAATTCAGGCAATTCCATAGCGTCGTTTAAGCCATAAAGTGTTTCATCAGAAGAATTTAGTAGGTTTTCGAAATTTTGGCACAACATTTCCGGACTTATGTTACTTTCTGCTAAATATTGTTCTAAATGTATTATTTGAAATGCAGCTGACGTAAGAGGGTGAATCCTTTTGCAGCGATTGAAGTGTTTGCTCTCTAAAAAACTATGCATTGAACCTGCAGCTAGAACTTCTGCATGAACGAGAATATAACTAAACCACATGATTCAATGTATTTTCCGATGGCTTTAAAGAAAGCCATTTGCATATGAAATCCTCCTAAGTTGACGAAAATGTTATTAAATTCAGGACTTTTATTTTCCTGAATTTGTATAGCCATTTTTGCTATGGCCAAATCATAAGTTACAATAATGTGCTTTTGATTACATTCCTCAGCAATATTTTTTGCCAATTCAAGAGTTTGGTGAACCACAGATTTGGAAGTTGGAGAGTCATTGATTGGAGGTAAATATTCTACTGTTTGGAGTTCGCTATTATCTTCGAAAATTTTGCAGTTAAATCCTAACCACATTGGTGTTGAATGAAGCTGCGTTAAATATAGTATCCACAGAAGATCCTTACTTTTTGATATTTCAACTGCTCCTTTGCACAGATCGATGTGACTTTGAATTATCTCTAGAGGGAGCATATTCAAATTTGAATCTGGTGTGTCAAAGAACGGCTTAGAAACCAAATGAACTTCTTCAAATTTTCGCCTTTTTCGAACAGCTGGTCTGCAGCTTAATTCTTCGTCTTGCGGATCATTGACCTCTGACATTTTTTCTATAGATTCGGGTTCTTCTTTATCAGGTTGACGGAATTGATAAATAATCCCTACCGTATCATGCATGGTATCTTTTCCACTAGTTGTATCGACAAAACGATCAAAATTGACGAATGCAACATGTGTACTTAAATTTGAATCTGTATCAATTCCCGATGGTACAACACTATCTTCATCCAATGCAGTATAAGTCATCTCTGTTTCCAACTCTTCGACTAAATTGTAACCAACTGTATGACCGTATCTATTGAGAATAGTTATTACTTTTCGTGAATTAGTTAATGATTTCATTGCCAAACCTAGAGTTAAATGCTTCGACGGTTTAATTCTACCGTCAGTAATAGCATAAATAATGTCGCCACACAAAGATATAACTTTCACAGACTTGCCATCGGGGTTTTTAGAATTCAAATCCGGTCCTTCAATCAGATAACTTATGAAATCATATAGCTGCTTCGGAATGCCACATTCGCCTTTGATAACATCGTCCACTCGTAATTTGTCAGGTAACTTGTTCCGTTTACTCTTAAACGATTACGATTTACGAAATTGTGTGAAGACTCTTCTTCACACAATTTCGTAAATCGTAAGCAACATCATCATATTTTTCACTATTTTTAGTTTCTAAAAGTAATGTTTCAGTAGCTACCATGGAAATATTTACATCATCAGCATACACAATTTTTTTTCTCAAGGGACCGGTTGAAGCTTCAATAATTAGTTGATCACCATAAACAGTTAAAATCTTCTTTTCCAAGTGTTCAGCTATGTACGATTCAAAATCATCCAAACTTATCTTACCCTCTCCAAACTCTAGTAGTAAAGCTTTGTATCGTGATAATAACTGTGTTAAGTAAAACACTTTTTTCAGTTTAATAATATTCTCCTCGATAAAGTCACTAATTGCATTAAATGCTTTTTTATGGAGATCTCTATTATTATGCCAGTCACTGTCATCAGCATGATTCGTAGATTGGCGCTTGAATTTAACTAGATATGTAGAGAAGCATGTAGTGTGATAAGATACAGAGTTTTTATTGTTCACCTTGGATTGCAATCGCACATCATTAAATGCTTGAGCCGCTTGAAACATATTATCAATAGTAGACTTTTCCCTGTGTGTATAACGTTGAGCTGTTTTTTGCCACTCCTTTTAGTGGAACTTCCACAAAAGATGCACACAGATTTTTTGGGGGGTGCAGAAACAGATTCTTCATTACCATGAACATCACTTATATCTTCAACTTCCATCTGACCTTTGTCATGCATTTTTAAATTTTCATCTGTAATTGGTGAAACAGTCTCAGAAGTAACATCTTGGGATGCTGATGTAGAAGAATCGATCTGTAACAACAATTTAAATAATAAAAGAAATGAAAGTCCAAAAACTCCGAATATTTTTTTCAATTGTTGAGCTGGCAAGGCTACATTTATCATCACATTTCTATTCTTGATCTCAAAAAAATAATCAATAACAATAATTATTAAGGTAATAATAAAAATAATTGTTATTTAAAAGAGCTACTTTACAAACCTCCATAGAAATTGTATCGGTTGTGAGATTGTCTGGAAGCTGCTCTGTTGTAGAAGCAATAGTTTCTCCTTCCTAAAATATCCGAAGAATTTATAAAATAAATAATTGTCATATTTATTATATTTTTATAAAAATAAGAAATATACAAATTTTTTGTCTTTAAAATTTATGAATAGTTGTTAATCTAGCAGGTCAATTATTTAGAACTAAAAATAAGTAAAAAACAATTGAAAAATTTCAAAATAAAAAGAAAGTTTAATTTTTTTAATTTTTCAAATATTCATTTTTCTATTTTTTTAAATTAATTTTTTTTATCATCAAAATTAATTGATAGCTGCAACATTTATGATCAAGATTTATGAAAATACATACATTATTACTAGAAGACGTACATGGACCGTGATCAGCAACAGATAATGTTAGAAAATTTGGTATCTGTAACAAATTATTTTATTTAATTCTGACTTGAAAAAAAATATATGTCCATTAATTATAAACATTTACTTTGTTACATACCGCTTGTGATACTAAAAATTCTTCAAATGCCTCTTTATATTTTCCTATCAAAACAGTAATTTTTTTTAAACAGTCACGATGGTATCCACACTTATGGGCTATTTCAACATTGAATTTTAGATCACCGTATTTAAACTTTTTTTCTTTACGAAATAAAACTTTTAAATAACATTCCTCAAATTTTTGTTCATCAAAGTCACACACTTCTCCACTTTCATTACACAAAAAACACAGCTTCATTTTAAATGTTTATAATAATAATATATTCAACATAAAATATCCAGTCATATATTATGACGGTTTTTATTTTCAATTTTATAATTAAAACACTATATTTATCAATCCGATTTTCATAAACTCAATAAATTTGTTGGTTATGAAATCCAATTTTCTCTCTCTCTTGTCAGCACATGTTTCGTTTAAATTTTCGAAATTTAACTTTTTTTTATAAAGGCTGCAAATGATTTCAAGATAGCTGCGACATATAAATATATTTAATTTTTTAGGAACTTTCTAGTAATTTTTCGTAATTTTTAATTAACATATGAGGGAAATAAGTTAAATTTATCTACCTGTTCTCACCTGGCTGCAGGTAAGTGTAGCAGTCATAGAAATGGGTGCCTACTACAACAAGGTTTATAATATACAATATTGAAATTTTCTGCTTGGTTCATGCAATTAACATGTGAAAGTAACAATTATAAATAAATTAACTGTTAATTAATTAATTATTATTAATTGTAGCAGACCTATGCTGGCAGAGGTTGTTTACTTACATTCATTATATTGAAATCATCCTATAAAAAATTATTTTATTCAATTAACACATGAGGGTATATTTTTTTAATGCCGGATCTTAGACTAGTAGGCCGACATCACTCCGTCAATGTTTACTATACATAGTGTATAAAATATAGACCATATATTCAGTCCTTTGTAAAATATATCATTATGTTATAAAAAATGCAGGATTTGTTTACACGCACCAGCATTCCGTAACTTATTTAGATATACTTGTTCAAATTTGTTCGCCGCACACGTCCTAACACAAACCATTTCGTTTCTAGAAACAGCGAGAAAATATGTTTCTCTTGGTTTGATCACAGCTCATATTTCTGCTTATAGTTAAAATACTCCAAAACAGATTTTTTCTTTAGTAATAAAGATATTTAACCTTTTCAATACCAAGCACGTATATATATATATATATATATATATATACATATATATATATATATATATATATATATATATATATATATATATATATATATATGCGTTGAAAAATCGTGCAGTGCATGTCGAGTGCAGAAATATATGATAACGGGTTTTACCACCTAATTACACTGAAAGGGTGTACCGACAAAGTTTAAACTGTGTTATTTTTATTTTTAGCTTCAAAATATTGACATTCTGTATTACAACACTATTTTTTTATATTTATTCAAATTATTATAAGTATTATTCAGTGTTCAAATATATATATATATATATATATATATATATATATATATATATATATATATATATATATATATATATATATATATATATATATATTTATATTATTAAATATTCAAGTGTAACTAATTATGTATTACATTTAAAGATAATAGTGAGAATTTGTCTTCAAAATTTACTTTGAAAATAGACAAATGTGAAGACGTCGCAACAATACAAATAGTTAAAAAAGCATGAATATGACGCAACAAAATGCCAACACGAACATACCTGCGGGACATCCCGTTATCCCTTACAATATTAATAATTAACACACGTCTTAAGATTGTTCAGACCTTCAAACCTATTTTCAGGCAATCTGAAGGGTGCACTTATCAATGTTACATGAGAAAAAAAATTTTAACTGTAGAGTTGTGCAATTTCATTAAAGACAAATAATTAAAATAATAAGGAAATACTATTTGTAATAGCCTAAAATATAATAGTCTCAACAATAAGAATAAATTTCGAAACAAAGTTAGAAACCGTACGGCGTGTTCTAAGTTTTTTTTCTCAAATTTAAATATATAATAAGTAATGATCATAGAGACAATAATAGGTATAATATTTTTGGTTTAACACTGTACAAAGATTATCTCAATCTGTACATTTCCAAATATTTATCCCAAGACAGTAATGAATATTACTTTTAATAAAATACCCACTCGACATCCCTGTATTTATATCCACAGTTTATATTGAAAGCAAATTATTTTGTTAATTCGCGGTAAAATCAAGTAAAATGAAGACATTTACGTAATTAAATTTCCTTAGGTTTCGAGAGCATCATCAGGTATATCTATTGAAATAAATAAGCAGACACTAAATCCCTCAAGTGTTTTAAAAATAAGCAGTAACGCCACAATGCAGGTAGTTACACTGATGTTCTTTATTGATATTTGTTTTAACATAAGAGTATTTCCAGAAATTAAGTTGTTTGTTTTATTTTTTTATCTGGGTTCAAATTGAAGATGATGGGCACTTAATTTCTACAATGCCTCTTTATATAATGTCTTATATGTCTCCTAGATAATAAAATTCCTTATCAATGAATGAACCGCGCTCCTGCATGTTGATATGTAGACGTGTTACTAATTCCCTAATTGCAGTATGTTCATTGTTTTTTAATGTTTTATGGATGATACATGGCTCAAATCATTTCTGGATAAAACATGATTGACTAATAAACTGACAAAAAAAATTACAAGAAGCTTAACTAAGAAGAATAACTTCCTCCGATGCTCTTACTAAGGCGTACTGGCGTCTTGTTGACTGTATTCTCTTTAGATCATGCCACTTTTCAGCGGTCAATACCAGTTCTTTCAGATAATCTTTTTTGCTCCTCCTTATACATATTTATTCACTTTCTGAGACCCCTCATCATAGTAAGGGTGTTTTGATAATGGGGGAATTGTTAATTTTTTTTATTAATTTAGACGGTTTAGCATCAGGGCTTTTTGGTATTTTTATTTCAGAACTGCTTACTGTTTGAAAAGTTTAAACAACCTGCATTGAAATATATTGGGTGAGCCCTCAATAAATTAACTGTGCTAGAAGAAATTACTAAAATGTATTTCCAATAATTACGCGACAAGTGGTATTTACATTACATTTTTCTATGGCGATAATTTTGTAAGGCCGGGATTTCTAAAACCGAATAAGTTCTCGAGTCCCCACCGACAATCAGTGGTAGATAAATAAGATCATATTCATGGAGAGATTTTTCAAATCCACTCAAAATTACGGCTGGCTCCATTCTACTGTTGAACCATAGGACCGTTTAAACTAAAAAGCTTCCGCTGCTACAGTAATCAAAAGTACACCGTTTTCACCTTCGCTGCCAATGCATTTTGCATGTTCTGCTTCACGATTGCTTGTCCCCAACATTTTGCGACAAAAGTTATACAATCTTAGTAGTTTTTAAAGTATATTTAGAATATCGATATGACATAAAACTGTATTTAGCTATGTAAAACCACCACCCGGAGATACTTATCATCAACAGCATTTAAGTGTATTCCAAGTTCGTTGAATATTTCTATGTTGCTTCTAAATAAAAATTCCCATCACACGTATCCCTAATAAAAGAAAATTTTGAATATAATCTTAGTTTCTTTACTTTTCAAATTTTTTATAATAATTTATTTCAAATTTTCTTTTACAATTTCGTGAACGCTAGTATTCTGTAACTCATTTGGTTATGGGTTAATAATCGGGGTATGTTCATGTCGAGGACACGATCGTGTATACGTATGAGTTAATGTATATTTTCTATGAGGACTGCTAATATTTTAAACTTTATTTTATTTTAAATTTCAATATACAGTAAAAATGTTATGCTATACTGACAATCAAAAGAGTTTGAATATGAAAAAGCAAGAAAGACAAAGGATGTTATTATATCGACATACACGTATTTGGATGCCAAGTTGAGGGCACGACTCTGCCTCTGCAAACAAGAGCAAGCTTTTCCGTTACTCTTTTACTAAAACCGCACCGAGTTGGATGCAGTTACGAGCCTACCTTTCCTCCTTTCCTTTTTTGTTGGCACCAAATAAAGTAAGCACTGTCCTTACATGTCAGCGCTGCTAAACTGCCAAGTCGCACAATGTACTTAAATTTTCAAAAAAATATCAAATTTAATAAAAGAAACACTATAGACTCATCTAATTTTTTTTAATAAAGGCATGAGTTGTATGCCAGAGGTATTATACTCAACTATCGATAACTGTTAAGAGGGAGGGGATGTATGAGATACTATTATACTCAACTATCAATAACTGTTAGGAAAACCGAATTTATCAAGAAGTCGAATTGATTTTCAAATTTTGAATTACAAAATGGCAACAATTTGAAAATTACTGATATCACGTCAAGATGAAACTTAATCCGAACAAACATTCATTCGACAATGTTTTCTTCGTGGTCTCAACCAATAACAAAAACCCCGTCTCGCATTACTGTTTACAAATAGTTTAATGAGTTCAAGCGTGGCCGTACCAATCTCGATGATGATCTGCGCGAGATACGTATAATTATAAATACTGACATAATAATAACCTAAGAGATAATTAGAAGAGTTTAGTACAGAAAATTCTTCTTCAATATTTAGGAGTCAAGAAGCTTTGCTCTAAGTAGTTATCACAATATTTAACCAAAGTTCAACGTGTTAAAACACCATTGTGTCGATTGGTACAACTAATACAATTTGAATATTCCAAATCAAACACTAACTGCACCATCGATTTCTCTAAACTCGATGTTTCAATTTATTTGTCAATAAAATAATATTCAAAACTAATTAATACAGAACACGCACTGAATTATAAAATCTGTTTAATAACGACCGGTTAATTTTTCAATGATGATCTCGCCATTTAAAAAAATGCGACTCTAGAGCGATCTGGAGCGATGCATCGCTCAACGACGTCCTTTTAACTGACTCAAGGATACGCCCAATCGACCGAGGAAGATGTTAAATAAGAGGAAATCAAAATCCGTATCTCAGACGTAAAACTCCGAATTTAAATTAAAACCTTTATTTACACGGTCATTCTTTACCAGGCATTTGTTCAATTAAAGTAACGCCAAACTGTTTGGTTGCCACGCATACATCGATCAACAATTGATCGTATCCAAGAATGGATGGAAGACGGCGAACCTTATTTCGATTTTTTCTAAATGCTGCTGAATAATAAAGATAGCGGTATTATCAATTCCTGTCCAAACGCATGTTTTGAAGTAAAAAAATGAAATTGTAGCGCGTTAAATGGTTTTCATGTCAAATTAAACATTTACCCTTTCAGATTTTAAAAAAATTATCTTCGATATGAATGTATTTTGTTCCATGACTTTAGTAAACATTCAAGAAACCCCTTAATTTCTGCCTTTAAGTAATATGGTCATCAAATTGAGGATGAAAAAACAAAAAGAAGTTTTGTGCATCTTTCTTGACACTATGTTATAGTAATTAGCTGAGACTAATTATGACAAACAATACTACCTATAAGAAGAAAGACTATCAGATTTCATATTGAAACTGTAAAATATGTACACTGCAGGTTTTTGTTGGCAGATTACCACTTTTTCAAAAACCAATTCGTGATGTAGTAATACAGATCTGCACATGAAATATAATTTTTTGTAGCATATTTTTCATATCACATACTAATATTCATTTACTGCAATGATAGAACTGAAACATTTATTTGATTTCAATATATATATATATATGTATATATATATATATATATATATATATATATATATATATGTATGTATATATATATATATATATATATATATACATACATATATATATAAATGTTATTCCATTTCCAGTGTAGACCGCGACTGAAGAAGGTAACTGATTTACTTCAATTATTGATTTTAACAAATATGTAACTTGTTTTACTATTACAATACAGTATGATATTTAACAAATAGCTACTTTACATTTACATAATAAATAGCTACTTTACATTTACATAATAGCTATAGATATTTAACAAATAGCTGCTTTAAATTTTTTATATTTTCTAACTTATCCTATTTCATTTCTGCATTATAATTTAAATATTTTTCTAATCAATTCTAATAAAACGACTACATAAAATTAAAGTTTCGATGATAATTACTTAGCAGCCTTCATATTTCTTAACTCTGAAGTATAAAAATCTAGACACAAAAACTGCTCTAATAGCATCGTATCATTTTGGTAGTAGAATCTACCAATCAGCCTCCACAAAACTGTATGTCAAATGTCTATTAGAAGTAAATTATTGAAATTACAAAAAATATTATTTAAATTTTATTAGGATCAAACCACTCAACTTGATACATTACGATTCTACGCACACAGTTGCCTTTGTTTCGTGTAGATGAACGTCCTTTACAAGCAGGGTTTACTAACCCCTGAAATGATGCGACGTAAAATATCTTCGCGGATGATTTACTTTATTTGTTCCAAATATACGTCTACATATACAAATATATATATTCTTTAAAAGTGCATTTGTTGTACTTTATTTCGCTAAAAACTTACAATTGTTTGCAGTAATTAGTTAAAATCTAACAAATTCCAATTTACTAAAAAAACTCATTTTAGATCGTTACCCTAAATTTCCAATTTCACCTTATTCAAAACGAAATTTTCAAAAATAATTTGAGTTTTGAAGATTAGCTCGAAATCAAAAATTTTATTTAGTTTCTTCATGAATTATATACAGTATGTAAATAAATGAAACTTCACCACTTCAATTCGTAATAGTGCATTATGGGTAGATTGCAATACACCTATTTTTTTGTTAAATCATGCCACATGTTTCATATTTCAAAATTGTCATAAGTAATTAACATGAAAATGTATCAACCTATATTTTATATTTCGATAAACGTAAGAAATGTGGCAACATTGCGTGATTATTCTTATTAGCAGTTGATGGTGAATTTTACTTTTCTAATTATCGTATTATTAAAAACGAAAAGGACAACAAAATTAAATTTCAAGGTCAACTTTGTTTACATTTCAAAAATCAAAATAATTGCCACTTGAAAACCTTTAATATTTATTTATAATTCATCAAGATTATAAAGAATACTCTCATCGATTTTTATAATAAACTTATCGTAATAAATATTAATACCATATTTTCTTCATTTGTAATTTAGATAAATTATTCATCGCTTCTTATTAATAATATTAATTTTTATTTTAATTCTAATTTCAAAATAAATTAATTATTATTTAATATGGCAGAAATTATTTATTATTTAATATGGCAACCCTCCCACAATTTCTTCGACCAATCAGAACGTTTGAATGTTTTTGAAGGGAAAGTTAGTATTGCAAAATAACAGTTGATTTTTGTTCAATGAGCGTCGCTGGTTTTTGTTAAACAATTTGTAATATTTGTAACATCAAGCAAGTGGAATTACAAATATGTCGTTTTTAGTGCTAGTGAATATAATATTAGTATAGCCGAATGTCATTATAATAATGGCGAAGCCCTCAGAACCTAGGCGGAACGCTATCCGTACCGGCGACAACCAGAAAACGCCAAGTTATTATCAATGCAATCACGAGGATACGTGAGAAAAGATCCATCATTCCATTGAAATCAAATGGTAATACTCCAACAATATGGATAAATATGGAAGAAAATATGCTACGTCATTTTAGAATGAAGCCACATTCGAGTACCAGGCGCTGTGATTTGAATATCCTTGTTGGACGAAAAACGTTATTTGGTCTGATGAAAGTATATTTAAAAGTAATTCAATATTAAATCAACGCATTAGTCCTTTGAATTTAGGTAAGTGTAAATATATTTTAACACAAAATGATTTTAATTTTAATTACTGTGTACGCGTGTTTTCTAGTTTTTTTTTTTCAAACGGATAAATGGCATTTCATTTTAACGGGTACGTGCTAGGTTGCCAAAGCGACATTTCGGATTATTTTTCACAGGGTATTAATTTACACATAATATGATTTCATATAATGTTTAAACTTCAGTTATTTTACAAACTAGGTCACTAATTTAAAAAAAATAACATTTTGTGCGATTACACATGATCAACGGGGCAAGTGGCTGAAGTGGTTTCATTTGTTTACATACAGTATGGGTCTCATTCATTTACCACCATTTTAGTCATCTCGTATTTGTTTCTAGTTTTATCGCGTTGATATTTAACGCGCGCATATTATTTGAAATTTCCATCGTTTGAAATTCGTTCCCCCGGCCTTTTCAGGGTTTATTGTCTTTTCGTACTCAATTTTAGGTTATAAATATTACATGTTTCTATTGTCAAACTTGTCGTTATGATTAAAATATTGGGAAAATTGCTTCCCAAGTGCAGGCCTCTACATGATTCTACAAATAATTTCTACAAAGGATTAACCAAGGAAATATTTATATTAACAAGTTTATCAGTGGACACTGGGAGATAAGTATCTTGAAAAATGTTCTTTATACACCTAAATTAAGAAGAAATCTATTTTTGTAGGAGTAGTGACAAGACATAGTTGGTATATTATGAAGAAACAAACTGATGCTTTGAAACAATAAAGTAGTGTTTTACATCCTGATAAAGAACTATTTATACGATATAAAAGTAAATCAATTCAAAATCCAGTGTGTAATGTAGTATCAAAATTGAACTTTAAAACGTGATATGAACGTTCGGAATACTTGATGTCAAAAAATACATAAAATATGCAAAAACAATGTGATTACTGGTGTAGACTTATCAGATTATGAAAGGTTTGTGTGTGAGGACTGTGCTTATGGCAAGTATGCTCGTTCACCTTTTCAAAAATAAATTAAGGGATCACTGCAAATAGGTGATTTTGTTTACAGTGATATTTGTTGACCAATCCATGTACCATCTGCACAAGATATGAAATATTTTATTTTATTTGAAGATGCTACTATCAGTTTGAGATATGTGCACTTTATAAAAACAAATATAATATTTTACCGAGACTGCTTTAAGAAATACAATGCAAAGACTAAACATTTCTTTTCACATCATATACGCATATTATATACTAATAGCGGGGGAGAATACACAAGCGAAGACTTCAAAGAATATTTAGACAGTGGTGGTATTTCTGATGAACTCACTGAAAGAGAAACTAGGACAATGGTGCAAAGTGCTCGATCCATGCTTCACGCCCGTAGTGTATCACTCAATCTAAGGGCAGAAGCAGTCAATTGTGCTGTTTATTTATTAAATCGGATATCTTCTACCCAGACCCCAAATATTATACCTATGAAGCTGTGAAGTGATGTAAAACCTAACTTGGATCATGTCAGAGCGTTTGCGTGTGAAGGATATATCCATGTATTAAATGAGTTGAGAAAAAACATGATTATAAAAGACGTCAGATGATGTTAGTTGGCTATGATAATACTAACTATTAAATGTATATTACACAAAAGGGAAGATAACGAGTAATCAAGATTGTAAAAGTGGTGATAGCACGCACACTGCCATCGAAGAAACCTATGAACGTTCGCAAGAAATTGATCCTACTCACATAGATAACTTTACGATCATAGCAAATATCACTTTACGACCACGAAGAAATCAATTTTCGAGGCAAATTTAATCGAATTAAATGTTCCTGTTACTTATCATAAAGCAATGAAGAATGTAAGCTATAGCTCGATGCTATATATGAAGAATCACACCAGAACAGAAGCACACCGTACTAACAACACCTGGAATATTGTTGATAAGAAAAATCAGGGAACTATAACATCAAAATTGGTTTTTAATATTAAAAGAAACCAAGATAACCAAGTAGACAGATATAGAGCTCGACTTTTTGCATGTGGATTCATACAAATTAAAGGGATATATTATAATGAATTATTTTCACTTACCATAAGATAAGAGTCAATAGAGACACTGCTATATATATATACGGTTTGTTACTTTGAATCAAGTGACATTCAAGCCTGATGAATAGACCTGTACTTGGAAACCAGTCTGCCCAATACTTTAGTCTTTTTTCTTTCAATTGCTTAGCCAAACTTTCAACTCTAGCTATTTGCGGAGTAATGTTATCTACTGGTGATATTGATGTATGAGATTTATATTGATAAAAACGTTCATTTAACATCATTTTAGTCATCTCGCATTTGTTTGTGGTTTTGTCGCGTTGATATCTAACGCTTTTGCACGCAGGCATTTTATTGAAATTTCCATTGTTTGAAATTCGTTCCACCGAACTAACTTTTCAAAGTTAATTATCTTCGTACTTGATTTTAGGTTATAAATATTACACGTTTCTATTGTCAAACTGTTTTCACTGCACTTAGTTTATCACTTACGTGGATTTGAGCCCAATTAACTCTTCGATTTAAAATAAACAAGATTTCTGTAGTTTAAATTAAATAAAAAGATTTTATTAAAACAAACCATACGTTGCACATTAAGTATACGACATGACAGGTCGCATGTATCTCTGAAAACGACACCTAATGTCAAAATTAGTATGTAACTTATTTGCGTTCTTCAACTTATGCATAGCCAAACACGGAAACGGCTCCAATAATAGGTACCAATTTCGTGGTAACGATATAGAAACTATTAAATTTGGCCTTCAAAAGTTTACTTTCTCGTAATTTAGTTAATCGTTACGTTTACCTTGAACCAAATGTGCCATTGTTTGGTTCAAGGTAAAATAAAAATCACGGTAGTATATTTGCTTTCAAATACCCGATGACACGTAAAACAATAAACTAAATATTTGTTTTAAAAAAACATAAGCAATATCAAGATATCCACAGTTTATATTCGACGCAAATTATTTTGTTAATTCTCACTAAACCAAGTAAAATAGAAACTAACGTCTAATTAAATTCCTCGATTTTTCAGAACAGCATCAGGTATTTCTATTCAAATATCATACTAAATCCCTTAAGTGTCTATAATAACGAGTTCCACTGCAGTTATCGGCACAATCTGCCCGATTCCTCTCCGCCCTCGCTATTAGCGGCGGCGTCGGCCCAGGCAACCGTGCGCCTTCTGTCGCTGTCGAACCACTATTACAATGCAAATTACATCATAACCTTTGTGAAATGTATTAAACTGAAGCAAAATATTATTTTTGGCTGGCTCCTTAAAGGCACTCGTTTCATCTCAAAATGTTTCATCAAATGAACTTTCATGGCTCGTCGGCGCGTCAGTGTGGCACATTGCGATTCCGATAATCTACCTTGCATCGTAATAGGAATTTGCATTACAAAATGAAGTATTACTCAACCAGAACGAATTAAAGATTTACCTTCTACAGACGACTAAATATTTGTCACAGTATGGAATGCTGAAATACATTTTCAAATTACAAAATAAAATCCAACATCATAAAAATGTAAACGACCTTATAAATCCCATTGACAGTGGAGAAGAATATTGTTTGTGGGCCGGTGAAATGAACCCAGCAAATAAACATGAAATAATTATTTCAACATTTATGCGCGTTTTTCTCTTCTCCAAAATTACGTTGCGAGCTTAGACTACATGATATCAAGGACACAAAACATTTTTTGAATAAAAAAGTTTTTTCTAAAATATTTGTGATTACCGTAATTATTCTTAAGCTTGGCGGTTTTTTGTTTAATTTTGAAAATTTCAAGTTTTGCAGGTTTAAAACCAAAACCTTTACGAGAAACCGTGTTCGCATTTTCAGCAACCGACATTTTGACAAAAACAAAAAATCTAGTTTTAAACCGTTTATTTTAATTATAGATAAAAATATATGCAAATATTTGCCTGGAAAAACACTAAAGTTTAAGTCAATATACCTATCAAGTTTCACACTTAATCATAGTTTTCTACAGTTCTATAATTGAATTGTACAAACAACGATATTTCCAGAAAATATTAAATATATTGTGTATTTATTTATTTAAATAAATTATATATTACCTATTCAGAATTATAAATACGCTATAAAATAATAAATTATATATTACCTATTCAGAATTATAAGTTCTTTTATTATAATGAAAACTCGTAATGGTTTTATTTTATATTACTACTTACTCGTAGGATTTCCATATATAAATTAATTTTCTTCTTTCATACAACATTTTATAACTTCAAATTTTAGTTTTTTTGAACAGAATTTTACCTTTCAAAAACTAATTGGTTCATTTTTAGTACTATAGAAGTGGATATGTGTGATGAAAAAACATACCCGCTATAGAACATTTTATCGAAAAAGATATCGAGTTTTGAGATCTTTTTCGCACATTTTTTCTAATATTGTAAATTGAGTATCTGCATATTTTTCAATATAATTTACTGTAATGATATAATACCTAATCATAAAAAAAAGTATTTTTGATGCCTTCTGAGTAGCTCCTTCAAACGATTCTCTGCACTATATAGGGTATTAAAAAAATCCAGTATTTCATTTGCCCCCACCTCTTAAAATTACAAATTGAGACGAATTTCATCTGTTGAGACATGTGTGAGTTAATATGTTTTATTACTACGCCACATGCCAAATTGCTCTGTCAAATTGTTTCAAGGGTTCCGATTTTTTTATTTTAAGGCACGCAATCCTAAAAAACACATTAATTAATTCCGTTGCTAATAAGATTAAGGCAAAAATGGGTTATAGTTAAATACGACTGACCTAAATAGACCGACAGGATTTTCTTATCAACGAAAAAGAAAAATATCATCTCCAAACTTGTAAAACCATGAAGAACCCTGGTAAAAGAAAATGATAAACAAAAAAAAAGTTTTTTTAAACATCCAACATAATAGTTTTATAATTCCGTATCAAATAGTGGCATACGTCTTATTCTGAACGAAACGTAGTTTCGTATTTCATCACTAGATGGTGATATTTATTTTAATGTTTCTAAATATATTTAATAAAATAATGCATTTACATTTACATTTAATTAACTGCAATATTATCACTATCATTTTCAGGAAAAATGGGACTAAATTCTATTCTTCTCTAAGTTTATAAAACTAATAAAAGTACGATACCTTAAGAGAAATTTAATTCTTTAACTTTCAATTTAGGTTTTTGATTCAAACACATAAATAATTTTCGCAAAGTATATCGAAAAATATTCTTAAAAGACAAAAAATTAGGAAGATTAAATATTTTTTGTTAGTTTTGGAAACTAAAATTCGTTCATCCATTTAAAATACCTAATTATTTAGACTATTTTGTTTTCTATTTCAAAAATTCCACACGATACTTAATAACAAATTTCACTGGTAAAAAATCGGGCAAAAAACCTGGCGAAAGCGATATTTTGACGTTTTCATAATTCGTTATAATATGACAATACAAACAAAAAATTCGATTTACAAACAGCTTAAAAGCTTTCAATGTAATTAGTAAGTGTAACTTATTCTAATGCAATAAAAGTCACTAAAAAAATTATAAATCAATTTAGGTAATTCAAAACGAATTCCATGTTACCATAACGATAATGGTTTCGTTAATCGTTACCATATTTATAATCAAGTGGCCGTTCTTTACACGGACGTGTACTTGTATATACAAATATTACAGCTCCTTGTAAAAATAAAGCGAAAAACCACAACAAAAAGCAATAAGATTTCAAAGGCAGCGTTGGCGGCACACTTCTTTGGACGATGTGCCTTTTTCTAAGACGATGTGACATCCCATTGCTTGTCACGTGTGTGAGGCCGTCCACCAGCGACCACCTTATTTATGACAAGGCCGCAGTATTTAGCGCTAACATATTCCGTACAATAAGAAGCTGAAGCATTGAAAAACGAACAAAGCTTCGCGCCAGACGTTGACGGTATGTGAAATTTTATGTATGACTATTTAAAACGAAATTCCAATAAGTGTTCAAAAGAGTGATAAAAAAGTGAAAACATGCAAATCACAATCAAATTTGTTTATGCACTAACTAGCTTATACTCACAATGTTGCAGGAATATAAAACGAAATCTTACCAATCTCACCAACCACTGAATACAACAAATGATAAATTCAGCTACTTTGATCCAAAGAAGTCTGAATTCATATTCTTAATGAAAATACCTATAATCAATTATTTAATTGCGAATTATACCATGACCTTTCAAAATATATGACATAAATACTATATATGTATTTATGTCATATATTTTGAAAGGTAGTGGTATAATTTGAAAGGTAGTGGTATGGTGCTAAGGGATAAGATAAAAATGAAAGACGCTTTGGAATTACAGCTGCCCCGGAATTGTTTATATAATTTAAATCATGGTTTTCATGATTATGATTTATAACATAGATAACTAATACTGAAAAAGAATGATTCAATAAATATTATTTTCTACAACAGTATTTTGTTAGTGTAATTCTGTCAGTTCTAACAGTGTTTAAAATAAGTTTGTGCCTACTCCCTCCTTCTTCCTTCCACTCCCTTCCATGACAAAATCAGTTTGTCGCACTGAAAAGCCCTGTTCATATTTTTACTGCACATTTCCTCTACCCCAGTTTGAACTCTGAAATTCCTTCTTATGTCATTCATATTCATTTGACGTCATGCCGTAATTTTTTTTATATAGTCTATATTTTTTTATTTTCTTGGAAAATATATGAATTATTTTTTTTTCATTTTTTAACATGCACTACTATTCTGTAACTTATTTAGATACGCTTATATGCTTAAAACAGAATATATTACATAAATTGTAACAACAAAAAACGCCACAAAAATTCAATCTTAAAGCGCTCAATATTCTATATATCTCGTCCATTCCCATTTTTCATTCTTCCTAATTCAAAAAAGAATTATTTTATTACAGAGTCCGATCACATAACTCCGTTCCCATACACTATACAGGGTTATAATAACTAATTAGTTTGTCAAACAAATCAACCCTTGCGTTAGCTTCCGGCCAATTAAAGTAGGGCAATAAACAGAATGGTGCGGGTTATGCCATCATATGTGCTATTGAATATTGGTGTCTATACATACGTATGCATGTACTACTTGTTATCAAATCCGAATATAAATGTTATTAAAAACAAAGGGTCAACGTCGAACGTTAAAAAAATAAAGTTGAACATTAAATTTAAAAAAAAATTTTCGTTTTAACATTTTCCCCTCAGTTGATTATTATTGAATTCGCTGCTAATGAAATCAGGAAGGCCACATATCCAGCGATGCTAATCAATGGTAATTACTTAGGATTCATTTTTATCTCAAATTCTGTAACTGATATAAATTATAGCTGCAGAGAAATTACACAATATTTTCCTCTTTTAATTTGACGAACTGGAAAAAGCAACAAACACCGAAATTTATCACGACTTATATTTACCTATTATATTTTATTGTTTTAATACATTCAACGATATTTAGCGTCTGACTGATTAAGTTAAAGTACTGACGTTCTTTTTCATGACCCTTATTTTTTAACTTTACTCGTATTATTCAATGCTTAAGTAAAACTCGTTTCGCTATATTTAAAGCTAATAGCTGTGAGAATTTAATTACAAAAATTACCCTTAAATTCATGTTGATATGCCCTAACAATACCAGGAAATAAAAAAATCATAAAATATGACGAACAAAATCATCTCGTCATCCCTTACAATATTAATAAATAACACACGCCTCTTGACAAAACAATCTGAAGGGCGTACTTATCAAAGTCACATGGCGAAAACAATGTTATCTATAGATACGTGATATTTTATCAACAAGAAATAACTATAGTACGAAGAATAATATATTTGTAACGATATAAAATAAAATAGCTTCGAAAATGAGCGTTAATTTCAGAATAACGATAGAAATAACTGTGCGCTTTCTATGTTGTAATTGTCTCGTAATTTAGTTAATATTTTTCGTTTAACGCAGAGTATAAATCACATTAATATGAATATTTCCACACATTCATCGAAGGATAATTTAAATAAAAACATTAAATAGTATTTTTCATAAAATACTTTTACGGCATCAGGATATTTTTATCCACAATTTAATTACAAAGCAAATTATTTGTTGATTCGTATTAAGACCAAGTAAATTCGAAACTTGTGCCAATTATATTCCTCAGTTTTCCAGAATAGCATAAGGTATTTCTACTCAAATTAAATATCTAGACAATAAATCCCTTAAGTGTCTTAAAAATAAGGAGGTCCGCACACAAAAGTATAATACGGTTATAGACGCGCTCCGCCGACACCGCCCCCCTCGAGCTCCTTCTGGCGCCCGCCCATGTGGATTGTGCGCCGCCTGTCGCTGCCGAACCGCCATGAACATGCAAATTATACCCTTGTGAAATATGATAAATTGAAGAAAAATATTATTTTCCACTGGGTCCTTAAAGGCACTTGTTTTATTTAAAATTTTTCATCATCTTAATTTTTAAAGGTCGTCGGAGGTTCACGTTTCATTACGCGATATTATGCGGCGCCGCAAAGTCGCTGCTCTACCTCACTGCCTAATCGTAACATGCAGTTACCAGGTTGAGCTTTTATGCTTTACCTTGAAACATGATTTACTCATTAGGCGTGTCTTCCATTATTCCGGAATGATCAACCCTAGAATCAAAAGGGTGACATCTGACTTTTCAGTCGTGGAATTCGTAACCGTGATTTCTTAAGCCGTATAAAATGAATAATACTGAGTTCCATGGATAATATAGAAAGAATATAACTACTTTTATTATTTGCTGAATGCTAAAATTTTATATCATCAGAATAAATTCAATGTTTACCTTTTACCGATCACTAATCTTTTTTATTAAAAAATATGTTGCTGATATCCGTGGTCAACTAAACAACAAAATAGAAACCCTACATCTGGGGGAGTAATTACAACGAATAAAAATATTAACGACCTTATAATTCCCATTGACTGTTTTTTACCAAAATATTTGTTATCATTCTCACTATCGTAGTGTTTTTTTATTATCGAATAGCGGTTTTTTTATTTCATTTTGAAAATTTTAATTTTAATCCAACGATTTTGCAATATCCCGCTACATACTTTCAAGAAACTGCCCTTATGGCGAAAAGCTACTAACCATAGTGTCAGTAATATAAATTAAAAATTCTCCCTTCCTAGACCCGCTCCTTCCCATAAATCAGCTTCAGAAATTTCCGAAAGTCTACTTACTTAGTCATCACATATCCAAAATATCGAATTTGTATATGCAGTAGCTTTCGAAGTAAATGACATCGAGTATAAGCTTAGTCACTACCTCGCTTATGCACCATCAAACTTTCAGGTAATTTTCAGAATATCTAGGAACTTCAAATTTGGTACATAAGTTAGTAATATTTAGGATACCAATAAAGGAATGACTCGCTAGAATTTGAAAATTGTTGACTAAAATCGAAGATAAAGTTTATGATAAAGTAATTTCTCAGATATAACAAAGAGTGATATACAAGACCAGATAAAAGTGATATTTTCATATTTCTGAATTCGAGATAATTTATTAGGCGAATCGGTAATGTCGATTTACTAACAACTTTAATATTTTTGACATAGTTATTAAGTTTAGCTTACTTTTACGTAATGAACAAGTTTCTCAATAAATTTGAACTCTATTTAACTCTACGTAATTCAAAGTTACCATATTTGAAATGGCTGCATTAATTATTACCATATTTATAATCGTGTAACTCCGTCTATACATCAAGCGAAAAGAAGTAACCACAACAATAGGCGGGAGGTTTTTACAGACAGCACCGGCCGCGCACTTCTTTGCACAATTTGCCTTTTTCAATTTGCACATCATCGCGTTGCGCGTCACGTGCGCGGAACCGCCCGCCAGCGACTGCTTATTCATAAGAAAAAGAACATACTTAACGGTGTAAGATACTGAAACATAACAGAAAAATAAGCCTATGCTCGCGTCAGCTGTTCACGGTAAGTGGAATTTTATTCACATTCGATCAAAACAAGACACTAATAAGTTTTAGAAACTGTGATTTAAAAATGAGAGATGTTCAAATTGCAACCAAAAATTTTTACGTGCTGACTAACTTCTAATATTTCAAAATTGTTGCAGCAATATAAAAAAAACAATTTCCGGTTTTACCGACTATATACAGCAAGTAACAAGTCCAGCTATTTCTTCCAATTATGTTCAAACTCAAATACTTAAAAACTGTTCAATTCATACATAACTCCTTGACACAAACATACAGTCAGTAGATAATAAAATTAAACTCAATAAATTATCTTATTGCAGTCACTGGCACATTTTAAACCACTTTACGTAAGTTCTTGGAAAATGTGTTGTTTTGGAAAAATCCCATAGATATTGCTAACAAACAAGGGTAAAATAAAGAACACTTTCGGAATAGAACTACTTCGGAATTCGTTTACTATTAGGATGTAGATAACTAACAAAGGTTAAAAATGATTCGAGAAATACAGTTTTCTGCAACAGTATTTGCTAGTTTAACTCTTTCAATCTGAAAAGTATTTAAAGTGCGCCCTTGTGCTGCTTTTCCCATATTCAAGATCAAAAACATGGCCTTAGTCTAAATTCTGGAATTCTTTCTTATATCATTTATAAAGATGTAGGCCGACATCCCTCCGTAAATGTTTAATATACATAGTCTATAAAATATAGACCATATATTCAGTCCTTTGTGAAATATATCATTATGTTATAAATATTGCAGGATTTATTTACTCGCACCGTAACTTATTTTGATATACTTGTCTGCTTACGACAGTTTGCGTATCATAAATTTTAACTACTAAAAATTTCATAGTATGAATGCAGAGACGAATTATTTTATTTTCTGATGGCGGATAAAAAGAGCGCAATAAACACAGCGATGCGGATTATGGTTTCCTACGTACTGTTGGATATCGGATGACTATACGTACGTACATACGTTCACACTACGCGTTATCATGGCCAAATAAGTATTATTTTATGCAAACAAATGGTCTATGCTAAGCGTTGAATCAATGAAACTGAACGTTATCTTAAAAGTGATAATTTCATTTTATACTTCATTTTTAACCTCTTGGTTGTCATTTATTGAACTCGCTACAAATCCAATCGTTACGTATCGATTCTAAATACACGATAATTGTACAAACTTTGTACTGCTATTTGATTAAAAAAAATGTTAAGTTACAACGGCCTCGATCTCTAGCCAAATAAACTTTAGATCAACCAAAACTTTGTGTTTAAACATTTAAAACATTTGTATAACAGTTATGGTCCTTTCTAATTTTTAGCAGCTTTAATAACGTCGATTTCGTCAAGAAATATTAAATAATTTGTTCCAAAAAAATTCATTTTATTGTCAAAAGGACAATGCCAGAAAGAATTCAATAAGTGTACATTACTTGGGCAATAATAAAATTCAATGTTACCGCCGTAAGTGCACCGACAATCAGTGGTAGATAAATAAGATCATATTCTGGGAGTGATTTTTCAAATCCACTCAAAATTACGGCTGGCTCCATTCTAGTCTTAGGATAGGTATAGTTTTTTGAAAACAGATATGTCATGGAGGCTCAATACTTTTATTGGATGACCGATAACAACTCTCGTTTGCTATCGATCGGCTTTTTATTATTATAAAACTACCAGCAAGAGACACAACATCAGCAACAGCGTTTAAGTTGTTGCCAAGTTCGTTGAATATTTCGTGTTGCTTCTAAATCAAAGTTCCCATCGCACACATCGCTAATAAGAGAAAATTTTAAATACAAACTTCTTTTTTTGCTTTTAAAATTCTCCACAATATTTTATTAAAAATTGTTTTTTAAATACATTAATATTCTGTAACTCGTGTGGGTAACTGCTAATAATCGGGGTATATTCGTGTTGAGGACACGATCGTGTATTTTATGTGAATACGTTTGAGTTAAGGTGCAATATTTTCTTCGAGGACTATGAATGTTTTTTTCCGGGATCCAGATGTACGTATGATGTACTGACACGTTCAGATTCCATGAATTTCTTGTCCTCCCGGTACCAATTCACTCGATCATAGAGAACTTCAGGATAACCACTAGATTGTTTTTGAGAAACACTTTCTAAATGAACAAAATTTCTTTATTTCCAGTTTGTTTTAAATGAGTGAGTATTTTTTACACATAATGGAAAAAGCTTAATTACTTTTATCAATCGAAATTTAAACGAGTGTTTTATCTTCACCCAGCTAAAATTGATTCTGCGTAGAAATTTCTGGGCGAGCGAAAACAAACCTAAAATAACGACGATATCCTCGAGCGCAATAAGTCCACGTTTCCACTCTACGAAATAAATGGTTTGATCCATTCGCCATAGATTGATATAATTTGATTTTACCTATAGACAACACGTAACAAAACTGTAATGCAAAACTGTATCCTAATTTTTTATTTATAATTATCCATATTTTTTATTTATAATTAACCGTACACCATTCCTGAATTCACCTCAAAAAATCATTCCCAATCATTCGATATGGATTCGAATAAATTGCAACATTCCACATTTCGCGTCCAACCCCAGTTCATTCTCCCAGTCCTGAAGCAAATTATTTTATTGCGAGGTCTCTTTCTCTCTCTTTCTCTCTCTCTCTCTCTTATTCTTAAGTAACTATAGGTTTTTTTTCAACACTTAATAAATTTCATAATAATTTTTACATTCATCTACGAAAAAGTATTTATTTTTAAGTTAAACAAAAACAATAGATATTATCTTTATTGAAACACATTAATACCCGCAATTTACGTTAAAAAAAGTTTTTCGATTAATTTCATAGTAAAACCAAACTTGCATCTAACTACATTTCCTCAAGTTTCCAGATCAGCATCATCTATATATACAGACAAATAATACCCTAAGACTAATAAAAATGACGATTTTCACTACAGTGAATAAAGTTATCGGAGGGCTCCGCCCCCCCCCCACCCCGCCTGCCTCTTGACAGCGACTCCCGTGCGAACTACACATCACTTGCCACAATCGAAGTACTATTACCATGCAAATTATACCATTATCCTTGTGAAATATGAATTGAAGCGCAATATTATTTTTGACCTGATCCTTGACGGCACGTGTTTTATTTTTTATTACTTATTTATAATATCAGCAACCATTAAATGAAGCTTGCTGAAGATGACGTTGAGTGAAGCAATTTTATTTCGGAAGATGAATTTGTCTCCGATATAATTTACTTCATAAAAACTCGATAAATTTAATAATTTGGCCAAGCTTGCTGTCGCAACCGCAGACCGCAACCATAGATGTAAGGCCAGATTACCAGTTTTCCAAAGAAATAAAAAGCAATTGATATAATTTTTAGACCTATGTACTATTATATGGAATAAAAATAGAAAGACAGGGTAAGAAATATAGAGTTATGGAAACGTATCCAACTAACGCATGTAGAAGAATTGGCCTGTAAATTAAAATAGCCCTGGTCGGATCATGGGGCGTGCAAGTTAATAAATTGGGCTAGAAGAGAGATTTCTCCAAAAACAACTTTTATTCAATTATTACAATGAATATTTCGATTGTGACGATGAATAACGGAACTTGGTAATATCAACGTACTTATGAAGTGTGTCGCGTCTGCGAAGCTTCCTCTTGGAAAAGCTGTTTTTATAGTGAGGTCCTTAATGATATCGAGGCTCGATGCGAAGCTTTCTTATAGCAATATCGTACTGAAACTTTACTGGTGCACAGACGGTTTGCAACAACTCAGCCATCACAGACGTATATCTTGAGTCTACCGATTTCTTCTCAAGTACGTGGTTAACAGTGTTACCAAGAGTACAGAGAAGGCTTGCAAAAACTCATCACCATGATCGTGATTCTGGTTTCTACCAATTATCTTGTCCGGCGTGGAGTCGACGGGATTATTGAGGGTTCCTCGACAGTAGTCCACTTGACTCGCACTTTAAATGGTAGCTACAACAAATGTTTTCTGCATTAGAGGCTACACAATGAGACTCATCTTCGTGGTCATCCTGGCTGGAGCGACGACATCGTGTGTGTCGTAGATTCCGTGTGGGCTAAGCTCACGAGAGATAGAGAAAAATGATATGCCATGGAGGAGGCCTTCACCCGACATTGGAGGCCTCAATAATTTATTTATATAAAGAATTTAAGTAATTTTAAAATTATTTCAATTATTAAATTTGATTATTTTATACCTCAATAATAATATTATATATTTAGTTTTACTAAAATGTGATGTAAATGATTGTTACGGGTTAATATTCTAAGGTAATATAACATACGAGTAATTAATTAAATTTAAAAATATATTATCTATTATTTTTTGTTTGTTAAATAATAAATAATATTAATAATAAATAGTACTTCATTACAGACTAAAATATCATTCTATATGCCTAATTTTGCACGTTATAATTAAATATAGTGACCACCAATGAAGAGATAATAAAATCAACTAAGCTCTTTTCTCTCCCTCACAAATCCTGCTTGTCGCACTTAACAGCCCTGCTTGGACCTCTATTTATGCACATTTTTCCTAGAATGACCTCACAACGATGATCCCATTCTAAACTCTGGAATTCTTGCTTATATCGTTCATATTGATGGAAGCCGATGTCGTAGCGTTAATTTGGTAATATGATCAATTACCTCATACTTCTTTATTAAATAATTTAATCCCTTGAAGATATTTCACAATTATTTTAACACACACTAGCATTATATAACTCATTTTAATCTACTATGTCCAAATCTAATATATTTATCCGTTAGAGTTTTGTTGGTATGTTACACTAAATTATTGATTATTTAGCTTCTGATTTTAATATACTCATAGTAAAATATTGACATTCGATATTATAATATTAATAATTAACACACACCCCTCGACAAAGCAATCCCAAGTAAAACCTAACATAAAAAAATGGGAACGACTTTATAAATCACATTGATAGTGGAGAAGAAAATTGTTACTTGGCTGGTAAAATAAGATCAGCAAATGAACATTATGAAAAAAAAAGGTGAACAGTTTAAAATTAGATTGTTTTCGCTATCGTCAGTCGTTTTTTTGTTTTTGCAAAAAGCCGGTCTCTGAAAATGTGAATACCTTTTTTCGTAAAATGTTTAGTTTTATGACATCTGCAAAAATTAAAATTTTCAAAATTAAACAAAAAGCTGCGAAACTTAAAGATCACAACGGTAATCACAAATATTTTGGAAAAAACTTCTTTGTTGGAAAAACAAATTGTGTTCTTGATATCATATAAGCTAAGCAACGTAATTTAAAAAAAATGCGCATAAATCTTAAAGCAATTATTTCATGTTTATTTGCAGGACTAATTTTACCAGCCCCCTAACAGTATTTTTCTCCACTCTCAATGGGATTTATAAGATCATTTCCATTTTGAGTTTTATTTTGTAATTTGAAAATTTATTTCTGCGTTCAATTCTGTGACACATATTTAGTGGTCAGTCGAAGGTAAATCTTTAATCCGTGCTGGTTGAATAATACTTCTTTTCGTAATGCAAATTCCTATTACGATACAAGGGAGAACAGCGACTGTGCGATAATATGCCGCAACTGTACTCGAACCGCCAGCGAGCCATAAAAGTTAAAATTATGAAAATTTTTGAGATGAAACGAGTGCCTTTAAGCAGCCAACCAAAAATAATATTTTGCTTCAGTTCAACATATTTCACAAGGGTTATAATGTAATTTGCATTGTAATAGTGACATTATAAAAAGACAATAGTTTTGGGATCTCCTATGTTAAGTTGTTACTAAAAAAAGAACTATAAGGGGCGCACGGACAGACACGTGAGTGTTATTACAGCATTCCGTTTTTCGTTTTATGCCATGAAACCTTAACATATATTAATTAATTTCGATACTAACAATATTAAGACACAAAAAATTATTACATTTGTATAGAACCGATCTAAATAGGAGATAGACAAGATATTTCTTTCATAAAATTACAAAAGTATAAAACATGAATGACCAATGCTATTAACTATTACTGAAGTCCAACTAAAAGAAAACGATAAATGAGAGAGTGTTTTAATTTGAATATAAGATTAATGTTATCGTACCTATATCAGTCATAAAAGTTAAAAGAGCTCAAAAAGATGTGAAATTCTATCTGAAATATTACGTTCAAATTTAGCCTTAAAAAGTGACAACACAAAATCAAAATACTTTTTCAAAAACTTTCCTAGAGAAATCGAGATGACTACGTTTGACCTTTGCGTTTGATGTATATTCAATACAATGCGCGGAGCTTGACCATGATGGATAATTTTCGGTTTTTTATCGCTTTGAAAACCAAAGTTATAAAAAGAGAAAAATTCTATTGGTTCTATATACCCCATCACATAGAAAAGTGATAGAGAAATAAGAATTAATTGGGGTCTAGTCGCCACGGCTAGTTTAGCGGTACCGCTTATATTTGTTACGCCCGATTACAACTATCGGTGCTTTATGTGCTTCCTGAGGTCAGTACTCTAGACCAAAGCACCATTCGGGCACCAGTCATTATATAATATTCAATAAATGTAAATGCAATACAACTTATTCGCATTCATTATTTAAATAAACTCGGCAAGAACTTAGCTACTTTTATACCACTTCTTTTTGCGACTAAGTTTTTAAAGAGGAATTTGACTCTTTCTACTGTAATATTTTTCATAACATAACTTTTACTATTAATGCAAATAAATAAATCACGGAATATAAACCACAATTTATTTCTTGTAAATGTCCAATTCATTAATCAGACTTTTCGGAAAGAAGAGGCTATGGAAAGCAAGAGAGATTAGCGGTCGCTACCGACTACTTTTTGCAGTCCAATTTATGTTTCAAACACAACTCAAGGTACAATTGAGTTAAATTACGTATTTATAAATATCCTATAATGGTAACGAGGTCACACATAATGACGTGCATCACCCAAAAACCACTGGACTTATTATTATGGAACTTTATGGTTTAATACCTTAACTTCTGTAATGGAACACATTACACTATCTTTCATATGGGTTGAGTGGAAAAAAAAAACAACTTTCACACACATTAGTCAATATCAAAATATGTTTCTCTTTCCAACGTTATAGCTTTATAGCTCCATAATAGATGGTAGTATATGTCTTATTTTGAATGAAAAGTAGTTTCATGTTTCTTCACTAGATGGCAATATTTATTTTCATTTTATTAAACATGTTTAATGCAATAATGCATTCACATTTCCATTTTATTAACTGTAGCATTATCAATATCTATCATATTGTAGGGTGCTCACATGGAGGAAAATTTGAATGTCTACAAACTTGGAAGAAAAAAATGGGAATATTTTCTAGTCTTCTCTAGGCTTTTGACTCGCTCTCTAAGGTACTAATTAAAGGTAAGTAATTCGCTAAGGTACAACGCCTTTAGAGAAATTTATTTCTTTAAATTTAAAATTTAGGTCTTTAATTTAAACACATACGTACAACATTTTCCCGACAAAGATAAAAATATTCCTACAAGACAATAAAAATGGAAGATCAAACATTTTTTTGTTAGTTTTATAAACTAAAATTCATTCATCCATTTAAAATATTTAATTATTTAGACTAATTTTTTGCTTTTCAATTTCAAAAATTCCAGCCTAAATAGCAAATTAAAATTTTGTAATAAAAATCGGGCATAATAACTGGTCAAAGCTCCTTTCTGCCTTTTTGCAATTTGAGCGTCATCCGCGCAATGACGTCATGGGCGCGGGTCCGCCACCAGCAACCTCCTTATTCATGACGAGGCAGTAGTACTTATTGCAAACATCTTCCACCCAGCAAGAAGCCGAAGCATAACAAATAATAAGTTTTCAAAACTGTAATAAAACAATGTTGATATCCACATTGCAATTAAAATTATTTATGTACTAACTAGCTTATTGCTGTAGGAATAATGTTGTAGGAATATAAAATGAAATCTTATCAATCTCACCAACCACTAAATACAGCAAATGATAAATTCAACTACTTACAAGGAAATTTAAATTCAAGATTTTAATGAAAATAACGATAAACTATTTTAGTGCAAATTATATAACATTACCGTTCAAAATATGTAAAGTAATAAGTAATAACTTGAAAAATGTGTGGTTTTGAAAAACTCAAACCCACAGAGGTAAAAGTGAAAAACGCTTTGGAACTAGAACTGCCTAAATTTTGTTTCATCATTACGATCATGATTTTCGTGGAAACGAATAATGAAAGAGAATGATTGAAGTAATACTGTTTTCTACGACAATATCCATCGACAGTCCATGACAGAAACTGTTTATCGCACTGAAAAACCTATTATTTTTTGCGCACCTTTCCTTTTCTTCAAAATGACAACGATGACCCTAGTTTGGACCCTGAAATTCCTTCTTATATCATTCATATTGATGTAGCATCATGGCGTCAATTTTTTAATATGGTCTATATTTTTTCACTTCTTTGGAAAATATGTGAAGTATGTTATATATATATATATATATATACATATATATATTTGGAAAATATGTGAAGTATGGTATATTAACATGCACTATCATTATGTAACTCATTTAGATATATTTATGTGCTTAGGACAGAATATATTTCATAGATATTAACTACAAAAAGCGCCACCAAAAATTCAACTGTAAAATGCTCATTATTCCATATATCTCGAACATTCCCATTTTCTATTATTCTTAATCCAAAAAAGAATTATTTTATTGCAGGGTCCGGCTCCATAGCTTGGTTCTCCTATAAGGTAAGGGATATTAATTAAAAAATTAAGGGTTACTAATTAGTTTGTGAAACAAATCAACCCTTGCCTTAGCTTTTGGCGGATTAAAGCAGGGTAGTAAACAAAATGGTGCGGGTTATGCCATCACATGTGCTGTTGAATATCAGTGTCTATGCATACGTATGCATGTAATATTTTTTATCATAATTAAATGAAACTACGTGATGTAGTATTATTTCTACTTTCTTTAAGTTCTTTACCACGACCTAAGTTTCGTTGTATTACAACATCTTCAGGTGGGCTATTAGCAAAAATATTTACTTATAGCCCACCTGAAGATGTTGTAACACAATGAAACCTAGGTCGTGGTAAAGAACTTAAAGAAAGTAGAAATAATACTACATAACGTAGTTTCATTTAATTGTGAATAATGAATTTCTACAAAATTAACGCCAAATATATTCAATATTTGTTATCATATCCGAATATAAATGTTATTCAAAACAAAGGATCAACGTTGAACGTTAAAAAAATAAAGTCGAACATTAAATTTTTAAAAAAAATTTATTTTAACATTTTTCCTTCAGCTGATAATTATTAAACCCGCTACTAATGAAATCAAGGAGACTATATATCCAGCGATGCTAATAAATGACACTTTTTTAAACTTAGCATTCAATTGTATCAAAGAAATTATTTTATTTGAAAATAATTTTGAGCTTTGGTCACCTAAACTTATGGTTATCTAAAATTCTATAGCTAATGCAAATTATAGTAATAGAGAAATTACACAATATTTTCCTGTTTTAATATGACAAATTGAAAAAAAAACAAAAAACACGGAATTTATCACATCGACATATATTTACCTATTATAATTTTATTGGTCTAATACATTTAACTACATTTAGCTTCTCACTGACTATTAAAATACTGACGTTCTATATTACGACCCTTATTTGTTTTTGACTTTGCTCGTTTGCTCGTATGCTTAAGTAAAACTCACTCTTGCTACATTTAATAGGTGTGAGAATTATTACATTAGCTAAAAACTTTACTCTAAAATTAATATTGGAATTCGCCGACAATACTTAGAAATAAAAAATCATAAAATACTAGCAAACCCGGCGAACTCCGTTTCGCCACCAGATGGCTTGGTTTTTTGTAACATTTCGTTTGGGGATTAAAAGATGAAGAAAAATTTTTTTTTTGTTTTTATATTTGAAAAGGAAAAATTTTATTTCATTTCACAACAGTAATGAATTCATTTTGATTACAAAAATGAAGTGTAATTTATTTGAACTTCTCTAAGTAAAAAATTAAAGTGAATCCAAAGTACATACTGAATCGAATCGTTATACGTGTCCGCAAATTATCCGTTTCATTGAAGTGCTCCTTGGTAAACCACATTTTTTGTTTTTTGGTCTGACGTTAACACAAACAGAGCGGATGGTTTCCCAACTCGTGAACACGCAACGTATAGCTGCTCATGTGAAAAACAATGATTTTCTAAATTTATCCCGCAAACACTAAGCGATTGGCCTTGCGACTTGTTAATTGTCATTGCGAACGCAAGGTGAACCGGAAATTGCAATCGTTTGTCAAACGGAAGATCAGTCGGAATCATTGGTATTCGAGGAATACATACATTAATAATTTATCATCACTGTAGTTCGCAGTTGGATCATATTGGAATGCCAAGCGATTGTATGATGCCAATGATCTTCGTGTGCTCACGCGTTGTCTCAATCGGGCATTTTCTCTTATTATATTTTGTCTTTCTTCACTTAAGTTCTGTGAATACACTTGTTGCTGGCTTGCATGTCTTGTGCGGTGGCCGATGTTCGCACGTCGTCCTCTAGGCATTTTGGACTATGGACAGACTGGTGAATTTAACCTCAAATGCACGATCCACATAATTTACACAGATGCAAAAAAATGACAAATGCCTGCTGTTGAAATTGACTAAAAATTTGCACAATACGCGTGATTGTTTTGATGGTTTCCAATTGAACTGTTAGGAAACGAATAACTTTAACCTCAATTTTACAATTTCACTGTGAACACAATATCGGTTTTAAGTTAGCGTTTGAAAGAACGTGCGCATAATAAATGTCACATGAAATTAACTGAGCAGAGTACAATGAGTAGCTGTCAAACAATGTATCACGCACCGGCGCCACCTACTTAAAATACTGGCGCCATCTGCTACACTACCATGCAAAACCATATTGGTTTGTAGTACATGCTATGTATCAGAGATGGCGCTGTATGTGAAAAATGATTTTCCCTGTTTCCTGCTTTTCTGTTAAAATGTTTCCTGAATTTTGTTTGCTATAAACCTCACGGAGCCCGAGACCTTTCCAACGAATGCAAAACCGTGGAAATCGGTTCGTGCTTTCTGGAGTTATAGCGTCAGGAAGGAAAACCCGACTTATTTTTATATTATAGATTACAAACAACATTATCTCGTCATTCCTTACTATATTAATAAATAACACACGCCTCTCGACGAAACAATCTGAAGGGCATCCTTATCAAAGTCACATGGCGAAAACAATGTTATCTATAGATATGTGCTATTTTGTGTACAATAAATAATTACAATACGAAGAATAAAATATTTGTAACGACATAGAAAGTTATTTTAGCTTCGAAAATGAGCTTTAATTTCAAATAACCTAGAAATAACTGTGCGCTTTTTATGTTGTAATTATCTCGTAATTTAGTTAATATTTTGTCGTTCAGCGCAGAATACAAATAGCATTAATATGAATATTTTCACACATTCATCTCAGGATAATTTATATAAAAGCATTAAATAGTATTTTTCATGAAATGCATTTTCATTTTCATTTCACGAGAAGGGGAAGGGGAATTATAAAAACTTTTCTAATTATTTTAGTTTTTATCAAAATTAAAAATTGATATTAAACTTAAAAATTAAAATTTAACATTTTTGAAGGTTTCACTTCTACCACGTGTGAATTGCACACATAATTTTTTATTTTTATATCTATTCAAACTATTTTAAGTATTATTCAATGTTCAATAGACTAATGTTTCCTAACATTAGTCTATTTTCCTAACATTAGTCGTCGGTACAATAAAAATGGTTTAAAAAGCATGAATATGACGCAACAACACACGTCTTCAGATTGTTCAGACCTTCAAACCTTTTTTCAAACAATCTGAAACACGCATTTATTAATGTTATATGGGAAAAACAATTTTAACTGTAGAGGCGCACAATTTCATCAAAGAGAAATAATTAAAATAATAAGGAAATACTATTTGTAATGTCTAAATCATAATAGCCTCAACAATAAGAATAAATTTCGAAGCAAAGATTACAGACAGGCAGAACCATGCACCGTGTTCTAAATTTCTTTCTCTTTTTTTCTCAAATTTAAATATATGTTAAGTAATAATCATGGAGACAATAATAGGTATAATATTTTTTGTAAAACACTGTACAAAGATTATCTCATTCTATACATTTTCAAATATTTATCCCAAGACAGTAATTAATATTACTTTTAATAAAATACCCACTCGACATCCCTATATTTATATCCACAGTTGATATTGAAAGCAAATATTTTTTTTTAATTCGCGGTAAAATTAAGTAAAATGAAGACCTTTACCTAATTAAATTTACTTAAGTTTCGAGAGCAGCATCAGGTATTTCTATTGAAATAAATACCCAGACTCTAAATCCCTCAAGTGTCTTAAAAATAAGCAGTTCCGCCCCAAAGAAGGTAGTTATCAGTGCGCTCCGCCCGCCTCCTACCAACCGCTCGCTCGCCCGGCGACGACCGCCCACACTGACTACGCGCAGCATGGCGCAGTTGGGCCGCCATTACTATATAGATTAAATTATGAGATGTGATGAATACATGCAGAATATAATTTTTGCTTAAATCCTTGAAGACACTTGCTTTGTCTCACATTTTTTATTATATTAACTTTTAGAGCTTGCCGGAGTTTCTAGTTTCGTTACGAATTAGCTTGGGGAGCGCTGCAAAAGCTATGCCGCACCTTGCCTCCTAGTTGCAGTAATACTTAAAATATGATTTACTTATTCCACGTGACTTCCTGTCTACTTCCAGAATAATCAACCCTAAAACCTGAATTATAAATACAAACCTATAGGGTTTACGAATAATATTGAATTTAAATAAACTATAACTAGTTGCATTATTAATTCAATTTTATAAACATAAATTTATATTAAATGAGAAAAATTTTAAAACTATTTCCATTGCCATATAATGTAATATAAAAAAAACTTAAGTTACTTGTTTCGTTTGTGAGTCTGAAAACAATAAAAATGCGAATTACAAAAATTATTCTTAAAATTGATTTTATGTCGACATATGGATAATAAAAAAAAATAACCAAAATACAATAAACATGACAATATTTCAATGAACAGATGCAATTTTTATTTTCTCTAGACCTCTAAATATTCGGTGTGGAATAGAATGCCGCAATCTATATTCAAAATAAATACCACAAATTGAATCCTAGAAAAGCTATTGCAGCTCAAAAAATTTCTAGGATCTCATTAATCTCATTGCTAATACTATCAAACTTGTATCCATTTCCCTAAAACCTAATGGCTGAAAGTCTTAAATCTTGAGAGTGTTAATTGTTTTACAGAACACCAGACGAAATTACAAGATGGCAGTAATTAAATTTACTAAAAAAATACAGGCATTTGGACTACGCATGAAAACTGAAGGAGCATCAAATTTTCAAAGCAAAACACGCTATGTACGTCAAAGAACGCGTTAGCAAAGATCTTTGCGAATAGCCTACCTGAAGATGGGCTGGAATACAACGAAACCTAGGTCGTGGTAAAGAATTTAAACAAAGTAGAAATAATACTACATCACGTAGTTTCATTTAATTGTAAATCATACCACTTTTTTATTTAAAAATTGTCATTAGTCATTAACATGTAAATGCATCAACCATTTTTTATATTTCGATAAATGTAAGAAATGTGGCAATATTGCATAAACCCTTCTTAGCAATCGATGGTGAATTTGATTTTTCTACTATCACTTTCATTTGCATAGTTTTCCAAAAAATTTAAAAAAAAGGATTTGGAAACTTTGTTTACATTTCGCAATTCAAAATTATTGCCATTTGAAAACCTTTAACATTTATCCATAATTCGCACAAATATTTAAAATTATAAAAAATACTCTCATCGATTTTTAAAATAAACTTATCGAAATAACTATTAATACCATATTTTCTTCATTTGTCATTTGGATGAATATTATTAGCTTCTTATTAATAATATCAATTTTAATTTTAATTGCAATTTCAAAGTAAATCTTTATGGATTATTTATTTTTTAATATGGCAACCCTCACACATTTCTTCGACCAATCAGAAATTCTACCGTTTGAACGTTTTTGAAGAGGTTAGTATTGCAAAATGACAATTGATTTATGATCAGTGCGCGTCGTTGTTTTGTCTTAAACAATTTGTAATAGTTGTACCATCGAGCAAGTGGATTTACGAGTATGTCGTTTTAAGTACTAGAGAATATAATATTAGTATATTCCGAATGCCGTTATGATAACGGCCAAGCCCTAAGAACCTACGCTGAACGCTATCCGAACAGGCGACAACCAGAAAACGCCAAGTTATTATCAATGCACTCACGAGAATACGTGAGAATAGGTCCATTATTCCATTGAAATCGGGTGGTAATACTCCAACAATATCAATAAATATGGAAGAAAATGTGCTACGTTATTTTCTAAACAAAGTTTTCATCAGACCATTAACGAAGCCACATTCGAGTACCAGGAGGAGTACATGGTATGAATATCCTCATTGGATCGAAAACGTTATTTGGTCTGATGAAAATTTATTTCCAAGTAATTCAATATTGAATCAACGCATTGATCTTTTGAATTTTGGTACTTGTAAATACATTTTAAAACAAAATAATTTTAATTACTATGTACGCGTGTTTTCTAGTTTTTTTTTTCCAAATGCCACTTGACAATTTACAGATACGTGCAAAGTTTGCAAAGCAACATTTCGGGTATGTTTCAAGGGGTGTTAATTTACACATAATTATGATTTCATATAAAGTTTAAACTTCAGTTATTTTGTAAAGTAGGTGACTAATTTAAAAAAATAACATTTTGTCGAATTACACATGATAAATGGGACAAGTGGTTGAAGTGGAGAACTTTCATTTATTTTTATACTATGTACTCATCAACACGCCTCATTGAACACAATTCTATTAGGTTTTAACTATTGTGGCAGCAACCTCGTAGTAATTATATAATACCATGGAATGTTAAGTCTGCTACTCAGTTTCTCAGTGGCTAGCGTTTCATATATTTTACAATTACGTTGGTTACCTTATTTATACTTCAAAGCTTCCAATCTCGATTTTCTTTGTTTTAACCTTTTTCGATTTTATTATCATCCGTTGTATTTATGTTCAGTTTTACTACTTGTACTATCAACTTTATTTATATATATATTTGACACTCTTCAATATTACATTCATTTTCAACCGTATATTATGCTTGTGTTATTCTAATTCTTTTAATGAATATTTTCTTACCCAACTGATAACTTGTTTTTACCATCTATTGTTTTTACCTCTAAATACAGAAGAAAAAATTTTACAAAAAAAACTTTTGTTTAATTATTATAATGAATATTGCAATTGTGACGACAAATAACGGAACTTGGTAATATCAGCGTACTTCTGAAGTGTGTCGCGTCAGCAAAGCTTCCTCTTGGGAAAGCTGCTTTTATAGTGAGCTTCTTTATAGTCTCGAGGCCCGACGCGAATCTTTCTTATGGCAATGTCGTACTGCAACTTTGCTGGTAAAAAAACGGTTTGCAACGACTCCGTCATCACAGACGATTCTACCGGTTTGTTATCAAGTATGCGGTTAATGGTGTTGCCAACAGTACAGACGATGCTTGCAAAAGCTCATCACCATGATCGTATATCTGGTGTCTACCAATTATCTTGTCCGGCACGGAGTTGAAGTCATTATTGAGGGTTCCTCGACAGTAGACCACTTGACTCGCACTTTAGATGGTAGCTACAGCAAGTGTGTACTGCATTAGAGGCTGCACAATGAAACCCATCTCCGTGGTCATCCTCACAGAGGCTGGAGTGACGACATCGTGTGTGTCGTAGATCCCATATGGACTAAACTCACGAGAGACAGAGAAAAATGGTATGCCATAAATGAGGCCGTCACCCGACACTGGATGCATCAATAATTATTTATATAAAGAATTTGAATAATTACAAAATGATTTCAACTATCGAATTTTATTATTTTATATCTTAATCATAATAATTTACGTTTAGTTTTACTAAAATATGATGTAAATGATTGTTAAGGGCTAATATTCACAGGTAATATTACGTACGACTAATTAATTAAATTAAAAATATATTTATCTATTAATTTTTTGTACTTTAAATAATAAATAATATTAGTAATAAATAGTACTTCATAACATACCAAAATAGAATTATATATGCCTAATTTTGCACGTAATAACTATTAAATGGAATGACCACCGATGAAGATATTATAAAAGCGATTAAACACCCCCTCTTTCCTATCCCTCACAAATCCTGGTTGTCGCACTTAAAAGCCTTGTTTGGACCTCTATTTATGCACCTTTTTCCTATAAGAACATCACAACGATGAACCCAGTCTAACTCTGAAATTCTTGCTTGTCTCATCCATATTGATGGAAGCCGACGTCGTAGCGTTAATTTGTTAATATGATCAAGGTTCCCATACTTCTTCATAAAATAGTTCACTCTCTTGAAAATATTTCACAATTTTTTAGCACTCACTAGCATTATGTTATTTATTTTAATACACCAAGAATTTCATTTGTAAACGTTCAATAGGTTGTGATTAATAAACTCGCAACAAATAAAACCAGAAAGTGTGTATAACCACCTATGCTAATACGCGAGAGTTATGTAAAGTTAGAATATAGGTCCATAAAAAAATTGTTTTGAATATAACTTCGAGCTATAGTCAGCTAAACTTAGGGTTAGCCATATCTGTGTAGATGCTACAAATTACATTAGTGAACGCAATATGTTTACCGTTTGAATATAACAGATTTGAAAAAGTAACAAAGTGTGTTACTATGTTCAAATTTAATATATTTATCCGTTGGAGTTTTGTTGGTGTGATACACTAAATTATTGTAAATTTAGCTTCTGATTTTAATACATTCATATTAAAATACTGGCGTTCGATATTATAATATTGACAATTAACACACACCCCTCGACAAAACAATCCGAAGAGTGCACATATCACTATCCCTTAGAGAAAATAAATTTACTTTTGGGGGGTGTGCAATTTTGTTAATAATAAATAATTAGAATCTTAATGAAACAATATGTATAATACCCCAAAATATATAAAATAGGCTTCGATTTAAAATAATAAACAAGATTTCTTTAGTTTAAACCCAATAATAAGATTTTATTCAAACAAAACATACATTGCACATTAAGAAGAAGAGATTGCATATATCTCAAAAAAATATCTAGTGTCAAAATTAGTAACTTATTTTCATTTGATAGGCACAGGCAAACAACCAAGTATAAATATAAAATTTAATCCAATACTGTAACCAAATTTTACATAACAAAAAAGTCAGTTAACCTGCTTCATAGAAAAAAAAACTTTTAAGTAAGTAAACCACATAACAGATAATATTTCATCTCTTATACATTCGAATATAAGAGGAGGAAAAAAGGCCTTACTAAAAATGTCAGCCACTTGTTCAGAACTTTGAACATACTTAATAATAATTAACTATTGCTCTATTTTCTCTATAATAAAATTGAATTGAACATCAATGTGTTTAGTCATCTTCTGGAAAAACTGGATTATCTATAAGTTTAATAGTGATCTGATTATAAATTCATAGAGTTGTGCAATTTTGACTAATATCTTTGAAAATCTATCTTAACCATAAAAGATTCTTAGCAGCTTGACATCCAGCCTCAATTGTTGATAAGGAAGCAGAAGATTATTTCTGACTAGCAAATTAAATGTTTTTGACGCAATACATAAATCTTTCTATATAAATCTTTAATGTTAATAAAATAAAAAATTATTCTAGTGACCTGAGTAACATGGTATAGACTTAGATTATTGATACATCTATCCAACAGATTGACACCATATGAAATATCTGGTCTAGTTTCTGTAGATAACAATAATGACCCTATGACTTCCATGTGCGGAAAATTAATCTGCTCATTATCAACATTTTTAGTTATTTGATCTTTCACATAAACAGATGTATCACAAAGATGTGTTGTACTCATCTTAAATTGATTTATTATCTGATCGTGTTTGACTGATACACACAGAAATGTCAGTTTTTCAAATTTATAAATTAACGAGCCAATTTAAATTCAACTCTCTGATATTATCATAAATTCTTGCTTCAAAAAATTTACAATTTGATCTATTATTATATTGGACTGAGACATAATCCAAAGCATCGTCAACATATAAAATTAACAAAACCTTAGTGCCATACAAATTATCTACAAACACCCGATTGTCGGCTTGTAATTAAATAAATCGTATGGGAATTTATTCAGTTGACATATTTTATTTGTAGGTGGTTTCATCCTAACTAAATTTCCATAAAAATATCCTTTTCTAATTCTCCATAATATAAGGCTGTTTTAACATTTAAGTGCCATATATTCCAGACACATTCTGTGTATGTTTGTGTACGTGTATAGATATTTCATATAGTGTCAAAAAGGGCAAATAAGTTACTAATTTTGATGTCGTGTAGTTAATGTGCAAGTATGTCTTGTTTTAATTAAATATTGTTATTTAGTTTAAACTACAGAAATCTTGTTTATTATTTTAAATCAAAGAGGCGATGGGCCCAAAGTGGTAAACCAAGAGGAGAGAAAACAGTTTGACAATAGAAACATGTAATACTTATAACCTAAAATTGAGTACGAAAGAACAATTAACCCTGAAAAGTTGCTAGATACCAACAAAGTGTTAGATACCAACGAGACAAAACTAGAAAAAAATGAAAGATGACTAAAATTATGTTAAATGAACGTTTTAATCAATATAAAATATCACCAATAGATAACATTACTCCGTACATAGCTAGAGTTGAAAGTTTGGCTAAGCAACTGAAAGAAAAACGGGAGGATATCGGCGGCACTGCAGTTATGATTAAAATATTGGGCAGACAGCTTCCCAAGTACAGGTCTATTCATCAGGCTTGAATGTCATTTGATACCAAGAAACGAACCATTACCCACTTGACAGCTTGCTTATTAGACGAGTAAACCAGCTTTAATATAGAAGAAGAGAATGAAACTGATTTATTGTGGGCAAAGCAAAGTACAAAAAAGTAAACTTTTCCATTTAAGAAAACAAATAGAGCCAAATGAAAAATCACGACGTTTTGTATGTTACAACTGTGCGAAATGCGGTAATTACGCAAAAGATAATCGCGCTTCTGAACAAAAACCAAACCAAGGGAGAAAAATATGTTAGCTTTCAATGTAGCGAATAGTGATAGGAAAAAAAAAAGACAAAAGTAGTACATGGATTTAAGCCAGCAATACCTCAGCTCACATGTCTTATAAACGCTAAAATTTTGCAAAATTGTGCGAGTGTACAGGATTTCCACTGAAATTGAGAACCACGGAACCGTAGAAATGATTGTCCAAGGAAATGTCTATATTAACAAGTCTGTTAATGGACACTGGGAGATAAGTATCTTGAAAAATGTTCCATATACGCCTAAATTAAGAAGAAATATGTTTTTTATAGGAGTAGTGACAGGATATAGTTCGAGTATTATGAAGAAACAAATTGACGCTTTGATTTAAAAGAACAATAAAATAGTGTTTTACATCCTGATAAAACAACAATTTATACGATTCAAAAATAAAAACAATTCAAAATCCATAGTGTAATGTAGTACAAAAATTGAACTTTAAAACATGGCATGAACGTTGTGGATACTTAATTGTCAAAAAATACATAAAATATGCAAAAATAATATGATTACTGGTGTAGACTTATCAGATTGTGACAAGTTTGTGTATGAGGACTGTGCTCATGGCAAGTATGCTCGTCAACAGTTCCAGAAATCAAACAGAGAATCACTACAAATAGGTGATTTTGTTTACAGTGATGTCTTTTGACCAATCAATGTTGTTTTAAAAAATACAACGCAAAGACAATAAACATTTCTTTTCACATCGTGTACGCATATTACATACTGATAACAGTGGAGAATAAACAAGCGAAGACTTCAAAGAATATTTAGACAGTGATGGTATTTCTCATGAACTCACTGCCCCTTACATGCCCGAACAAAATGGCAGAGCTGAAAGAGAAATCAGGACAATAGTTGAAAGTACTCGATCCATGCTTTACGCCGGTAGTGTATCACTCAATTTATGGGTAGAAGCAGTCAATTGTGCTGTTTATTTATTAAATCGGACATCTTCTACCCAGACACCAAATATTACACCTATGGAGCTGTAAAGTTGTGTGGAGTGGAAATTTAATTTGGATCATATCTGAGCGTTTGCATGTGAAGGATATACACATGTATTAAATCAGTTGAGAAAGAGCTTGATTGCAAAAGTCGTCAGATGAAGTTAGTCGACTATGATAATACTAATTATAAAATGTATGTTCCGAGCACAAAAAGAATAACAGCATCAAAAAATGTTATTGTCAATGAAGAGGAAAGCTCCAAATTAAGCTAACATGAAGCTAAAATTGTCATCTGCGATGATGACAATGATGATGGAGAAAATCAAGAAGCTGAAGAGGAGATATATAACACCAAGAGGATAACGAGTAATCAAGATTATGAAAGTGGTGATAGCACGCACACCGCCATCGAAGAAACCTATAAACCTATAAAACTTCATAAGAAATTGATCCTACTCACATAGATAACTTTACGATCATACCAAATATCACTTTACGACCAAGAAGAAATCAATTGTAAGGCAAATTTAATGGAATTAAATATTCCTGTCACTTATGATAAAGCAATGAAGAATATAAGGTATAGCTGGATGCTATATATGAAAAACCAGAAGCACACCGTACTAACAACACCTGGAGTTTTGTTAATAGGAAAAATCAGAGAAATATAACATCAAAATGGGTTTTTAATAATAAAAGAAACCAAGCTAGCCAAGGAGGTAGATATAGAGCTCGACTTTTTGCCCGTGGATTCATACAAATTAAAAGAATTATTTTCACTTACCATAAGATAAGAGTCAATAGGGACACTGTTATATGTATATATATATATATATATATATATATATATATATATATATATATATATATATATATATATATATAATATAATTAATATATTATGATTTGTTTCTTTTGAATCAAGTGACATTCAAGCCTGACGAATAGACCTTATGTGGAGTAATGTTATCTATTGGTAATATTCTATATCGATAAAAACATTTATTGAACATTATTCTAGTCATATCGCATTAGTTTCTAGTTTTGTCGCGTTAATATCTAACGCTTTGGTACGCAGGGCGCATTTTATTTGAAATTTTCATTGTTTGAAATTCGTTTCACCCAACTTTTCAAGATTTTTGTCTTTTGGTACTCGATTTTAGGTTCTAAATATTACATGTTTCTATTGTCAAACTGTTTTCTCTGGTCTTGGTTTATCACTTACGTGTCTTTGTGCCCATCAACTCTTCGATTTAAAATAATAATTAAAAAGATGTTATTAAAACAAAACATACATGACAGTTCGCATGTATCTTTGAAAACGCACCTAGTGTCAAAATTAGTATGTAACTTATTTGCCTTTTATAACTTATGCATAGGCAAACATGGAAACGGCTCCAATAATAGTTACCGATTTTGTGATAACGATATAGACACTTAAATTTCGCCTTCAAAATTTTGCTTTCTCGTAATTTAGTTAAACATTATGAAATGACATGTTTAGTTCAAGGTAAAATAAAAATCATAATAGTAATTTGTTTTCAAATACTTACCCGATGACACGTAAAATAATAAACATTAAATATTTCTTTTAATAAAGAACATAAGCCATATCGGGATATGCATTAGTATAATTTATATTCAATTCAAATTATTTTGTTAATTCATACTAAAATAAATAAAATCGAAACTGACGTCTAATTAAATACTTCGATTTTCCAGAACAGCATCAGATATTTCTATTCAAATATCATACTAAATCCCTGAAGTGTCTTTAAAATAACGAGTTCCACCGCAGTTATCGGCGCGCTCTATCCGATCCCGCTCCGCCCACGCTTCTAGTGGCGGCGTCCGCCCAGGCGACCGTGCGTCTCTTGCCGCTGTCGAACCACTATTACAATGCAAATTACATCATTACCCTTGTGAAATGTGTTGAACTGAAGCAAAATATTATTTTTAGCTGGCTCCTTAAGGGCACTCGTTTCATTTTAAATTTTTCATCTTTTTAACTTTTATGGCTTGCCGGTGGTTCAAGTTTCATTGCGCGTCAGTGTGGCACATTGCACGTTGCTGTTCTACCTTGCATCGTAATAGGAAATTGCATTACGAAATAAAGCATTATTCAACCAGAATGAATTAAAAAATTTGCCTTCTATGGACCACTAAATACTTGTCACAGAATATAATGCTGAAATAAATATTCAAATTACAAAATAAAACCCAATATAAAAAAATGGAAACAAACTTAAAAATCTCATTGACAGAGGAGAAAAATATTGTTAGTGGGCGGGTAAAACAAACCCAGCAAATGAACATGAAGTAATTGATTTATGTGCGTTTTTTTCATCAAAATTAGGTTGCAATCTTAGCATATATGATATCAAGAACACTAATTGTTTTTGATTAAAAAAGTTTTTTCCAAAATATTAGTGATTACCGTAATGATGGCTTAGCGGTTTTTTGTTTAATTTTGAAAATTTATGTTTTTCTGGTGTTCTAAAATCAAAAATTTTACGAGGAACCATATTCACATTTTCAGGGCCGACATTTTGACAAAAGCAAAAAAAGACTAACGATAGCGGCAACAATCTAGTTTTAAACCGTTTGTCTTATTTTTTCATAGCTTCACGTGAATTTTTATCACGAAATATCATTATCTTTTAGCCGTCAAAGCGTTAACACGCCTTAACAATATAAAGACCAACTAAACGTCTATATATCTACGAAACCTCTTTCATATTTATTTTACTTTTTCAGAGGATAAAATTTTAAGGCATGAAGTAGAAAAACGTTCAAAAACATCTTTGTTTACCGTCAAGGAGTTAACACTCCTTAACAATTCGAAAATCAGCAAAATAGCTAAATATATTTTAAAATCATATCTTATATTAAAACTCGAAAGGAGATGAAAATAATCGTGATACCAACAATTCGTCACAGGAAATATTGGAAAAAACCTACTCCAAGTCAATTGCTGACCCAATTCAATAATCACACTGCGGAGTCTATAATCCTACATTCTTCAAATTACTCTCCATGTCGATGCTGACTAGTTTAAACGGAGAAAAAGTTACGCATTGATAACTTATTCTCTTAATGATTGAGTTGCCGAATTAAGTTTCAGGTCAACACCATTCAAAGTTATAATTCTAGATTCTACATAAAAACAATATTGCCTAAATATGAAGAAACAACTGAGCGCAGTAGATATTATTCATTAACTACGTACGTACGATTTCTTTATATAGGTAGATCAAATTTCTTGTTTCATATAACAATCTGAAAAGTATTTAAAGTGCGCCCTTGTGCTGCTTTTCCCGTCTTCAAAATCAAAAACATGCCCTCAGTCTAAATTCTGGAATTCTTTCTTATATTATTTATAAAGATTTATGCCGACGTCACTCCGTAAATTTTTAATATACATAGTCTATACAATATAGACCATATAGTCAGTCCTTTGTAAAATATATTATGTTATAAAAATTGCAGTATTTCTTAACACGCAACAGCATTCGGTAACTTATTTATATATACTTATCTGCTTACGACAGTTTGTGTATCATAAATTTTAACTACAAAAAATTTCATGTGGAAACGCCCTATGTTTTATATATCGCCATATAACTCAATTTTCTGTTATTCATAATACAGAGACGAATTATTTTATTTTCTGCTGGCGGATAAAAAGAGCGCAATAAACACAGCGATGCGAATTATGGTTTCCCACGTGCTGTTGGATATCGGTTGGCTATACTTACGTACATACACACTACGCGTTATCATGTCCAAATAAGTATTATTTTATGCAAACAAATGGTCTATGCTAAGCGTTGAATGGTTAAAGCTGAACGCGCTGTCTTAAAAGTGATAATATCATTTTATACTACATTTTTAACTCCTTGGTTGTTATTTATTGAACTCGCTACAAATCCAATCCTTACATATCGATGCTAAATACACGATAATTGTACAAACTTTGTACTTTTATTTGATTAAAAAAACATTCTAAGTTAGAGCCGTTTCGATCTCTAGCCAAGTAAACTTTAGACCAACCAGAACTTTGTGGTTAAACATTTAAAAGCTTGGTTTACTAATTATACTCCTTCTTAATTATAATTAGCAGCTTTTATAACGTCGATTTCGTTAAGAAATATTAATTCACTTGTTCCAAAAAATTAAATTGTTTGTCAAAATTGCAATGCTAGAAAGAATTTAACAAGTTTACATTACTTCAGCAATAATAATATTCAATGTTATAAGAACAAATCGTGTTCGGTATCGAGCGTCAAAAAAATAAAGTTAAATGAGTTATTTAACGTTTAAAAAATAATAATTTTACTTCAAGCTTTTTCCCTGATTCCATAATTACTATACGGTTAACGTCTGTTTTAGAGGATCTGTTAATATTACGGGTCTGTTATAATTTACATACGTGGTGACCAGAAGCCCAAGTGGCAATCGCAGACGATCGAGTTTGGCTATGCTCGCAGGTCATTAACGATGTTCGTTGGTATCAATAGTTCTTGTTGATATTTACTATTAATGTTTTGTGCTTCGAATTGGTGAATGTGTTGTTCCAAACAGTTGTTCCAATACAAGGAAATAATCCAAAATTATATATGGGTTAGGATTTCATCAGTAAGGATATATTTTGACTATTTTACATTTTAATTAGTCACTACATGCGACAGGTAAACAAGTATGATACAACGTGTGCTAAAACACGATAAGGTCATATTAGCCATTTTATTACTCAATTCAATAATACTAATTGATTTTACAAATTATTTAGTTTGGTTGATTATAATTAATACCACATATTAAAATGACATGAAACATCTAAATACATTTTAAATATTATGATAGAGACGTACAAAAATTAAAACAATGTAGAGAAATTCCATAGCTTTTTGGAGTTGAATGTAACTGAAAATAAATGTTATTATTATGTGCCAGTTTATTCGTCTATTACATCTTGTTACATGTCACTTCGTGCATACGTTGTAATTATATATCAATCGAATTAAATAATACTCCTGACCACCTTTCTTTACACACTGCAATATAGTGTACATATGTACAGCGTGTGAATATATCAAATAGTTATACTTTTTATATTTGCCGTCCTCTCATGATAAAAAAATAAACGATTCAATATATTTGGCCAATATACATACATATTCTGAACACCAAAATTCCCTTTCTTTCCTTTTATTAATTTTCTCGTATCAAAAACTTACAACAAAATAAATTACGATTATGAATAATAGATTTTTAAATTTGTTTAAATTTCTTTCGCGTGTGCAACGTACTTAATTTTTTTTCACCGTACACGTCTTAAAACAAATCATTTCGTTTCAGAAACCAGCGAGAATATATTTTTCTCTCGGTTTTATCACAGTTTATACTTCTACCTATGATAAAATTCAACCAAAACAGATTTTTTATTTAGTAATAAAGTTATTTAACCTTTTCAGTGCCAAGCGTAAATATAATATATGCGTTGTAAAATCACGCCAAGCGCATAAATACACGATCGCGGGTTTTACCACCTAATTACATTGGGATACAAAGGGTGGACCGACGAAGTTTAAACTGTTATTTTTAATTTTAGCTTCTGAATATTGACATTCTGTATTACACTATTTTTTTATTTCTTTTCAAACTATTATAAGTTTATAAGTATTATTTAATGTTCAAATACATATATATATATATATATATATATATATATATATATATATATATATATATATATATATATGTGTGTGTATATATATATGTGTGTGTATATATATATATATGTGTGTATATATATATATATATATATATATATATATATATATATATGTATATATGTATTATTGAATATTCAAGGGTAAATAATTATGTCTACATTTAAAGATAATAGTGAGAATCATCTTCAAAATTTCCTTTAAAAATAGACTAATGTTAGGACATCCTAAGAATATAAATAGGTAAAAAAGCATGAATATGACAAAAAATAATGCCAATACGGATATACCTCTGGGACATCCTGTCATCCCTTACAATATTAATAATTTACACACGTCTTCAGATTGTTCAGACGTTCAAACCTTTTTTCAAACAATCTGAAGGTTACACTTATCAATGTTATATGGGAAAAACAATTTTAACTATAGAGGCGTGTAATTTCATCAAAGAGAAATAATTACAATAATAAAAAAATACTATTTGTTTGTAAAAAGAAATTATATTTGCCTAAATCGTAATAGCCAAAAATAGGTATAATATTTTTAATTTAATACTGTACACAAATTATCTCAATATGTACATATTGAGATAATTATTACAAGACAGTATTGAATGTTACTTTTAATAAGATACCCACTCGACATCCCTGAATTTGTATACACAGTTTGTATTGAAAGCAAATTATTTTGTTAATTTGCGATGAAATCATATAAAGTGGAGACATTTACCTAATTAAATTTCCTCGGGTTTCGAGAGCAGTACCAGGTATTTCTATTGAAATAAATAACCAGACACTAAATCCCTCAAGTGTCAGTTCCGCCGCAATACAGGTAGTTACTGGCGCGCTCTGCCCGCCTCTTACCAACCGCTGGCGCTCCCGGCTACAGCCGCTCACGCGGACTATGCGCCTCATGCCGGAGTTGCGCCGCCATTAGCATAAAAATTATATAATTACTCTTGTAAGATATAATGAATAGATGCAGAATATAATTTTTTATTAAATCCTTGAGTACACTTGCTTTATCTCACATCTTTTACCATATTAACTTTAAAAGCTTGCTGGAGTTTCTAGTTTCATTGCGCGTCAGCTTGAGGATCACTGTAAAATCTATGTCGCAGCATGCCTTCTAGTCGCAGTATTACTTAAAATATAATATACTTATTCCACGTGACTTCCTGGCTACTTCCAGAATAATCAACTCTAAAACCTGAATTATAAATACAAAGGTTTCCGAATAATGTTGAATTTAAATAAACTATAACCAGATTCATTATTTATTCAATTTTATAAACATAAATTTATATTAAATGAGAAAAATGTTAATACTATTTTGATTGCCATATAATGTAATATAAAAAACGCAAGTTACTTATTTCATCCGTAAGTATAAAAACGATAAAAAAGCGAATAACAAAAATTATTCCAAGAATTGTTTTTATTTCAACACATATAGATAATAAAAAAAATAACCAAAATACAATAAATATAACAATATTTCAAATGTTTCAATGAACAGATTCAATTTTTTTTTCTCCAGACTTCTAAATATTTAGTGTGGAATAGAATGCCGCAATCTATATTCAAATAAATAACAAAATAAATACCATAAATTGAAATAAATACCATAAATTGATCTCATTGCTAATATCAACGAAAAATGCTCATATGGATCCAGTGATGACATTTTACAGAAATTAAATTATTTTGAAATTTAAACCCTTGAAATAGCGTACATTAAATGACGAATTAAATGGTTTTTTTTTTCAAAATAATTGTTGTACCCGGCAACAACGATAATTCGGATACAAATTGTCGGATCGAAAAAAAATTACCAATGTGTTTGACATCACAGTCGCTACTTTTAAAGTTAGTCAGACTTTATTTTTGTTTGTAATTTTGGATTTTTTAGAGATTTTTAAATTCAAAATTTTTTTTGTTATATTATTTAAAAATTCAAGTAAGCTTCATTAATGACAACAATTATCTAATTTATGAAATCATTTATATCTTTCACAGCAACCCAGATATCATGTATGCTGCGAGCCTTTCTTTCTGAAGTGTCGTTCAGTAAACAATATATAACTATGGATATATAACCTACATAACATACACATATATTATTTATTTGAAAATAGTTCAAAATAAAAATGCAATTAGAAAATAAATTACAAATAGACCTAATTTGGTGTTTTCTTCCGATTTTATTAAGTTTTTTTTAACTCTCTATTATAAATAATGGCTGCGGGACGTTTTCAAACAATTGAAACCACAAAGGGCAAAAGAAGAGAATAATCGTAGGGGAATACTTTTAGAGTTATTTAAATTATTCATGTCATGAGCCCTAAGGAAACCACAAACGACTGAAAATTGCATTCTTACGATGCTCGTAAAAAATCTTAATCTTAAGTGAAGTTAATGACATTACTAATTATTAAAAAATACTAATTACAAAAAGATACTAATTACCAAAGGAAAGTTAGTTTCCTCGTGACGTTTTTTCTTTCACATCATCACACGTGCGACATCATATTCAACTCCCAAATGAGTAGAAATTGCATCAATGTTTACCAAAAAAATTAAGATCTTGAACTAAAGTTAAATTAATAGGCTACGCAAAAATTTTTTTTTCAGAAACTGTTATTTATCTATTTATAATTAGGTTTGTTTATCTTAATAAAAATTTTGTTTACAAGCCAATTCATTTAACTAAGCAATCACTAATAGTATTTTTTCCAATTTGAAAATAAAAATTCTAAAAAGAAATGGCTATAAACCTTGTAAGTGTACCTAACACGATAAACTTTTACTTTGATTATCTTTAGTTCCTCGTTTTCAAAATCTGAACACTAAAGGAATGTTATTAATGATAACTTCATTGAATTCGATTTTCGAAGATCCATCAATTATGGAATCTAAAATATTAACAAATTTTCGTTAAATGTGATTTTATGGTTTCCTTCACAAGTTATTCATATTTCTGTTCATTAGTACCAGTCTAGACCGCTGACAGGCAGACGTCGTGGCCTTGATGTGAAGCCGATCTTCTTATGGAAAAAACACTGATGTTCTTCATTGATATTTGTTTTAACATAAGAATATTTCCAGAAATTCATTTTTTTGTTTTATTTTTTTTATCTGGGTTCAAATTGAAGCAAGATGATGGGCACTTAATTTCTACAATGCCTGTTTATATAATGTCTGATGTGTCTCCTAGATAATAAAATTCCTTATCAATGAATGAAACGTGCTCCTGCATGTTGATATGTAGACGTGTCACTAATTCCCCAATTACAGTATATTCATTGTTTTTTCAATGTTTTATGGATGATACATGGCTCAAATCATTTCTGGATAAAACATGATTGACTAATAAGGTGCAATTCATGTTTACACGTCTCTTGAACACTTTGGCAAACCAAGAAGCTATTAATAACTTCCCCCGACGCTCTTACTAAAGCGTACTGGCGTCTTGTTGAACTGTATTTCCTATAGACCATGCCACTATTCAACGGTCAATACCAATTCTTTCAGATACTCTTTTTTGCTCCTTCGTATACACAGTCATTCACTTTCTGAGACCCCTCATCATAGTAAGAGTGTTTTAATAATGTGGGAATTATTAATTATTTTTATTAATTTAAAAGTTTTAGCATCATGGCTTTTTGGTAATTTTAATTTCAGAACTGGATACTGTTTTAAAAATAAATTTAAACATGGAAGTTTATGAACAACCTGCATTGAAATATATTTGGTGAGCCTTCAGTAAATTAGCTGTGCTTGAAGAAATTAATTACTAAAATGTATTTCCCATAATTACATGACAAGTGGTTTTTACATTACATTTTCCTATGGTGATAATTTTGTAAGGCCGTGAGTTTTTAAAACCGACTAAGTGCTTGAGCCTCCACCGACAATCAGTGGTAATGATGAGATCATATTCTGGGAGTGATTTTTCAAATCCACTCAAAATTATGGCTGGCTCTATTCTAGTCGTAAGATCGGTATAGTTTTTAAAACAGATATGTGATGGAGGCTTACTTTTATTGGATGGCCGATAACAAGTCTCTTTGCTATCGACCATTTTTCATAATTTCCAATTATATAACTTCCTTAGTATGAACACTTATGATTGCTGCACTATATCGTTTAGACTAACCAGCCTCCGCTTCTACAGTAATCAAAAGTAAACCGTTTTCACCTGCCTTCGCTGTCAATGCATTTTGCATATTCTACTTCTTATTTCACTACTAGTGCTTGTCCCCAACATTTTGCGACAACAGTTAAACAATCTCAGAAGTATATTTCGAATATTGATATGACATAAAACTATATTTAGCTGTGTAAAACTACCACCAAGAGACACAAAATCAGCAACAGCATCTAAGTTTATGCCAAATTCGTTGAATATTTCCGTGTTGCTTCTAAATCAAAGTTCCCATCGCACATATCGCTAATAGGGAAAATTTTAAATATAAACTTCTTTTCTTTACTTTCAAATGTTTTTTTCGGAATCCAGATGTACTTATGATTTACTGACACGTGCAGGTTCCATGAATTTCTTGCTTTTCCGGTACCAATTCACTCGATCATAAAGAGCTTCAGGGACACCACTCGATTGTTTTTGAGAAACTCTCTCTAAATGAACAGATTTCTTTATTTCCAGTTCGTTTTAAATGAGTGAGTACCTTTTACACATAATGGAAAAAGCGTAATGACTTTCTCAATTGAACTTAAACGAGCGTTTTATCTTCACCCAGCTAAAACTGATTCTGCGTAGACATTTCTGGGCGAGCGAAAACAAACCTAAAATAACGACGATATCCTCGAGCGCAATACGTCCACGTAACGAAGTAAGTAGTTTGATCCATTCGCTATAGATTGATATAATTTGATTTTACTTGTAGACAACACATAACAAAACTGTAATACAAAACTGTATTCTATTTTTTTTATTATCCGGTTTCCCGAATTCACCTCAAAAATCATTCGCACAATGGTCGGGACTAGACAGACTAATTAGTTCATGAAATAAAGCCACCCCTTTGCCAACTTCCGAACGAAAGTTATAAAAAAGAGTAATAAAAAAGCGATGCTGCCTACGGCTTAGGCTATACTCTTGCGAATGGACACACTTCTCGTTACAATATCCGAATATGTATTATTTTATGCAAACTAATAAAATGTGCCCATTTTTGTAAAGAAATACTGAATATTGATTTCGAAATTCTAATTTTATCATAAACTTTATTTTATTCTAAACTTTAACATACAGTACAAATGTTTGTACAGCACAATGTACTTAAATTTTTAAAAAAATATCAAATTTAAAAAATGAAACACTATAGACCCATCTTACTTTTTTTACTAAAGTCACAAAATTTGGCCCCACTTTTGATTGCCGGAAAACTATTCCCAGCAGTATGTCAGTTTCCTTTCCAAATGTATTTAACCGAATAAGTTTTTAAATTATAAGAAAAAATATTTAAAGCCACTGAATTAAGAATAGTTTTAGATTATGAACATTTTGTAGCAAATATTAATTGATCGTTTGAATTCATATATTCAATCATATTTAGCTTCCGACCGATTTTATAAAAACAATTACGTTTTTATTACAGCCATTAAATAGTATAATTTTTTATGCTGTTTTAAAAGGTTATAAAAACTAATATAACTAGGAATAATTATTCGTATTTTATGATGATTTATATTGTAAGAGGAACTGAATTTTTTTTTCTTGAAATTTTTACTTTAAAATTTTATTTATCTCGTGACTACAGGAATAAAAAAAATAAAAAGGTGGCACGCGAAACCTTATGTGTGGCGAATATGAATTTTCCCGCGCAAAAGTACCTGCTCGTATAAGATATTACTAGCTGACCCGTGCGAAGTATTCGCATTATTTATTCCATTATGAAGCTCAGATGACAGATCAAACAAATATTTTACTAAAATTGACATATAGAGGCGCAAGTATCAAAAGCATTGAGCTAAAGCGCCACTTTATTTATACGTGAGTGGATTTGAAATTAAACAAAAATTTTACCGACCGTCAATCATATTGACGTTGAGCCGTTAAATGGCAGCATTGCTGTTTTGTGTATATAATTTTAATAATTAATTAATTTGCAAAAACAATAGCGATAATATTTTTTTTAGTTGTGGATGCCGGTAGAGCAAGCAATTATCTATAAAATGATATATAATTTATGTGGATTAGTTGTGAGGTTTTTTCTAAAAAGGGAGTGTAACATCTTAACCTTAGCGTATTAATATATATGATGATGATGATGATGATGATGATGATACTAAACTATTGTTAACTATTAAGAGGGAGATACTATAATACTCAACTATCAATAACTGTCAGAAAAACCGAATTTATCAAGAATCGAATCGATTTTCAAATTTTGAATTAAAAATTGGCAGCCATTTAAAAATGGTTTACAGCTCGTCAAGATGAAACTTAACACGAACAAATATTCATTCGACAATGTCTTCTTCGTGGTCTTAATCAGCAACAAAATCCCCGTCTCCCGTTACTGTTTGCAAATAGTTTAATGAGTTCAAGTATGGCCGTACCAATCTCGATGATGATCTGCGCAAGATGTGCCTCCTAATAGCGACAACTGAAGAAAAAATTATAAATACTGACTTGATAATCACCTATGAGTAAATTTGGAAGAGTTTAATACAATCCTGAATTTCACGAAAAACTTTATTTACACAGACATTCTTTACCAGGCATTTGTTCAATTAAAGTAACGCCAAACTGTTTGGTTGCCACCCATACATCGATCTACAATTGATCGTATCCAAGAATGGATGGAAGACGGTGCCCCTTATTTCGATTTTTTTAACTGCTTCTTAATATTACAGATAGCGATATTATAATTTCCTGTCCAAACGCATGTTTTGAATATGACAATGCAGAATGAAATTTTAAACCAATATTTCCTTTACGTGAAATTTTTAATTACTATGATATTCTGAAGTAAAAAAAAACTAAATTGTATCGCGTTAAATGACTTTTCATGTTAAATTAAACATTTACCCTTTCAGATTTAAAAAAAAAATTATCTTCGATATGAATGTATTTTGTTCTGTGACTTTAGTAAACGTTTAAGAAACCACTTCATTTCTCTCTTTAAGGTCATCAAATTGAAAATGAAAAACCAAAAAGAAGTTTTGTGCATCTTTCCTGACACAATGTTATAGTAATTAGCTGAGATTAATTATAACAAACAATACTGCCTATAAGAAGAAAGACTATCAGATTTTATATTGAAGCTGTAAAACATGTAAAGTACAGGTTTTTTTTTGGTAGATTACCATTTTTTCAAAAATCAATTCGTGATCTAACAGTACAGACCTGTACATGAAATATAATTTTTTGTAGAATATTTTTCATATCACATACTAATATTTGTTTACTGCAATGATGAAATTTAAAAATTTATTTGATTTTATATTTCAATAAATATATATTACATTTAGGAATAAACATAATAAATGTTCATTTACCATCATAAATACGACCTGACATGAACTAGCAAATATCAATTTATAATACCACGATTCATTTCTGGAGATCTCGAATAGTGTAATATGCATTATTTACCTGTGCCGACAAGTTATTTACCGGTGTCGCTCTACGCAAAGGACTTTAATGGTTCTCTTAGCAGCTAATACTCTAATATTCTCTTACTATAGTATTCTCTACATTATTATAAAGCTTAAACAAACGCGATTCAAGGAATATTTATTAGATGTTAAAAAATTACAAACTTTATCTATGCAAATAACAATTTTACAATTATTTTTTTCGATATCAATAGTATTTAGACTATGATTCTATGGAAAATGTTATTAAGTGGACTACATGTGGTTTTGTTACATAAAGTTCCAATTTCAAAACACACACACATATATATATATATATATATATGTGTGTGTTGTTGTATATATATATATATACACACACATATATATATATATATATATATATATATATATATATATATATATATGTGTGTATATATATATACATATATATATATATATATATATATACACACACACATATATATATATATATATATATATATATATATATATATGGTTTGATTCTTTTTTCAATTTACTAAACAAACTCATTTTCGATCGTTACCCTAAATTTCCAATTTCACCTTATCTGGGACGAGATTATTAAAAAGAATTTAAGTTTTGAAAATTAGCTCGAAATCAAATTTGTATTTAGTTTCTTCATGAATTATATACAGTATGTAAATAAATGAACGTTCACCACTTCAATCCGTAATAGCGCATCATGGATAGCTTTCAATAAACCTATTTTTTCGTTAAATCATACCACTTCTTTGATATTTAAAAATTGGCATAAATCATTAACATGAAAATGCATCAACCTATATTTTATATTTCGATAAACGTAAGAAATGTGGCAATATTGCATGATTATTCTTATTAGCAATCGGTGGTGAATTTTACTCTTCGAATTATCCCTTTCATTTCCATAATTTTACAAGAATGGGTTAAAAAATAAAAGAATAACAAAATTAAATTTCAAGGCCAACTTTGTTTACATTTCAAAAATCAAAATAATTGCCATTTGAAAACCTTTAATATTCATTTATACTTAGCAGAAATATATAAGGTTATAAAGAATACTCTCATCGACTTTAATAATAAACTTATCGAAATAACTATTAATACCATATTTTCTTCATTTGTAATTTAGATCAATTATTATTCGCTTCTTATTAATAATATTAATATTAATTTTAATTCCAATTTCAAAATAAATAAATAATTATTTAATATGGCAACCCTCACACATTTCTTCGACCGATCAGTACGTTTGAATGTTTTTGAAGGAAAAGTTGTTAGTATTGCAACAAACGCTATATAATCAAAGATAAAGATAGTATTGCAAAATGTCAGTTGACTTTTGTTCAATGCGCGTGGTTGGTTTTTGTTAAACAATTTGTAACATCAAACAAGTGAAATTACGTATATGTCGTTTTTAGTGCTAGTGAATATAATATTAGTATATGCCGAATGCCATTATAATACTGGCGAAGCCCTCAGAACCTAGGCGGAACGCTATCCGAACCGACGACAACCAGAAAACGCCAAGTTATTTTCAATGCAATCGCAAGGATACGTGAGAAAAGGTTCGTCAACCCGTTGAAATCAGATGGAAATACTCCAACAATATAGATAAATATGAAAGAAAATATGCTACGTCATTTTAGAATGAAGCCACATTCGAGTACCAGCCGCAATGGTATGAATATCCTTGTTGAACGGAAAACGTTATTTGGTCTGATGAAAGTATATTTACAAGTAATTCAATATTAAATCAACGCATTAGTCCTTTGAATTTAGGTAAGTGTAAATACATTTTAACACAAAATAATATTGATTTTAATTACTATGTGCGCGTGATTTCTGTTTTTTTTTTCAAAAAATGACATTTCATTTTGACACTTGATAGTTTTTCAGGTACGTGCTAGGTTGCCAAAGCGACATTTCGAATTGTTTTTCACAGGGTATTAATTTACACATAATCATGATTTCATATAAAGTTTAAACTTCAGTTATTTTATAAAATTTAAACTTCAGTTATTAGTAAATTAGTGACCTTAATTTAAAAATTTGTCCGATTATACATGATTAATGGGGCAAGTGGTTGAAATGGCGAATTTTCATTTGTTTACATACTGTATGGGTCTCATGTTATCTATTGGTGATATTTCATATTGATAAAAACGTTCATTTATCATCATTTTAGTCATCTCGCATTTGTTTCTAGTTTTGTCGCGTTGATATCTAACCCTTTGGCATGCAAGGCGCATTTTATTTGAACTTTCCATTGTTTGAAATTCGTTCCCCCGAACTCTTCAAGGATTATTGTCTTTTCATACTCAATTTTAGGTATAAATATATAAATATTACATGTTTCTATCGTCAAACTGTTTCTCTGTTCTTGGTTTATCACTGACTTTGTACCCATCAACTCTTCGATTTAAAATAATAAACAAGATGACTGTAACTTGAACTAAATAAAAAGATTTTATTAAAACAAGACATACATTACACACTAACTACACGACATCAAAATTAGTATGTAATTTATTTGCCTTTTTTGACACCATATGAAATATATATATATATATATATATAGATATATATATATATATATATATATATATATATATTCGCTGAATGTGTCTGAAATATAAGGCACTTATATGTTAAAACAGCCTTATATTATGGAGAATTAGAAAAGGATATTTTTACGGAAATTTAATTAGGATGAAACCACCTACAAATAAAATATGTCAACTGAATAAATTCCTATACGATTTATTTAATTACAAGCCGACGATCGGGTGTTTGTAGATAATTTTTATGGCACTAAGGTTTTGTTAATTTAAAATTTAAGTCCAATATAATAATAGATCAAATTGTAAGTTTTTTGAAGCAAGAATTTATGATAATATCAGAGAGTTGAATTTCAATTGGCTTGTTGATTTAGAAATTTGAAAAACTGACATTTCTGTGTGTATCAGTCAAACACGATATATTGAACAGATAATAAAGAAATTTAACATGAGTACAATACCTCCTTGTGATATACCTGTTTATGTAAAAGATCAAATAACTAAAATGTTGATAATGAGTAGATTAATTTACCTCACAGGAAAGTCATAAGGTCATTATTATTGTTATCTACAACAACTAGACCAGATATTTCATATGGTGTCAGTCTGCTGAGTAGATATATTAATAAACTAAGTCTACACCATGTTACTCAGGTTATTAATATTAAAGATTCAAATATAAAGATTTATGTATAAAGGTATAAAAAATTAATTGGATTTTGCTAATGATTTGAATATAAGAAAATCAATTACTGGAAATGCTTTCACGTTAAATGGTGGTTATATATTTTGTGCTGGTAAAAATCAATCTTATGTTGCATACTAATTGAGACTGAATTTGTAGCTGGATGTGATGTTAAATTTAATGTTTTTATAGAGAAGAAACAGCAAAATTAATTTATATTAAGCATATGCAAAGTTCTGAACAATATTAGAAATGAAATATTATCTGTATAAATAGGTAAAATGATTTTTTTTGTTATATAAAATTTAATAGGAATATCTGATTATAAAAATTAGTGCGAGTATTGGTTGTTTGCGTGTTTGCCTATGCCTAAGCTTAACAAAGGAATATAATTTACTGATTCTGCCACTAGATGTTTTTTAAGATGTATGCAATCTCTTCTTCTTACTGTGCAATGTAGGTTTTGTTTGAACAAAATCTTATTATTAGGTTTAAACTAAAGAAATCTTGTTTATTATTTTAATTCGAAGTCTGTTTTATAAATCGTAGAGTATTATAAATATTGTTTTATTGTTATTCTAATTATTTATTGACAAAATTGACAAAATTGCACGCCGTGATAAGTCAATTTGTTTTCTTTAAGGGAGAGTGATAGTGCGCTCTTCGAATTGTTTTGTCGAGGGGTGTGTGTTAATTGTTAATATTATAATATCGAACGTTAATATTTTACTATGTATGTATTCAAATCAGAAGCTAAATTTCCAATAATTTAATGTATCACACCAACAAAACCCTAACGGGTAAATATATTCGATTTGAACATAGTAACACACTTTGTTACTTTTTCAAACCTGTTTCATTCAAACTAGTGTTAAAAAAATTGTGAAATATTTTCAAGAGAGTGAACTATTTTAAGAAAATGTATAAGAACATGGATTATATTAACAAATTACCGCTACGACATCGGCTTCCATCAATATGAATGATACAAGCAAAAATCCCAGAGTTTAGACTGGGATCATCGTTATGAGGTTTTTCCAGGGAAAAGGTGCATAAATAGAGGTTCAAATAGGGCTGTTTAGTGCGACAAGCAGGGTTTTTGAGGGAGAGGAAGGAGAGGGTGCTAGATTACTTTTATTATCTCTTCATTGGTGGTCACTCCATTTAATAGTTATTACGTGCAAAATTAGGCAAATAGAGTGATATTTTGGTATGTAATGAAGTGCTATTTATTATTAATATTATTAATAATATATAGATAAATATATTTTTGAATTTAATTAATTACTCGTACGTCATATTATCTGTGAATAATAGCCCATAATAATTATTTACATCACATTTTAATTAAAACATATATTATTATTATTCAGACCTAAAATAATAAAATTCGATAATTGGAATAATTTTGTAATTACTCTTATATAATTAAATTATTGATGCATCCTGTGTCGGGTGAAGGCAACATTTATGGCATACCATTTTTCTCTATCTCTCGTCAGCTTAGTCCACAGGGACAAGACGTCGTCGCTCTAGCCGCTATGAGGATGACCACGGAGACGAGTCTTATTGTGCAACCTCCAATGCAGACCACACTTGCTGCAGCTACCATCTAAAGTGCGAGTCAAGTGGACCACTGTCGAGGAACCCTCAATAATCCCGTCGACTCAATAACCAATCCGGACAAGATAATTGGCAGACACCAGATACGCGATCGTGGTGATGAGCTTTTACAAGCCTCCTCTGTGCTCTTGGCAACACCATTAACCGCACACTTGATAACAAACCGGTAGACTCAAGATATGCTTTTGTGATGGCTGAGTTGTTGCAAACCGTCTGTGCACCAATAAAGTTGCAGTACGAGATTGCTATAGGAAAGCTTCGCATCGGGCCTCGACATCATTAAAGAACTCACTATAAAAGCAGCTTGCCCAAGAGGAAGCTTCGCAGACGCGACACACTTCAGAAGTACGCTGATATTACCAAGTTCCGTTATTCGAAATCAAATCACAATATTCGCACAATCGCAATATTCATTGTAATAATTAAATAAAAGTTTTTTTTGTAAAAGTCTCTTCTGGAAGAAAGTTCTTAACTTGCACGCACCATGATCCGACCAGCGCCATTTTAATTTGCAGGCCAATTCTTCTACATGCGTTAGTCGGATACGTTTCCATAACTCTTTATTTCTTACCCCGTCTTTCTATTTTTATTCCATATAATAGTACATAGGTCTAATAACTATAACAAGTACTTTTTTTTGGGAAACCGGTAAATTGGTCTTATATTTAAACGGAAATATAATATATTAAAAGAAAAGTGAAATGTTCTACGATAATGACAGCAAGCTCGGCCAAATTATTAAATTTATCGAATTTTTATGAAGCAAATTATATTGTAGACAAATTCACCTTCCGGTATAAGATTGCTTCACTCAACATCATCTTCAGCAAGCTTCATTTAAAGACTGCTGATATGATAAATATGTAATAAAAAATTATAAATAAAACACATGCTGTCAAAGATCACGTCAAAAATAATATTGTGCTTCAATGTATAATATTTCACAAGGATAATGGTATAATTTGCATGGTAAGAGTACTGTGGCCAGGGTGTGCAGTTCGCATGGGAATCGCTATTGAGAGGCAGGCGGGATGAGAGCGGGTGGAGCGCTCCGATAACTACATGCACTTGGAGCTCATCATTTTTAAGATCCTTAGGATATTTATTTGTCTGTATATTACATTTGAATGTAAATACCTGATGCTGTTAATATCTATTTTTTTTTGTTTATAATTTGTTTTGTTTATATTATAAAATAAAATTTGCCAAAATAATGTGATTACTGGTGTAAACTTATTAGATTGTTACAAGTTTGTGTGTGAGGACTGTCCTTATGGAAATTATTCTCGCCAACCTTTTCAGAAATCAAACAGGTGAACAGAAATCAAACACTGCAAATAGGTGAATTTTGTTTACAGTGATGGTATTTCTCATAAACTCACTACCCCTTACATGCCCGAATAAAATGACCGGGCTGAAAGAAAATCAGGATAATAGTGGAAAGTGCTCGATCCATGCTTTACGCCGGTAGTTTTCACTAAATTTATGGACAGAAGTATTTAATTGTGCTGTTTATTTATTAAATCGGACATCTTCTACCCAGACACCAAATATTACACCTATGGAGCTGTGAAGTGGTGTAAGTTTGGGTAATTTTGGAGCGTTTAGGTGTGAAGGATATATCCATGTATTAAATCAGTTGTTTTTCTCAACTTGATTACATAAGTCGTCAGATGATGTTACTTGGCTATGATAATATTAAATACAAAATGTATATTCCGCACACAAAAAGAATAACACCACCAAAAATGTTGCCAATGAACAGGAAAGCCCCGAATTAAGCTGGAATGAAGCTGAAATGGCCATCTGTGTTGATGATGATGATGAAGAAGATCAAGAAGGTGAAGAGGAGATAGATAACATCAAGAGGATAACGAGTAATCAAGATTGTGAAAGTGTTGATAGCACGCACACCGCCATCGAAGAAACCTATGAACCTTCGCAAGGAATTGATCCTACTCACATAGATAGCTTTACGATCATATCAAATATCACTTTACGACCACGAAGAAACCAATTTTGAGGCAAATTTAATGGAATGTGATGAAAATTTAAGTGTCCATGTCACTTATGATAAAGCAATGAAGAATCTAAGCTATAGCTTGATGCTATATATGAAAAACTAGAAGCACACCGTACTAACAACACCTGGAATTTTGTAGATAAGAAAAATCAGAGAACTATGACATCAAAATTGGTTTTTAATATTAATAGAAACCAAGATAGCCAAGGAGACAGATATAGAAGTCGACTTTTTGCCTGTGGATTCAAATTAAAGGAATAGATTATAATGAATTATTTTCACTTACCATAAGATAAGAATCAATAAGGACACACACACATATATATATATATATATATATATATATATATATATATATATATATATATATGGTTTGTTTCTTTGAATCAAGTGATATCCAAGCCTGACGAATAGACCTGTACTTGGGAAGCAGTGTACTAAATATTTTAATCACAACTGGAGTATCGCCGATATTCTCCCCATTTTCTTTCAACTGCTTAGCCAAACTTTCAACTTTAGCTATGTGTAGAGTAATGTTATCTACTGGTATATTGATAAAAACGTTTATTGAATATTGTAGTCATCTCGCGTTGGTTTCTAGTTCTGTCGCGTTAATGTCTAACGCTTTGGCACACAGGGCGCATTTTATTTGAAATTTTCATCGTTTGAAATTCGTTTCACCGAACTTTTCAAGATTTTTGTCCTTTCGTACTCGATTTTAGGTTATAAATATTACAAGTTTCTATTGTCAAACTGTTTTCTCTGCTCTTGGTTTATCACTTACATAGCTTTGTGCCCATCAACTCTTCGATTTAAAATAATAAACAAGATTTCTGTAGTTTAGACTAAATAAAAAGATTTTAAAATATACATTGCACACAAGTACACGGCATGACAAGTCGCATATATCTCTAAAAAATCTCCGCTCCAATAACAGGTACCGATTTCGTGGTAACGATATAGAAGATTTTAAATTTCGGTTTCAAAATTTTATTTTCTCGTAATTGAGTTAAGCAATATGTAATGATATGTTTGGTTCAAGGTAAACTATAAATCACATTAGTATATTTGTTTTCAAATACTTACCTGATGAAACGTAAAACAATGAACATTAAATATTTATTTTAATAAAAAACATAAGCAATATCAGGATATCCATTAGTATAGTTTATATTCAATGCAAATTATTTTGTTAATTCACACTAAACCAAGTAAAATCGAAACTGACGTATAATTAAATACCTCGATTTCCCATAACAGCATCAGGTATTTCTATTCAAATATCATATTAAGTGTCTTTAAAATAACGAGTTCCACCGCAGTTATCAGCGCGCTCTGTTCGATTCCGCTCCGCCCTCGTTACTAGCGGCGGCGTCCGCCCAGGCGACCGTGCGTCTCTTGCCGCTGTCGAACCACTATTATAATACAATTTACATCATTACCCTTGTGAAATGTGTTGAACTGAAGCAAAATATTATTTTTAGCTGGCTCCTTAAGGGCACTCATTTCATCTCAAATTTTTCATCATGTTAACTTTTATGGCTCGCCGGCGGTTCAAGTTTCATTGTGCGTTAGTACGGCCAGTGCGGAAATGGAAATAAGCATGGTACCGATAATTCGTCACAGGAAATATTGGAAAAAAACCTACTCAAAATCAATTGCTGACCCAATTCGATAATCACCCTGTGGAGTCTACCATCCTAAACTCTGCAAATTACTCTCCATATCGGCGCTTACTGGTTTAAATGGAGAAAAAGTTACACATTAATAATTTATTCTCTTCATGATTGAGTTGCCGAATTAAGTTTCAGGTTTTCATTATTCTTATCAATTATGAAATTATTTTTGCATTTCTGTTTTATGGTATACCTATAGTTAGACGGATCTCAAATACCGCAAGATATAAAAAAATATACTCAAACATCGTTCAAAATTATAATTCTAGATTCTACATAAAAACAATATTGCCCAAACACGAAGGAACAACTGGTTGCAGTAGATATTATCCATTAACTATTATAAGTGAATAAAATGTAAAAAATGAGACGTACAATTTTACTCGACTTATATCAGATAACAGTTGTTATCGAATTGTTTTTTAAGTTTATAAACCTTGCACCCTTCACCCTCAGTGCTTTGCCTTTTGTTTTCACGCCCTATAACTCAGCTCTATAAAATGCTAAAAGTCTACTTAATTATTATACAATCTATAATACAATCAAAATATTTGTATCTGTAGTAGTTTGAAATATTTGACACCAAAATCGTCAATTTTGTCAAATATCTAAAGACTCGCTCAACGAGAGATTATTATGATTACCAAACCCTATTATAAGTTATAATCTTAAAATGTTATATATATACATATATATACAATTTTAAGGCGTTTAGGATACTAATAAAGGATTCCTTAAAAAATCAGTGTATGTTTGCCTGGAAAAAAAACACTAAAGTTTAAGTTAATATCTACCTATCAAACATACTTAATCATAGTTTTCTACAGTTCCATATTTTAATTGTACAAACAACGATATTTTCAGAAAATATTAAATATATTGTTTATTTATTTATTTGAATAACGATATATTACCTATTCAGAATTATAAATAAGCTTAATTCTTTTATTGTAATAAATATACGCAATTGTTTTATTTTATATTACTACTTACTCGTACAATTTCTTCATACAGATCAAATTTCTTGTTTCATATAACATTTTATAACTTCAAATTTTATTTTTTTTAACAGAATTTTACCTTTCAGAAACCAATTGGTCCATTTTTAGTACTATAGAAGTAGATATGTGTGATGAAAAACATATCTACTGTAGAATGTTTTATCGAGGAAGAAATCGAGTTTTGAAATATGTTTCACAGAGCAATGAACATGCTAAGGAATGGGTAATGTTTATATCATGCTATTTCTTATTCTGTTTTTGAGAGCACTTTTAAAACCGCGAACGAACACAAATCTTAACAGCGAAGTTCATATGCTTGAAGTATATCTAAATCGAAAACTAAGGAGTATATTTCATCGTGGTAGTGTTTGTACTATGGACACACATCCTGTTATTGGTTTGGTGTGTGGTGAATTAGCAGACATAATATTTTGCGCCGGTATGTCAGTTTGCCAGAGAATGTTCAATAATATTCTGATTTGAATAAAAATCCTGTCATGTAGCAGTAAAACTTGCGCTACGAGGGTTCTGTATACACAGTAGTACTTATAAATATTTAAGAATGCATAGTCTTTCTATTAGAAAAACTACAAACATTAATTGTCCACAACGTAAATATATTGCATCTTTCACAGAGGTGAAAACATGGTGGAAATTTGAAAAATTATAAGGTATTATAATCGCTTGTATTCTTCTAATCGGATTTTAGCAACCCTTTGCTTTGATGATTTTTAACTAGTTTTAAAAATAAAAACAGAGGGATAATGCTCCCTTTTCGCATTTTTCATTATACCATATTTTACCTTGTTGAATACGTAATTTAAAATTATGACTAATATTTATGAGAAATATTATATAAAAATAAATAAAAAAGATAAGATTTATTTATTCCCTCTTTGAGTCTTATGTTTTTAAAAAGTTAACTACCGTAAAATATGTAGGTTAAAAAGTTGTATTATAATGACCAATTTCAAGTTAGCTCATCGTATTGGTTCTGAAAAAATCGGCAGCGAATATGAAAAACCTTAAATATATTGCCTACTATAGATTTCATAGGCGTAAAAACATGGTGCATAATTGAAAAATGAAGATATCCAGAATCATCGCTACATTTCTCCTACAACATTTGAGTGGGCTTCCAGAAACCGGCATTTTTTTCTAATATTGTAAATTGAGTGTCCACAAATTTTTCACATATTTTTCAATCTTCCTGTAAAGATATAATATTTAATCGTAAAAAAATTCTAGAGATCCTACAACGTTTGGATGAGCTTCTAGGAACCGACATTTTTTCTAATATTTTAAATTGAGTGTCTGTATATGTTTCAATATTCCTGTAAAGATATTATACTTAATCACAAAAAAGTATTTTTCGAGCCTTCTGAGTAGCTCCTTCAAACGATTCTCTGCACTAGATATGGTATTAAAAACATTTTGGGTATTTAATTTACCCCACCCCTTAAAATTAGAAATGAGAATACTTTTGAGTTTTAGCAGTTGAGATATGTGCGAGTTAATATGTTTTATTACTACCCCACATGTCAAGTTGCTCTGTCAATTCAGCAGTTTCAAGCAGCAGTTTCAAGGATTCCTTTTTTTTATTTTAAGGTACGGAATCCTAAAATACATTAATTAATCTCGATGATAATGACATTAAGGCAAAAATTGGTTATAGTTAAATACAACCGTTCTAAATAGACTTATAGACAGGATTTTCCTTTCAGCGAATAGGAAAAACATCATATCAAAAACGGTGCAACCATGAAGAACCCTATTAAAAGAAAATCATAAGCGAGAAAAAAGTGTTTTAAACATCCAACGCAATAGTTTTATAATTCCGTATAAAATAGTGGCATAGGTCATATTCTGAACGAAACGTAGTTTCGTATTTCATCGCTAGATGGTGATATTTATTTTAATGTTTCTAAATATATTTAATGAAATAATCCATTTACTGCACTATTATCACTATCATTTTCAGAAAAAATGGGACTAAATTCTATTTTACTCTAGGTTTTTGAAACTAACAAAAGTACAATACCTTTAAAGAAATTTAATTCTTTAACTTTCAATTTGAGTTTTTGATTCAAACACATAAATAATTTTCCCAAAATAAATTGGAAAATATTCATAATAGATAATAAATGTGGAAGATTAAATATTTTTTGTTAGTTTTGGAAACTAGAATTCGTTCATCCATTTAAAATACCTAATTATTTAGACTATTTTCTTTTATATTTCAAAAATTCCACACGATACTTAATAACAAATTTCACTTTGGTAAAAAATCGGGCAAAATACCTGGCCAAAGCGAAACTTTGAAGTTTTTCTAATTTGGGATAATATGACAGGTGAATCGGTTATTTCTTTTTAAAACCAGCTTAAAATCTTTCAATGTAATTAGTAAGTGTAACTTATTCTAATGCGATAAAAAGGTCACTAAAAAATTATAAATCAATTTACGTAATTCAAAATTAATTCCATGTTACCATAACTGTAATGGTTCCGGTAACCGTTACCATATTTATAATCGTGTGGCCGTTCTTTACACCGGACGTGTATTTGTACATACAAATATTACAGCTCCCTGTGTACATCGAGCGAAAAACTACAACAAAAAGCAATAAGATTTCAGAGGCAGTGTCGGCGGCACACTTCTTTGCACGATGTGCCTTTCTCCTAAGACGATGTGTCCTCCCATTGTGCTTCACGTGTATGAGGCCGTCCGCCAGCGACCACCTTATTTGTGAGGAGGCCGCAGTATTTAGCGCGAACATCTCCCTCACAGTAAGAAGCTGAAACATTGAAAAACGAATAAAGCCTCACGCCAGATGTTGACGGTAAGACAAATTTTATTTATTACGATTTAAAACAAGATTGCAATAAGTTTTAAAAAGAGTGGTAAAAAAGTGATGGAATGCAAATGGCAATCAAATGTGTTTATGTACTAACTAGCTTATAATCACAATGTTGTAGGAATATAAAACAAAATCTTACCAATCGCACCAAACACTGAATACAACAAATGATAAATTCAGCTACTTTGATCCAAAGAAGTCTAAATTCATATTCTTAATGAAAATACCTACAATAAATCATTTCATTGCGAATTATACCATTACCTTTCAAAATATATGACATAAATACAAAAGAATATATGGTTTACAAAAACCACACATTCTTTTGTATTTATGTCATATTTTGACGGGTAGTGGTATAATTTCAAAGGTAATGGTATGGTGCTAAGAGGTAAGAGAAAAATGAAAAACGCTTTGGAATTATAGCTGCCCCGAAATTGTTTATATAATTTAAATCATGATTTTCATGATTATGATTTATAACATAGATAACTAATACTGAAAAAGAATGATTCAAGAAATATTGTTTTCTACAACAATGTTTATTAGTTTAATTCTATGAGTTCTAACAGTGTTTAAAATAAGTTTGTGCCTACTCCCTCCTTCTTCCTTCCATTCCCTTCCATGACAAAATCTGCTTGCCGCGCTGAAAAGCCCTGATCATCTTTTTATGAACCTTTCCTCTTCTTCAAAATCACAATAATGACTCCAATTTGAACTCTGAAATTCTTTCTTATATCATTCATGTTCATTTGACATCATGTCGTAATTTTTTTTAATATGGTCTATATTTTGTCAAAATATATGAATTATTTTTTTAAATGTTTTAACATGCACTACCATTCTAAAACTTATTTAGATACGCTTATATGCTTAGAACAGAATACATTTCATAAATTGTAACAACAAAAAGCGCCACAAAAATTCAATCTTAAAGCGCTCAATATTCTATATATCTCGTCCATTCCCATTTTTCATTATTGCTAATTCAAAAAAGAATTATTTTATTGCAAAGTCCGATCACATAACTCTGTTCCCATACAATGTACAGGGCTATAACATCTAATTAGTTTGTCAAACAAATCAACCCTTGCGTTAGTTTCCGGCCAATTAAAGTAGGGTAATAAGCAAAACGGTGCGGGTTATGCCATCACAAGTGCTATTGAATATCGTTATCTATGCGTATGTATGCATGCATTACTTGCTATCATATCGGAATATATATTTTATTCAAAACAAAGTATCAATATCGAACATTAGAAAAATAGAGGCAAACATTAAATTAAAAAAAACTAATTTTGTTTTAATTTTTTACCCTTAGTTCACAATTATTGAACCCGCTACAAATGAAATTAGGAAGTTTACATATCCAGCGATACCAATAAATGACAATTATTTGAACTTGGGATCCAATTTTATGAAAAAATTTGTTTTATTTGGAAATAAATTAGTTTTAGTTAGCTAAACTTACGGTTATCTAAAATTCTTTAACTGATAAAAATTATAACAGTAGAGCAAATATTTCTGTTTTAATATGACAAACTTGCAAAAGCGACAAACGCTGAGTGTTATCACATCGACTTATATTTACCCATTATATTTTATTGTTCTAATACATTCAAGGATATTTAGCTTCTGACTGATTAAGTTAAAATACTGACGTTCGTTATCATGACCCTTATTTTTTTAACTTCACTCGTATTATTCAATGCTTAAGTAAAACTCGCTCCGCTATATTTAAAGCTAATAGTTGTGAGAATGTAACTCCAAAGTTTACCCTTAAATTAACGTTGATATGCCCCAACAATACCAGGAAATAAAAAATTATAAAATATGACAAACAACATCATCTCGTCATCCCTTACAATATTAATAAATAACAGATACCTCTCGACGAGACAATCTGAAGAGCGTACTTATCAATACCATAGAGTCATTAATACCAATAATACATGCAGAGATAAAAAGAAAATTACATTTATAACAAAAAATAAAATAACCTCAACCATAGAACATAGAGAACAGAATGGACATCACGCATACTAAAAAAGTGCTTGTAATTTTGTATGGACGACAGGAAGCCAACTCATCAGATGGCGCTTTGATTATTACCTACACCAAAGTAGTTGTCTAGGAAGAATTATCACTCGTAGGTGGTATCATGACACATTGAATTCAAATTTATTAAATTTGGAAGCCTATTAAAATATATTAGAAAATATTTTCATTTTCGTAAATTTTCACTAAAACTTTAAAATAACTAAATTTTTACATAACATGTATCTGAGATTTTACAATTATAGTATTCTAAAAGGTAATTATTTCAAAAATATATTTGGATTTTTAAGCGACTTCAAAAACATGCTTGGAGGTTTCTCTGACTTTAACGCTGTTCAGGGTATAATCTGGAAACTAGAAGCGTTTCCTTCCTTCGCGGTCCTTAATAGTTTATGGATGTCATCTACTGTAGAGCTGAAAATTAAAAAATACATACCGAAGGACAACACATATATGGATGTTATTGCGTATTCTTTGGTATATATTTCCTGGCCTGTCTCAATGGAAGAAATTTATTTCCAAATTTTGGAAAAGTTGTCAATTCGAGTTTGTATTTTTACAATTATTACAACATATATTTGATTAGTTGGAAGTGTTTCCAGCAGCATTCATATAAATGTTTACATTAGAACATTTGTCAGGAAAGGGTTATTATTTTATCATGTTCAAATTACAATGTTTTGTATTTAAATCCATGCGACTTTAAATACCAAGGAGTTTTTAAAATTCCTCCTTGAATTTTACATTTACAAATTATAACTTGCAAACTTGAACATTTTACATTCATAACTAACTTTGTCACTATATTGAAAGTTCGAGATATTACTAATCCCAGCCATTGCAACACTTTTTGTACAGATTGCCTATTGTATGAATTCTAATTATGAATGTTAAGGTTCTGATAAAATCAGTAGGTTATTCTATATCAAATTTTTTTAAAAATTGACAGAACGTGAATAGTTAAAATTGTATCCCACAATTGTCCAACAACACACATGCGATGACATTATTGCTTAAATGTATCAAATTTGTGCAATTGCTCGATAGAAACCACGGGAAAGTGCTGGGAGTATCTTCTATCAGGAATAGGAAAGGAAAAGAAAGTGGATATGTTAAGAAGTTGGGAGAATACTATGACCTAGTGTAGAGAGAAATATATAAATATTGACATATATAAATCTATAATTTAGCATACTAGATCACCATTAGATATAGCATATTAAATCAAAGAAAAATAAGCACAGCAACTATTTTTATTGTGTCTGAAATTTCATCACAGGGAGTATGCCTTTATGCTATGTTTGCTTGGTTAATTTGAATGAAGTAATGATAAATTAGAAGCGAAAAATATGGCTAACAATATTTTTTAACTCCTAAGGCTGATAGAAATTAATATAAAAATAATTTATGAAAGCAATGTTATTATGTTATCAGTAAAGATAAAATGAGGACAAATAAACTTACGACACTGACTACATAGATAATACTGACAAGCACAAGTAAAAGGTTTGTTTTGTCACTCCACTAAAACATTCAAATACGGCTTACAAAACTTTATTCAATTCATATAATAAATCCTGGTGAACTAGAAAAATGAAAAGCTTACAATTTAAAATATTGCAATTAATAACTTGGAAGATTAATAGGTTAGCGCAAGTACAGATCTAAAAGATAATGTCAAAGTTTACCTTTGATCAAAGTAAAAGTTTAAAATAATTATAAATTACACAAATTTCATAATCATTGATTTTTTTTTCACGCCGATTTATTTTCTTTAATTCTATTTAAGTTTCTAAGACAACAGTTTACTTTAATTTTGATGTAATGTTTAATAAATCAATTTAAAAAAAACCATCTGTACAACTTATCTGACAATCAGCAGTAACTCGTATCAAATATCACGATAGACCCTTTTTTAAATTATTAATAAATAGTATATCATTAAAAATTAAGTGAAACGCGGTTTCCCATATTTTATAATACAAAGTATACTATTAATCCTGCATCTAAAACTTTACTGATACTTTCTATAACTACCTTATACATATCTTTATTATCTGCCCCGGCCGTAAACCAATAATCCATAGCCTGTTAATTGTTTACTTAAGGCGGTCATTATAAAATCATTTATCCCCACATGAACCGAAAAATTACAACTCCAAGGACATATACTTCTAACTAAAAATAATTGTAAAATGGTACGCAAATTTTCATAACTTTTAGTGAATTGCAATCCAAGTTCATATAAATTTTTTTAATTTTTGAATTATATACGGCTGCGTTTCTTCTTTTAAAATAATTCCTCAACTGATGATCAAGTAAAATGCAAGAGTCTTTTGCTAATATAAGTTTTAACATTTGTTTTATTTTATAAATATTTATACTTTCCGATTTACCGTACTACTTAGGTTTTTCACAATCTTCTTAATTTGCGCCTCAGTAGTTCGATGGTCTTCTTAAGTACATGTATCTTTTTAACAAGTCTGGACTCCTCAATTTTTTTAATGCCTATCTTTGAAACGCTGACTCTGGTAAGAGTTGCTTCCGGCAGTATGTCCTCTTATAATCATAAACAATTCACAAATAAATGTAATATTTGAATATAAATCGGTAAGTAATGATTATATCTGATATGCAGTAAAAATCCATGATACTGTTGTCACATAATCTGACAATTCCGGACATTGGGCAACTAACATAAAATACACATAATTTATCAGTTGTCGTTGAAATTAAACATGTATACTGCTACTACTATTTATAGTTAATGAAGTGGTTAGTGTTCATCTGTATCCCGGTAATAAGAAACTTGCATCAAAATGAGTTAAATAAAGTGAAGATATTGTTCTATAAGCCTAAGATTCAATCAATTAGCAATCCTGCGAATTGATTGAATACTATGTATTCAATCAATTCGCAATCCAATGTGTCACTAGTTTATATATACTTAATGTTAAAGGTGCTGTCTGGGCAGTACAATTCCTTGAGTATAAGTTCAAATCTCACCAAACTATGAACAATTTTACTGATTATATTAGATATTACAATAATATAAATGACCTTACGTATTCCTTTATAGAAATAGCTGACTTTTGCTACCACTGCAACAAAACAAAAATAGCTTTATAATTTATGGTTATAAACATATTTATGCTTTCTTATATTATTTGATAATATAAAATAATACTACAAATGATACTTATCAAGTTTAAACTTTTGGAAGCTTTAAAAATGAGTCCTCTAGTAGTTTTTTGAGTGGAATGACAGTAGGGTACAACGCACGCTATTATTAGAAGCTATAATACAATCAAAATAACTTATTGGTATCTAAATGAATATAAAAATACTTATAAAAAACAGTATTAAAAATAAAAGTTCTCCGGAGAAAATATATATTAGAGACCGCACAAAAATTTTCAGTACTATACTTTTTTGCAAGAAGCAATACCATGCGTATTTACAGGCAGAGAGAAAAAGTTTGGTGCCCGGAAGCCCGCCAACTTGAATGCGTTAAACGCCCCCTGTTGAGGAATCCAACATTAGCGTTTTAAATTTTCAACTTCCAGTATCATAACTTTGAGAATATTCAAAATAACAATAGAATTAACACGGCGCTTTCTAGGTTTTAATTACCGAAGTGATTTTTTTAACTGAGTAAAATACATAATATTGAATTTAACTGAGAATGTAGAGGAAAGACAATTATCTTCAATATTGATTCTTCAGTACTACTTGTATTATTTTGAATGTAATTTTTAAAAAAACCCAGATGTCATCTACCATGTCTATGAGTTTGAAATCAGTAAAAAGCAGATAATTAAAATTTTTCATGAAACTATTTTTGTATGTCTGAATTTTAAATAATTTGAAGTATTAATAAAAAAGGTAATCAAACTATGATAAACATGATAATACTGAAGTTTTATACAACCAGAATTCAAGAGTTAACTTCTGCAGACCACTAAATATTTGTACCGAATGGAATGCTGCCATCTATTTTGAAGTAAATAACGAAATAGAAACCTTGCATCTAGAGGAATAATTACAGCTAAAAAAAATAAAGACAACCTCATAAATTTCATTAACGATGAAGAACACTCTTAGGCTAAAAAGGACACAACATTTAAACATGAAATAGATGTTTGAAGCTTTTAGCGTTTTTTTTCAAAATCACTTTTCAAGCGGCCTACAAATTGTTTTTTAAAGAGAAAAGTTTTATCAGAATATTTTACCATTAGTGCTTAGAAGTCAATATTGAATGACCTTTATGATACATCTAATGGTACATAATATTGCTACTAACTTATTTACCAAATTTTATTTTTTAGAACGAAAATATATTGCCTACTATACCTTTCACATGCGCATATTTTAAAAAAAATCATTTTAAGTCATGTAACTATAAATTAACAATATTTGGATTTTTTCCTTTACTTGTGCTATGAGACCTTGCTTTTTATCAAATTTCATTACTTTAGATCAACGGGAAGTTCCCTGTGGGTTTGATTTATTTGCCAGTGTCAAAATATGCGGAATAAATTGTCGTATTTTTTATTGTATTGAGTTAGAAGCTTGATTTTATTACAGCTCTAAGGAACCGTAAGCCCAAGTATTTGATATTAATTTCAACTTGATACCTTCACCCATTCTTGAGAAAAGAGTCTGGACAGACCGATAGGCGAACAACAATGTGATAATCTCTCATTATTTTATTTTATTGTAATATTTATTACACAGGCGTAAAATTGTCATGAAATTCTAAAATTAATTAAAAATTTTAATTCGGTGCTATATTATTTCATTAACTTTACATAATCTTTCTGTATTTTTTTCCTAATTTTAACTCTAGTACTTTTCTAAATAAATTCAAAAATATCTCAGGCAAAAAACTTTTCCGTTACCAAATTTTCAGTTAAATATTTTTCAGGTTTTCCTACTTTTAAGTAATAGTAAAAAGTTTGTGATTGGCTCGACATTTATCTTTTTCCTAATTTTATAATATTTTAAACCATCCACAAAGACTTTCTTATCTCGAAGGCAGATTCACGAAATTATCTACCCATGATATCGCTTTACGTACTAGGAACCTAGACGTGCTTTTCATTCCTAAAGCATGATTGTTTCTTTGTCAATATTCCTTTACTCTTTACGATACTAAGTTATATAACATGAGAAGTTTACCATATGCGCTTTCAAAACTCGTAATAGGAGTCATTTTATTTTCAAACCTATTTTAATTTAATTTTTCCTTCTGTTCACATTCCGTTATCCTTCATGTATTTTATTTTTTTTTCTAATAACGTATCACATTTATTACTACCTCGTATACTACCTCAGTAACAATCGTTTTTCTAATTTTTTGTTACAATGTCGCTTCAAACAGTTTTTTTTCTTTCAACATTTTATCTATTCAATATTTGCTGTCTGTCTCGAAACTAATATATGTATTTCCTCAGTTGTGGTTATCTCCGTCCGCTATATATACAAGTGACTCATTAAAGACTAAATAAATAAATAACTTGGCGAGGCAAAAAACTCCATTACTTTGCCGAATTTAAAATTTCCACGTCAAATTTTTTTTAAGAACAACCAAAAACCATAGACTTATATATACATAGCATCATTTGAGATACGGAAACTTAGACTACAAATGTCATCTGAAAATGTTATGCATTTGAAGTCACTATAGCTTGCTTTTAATAGTTTTTCAATCGTAACTAGTTGGTTACCGGTTCTATAAAATATTAAAACAGTAAATGAAGATGTAAATCTATCGGACGGTAAATGTATTTAGTACGGATGTTAGAAATTATATAAAATTGTATGATACACTAATTAAGTTGTTTGAAAAAGATAGCAAGCCTGTTCCAAGAATGCTCCTTTTATCAATTTACCTTGCATTCAACGTAATATTTATCATGGCTGTAATATTACATTCAGTCAAATATGTGAAAAATGTTTGATTGAAAAACCATTAACATTAATGGACAGTAAATATATTTTTTGTACATATGTATATGTTTTGATGTTAAAAATTATATATAATTGTATGTATGGCATCCGTCAGAGCTGGTTCACCGATCTTTACAAATTCAGCTTTTACCTCATCCGGCCCAGCAGATCTATTGCTATTTAACTTTTTGACTCCCTGTTCTACTTTTTCGATTTTTGGTAGGCTGACTATCAGTCAGTTTCATCATCAGTTGCCTCTATTGTTGACAGATGGTTTTCCTTTGTACTTGGAAACATTTTCCCTTTAAGTAGTTCCATGAAATACTCTCTCCATCTCTATAATATTTCATTTTTATCACTTGTCAACTTTTACCCCATCCGGCCCAGCAGACCTATTGCGATTTAACTTTTTGACTCCCTGTTCTACTTTTTCGATTTTTTGTAAGCTGACTACCAGCCAGTTTAATCATCAGTTGCCTCTATTGTTGGCAGATGGTTTTCCTCTTTGTGTCTTGGGGAAATTTTCTCTTTAAGTAGTTCCATGAAATACTCTCTCCATCTCTTTAATATTTAATTTTTATTACTTGTCAGTGTGTCATCTTTTTTTCTACAGGTTGAACCATAGGGTTAACCCTAGGGTTACTCACTTCTTACATAATTTGGTAGTTCATAATATTTCCTTGTTTTATTTTGGGGCCTAAGATACTCCAAATCTCTAAATTATTCTTCTAAAAAATCTCTCTTTTTTCTTCTAAGTGAATGTTCCTCTAGTTTTTTCAGCTTTCTGTATTTAGATTATGAAAGTTTCGAATATTTCAGGTATGAAACTTTTGTATCATTACTTTATAATCATTCTTTTTCTTAAATTGTTTCAAACTTTTGGAAAAATTACCGAATTTAAATATCTGGAAATAATTATCACCAATAGAAATGAAATTAATGTTAAAATTACTACCATCTGATGCTAGTAAATATATATTATTTTGATGTATAAAACGCTAATTCAGTAGCCTTCTATGGCAGCGAAAGCTAGATATTGAGCAAGCATATCAAAAAGACGACTAATTTTTGAAAGTAAAACACTACGCAAAATATTCAGAGCTATCCAAGAAAATAAAGTTTGGTTATTTATTTATTATCACAAAATTTATAATCGATATAAAAAACCAGACATTGTCAAAATCATCAAAACAGACCTAATAAGGTTTCTTGGACCCTTATTTAGATTAGGGGATAACAATCCGACCAATATACTAACTCTCAACAAGCCAGGGGTACCAGGTAATGGGGAAGACCTACTCTGAGACGACTTGAAGATGCCGAGAACGGCTTAAAAATATTTAATATTTTTAAGCCGTTCTCGATTTGGTTACCGACTGGAAACACAAAGCATCTAATAGACTCCGATGGAAAAACTTGTTGGTGCGGTCTTGGCCTGCTCTAGGTTACAGCGCCAAGAAGAAAAAGATATTTATAAATTTAAAAAAAATGTATGCTTAACCCTCGTAGTGTGAATTCCGCTTGTACTTGAAAGTTTTTTTTTATTATCGCCTAGCAAATATTTTTATTTTGAAAATTTAGTTTTTTGCAAGTGTCATAAAACCAAAAATTTTACAAAAACCCATGTTTGCACCTTCAAGAGATCGCTATTTTCACAAAAATAAAAAAATAACTAACGATAGCGATAGCTGGTTTAAAAAAAAAAGTTTCTTTTATTTTTTTTCAGAAGATACAATTTCGAGATATCCATTTTGTTTTTTTTTTGACTATCAGAACTAATACACATTAATGATATGAAGACCATCGAAATACACTAAATATATATTAAAACTCATTCTTAAGAAAAAGGTTAAAGTTCAAATGGAGATGGACGATATTATTATGCCTGCCAAATATCGCTGGAAATATTGACAGAAATCCGATTCGGAAATAATTGCTTAACCTAATCCGTAATCACATTCTCCTACCAACGTACAGTCTGGCAGCCGCTCACCATATTGTTGCATACAGACTTAGATGGAGAACAAGTTATAAATTAATAACTTTTCCTATTAATGATTAGCTTGGCAAATTTAGAGTAAGTTTTTCATAATTCTTAACAATCATAAAATTATTACTCCGTTCGAGTTCTGTTTTATGATATATAGTTATGAAGTTGTAGAAATGAATGAAACAAAAGAAAACAAATGTGTTCAAACATCTTTCAAAGTTAAGTTTCTAGATTCGACATGAAAACAATGTCATATAAATATGAAAAAAAAACATTTTTGCATTCAACATTACTAATAAACTTTTATACCTGAATAACAAATAAAGAACACGGTGTCTAACTGACGAGAATATCATTAGTCAATAATTATTATAGGAAAGTCGTAATTTGCAAATTGTTGATCATGATAACTACTTTGCTGCAAAATGTGCATAAATTGGGGTGCACAACAGTGTACCGCTAAATTTGTATCGTACTACCGGACACTATAGTTTTTACCGGAAGTGCTTCGTGTTTCTTCCAGTCCCTATATCATCTCCATAAAATGTCGAAAATATAATTATTACATATTCAAAACTTCAAGTTTGTATCTAAAGAAGTTCCAAATAAATGGACATTAAACTCGCCAATTCCGTAGCTTATCCACTCAGTGACAAATCGTCAAAGCCTCTTGGTAATTTTCAGAGGACCTAGGAACTTTAAATTAGGTACGTAGTTTCTACCAGTAAAGGAATAACTTTCTAAAATCTGGAAATTGTTAACTAGAAACATAGATAAAGATTACTTTAAAATAAATTCGCTGAAATAATAAGAACGGTAAACAAAACCTAATCAAAGTAATATTTTGACCTTTCGTAATTCGAGATAAATCAACGATTTTAACTTACAAATATCTTAAATATTTTTAAGATAATTAATAAGTGTAGCTTATTATAATATGGTAAAAAATGTAAATAAATTATAACTCAATTTAATCCCCTACCATTAAAAATTAATTCTACCTTACTATGTTTTATAGTCTTCGTTAATCGTTACCATATTTATAATCATGAGGTCGCTCATCATACGGGGTGTATATTTCTACATAATAGTATTACAACCCTATGTGTGTAAAAGAAAAACCACAACAATAGGCAGGAGGCTTTTACAGGAACCAGCGACGGGGAACTTCTTTAGACGATGTTCAATTTGCGCGTCACGTGCGCGATCCCGCCAACGTCCGCTTTATTTATGAGGAAACAATGATACTTAGCGCGAAAATCTCCAGCACTGTAAGAAACTAAAGCTTAATAGAAAAACAAACCGAGGTTGATGCCAGCTGTTGGTGGTAAGTGAAATTCATTTATGTACTATTAAAACAAGATTCCAATAAATTCTCCATATTCATTTATACACAAACTAGCTTTTAATAATAATTCACAATTAAATGAAACTACGTGATGTAGTATTATTTCTACTATCTTTAATTTCTTTACCACGACCTAGGTTTCGTTGTATTACAACATCTTCAGGTGGGATATTAGCAAAGAACTCATTTTACAACATCTTCAGGTGAGATATTAGCAAAGAAATTCTTTTCTAATATCCCACCTGAAGATGTTGTAATACAACAAAACTTAGATCGTGGTAAAGAAATTAAAGAAAGTAGAAATAATACTACATCACGTAGTTTTATTTCATTGTGAGCAAATTTATGTTATCCATAGTCGTGTCTTATGAGATCATTATTACACCTTTATCTTTCAAATGGATAACGGACTCTTGAGTCCGTTATCGTCAGTGATGAGGAATTATAAATGCACCTTCAATTTCCATGATTAGATTCTTATACAATTTCCATGTGACTACACTGGAAGTATAACCTTCCAAATAAAAACTAGTTTTAAAAACCGTTTATTTCACTTTTTTTCCCAATTTTGAGATATAAAGTTATAATATATTTAAAAGATCTTTGTTTTTGGCCGTCAAAATTTGAACACCCCTTAACAATACGAAAACCAGTAAAATGGCTTAATATCTATTAAAATCCTATTTTTGTCTGTCTACTAATTATTCTTTTGAATTCGCGATGTTGGAGAAATTAGTGAGGAAAGTAATATTTCAGCTGCTGGTGCGAACCCCTGTTCGTTATTCTGTTATGATTTAGCCTGTTATTGCGCAGGAGATATTTGCGCTAAGTACTGCCGTCTCCTCATAAATAAGGCGGTAGCTGGCGGGCAGCCTCGCGCACATGACGCGTAACGCGATGACGCGCAATTTGAAAAAGGCACATCGTCCAACGCAGTGTGCGGCCTTCGTTGCTTGTAAAAGCCCTTTGCCTTTTGTTGTGGTTACTGCTTTTCACTCGACGTACACACGGAGTTATCATACTCGTGTGGAGCCCGGTATGACGTGTGGCCACACGATTTTAAATGTGGTAACGATTAACAAAATTATTATAAATATGGTAATGCGGAATTAATTTGGAATTACCTAGAATTAAAGTGTTATAATTTACGTAGAAACTTATTTATTGTATTGGAATAAGCTACAATTTTTAATAATATAAAAAATAGTTAATCAGTTTGTAAATCGAAATCACCGAATCCCCTGTCACATTATTTCGAATTAAGAAAATGTCAATATATAACCTCGACAAGATATTGTGACTACTCGTTTAAAAAACCGTATTTATAATTAACTAATATGTGAAATTGTTGAAGTCGAAAAAATTAATAATTAGATTTTAAAATGGATAGTTAATAGAACTGCAAAATATACAGATATTTGAACTTCCCAATTGATCGTTTTTTATTGAATTAAACATTTTTAGTAAAAATTAAATAAATACCACAATCTAGAGGAATTCTGAAACTACGTTTTATCCGAAATAAAATATAAATGTTTAATGAGAAATTGTGGGACTACGTTATGGTGGTAGTTTAAAAAAGGAAATATTTGCTGCTAATTCGTTTACTTAATTGTCTATGAGGATTCTTGATTCTTCCACTCAATATCCACGAGGAATATTGGCATATTTTCTTTTGTCAATTTTAACCAAACCTATAGTGTATACAATTGCAATTCAAAATAAAACAGGTCCAGGTGTGATGGACGTTGTATGCGTAGCCTGTCCTGTACCATTTTATGATACGTATAATTAAAAAAATGGAGCTTGATTTGTGTTTCTAACGTAGACTGGACTACCACGGGCAGTCAGCAGTGTTCGCTAATCCCCCCAGACTTGCATAACTCCTCTTCTCCGATAAACCTTGATATAATATTCAATAAATATAGACGCAAAACCTTAACACAGTCGTCTATACTTTGCCGGCAAAGGCCTGCGAGAGCTCGGTTGCTTTTATCTCATTACTTTTTACGGTTAACTTTTTAGAAGGATTTTGGTCTTTTCAATATTTTGTTGAGTTTCCTTAAGGTTTGATGACTGAAATAGATACGATGATGACACCATCGGGTATACGATTAATTGTTATCTAGATTTTAACTTTTCCTTTTGTGTTGCTTTTTTTAACTGAACTCATTAACATATTGAATTTCAATAATTATTATTAGTATAACTCATCCTTGGCTTTAAAGTTTTGCAAACCTAATTGTTGGCTTTTCTCGACTAGTTGTATTTAATAATTACGACTTTTGCGCATTAATCTTATTAGAAACGAAATTAGTTAATGTTTTCTTATTGTCGTCATTATGTTATTTAAAACTATCCAACAAATTATCTTGTGCTGGCGCATAAACTTAATCTCCAAAGAAGGCAAATATTCCACGGGATACTTGTATTATTATCAATGAGCCTATTTGTATTCTATACTTCACATATACTACAAATTACAGACTGATGCATAACCTCTGGAGCATGAGGTTACTTACAGGTGTAAAATTTAAGTTTTCCTCGATAACCTACAGCTGCATAATGTTTTATGGGATTCTGAAAGTGTACTTAGTCCCTTTACCTGGCATGTTCTTTACCCTGCGGGCACGCAACTGATCAGCACTAATGCTCAAAAACTCGGTGTCTTCCTCGATGAATCATTGTACATACACACCTACTTTTATAGCGTAAAAATGAATAAATTGTTTTCTTAAAGACAAAATTTCCTTCAGCAAAACCAAAAGTTGAAGTTATAAAAAGTCGTAAGAAACAAGAATATTCATATATATATATATATATATATATATATATATATATATATATATGTATGTATGTATGTATATATATACATATATATATATATATATATATATATATATATATAAATACAGAAATTTTTATTTTGTGCCTGCAGGAACTCGCCCTTTATAAATGTTTTCAAAAGCCGTTTGAAGAAGATTTTTCTCTCAAAATTCCTCAAGTCTTAACCTTCGTTAATTCTATTTTATCCCCCTTCCATGAACCATGCCATGTCTTATACAATATTTGTTTCTTACTCCTTTTTCCATTTTTTTTTTGGTTTTTATCAATATGGTAATTTGTAAATATTTTAGTAGAGTAATTTTATGAATATATTTATAGTTTTCCACATTTCTAAAATCCTCTATTTAACCATATGGATTGACGGGAAAAGATTGATCATGTGGCAATAAACCCACCAAATTTATGTGAATGTATTTCAATGTGCACCTAGTTTCAAAACTTTTACCTAAAAGACTTTTACATAAACTTTTATACGTAAATGATAATTAAAAATACGCCATACTATTTAAGGAGACTTTCGTTAGGCAACAATTATGTCTTTAATTTATAAATTTTTTACCATAATAATTCTTAAAATTGTGTATACGGGTGCACAGCCAAATTTTGAGCCGCGTTACTGGACACTGTACCCTTTATCAGTAACACTTCAATTTTTTTCGGCCCTCCGTAACTCAGCTCCAAAAAATGTAGTCTATTTACTTGGTTCTAACATATGCAAAATTTCAAGTTTATACAGTGTGTCCAAAAAAGCGTACTTGTTCGTATTTGGAAAAAGCTTGTTTGCTGATAAGCAACTAGCTGTATCACCTCCATTGTTTTGTTTGTACGAAAGGAAAAAAGAAATTGCTTATTACCCAGAAGAAAGGTCTTATTACCCAGTGATCGGCTTTTGCATCAAGGCATTTTATATGAGCCTAAATCGTATGCAACGGTATTTAATTACTGTCCTCTGTACTCATGCCAAAATATTGAAGCTGGGGTATGTACAAGCCGCACTATTGGCACATGAAAGTCGGAAAGTTTTGTTAAGAAGTGGGTAAAGGTATTTGAAGTAGCCTATAACGTGGGCGATCTACTGAAAAGAGTAATGTAGGTATGGTCTTGCTTAGAGAGAACAAAGCAACCGTTCAATTTTTCAGCATCAGTCGACTTGGATACTCTGCGAACCTCAGATTTGCTTCTTAAAAAAGGAAACGATACTACCTTACAAACAATAAAAAACTTATTTACTGGAGTTAATTTTAACCCCAAAATACAAAAACTACTTCCTTAAGAAAGATACAAGTAAATTTGCACTCAAAAATCTCCATAGATGTTGCGACAATATAGTGAGTACAGACGAAACATCTTTTGGGGTATGATCAATAGTAAAAAGAGCTCGATCGACTCCAGATGACTGTGTCGTTCAGTGCATTGTAAAACAACCGATAAAAGTGAATGTTTGGGGCTGTTTCGGCAAACGTGGCTTTAACCACCACTTTACCTTTTCAGAGATAATCCGAACTTTGAAAAGAGCCAATTTTGAAAGAGATCGATGACAGTATTTGTCATGATCTTCTAAACTTTTTTCTAGAAGGAAAACCTGGATTCTACAAGAACATAATAATACCAAGCCCTGCAGTCCCCATATGTGCATACAAAACGCTGCTGCTAAAAGGAAATTGAAAACGTTATATCCAATCATCATTTGGTCTGCAAACTTCTGGATTTAAATTTTATGAAAAATATTCCATCGCTTTATCTTCCTTTTAAGTGTCTTACTTTTTCTAATTCGCATATTTAGCAATTTTCGTCTTATCAATACACAGAAAACTTAGTTGAAAATATGCCACGTAATGTCAAATCATAATCAACAATAAAAGTACTTGGCCTTTGTATCGTAAAGATTATGAATTACAGTTGGTTGTGTACTTTCAATCTGCAAAGTTTATTCTTTCCAGATTTTTATTAGAAAAGTTATTCACTATGGCTTTTGTAGGACAGATTATGACTATAATAGTTTCCAAAATATTCGGTATTAAGATAGTCAATTTTATAGCGTATTTACTTACCCAGTCAGTGCAATAAAACCTACAGGTCACTTTCAGAAGAATCAGAAGCTTGAAATTTGATAAATATGTTGTTTTTGAAATATCAATAATGGAATAACTTGAAATCGTTTACAAGGTATAAAAGTCAATTACAAAGTTAATCTATATATATATATATATATATATATATATATATATATATATATATATGTATGTATGTATGTATGTATGTATGTATGTATGTATGTATGTATGTATGTATGTATGTATGTATGTATGTATGTATGTATGTATGTATGTATGTATGTATGTATGTATGTATGTATGTATGTATGTATGTATGTATGTATGTATGTATGTATGCATGTATGCATGTATGCATGTATGCATGTATGCATGTATGCATGTATGCATGTATGCATGTATGCATGTATGCATGTATGCATGTATGCATGTATGCATGTATGCATGTATGCATGTATGCATGTATGCATGTATGCATGTATGCATGTATGCATGTATGCATGTATGCATGTATGCATGTATGCATGTATGCATGTATGCATGTATGCATGTATGCATGTATGCATGTATGCATGTATGCATGTATGCATGTATGCATGTATGCATGTATGCATGTATGCATGTATGCATGTATGCATGTATGCATGTATGCATGTATGCATGTATGCATGTATGCATGTATGCATGTATGCATGTATGCATGTATGCATGTATGCATGTATGCATGTATGCATGTATGCATGTATGCATGTATGCATGTATGCATGTATGCATGTATGCATGTATGCATGTATGCATGTATGCATGTATGCATGTATGCATGTATGCATGTATGCATGTATGCATGTATGCATGTATGCATGTATGCATGTATGCATGTATGCATGTATGCATGTATGCATGTATGCATGTATGCATGTATGCATGTATGCATGTATGCATGTATGCATGTATGCATGTATGCATGTATGCATGTATGCATGTATGCATGTATGCATGTATGCATGTATGCATGTATGCATGTATGCATGTATGCATGTATGCATGTATGCATGTATGCATGTATGCATGTATGCATGTATGCATGTATGCATGTATGCATGTATGCATGTATGCATGTATGCATGTATGCATGTATGCATGTATGCATGTATGCATGTATGCATGTATGCATGTATGCATGTATGCATGTATGCATGTATGCATGTATGCATGTATGCATGTATGCATGTATGCATGTATGCATGTATGCATGTATGCATGTATGCATGTATGCATGTATGCATGTATGCATGTATGCATGTATGCATGTATGCATGTATGCATGTATGCATGTATGCATGTATGCATGTATGCATGTATGCATGTATGCATGTATGCATGTATGCATGTATGCATGTATGCATGTATGCATGTATGCATGTATGCATGTATGCATGTATGCATGTATGCATGTATGCATGTATGCATGTATGCATGTATGCATGTATGCATGTATGCATGTATGCATGTATGCATGTATGCATGTATGCATGTATGCATGTATGCATGTATGCATGTATGCATGTATGCATGTATGCATGTATGCATGTATGCATGTATGCATGTATGCATGTATGCATGTATGCATGTATGCATGTATGCATGTATGCATGTATGCATGTATGCATGTATGCATGTATGCATGTATGCATGTATGCATGTATGCATGTATGCATGTATGCATGTATGCATGTATGCATGTATGCATGTATGCATGTATGTATGTATGTATGTTCTTTTCTTTTTTTTTTATCTGAGGGGAAAAATACTATGACTCCATATGTCGGACTCGGCCAAGACTGGCCTATACCGACTAAAAAACCGCCTCTTCTGCTATACCTTCTTTATCCCCATGGTGTCACCGTTAGGCATTTCTTCACGGGGGAAGGGCTTAGCCTTATTTTCGAGCTATCTCATAATTGTGCTTGGCTGCCGCTCATTCGGGCTCTTTCTCTTTCCTGGATGCGTAGTTCTATTAGCACTTCCATCGCATATGTATTTGTTGCTTCCCATGCCTCCTTTCCCTGTAGCATTACAGATACAACATTGTCTGGTACAACACTACAATTTAATTTTGATTCCCACTTCCGACGAGCCACTGAGAATCGAGGACAAACAAAGAATACGTGCTCTGCGTTTTCGTTACTGCCTTCGCAGATTGGACATTCTGGGGAGTGATCATGCTTGAACCGATGAAGATATTCTCGGAAGCATCCGTGCCCTGAGAGCATCTGCGTAAGGTAGTAATTCACCTCTCCGTGTTCGCGGTTCATCCATTGATCCACATCTCCCTTTACTTGAGGCGTCCCAGCGGGTCTGCCAGTGACGTATACTGTTTTCTCTTTCCTGACTCCTCAGCTCAGCCGGCGTCCGGTACGGTCTTTCTTTTCGAAGGTAGTATAGAGACTTCCGTTCCTCAGCTAGTATATCTATGGGCATCATCCCAGCAATTACACCCACTGCGTCTTCAGAGACAGTACGGAAAGCACTAGCTATCCGTAGTGCGCTTAGCCTGTAGACCGATGTGACTTTACGCCGGTTATCCTGATTCTCAAGGGCCAATGACCAGATGGGAACTCCATACATTAGTACTGATGTAACTACAGATGTCAGCAATAGTCTCCTATTTTGTTTGGGCCCTCCAACGTTTGGCATTAACCGAGACAAATTTGTCACCACTTTCGTTGCCCTTGCTGCAGTGCATTCTACGTGTTTCTTGAACCTAAGACGATTGTCTATCATTACTCCAAGATAGCGAATGTACGGTTGCGTCGTGAGTGTATGGTGGCCAACCCTCAGTGTCATTTTTTCAGTTTGCTTCCTGCTAGTAATGAGGACAGCTTCCGTTTTATGCTCTGCAAGTTTGAGTCCCACTTGGTCCATCCAGCTTTGTATGACTGCGTAAGTTTGATCAAAAGCCCAGTTAATTTCTTCTACATGTTTGGCGACTATTACAACCGCGATATCATCCGCAAATGCGACAAGACGTGCTTCTGCAGGAAAAGCTTGTTTCAGTAATGTGTCATAAATGATATTCCAAAGCAAGGGGCCCAGCACTGATCCTTGAGGTACTCCTCCAGTTACTTTGTTCACTTTCGGCCCAACATCAGTATCGTACCTAAGGACTCGATCTGTGAAGTAGCTTGCCACTATGTTCTGCAGGTAGTTAGGTACATGGAATTTAGCAATGGCTTTCATAATCACATCCCATCTGGCTGAGTTGAAGGCATTTTTAATGTCTAATGCTGCAACCAGGCAATACTTTGCAGTATTGACCACCAAGTCGATTGCATCTAGCGTAGATCGGCCCTTTCGAAAACCAAACTGGTTGTCAGCCAATTGCGGGTCAACAACAGCTTCAATTTGTCTGAGGACAATACGCTCCAGTACTTTTCCAGCGCTATCTAGCATGCATAATGGGCGGTATGAAGATGGCTCCCCTTTTGGTTTGTTCTCTTTTTGTAGAAACACTAACCTTTGCACCTTCCATCTTCTTGGAAAGGTACCTTCTCGGAGACAGGTGTTATAGGTATCTAGGAAGAGGTCTGGAGCTGTTTTGATGGCAGCTTTTAATGCAATGTTTGGGATACCATCCAAACCAGGAGCTTTAGTGTTTCCTATTCTTGAACAAGCTTCTAGGAGTTCCTCATGTGTAATTGGTGGTATTGTGTCAGCTTTTTCCTTCTGCACAGTGTAGGTTTGCTCTATTTGTTGGGGGAATAGCGCCGCAAATATAGATTTTAACAATTTAGGGTCAGTCGGTGAGCATGATGGTTGTCTCTGAAGCCGCAACATGACTGTTTTATATGGCCTACCCCATGGGTCTTTCTCAACTTCCTCTAGAAGATCGTTCCAGCACTTCTTTTTACTATCTCGAATAGCATTTTTAAGCATTCGGCGTGTTTCTTTATACCTTTCCGTCCTTGTGTGGTAGTAGGTGTTAGCCTTCTTCCGCGCCCGTTGTGTAAGCCTTTTTGCTTGGATGCACTCTTTGCGAAGCGTAGCTATTGTGTCATTCCACCAAAAAACTGGAGGAAGTCTATTTGGACAACGTTTCCGTGGCATAGAGGCGTCGCAAGCTGACACAATTTTTCTGATGACAACAGTTGCTTTTCCGTTAGCATCATATCCCTGATCTGTGAGCTTACCATCCAAAGCAATATGGAATGTTTCAAGATCAAAGCCATTAGTCTTCCATCCGATTGTATTGCTTCTCTTGATGAGCACCCTAGGTATCGTGTCCAAAACTTCCCAATATATTGCTTGGTGATCACTAGCCGTGTAAATCTCTGTGACTTTCCAAGAGTTGTTACCTTTTGCCAAGTTCATGCTTACGAAAGTTAGGTCCACGATAGAACTTGCATGTCCTTTTATAAAAGTGGGTTTGTTTCCACTGTTGAGTAGCACAACGTCTAGGGACGCCATAGTTTCTAGGAGTGCTAATCCTCTGGCGTTTGTCCATTTACTACCCCAGTCAGTTGCCCACGCATTAAAATCACCTGCGATGGCCACAGGGTAGTGATTTCTTACGTCGTCTGCGAGTCTTTGCAGATAGTCATTATATTCCTGCAGTGTGAGGCTAGGCGGAGTATAACAGCTGTAAAAATGTATTTCACCTAGTTTGGCTCTTACAAATCCAGTTCTTGGAGTAGCTTCCTGGCAAGGCTGCAGGTTGCAAAACCATATGGCAGCTTTAGCCCCAGCATCAGTAACCCATGAGTTATTATTTGGGACTTTATATGGTTCTGAGATTAGGATCAGATCCAACTGTAACTCTCGGGCCGTCTGCTTAAGTAAATCTTGAGCGGCCTCGCAGTGATTGAGGTTTAGTTGGAGGATCCTCACCATCTTCGATTCTTCCGGACCATCTGAAGTGCTGCTTGGAAAGCTGGGCATTTACCGCAGCCTGCGATGTGGGCAGGATTGTCTTTTTTGCCATCTTCAAGGCAGAGTGCACAGGAAGCATCTTTTGTACAGTTCGTAATTTTATGACCTTCTTCTCCACATTTCAGGCACAACTGAGATCGGTCTATCGTGCTTGTGCATTTAGTTGACAAGTGCCCGTATCTCCAGCATTTGAAACATTTCGTAGGCTTTTCTATCCTCCTTACTCTGCAATTCACCCAGCCTATCTTAATCTTGCCACGATCACCAATGATTTTTGTAGCCGTTTGCTCATCCACTTTAATGGTGGCTGTCTGAGTCCCACCATATGTTTGCCGAAAGGACCTAATTGTATCTAGAGTGATACTGTTGTCTCCACTGACAGCCTTCTGTAGTGCTTCTAATACCTCTGACTTAGTGGTAGTTTCATCCAGGTCTTTAATTTCAACCGCAACTTCTGGGACTTTACTTTCTACTGTTGCCTCGTGGCCAAGGATATCAGCAATTGTTTTCTTTATATCGGCTGCTTTGTCATTATTACTCTTCGTGAGGACAAGTAGCATGTCTCCTGCCATAGTTTTGCGTATTTTATCCACATATTGGCCCACTTTTTCCGTGGCCGAGTCTTGCTTTACGCGTTTCAATATGTCAGCGTATTTTTCTTTTTCCTTGGGGCGTATAAGCACCGCATTAGCCCTAACATTAGGTTTCTTCTTTTTTAATCCCTTCTTTTGCACCATTTGCCATTCGGATACGTGTAGTGGTGTTTCCTCTTGACTGCTCAGTGACGGTATGGGAGTAGCCTCATGTTTTCTCTTTTTCGTAGCTTTGCTCACTCCCTTAGGTGAAGTACGCACCTTTCGCTTCATTTTGCGGATTTGCCGAACTTGCGGAAAATCCGTTTCCGTCTCATCCTGCGTTTCGGTGTCATTCATGGTCAGCTCTGAACATGTTCTCGGAAGGGGTGAATTAGTCTATATGTGTAGTATGTATGTATGTATGTATGTATGTATGTATGTATGTATGTATGTATGTATGTATGTATGTATGTATGTATGCATGTATGCATGTATGCATGTATGCATGTATGCATGTATGCATGTATGCATGTATGCATGTATGCATGTATGCATGTATGCATGTATGCATGTATGCATGTATGCATGTATGCATGTATGCATGTATGCATGTATGCATGTATGCATGTATGCATGTATGCATGTATGCATGTATGCATGTATGCATGTATGCATGTATGCATGTATGCATGTATGCATGTATGCATGTATGCATGTATGCATGTATGCATGTATGCATGTATGCATGTATGCATGTATGCATGTATGCATGTATGCATGTATGCATGTATGCATGTATGCATGTATGCATGTATGCATGTATGCATGTATGCATGTATGCATGTATGCATGTATGCATGTATGCATGTATGCATGTATGCATGTATGCATGTATGCATGTATGCATGTATGCATGTATGCATGTATGCATGTATGCATGTATGCATGTATGCATGTATGCATGTATGCATGTATGCATGTATGCATGTATGCATGTATGCATGTATGCATGTATGCATGTATGCATGTATGCATGTATGCATGTATGCATGTATGCATGTATGCATGTATGCATGTATGCATGTATGCATGTATGCATGTATGCATGTATGCATGTATGCATGTATGCATGTATGCATGTATGCATGTATGCATGTATGCATGTATGCATGTATGCATGTATGCATGTATGCATGTATGCATGTATGCATGTATGCATGTATGCATGTATGCATGTATGCATGTATGCATGTATGCATGTATGCATGTATGCATGTATGCATGTATGCATGTATGCATGTATGCATGTATGCATGTATGCATGTATGCATGTATGCATGTATGCATGTATGCATGTATGCATGTATGCATGTATGCATGTATGCATGTATGCATGTATGTATGTATGTATGTTCTTTTCTTTTTTTTTTATCTGAGGGGAAAAATACTATTACGTATCATGGGGTCTAGGTGTTAGTGACTCCATATGTCGGACTCGGCCAAGACTGGCCTATACCGACTAAAAAACCGCCTCTTCTGCTATACCTTCTTTATCCCCATGGTGTCACCGTTAGGCATTTCTTCACGGGGGAAGGGCTTAGCCTTATTTTCGAGCTATCTCATAATTGTGCTTGGCTGCCGCTCATTCGGGCTCTTTCTCTTTCCTGGATGCGTAGTTCTATTAGCACTTCCATCGCCATATGTATTTGTTGCTTCCCATGCCTCCTTTCCCTGTAGCATTACAGATACAACATTGTCTGGTACAACACTACAATTTAATTTTGATTCCCACTTCCGACGAGCCACTGAGAATCGAGGACAAACAAAGAATACGTGCTCTGCGTTTTCGTTACTGCCTTCGCAGATTGGACATTCTGGGGAGTGATCATGCTTGAACCGATGAAGATATTCTCGGAAGCATCCGTGCCCTGAGAGCATCTGCGTAAGGTAGTAATTCACCTCTCCGTGTTCGCGGTTCATCCATTGATCCACATCTCCCTTTACTTGAGGCGTCCCAGCGGGTCTGCCAGTGACGTATACTGTTTTCTCTTTCCTGACTCCTCAGCTCAGCCGGCGTCCGGTACGGTCTTTCTTTTCGAAGGTAGTATAGAGACTTCCGTTCCTCAGCTAGTATATCTATGGGCATCATCCCAGCAATTACACCCACTGCGTCTTCAGAGACAGTACGGAAAGCACTAGCTATCCGTAGTGCGCTTAGCCTGTAGACCGATGTGACTTTACGCCGGTTATCCTGATTCTCAAGGGCCAATGACCAGATGGGAACTCCATACATTAGTACTGATGTAACTACAGATGTCAGCAATAGTCTCCTATTTTGTTTGGGCCCTCCAACGTTTGGCATTAACCGAGACAAATTTGTCACCACTTTCGTTGCCCTTGCTGCAGTGCATTCTACGTGTTTCTTGAACCTAAGACGATTGTCTATCATTACTCCAAGATAGCGAATGTACGGTTGCGTCGTGAGTGTATGGTGGCCAACCCTCAGTGTCATTTTTTCAGTTTGCTTCCTGCTAGTAATGAGGACAGCTTCCGTTTTATGCTCTGCAAGTTTGAGTCCCACTTGGTCCATCCAGCTTTGTATGACTGCGTAAGTTTGATCAAAAGCCCAGTTAATTTCTTCTACATGTTTGGCGACTATTACAACCGCGATATCATCCGCAAATGCGACAAGACGTGCTTCTGCAGGAAAAGCTTGTTTCAGTAATGTGTCATAAATGATATTCCAAAGCAAGGGGCCCAGCACTGATCCTTGAGGTACTCCTCCAGTTACTTTGTTCACTTTCGGCCCAACATCAGTATCGTACCTAAGGACTCGATCTGTGAAGTAGCTTGCCACTATGTTCTGCAGGTAGTTAGGTACATGGAATTTAGCAATGGCTTTCATAATCACATCCCATCTGACTGAGTTGAAGGCATTTTTAATGTCTAATGCTGCAACCAGGCAATACTTTTTTGTGCCTCCTTTCCATCTGTTTCCAGATATTGCCCGCTTTGCAGTATTGACCACCAAGTCGATTGCATCTAGCGTAGATCGGCCCTTTCGAAAACCAAACTGGTTGTCAGCCAATTGCGGGTCAACAACAGCTTCAATTTGTCTGAGGACAATACGCTCCAGTACTTTTCCAGCGCTATCTAGCATGCATAATGGGCGGTATGAAGATGGCTCCCCTTTTGGTTTGTTCTCTTTTTGTAGAAACACTAACCTTTGCACCTTCCATCTTCTTGGAAAGGTACCTTCTCGGAGACAGGTGTTATAGGTATCTAGGAAGAGGTCTGGAGCTGTTTTGATGGCAGCTTTTAATGCAATGTTTGGGATACCATCCAAACCAGGAGCTTTAGTGTTTCCTATTCTTGAACAAGCTTCTAGGAGTTCCTCATGTGTAATTGGTGGTATTGTGTCAGCTTTTTCCTTCTGCACAGTGTAGGTTTGCTCTATTTGTTGGGGGAATAGCGCCGCAAATATAGATTTTAACAATTTAGGGTCAGTCGGTGAGCATGATGGTTGTCTCTTAAGCCGCAACATGACTGTTTTATATGGCCTACCCCATGGGTCTTTCTCAACTTCCTCTAGAAGATCGTTCCAGCACTTCTTTTTACTATCTCGAATAGCATTTTTAAGCATTCGGCGTGTTTCTTTATACCTTTCCGTCCTTGTGTGGTAGTAGGTGTTAGCCTTCTTCCGCGCCCGTTGTGTAAGCCTTTTTGCTTGGATGCACTCTTTGCGAAGCGTAGCTATT